>CM069536.1:63882658-65127345 GCA_035773235.1 Eospalax fontanierii
AAGAGGACATGAGATATACAACAGGTCCTCATGTTCAACTCTTTCCCATAAAACTGGAGCAATGAACTTTCTCTCATGTGCTTAAAGTTTTACAATAATATCATGGTGTATATCTAATTAAAGCTGGAATTTTATGGTAAAATATAAAATATTTGAGTAATGAGTACAGACCTGGTCTTCTGAGGTAGGGAAACATCTCATTGGCTGTGATAATTCCCCCCTTCCAGCTTATTCTTTCAATGGGCATCATTTTCTTGATTGTTTTTACATTCTTGATGAACTTAAGGAAAAATAACCTATACTCAGCCTCAGTCTCCTACTAGCAAGACATTCACCAACTATAAACACAGGAAATATCCTTCAAGATACTATATGATGCCAAGAACTTTCTTGTGTTCATGAATCATTATTGAAAACATATATATATAATTTTTGTAAAATAGTCTATCAAGTCTCAGTTTAAAACACTGATGAAGGATTCCATTGCAAATATTTTGTCATAAGATGAATTCTATACACAAAGTTGTGTGAAAAATTTGGCATGTGAATAGCATCATTTTTCAGGTTTTCTATTAAATCATGCATTCTCTGCTTGTCAGGAAAGTATCCACATGGTAATTTCTGCCAATTAACAAGATAAAGCATCCATCATGAATCTTGACTCTACTAAAATGATTGTCATGAAAGGCAAAGAGATAAAGTAGTTATGATGTCTAGGTAAACACCTGATATATTTATTTTTTGAAACAAAATATCATGCAGGGAGAGAATGTTTTTCCAATCAGCAAAGGAAAAAGTTAAGAGGAAATATAGGAGTCTCACTGTGCCTTTTTGTCATACTTCAGAGTCCATGATGGCCATGACCCTTGAGTTTCATGCAACAGTGGACTAAAGTTATTTAAAAGTTAGAATGGTGGTCAAATTTCAAATTATGGTTAAAAATAGCCAGAAAACTGAGTGAGTCAATTTGAATGGGTTTTTAAAAAGATTGAACTGTGTCTCCTTGTTCTGAATAAGATGGACTTACAACACATAATGGAATACTATGGATTGACCATTCTTACTAGCATGGTGTCAAGGTTTTTGTTTTAGATATCAATCTTACAATGTTTTGTAAAGTGTCAGAATACATTAGTTAGCGTTTCTCACTATTTTACCAAGACTTGAGGAATAAGAAAATTTTCACTCCAATGTGAAGCACTCATTTGAGAAAATGATTACAAAATGTATAAGAAAGCAAAAAAATATTTCTTGATATTTGGCTGTGATATTTGAAATAATATCTGTTTATTTTTCAACTAGCTATCTATCATATTGGAAATTCTGCTGTACTTTTTCTATATCGCTGAAATTAACAATATAATTACCATTTTTTCCATGTTTTTAAGAAATTTCATATATATATTCAGCTGATAATTTATAAAGTATTAGTTATTTTTCTATCAATTTTAATGTTATACATGAAAATGAAAGTTTATAAGATACTAGAAAAATGTAAGCTAATAATTCTCTGCAGTCTGAGTATCATCACTGTTCTTTCTGAAATATTAAAATATTAGTGTTATGATTTATAATAAAAAATTAGGCATGGTTTATTTACATAATGATGTGATACAAAATCTCCATAATCTTACCACAATCTGAGTGGCTATGAAATGTGAACATATAGAAGATGAGTTCTTTTATGACTTTATGCCCATGGATTACCGCATTAACCCCAAACATTCAGGAAGCATCCAAATATTTCACTTAGACAGGAAAATTTACTAATCATTCATTATACTGTGATAAAACTCAATCAACTTATGAGAAGGCTACAGGACCATATAACAAAATTGAAATAGTTTTCATGAAAAACTTCATCTAATTAAGGTATAGTAAGGGGTGATTTGAACTGATTATTAGCATAGGTTACAGACCTATTTGTAGCAGAAGAATTAATAGCCTATACTTCATAATGAAAGACATTCGCATTAATAAAAGATATTGGCATTTCTACAATGTAATGATCCTATTTCATTTTCTCTAGTTTGCATTTGGGGGTACATTTGAGTTATCTTGTATCTATCAGCAAGTCACAGCACTTAGAAACCCCAAAACAAAAACCACTGCTCTTCATCTGTCTCTCCAAATCTACCCCCTTGTCACACAGCCCTCCACTATCCCTGATTCATGAAAATCACTAACATACTCTCCATTTGTAACACTATTTTCCAAAAATTGAAAAAAAATAGAATTATACAATATGTATCATTTAATGAGTAGCTTCTTTTCATGGTTAATCTCTAGAATTTAATAGTATGAAATGTGTCAGTCATTTCCCATATGTGTTAATGGATAATTTTACATGAAATATAAAATAGATGAATAAAAAATCATACTGAAGATGATCTGGTTTATGTCTAGCTTTTAATTAATATGGACAAAAGTTCTAGAAACAAGAGTATACAGATTTTTATGTAGATATAGGATGTTCCAAATTTCCACAGTGGCAATTATCATGAAATTCTGTAAGGAAAATCAAATGAACTAGTGTCTTATCCTCGGCAGCATTTGATGTTGTCAGTATTTATTTTTGTTTTATCTACCCCTAAGATGTATGTGATATGTTACTGTGTTGTTTTCATTCTCCAGATGGTTGTGAAGTTAAATATATTTTCATGAGTTTGTTTCATCTCTTGTTGAAATGTCTGTTTGATCATTTGCCAATTTTCAAGATTTATTTTTGCCACATTGAGTTCTAAAACACCATTATGTATTCTAGGTACTAGTCCCTTGTCTGACACTTTCTCTCATCCCGTGGTTTCTCTTTAGAATTTCATTTTGGTTTCATACAGCAAATACATTCCGTCTATTTTTATTTATTTACTTAATTGGCAGCATCTTTTTAGCTTAATTACCTTGAACTCTTTTAAAACTACATGCATAATATCTTCTTTATTTGCTCATGTCATAAACATTTCAATGTATATATGACTTGCTACTTATATAATCTCTGGCTACTTAAATAGTACCTTCCCACATTAAATACAGGAGTGTTTAGGCCTCTTTTTCTACTGCAAATGATGCTGTAATGATTAAACTAACTGAAAAAGGTCACTGATAATACACTGGCATTGAAATATGAATTTTTAATTGTGTGTGTGTGTATATATGTTGTCTTGTTGTCTGTATGTGAGCACCTGTGTGTGCTGGTGTGCCCACCTATGCATGTGTGGAGGTCAGAGCAGATCAGTCTTCCTGCTCTGTCATTCTCTGCCTCATCTCTGTGAGACAGAGTCTCTCAGTGAACCTGGGATTTGCTGGTTTAGGACTAAACTAGCAACCAACAAGCCCCATAAATCCTCCAGTCAGTGACCCTGACACTCCTCCACTGCAAGAATTACAAGTATGTACTGCCACACACTCTTGCACACTGGGCCAGTTCCCCAACCCAACATATTGATTTTTATAGTAAAATTTGGAGAAAGCTAACCTTCCTGTAGCTTTGGAGCATATTACCATTATAATAACAGAGATTTTTGTTCGTCTCCTAATATTCACATTATAGAAACAAGTACATTGACCAAGCACTCCTCACACACATCTTCAAATACACTGGGAGAATAAAGAACTTTCAACTGCATTCCTTTTCCCAACATAAAATACAATTTGTCATGTATGCTGGGGATCTTTCTCCCTGTATGCATCTCTCTCCAAATCATTTGCAAATGTCTAATCTGGTCTCAGCCAATTTATAGCATCTCACTCACGACCGATTCTTAACTTCATATTTCATTAGTATCAATCTGAAACATAGACTGTAGCCATGGAAAATACATGGAGTTATTCTAAATAGTTCTGGGAAAGCTTTTCAATCAATCAATAATCATTTTAATAATAGTTTTGAAAACAATCATTTTCAAGAAACAAAGAATTCTTCTATTGTCATAGCTCCACCCCACAGGACAGGATGTTACAAGATGAGGAGCTTTTCATCACACACATGTAGAAATCAAAGAAATATCATTTGATCATTGGTTGTCATTATCTATTTTCCAAATTTAAAACATCTTGAGGCAACAAATAAAAACAAAGACAAAATAACAAACAAAACAATTAGATTTCCTGGAAGTTTCTAGCAGGACACAGAAACCCAATGATGAAGATAAAAGTGTACCCTAACCCCTTTGCTCTGTTTCTAGTGAGGGAAGAGATTTCATACCTTTATTGGTTCTATTTTTGTATAGCACCATGTTATCCCAATAGCATTGTCTATGATTCCATATGTGATCTAGATGAATATCTATTTTTTTTCACAAGAACTCTATCTTGCTCGAAAAAGTACTGCCTAAATTTCATTTCTTACAGGACAAACTGTCCTTTAGTGGGCCTTGTCAGCTTTGCAGGCCTTGCCACATTCATCTGTGGTTTCCTCAGTCTTCAGTACTGGGTAATATGATGAAAATAGATATTTAAAATGATGTAACAGATACGTCCAAGCTCACTCTCCTTGTAAGGAATGAAGTAGTGATTGAAGTAATTAGTATCTCTGTTATCCATTATTTCGATTGGATACGTTACTATATTCTTTTGTTAATAAGCGAATCACAAAAAAAGTGCTACACCCCTGAAATCTTGGCAATATGGCTGCCTAAACAAGACCTACATAACGACAACACCAATATGACATGTCAACATGGATGGGAGAAATTTCACAGGATCCCACCATGAGATGAAGAGCTATAGATAATCAATCAATAATTGCTGATAAAGGGGAGAATCAGTTCTCTCCAGGAATGAGGTACGCGATAGGTAATCCAATCCCAAATGATCATCCTTAGGGTACATGTACACACAAGCCCCACCAAATGGACTCAGTAGGATACATACGGGTGTAACAATAGTAAATAAAGAAGAGGACACCAAATGGAGATGCAGGTAAACTGAAGCGGAAAGAGGGTGGAAATGATGTAAATCCCGTGCTTAAGTATGAATTCTCCAACACTTAAAAATATAATTGCATAAAAAATAGAGTTGGTGAGTTAGTTGCGTGGGAGACCCACTCTGGGACTCCAGGAGAAGAGCAATGTGTCAGGCTAAACCATGTGGTGGGGCCCCGCTGTGAGCGCACTTCTAGGCCAAGGCTCCCTACCCTAAGTGGGCAGGCAGTGGGCAGGCCTACAGGGCTGGGGCTGGCACAGTGTGATTGTCAGAGCCTCTGCGTTACATAATGAGTGTGAGCCATCCCAGGTATCACATCCGCCCACCCACACAGAGGGGCTGGCTTTGTTTCTCAGGCAATCCTGTGTTTTCATTTTAGATGTATTTCTGGAAGCATATTTTTCATAGAATGTAGTGTAAATAGCGTCTTAAAAGACTTTTTTACAAGAGTAAAAGTGTCTGTAAGGAATGTCCTTCTGTAGTCCTTCATTAATCTTTACAGGCGTGTTTTGCAGATTCTGTTGGACAGTCTGGTTCTAGTGATTTCCCCCTTTTACTTTCCTTTCTTTTTATTGTTATTCTTATTTTTCTCCTCGGAACTAAGGTGTTGCTTGAAAAACAATAGAACATGCACAGCTTTACACTCTGTCGTTACAGAAACGAATACTACACAGAGATCTCCTTCCCTCGCCCTGAAGTCGTGTCTCCAGTTTATTCTGGCTCTTTGCTCTCCTTGTACCACAAGAGGGTTGGGGATACAGTTATTTTACTAGTAACTTTTGAGGTGTCTGCTCTTTGTGATTCTGCCATTTATTAATATTTGTAGCTTTTTGTAGTCGTGCATTTCTTATGATCTTCGTGTACACACTCGTCACCTGGATGTTTTGTCCCACGAGGGAATGATGGAGGATGTATCCATTCGCGTTGCTTTGTCCTGTTTGGAGAGACTCCGTGTACCCAGGGTCCTGGGTTGGATTGGTGATGTCTCGCCGGCCAGATTTACACAGAACTGTTTTGTTGTTATTGTTGTTGTTTTTAAAGTAGTCTTAACCCAGTCCTCCTGAACATTTGTATAATCTTAACCTTGGCATCAAGCTGTTCTCTTTCTCTTTTAAATGTTATTAGTATTTTGGCCACATGTACATTTCTAACAAAGTTTACCGTGGCTACTTACATGTTTTATTTCCCAATTCATATTATTCTTGTATTGAATACAGGAGGTCTAAAACATCTTAGACCAAAGTTTTAAAAAAGTAAAAATATTTCAGGTTTTCTACAGAAAGAAAAGCATTTAAATACAAATTTTGAGTGGCAACACACACATATATAATGTGTATATATATATATATATGTGTATATATATATATATATATATATATATAATGTATGTATATATAATAACTTCCCCAAGAATGTATTGTGCTTGTATGCTTGCAAAACTTGAATTGCAACTTGACAGATTTTAAATGGCCTAGTTAAAACACTGAGGGCATTTCCAGAAAGGCTTATTTGGGGGTTTAAACCTGCTTTGGCTATGTTTAGGATTATAACAAGGACTGGGGTCCTTGACTGGTCATAAAAGGAAAAACTGAAGGAGCAGCATTTATCTCTCTGCCAGCTCCAAGCAGGTGCTGTGACAGGCCATCTCACCTGCCTCTGCTTTGCTTCCTCTGCCTTGTGAGATAGACCCTCAAACTCCAAGCCACAATAAGCTTTCCCTTCCTTATGTTACCTTTGTCACAGCAATAAGAAATGTAAACAAAACGGTAATAGAAGTAATGAATGTGGAGTGGATTTCCTCTGTATCCTTAAAGTGTCAGTGATGGATGATTTGCATACAGATGGCTGTTCATAGAAATCTCTCTATATGTGAAGCAGTGATATTTTGTAGCATTTGGTCATCAGTCAGACTGGAATAGAGTCCTATGAATATAAACCTTTAGAGGTTAAAATTCCAACTTGCAATTATTAAGCACAAATTTGGACTGTTACAAAGAAACATCAGCAGAAAAGAATTTATAGTTCTGCTGTCGCAAAAATGCCTGAAAAAATTCATTGTGCTACGACCACGTCCTTGAAAAGTGCTGATAGGTATCTTTAAAAGGATTCGTCTTCTTGTTGAAGAATCCTGTTTACAATGATGTTTATTGGAGTTATATTTCATAATCTACAAAATTGCAAGTTACCCTTTTAGAACTTAAATGTATTACCATCTTTGCACCAACACCACAGTTAAGATAATTTATATGACAAAACTCTGATCTTTTAAAAATATAGACCATGTGCTTTTTCATTCTGTGCATTCCCTATAATCAGAAACAGGTTTTGATTAGCTTTTGTTTGGCTTTCGAATAGTATTTAATATAAATACAAATCAATTTACAATTTTAGAGGTGAATGATAACATGATAAATTTCATATTGTATTATGTGAAACAAAAGAAAAACAGATAAAATCAATCACCCTAGACTTTTACAAAAGCCATTGTTAGAACCCAAAAGATGTATAATTTAATTTTCAATTAAATGCAATTTTCGGAAACTGGAAACAACATAGGAATACTTCAAGAGATTAATTTCTTTTAAAATATTACTTGTACTAAAACTTTCTAAGTGAATCTTCCCCAAGCAATCAGCTTAGGTGAAATGAACAACATACTACAGAATAAAAGAATAAAAACACATTACCTTATTTACTGCAGAATAAAAAACATATTATCTTATTTTGATTTGTAGAATTAAAGAATATGTAATATCACTATCATTGATTTGCTTTGGGCAAAAATATATAAATTGTAATGAATCTTAACCTTTTTTTTTTTCTGAGAACTTGTCCATAGAATTTGAAAGTAATTTGGAAAATACATTATGGATTAAGTATTCTAGGCAATCGTGGCCCCCAAAACTCTTCAAAACACTGCTCTCACTGGTCACTTAATGAAAGACTCAATATTGCCCAATAAATGTTCGGCCAACAGAATGCCGGCTTCTTTTAGATGTTGTCCAGATAATGGTGAGAGGTAGGTGAAGGTCATGACATTCAAAACATTTCAAGATGAAAGAATTTTACTTAAGAAAAAAAAAGTCCATTGTATAATTGCTTCCAAGGTGATCCCCTCCTTAACAAGGCTTTTAAAAAGTCTTTCTTTGAAACTCATATTTTGAATTCAATGGATATGTTTAAATGTTTTTGCAAGTTCTTCATCAGCATAAGACTTTTCTCATTAAACTAAGCTGGCTTGCCCCCCAAAACTAATAGGGAGACAGTGTCATTCTTATCTTCTATCCAGTTCTTTTTCCAGCTTCCCATTTTGAGGCACTGAATCTGAAAACATTTGGAGACAATGCACAAAACATGATATTGGTTGGCCAAGAGGCAATGCTCTCTATTGTAGCTTAACAGTGAACAGAGGAACATTTCTTTGTGTGGCTGTCATGGAGGAGATATTTTGAGCAGCTGTAACAAGGATGGCTATAAAAACTGGAGGTCAAATTGTCTTTATTCCAGATTAGAGAGCTCAGCATTTTTAATGTTCAGCACTCAGAAACAACAAGCTGTAATGAGCCTTAGGGTTCCTGTTTGCAATTTCCCAGAGTACTAATTATATCAGAGCAGTGGAGCTCACAGCAGATTGTTTGGGGGGCTATAAAAATCCAATCCTTTAGCAAATTCCCTGAAATTGAACTTAATGATCTAAGCCATACTATTATTAATAATTATTATTCATAATGTCTGATAATAATATTAATAATCATACTTGTTAATGAGCAGCCTCTGTATGTTTAACATGGTGCATGGTACATAATTCATTCACTTGAGATAGTTGGCATTAATATACCTATTACGAAGACATAAGGCTTGAGGTCACAGGGTAAATTATCTTGTCGTTCAATCAAGAAGTCCCACTGACACTATGTAGCATAATTCAGGACAGTCTATGTATTTCTAGCATTTGCTTTCCTATTGTAGGATATTTCCTTGACAGTCTACTTTGAATTTCTTTTTTATTAATGAGTAAAGATTATAGTTGCCTAAACACAAATTGTTTGCAGTTCTGCTTATTCTTTTATTTATGTTCCCAATTTGTGGGTGAAATATAGCAATATGAATATGTTTTATATAATATATATTATGGGTTCATATATTATATATACACATGCAATATGAAATACAAAGTACACAGACATATAGGTACATTGTTGAAGTTTTGTTGGACACAGTAATGGAGAGAGTACAGAAAAATAAGAAACTAATTCTTACTAATAAGGTCTACAAATGTCATACCATGTCTTTCAGTATATCAATCAGTAACAAACAACTTCATTCTTTTGTTTTCTAGCCCCACACCATTCTCTTCATCACACCTCCATTTCCTTTGGGAAAGTTGTCTCGGCTTCTTTGGCATGCTTTCTTAGTGGAAACAGGGAAAAACAAATAGATCATCTTTTTTTTTTTTAATCTCCAGATAGAGTCACAATAACTGAACCTTTGCATTTTGAATGCAGCACATTCTGTTCTTCATGACTACATTTTTTTTCTTTCTCACAACTATCAAGCACTCAGCTAAACAAATTGTTCTGTTCTTTAGTCTTTAAAACCAGCTTGATGTGTTCTGTTTCCAAGAAAAAAATGTCCAGACTCTCAGAAATACTTAGACCTATAAAAAAAAAAAATCACCCTGTGCTCACACAGTGAAGGCAGAAACTACTGGTGTGGTCCTGCTGGCTGTGTTCAGGGATGTTCTTCATCATTCAAGTCTAGAGTCACATCGATAAAGAGCTTTACTATCACTCCTACTTACAAGTGTGCTAACTTGGAAAGAGAGAAAAGTAAATGAGGTGCAGCATGAAATTTCCTTTCTTATAATCTCAAGTGCTTAGAAATCATACATTTTTGAAAGACATAGTTAGTGGTGTACAGGACTGCCAGCTTAATGGTGGAGAAGAGGTCAAAAGACAGCAATTATGCATAGCCCCCAAAAGCTGGAAATGGGAAAGAAGCAGATTTTCCCCTAAAACCACCCAAAAAGGAGTCAGCCCTGCCAATACCTTGATAGGATACCTGTATAGGACACCTACCCTGAAGACGTTTATGACAATAAATGTGTGCTTTTTAAGCCTTTCATCTTATGGTACCGTCTCACTGCAGAAATAGAAAGCAAACACATCGGTTTTAAGTAATTGCCTTTTGGGTCAGTTTTTATCATTATATTTATTGGTCTTTGATCTTTTTCTCTGTCACAAATTGTAAAAATATTCAACAAGGTATTCCCATCATTCCCATCCTTTCAAAGTTCAGTTTCTGATGATCCCCCCCCCTTTTTTTTTAATGATTGGTGACAGTTCACATTTTGGCTTTCGTAGGAGCTAGAAAAGTCATTAGCTCATTTTTACTTAAATGTCCATCTACTGGTATCGAGCTTTAGGGTTGAATTGAATTAAAACCGCAAGAGATGAGAGAGAGGAGGAGAGAGAGAGAGAGAGAGAGAGAGAGAGAGAGAGAGAGAGAGAGAAAACCTCTCAATCTCACTGACATTCTGAATTCCGAGCACTTGTTGCGGCCCTGACAAACTGTGTCTTATCACCACACCACTCTGGCCAAAAATGCTGAACAATGCTGAACAAAGCAGTTGGGGCCAACATTACCTTCCTTGTGGGAAAAGTGAACTGCATGAATCCAAGGCAGAGATGAGTTTGGCAATGGATCTGCCCCCCTGCATTTTGCTTTTTGTTTGAAAATTCACTTTAAATTTTCCCTTTGATTGCCTACCACTACAGAATTACAACGCAACAAAACCAGAGAAGAATATTTTCGGGTCCAGCTGTAGCTGCCAAGGAAATGCATTCTTAGATGCTAAACAGTGAAAGACCTGAAGAAAGGCAGTCCAAGCTGTGGAAACCAAATCAGAGGCGTGATACACAACGTATCGAGAGGCAGCCGACCACACCTGCTAGGTAAGGATTGCCGTAGAAGTGGTGTACTGGAGTTCATCGATGACGAAGCTACACAGACGCACAACAAAACTTATAGGATTCAATTCATGGACACAAGAAAAGATAAATACAGGCCGGAGGCCTTCCCCAGACCCTCTGAGACTGAGCCACAGAGAGTGCATTGAAAAACTGATCCTTGGTTATCAAGAGAGTTCAAGGGGTAAAGGCACCTGTTGCCAAAGTTGATGACCAGATGGAACTCATGTGATGGAAAGAAAGCCAACTCCCCAAAATAGTTCTCTGACCTCTACACCATTCCATAGTATGCACATGCAGACACACAAATTGTAAAAATATTCAACAAGGTGCCCCATCCTTTCAAAGTTCAGTTTCTGATGCTCACTTTGTTTTCTTTCTTTCTTTCTTTCTTTCTTTCTTTCTTTCTTTCTTTCTTTCTTTCTTTCTTTCTTTCTTTCTTTCTTTCTTATGGTTGGATGACAGTTTACATTTCACACTCGCGTGTGCATGCACACACACAGACAAGCAATAAATGAATGAATGAGTAAATAAATAAATAAAATTGAAATGAAATGAAAGAAAGAAAGGCCAATTCATCAAACTCTGGAGATAAGGTGTGGCCAGGGTATCAGACTGAGAAAGTCTCACAGAGAAGGTATTTGGATCACAGAAACCTTTATGATCTTGAAGGAGACACTCCATTTGTTTGAGTTACTGAGGTTCATAGTTTTTCCACTTCTGTGCAGACTGATGAAAGAGAATATGCCATGGAAAGTCAAAACCAAATCTTTCGGGTGAGAAAAAAATAGCATCTGTAGTCATAATACCTTGAATTTCATTCAAATAGTGTGTATTTCATTCTATTGCTTAGGGTTTTTCTTTTTTTTTTTAATTATTTAGTAGTGTACTTTCATTATTAGCATTTTTTGTTTGAGACAGGTCTTCCTGAAGCCCCAACTGACCTATAGTACACTATGTAGGCCAGGCTTACCTTAATCTTATAGAGATCTGCCTGCCTTTGCTTCCAAAGCTCTAGCATCAAAAGTATATGCCACCACGATGTGTGGCTAGTATTTATACTTTCTTATAATTTAGCTATTCAGTGGTGCTATAGCTTGAATCTCCCTGGAAGAAGCCTATTTGAGCTTTGTTCACTGTACCTACTCTACATTCTTTACTATTTCTTATTCCACTAAAAGTTTAATTTTCCTCATGTCACTATTTAAACGTTGATACTCCTAGATTAAAATATCGTCATCATCAACAACAATAATGACTAAATTTTTCACAGCCAGTTCTCTAAATTAATTGTCTCATCCATATCCAGGAAGCACAAGAAGTTCACAAATGTCTTCTATTAAAATTAGCACTTAGGCTGATCTCAAAGCATTATAGACATTACTGCAGTAATAGCAAATAACAGTAGGGAACATAAATCCAAATAAAGACATCTTAACAGATTAATAACATAAAATGAAAGAGACAAAAGGACTTGGAGAAGAACAAAAGAATGAGAACCATCCATTGTAACACACACTTTACTTTGCAAAACACAGTAAAGTAACATACAAAAAGTATAAGACTACAGCCCATGATGACACCTCCAAAAATGGCAAATCCCCAGTAATATTGAGATAACTGAACTACCATAAAAAGATTTCAGAGTTCCACCTTTAAAATGCTCATTGACTGCATAGAAGACTCAATTAGTGGGACATACCTTTAGTTCCGGTATTCAGGAATCAGAGGTAGGCGACACTTTAAAAAATCTGGTCCATGCTGGTCTACATAGCAAGTTTCAGGCCCAACTGGGGCTACAAAGAGAACGGGTCTCAAAGAAAGCTAAAAAGAATCAATTAAGAAAATAAATGAAGTAAGGACCTAGAAAAGAAAGTTAACAGAGTATATAAAATATTTAGTAATCTGAAGAAATTTTAAAACATGGAAGAAAAATTCTTCAAGAAAATTGAGACTCAATAGAAGGATCCAAGTAGAAAGTCTAAAAGTCAGTTCATTAAATTTTAAACACAATGAAATATAATCTACTGACAAAACTAACATAAAAATAAATTTCAGTTATAGAGAACATAGTCAAAATAATTCATTCATTCAGGCATAAAATAAGAAGGAAAAAAATCAGTGATCATGGCCAGGAGCTCATGTTTCCAGGAACTGTGTACAGTTTCAGAGACCAAGCCCAAGTGCTCAGGGGTATGATTTGAGAAAAGCCTAAGGACACAGACAATTTGGCCAATGAAACAACAACAAGAAAAATTTTCAAGCCTAGAGAAAGAGATGGTCATTCAAATACAAGAGACATTTGGAACCCTGAGAAGAAATGATCCAGGAATGTTACCACCACATCACAATCAAGAAGTCAAAAATACAAAGCAAATAATCAATAGCAAAAACTGTACAAAATGAAATGCCAACTCCCACACAAGCATCAAAACGTCCTAACAACTTCAGATCTCTTATCAGCAATTCCCAAGTCCAAAAGGTATAGGGTGAGGAGATAGTCCAGCCTTAAAATTAAATGACAGTCAACAGAGTCTTTGTGTCAAGAAAAACTGTACATCAATGGAGAAATTGAAATTAATGGAGAAAGAAGAACAACCCTTGTTAAGCACAAACTAAATTGATTTGTTACAACCAAGACAGCAATACAGAGAATGCTTAAAGGAATCCTGTGCACAGCAGCAGAAGAAAGTCTCATCTCCAAGACTGAAAGAACAAGCACGCCTTTGAGAGGAATATATGAAAAAATGGAAATCCCAGAAAGACTTCATTATGCCCAACAGTAAACCAGTACATCCCTAACAGGAATGGGCAGAAGATAAGAACCACCTACCAGCAAGGCAAACAGAATAACAGTACAGAAACTATAGGAAATAACAAGCCCCTCTTAATAACAGCCTTACATAGACATGAGCTCATGTCACCAATTAAAAGACACACACCAACCAACTTGATAAAAAACAAGATCCAGGACCAGAGAGATGGTTCAGCAGTTAAGATCACTAGCTTCTACTGCAGAGGATTCAGGTTCAGTTCCCAGTATCTGTATGATGGCTAACAACTGTTCGTAATTTCAGTTCCAGAGGATCTGGACACACTCTTCTGGTATTGAAGGGCATTTCACAATATGGGTGCACTTACATACATGCAAGCAAAATATTCATATACATAAAAAATAAGATAAAAATACAAGATAATAAATAAACCAATTATCATTAGTTTCCATGAAATATAGCTCACTGGAATATAGACCCACAAATTGAGAGTCAGAGGATGGATATCAATTTGTCAAGTAAATGGTAGCTTTAATTAGACTTATATAGATACTCTAATTTCTGATAAAATAGATGTCAAACCAAAACTAGTCACAAGAGGTAATGAACACCATATATTGATAAAGGCAAACAATTGTAAATACACGTGCATTGTATAATTGGGCTCCCAATTTCACAAAACAAAAAATAAAAGATAAGATTAGAATTGACACAATAGAGATTTTAATACACACTGTGATCTTTGATAGCCTTGCATACTAGAAATTAACAAAGAACTACTAGAGATAAATCATAAGAGAAATGAATCAGCTTGAACAGATTTTTAAAAACAACTCAACAATTAAAGCACACACATTCTCCAAAGCTCATGGATACTTCCCTAACTTTGCTAGGTATCTGAGTTGCATTTCTACTACTGTGATAAAATACTCTGCAAAAAGCAACTTAGGAGAGAATCGTTTTTTAATAGCTCATGATTCCAGGTTACAATTCATGATTGTAGAGAATCAAGGTGAGAAGTACGTGGAGTATCTGTTCACATCCACAGTCAGCAACAGAGAAAAGTGAGTGCTCACATGCTCACCTCCTTGCTTGACCACCACATGATTTCTCCACTCATACAGTTCAGCATCCCTTGCCTAAGGAATCATGCTTCCCACATCAATTATGTATTCAATACCATCCTAATCCAAAGACAGGGGTTCAAGTCAGCCCTATATACACAGTTCCCACAATCACTCTGGATCACAGATAAGGCAATTCTAAGAAGAGATGGTTTATGTCAAAATCAGAGATCACAAACAATTTAATCATTCACCTCAATATTTAAACAAACAGAAGTTAAACAAAATGGGACTGAGAATGAAAAAGGAAAAGAAGTAAATAAATATAGGACAGAAATTAATCAACTCAAACAAACAAGCAATACACAAAATCATTGAAACAACTAGTTTTGTATCTTGAAAGATGAACAGTGCTGACAAAACCATACCTAAACTAAAAAGAAAGAAAGACAAGGTCCAAATTAAGAACATTAAAGATGAAAAGGGATTGTTACAATAGATTCCAGTGAAAAAAGTAGCACCTTGGGAAAATTCTTTGAAAACTGAAACTCCAAAAAAAAAAAAAAAAAAAAAAGGAAAACCTAGAAGAAAGGTCAAAATTGCTATACACATATGATCTACAAAATCTAAATAAAATGATACAAACAAGAGCAGCAGACTCATAATAAACAGAAACCTGAAGCTGTCATTAAATGTCTCTCCAGAATAGATGCCCAGAGCAGATCAATTTATTGATTATATTACCAAAATCTTAAAAAAGACCAAGCATAAAGTTGTTAAAAATACTCTTTAAACTGCTCTATAAAGGGGAATATAAAATTTCAGTAAGCATGTCCTTACACAAAGCCAGTATTATGCTGATTCTGAGCACAAATATGAACACAACACAAATGAAAACTCTTGGCCAGTTTTATTGATGAACACGAATATAAAACTGATAAACAAAATACTGGCAAGAAGTCTTCAAGGACACATAAGAAAATCAAGTTGACTTCGTCCAAGGAATTCATAATTGCTTCAATATAAACAAATCAATAAGTGTAATATAGAGTGTAAAATACTTAAGTACAGAAATCACACGGTCATTTCAGTAGACAGAGAAAATGCATTCTCATATTTGAACATGCCTCCATGATAAAAGGCCTGAGGAAAGTAGTAATTGAAGGAATATACCTCAGTATTATAAGACTATGTACAAAAAGCATTTAGCCAAGATTATACTAAATGCAAAAACATTGAAAGCATTTCTTTGTAAGAAAGAATGAAATAATAACGCCTGATTTCTCTAGTCTTGTCCAGTAAATCACTTGTATCTATTACTTGTTTCATTGGTGTGACAAAATAAATATCTGATCAAACCCATTTAATAGGGGAAGAGTTTATTTTGGTTAACAGTCCATCACAATAGGGTGTGTATGGCAGCAAAAGCTTGAAGCTATGGGTCACATTTTACTTGCAATTAGGAAGCGTAGAGTAATGAGTGAATCCTGGTGTTCTGCAAGCTTTCCCTCTGTAATGCAAGGGAATTGTGCTTCTCATGTTCAGTATGGGTATTGTCACCTCAGTTAATCTAATCACTTGTAGGAATACTCAGAGGCTTTCCTAATGAAGACAATTCCTCATGGGCCTGCTCAGAAGCTTGTCTTGCTGTTGATTTATTTTTAAGTTGATATCAGTATTAACTATTGAACACTCAGTTCTTTTCTAGAGCAATATGGCAAAAATAAAAATAAATAGAAGAGATAGTGACAGAAAGAATGGAGTCAGATAGTTCCCATTTGTAGATGACATAGTTGTATATTCAAAAACCCAATGGTGTCTTTGTGTCTCTGTGAGTTCAAGGCCAATCTGATCTATATGGCAGTTTCCAGGCCAGGTGGGGTTACAGAAAAACCTTGTATCCAAAAACAACAAAACAAAACCCCTGTAGATTCCACCAGAGCTCTTAGATTTGATACATACTTTCAGCAATGTTGAGGGTTATATAATCAGCATTCAAATTATCAGTACCGTTTTCTGTATAGCAATAGTAAACTCAATGAAGAAGAAAATTGGAAAATATTCCATTCGCAATAGATTCAGAGAAGCATACAATGCCTAGAAATAAATGTAACCAAAGAAGTGAAGGACACCCCGAATGAAAACTTTAAGACAGTGAAGAAAAAAGTTGACAACACTAGATGAAAGAAAGAACCTCAGCCTCAGTGGCTGGCAGAATATTATGAAAATGTCTGTGTTACCAAAACTTATTCACAGATGTAATGCAGTTCATCAAAAATGGTATGCAATGGCACACACAGACATAACACTCTCTCTCACACACATGTACACATCTACACACACATTAAATGTAATCAATTAATAAACCACATGCAGAATAATGAAACTGTATCCACATTGCTTGCCTTGCAAAATAATAAATAAATAAATAAATAAAAATGGACTAAAGACCATAATATAAAACTTGAAATGCTGAACCTGCTAGAGAAAAATGCTTGAAAGAGATAGACATAATAAAAACTCTCAGAAATTTCAAATATTGAGATTTGATAAATGAGTTACATGAAATCTGGAAGCTTCTGCCCAGGCTCTCTTGGGCACTGTAGCTCATGCAGTCTTTTTAAATAAAGTTCTTGCTACTCTGCAAAGAGTGAGGGAAGCAAAGTTCTGCATCACAAAGGAACTATCCTTAGAGCAAAAGGATAGCCTCACCGTGGAAGAAAATATTACCAGCTATATTCCAGAAGACAAGGTGCATACAGTTATAATAAAAAACAAACATGTACTATATGTTACATATTCTGTAAGTTAAACCTCATGAAAATCTTTCACTCAATATGTTGGCTAATTAATTGAATAAAAAGATCTCAAATGAAGAACAGATTAACAAAGGTGTTCAATATTCTTATCCGTCAGAAAAAATGAAAATTAAAAGTAATTTGAAATTCCTTCGCATCTCAATCTGAACTGCTAACATCATGCAGACAGACAGTAGCAAATGGTAGCAAAGATACAGGCAAAGAGGAACTCTCTTCACTACTGGTGGGAATGAGAACTGATCTATCCCCTATGGAAAGTATTGTGAGGTTTCTCAAAGGGCTAAAGGTAGATAAAAATAGAACTATCATCCAGCTATACTACTCCTGCATATATACCCAAGGAACTCTAAATCTTACCAGACACACATGCCCATCCACATTTTTCTGCACTACTCAGAAGAGCTGAGTATTGAAACCAGTTTAGATGTTCATGGACCAATAAACAGATAGAACATTATGGAATAGAGACATCAAAGAATTTTATTCACTTATAGTGAAAAGTTAAATGAAGACACTGTAGTAAAACAGATAGAGACGAAAAGATTGTGAAGAAAGAATGATCCCAGATAAACAAAAACAAAATGCTGTCTCAGATATAAATCCTAGGTTTTAAATATTTTTCTACATATACACCAGTGTAAGGTCAAATATGTCATAAAAATGGGAAGGAGATGATGACAGGGTCAATGGTGTTTAGGGAAGGATGGGTAGGTGAAGAAAAGGGATCACACATGTAACATGAATACAGAAGAGAGGCTACTGATTGTGAGGAGACCAAAAGGTGTTGGCGAGAGGGATGTGTGGGAGAGTAGAGAAGGAATGCCATTAAAATGATGTACATATGAAAGTACCATAATAAATCCCACCTGTCTGTGTGCTAAATTAAAACAAAAACTAAAGAAATAGTGAATAAAGGAGGCTCACCTTCTTGCTTTCATATTTGGGAACCTTGTAGAAAATCTCTAAGGATTTTCTCTGCAGAACATACAATGTAATTTTGTAAAAACCTTCACAAAATGAAATATTTCAGTGTTTTTGCTCTCCACTCCTAAGTGGTATATGATTTTATTTATTTAGTGCTGAGAATGAAACCCAGGATTTGTTAATGCTGAGCAAATTTTCTACCCAAACTGTTAGATGATAAACTTTTTAGTTACTTTTCCTGTTATGAAATTACTGGCCATTAACAACAGTGCTTGATTCTAAAAACCAAACTGCTATGGTCTGAAATAAAAGTGGCTTTGGAGAACATCTAGCTCAAGTCCATTTGAATTTCCAAAAATTTCTACCAATTATATTATTGTGGAAAAAGTGATCCAGAAAGTCTGGATCTGATCCAGAAAGTCTACTAAGGAATATATTTATCTTAAAGATTTATGAAAATATTGCTTCTTTTATAGTACACATTTATGTATCCTTTCTTATGACCACACATGTGTCCCTTGGCCCCCCAAATCTTCAAGACATGTAGACACTGTATTTCTGAAAAAGTAATTTATAATATGTCCATACTGCTTTCATTGCCAACATAGTCATGCACAGGTCTATATTGTGGTTCATGCCATTGAAAATGCAGTCACCATATGTATTTTGACCATCAAAAGAGCACACAGCGAGGCTGAAACCTTTCCCACTGATTAAGAGTTGTACACTCTCTGCTTTTCCAGAGATAAGGCTATGTTACTATTAGGCAGGAAACATTGATATTTTTGTTTTTAACTACAAAACTGAGAACTCCTTTGGGAAGAAAGCCAATAGAGTACTGGCAAATGAAACACTATTGAAATCTCATATTCAAAACACTCATATTTTGAAATCTTATATTCAATATCTGATGCTTATAACATTTAAACCTACATAAGTCATGACTAATGCACTATATGTTTTGCAATTATTTTCTCAAGATCAGTTGTAATGCAACAATTCTGTTTGTACTTTTTAATGGTCTTTCAGTTATTAAGAACATTAGGATAGATATTTGATCACTCTTTTGCCTTTGCAAAGGCTGATGTGTCAGGTAAGGAGGTTCTGTCGGTATTTGTCTTTTCACATTTGCTCTCAGTGTGGAGTGTGTGAGATTGCACAATGAACTTCTTTCTTGTTGATCACGTCAAAGTTAGTGGAAGAATATCTTTCAAAGCCTACATTCCTACCAATGTCTTTTCTTGTATCTACAAGAGACCTTAATCAGACTAAAATATTGGATATTCAAATCACCCTAATGGATGGTTCTATTCCCTTCTATTTACCGAAGACAAGATATTACTTACTGACAAACTATATCATGAAGATCAGTATCATGTTGATTCACCCTATTTCAAGAATTTCAATAGTATTTCCTCTTACATACCTATACCTCAAATGAAGAACTTCTAGAAAGGTCAAGCCCCACTTCCCTGAGGGTCTCTGTGTAATGAATTCTACTGGGAAGTACTTAACCCAATTTCGGTAATGCACTCCCCTAGGTATATCATTTTAGTAGTTTAGCAAAAACTTATTAGCAGAGAAAGCAAAAGCTCTGATTTATTGTACAAACAAATAAAGGTTGAAATATTTCCCCTACATTTTCCATTAGCAATTCTCCACGTTCCATACTGAAATACAGGTTAGTGTTGCTTTTACTTGATAGTTAAAAAGATTCAGGTTTTGCCTGTATGTAAGTTAACTGTGCAGAGCCTTGCCAGAATGTTCGTACTTAGTAACTTTTGAATTCCAACTATGTTTATATGTACATAGTCATCCAGACACAGATTTATTTCTTCGGTATATATGTATGATGTTAGGGTATATGAAACACCCCAAACTTATAAATCTTGGCCTGCTAAGATTGTACTGACAGAATTTCTCTCCTGTGACATTTTCTTATTATTTCTTTGATCAGGGTACTTTTACACGTTTTATGAATTGAAAAAAAAAAGAATTTTATTTTTCTCACTTTTTATATCTTCCCCAACATGAAAGCTGTTAACTGTATACTTGTGAAAATAAATTTGCTATATTTCTATATACCTATATAGTTTGGGGACTGTGGATGAGATAGTGATATCGATAGAAAATCCTCTTTGGGTGCTGAAGTTACTCATGTTTATATTCCAAAGCTCATTCCTTTTTAATCTGAAACAGAAAAAGTGTTCAAATATTTTCTATGTTAGGGTAACTGAGACAGTGGCTAAGGAAAGTGTACGGACCATGAAGTCAGAGTACATGTCAAATAACTGTACCAAAAAGTGGAGATTTGATTTTGCCTATGGTCCACAAACTCATTTTAGATAAAACCTAACTCTCTTCCAGCCATTTTGAAAACTTCAAGTATGTAGCTATATTTTTTTCCATTTAAATTGAATTTCATGCAATTCAAAACTATATTAGAGTTTCAAAAGATCATACTTTTTAGAATTTGTAACGTTTTAGAATTAAAATGAATATGTATATTCAAGAAGTTTATGCTTGCCTAATTATCATAATATCAAAATTAGTGTTTAGGTCTAAAATACAACTGATAATTCAGAAATATTGTGTTTACTATGATGAGAAACCATTTCCTCTACTGACTTTATTTTCCTTTTTACTGGCTTGTGATGTTTATAGCTCTTGAAGACACAAACTGGTTCCCGCTGATATTTCAACTGATTGATTTGAAATAGTGAAAGTTTCAGTTTATTGTATTTGGATAACATCAATTATGAAATATAAATATCAAATCCTAATAATTGTTATCAAGG
Organism: Eospalax fontanierii; assembly: GCA_035773235.1. Classification (NCBI taxonomy): domain Eukaryota; kingdom Metazoa; phylum Chordata; class Mammalia; order Rodentia; family Spalacidae; genus Eospalax; species Eospalax fontanierii. Next base: position 63,903,930 of record CM069536.1, read on the forward strand.
TTGCGTGCTTTACTAACTACAAATCAAATGATACCACAATCTAAGGAAGAAAAAATAATGATGTTCCTATGATCTACTTGCCTCATGGAAAGCTAGCTTCCTTTGGACAAGTCAAAAATATTGCTTTTAGTTTTATCTAAAGCATAATTTTGACTGTTGATTACTAAGCATTGTTGTAGGGAGATTACTTGTCTTTTGTGTAAAATTCCTTTTTCTGATTATTTAGGCACTGAGAGAGTATTTGCTCGTGATCAGGGTTGTGGAGAAAAAAAAAACAAACTAAAAGAAAAATCCAGCTATTAACCCCAAATGTGAATGCTAGCTATTTGACTTCAGTATGAAATCTTATTCTTCATAAACATTTATTTAAAGATTACAATATTCAATGATTCCTGAATTAAAATGATTGACATATTTATATAAAGAAGAATTACATCCAGATGTTCAGTTCTATATATTTGTAATTTTGTACACTAGAGAATGATTTGATATTATCATATAGCAAAAACACCAATAGAGAAGCAAAGATATATTATTTGTAATTAAAATTCTCTAAAATTTAAAGCATATCTTTCCCTCACTATTTTCAGTTGTATTCCATAAAACTTTATTCTGACTGTCAGATAACTTTCTACCAATAATGTGAAATTAGTCATGTTTGCTTTCAACTTTAGTATTTAGACTATATTAGTCTTATTAGAAACTATCCATAAACAGTCTTACAAGTTTCCTATTCCACTCTGCAAACTGAAATATATATCTGGAAGTATGTATCCTATATGAAAAGAAAGGAGATGAAATTTACTGTTCAGGAATTGAAATAAATTGCTTGATGTAGAATGTTAGTTCCAGAATCACTGTAAGTTTTGTTGCATCAGCTCCTGGTATGGACTGAGTACCTAAAACCATAACAAGGATGAAGGGAGTCCCTCCATGAAGATTCCCTCATTGATACCCATTCATGATTCTCTCACTGCCCACAGTGCTTTTCTAAGACATAGTTAACCCACATTTTGTTCACTTGTTACATTGTTTTTAGAATATTCACAGAATTCGAAGAATTCCAAGAACCTAGTCCTAATATCTATCCCAAAGGAATGTCGTTTAAAAATAGTTCTAGCCAATGTTTAAAACTTCAGTTTTCTCCCTTTAGACATTACTGCTTAAAACAGTATCCAAGGAAAAACAATAACTATCTTCTAACAACTGTCTGAACTTAAGAAAGATTTTAAATACAAATAACATTTTCTCCTCTATATAAATCTGTCTTTACTTGACCAGTCCAGGCCTCTGGCTGCTAAACATATGTCACACTTTAGGAAGTCATAATATTTTACTTCCTTAAAATGAGAACTCCACCGAGGCTCACGATCTTTGTCTTTAAAATCCTCCCATGACCTCTTCCCTGAATCTGAAACTCTTTGCAGTGCTTCTTTCTTTGCATGGCACCATCAACCTTCCTTCTTATGAGGCTGTCAGTCTTATATAAGGTTTGAAATTTGCTTTCTCCATCTCACCTTAAGGAAAAAATATTTAAGCAGTCATTATACATACAGATTGTTTTAGACTTTCTAAATGTATTCTGTCCCCATATTTCTATTGACTATAGACATGTTTCTATTGCACAGACAAGAATAGACATCACGCATATTCTACTTACTTGGAAATCATATTCCATAAAGGCTTTTAGGAAGTGGAAATTCAAAATGACCTATATATTTCTTCTGTTTGATAATGTTGCATTCTTTTCAGCACACATTCTGTTACTGGTTAAGTTAATATTAGTGATCATTAAGTTCAAGTCAGGTACTTAGAGGAGTTTATCTTTTGTCATTTATTTAATAAAAATATGTAGTTATCCCCTCCCAGAAATTTTCTTTCATTCTTTACCTCAACAAATAAAAACAAGTATTTATTGCTGAATTTCAGAGGCATTTAATAGGCAAATCGTGACATTTTTCTCCACTGGGAGAATGAATGCTATTTAAAAATCAGATAGAAATAAGATATTTGTAAACCACACTTCAGAGAAAATGATTTCCTTTAAAATTTATCTAAACTATTTGTATGATTTTTATTCCTTATAACTCTTATCTCAAAAACATGTAAAGATCAAAGACACCACCATACACAACAAGTGAGGAAGATCAATAATAGGACAGATAATGTTATTAAAATGAAGCAGTGCTTGTTTCAGCAGCACATTTACTAAAATTGGAATGGTCCAGAGTTTAGCAAGGCCACTGGGCAAGGACGACAGGAAAACTTGTGAAACCTTCCAAAATTTATTTTAGTTTCTACAAATATTTGAAATATTCTGATAGTATGTTAAAAATAACAAAGCGGCTTCCATTGTTAACAAAAGAAAATATAAATTATTAGATTAAGGAGTCACTGATATATTCAAAATTGCTTGTCAATAGGGTTTACTAAGGACTTCAGAAAAATGCTCACTTTAAAGCAGAGATCAGGTTGAAATTTTAGAAGTTCTGCTTCCCCTGGTCTTTGCATAGATCCTGGAAATATTATTTGCTGAATTTTTCCTTAAATATCTCTTTCTGAGCTCATCAGAGTAAGAAACAGCCCCCCAGCAATAAATGATGCATGGAGAAAACTTATTTTCAACATGTTTTAGAGACCAACCATCGGTTCATATTGCTTCCAAGCTGAGACAATTTGGAGATAAAGAATATCAACATTGGAATGTAGATTTACTGGTCTCAACAATTTATTCATTTAAAGGTATTATATAGCATGAAAGACTGCAAATTTTCAGGAGAGGGTAAGAGAGGCAGAGGAAGGGATGATGGGGACAGGGAGACAGAGAGAGAGTAGAAGAAGAAAAGAACAGGGAAACAAGAGAGAAAATAAGGAGAGAGAGAGAGAGAGATTAAACTGTTAAATGCTTCAGTTGGAAATAACCAACTCCCAGAAATAAAATACAGAATAATTTCTGTATTATGTATTGCTCCCTGGTTCTTATCAAATCTCCTCTTCACTCACTTTCTGGGCTGAGTATTCAGGGATCCAGGGAGTATCTCCCCTCACGCCACAATCTGAGATGTTCCTGCTGGACAGGATGTGGGCTGAAGCCTCACTGTTGTCTCCATTCCTTCTTAGAACTTGATGGCCTTGGTCAACTCTTAAGAAGTAAAATTCTAACCTACAAGTTTTAGATTATGTTGGAATGATCTAAGATTATATATGGTAACAATATGTGCTCAAGTCTTTTTTCCTTGTCCTCTAAATATCGCTTTCTCATTTAAAAATTTTTGTTATTTTATGTCATTATATGTGTATGTATGTATCGCCTGCATTTATGTAAGTGCACCTATATTGTGCAATACCCACAGAGATCGGAAGAGGACACCATATCCTCTGGAACTGTAGTTAGCCATCATGTGGGTGCTGAGAATCAAACCCCAGTCCTCGGTGAGGTGAGAGCAACCAGTGCTCTTAAACACTGAGCCATTTCTCTCTAGCCCCAAATTTCTCATTTTTAAAAAAATAATAGCTTTCTCTTTACTGATAAGCAACTCATGTCATCAAAATTAGTACTTCATATATTTTAGCCTTTAAAATGTAATTTTCATTTTTACTAAAATTCTATGTACAAAGAAAGAGTAAGTACATAATTCTTTAAAGCTAAAAGTTCTTAGACACTAGGGAGGATCATACTACTGTTCTTTAACTATGTTGACATACTATCAAACTGCACTCCATGTTTATGTTTATACCCACAGACAAATGCTACTGTTTGCCCTAATCAGAGAATCTTCTCTTTGCAACTCAAGATGGTGAATGCAGACACTTATGACTGTTCAATGTGCTTAAGATAACTGATAGGTGAGTACTTCCCCCTAAATGGGACATTAATATCATGCCATCTAAGACTCAAGGATTGCCATAGAAGAGAAAGTGGAAGGAATGTAAGAGCAGGAAGACAGGGAGGGGCTGTTAAAATGCTGTCTTCTGGGTATGATCTACAGCTCTGGACCTGCACAAGATTGGGTCAGTCTATCAGGGATTGTCAGGTGGCTCTTGGGACCCTACCCCTCCTTCATTAACTATTGACTTTTGTTGGATTCTTGTTGAGGGATAGCCATTGATTCTACCAGGCTTAAATGATTAACACCCAAATCATGATCCTACAGATAGTCCTGGTTAAAATCATCTCGTCACAAAACCCAGCAAAACATAGTGAAGGTGAAAACAGATTTGTCGGAAATAGGCAAAGAGATAACAGGGGAGAGCAAGATAAAAGAGAGTGGCGAATAAGTTCAAACTGCATCATACATATATATGAAATCGTCCAAGAAAGTTTGGTACATTATTTTTGAAAGGAAAAAAGAGTATAAAAAAGTTGCCAATTTTCTTTTCCTTTTCTGTCATTACTTAAAATAATCTGAACTTCCTCTTCGAGCTGATTACTCTGTTGAGCCTATTTCTGTCTTAGCTTTTTTTTTTTTACTGTGGTTTTAATAAAATATCCTGAAAAAAGCAACTTAAGGCAAAAGGAGTTTATTTTGTCCCACAGTTTTAGGGTACAGTCCATCATGGAAGGACAGTTGGGGTGGAGGCATGTGAGGTCACTGGTCTCATCATATTCACAGTCAGTGGGGAGAATGTTGAAAGAAGTGAATTTTGGCACTTTTCACTTTCATTTTTCTTGAGTGTAGGACTCTTTCTAAGGGAATAGTCTCACTCATATTAACACGGGTCTCCCTGCTTCAGTTAACCTATCTAGATAATCTCTGACTGACATTCCCAGAGACTTATCTCCAAGCAGATTCTAGATCCTATCAAGTTGACCATCAATGTAAATTATCACAGTTCCTAAAGCACATAATATGTGACACTCTCTTTCTCATTCTCTCCTCTTAGATCAAGTGGCTGCCATTTTTACTTCTAATACGGAAGGTGGAACTTCAAGCATCCTCACTTACAAAGTTTCCTATCTCACAATTTCCTGTATAATTTAACTATCTTACAATGTTTGATTAAAAGATGTTCAGTATTTGTTATCATGGATATGCAGGTATTATTCACAAGTGAGTCGGGCAGTGTTCATGTCTTTCTAACCCAGCATAAAATTTTATTTTCTCTACAGATCAATTTTGCTATTTATTCTGTTGCTTCTGGTCATATTTTCAAATTCTCTTCTAAATATTTATAGTCAAACTCATAGACCTGTGCTGCTTTCAATCTTCATAAGAGATGTTTCTGTACATACTGGAAAGAAATCAGAACAGAGATGCATAACTAGACAAAGTGAAGAGAATAATAAACCGAATAATAAATATAACCTTGAATGGAAACCTTTGCTCTCTCAGCCCCCTGTAGTGACAGCAAAACCAGTCCTTTCCTGAGGGTTTTCACTGTATGGCCATTTCTCTCTAGGTTGGACCTCTCAAATGTGTCAATAATTTTAAACACTAAACTGAGGGCCAACTTTTGAGAGAATCAGCTTTTGAGAAGCAAACCGCAGAAGCCTCAATAAGGCAAAACTCTGATCATTATAAACCAGTCTCACCTGGGGGAAAGCCAAGAGGTTGGGTGTCCCCAGATGGGAGTCCCCTCATTTGGGAATGTCTAGCTGTGCAGATATTGTCCTGTCTGGTTCTTGAAGGTCTTACATTCCCCATGTTGGAAACTCTTCATGTGTTCTTTGTTATTCAATTGTAAATGTCCATACTTCCTTTTCTCCACATTTCCCTGTCTTGGTTTTATATGCAAGACCAGAATTTTCCAAAAATTTGATAGAAAAATTCGTATATTTTAAAACAAAATATTCTATCCAAAAGTAAACAGCACATTTTCCTTACTGTCAATCAGAAAGTCCCTGAATTGTCACTAATATTCGCCATATTCCCAGGGATGACTTCTGCTTTCATATCTACATAGATCTCTGCTCACTTTGGTGTTCTGAGTGATTTGTTCCACTCACATCTATGTACCCTTATCTTGATATCTAGAGGAGAAATTTCCCACCCATGACCCTGGAGCCAGCAAAGCAAAAATTAGATGGAAGGAGTCCTGTGTAAATTGTCTTCTCAACAGTGCATCAAGGACCAAACAGGAGATGTGCACTATTGTAGCCTAGCACAGATTTTGTAATAGCTGTGCACACGTTTCAACTAGTAATCAATAAATAAGTCAAAAGATACACAGGTGTAATCATCCACAAAGACAGCACCTTCCTTACTTGGTGACTTCCTTATAAAGTTCACTTCCATGTTATTTTTCCTTTCATATGTTCCACAAGAGGAATCTTTTTAACACAATGTATGCAAAGCACATGCTTGTGGATTCATGCTTTTATTTTTTTATTTAAGTTCTCCACTGAGCATTCCTTACTGAAATGATTTAGTACAAATGAGACATATGTGGTCTAGGGAAGATTTAACCACAATAACAGGAATGAGTACAGAGGAATATGTGTGTGTGTATATATATATATAATGTCTTCCGGTTTAAGGTCTTGCATAGAGCAACGTCAAGACCCATGAGGTAGTTCAGTTCTGCTATTTATGTTGAGTGATTTATTTATTTTCATGCCTGTTGCTGAAACTTCCTAGTTAAAAATTGTTTTTCAAAAGAAAAAAATCAAGGAGCTTATTTTTTGTGCACATTCATTATATGAATATATATTTGACTATCTATAAGTAAAGCTGAGTAAAAGGAAGAAAAATCTATTAGTTACATGAAAGATGAGAAAGGAAGAACCTTCAAAAATGATACCATTGATTAAAAAGAAAAGCACCACAACTCATAAAACACTGAATATTATGAAAAAAAATACAATGATTGTGTTTATAGGCTAAGGAAACAATATAACAAACATAATGACATAGGAATAACCTGGGAAGTTTTAGTAGAGTATAAACTAGATTAAGGTAAATGAAGTCAGAAGTACTGATCAAGATGTGGTTGGCTTTGAGTATCATGCTCTTTAGTTTTAAGATTGCTTGAACAGTATCTTAAGTTTCTTTGCTGTTTCTTCTGACAAAAGAACTTAAGGGAAGAAATATTTTAATTTAGTTCAGTTTTAGCTGCAATCCATCATGATGGGGAAGTTAAGACAACAGGAGCTCAAAGCAACTGACCATGCCATACCCACAACCAGCAAAGAGAAAGACAGATGCTGAGCACATCTGGGCATGCGTCCTCCACTGTTATAGCCCACAGTCCCACCAGGAAATCACACCACATACCATTCCGCTGGGTTTTCCCACATTGATTAATGTATGGAGATAGTCCCCAACAGGCATGCCCAGATCCCATCTCTCCCATGGTTCTTGGTTCTGTCAAGTTAAAAAGTAACACTATCACAGGGACTCCCGGGGGTTGATGCATTTTTCTTCCAGAGAAGTTAAGTGAACATGCCACCTCATTAAAATTAGAAAGTTGTCTAAACACAGTTTCATGTTAGAGGTTGCAAGTATCCTGAAAATTGGCATCTCTGTTAGCAAATATTATTTATAACAATAATTCATGACAAAAGCAACTTGCTCATACTATAAATGGACTGTATAGATGTAGAGACTGACTCAATGGGTCAAGATGGAGGTTGTTACAAAGAACGGATTTTCCTCATCAATCACTGGAATGACTCTACTACCATCGATGCCACTGCCTTGCATTCGCATTCAAAGGGAAATGTGAATTGGAACAAGGCATGACATTCTAAACTAGTCAAGAAGAGGCTGTTTACAATGAACAATAGTCAGGAAGAATATGTTTATATATGGCAGGAGTCATTCAAAATTATCAATAAGTATTTTTCTTAAATGAGGAGCGTGTGTGTGTTAATGTGTATGTGTTAATGAGTGTGTTTGTGCATGTGTGTTTATGAGCATGTTCAGGTGCTCATGAACTTCTGGGTGTCCATGTGTAGAGGACAGAAGTCACTGTCAGGTGACCTGCTTCAGGAAAATCATCCACGTTTTCTTTTGAGACAGGGTCTCTCACTGTTGTCTACAATTGCCTGCACAGTCTCTGCATGCTGTCTAGTGAGTCTCATGGACCTGCCTATCTCTGCCTCAACAGCTCTGAGATTACAAGCTTGTGGCACTATGCCCAGTTTTGTTGCTGTTGTTTTCTTTAACATGGCTTATGGAGATCTAACTCCAGTCTTCCTTCATGCTTGCACAGCAAAAACTTCGACTGAGACAGTCTTTTCAGTGTTCAGGTGAGGAGATTTCTATTCACAAGCAGAATGTATATTTCAGGAGTGTATATTAAACATTGGAATTTACATAAGGTTATCAGTTTGGGTTCCCATGGAGAAGGCTGATGATACTAATTGGACTTTTTGTGGCCATACCCAAATTTAGTGCCTCATTTATCTATTGGGTGATTGATGAGCTGAGGTCCAAGTCTAACTGGTGTTCACATTCCAGTGCATTCCCATTGCAGATTTAAAGCATATGATTTGGTTTCTTGCTAGTGTGTCAAATAGGGCTTATCAGGATACAAAGTTTGTGCTTCATGTCACAGATTCAGCTTAAAGTTCAAAAAAGTTTTGTAACAAGATGCTTCTACTGTCAGGGATATGCTTTTTAGGGAAGGCTAAGAGGGAAGGCATTTTCAAGTTTCATACCCTTTCAGATCATATCTGGACTAATCTTTAGGGAAAGAACTGATTTTCCCTGAAAATGTTTACTGCCATGGGGAATATTCCAAAGAAACACCATAAGCAATATTCTTGAGCAGCTGTGTGCAGAAAAAACTTAATTGGGAAAAGTCAGAACGTACCAGGTGATTACTTTGAAGGATCAGATATTCTTCAGATATGAAATTTCTAATACTTGTATTTTAAATTCTAAACCAAAAAATATTTAAAAAGTCAGATGCATGATTTTGCTGGAATTTTTATACATATAAATACAGATCTGTCTGTTGAAATATACTACTGAAAATGTGCTTTCCCATCAGGAATCAGGTACAGATGACCTTACATTCTAAATGCTTTATGAACAGCAAGCTGAAATATATCTTTCAGTTTTTCTCTCCATATGAATTTTAGGGAGTATGAGGTCTGACTTTGATGCACTTAAGCTTTGTCTCTTAAAAAGTTCATGCTCCTATAGATATCTAATGTACAAAAACAGTTTGTCCCTCTGGTCTTTTGCTTCTCCTAAACAGAATAATAGAATGGATAATAGTAACTATAAGAGTAAGAAAAATTGTCTGCTCCTAGAGAGCAAAAAATTCAAAGTTCAGAAAATGTGCTACATAGTGAAATGAAAGAAAATAAAAAAATGAAAACAATTATCAGAACATAGAAGTCACTTAGTTTGCTGACCTCAGTTATCAGATGAAGAAAATAAGGGACGCAGGATGGACGATGTTTGAATAGCTATATCCTGGGAGTCTCCTCATTGCAGTCACAGGCCAGTACAGATGCAAGTCCTGTGTTTCATGATTTGTTTTCTTTTAGAGAATAATGAGCTTTTAAAGAAATCTGTATATATTCACATACAACCACACATGTGAATGTATGTGTGAGCCCTTACCTCTTAAAGACATTAAAAGAAGAATGTGAGAAAAAATGTTCATGTATAAAAAATGTAGATAGCCAGACTCATAGACTGAATGTCTAGGGTGGGATTGTTTATCTGGAATGCAGTACTAGCATTCAAAGTATGCTTGCAAGTGGATAGTCAGAGTCTATCAACAACAAACCTAGTGCCAGGCATTGGGAGCCTCCCTCAAAGCTATTGGCCACAGCAGCCCAAGAGACTGTGCAAACAGTGTAAGCTATTGCCATTGCTTTTGGTTGTCTCTTACAACTAAGACCTTATTTCAGAAGACATAACAGTTCAGACACAGAACTTGAAGGAATCAAGCTGGAAATCACTCTAAGCACTATCATAGCTTCAGAAAGTGAAATGCAAGGTGCCAAAGAAGAGAAGCAATTGACAGTCCCACCCAGTTGCAAAGGTTTCAAGTCACTAAAATCAGTGCAGCACAATACTCCTAAAGGTACAATAGTGGTACTTTTAAAAAATATTTTTTTATTGAATCATTGTGTGTTTTATACAGAACATCTCAATCAATCTTTATCATCTTTATATCCCTTCCTCCATTAGCAGCCTTTGCCGTAGCCAGCCAACTGGAATACATTCATTCTGTCACCTGTGTTAAGGTCTAGTGTGTCAAGTTAGTGTCCCCAAGTGGCATCAATTCTGGTTCATCCACTGAGGTCTAGTCAGCCTACCCAGAATCTTGGGGATAACAAACAACTGTCTAATTGATCTCATGGTCATCTCAGTTAGAGGAAATTCATGCCTGCCAATCACCAGTGACTGGGGGTATCACAGATCCTAGAGGAAAAACTATTACAGTCACTTTCCTAAACCAATACCATTTCTAACTACATTCTGGACACTTACCCTTATATTCACAGAGAGATGCAGCTCTTAGCACCCAACAAAGAAGTTTTTTTGGGGGTAACAGATGGAGATAGTTAAAAAGTAAAACAACTGGTTGAAATGTGTAGAACAATCAACACTGGGATTCTCAATTAACGCTGAAATATCTACAATGCAACCTTTACACCTAAGGCTCTGGGAACATTGCAGAAGACGAGGTAAAAAGATTGAAGAGACAAAGGACTAGGACACTTGTTGCTGAGTAGTGCCTTCTAGACATGACAGGGAAGCTGTATCTATGAAACCTCAGCAATATGGTTCCCTAAAAAAACAGACCTGAAATAATGTCAACACTGGTTGACATGACAACCTGGATGTGGGAAACGTCACAAGGTTCCACCTCTAGATGAGGAGCCACAGGCATTCAATAGCTGCTGAGAGAGGGAGAATCAGTTTTCTCCATAGGGGACAAACTCCCTTATAGATTATCCAACATCAAGTGGTCAACTCCAAGTATATGTATATATGAGCCCAAGTACACTGACTCATTAAGGAGATGTGTGTGCGTATGTGTGTGTGAGTGTGCGTGTGTTTAAAGAAGGGGTCACAAGTTGAGAGGGAGTCAGGAGCATGAGAACTGTTAGATGGAGGAGAGGTAGATGTTTAAAAGATGGAAATACAACCTCATACTTGAATTTCTCAATAAATAAAATAAATATTCAAAGAGCAGTGTAATAATATAGAACAGAACAACTGCATGCAAATCCTAAATCATATCTTGTTATAATTCATGATTTACATGACTCACAATATATTAATGCAAACTCATCTCCATGAAACTCATCTAAATTTCAAGATAAGAGTCTTTGAAATTCCCTTTTTTGTATTAAATTTTAATGTACTTTCCTGAAACCAGTGCATGTACACATTTTTATATTTGTAAGGATTTAATTTATGTTTGTGAAAATTTCACTGTTTTTGCTCTAACCAAATAAAAATTATACTGTATTTATGTTGGACCTAGAAACCTGTAGAATGATATTGTTAAATCCCTGCCTTTACCTTCCCATTCTGTTACCTACACATTCATATTGCCTGTTCACAGGTGACATTTAATAGGTTCTAAATATTAGCACATTTACAATCTCATTTTGTTTCAATTCCAAGTAGAGTTAGTGTTCAGTTTTGACTGGTCTCCACATTTTAAATTGAGGTCATTATCATCTATCAGAGGAAATGAAAATGTTTGAGTTCCTTGGGAAGGTGAGAATGAAATCTCTCACCTTAAAAAAGCATTTTATTAGAACTCTGGGTTTTGGTAAATTAAGTCTTAATTGATCCAGTAAAAAATTATGTAACTCATCAGCTAAAATCCTCTAGATTTTGTGCCTTGGGCTTAATGTTTTCAGTGTTGAGTTGCTGCCTCCCAGGATAGAATTGAGAGGTGTAAACTTCAGGAAAGAATTCCATCCTTAAGGTAGGGTCCTTTTGTCTGGGACCACTGTCCTTATCAAAGAGATGCAGTGGCCTACCTTCCTTCTTCTGTTTACTATATGAAGACACAGAGGGACAGCCAATTGAATCCTAGGAAGTGGCCCTCGTGGGATATTAGATTTTAGACTTTCTAGTCTCAGTTGATGTAATAAATAAATTATGGGTATGGTAGATTATTACTATGTTTGTGTGACATTATTATGCTCTCTCTCTCATTATCAAATAGTGATGACTGTTGTCCTCCTCATTATAAAATCTATGAGAAAGATCAAAGGAGTGCACTTTTTGGAGTTCCTTGTTATCTCCCAACTTTGCCATTGTTCTTCAGAAAATTTGATTTGCAAGTTTCAATCTGATGTTTTATTATTGGTGGAGATCTAAAGGTCATAATGGTTTAAATCCTGACTATTCTTCATTTGTTGAATACATTAAACAAGTTATTTAATTTGTTTAGTGGAGAATGGAACTCATGACCTCACGTCTTTAAACAATCTGATTCTATAATATGGCAGATATGTGTTGTGTTCTGAAGATACTAGGGTCAAAATACCTCCCAGAGATTCTTTCTGTTTCAGCATATAAACATGCCCAAAAAGCTCACAGGGGATAGATGGAGTCACAGGGAAAACAAGGATGCCAAAGAAGAGGTCCTCCTGCAAGAAGACCGTAGAAGAAAGAAAACATGAACTCATCAGGGAGGCCATGAATGACATCATCATTACCTTCACAAGGACTTGAATCTGGGGGACAATCAGAGACTGACCAATGGCAGACAGAAAGAAGAGAGTTTTAGGTGACAAATACTCCACCAAAGCATGAGTGTGGCAGATTCAAGTGGGAGAAAATGAATCAAAATGCCTGAGTTATAACACATGCCCGTGTGCCTGTTCATGTACCCATACATATGCATTTATACCAAACTTATACATCTAAAACCTAAGGTGGAAATTAGTTTATAGAGACTTCTTCAACTATAGTTTTAAATTTTAGATACAGTTATTTCCTTTCCATGTCCATTCAGTACATACACACTTCATTTGTTTAAATGGTTGCCTTGCATGCTATTGCATTTCAAACCAAATTTAAATATTACCCCCTCATAAGAGTTATTTCCTAATTCATTTCCTAAATCATTTTTCCCTAGAATTCATCATGAGTGTTTCTGTATCTATACCTATGTATTTATCTCAATAAGATAAAGGCACCAGTTTATAATTGCACTCTGAACACAGAAGACCTTACCTATGAACTCTTGAATTTTTGCTTTAATGAAAGACAGATGTTCACAGACACAAACTTGTAATTAAAATGTTTCAAAATATCCTAAAGGGTAAACAAAGCATTTTATGAGTCAAATGATCCTGATTTCCAGCAGATTCCAGGAGCATCTTTTAAGACTGATTTAGAATAGTCCCAATTAGGTGGATGCATTTTAAGATTTTAGGGGATGAAGAACTATCTTGTCTGCCAATGTGAGTGAAGGTCTGAGCCAAAGACTGTGTGTACAAGGACCAATTTGCATTTAGCAGAACACTGGGTAATGGAGAGCAGTAGGCCTCTACCTTGTAAATCTCTGTCAAACTCTGTGAATACTACCGATGTCAACTTTCATTTGCTTCTGTCCCATTTGATTCACTGAAAGAAACAGAAAAGAGAGTTGTCTTCGAGTGCTTTCTCCATGTGTAATTTCTTTTTATCCTCACACCTGAAATATTTATACATACTGCCTCCATAATAATTGGAAGCTTGATAAAATACTGGTATTGAACCATTTGTATAAATCATGCTATGGCCATAACTAATGCACTTTAAAAATTTTCTTGGTATAATAATTGTCAACAGGACAGATGTCCAGATATGGGAGCAGTGAACATCATTTGGGGGCTCTCTGTTAGAGTGTTTAGATGACACTGATATTTTTGTTACTTGACTAGAAGATTACATGGCCATGTCCAATGTGTTTTGTAATCTAATCAGTGGAGAACCTACAGAGAGGAGGGAAGAAGAAATTTGAATTCACTCAGACTCACTGCTTGAATTGAGATACTGTCTCTTCAGTCACTCAGGCTGTCAGATTCAATCAGGAATCATCGGTGCTCTGCCTCTCAAGACGTAGGACTATATCCACTTTCAAAGATGTCCAGCTTGCAGATAGGTCATAGATGACAAAGCTTTTAAGTCTCATTGTTACTCAAACCAATTTCTAATAACAAATCTCATTCTAAAACTGTATTTTATCTATTTATCTATCTACCATCTACCTATCTATCATATGTCATATCATATGTCATCATCATACCTCTCTATCTATCTATATCTGTCTCTTTCTTATCTATATCTCTCTATCATCTATCTATCTGGTTGTTCTATTACCTTGGGTAAGTTCAGATTGTGATTAGGATGGGAAAAACATGAGGAACAGTATTAGAAGACAGCTTTCCTCAGATAATAATGTAAGCACAAGTTTTGTACAGATATTTTCAAATTTTAGACTTCATAGCATTAACAATGAGTAATCTCTGTTACTGGTCTTCTTACCGTATTCCATCAAAACTTATAAGAAGATTTGTACTGAAGTTCACATTCCAGTTAACAATTCTCCAATCCACTCAGTGTTGAACATCTGTTTATGTAATGGGTAGTACCAATGACTACAGGTAGAGGGTTGGAATAAATGGGAAGATGTAGAGATAGGAACCTTAGATGACAGTAATTAAATTGGTTTGATACTACTATACTCTATTTACAAGTTTACGTTTTTGTCCTAGTCATAAAAAACATCATAAATTTTTGACATAGGGCTGAAGACATGACTCAACGTTAAGAGCACTGGCTGCTCTTACAGAAGACATGAGTTTGTTTCCCAGCCTGTACATGTGGTCTTATAGGGTCCATACCCACAGCAGAGAGGACCAACACCCTCTTCTGACCTCTGCAGGCATTGCATGATACCAAGGCTCTTAAATAGACTCATACATATAAAATAAAAATAATTTAAAAATTGACACAACTAAAAAATGTGATTTATAAGGATCTTCCCGGGGGATAAATAAGAAAAATACGAATCTATTATTATTATTATTATTATTTTATTATTGAAAACGATTGTTCTTTTCACTATAGAGACTAACTGTTCTGTATGTATTTTAACTCAGAAATTCAATTAGATATCCTTGGCATATTGACACTAACTTTATTGCATTCATTTTGCCGAGAAATCACATGCCCTGACTGTGTTAAGTTAGATGTAATTTATCTGGAACTTTAAAAACTTCTTTTTTTTCTGTTTTTTTTTTTTTTGTTGTTGTTGTTGTTGTTCTTTTTAAGACAGGGTCTTCCCGAAGACTCAGCTGATCTGGAATTCACTATGTAGACCAGGCAAAGCTCAGTCTTACAGAGATCTGCCTTCCTCTGAGTCCCAAGATTTTTTTTTTTTTTTTTTTTTTTTTTTATCAATGTTACCTTTATCTGAAGAGTGCTGGGTCACTTTGATTTACCTGACAGCTATTGTTTTTCTAATTCAGAACTGACACCTTTCACCTTCTTTTCTGTATTACTATTCTTGTTGTCAACAAAAATAAGGTCAAACAACTTAAAGGCCCAGCACATTGTGATACACTTCTTTTAACTGTCCCCAAAGGTTCCACAACTTTCCAAACCAGCACCTCCAGATGTGGTCTAGGTGTTCAAACACAAGAGCCTGTAGAAGTTATTTTCATTCAAACCATTACATTTTTGTAGCTTTTAGAACTAATTTTACTAAACCCAGTAAATTATATTTTATCTCAAGAGTGGAAGAAGAACAAACATCAAGAAAATCCCTCGTCTTACTGTCATTTGTTATACTTGCATATACTCCTGCACAGTGATACACAGTAAGATTTAGTCATGCCAGTTTTCTCTTGTGCCATTAACTTTGCATCCCTGACCTTTGAGCTAAATCGAATCTTTGTAAAATTTTCTAGAAAAATCTGCTTAGTATAGCATAAAACTTAAAGAGCTATTTTATCTCAATCAATTCAAATTGACATGTCTTATCACACATAATTCCATTACTTACTCTTAATTTTCTAGCACTTAGCACTAGCTCAAGTCCATCGAATGATGTAGGTTCATTAATTTCATCTGTATTTTAAATAATTGATAATTAAGGTAATAAATAAGAATTAAAAACCTTTCACAGCCAAAGACAAATAATGCCTGACTTTTGCTATTCTTTTTCTTTTGGTCCCTTTTGAAGATGTTCTGACATTGAAATTCTCAAAGACTTGGCTTATCTACAGAGTAGAGAAAATTACTGAATCTTTCAACTGACATCGCAAAAATGCAGAACTGAAAAGTGTAGCGAATGCAGACATGGGTGCACTTACATAGAATGCGTGCAATACACTCATTTATTAAATAAGTGAATCAAGAAATAAATAACTAGAAAAGAGAATGTAACTCAGTGGAAGAGCACTTAGACATCATGCTTGAGGTCTTTGGTTCAATCCTTCAATGCAGAAAAAGTAAATCAAAATTCAATTAACAATGATTTTTTTGATTGTTTGTGCTTTTGAATTTTTTTAAATATTATACATTTCATACAACAGTTCTTAATCAAATTTAGATTCCCTTTCTCCATCCCTCCCACTCCCTACCAGGCCTCATATAGCCTACATACATGTTAAATACCATTCAGTCAAACATTGGTACCCAGATGTCCTTTAGTGCAAATTCATCCACTGCAGTTCAGTCAGGCTATCTAGAGATTGTAGTAAGGCATACTCTCCCTCTCCCAATAGCAATCAGTCTACAATAGTTCTCAGTCTGCATCTGGCCCACCATTAATCTCTATTGCTCCACCTGGATCCTTCTCTAATTTGACTTGGTGTGGATTCTGTGCTCAATGTCATCATTGCCAGAATTTCACTGAGCAAACTTCCAGTAGCCTGAAAGACTCTGCTTCCCTAAGTTGAGAACCAGCACTGGCTCTCACAATCTTTCTGTCCGTCTTCTGCAATTATCCCAGAGCCCCAGGTTGGTGAGGTTCAACACAGGAATCCTGTTGGGGTTCCTGTGCTCAGGGCCAGCCCAAGGGGACTAAGGTTCTCCACCGTGGAGGTGTGAATAGGCATGGAATCAAAACATACAGACTCTGGGGGCTGTGTGAGAAGCAGGTAGTGGCAAGGCTGTGGCAATCCACTGCAAGCTCGTTTATTCAAGGAAATGCAATAGGTCTTATAGGTCTGATTAGCCAATGGCCTTATAGGGTGGGGTCCCCACTGCAGCCAATAGTAGTCTGTCACCTGGTAGATCCTCTTGGTGCAGGCCTTTTCCAGATGCTGGACAGAAGCTGGTTCCATGACTAGCCAGAGTAGAGCGCCATGTCCCCAGGAGTCATTCCTCTATTCCTAATAGCAGGTGACCTGGCCAAGGCCCCTCCTGCATTGTGTCCTACAAAGTCCTACCAGGGATGCATCCTCTGCAGTTTGTTATTCTATAAAACTTGGTTAGTTGTAGCCTTCTGAGTGCATGACACTATGCTGTTTAAGGAAGCTTAACTGGTCAGAGTTGAGGGATGCTTTAGTTTTCTCTCTACTCCTCATTCTGCTGTGTTTCATGAGCCTTAGGTGTAGAGGGCCAACTGTAGATATGTCACCTAGGACTTGGTATCCCTCAGTTGTGCATTCTCTGTGTCTGACCAATAGTGGAATTCTGCTATAGTTTCCATCTGTTGCACAAAGATGCATCTTTGATGAGTGGTGTACTGTATGTTTGTCTCATAATGGTGTCTGGGACAGTAGATAATTTGTGATTTGTATTTCAGCTTTAAAGTATACAGTAAAATGTCTTTAAATCATAAATTTAAAAAGAACCCTATAGTTCTTCATTTATAACTGGACTTTTAAATGTTTTACATATTAATCTATCTTATAAAAATAGAATGCTATCTTTTTAAGGATCCCAAATATTAGAATCCTTTGATTACTATGATTCTGCATTCTTTTTTGATATCTCTAACTGATATTCTTATCCTTCTCAATATTTTATGTTATTTTATATGGATTAAAATGTAAAAATTGAGATATATGAGTATATATGTGTAGAAATATATTTTTAAAATTTATTTATTTATTTATTTTTATGTGTATGAATGTATTGCCTACATATATGTGAGTGTACCCATGTCCTACAATGCCCATGGAGGACAGAAGAGGGCATTAGATACATGAAACTGGAATTACAGATGGTTGTTTGTTGCCATGAGGGTGCTGGGAACAGAAACCAAATCTTCTTCAAGAGTACCCAGTGTGCTTAACACTCGATCACTCCATCACAGAAAATATCAATATTTAAAAGGGAGAAATTTTATTATACTTGAAAAATACTGAGATGAATTAAAAGCTTAAGTCAATTTTGACTTCTCAATGTGATTTTTGTGGTGTTTGAATAGAAATATTTTGAGTGAGTTCATCATCTGCTTTTTGTTAAACATGAATTTTTATTTCCTATTACACGCTTGTTATAACTAAACATTCAGCAAAGTAAGTATAGGAATATAAACAGAGTGCTGCTTATGATCTTTGCAGGAAAAATGAAAAAAAGACATCAAGAGAACATATTCATATACTATTCAAGAATTAAGCAAATATTGTATTAGAAACTGACATGTTGAAAGACTAAAATGTTGTCTAAACCTATAATTTTAAAGAAGCAATAGGAATTTCGTCCTCTTCCAGATTTTTTGGCATGTTTGTGCATGGGGAAAATATATGAGTGTAGATCTGGTGAGGAATTGTAAGTGGAGAACCAAGTTGGAGTTATGCCAGTTTTCTTTCAGTGAGGGCATGCAGTCTGATCTTAATCTGCCCAAGAATTCTTTCAGAGTGTTAATAGATAACGATCATTGCTGGTTTTCTTTTGGGGTTTTTGGCAAATTACAAATAAGGGAAAAAAGTTTCTGCTTTAGTAAGATTTGCACTAAGTCTCAATATCAGGAAAAGTAGAGGAACTGCTGCTGAGAATTTCACTCAGTACATTTGATCAGTTAGTTGACAAGTGTATCTGCCCAGAAAGAGAACATGGAATATCCGCTGAATGAAAACTTACAAGCCATGCTTACTCAACTTGTAGAAGAAATGAGAGAAGAGGAAGTGCAGTTGAGTGGTGGAGACCAGGGTGCAAACGAGTACAAGAACCCCTGCAAGAAATTAGAAATACTGTATGGGTTCTTGAAACAAAAGAGAGTGCACCTGATTCCACAGTGGTCTTATGTAATTAAACATGGGGTTCTATATGAGAAAAAGAAAGCAAAATAAGATTTGTTGTTAAGTGAGCAGGGAAACAAATCCTGGAAAGGGATCGTAATGCCTCACTAAAGTACAATTCATTTTTATTTTAGACCCCAGTTGAATAAGTGTAGTGCTTCCTTTCAGTTCTGTTCCCAGAAAAGGCTCTGAGATTGCTAGAATTGTTTATCTATGTGCTTCTGTTTTCTGAATTAGTTATATCACTACCATCATGATAAATATATCAAGTCTCCATTGGCTTTTTAACTACATTCTGAATCATGCCACACTTCTAATAAGTTTTCGTGGTCATGTTATGTTGGTTGACTGTGGAGGTGAACTTGTCAACCATCCAATCAAGTGCATGGAGTAAAATTCTCATCAAAAGCGCATCTCCTTTCTCTGAGTTTGAATACATATGCCAGACAACGCTACTCATTGGGGTGTACCTCATTTTCTTGATCAAAATCCACTAACATTGAATCTGGCAAATTTCCATACTGTGCACTGTTCAGGAAAAAGCAAGGGGAGACACAACATATGTCCTGGCTTCAAGATGGTTCAGCTTTGGTGTAGTAGGGATTAACTTCCTTAAGGAACGATCTGGAAAATTGAAATGCTTTGAATGAATGTTAGGGCTGGTGACGCGGGTGGCGAACAGGACTTTATAGATAACTGACTCCCTGGAAAGCCAGAGGCAATTTAGGGAGACATACGTTAGCACAAGGGCAACTTCTGTGTTTTCCATCTCATATTCAAAAGGACACTAAATTAAAAATGAAAACAAAAAACAAACAAAAAAACGACATCAATTTTAATGTGCATTGCTACTAAACTTCTCTTTCTTTATATAAATATTCTAAAATAACAATTTTAAAGCTGTTTTTCTTGCTCTCCATTTTACTTCAAATAATTTTCAGGAGTCCAGTTTTAACGCAAACCAGCTGCATCTTTAAGTCCCAATCATCATAAATGGAGTTAATTCTGAGAGTACTTTGATTGCTTTAATGTGGTTTAATTTTGAACATTCTAGTAAAATCTTGTATACCACACAAATGGAAAGGGCTAGAAAGTTGTACAAAAGCTTATTTTCCCTTCTTGTTCACATCTTTCCTTCATATTGAAGTTCCTGAATTCATGTAGGGCATTTTCCACCAAATAACATTCTTAAGGGTCTTGCTTGTGGAAGACAGATGATCAAATGTTTTATTTACCAAATGCATCTGCATCACTGTGATAATGACAGCATAATAAAAGTAAAGTCAACTCCCTCCTTCGAAGGAACACTGGGAAGTGTGTAACTTTATGATCCTCCCAAGTCAGCAATTAACGCATGCTTACGTTATGAAAACTATCAACTGGCCCAAAGATTTTATCCCCTTTTTTATTCTTAATACATGGACAGATAGGCCAAGATAACTTGGTGACTGAACATAAATTGCAAGTTGCCGCACTCAAATATTTTTTTTTCTATAACTGGACATAAGTCAAATATTGCAAGGTAGTTTTGAGTACTGGGAGCAGAATCAAACTATTGCTATGGCTTCCATGATACAGTGGAGAGTATAATCTGGAATAAGACTAAGTATTTAAAAATATAATATTCAGTGGAAACACATTATAGTTGCACTCTCACCCATTTGTATAGGGTTGCATTGGACAAAGTTAGTTATAAAAGGGATTTGAATATAAATTAAGCCAATGTTTTATGTATTTCATGGAACAAACACAAAATCATTCAAGAAAAATACTGCCTCTTTTTCTAAACAAGGCAAGAAATTAAATTTAGAGTTGATTTATACTACTTATGATTGTGATATGAAATATCCTAAGAATAAAGTTTCATAATTCTATGAAATTTGTTTCATTTGTTTTGTGTGTGAGTGTGTGTGTGTGTGTGTGTGTGTGTGTATACATATACAGTGCTCAAATATTTTTTTGAGTGGATGTCAACCCTTGACTTAGAGGATCTTGTATTGCTCTCCAAATTATCTGTGAAACAGAGTCTCTCACTGAAACTGCAACTCACTGCATCCATTATGTCCCTTGGCCAACCAGCCCTGAGATGCATTTGTGTCTACTCTCTAATATGGGGTAATGAACCATTCCCTGCTGAGCCTGGTTTTTATGTGATTGCTAGAAATCCCATCTGAGGTCCCTGTGTTTGGGTGACAAGTATTTTACCAAATGATCTATATTCATAGACTTCAACATTTCTGATAAGTAGGTTTTACTTCCCAAAGGTTAAGAAGGAAACATACTAATTATGTTTCTGTTGATGTATAATCTATTGACGACTCATGTATTATTCAGATTATAATCTACAAAGAATGCTCATTGTCTTTGGGGGAAATTAAACTGCACCTTTGACAGTGCATGGAGTAAGATTCAGAAATGAATTTTGAGTAACAGATTGCATTTGAGGCATGCTAGGTAGCTGGAATTAGCAGAAAATGAGAATAAAATGAATGTAATTATTACCACCTAAAATATTTTCAGAACTTGATTGTATCAATAGTATATGAACAAAGTGAAACTTTGCAATTTACGAGGCTGTATTCATTCCATTAAGGAAATGCTAATGGTTAGGATAAAGATAAAGATCTTGTCTGTAGTGAATGCTTATCACCCTCAAAATTATGCTTCATATTGTAAATTAATAGTAATCACAGTGATGCTAACATGCATAATCACACAAATGAAGAATCTAAAACACAGAATTATTAAGTAACAAAACCACTGTCACAGGTTATTGATAAAAACAATATTTCATGTTATATGTATAAGTGTACTTATTCATATATGTATCAGATAGATATAAAGGCAAATAATAAGACTCTACAAAAATATACAGCACATATAATTTTAAATATATATGCACACACACACACACACACACACACACACACACACATATATATATGTAATTTACTACTGAAGACATCAGGACAAAGCTGGATACTCATAAGCGCACTGTAGACATTTTAGGTAGTTCCCTCAAGGGGACGTGGTTAAGGTCACCTTTCTATGGATGACTGCAACAAAGGAGCAAAGATAGGGCAGTCAAGACCCAGAGAAGGAATTACAATGCCAATAAAATAAAACTACAAACAAACACATAGATGCGTCAGGAGGGTTGTTAATAAGAGCTAGAAGGCAGGATGACACGATTCCACCAGTTTAAACTGTCGACAGGCGTGGAGCAAAGTGAACAGAAACACATGAAACTTTGTTCAGAGATGCCACAGGAAGTGAAGGAAGTGCCTGCCCATCCCAAAGCAGAAGACAAAGGTAGGCATGAGAAGGCAAAAAGAGAATTTTGAAAGGTGTCAATAGCCACAAAAAGGATGTTCTCATGCCCTCCACCTTCCAGAGGCCCAAGTCTCTGCAGCTCTGGAAGCAGCCCAGATACCACCACCCCCCAGGAGAAACAACATTGACCACCACACCTGCATCTTATGTCCTGTGACCACTGAGTCAGCTATGAAGAAGACAGAAGACAACATATATGTGCTCATTGTAGATGACCAAGACCAGCAAGCACCTGATCAAACAGGCTGATCAAACAAACACCAGATCAAATGCTGCAAGTCAATACCAGGATCAGACATGACCGAGGGAAGAAGGTTGATATGGGACTGGATTCTGATTACTAACGATGCTTTAGATGTTGCCAACAAAACTGGGATCATCTCAGCAGTCCAGTTGGCTAATTCTTAAAACAGATTTTTTTTTTCTTCACTAGAAAACAAAACAAAATGAAAAAACCACAATGAAGAGTTTTAGAACAAGAAAAAAACAAAAATCTATATAGCAGACATGTAATTCAATTAAAATAAGAAAGAGATCAAGTGTGTTCTAAGAAAAGAAATGCCATTTTGAAGGGCATTGAAAGGGACACAGAAAATAATTAACATGAGGAAGACCTGAAGTTTGAAAGCATTAGCAAATTATAGCCACCGAGACACAAGGCACTGAGGGTCTTGAATAAAAATCTGGTGACTTATGTAATCATGATTTTAAATGAGTTTTTGAAATATCTATATGTGAAATATTTTATATGATTTTTGAAATGACTTTCATGGTTACTTTATCCCAGTGGAATTCTGCTAGAGGAATTATGTTTAAATAATATCAGATAAGAATTGATTAATGAGAAAGAAAACTTTCCCTAATATCAACAAACTTAACTTTTCAAGACTTTTAAATTTTTACTGAAATGTAATATTCTCTGAAAAGCCAAGTTTTCTAAAGAAAAAAAAAAAAAAAGGCCTTCTGAGAGTTTTAGGTATTTCCAGAAAATGTTAGGGCACTATAAGCTTGAGACCTTGCATTCACAGTTCAGTTTAGTTAACAGAAATGATAATCTTTCAATAGTCGTTTTCACAACTGGAAATGTTACTGACTTTTATCATCAGATGAACTGGAATAGCAAAAAACAAACTGACATTATGTATTCAGCTCTACTCAGTATGCTATTGTGCGGTATGTGCAATATCATAGCTTAATAATTGGTCACCTTTTTGTTTGTCTTTGTTGAAAATAATTATAAATTAAAACCAATAAAAATAAGTATTATCATGTGAGTACTTATGTTGAATTGTGAGAAGATAAACTAGATTACACAAACATGGGGGCAGTAACAATATTTACATATAAATTGAATGGGAAGTAAATGTGTTCACAGATGGATTCTCTCTTTTGGAGTAGCCTAAATTTTTTAATTGAGATTTGTCTTTAAATGACAAAACAAAAGAACAGTTACTATTTCTGTTCTATTCTAATGACTGTCTTTCTTTGAAATGCAATTTTGTCTCTTCAAAGGGCTGTTTAATATCAAATTCATTATTGTTGTTTAAGGATGCCTGAGAACAAGTGTTTGTCTTTTAATCAATTCAAATCATTCTCACCAGTTTGAAGAAGAAAAATAGAACTTTGAGGACAGTATATAAGCAAATTACCCTTGCACATCTGAAATGGTTGCAATGTAGACATTCAATGCTGCTGGAAATTCTACTTTGGTTGCCTAGTTCAGTTCACCACAAATGTAATAGGACAGGAGTTCTCTGGGACTGCAGAGTGCATTTAAGCACATCTCTGGGTGATGATAAGGTTGGCCTCTGGATGGTACTTTCAATAATGGGAACCTGGAATTAAGTTTCTCCATCTTGGCACTATTGTTATTTTGAATTAAACAGTTCTTTGATATGGAAATTATTTTATGTTTTGACATATTTTAGCACCATCTCTGTCTTTCAATAACTCAAACATCTATAGGCATTGCCAGACATGTTATGGAGCAAAAACTCTGAGTTGAGAACTAGTATTCTAGAATGCATCCTTCATCCAGTAATATGTATCCTAATGGAGGTAGAAAATTTTCCCATGACATTGGTAGTTCATAAAGGATCCATTTCAAATACATACCTAATCCACAAGCAATGCTATTAATTGATGAAAGAATGTGCCTTATAGAATAGGCAGCAAATTAGCTCTTGCCCACTATGTCTCAATGATCATCCTGTGTCACTTCACACTCTCTGAATCTTGCCATGATATTTTGCCCAGTGATACTTTGCCTCATTACCAGACTGTGCTTTTATGTTTCTTTCCCTGACTTTTGTTTTTGGAAAATGTTATTGATGCACCCCATCACCTACTCATTTCAATAAATCTTCTTACAAGGTCATGATATTTTCTTCAAGAATAATCCAACCAGTACAATATTTGATAATTATGGAAGACAGTTTTATAATTGGATGTAACCATGCAGTCAGCATTCATCATCCATGTAGGACTGACTCGAGGACTCCCCACTGATACAAAATTTTAAGATTATTTAATTCCCTTATAGTAGATTGCATAGTATTTGCATAAGGCCAATGCACATTCTCCTGAATATTTTATAAAAAATAATGGAATTCAAATCTTATCTGCATAATAGTTACCCTATATACTTAAAAACATAATGCCAAAAAAGAAAGGTTGTAGAAGTTCAGTATAAACACATTTTTAAATAGTGTTGATCTAAGTTTGTTTAAAGCCGTGGACATGGGTCTCATAAATATGAATGTCATATTGAATATACTAAATAGTTTATTAACTTATATATATATAATTACTTGTTACATTTCACAATTAGACAATATTTTAAGTTATTTTTACTTCAGAAGAAAATGTTTAGAATTGTTGAGTATATGTGGCATGTTGGCACACATATCTTTAATCCTAGTGCTTGGGCTGCAGAGATAGGCAGATCTCTGTGCTTCAAGGCCAGCCTGGACTACATAGTGAGTTCCAGGACAACTGGGATTACAGGAAGACCTTGTCTCAAAAAGATTAAAAAGAAAAGAATTGCTGACTATAACATTGTAAGATTTTTAAGCATTTATTTATGTGCCTTGTTTTATTACAGACAACCATAGGAGGATAAGAAAAAAGTAAGTATAAATGAATCTTTGAAGATTAAGTTTCTGGAATTCTAATTTAAGGAGGAACAAAAATGATCCTATAATTTCTATAGAGAAATGATTTTTCATACTGTACTTTTAGATGGTAGGTTTGGAATATCAATTTATTTTGATAACAATGAATGTGTTTTAAGATGATGGAAAGTTTGATGTCAATAATTATATCAGAAATTGTCTTTTATCTAACTAAAACTTATAGTGTGAAATAGTGTCTGTAAATTTAACTTAAATTTTTTGTAAGGAATCATTGTACTGCTTAAAATTCACTTATAAGGATATTCCTGCAATCTTTAAATAAATTTTGTCCTAGATGATTATTTTGTATTTAATTTTCTTACAACTTCACCAAGAAAATATAAGCAGCCAGAAGAAAATTCCCACAGCCTCCTTTAATTCTTTACCATGCTGCTTGAATACATATGGATTAATTTCTCTCATATGCTCTGTGTTATACTGTAATTGGTGTCATCTAAACTTTCCTTGCCCTTTTCAACAATCTCTATGTTGGATTTGCATACTCCAAGATTTCTTCCAGCAATTCTGTTCCTCCTTACTAACTACTATCTGTCATACCTAAGGTCTGGAATCAGCCTTGGTTGCCAGCAGCAGATGCATGGCTCAAGACAGTTTAGTCCATGTACAAAATGCAGTTTTATTCAACCAGAAAGAAAAAATGAAGCTATATTCATTTCCTGAGTGTGAACACAATTAGAGATCATCATATTAAGCAAAATTAGTGAACATCAGACAAATATCCCATGTTTTCTTTTTAAAAAATATTTTATGTATTTTTTTTAAATTTTTTGTATGTGAGTATATTGCCTGCATGTATGTAAGTGTACCCGCGTGATACAATGCCTGCAGTTAGAAGAGAGGGTCGAATTCCCTTGGAACTGGAATTACAGGCAGCTGTTTGCTGCCATGTGGGTGCTGGGAATTGAACCCCGGTTTTCTGCAAGAGCAGCCAATGCTCTCAAACCCCGAGGCATCTCTCCAGACCACATGTTTTCTTTTAATTATAGATTCTATTGATATATAGCAATGTCTTGTGCATCTATATAAAATTTATAGGTATATATATGCATAATGCATATAAGCAGAAACAAGTCTAGGAAATGAAGGAGACAAGCAAGAGTGGAGAGAAGGGGAGACTGGGGGATGACTACTGTGAGAAGCTTGTGATCAGGGCAGGGGCCAGCAAGCTGACCAACTGGAGCACAGGGAAGAAGGTCTTTGTATTTTGCCCTCCGGTAGTTTCTCTCCCCAAAGCTCTGATTCTCTGAGAACAATTTTCCCCAAAACAGAAGGAAAAGCAAAGTTGACTCCTGAGACTCCTTCTGAATCCTGGAGAAGGAGTTGTGCCCAGCCTGGAGTCAGTAAGATGAGTGGAGAGGAGGAGCTTTCCACGGTACATGGTCTACTTAGAAGAAATATCCTTGTGACATCCTCACTAAGTACAGCAACAATTTAAGTTTTCAATTTGATTTTCTTGACCCCCAAACCATCCTAGAAACTGTTACATTTTCCTGATACTCTGGAGATTCTAATCATCCTTTTCCTTTTTAGACTTCATGACAATTCTCCAGTCAATGTCTCTAACAAGCTGCTAATTCCAGATGTCAAACCTCAATGCACAGTGCCTGATCTATCATCTGAATATGATGTAGCTCCCCACTCCCTTCTCTTTAAAAAGTCTCTTCACTTCCTTTTCACATCAGTTAAATCTCCTGTGTTTGATACTCTTTCTCTCTTTGTTTAAGCCTCCTGAATTTCTGGCATTTAGAAAGTTTCGGGACCTTGAGGTCCCTCTAGGGCCTGTCGTTTTTGCTGTCTGTGCTCACTAGCTCAAAAGGCTTTCATCCAATATTGTGTTTAGATACACTGACAGTTCTCAAGTTTACATCTTCAATTTGGAATTCGGAGTTGGCTCTCTGTCTTCTTACTGTTTCCCCTCCACAGTCAGATCAGTGCTACATAGACATCAAGTCAGGAAAGCTTTGGATTCTCTACTTATTAAGATCCCATTTTGTATACACATCTGCCGTTTTAGTTCTATTATTAAATCATATCCAGAGTCTCAGTTCTCTTAGCAGCTATGATATGGTCTGAAACAACTGTGATATCCTGATAGAATTTTATTGCAGTAATCTTTGCCCCAGTTCTCATTCTGTTTCTGACAGAACATACAGAACTAGCTTATTAGAACAGAAGTCAGGTCAGAGATTACTCAGCTCAGAATATATCAGTATCTCCTCACTTGACTCACAGTAAAGTCAAACTCTGTAAACATCAAGAACACTCTATTTGGTACTCTTTTCATTTCCCTGACCCAAAAGCCCAATCGTATCCTCCCTTCCTCAGGCAGCTTCAGCCTCCTTGGCCTTCAGTCTCCTTTCCAGACACGCTTTCATTCAGGATTTTTGCAATTGCTACTGACTATCTAGAACCCTCCCTTGTAGATACCTAAATGACTCACATCCTCTCATTCTTGTCTATGAATGTTATTTTCAGAAAGACATTCTTCATCAGATATAAAAACGAAGTCACCCACCACAGCCTCATAGCACACTTTTGCCTCTTCGGGGAACTACTCTCATCTGATTAGGAGACATGATATTTAAATGCATTTACTTACAGCACCATTTTAGCTGGCTTATCCATGGACTCATAATGATGTCTATCTTTTTTTAGCATTACTAAGAGCACCTGTCCTGTAGAATTAATTCCGCATATCTGCTCCATGAAAGAATTAATGGAAATCACAGACAGAATCAGATATGACTTCACATGCTTGAGAGTTCTACATTTACAAAAAAATCCCTTTCAGTGAATCAGATACTCCTTAGGTGAAAAGAAATAAACTGTAAGGCATTTAGAATGACCAATCTGCTCTCTCCCTCTCTGCCTTTCACATGTACACATCCACACAATGCACATTCATACATACATAGTTACATGGACTTAGTTGAAAATAATAAAAAATAAAATAATTGCATTCAAATTGTGAAAAGAGAACATTGTTCTCATATCTGGGTTTTAGGTCATCTTTGCTTGTATAACTAAACTCATTTAAAATTGCATAGAGAGAAGTAGTTCTTCATAGAAATATTTCAATTTACAGTATGTTAAATTTCTTTGTCTTTTCTTCTTTCTGGAGTGAATTTAAGTAGTTTTAGAATAATGACAGATGAAATCATGGAGATGGAGTGCCACTGACCTCTTTACTCTAAGTGCAATCTAATTTCCTTTTTTAAAAAATCTCTGTTAGAAAGAAGTGACCAAAGAAATGTCTGTAAATTTCCAGAGTAATGAATAAAAGAATCGTGAGTAGAACAGACAGTCTTTTCCTTTGAAATTATCTAAAAATCCTTCTTTGTAAAATGCAAGACAATGAAGCACCCAGCAGGAGCAGAAGTTACTGAATAGCTTCCAGGAAATATTGTAAAGACTCCAGAACTGGTGATAGAGGCTTAAATTTCTCCCATTCTAGCAACTAATCCATTCTTCATTAAAGTTTAAAGAATCTGTTTGGCAACTGGAGTGCTATTGATTTTGAAACCATGGCCCATGTAGAAATTGTTTCACTTGTTTTGTTTCCTGTATTTGCGTTAAAATGTTGGGACACAGAGAGCAAAGCGCTTTAATTTGAGCCGTTGATATAGCTGAGTCAACATTTATCCAGTGTGCTGTGCTGGAAGTCGAGGATGATGGAAAGAAAACATAAACTTCTAATCATTAAGCTCCTGACTACATTCCAGTGAACAGTGACTGACCTCAAACACCACTACATAAAAAGGCAGGGCTTGGTGAAGTCCGGGGAAAAAAAGATTATCAGCTGCTCAGGAATTCTATGTTCTGAAAGTGAATTCTAAGTCCATTCCTCCACCATCCTTTGGGGGATGCTTGCAGGGAAGAGGGTAGGGAAGTGGGGAGCAAGCTGCCTAACTAAGGGGGATGAAGAACAGCTTTGAATTTTAACTTCCAGTAGTTTCTCTCCCAAGCTAATATCTCTGGTTCTCTGAGAACAACTTTTACAAAAACAGAAGGAAAAACAAAACTGGTTCTTGAGAACCCTCCTGTATCTCAGGAGAAAGCCAGTAGACTGTAAGGAGGAGGCCCATCTCCAAGGCCAAAGACAAGACACTCCATAAATCTCACCATCCCACATTCCAAACTAACTAGCAGAGTTATAAGCTGCTCCCCACTCTCCGAAACTCTGTCAATCTTACTTCCTTAAATCACCTTCAGAACATGTTATTAATTTGTCTCAGTGAGAAAACTCAACACTCTCAATAGGCAGTTAAATTTTTCACTCTAAATCTACACATAAAAGGGAATCTTGTCATTCTTTATTTCAAAGTGCATCAGTTTATCTATGTTATGGAAAATGTAGACTCTGACACAAGGGATTAAGGATACTTATCTTCTATGTTAGTGCTAATGCTTAAATTATCACTTTAGTTGAGACAGTGAGATCAAAATCATACTTTAGAGCTACACTTTTGCATGAGGTCATGTGTGAATATTTAAATTGAATTTACTTAATTTAAATGAAAATAAACATTTAGTTGTTTATCAAATATAATCACATTTTCAGTGCTCAGTTCTTATGTGTACCTAACATTAGATACACATACACAGATGATGTCCAAAATTAAAGAAAGATTTATTGGTCAGTTAAAAAGAAAATTATTCATTTGTTAAAGAATATAATTGGGAACAGGGACAAGAAATCACAAATACGTATGTGTGTATATATATATATATATATATATATATATCATCTAGAATAAAAATTTAAAATATCTATATTTGTCTCTATTAAGATTTGCAGATAAGGCAAGTTAAAAAAATCTTGTGAGTCACCTTCTAAGAGTGGATAATGTAGTTTATAATTTTTAATGTTTTCTTTATGAAGTTCCATGTTTATAAAGAAAATAAAAGAGTTCTTTATACTAGAAGAAGTTAAAAAAAGATTTTATATATAAGACTGGTATTAAGTTATATCTAAGTTATGTCTGTTTTCTGTTTCAGAACAAATGCATGGAATTTTAAGTTAAATTTAGAAATCTCTGTTTTCATTATTAGTTTGTTATATAACCCATAAACACAAAAGACCCTCCATTGATACATCCATCAGGAGAGTCTCTGAGACTGACCACTGGAAACGTTTCAGATGTAGCTTGGTCTCTTTAGTTATTCCTTTACATTCATTGTGTTCTGGTTAGTCACACATTTTCATTTTTAAGGAATTTCTCTCTGGTAGTCTACTGGACATTTATTTACAACACTTAACTCCATTGTAAAAGGAATTGCTTGCACTGTCTCTTCTTGCCTTGTAGGTATTGTTCAAGGAATCAGATACAAGCAATGGAACTGAACTTCAACCAAAGAATACAACACTGAAGACTTAGTAGAAACAGTCAGAAAGGCTGAGGAGCCTCCCTGAAACTGCTGCTCTTGCTTTGAAATCTTTTGAAGCATATCATTTTTTCTCAACTTTTTATATTTTAATTTTTGCCTAGTTTTAAAGCAAATGACTTTTAACATATGAAGTAGATTAAATCTGTGGAAATTTGTAGCAAAAAAAAAAAAAAGGATTCCAGACAATTTGTAATGAATAAATGAGTGCTAGGTAGGCAATTAAAGAAAAAAACACAAAGAATATTATTTCCCGACCACTGTGTATTTATGTGTGTTTATGTCCAACTGTGGTGCACGAGTGCTTAATAATCATAAAACAACCGTGGACATCCACCGTTGTTTCCATTTTGTTAGAGACAGCATTTCTTGCTAGCTACCACTCATTGTGTGTGCTAGGCCGGCTTGTCCCTGAGCTTCCTTACTCCACCTCTCATCTGCCTTAGAAGCACTGGGATTATGAACACAGTTCCACCACTGTGCAAGTTTGGGGAATCCAAACTGGAGTCATCATGTTCTTGGGACAAGTGCGTTACAGACTGATCCATTCTCCTGCCCATTCTTGGTTATTTCTGAAAGATACCCAATTATCTTGTACCAGAGCAACACTACTTAGTATATGTGTGCTACTCTATGCCAGAGTATCCTCTAAAATAACGAAAAACAGACCCACAATGTTCCTGGTAACATCGGCAAGGTCTTCAGTAGTCTGGAGTTAGATTAGCATGAATGGTTTAAAATGAAGTGTTTTCTTCTAAACTGTCTCCCACATCATCATATCAGATATCCTATACAGGGCTAAAAATTTATAGAAGAAATATGTCTTCCATAGCTCACAATAGCTCCCAGACATAAAACTAAGATTTTTTTTTACATGATCCTATTTGTTAACATTTTCTCTTATCCACTCCAAATGTTCAAAAGTACAGAATTATCCATTTACTCAGATAAGATAGGCATCGCTAAGCCATATTAAAGTTGTACTTCAGTAAATAATCATCCCGAGTATTTAGCATTATTTTTAAAATCCAAAAGCATAGCCAGGCACAGTGGCACACTCCTTTTATCCCACTGGGGAGGCAGAGGCAGGCAGATCTCTCTGAGACTGAGGTCTTTGTGATCTACAAAGAGGTTCCATACCCACTGAGGCTACAGAAAATTGCAAATACACACAAACAAAACCAAACACACACACAGAATAAATAAATAAATAAATAAATTAATTAATTAATTAATTAATAAAAGCCCAAGAGTGGACTAGAATCCTCAGAGTTTGTTTCTTCAGCTCTCTCAAGGAACTGTATTTCTGAGCCAGGCCTCTCAAATGATTTCTGCAGCATCAGTAGGGGAACTAAAAGCTTTGATCCAAACTAATCTCATCAGAGAATCTTGCCCCTTGACTCCTGGGCTTAGAATATCTCTTACTCAGAGTGTCATGCCTACTCCTCAATTATTCTCACTGTCCTTATTAGGGTATGGATATGACATCACTGCTTCCAGCATTTTCATGTGCTAATTCAAGTACATTCACATTTATTCACTATCTTGAGTGGAGAGCAGAATGAGGTCTTCAGGGATCAAAACAGGTGCCCAGGTCACAAGAACACATGGATCAGTGTGTTTGTTTATTTAATAAACAGTGGGTTTTTTGTGCAAGACCCAGTAAAAATTCTTACTCTGTCTTCTACCCCTTTTGTAAGTCATTCCTACAGATAATTAAGTAACTTTACCTTTCTTGTCTACAGATAAGTAAGTAACTATAACACATTATCCAAATACAGCCACAGGAGAGAGGGATAAACAGATAAGCTCTTAATTCCCTCTAATAATCTCTTGCTATGTAACTGGTGACTTTTTTCTAGTTATGGTAGGTGGCAATGGTGCCATTTCTAGTCTAGAATTAGAATGGTATCTGTAGGCATCTACCCGTCTACCTGCTGACACATCCTGGACCCCGACATTATGCTATCTTCCGGTTGTATTTTGCCTTACTTCTACTTGTAGTTGAAAATTCAGTGATGAGTGTCATAATAAAACCAAGCTTCCTTCCTCGTTTGTAAGAACATAACTAGTTCATTATGCATTTTGAGGAAAGCAAGGTTATAATTTGGGCCTTTTTTTCATTATGATGCCATAGTTCAGGGAATTGAATTCAAGGCCTCAGATATTCTGAGCAAATGCTCTAACATTGAGGGAGTTTTCGCTAGGCCCAAATGGGAAGTTAATGTATGCTAACATTCACCTGTGAACAGTTAAGAAAAAGCAAAACAGGGCATTCCATGAATTATAGTCCCTCATTGAGACAGGAAATGATGAAAAGATAGAAGTACTAATTCCTGAAAGTTTCCAGACAAGACAACATCCCTTTCTTTTCCCTTTCCAGATACTCTCTTAGACTTACTGTGATTTCTAGCAGGTGACTAACTGCTCAAATATGTCCCTTCCTCTTTACAGTTCCAGTGACTCTAATGACAATCTTCTAATGGCTTAGAAATTTGTGTTAGAAAAATTCTAATTAAAATGTTATTTCTGAATTAAAAATTTTCTTAGAAAATCCTTCTATGTTTTTGGATGTTGTGGTTGTATGCTTATTTTTTCTATCTCTTATTTAGTTTAAATTATAATTCTTGTAAAATTTATTTCATATGGCATAAATTTCAGAGAATTAACGAAGAACGATTAACAATTTATTTTTGTCCGTGTATATTTCTGAAATTTAATATCTAACGAATTTCTATGGAGACAGATAAGACAGATAATGGACTTAGATGAAATGATAGCAATGCAATTGATCCTATATCAATACAGATCAAAAAGCAATCAATGCATTGGAATTCTGAAGTAACTTGCTTGACAGATAACTGTGTTGTTCCTGATGGGTTGCCAAAATTGGATAGATCAGGAGGTAGTGCAAGAAATAAGATTGTTTATCAATAATTCTGGGATATTTCAAGCTCCAAATTTGCTTTACCCCCCCATTACTAGAGCAGCAGGTCGCTATGTTGCTTCCTGACCATAATAAGCTTAAGCAACAGGGAATTAAGGTTGATTTTTTTGGCTGCATGCATGGTTTCCCACATCAGATATTTTATAAGCAGCTTGCCTTACCCTTCAAAGTGAATTAGAGGTCAAGTGGCCTTATCTCTAGGAGAGCTACTCATGTTGAATTGAAAATTGAGACTAACAATATTCTTTCTTCTTATCATGATTGCTAAACAGCATTAAATTGTTCCATGTGATGATCAGTCAAAGAAAGTAGCATCAATGATTGACTGCAAGTATTACCTGTTAAGTGATCTCTAAGGACACTGGCAAATTTTGACTTCGCACTTCCACGATCTTTCTACTCAACACAAATGGAGAGCTTATGTTTAATCGCTAACTTCTAGACAAAGTGGTTTTCTGGCTAGGGAACATTCATTTTCCTCTCAATATACATGATTCTGAGAATTGTACTGCCTTATTCAAGGAAAAAAATTCATTGTTTACTCTAGAAACAAATGCAATTTGATGGTTGGGGACAGATGTCTGTAGTTATTACATGTCAGAATTTTACAGGACCTCCAGGCTCTGAGTGCACAGCTAATGAAAATTTGCCTATTTTAGCATAAAATAGAAAGGCCTGAAGTCATCATTTTGAAGCAAAGGTATTACATAAATATAAGAGCATGTTAATAAATTTCTGCTGCACATGCCTGCCACATGGTTGTGTATAAAGATACTTTTTTCTACAAGAGAACAAGGTTAGTTTCTGGAGCGAAGGCTCAACAATTTTAGAGTACTTGTTGCTCTTGTATAGGTCCTGGGTTTGGATTCTGAACTCAGTTACGTGGGCTAACAATCTTGAAGCCCTCTTCTGACTTCTGCAGGCACTGTATACACATCAAGTGCTTAAGTACATTCAGCAAAGCACTCATACACATAGAATATTCGACAAGGACAACTAATCAAGACTCAAAAAACATATTTTTTAATGTAATTTTATTCATGATTTATCAAGTGTGTGCGAGAGAGATGTGAATATACATGGATGGTATTATGTGAATTTGTGTTTTTTTGTGTGTTTCTGTGTATGTATGTGTGTGTGTGTGTGCATGCACACAAGTGTATGTTTATGGGAGTGGAGTGTATGTGCACCTGTGTACCAAGGTGAGCATATAGATAACAGAGGACAACTTCTGGGACTCACTTCTTTCCTTCTCTGTAGATTATGCAGCATCTATCTTGTTTCCATCTGTTGTATACTCCAGGGTAGCTAGCCCATCAGATTCTGTGGTATTCTCCTATCCCCAGTTTCCGGAGCCATTTGCCTGCCTTGAAGTATGCTCTAGTTTAGGGTTAGGCAAAGGTCAGCTTTGTTCACAGAAGTGCTGTGGGATCAGGATGTTTTGCTATGCAAATAATTTACACCTAAAGGAGGTTTTTCTTAAGCTCAAGGATGACACCTTAAACCCTTGAAGTAAGATGTGATTGGCTTAAGTTATTTTGCCTGTGTTAGTACTGTTTTTGTGTTAAACTTTTAACTCCTTGTTTTGTTCCTCATTTCACAGAGTATAAATAGGGGGTACTTAATGAGTGCGAGCTCTTCAGTGTTGACTGACAGCCCTCCCGAGTCTGTCCTTTTCTTTTCTTCTCTCTCTCTCTCTCTCTCTCTCTCTCTATATATATATATATATATATATAGAAATATAGAGTATATATACATTTCTCCATCCTCACTCCACACTTCAGGTACGGTTCGATTTCTGCCGGCAGGCTCTGGCACCCCAACTTCACTTCTCCCTATAGAAGAAGTACTGGGACATAAAGAGATACACTGCTAGAATTTGTCCTTGTATTCCAGGGATCAAGTTCAAGTGGTCAGGTTTGTTTGGGAACTGGTTTTAACTCTTGAGTTTTCTTGCTAGCCCCATAATTTCTTTAAGACTGTACATTCATTGTTTAGTAAAAAAATTAGGGTAAGAAATACTTTAAATAAAATATTTTATAAATACTTGGAAAATACAAAATAGTAGGAGCAAATATCTGCCTTAGTCCTGCTTTTCAGTGTGCAATCCTGTTTATCTTTTTGATCTACTTTCTAGAGAGCTTGCTTTCTTCAGGAGTCTCTCATTGATATTATACTGGTTCAATTAACTGCCAAGCTAGTTTTAGACTCCAGTGCAGCTAGAATTTTCTTTCCCTTCCTCTGGGGCTCTACTATTCTGAACCAGCGTACAGCTCGCAGAACGTTCCTAGGGGGATGCTAGTGGCTGGTTCACTCTGTCAGACCTAGCTCAAATACTGAAGAAAGAAGGATTTAAGGAAGGCAGTCACAATAAAGATGTGGTGAGATGTACTTGTTGGTATTTTGTCTTTCAAAGAGATCACAAGGGCTGTTTACATTAAACCTGATTTGAACAGATGGTTCCCTGAGATTTGATACAAAACGAATTTGATTATTCACCAAAGCATGGATTTAAACAGACCAAGGTGTGACTTATATCTGGACCAGTTGGCTTTATTTAGTAAAGCAAATCCTCACATATCATGCTCATAAGCTTTACCCCAACATCTAGAAAACTCCTTTTCAAACATCTGGTACTCTTCCAAAAGAAGCCAAAGCCAGGAAGCATATCAATCAAAGATGCAAGTCTCTTAAGTATGCATGCCACTATTCATCCTCAGGGAGCATCAAAGCCAGGTCTAAGTCATCACGAATGGTTCTAAAAGGGAAGTGAAATGAACAAATTTGGTTAAGTACTGTGGATAGTAAATGATCAAAAAAATCTCTCTATACTTAGATGAACCTAACAATGAAAGCTTAGCAACAAACCGCAAAGAAGCTCCTGGTGTATTCCCTGAGGACACTGTTCCACCTCTCAACTTTAAACATCCAAAAGCTCTTCATTTCATACAAGGTTCTCCAGAGGTTCTTCATTTCAACAATGTTCTCCAAAAGAAATGTCATGCCTTATCCAACCTGCTGATCTTCCTCTGAAAGTCATCATCACTCTCATGGAAGTTCACGGTACTTGTGTGTCTTTGAGTATAGAGCATGCAGTCTCCCTTGCTGGCTTTGCTTCACCTTTACCACAAGATGGAGTTCAGTTGTCACTACCTCCCCAAAGCCTGTCTGTCTCTATTTACAAGCTGGATTCAGACACTGATCTTACCAGATCTGCTCAACTACATTGATACCCTTGTCTATGATAGATTGAGAAAGTTGTTCTCCTCAAATTACTTCCTCCCTTGCTTCAGCCAAAGGGGTCTTTTTTTCCCAATGGCAAGAAGCAGCAAATTACAGCAATTTTTTAAGATTAAAATTTCCTTTAAACTCTACCACACAGATTTATTTAGACATTGTTGTTCCTTCCAGTACAATGACAAAGCACTTACTGTGAATTCTAAAAGATTCCAAAGGCTAAAATATTCATGGTTTGAATATTTGTTTAAAAAAGTATTTTAATGCATGAGGAAACTCATGTGTGGTCCTATAAACCAAACCAAATACACATAACTGGAGAGATCATAGATCTTAGAGCATACACCAAGGTAATCACATTCTAAGACAAATCTAATTTATTCCTATGGATCCTTAAATTTACAGACAAGAACCAATCATTACCCATCAAAGAAGCTGGTTTTTCAACAGACAGAGATTATCATAAAGTTCCACAACTTGTCATGTACAGAGATTGTCTGTGAATTTTTCAAAGCTAAGTGGTACATCTATGACACAAAGGCTAAGAGAATATAGAATAATGGGTAAACAGAACACTAATGCATCTTTCAGTTCTCATCAATGAAGCTCCATAATACAACAGAGGGCCAGGAACACAAAAGGTCACAAATGGCCAAAATTTACAGAGTAAGAGTCTACCAAGTGTGGGTCCTTAGGCAGGACTTCTATATTAATATCTACCTTCCCAGGGCTCATTGACCATTGCAGAAGAGGCAGGTGGAAGGATTGTAAGAGTCAGGGAGGAGGTGCATGACCGGGTGGGAACAGAGTCCTACAGGCTCCTGGGACCCTTTCCATATGAACCTACAACAATGGTGTCAGCATGCACCAGACCCATGCAAACTCAAACAGACAAAGCCTGGCACAGAACCGTGGAAAGGGGCCACAGGCCCCATCTTAGTCAAAGAATTGTTGTCAGATGATTATTGCTGCGTGAGGAAGAGCTGATCTTAAAGAGAGGAATGTATGCTGATGAGAATTCAGTGGGTGAATTTGCAATGAGGGATGTCTGGGACACTAACTTGACATGATGGGTCTTAATACAAATGACAGAAAGCATTAAATCCGGTAGTGGTTGCTATGGCTGGGTGACAGTGGGGAAGGGGATAAAGCTGAACAAGATGTTCTGTAGGAAATATAGAAGATTCAATAGTTTTTTAAAAAGTGTTCTGATATCTAGATGACACAAAATGTAGCTTATACAGCAGAGTCTAGTATTTTCTCACATTGTCACAGGGAAGGAGATCTCTAGCTGAAGCTACATTACTGCGTGTCTGTGTTCCCTGTCTAGCATGTCCTTTTCCTGCATTTTCCCTTTATTCATGTTTCCTCAGAGAACTCTTCCAGTGCATAATCAGAATAAATTAGTTCTCTACTATCATTCCTCCTTTATTTTCAAAACACCAAACACACACACACACACACACACACACACACACACACACAAACAAACACAAAATTTAGTCTAGTGGCAACAGAGAAGACAGTGCTTTTTATTGAACTGATGAGCAAATACCCAAAGGCACCCAGAAGCTAGCCTTTCTAGTAGATGACGATATTGTTAGTCCAACCTGAGTATGAAAATCAGGAAACAAAGTAGGAGAGAAGAGAGTAGTTTATACATGACAAAATGATTTCCTGGATATGATCATGTGGGATGTCTTCTCACATGATGCTATGGTGATCCAAATGGCCAGGCTTGAATGGTCATGAGAATGATACAGGGGACAACAAGGTCTTGTGTAGGGTTCTTCATTTTCTTAGTAATAGAATTTAAGAATAAATTCAACCAGAAGTTCAAGTACAATTTCATTAGAGTTTATAAGATAAACCTCCAGGGCAAATAGACTCTAAATCTTAATTACTGCCTTCATGAGAAAAGGAAAAGAAACCCATGCTTTAATGTGGCATAGAGGCCGGATGTGGCAAGTAGCAGCCACATGGCCTAAAAGGGAGTTGTAAAGAAAGAGTAAGAAAGCCCAAAATGTTAGGGAAAGTTTGTTTAGAAAGGAGAAAGAGAAAAAGAAAATTTCAGGTTACAAAATAGGAAGACATGGAAAGCCAGTTGTCTGTGGGTGGGTGGTCCAATAAGTTACTGCCCAGGTGGAGGAAATTCTGGGTAAGAAAATTTCCCATCTTAGGACACTAGTTTTTCCACCTATCTCTTTAGCGTGGCTTAAAGTGAACCTGCATCTGTAGGGGTGATCCCTTCGCCAGGTGGTTGACCTGACATAACCCTAATGTTGAGTCTTGATGCAGCCCAGATATTTTATTCTCTTAACCAGGAGTTTTCTCTTTAGGAGTTTTTTTTTTTCTACTGTAAAAATGGCTGTAGGATACTCAGTGGAACATCAAATGGCAAGGTAATCTGTGAGAGACTGATGAAAGAGTCTGTGAGCACACATAGATTAAATATCATTGTGCCAAATGTTAATGCTCCCTCTGAAAGCAATCAACTGCATACAGTGATTCTATAAGTAAATGTGACTCTGCCCTTGAATAATCAGTTTCATAATGAACTGAAAATAGTGATATCAAAGATGGAGGCTCAACCATGATTTAACAGCTTGAAGAATCTCTCACTATGTCTGAGATTCTAACTGGAAGCAGAAAATTTCAAGGTGCCCTCTATCATAACCTGTGTCTTGCTGTCTTCCAAACACATAGCCAGATTCAAAATGGTGTGTTAAGATTCAAGAAACACTGTCTGGGCCTTCTTAAATATATTTCTTGCACTATCTTCAATACATTTGTGAATGTTGATTCACCTTCAATATTTAGCTCATCCCTCAACCATAGCCTGAGATTGTACAACAAAATTAAACTTTAGTCTGCTGTGCAATCCCTTTGATGATGATGCTCAGCAATAAGATACAATTTTGTTGAAGGCATCTGCTTTATTTCTATCAATAGACAGTAATTTGGGAATGAATATCATGTTTGCTAGCTTTGACTCTATCCAGAGAGTCACAGAGTTACAGAGTCTGTTTTTATTAATCATCTGTATTCTTAAAAACTGTCAACTCTTTTCTCAACTCTGCTGCATGTATACTTTACCACATTCCTCTGCTTTTCATCAAACTGAACTCATATTCAATTATTATTATGCTACAAATAAGTCAGTGAAGGTCAAGGCTAAATTGTCACAGGGCAAAAAGTTGGGGGGAAACATGACCACATCTACTCTCCTTCAGTGAGAAGTTAAAACGATATCTTCTTCAAAGCAGTAGTTTTGCAGACTGCAAATTGAGGATCAACCATCTCTCTTCATTGTTTAATTATAAGTATAGAAAAGCCACTCTTCTCAGATAATTTATGTCAAAGCTTGTTATGTTGCTGCTGAATAAAAGTAAGTGTTTTGCACATCTACTTTTAAAAAGAGAATGAAAAATTTAATGTGTGTATTCTAAACACAATATAGAATGAGAAATGTCAGAAGACATCTGTCCTAAAACTTTCATTCTGAATCATCATATGAAGAATATGTTCTTCATTCATGTTTTTAGTTTAATTTATATTTTAAGGCAAATCTTTCTATGTATCTCCGTCAAGGCTGGCTTCAAACTTGTGTTCATCAGTCTACTAATGCTAGAATTAGACACAAGCAGTCACCTGCCTAGCTTACTTCTCTTATTTCATTTTTATTCGTTCTTGCCTTCCTTTCTTCTTTCCGTCCTTCTTTCTTTCCTTCCTTCTCTCTTCTTTTTCCCCCTCTTTCTATTATTTCTGTTCAACCTCTTTGAGAACCATAGTGAAGAGGGGGATGGAAATGTTGGACAGAGCATTTAGTTGGGCGAGGTACATCAACTCTAAGACTGTTTTGAAAAGTCAGGTGTAAAACTACTATTTTATGTTTCTTAAATATATGTGTATATGTATTAAAATAAAATAGTTAATTAGACTTAATCTAATAGGGTATTATGATCTTTCCAGGAAGCATAGATTCCCTAATAATAAACCCAGTGCCAGGTGGGGGCTAATTCCCCTAGAGTAGTTAGTCAGGGTGTCCTGCACATTCCTCAAGTAATGCAGGCTAATGTCATTGCTCTTGGTGGTCCGCCAGAACATATCATTCATACCTTATTGCTTGAAGACACCACATATTGGTCACAGAATATGGAAAAATATTAAGTTGGTATTGACCAGCAAAATTCCTCTCTGCTCACTAGCTAGCATAGCACTGGAGGGTGCTGTACAGGATGGTGGCTGGTGAGAAATTCATCAACAATCCTACATACCCATTAACTCTGTGAACTGTAATAATCAGTATGGAAAGATATGATGATTGGTGAAATAGAGGCACATATATTAAGGGAGTTGCTAACTACTTTCTCATTAGATATAAGGTCTATCCACAGGAAGAAACACAGGCATTGTATTATATATCTGGTCAAGAACCCACAACTGGGAAGTGCACGGGCCGTGGGGATGAAACTTCTACTACCATTTTCTTAATATAGATATGATAAAATTTCCCTCTATATTCTAAAATCACTCTATCTGTATATTATTGTAGTTTTCAGAACTGATCAGACAAGATTCTCTGCTCAGTGGATTGTGGTTAAAGCAAAAAGTCATAGTCAAATTATAAAGAATAAATTCTTGTGGAATGCTCAGTCACAAATGGGATAACTATATTATACCTCTTCCCCATGGTTTGGGACCATCACAGAAGAGAGAATATAAAAATTATATGAGTCAGGGTCCAGG
Source organism: Eospalax fontanierii (assembly GCA_035773235.1). Lineage (NCBI taxonomy): Eukaryota > Metazoa > Chordata > Mammalia > Rodentia > Spalacidae > Eospalax > Eospalax fontanierii. The sequence continues at coordinate 63,945,895 of CM069536.1, forward strand.
AAAGACTGGAAAAAAAACAGTATCTAAGGGACAAGACAGGATTGCTCTATTCGTGAACTCACAGCAACTGTGGTTGCCTGTACAAGATCTGCACAATACCAAGCCAGTCAACATTCTACCATGGAGTGGGAAGTGCATGAACCCCAACCTCTAACTGAGGAACTATGGACATTCAATGGATTTGGTCAGAGGCGACAGTTGTCATAAGCTCTCATGGGCCTACAATAGCTGGTGGGTGGTGACACACCCAGGAGTTATGAGAGATCACAAATTGGACTCAATGGGTTATTAAATAAAATGACCAGAACCCAATGTTTGGGGGATAAGTAATTGGGGGATAGATCTAATTGAAATATCTCAATTTTCCTTCTTAAACTTATTATTTTATTTATAATAAGTTGTATAAATATTGTACTTTGACAACTATCTGCATATTTATAGATAATTCTGTTTATATATGATTATCTCTTTCTCTTGAATCCATCCCATCACTGTCAATTTCCTATCCTTTCTACAAGTCCTGTTCCTTTTTCAAATTTATGTCTTAAAGTTTTGTTTTGTGACCATTGAGTCAAACCAGGACATTCTGGATGATGACTGCTTGGTGCTGTCCTTTGGAGTCTAGTGAGCTCACCAATGGGGCATAACTGAAGACAATGTTTGCATCTTTTCCCAGAATCCATCACAAGCCAATGGTTTAGGAGGGATAGGTTGAGTACCGTACCTCCTGCATCAGTGATTGACTGTTGAAAAGTTCAGTCTTATAGTTCTAGAGGATAGTATGCAAACTGCTAAGGAAAAAAAATTAGTCTAAGACAGCTCCAAGCCTAAATAAGCACAATGACTGGCGAACTACCTCTATTGATATAGTAGTGGCACTTTTATCTAGGGGCTGATCAAAAGGTAATTAATCAGTCTTAAAGCCCTCTCATATGTTGCACTGTAAATATAGCCAAATCCATATGACTAGAAAGGTCATAAATTCTGAGAAACCCTATCTCTGTCATATAGCTAGACAAATAAAATTTCTTACTTTTTGCTAAATGTGTCCTTATCTTTACAGACAAGTAGACAGGATACCACTCATCAAAGAAGCTTCATTTCTGCTAGTATCAAATTTCATTGATGGTAACACACACACAGAACGTACGTCAGAGAGTTGTCCAGCATAAAGTGTCATATCTACTGTGGAATCTCTACACCTACAGTTCAATGAAACATAGTGGAACAGGGGTTAGAGAGAACACTAATAAATCCCTCAATTCTCATCATAAAGTTTCCCCATATAATAGAATGCAGTATTCACAGAAAGCCACTCTGGCCAAGTTTTAGAGAATAGGAGACTACAGAATGTATGTTCCCGGATAAGACCCACCCATGGCTAAGGTACAATTGTGAGCAAGGAGTTAGAAAGATTGTATGAGACAGTTTTGGTTCCCAAACACAAGTAACTAGATGTATTCAGGCCTCTGGGAACTTGTTCATACAAACTTGCAACAGTGATGAAAGCATGCACAAGAGTCATGTCAAAAACAGCATAAACCCGGGGAAATGGGCAGCAGGCCCCAAACTTAGTAAGGAACTGCTAGCAGCTGATTGCTGTAGAGGAAGAGAGAGAGTAGATCTTCTTTAAGGGAGTAACTCCAGATGGACTGACTAGACTCTGAAGAATGAATTTGCATTGAGGGACATCTGGGTACAAATGATTAACTGGATATGTCTTAACATATATGAAAGAATGCATGAAAACTGGTATGTGGGGGGTATTGGAGGCATGGATGGCAGCGGGGGATCTAATATTGATTAAGATCAGTTATATGAACTACAAAGAAAATACAATATACATTAAAAATAAATTGCAGAAAAATTATGGCCCATGCAGACCCTGAATAAGGAATATTATGCATTTGCATTGTTTCCTCAATATGTAACAGGATTGTTTATAATGGGTTTGCAGCGATTCTGGAGAAAGCAGAAACACCTGTCAAGTAAATGTGTGGCTTATAAAATGGGTGAAATGAGAAAACTGGGAATACATAATGTGCTGCCCTAAAAGGGAAACTTAGAAGGCATCAGTTAAGTTCATTAAGTGTGAGAGAGTTCATGAGTCTGGAAAATGGTTATTACTTCCAATATTGCATACAAACTATCGGATTTTGCCTGATATATTGAGAATTAGAATTTTCCCAATTCAATTATATATAATACTTTTAAAAGATTCATTTATTATTTTATTTGCCTGTGTGTGTGTGTGTGTGTGCGTGTTACTGTCACATGTGTGTGTGGGTGCCCATGGAGCCCACAAGAAGACATTTTATCCCCTGGAGCTGTAATTAGTGGCACTCATGAGCTGTCTTTTGAGGATGCTGGGAACTGAACCCTGGTCCTCTGGAAGAGCAGCAAGTGCTCTTAACACATTGAGCCATCTCTCCATCCACTCAGTTTGTAATTCTTGAAAGTATTTGTTTTATCACAATATGTTTTAGTTAAAAATTTAATATTTTCAATCCAATAAAAAGAATATATTGGTACAATATGATTTTCACTATATCAGTTCATTATTGTGAACAATGAAACTTTTGGCTGATCTATCCTGAGATAATCAATGACTTGGACTCCTACTTCTGCATGTGAGAATCAATAAATGCATGAAATTATTGATATCTATGTCTTAAAATGTTCACATGTTGAACAAAGTTTTGAGTGAACAGTTACACAATCTTACACCTCAAACTGTAATCTCAAATAAAATAATCAATCCTTCTCCTTTATTAATTTTTAAAAAAATAAAGGAATACTACAGTCTCCATTTATTTTTTTCATGTATACATAATGCAGACAATTTTTATGGCTTTAAAAAAGTAAACAAGAAAACAAAAATGCCATGAAGTTCTTAGGTATTACTATGTATATCACGTGGCTTTGGAGTGAAGATATTTCTTCAGGTGAATTTAAGTCATACAGGTTTTTTACTATAATAAATCACTATCATTACCTACTTATTCATGTGCACTCAAATAACGATGAGATGAGGTGTCAGTGAGTACATAAATAACAGGCGACACATAATCAAAATTGCAACATAATGACAGACATCATGCCTGAAGGAAAACTTGAGATTTTCAGAAAAAGATGGGAAGTTTGGTCCAGTCATGTTTCGGTGAGAAAGGAGATCACTTCAATAACGCCGAAGTGTTTGCAACCAGCAGTAGACTATTTCCCACTCTAGGATTGAACAAGGGAGAATGTCAGGCACACTGCTGTTTTTATGTTCAGATAACTGAGAAGTTTGTATTTTGATTCAATAAAATGGTTTATAGCATTGACAATTTCCTACCAACCAGGGCAAACGATGGGTCAATATAATGCCATCTATTTTTTTTTTCTTAATTATATCTATGTAAAATGATGAATGTGAGTAAATATTGTCTAATTTTAACAAATAGATTTCATAACTAGATTCAAAGTGTTAATATTTCCACTCTAAGACAGGAAAATCAACATCATTACAACTGTATTCACAACAAATGTTGAATATCTGAACTTTAACAGGATAAATATCATTTAACAGGATAAATAGATAATAGCATTTATCCATAATATGATGCCAGGTTAATATAATGCATTGAATTAAAAATCATACACAGGGAATTCTATAATAAAACTATAAGAAGAAAAATAGAAAAAATCATATAAATGATGGCTTCAGTGGTATAAATAAAAATTTCATACAATGTGTTTTGATATTATTTAGATTCCTTTCCTGTCTTCAACACCCACTTACTGTCCTCTGTAAGAGGCCACAAGAAAAGAGAGTTTTCCAGACAGCTGGAAAGTTACTCATACAACCTCACAGCAGTGCTAACAGTATGCACACGTCCCACATAAATTCAAGCCAGTTAAAACTTCCTACTTAAACCAAGGGATGTAGGTAAGAAACCCTAACTTTACCTGAGGAACTACTGTTAAGTGATGGCTGCTCTGAAGGGGAGAGCCTGTCTCTTTTAAGGATGTGACTCTTGTTCTCTTGGTCTATTATTTCTGGCTCTTACAATATTTCTGCTACCTCTTCTCCAGTGATCCCTGAGCTTTTGCGGACAGATGTTTTATATAGGTTTCCAATTCGGGATAATCACGTTGCAGTCCCTGTTATTCTCTGCACATTTGTCAGTTGTGGTTTTCTGTGATAATCAGCATCTGCTGCAGAAAGAAGTATCTTCAGGGAGAGAAAAGAAATGCAATCATCTATGGGTATAACAATGTCTTTAGGAATTGCTTTGTTACTGTATCTATTTGGCAGAATAATAGAATTGGCTCACCCCCACAATTTGTGACCTATCTGGTCACATATTCTTAGGCCTGATATCAATGTCAGATATGGGCACCATCTTTTGGAGAAGATCTTAAATCAAATTAAAAAGACATTGGCTACTTTCCTAATATTCATGCCACTATTGGACCAGAGGTCATATTTTGACAGATCAGATGTTGCTGTGACAGGCAAGACTTAATCTGGGTAAAGTTAACATTTACTTTAATAATGGTAGCATACATAACACTTTCTAGCACTATGGCAGCTAGCCAATGGAGTTGAAACTTTGAAGTAAGTACTAGCTTGATTTCTCTGTGTTTATTCTGTTGCTCAAGGATGGAATATCTTCTGCCACAGGGTCTTGTTGCCAAGGTCTGATAGATCGCCAGCATCATGGAAGGGTATATAGGAAACAGTGATATAAATGGGTGAAAGGAAAATGTAGAGTATGAAGCGTTCCTTGGGGTGTGAAATGGGATGGCACATTACAGGAGAGTGCATGGGGAAGAAGAACTAAAACTAAAGACCTTTAGAAAGAAAGAAAAAAAAGTACATATGGAAATGTACCACGATAGAAGCTTCTTAAAACATATACCTGTACATTATATAGGTAAAATAAAAGGTATTACCCTGCAACAGGAGGACATTACCCTTATATAGACACCGTAAGATAACAAAGTAAAAGTCAAATGGCAGAAATGGACACCTTCTTTTGAAGCTGTTGACCAGGGTCAACATTGTTGACTGAAACATACTAGCCATTGTCCAAATGTTTAAAATAGTATCTCTTCATCAGGGTTACAAATTATTTTGATTTCCTTTGAAATTTTCAAAATACATTCAGTTTTGCACATGCTTCATTAAATCCATAATCAGTAAACACTTTTTTGAGTAAGTAGCTCCTCTTTGTCCTTTGGAACGGTTCATTCAAATTCATTGACTCATCACCAAACTTTGGTAAGCTGAAAAACACTGTGTTCTTCGAACTTTGTGGTTCATGGTATTTATGCCTAGCTGACACCTGCTTAGCATTGACTGCTTTCCTTGGTTCTTATGTTTTGATTGACATCTACTAACAGCTCAATCTTCCTTGATGGGAAAGGAACAAGGAAAGAGGATGGCCATGCACAAGAGTTAGTTACACAAAGAGTTTCATACACTACTGTGAGCTGAGGCCAGTAGCCTGTGGAATGATGCTCTACTCCTTTTAGCCATGTTGTCGAAGCCCTTTTATTAGGCTCTCTAAGCTTGATCTTTTCTGAGTAGCACACACTGTTTTGTGCCATCATCACATGTGGAACTTCCTTCTTCCATGTGGAGCAAGCAGCTCCCACAAAGCAATGCTGTATTTTACAGTAGTAAAGTAGGACCCTTTCTTTTCTTCTTCTGTATACATTGTAACAGTGGAAATGATTAGTTAATACTAACAAGCTCTGATTTTTTGACTTTCCATTGTTTAAATTAGATTCTAAAAATAAGTAAAATTGTTTAAGCAATTTAACAAATTTCATCAGCTGTCTCATTGTGTTGGATCACTAACTCTGGCCCAAATATAAGACAGCTAGTAACTAATTTCAGGCCTGTTAATTTCATGAAGTAAAATAGCAGTCAACAGAAGAAGAAATTGTGTGTTTACACAAAATTGCAAAAGGATTCCAAGTCAGCTTTGAAAAAGTAATGGCTGTGTCTACAAAGTAAGTCAATTAAAACACTGTATTCAAAAGGAAACGCAATGGGAAAACAGTGATCTAATGAACATAAGAAACCAAGAAAGGCCCAAAGCATAGATTTCTGGCATCCAATAAGTTTATTTGATTTAAGAACAAGTTAAAGTACCATAAACATTTCATGTCCAAATTTTGCATTTCTGTTCTCCACATGTTGCATACAATGCACTTTTAAAATTATATGTTGCATTGGTTATTTTAATTAAAGTGAGGAGAAATTGGTAAGGCTAGGTTAGAAAGTGGGTGAGGACAAAAGTAGCAATTATTTCTTTTGACATGCCCATCAAAAGATTACCAGTGAAGAGAGCAGAAGGTCACTACATTGGTAATATCTTTTATCACTATTAACACTGGGACTTTAATTACTGTCATAAAATTGACATCAAAACTTCTAGTGGAAAGTTTTCATTTGCCTTCTATCTGTTGTATCACTTTCATTATACTGTTCTCTATGTTTTCAGTCTAGTTCAGCTCCATTTTGAATATTCTACAAAGCAGTTTTGCTTCTGCACATACCCTGCAAGTCTTTCTGTTATTGTAGGTAGTTTAGATTAGGTTTTCAGGATAAAATTGTATATTTATTCAAAATTTTCTCTTTTCTTAACCTTCATCCACTAGTTGAAGGTATATTATTTTCTTTTCCTGGCCTTATTGTGGTCTAATTGATAAAAATAAAAAATAAAATGCCCGTGTGTGTGTGTGTGTGTGTGTGTGTGTGTGCTGTACAGCATGGAGTTTTATATTTGTATCCACGGGGCAATGGTTTACATAATTAAATATAGAAATTCCCTTATATTTACATTAACATTTAAACTGATTCAAGAACATTTTGTCCATTGTGAATGTGCTGGATAGCTTTAGTTATCAACTTGACACACTTGGGTTGAAGGAATCTCAATCGGAGACTTGCCTCCAACGGACTAGCCTGTGGTCATGTCTGTGGGGTGCTTTCTTGATTCTTGAGTGATGTGGGAGGGCCCAGTCCACTCTGGGTGGTGGTACTTCTGGGAAGGTTGTCCTGTATTACTTAAGAAAGCAGGCTGAGTATGGTTCAGGGGACCAAGTCAGTAAGCAGCATTCCTCCACGGCCTGTGCTTCAACTCCTGCATCGAGGGCCCTGCCCTGGGTTCCTAACTCGGTCTCCCTCAGCGATGAACTGTGACCCAGGAGATGTAATGTAAAATAAACCCTTTCCTTCCCAAGTTTGTTTGGTCAGAGTGTTTAATCACAGCAGTAGAAAGCAAACTATGACTGTGAATAATATTTCAGTGAACATGAAAATTTCTTGATTTCGAGACAGAGTCTGTAGAGCCCAGTAGCCCTTAAATTCTTTGTGTTATCAGGATAGCTTTGAACTTCTGATTCTCTTGCCTCTACCACCCAAGTGTTGGGAATATAGGTGTGTGTCACCCTCTTGATTAACACGGTACTTGTGATCAGACCCAGGACTTCATGGATGCTAGGCAAGCACTCTAGCAACGGAGTCATTTCCACAGCTCTTGTTATGTTTTTGATAAACAGTCTTTATCATGATGGCTATATCAACTTGTATTCTTACAGCAATGCACAGGGGACATATATTGTCCAAGTATTCACCTGTTCTAATTTTTTCGTAAATTTCTCCTATTGTTGTTATATTAACAGATGTAAAATACTGCTTCATTGAAGCTATCATCTGCTTTGGTGATTGGAGGTATTGATCATTATTCATGTATGGGAAAAGTGTATTCCAGTTACTTTGCTCATGATATAATTGATATTTTTGTTGCTTTTCCATTATTTGGTTTATGTCCACATTTCAGAAACTTACTTCTCATCAGATGACTTGCTTCCAAATACTTTCTCCTACTCTCTGTTCTCTTCATTTTTGATGGTTCCTTATGCTGTGCAGTTTCTTTAATTTTCATGCAATTCTATTTTCCTTATTATTTGCTTTGGTGACTTGTGTTTTGCTGTCATATCCAAAACCACTGTGCGGACAGGTTTTCCAGACTTTCCCTTATATGTTCTTCCCGCAGCATAGAGTATAAGTTTTTATATTGACATTTTAATCTATACTTGCTGAACATGTTGTATATACTAGGACATGAAGGTGAGACTTTATATTTTTGCATGTGTATATTTACTTTTCCTAATAAATTTATTGAAAAAAATCTGACCTTTGTGTATTGTTCGCTCTGGGCAACTTCAAGATCTACTGACCATAAACATGAAGGCCGATGGCTCAGCTTTGTGTTCTTTACTATGGTGTCAGTTGGTTTTTCTTTTTGTCAGCACTGTGCAGATTTAATCACTACATCATTGTAAGGTATTTTATGACCATCAATTGTTTATTGATATACTCACAGACATGATCTTTTGTTCAAACTAATTAGGACTATTGGAAATATTTCATTATTTTATATGAGTAGGGGAAATTTTTGTGATTTCTGATTGGATGGTATAAGTTTTTAATGTTTTGTATATCAAGAACCAAAGGACACCTTTCTATTTATATTTGCTATAGTTGCATTCATCAGAATTTTTTTTCAAATGTAATTATTCTCCTTGTTTGGTTTAATTTATAGGATTAGATTACACTTTAATATCAACTAAAATATGTAACAGGAAAAATGTGGGACAATATTACTGATGAATTAAGTTGCAAAAATTGTCCACAAATGTAGTAGCAAAACTAATTCATTGCCAGCCCATTAAAATGATCCTGCACTGGGGATGAAGGGATGTCTCAGTGGAAAAAGCACTGAGTGCTCTTACAGAAGACCTGGATTCCTAGCACTCACATGGCAACTAACAGTTGTCAGTATCTCTATTTTCAGGGGATCCATTGCTCTCTTTTGACTTCTGGGAGCATTGGATTTATGGATGTACTTACACTCATGCATACAAAACACTCATTGTCCCAAAATAATGATCCTATACCAGTCAATGTGTCATTTTATGAAATTCAGGAATAGTTCAATCCATGGAAATCAATAAATATGCTACATAATTGAATAATAAAAATCATGTTAACATTTTAGCAAATTTAGTTGAAGTATTTGAAAAAATATTTTCATAAAAAATAGTCATCAAGTTAGGTATAGAAGAAATTCCACTCATCAGATTAAATACTCATGCATGACAGGTTCTCTTAACATCTTATCTAATGTAAAAAAAGATAAAAATCTGCTCTTATAAAATCAGGACTAAGGCAAAGATGTCCCCTCAGGCCTTTTCTGTTCAACACTGTAAGTCAAAGCCAATAAAATTTGGGCAAGAGATTGAATAAAATATATGCGTATTAGATACAAAGCCAAATTGTTCCTACTAGGTAGATAATGTGATCATATGTATAGAAATCCACAAGACTCCACCAACAAAATTTGAGAACTAATTCTGTCATATTATAAAGTATAAAATTAACATACAAAATAATTAATGAACTATCTGAAAATGAGATTGAGGAAAATCACTTTATAATGATGTTAAAATCAGGAGGAATGAATAAAATTAAAAGACATAAACTAGTTTCATTTGTTTATAAAATGGAAATTTGTTTAATACATTTAGGAAAGTGAGGCTCTTTTATAACACGTTCTACTCGGGTCCTTCACTATAAATGGACCGAACCAGGAGACACTACTACTGGTTTTCAGTTATAATAAACAAGGTAAATCAAGTCTTAATAGCCAGTGTCAGAATATGGAGTAAAGAATATATTCCAAAAATACTATGAGGCACAGAGAATTATTCATGCGCCATGATAAAAATAATTATGGAATATTAATTTTAACAGCTTGTGATACAGTTTTTTTTCAGTTGAATTTTCCAAAGCTATTAATATGGAGATATTCACTAATAATTTCAAATAGGTTGATATGCCCTGAAGGATACTAAAAATGCACTGAGACATAAAATCCTTTTATCCAAGAATGATCCCATAGCAATTGGTAATGAGAACAAATTTTTTAGCTATACATTTGTTTGCACTTCTGATTTAAGTGAGATATTCATTTTGATTCTGCTTGCTGCTGACAATAGCTGCTGCTATTGTTATGACTGTTTCTTCATTGAATATTTTTATCTTCACAGACTCTATATAATGGAGTATCTTAGTACTTCCATGTTCTTTCTGGATCTCTCTTAGTGATTATGACACAACAATGAATTTAAACACAATGAATATGCTAAGATTGCTCTCATGCCTATCTTTATGACCTCATGGATCCTGGGCATCTCTACTTGGATAATCCGGAAGCACCCTCAAATATGTGATCTGTTTTTCTGCCTACAACTCAATTTTAGGCTTTCATTTAAAAAACAGTAGTTGCTTTAATTACCTACTGATAATTCAAGATAAAGAAACACTTCAAGAAGTCAGGCACTGCCCTCTCTTACTCCAGTTTCCAATGGATTACCTGTGTAGTCTAACATATATTATTTACTGCCTAAGCCATTCATTTATATCATTTTAGCCTCATGACATCTACCCATTCTCTGTGCAACCCAAACTGTGCATTGGCTCTTCTAATAGGAACCAGAGCCCTTGATGTGACCTGGATGTTCTTTTATCTTGTTCCAGGCTACTTCTCTTAGTTTATAGCCCTCTCATTCCCTTTCTTCTCCCACAGTGATGTAACATTAGTGATCTGTTTGTTGTTTATAAAGTATGCCAAATGTACTCCTGCCTTGGGCAGGGTGCTTTGGAGTTGGCTTTGTCTGTGTGAAATGCACTATTCAGCTACTCTTCCTTAGTTTGAACCTCCCTTAGATATTTGTGGGTACACTGACTTTTCAGTTTTACTTAAATAACCCACTTACGGGACTTGTCTTTACTAATCACTCAACATTTTATCATAACCTACCTTTCTTCACGGCAGTGAAGTCCTTAAATTTTCTTTATCAGGTAGACTGTCTTTAATGTAATGTTTGCCCCAAAACTAGCCTATTTATTGCTCTTGAAGTTTCTGTGCTATGTTTAATATTTAAAATAAATTCAAAGTAAATATCTTTATAATGTGCTTGAACCTCATCCAATTATTTAAAGGCCTTAAGAACAAAAATATTGGGGTTTCTCAAGAAAGTGAAATTGTGCTTCCAGATGAGATAGAAATTTCACCTGCCTGTTCTCTAGACTCATTGTCAAGGTTTTGATATAACTCTGCTTGAGTTTTCCTCCAGCTAGTGTAGCCTACCAATTTTTGTATTTCAGTTCCATATATTCATGTAAACTAATGCTCATAATTAAATGTCTTGTACTCACACACATACACATAGCTATAAATAGAGAGTTCTGTTTCTTTGTAGAGCCCTGACTACTCATTCTCTTGTGACATATGATATACTTATTAATTTGTACATTCACTCACACAGCTTCAATGCATTGGACATGGATTTATTTCTTTGCTTCAATATGTTCTAGGAAAAGGAATTTCTAACTATAGGATAGCTTTACAATAATAGTGTCTTATGAAAAACAGAAAAATCAAAGCAAAATGAATATAAAACAAGATACATAAGCAAATAGCAATTATTTTATGCAGTTGCCATGTGCTTGTTAAGAAATATTTTCCTTCTGTATCTGTGATGTTGTGTGTGTGTGTGTGTGTGTGTGTGTGTGTGTGTGTGTGTGTACGCGCCTGAGGTTGATTTCTGCAGTTACTCTCTAGATATACTTTTGAGGCAAGGTCCTTCTCTAAACCCGAGGCTTATCTATTTGGTATCCTGATTGGCCACTTAGTTTCTGGGATTCAGCAGTCTCCTCTCTACCAAATGTTAGAAATACAGGCATGCTCCTACATTCCCAGGTGGGATCTAGGGATATGAACTCAGGTGCTTATGTTCTCATGACATTTTACTGACTGAGCCATCTCTTCAGTCATTGATAAGTTTATTTTGCTACTATTTTTAAGAAATGATCTGTAGAAGTACATCTTGAAAAGAATAAAAATAATTAACATTGCCTACTGATGTATGTTCTTGTTTGAAGCTATAATCTATCTTTTGGTTTTCATTTAATTAAATATTAGTTTAGTTTACAGTAATTTAAAAAGTGCCAAGAATTTTCAGATTTATGACATTTAATACAGGGCAAATAATTGTATTAATTTTTTCTGGAAATCAGCATATATATGTAATATATATATATATGTATATATATATATATTATTGAATGTGTGTTTTCCACAAATACTTCCTTAATATCCATTATTTTGTAGATTCTTTGCTAGGAACTAAACTAGACCACCATTTTTCACATAATAAAAGGATGTTATAAAGCACTCATATATAGAGGTGTAAAATTAAAAGTATTTTAAGTGTTGTGAAGTATATCATGAAATAATACAATCATAGAAATTTTTGAGTTTTTGTGCATTTCACACAATAGCTCTTAATCAAGTTGAGACCCCCTTCCCCATCTGTGCACCCCCAACAGCCTTCCCCACCACCCGACCTTGTGTATTCTATCATATATATTAAGCCCTACCTGATCACCATTTGTATCCAGATGACCTTTGGTAATTGCATTATTTTAAAAACAAGCAAAAACAAAACAAGGCTCAAATTATTAAGATTAGATATATTTTATCACAGTATTGAGGGAGATACTCAAATTTAAATTTAAATTAAATTACACATACAAGGTGAGTGTAATGAGTAAAGACAATCAGAAGGACAGTGTCCTTGTGTTTCTAATAAATGCTCTAAGGAACTACATGGATTCTGCTTTGCTTCATCCGTTCTAAGAGAGTGACATATCAGCAGTTAATGTGATTGTAAGCCATGACAAGAGATAAATTAGTATGAGGGCTTCTAATATAATTTCCAACAGGTACACAATTAAAAATTATAAACAACTGAAATACAAGAGGGACAGGGTCTGGGGAGATAGCTGACTGGTTAAGAGCACTAGTTGTACTCACTAAGGACCCTGGTTTGAATCCCAACACTCATGATGGCTAACAGCTGTCCTTACGTCCAGTTCCAGGGGGTTCTGGTGCTCTTTTCTGGCCTTTGCAGCCATTGCATGTATGTGGTTTAATTACATAAAAGCAGGCAAACACTTATAAACCTAAAATGTCTAAAAGTAATCAAAGAACTATATATAAAATTTTGATTCACTCAATCATTGCTAAAATAATGTTTAAACTGGCACACTCACAGAAGTACAAGTGAAGCACACTTAATGACTTTATTATTCTATAAATAAATATACATATGAACAAACTATGAAAAATATTTGGTGGTATTTACATGTCACTAATTATGTAATTGGTCACACGGGATGACGGCTGCTTTATATTGCTTTATACTTGCTTGTTTTTTAAGTTAGAAAGAACATAAGATCCTTTGTGACATTCAGAAACCTTCCTTACATTGATTTATTGTTACATAGTATTTGAATCTAAAATGATAGTTCCTGTTTGTTTTTGCAGGAAATTATACTTACCCATTTTGTTTGTAGTAGAAATTTAGCTCTATTATAGTTAACTGATTATAAGTCCATTGATTTTGTTATGATGAAATCAATAAGCATAAAACCTGGTGGTGACCATCTGTGTCTCCACATACCAATTTTAGTTATAGAGAAAAAATGACCATGCTAAAGGAATTTCCATAATTAAACCTGGTGTTCTAATTTTTTTTACTTAATGGTTCCTATTACATTATATTGCAGGTACCTAATAAATGTGAATTAAATAATAATCACTTCATATACAAGTTCACTATCTAAAAGAAACAAAAATAACATGGAGTAATCAGAAAAGAGAAGGGCATTAAAATTGTTTTGATAGTAATTTGTAAATATTGTACGTGCATGTGAGGACTGGTCTCAATTATCTTGATAATTTTCCCTACGTCAACATTCACTTTGCCATTGTACTTTGTATGTGTTTTCAAAATTCCTTCTGTTCCCCTTTAAGAATCGGTGGCCTGTCTTTGTACTGCAGTTTGCTTACTTGCTCAGAAGATTTCTAATATTTGTACTTGAGGCCAAAAATTTATCCAATGCTTATATTTCATCACAGCACTTAGCAATATTTGGAAAATATTTTACAATCTTCACTGTTCAAAGGAAAGCATTGTCTTTGCTTTAAATGACCAAAGCATTTACTTTTACTTTGAATGTTTTCAGCCAAAGAAAAAAGGTTTTCATTTAGAAATGTAAACATTGGAGCTATTAGGGTGGTACCGAATAAAAGATTCCCTGATTGCTTTAAATGAGCCATTTAGAAAACCCTTGCCAATGTAGACACAGCCCGTTGGTATTCTACAACGTGTCAAAATGTTCTACCTTCTTTAGTGCTTTTGTAAATCACACCAGGGATTTGAGTAAATTAAGTTTGCTTTTTCACAAGAAACCAGATGTTGTACCTCTGCTGAGTTTTGCTTGGGAAAACAATGTGTTATTAAAGTGAGTAAGAGCCCCGCAATCAGGAAGAAATCTCACATCTGGCTGTCCAAATATCTGCCAAATAATGTAAGTTTGGCACTACGTTTTCAGGGTTGTGAGGATGAGTAACAGACCATCGATGTTTCCAAAAGCAACCACTAAAGGACTAGAGGCTAAATATGGTTGTTAACTAGGAAATTCTGGGGTTATACCACGGGGCTGATATTAATCTAATTTGAGTCATACTTCTCAAACATAGTCAGTTGATCCAGACTCTAAAAGAAAGAGTGATCAGTTCATGTAGAACATAAAAAGGAAAAAAAGAAAGAAGATGTGGAAGGAATAGAGGAAAGCAGACTGAAGAAAGAAAAGTAGAAGGGTGTGAGGAATACAAGGAAGGAAGCACTGCCAAGTTGAAAACATATTTTTCAATTGTCTAAAGTATGTCCTAGCCTTCCTTGAGAATATGAACAAGACAATTTTTCTCTGATATATTTTTTACTTATTATAGTATCAGGGGCCTTAAGGATCCCAGTTCACCTTTTCAGTTCATGCACAGAGGGATATGCTCTACAAGCAAATGACTGAATTTGCTTCTGTGGTCAATAAAGGAGATCATTCCTCTATCTTCTCTGTCATCTACTAGTCATGTATTTGAAGGCAGTTTAAGGTTTTCTGTCATATAAAATTAATTTTCCTCCATGCCATGCTTATAGTGAATATCTTCTATGTATCTAATTCTTTCAAGAGAACCTGAAGTACATGATATTGATAATTTGTACAAAAGAATAAGACTGGAGGATTTTTATTACTTGTTTCTGTAGTACAATTTAAAAGCATGCGTGGTAATACTTCCCACAGGGCTGTTTTTCTTCAGGGATGCTTTGAAGATCCTTGGTCATTTGTTCTTCTATAAAAATTTTGGATATCATATGTCTAGGAAGAATGTCCCCAGAACTTTAAAAAAATTTTTTGAGTTTTACATTTCATACAAAGATTATTAACTGAAAGTTTTTTTAAAAATTAAAAAAAAAACTCAGGAAATGTGGGACAGCATGAACAGGCATGATTTATAGTCCCATGAAGTTTTAAAATATTTTATTTATTATTTTCAAAATTTTATGTGTATGAACTTATTCCCTGCATCTGTGTAAGTGCACCCATGTCATGCAGTGTTCACAGAATCAGAAGAATGCATTGGATTTCCCTGGAACTGGAGTTATGGACAGGCGTTAGCCACCATGTGGGTGCTGGAAATCAAACCCCAGGACCCAGAATTTTTATTGGGATGGCATTTTACATAGTCTTCAATTTCATTCTTCAGGGTATTAAAATATTCATTTTAGAATTTTTTTCCTTTCCTGGGTTAAGGCTGCTTCTAGGCTTTCTGTGTGTGTGTGTGTGTATGTGTGTGTGTGTCTCTCTATCTCTGTCTCTCTCTCTCTCTGTCTCTCTCTCTCTCTCTCGTGTGAGTATGTGTGTGTGTGTGTGTGTGTGTGTGTGTGTGTGTGTGTGTTAATTTTGCATCCTGTCACTTTGTTGACATTATCAGCTTTAAGATTTTATGCTGGATTCTTCAGGGTCCCTCAGGTAAAGAAGCATATCAACTGCCTTGACTTCTTTTTCTATTTTTATCCCTTTAACTTTCTGTTCTGTTTTACATATCTAGAAGAAGTGGAGAGAATGAATGCCCTTGTCATGTTCCTGACCCTAGTGGGAATTCACGTGGTAAGACCCTATTGCTGAAGGCACCACACACTTGGGTTTCAGGATATAGAGAAATAGATCTCAAAATTACTGGAAATCATCCTCCCACTGGCTAGTCTTCATATGTTTTGGATATGAAATGTAATTTTAGCTAGTGCTGTTCCCTATATGATGTAAGTATGACTACTAGTACAATCATGACACAATTTTTATAGGGAACTAAACAACTTTTTATGGGATTTGTGGCCTTATCCATTCAATGGAATATTGTGTCTGGAACTATATTTCTGGGTGAAAATCAAGGAGTCTAAAGGACTTAGGCCTACGATAGAACCTGTTACTTCTATTTTGCTAAAAGTTTATGCTGTCAAACTGTATTCTAAATATTTATGCTTCTATTAATAGGCCTTGACTGCTCTCACCCTTGGTCAGAGAAACTTCTTTTGCAGTGGAAAGTAATTAGTGGAGAGAATCATAACTGATAAAAAAGCGTAAGACACAGGGCACTTATCCCTAAACAGGAAAACCATGTTAATTCCAGAAGCACCAAGGCTCAAGGAGAATCCTGGAAGAAGAGGCAAGAAGAATGTAAGAGTCAAAGAATGGGAAAGGGGTCTACTGTGAAATGCAGTCATCTAGATATGCCAAGGCTGTAGTAATCAAGATACGACAGCATCTTGGGTACTTGTGCAAAACCTGCACAGGATGAAGGCAGCCAAAATTCTGGGATAAATGGAACAGATGAAATCAAGGCCACACCTATAACTGAGTAGCTACTGATGACAATGAATAGTTGCTGGAGGAGAAGGCATCATTCTTTACTGGACACAAATGGGCAGCACTATTTAGATTTGGTAGGTTATAATGGAACTGTTTTAAAAGACACCAAGTTTGTGACTGGAGAGATGACTCAGAGGTTAAGGGTAATGTCTGTTCTTAAAGAGGACTGGGGTGTGATTCCCAGCACTTTCATGGTGGTAACAAGTGTCTATAACTCCATTTCCAGGAGTTCTAACACTCTTCTACATCCTATTCTCTGCACATTGAACAGCTATGGCTTTTTGGGCCAGTCAGCATCTGCTGCACGTGAGGTTTCACTGTTGAGACCGAGAGATGCATTAATACTCTATCTGGTCCCTCTTCTACTATGTTCTCTGAGCCTTTGCTATAGAGGTAGATGTTGCATTATTTATGTGTCACTTAGCACTGGACTCCTCACAGATAGTTATTCTCTGTATTTTACCATTTGTGGAAATTTGGAGATTCTCTTCATCTATTGTAAAAAGGAAGCCTTGATCAGTGATGAGAGGTACACTTGTCTGTAAATATAAGAATACATATTTAGAATACAATAAAAAAATGGTGTGTATTTAGGGATGCGACTAAAGAAGGTTTTATTCTAGGATGTATGATCTCTCATGGCCTATGTATTTAGCTATGTTTATTGCTAACACACACAATTCCCCTCCCATTGAGTGGGCCTTAAGTCCAATTAAAAAGCTGTTGATTAATTCCAAAATAAAATAGTCTCTACTACACCTGTAGAAACCATTTGCTGAGCTGATCTTTGTTGGTCTGAGCCAGCTCAGCTAATATCTGCCCATGGGTCTATGGTTAATCAAGAAGATTGCTGAAATCTGGAAGGTTTAGGTTTCTGTCACTTCCATGCAAATGACAAATGCTAACTAATCCTCTGCTACTTTGGCAGGACTGTAAGCCTGTGTCTCGCTGTGTACAAACAGAATATAAGCTTTGTTTCTTGAATGTATGAGGGGTTTCCTCAGTTTAGGAGAAGAGAAGCCCTAGTGCATTATATAGCCTGTGATTTTTCTGACAAAGTATGTGGCAATGCTGAACAGGGCAGGAAGGGAGAAAAGAGAGATTGTAGTTATTGTGAGCCTGCCATGTTATCATGAAACTCAGACGTAACTCACCATAATTTTAACAGTGCACAAGCATCCTGCTCCCTCAACTTTTTAAAGAAAATAAAAGTCCAGTAAGTTTCATAGCAAGACCAGGAATCACATGTAATAGTTACATGACCATAGTTTATGGAGTCAAGTAGATAATCTAATCTTTCTTCATTTATTAATTTACTGATCCTTTCCTTCAAACAATAAGTATTCAAGGAATGTATAATTTATTCTAGAAAATTCAATCAAGAATTATTGACATAATAAATAATTATATTTATGAATCTGTATCATGTTCTAGATGCCATCCTGGGATATAAAAATCGAGAGATCACACACAAAAGAAAAATCAAGAAAAAGTAAAATTTTGCTCCTGTTGAATTTGTATCACATGCAAAACAAACCAGTTCTTTTTCTACCCACATACATACCACAAATAGAAAATCTTTTTTTTAAAGAAAAAAAAAAACAGAAACAAAATACCATTAGTTATTTATTGTAAAGGACATTTTCCTCCATGAAATGGGAGATAATATTTCAGTGGAAATCTGACCACAGAACAAATCTAGCCTTTCAAATGGAGATTTTGTAATAGGAAGTAGGAGAAACCATCAGAGGCAGAGCCTATACAAAAGATATTTTAAGGAGAAAATAAGAGGATGCTCTGATCACTTCTCTTGGTAAGAAGTTAGAACCAGGAAAGAAAACAAGGATTCAACACTGGATTTAGAAGTTTATGTTCCTATTTCATCCCCAGTGACCAGCTATTGAAAGGAGAGGTGTGGGATCCAGGTCCTAGAATGATATAAGCCTTTGCACAGAAGGGCAGAGGTAGACTCTACTCAATTGGTAGCTGCTATACTGAACATTCTAGGAGAAGAAGCTTTATTATTCTACAAGACAAGAAGGAAATCCCTGAACTTAGTTCATAGGCCTATAGTAATCAACATTCGCATTGACAGCACGGCATCTGAAGAACAAAAAATAATTATTGAGAAATATGCACATATTGATCGGCACAACACAAATGTATTACACGGAGTCCTAGTTTGTCTTCCATTGCCGTGACAAAATACTTTGTCTAATACCAGCATGGGGAGTGAAAGGTTTATTTTGCTTGCATCTCCCAGGTCACAGTACATCACCAAGGGAGCCAAGGCAGGAACTCAGGACAGGAACCTGGAGGCAGGAGCTGAAGCACAGCCAGTGGTAAAACATTGCTTGTGGCTTGCTCCCCTGGTCCATGCTCAGCCTGCTTTCTTACACAATACAGTTTTTATAACACCCACAGTGGGATGGATCCCCCCCCACTCAATAATCAAATACGGCCACAGGCCAGTCTAATGGAGGAATTCCCCAACTGAGGCTCCCTCAACCAAGGTGTGTCAAATTGACATTAACGTTATCCATCACAATTGTCTTTTGTCAACTTGACATACAAACACATCACTCTTAAACCACAACTTTCTATTTCTTGTCCCCAATATATGATGTTAATATCAATATCACAGCATAAGACAGTACAACCTTAAAAGCCTCACAATCCTTAAAATATCCAAAGACTTAACAGTCAGTTCACAGTCTTTTTAAAAACTCTCTTAACTGTGGGCTCCAGTAAAATCCAAAACAAGTACTGTCTTATTTCAAAGGGAAGAACTGGGCTCAAGGTGGTACATCTGGGATCCACTCACACGCTTCTGGGCTCCAAAGGGTTTCAGCAGCTGCACTTCTCTGGGTCTGCCATCCACTGCACATACAGCTCGTCTCACAGGCCCAGGACAGCTCCATTCCATATCTGCTACTGTCCCTGGTGGTCATCCCATGATCCTGCCATCTCCAAAAAGCTGGAATCTCTGATAAAGCAGAGGCTGCACCTTCTCCAGTGGGCTCGTCTGGCCTCTGCTGGTGCAAAACCTCCTATTCTCTCCATGATCCTTGTAATCCTGGGGTCTTCACTGCCACTGAGGCTGCGTTCTCACCACTGCCCTTTCCTGGCCCCTCACAGTGCCAAACCTCAGCTGCTTTCTACGACCCCTTCAAACTTTCAGTACCAGAACCATGCAGGAAACTTTAACACATTACCAAGTACTGCTTCCAGCTTGAGATGGAGGCTTGGGGTCCGTCGGACCACATTTTCTTTGTCCTGACCCTGAGGAAATACTTCCCAGAACATTTCACCACAGTGATGCTGGTCCCTTGTTACAGCTCATTCTTCCAGCCCAACTAACCGTCATCAATTGTCCCAGTAAGGCAAAGTTTTACTTCAGGTTCTGGTCTCTTTTCAATCACAGCTGATTCCTCAGCCCCAGGTGACCAGAACCCATGTATTCTTAATTCAAAATATCACACAAACAGCCCTGATAGTCTCTGCTTTCCTTTGAAGCTTCACAAGCCAGGCATCCACCATCTACCACTCTTTAGCATAACTGTTCTAATGGGCTCCACAGTAACAAACTTGAAGCACTCAATGGGTCTTCTAGCCCATAGCTCCAAACACTTCCACAATGCTCCCTAAAACACCCAGATCGGTTTTATCACAGCAATACCCCATGATCCTGGTAACAATTTCTATCCTAGTTTGCTTTGAATTGCTGTGAAAACCATCCTAACTAGTATCAACTTGGAGAGGAAATGGTTGAGCTCACTTATTTCTCGTGGGTCACACAGTTCACCACCAAGGAACCCAGGGTACTAAGGACAGGAACCTGGACGCAGGAGCTGAAGCACAGGCCATGGAGGAAGCTGCTTACTGGATTGCTTCCTTGGTCCATGCTCACCCTGCTCTTATATAATACAGAACAACCTGCCCGGGGGTGACACCACCCACAGTCAGCTGGGTCCTCCCACATCACTCAACAATCAAGAAAATACCCCACAGACGTGGCCACAAGCCAGCCCAATGGAGGCAATTTCCCCATTGAGGCCCCCACAACCCAGCTGTGTCAAGTGGACAATAAAGCTATACAACACACATGGAATGTAAAAAGATTGTAAGAGTATGTAATTCTGAAGTAATTTAGGAAAATCAAACATAAATATACTTATGAATGTTATATTATTTCATCAAAGTTAATAAATACAAACACATACATAACATGCTCTTAGATAGAGCTACAGTATCCGTAAAGGAAGGGTGTTTTATAAGATCTACTCAATTCATTCATTTCTCAACCTGCTTCTAATACTGTGCTTTGAGTTACAGCATCATCATTCACTAAGTCTGTCTTTGGAATCTGTACCTCACTCTCTAAAATATAAATGCCAGCATAATCTCTTTATATTATGCAGATGCCCAATATCTCAGATCATGCTTGCCAACATTGGTGTGAAATATCTATTTATGATCACAGTGGTAAGATATGAATTCAGCCAACCTTGGATTATTTATTACAACCATAGTATAATTAAAAATATGTATGCCAGGACTGGAGAGATGGCTCAGTGGTTAAGAGTACTGACTCCACTTATAGATGACCCGTGTTCAATTCCCAGCACCCACATGGTGGCTAACCACTGTCCTAACTCCAGTTCCAGAAGATCCGATGCCCTCTTCTGACCTCAATTGACATTTCACAACATGGGTACATCTACCTACGTGCAACCAATGCATTCATAAACATAAAATAAAAATGATAAGTAAAATTTTAAAAGAGAAAATATGCCAAGAAAAAATGATCCTATTTACAGTGCATCTTAATTGGTGAAGAAAATTCTCTATATTCCCCAAACAGAGAAGATGATGACAATTCTACATAACAGCCCAGGAAAACATTATAATTTATCTTGGGTAACAATGCTCTTTTAATTTATAAAAGAGAAAGCATAGCATTTATTTTTTATTCTGAAAAATAGAAAATTAAGAGTTTACATTTCTAATTTTATTTCAGATGAATGATTGATTCTTTGATTTCTCTGAGGCTTGAGTCTTTTTCCATACTGATTAATAGATATCAGTTCTACTTTTACTTCTTTGTGCAATAGTTATTGGGGTAAAACATCAAGATCATGTTAATCTTCATTCTATAAATGTCTTATCTTTTTTGTACTTGTCAATTGTTTTTCCAGTTTCATTGATTCACTTTTTAATCATCAATCAGTCAGTCAATCAAACAATCAATCTATAAATGTATAAGAAGATCCTGTCTGTTTATTGTTGTGCAGTACAACAATGACTCAAGAAGAGCTTAAGAATCTAGAGAGATTACTCAGTTGATAAAATATTGCAGTATAAGCATGAGAATTTGAATTTGAATCTCTAGCACCATGTAGTGAAGAAAGTCAGGTGCAGCAATACTAGTTTGTAATGCCACCACTAGAAAAAGGTCCCTAGGATCCCCTAAATGTGACCTCTCAAGGTTTAGAGACCTTCCCTTAAGAAAATAAGAGGAAAGTGATAGTGGAAGAGATTTTATGTCAACCTCTTGCCTCCACAAACCAGAAAGAGAGAGGTGAGAGAGAGACAGAGAGAGATCAACAGTATAGCACATAGAAAGAGTGAGAGACAAGGAGAAAGAGAGAGAAAGAAACAATGTAGGCAAATATTTGCTTGCATTGCTCAGGCACCATATATATTGAATTATATCTGTAGAAACTCATTTTGTAATTTTGACTGTTTGTATATTAATTGATATTTATTTGGTTTTGGAAAAGTGGAGCAAAAGTGAATGAATGTATCCATTCAATATTAGTACATTTCTATGCTTATTAAGAGTTGCTCTTTCAACAATACATATGTTTATGACTGTGTTGTGTACTTTATGTTCTGTTGGATTCATGAAATTAGGAAGTGACATGTGTCACCTAGGCAGCCTTGTAAAGTAACATGAAGCCAGAATTGTTGAGCAATCTTACTGTTTTGGGGGAAAGAGAATATAAAAAAAAATAAAGATTTTTTTTTTACAATGAGACATTTATAAAGACTGAAGGAAATCTTGCTAGTTTAGAGAGATCTAAACAGAACATAAAGGCAACAATCAGTCTTAAGCATAGAAGCATTAAGCGCCCAAGTACATCATGGGTGCAGTGTCCTTGTGTGCTGGGCACTGGGTCTTTGGAGAGTAATGACAGGAAATAAAGTAACATGTACAGGGATTTACTGCCAGTCTGTCACTGGTTTAATCATCTATTAACCTATTTAAGTCATTTAATATTCAGAAAGTAATTTTGGTGAGGTGGTGGTTTGGAATGGATGCTGGGTAGACAACAGACCAAATCAGAAGAGATAATTTAGAAAGATGTGCTTCCTGAAAATCCTCGTAATAGGAGAAATGGGGAAAATGGACTCTTCATCCTCAGAAGCAGAACATCTCCTCTACTGGCATCTGACAGTCACATTGGAAAGGCCTAATCATTACAGAGTGATACACTGGGGCTTATACTGGCTATTCTATGATACTAAATGTCTTAAAGCCAATTTTATTTAAGACTTTTTCCTCTCTCTCTCTCTCTATGTATATATATAGAAAAAGGATTTTATTTTGTGACAATGTACACAATTCTCTGTAACTCCCCATAGTCCAATTCCTGTCCCTTCTATGGACAACCTAAAATTCAAGTACAGTTTTTTGACAACTGTTCACCCTGTGTTTTATTCTGTGGGTGTGTGTGTGTGTGTGTGTGTGTGTGTGTGATTTTAGAATACAGATAGAATCCCTTAGATTGAGTGTATAATCTGGAGTAGTCTGCAGTATTAGCAATGCTAGTTAAGAAAATCAGAGCATTTGTACCACTTCAGTTTGTGGGACTTCATATATATATATATATATATATATATATACACATATATATATATATATATATATTATCTTCAAAGACTGCTAGAAAAGCAAACATGGAGAAAACAGATAACACCTACCAGTGAGCTGATATCTGAGCAGAGCCAGCTGTTTCTAAATTGCTTCTGCTCGTTGTGTCAGTGCTTATTTTATCATCAGGGACTAAAATACCAGTAGTTTCAGTCATGTAATTTCTGTTCCTAATAAATCTTCTGAGCCTATCAGATGACTGCATTTTAAAATGTTTTAGCAGGAACAACAGAACTATAAGGTAGCACATGAATCTGATCAAATACTTACTGCCTCTTCTTTACAGTTATTTTAATCCATAGCTTTTGGAAAATAGTCCCAAATATGTGAATATGTTACCTGTATAAGCTAATTTAAAGATATATGATTTGGATATATATATACATAATTATATATATATATATATACTCCATATATATGGAGTTGTCAAAAGATTTATCACATATTTTTCTGTAGTATTAAGAATTCATATTTCATATATATGAAAAAACTTGGTCATAAGCACATTTGCATATATATTATACTCATATAATCTTTCTACCCCTCTTCTGCAATGGCCCCTGAGTTGTCAGTGGGAGAGTTTTAATATACGAGTCCTATCCAGGAACACACACTCTGCAATCTCTTATTCTTTATAACCTGGCCAGTTGTGGTCTTCTGTGTGCATCAGTGGTAAGAAAAGATGAAATTATGAAACTTGCAGGTGAATGTATGGAACTAGAGACTCTCATACTAAGTGAAGAAACACAAATACAGAGAAACAAATGACTTTTGGTTTCCCTCATTTGCGAGTTGTAGCACCAGTCCCTTATATGCGAATATATATCCTAATGTAAGGCCAGGAGCCAGGAAAATGGAAAGGAAATGATGAGGTAAAGAAAAGTAAGAACCCACAGAGGAATAATCTGGAACAGATGCTACCAGGGAGGAGGCAGGGAATGTATGAGTGTTTGGACAGTTGGGAAGGAGGGAGGGACATGCATCAGGCCATGCTGGGGAAGATGGGAACTCTGGAGAGGGGAAATGGGGAAATGGTAGAAGGCAAGTGTTACTGTGGGAAGGGAATGGATAAAAGGTTGCTTAGTCTTGGGAAGGAGGAGAGAGGTTGGAAAGGGAGAGAGAGATGGATTTGGGGTTGTAGTGAAGCCAGAGGGAAATGTGTCACATCCAAAACCCCCTGAGAAATGCACATACATTGTTTGAATATTAGTGAATATGTATATTTCGAAACTGTATGTCAAGGAACGCAGTCAGTGCCAAATGGGAGAGACCTTCCTTCAAGTGGCTGGTGAGAGTGGTACAAGAGATGCCCTAAATAAACACAGGCTATTGCTAGAGTTCTTGGTAATCTCCCAGAACTGGAAGATAAGACCCTATTGCTGACGACAGGACACACTTCGGACACAGGACTTGGAGCAATAGAGCAGCAGTTGACTTGCAAGGCTCTACCTGAAGTTTAGTTCTCACAGTTCTGCAAAGGGAGACAATTAATCAGTGGTCCAACCCAGTCCTAAAACCTAATAAACGTAATGAACGGCACAGCAAATCACCTCTATTGGTGCAGTACTGGAACTGTTGATGATGAGGTAATCAAACAGCCATCTAATTGGACTTAAAGCCCTCTCAGTGGGAGTGAACTTATGGATGGCACTGTAAACATGACCAAATACACATGGCTGGAGATGACATATATCCTAGAGAAAATGCTATCTCTTAGATTTCTAGACAAATCAAATCTCTTACCATATGCTAAATATGGATCCTTATATTTACAAAGAAGTATTCTGTATATCAAATCACCAAAAAAACTTTCTTACAGCATAAGTAAGCTTCTGCAGAATCCCACAACTTGCCAGACACAGAGAATATACATCTGAGAGATGCCCAGTTCTAGGTGACATATTTACAGTTGTATCTCTACACATAGGATTCATGGACTGTGGTGGAATGGAGGGTATAGAGAAAATGAGTGCATCTTCAACTTTCACCAGTGAAGTGTCTACCTACATCTTTAACATCATGATATCTATTTTATGTGTATAATATACTGCCTTTATGTATATAAATGCACCCACATCATGGTCAGAGAGGGCTTTGGATATACTGGGACTGGAGTTAGGATGGCTGTTAGTCTCCATGTGGGTGCTGGGAATTGAACCTAGGCCCTGTGTAAGGACAGCCAGTGCCCCTAATCCACTGAGCCATCTCTTCAGCCCCACATATAATGATATTTTAAATCAAGTTTTTAGTGTATTTGATTTGTGCCCCACCACCTTGTCCTGTCTCTCCTTCCTCCCTCTTTCCTCCTGCTCCTCTTCCTCTTCCTTTTCCCCTACATCCCCTTTTGGATTTTCATGCTAAATTATGTTCTTTATCGTTTAGACTTCTTGGGAAATTCAAATGAGAAAGTTGACGCCTTATTTAAAAGTCCACATAGAGTAATTATGAATCTTTTTTATAGTGATTGGTTTCATTATTTAAAACCATAAAGTTTTAGTACATACTTTTAGCTGCCACTTTCATAGATTATCTTTATTCTTTTTTGACAGGTCAAGATTCTCCTTCCCATCTTCCTCTACACCCACTTTGCATGCATTTTCCATTCCTGTTTTCTTGAACTACAGAGACCACAGTCATACCTAGCATGCACTCTCAATTATAGCTAGTTTCTTTTTAGGCTGGATAATCCTTGATTTGCCTGCTGTGCCCTTTCTGGTATACCCCGTGTTCTGTTGTTGCACCGAGACAAACATTGATTGGGTAAAATGTTTCGGAACAGTGATGGAGATTTAAGATGCATTCTGTTTCCACTCAAAACCATTGTGCCGGGCAAATTTTACAACAGACAGTATAGGAGAAAATAAAGACAACTGGCTGTGGTATCTTAGGACCTTTTCTCCTATCAGCCTTGCAAAGCAGATCCAGGAGGTAGAAGCTGTTCACAAAGAACCAGGGAGGAGCCAGCTCCCGACAGCTCCTGTTTATACATACTGCTTTATACACAACTTTCATTATTCACTGCTTGACTTTGTACCTCTGGCCCTCTTATGGTGTTTATTTATGCCTGGCCCAGATACTTAGGATAATCTTTACAGTCTATTCTTAAAAGATCAATTCCATTCTTGACTAAAGGTTACGGTTTAAAAAAAAAAATCATTCTTCCCCAGTCTGCACATGTAGCAATTTAAAAGTTCTATGACACTTAACCCATTGCTTATAATCCTTATGCAAAAAATATACTATTACTACTGGCATGTATAAAAACTGACCATGTTTCCACAAAAGAAAAAGAAAGGAACCAACAAAAGATATCCTCATTTGAGGACTATGACAGCTAAAGCATTTAATTTAAAGGAATGCATTATAGCGTGTTTTCACAAGTACAAGCAACTCAGGTAGCTTCTTCAACCTCCATCTATCCATAAATATTCCCTTTAAGTCTGTAAAATCGAAATAGAATTTATTAAATTGAGCCATTCCTTGAAGGAATTATATAGATTCCTAATAGGTTGAGTCATAGTTATTTTTAAAATTTATTTATTATTATTAGCATTGTTTGTGTGTGTGTGTGTGTGTGTGTGTTGTGTGTGTGTGTTTTCTGCATGTAAGTGGTGAATATGTGGAGGTTAGAGGACAACTTTTTGTAGTTGCTTCTCTCCTTCCATCTTCATTTCTAGGGATGAAATTCACATTCTCAGACTTGTGTGGCAAGTGTTTTTTCTACTGAACCATCCTCAACCAGTAATTAAAACCTGCTGTGGAACTGGTAGCATGGTCAGTTGGTGATAACTGAGAAAACTGTAGCCTTTGGCCTCAAATTAGAAACAAACTGAACCTTGGCTAATGATTTATTACGTGACTATTTTGGAAAACCAGGAAATCGGTTGTTTGAATGATTAAGTGAGTCTCATAGGCTCAAGGACTTGAGCACTAAGCATATGGGCCCAGCTAGTAGTACTGTTTAGGGCGTTCATGTACTCTTTAGAAGGTTTCTACTTGCTGGAGGACACACATCCCTGGTAGTGGGATTTGAGGTTTCATATCCTCTCCCCACATCCTGTTTCCTCTGTCTCCTTCCTGTTTGCAGTTGAAGGTGTTCACTCTGGCTTTCAGCTCACACCTCCAACGTCTGCTGCTTCAGTGCATGCTACCCTACTATTAGGGATGCTTATCACTCTCAAAACATAAGCCACAATAAACTCTCCCATCAAGACGTTGCCTTGGTCATGATGCTTTATCATAGGGGCCTAAAAGAAGTTAATACAGAAGGTGATACCAAGAGTGAAGTGGTACCGTAAAGAACATGACCATGCTGTTTTTGGAGGAATATGGAAGATTTTGGAGCTTTGAACTGGAAAAGTGCTTGACTGAAGTACACAGATTTTAATGAACCATTCTAGAGGAGCCTTGACTTAAGAGGCCAAACTCAGGATTTTTCAGAGGGAGAGTAAAACAAGGACTTAATCAGCAACTGAGTTAGAAGTCATTCCTCTGATATTTTGTCAATGAATCTGGCAGCCTTCTCTCCTTATCCTAAGTACTTGACTGAAGTTGAATAACAATAATGGACAAATGTCAGCAGAATGCTTCAAGGCAGCATGATACTGAATCTTTGATGTGGTTATTAATGGTAATACTTATGCAGATTTACACATAAAACGAACAAGAGGAGCAAAAAGAAATACAAAACATACAGCGTGGGGAGGGAATGAACACTAGGTATCTTAATGTTGCAGCCAAAGCTTGTGCTTGAAGAGCATCTGTAAATTTTGAGGAGATCAGCATTATTAAGGAGAGACCTCCTGCTCTACAGTGCAGTAATAGGAAAGGTGCCTTCACAGAGACCTCCATCCAGCAATGCTTCCAAACGGTGAATGGAAAAAAGGGGATTTATGTTCCTAAAATTCTACTGCACACAAAAACTTCTGCAAATGTGATTCAAGGCAGGAAAAGTCATCCCAACCTGGCAGCTGAGCTTTGCAGTGCTGAACCCATGATACCTGCTTTGGAGTCAAGAAAAGTGCAAGTGAGAAAGTGTCATGGATTATCCCTCTACAGTTTCAGAGAAGGATGAAGCCAGATGATATGTGTCAGGAAAATCCCTTCATGGACACATGTGGACATCCTGACAGGTCATTTGGTGAAGCTATAAAAGTGAAGCTTGCATCGCAGTGGAGACTCCAGTTGGAGATTCCAGAACGGTGGGACATCTGCCATGTCTAGCTGCATATAGGAAGTGACACCAACCCACGAGAGATATGTATGCTGCAGGCAGCAAAGCTGTATGGGCTGAGCCATTCAAGCCCTTTGAAACTAAAGACTCAGACATCCAATACAGAACTACAGCATACAGTGTTTTAACCTTACTTTGGTTTGATATTCCTCATTATACTGTTACTCCTCACTTTTGGAATGGGAATGTGTGTGTCGTGTCATGGTGAATTGGAACTGTGTAATTTGCTATTTGATTTTACAGAGGCTTATGATTAAGAGGTTGTCATTCATTTCCGTAGAGACTTTGGACTTTTGAACAGTGTTGAGACTGTTAGAGACTATAAGGACTTTCAAAACTGGATTCAGCCTATTTATCAAGACGATATGGCCATGAGTCTGTTGTGGTTGTTTGAATGAGGAATGGCACTGTAGGCTCCAAGCATTTGAATATTTGGCCTATAGGCCTAGGTGGTCATACTGTTTAGTGTGGTCATGAGTTTTTAGCAGGCATAATCTTACTATAGGAAATATGTCATGGGTGAATTTGAGAGTTCATTGCCTCATCTCTCCATTTTGTTCACTCTCTGTACTTCCTGTTTGTGATTGAACATGTGAATGTTCAACTTTTGTTTCCTGATTCCGTGACTGCAGCCTGTTGACATGCCTCTCTACCTTACCCTTAACTGGAATACACTGTTACCCCATTAGAACCTGGAATTGTAAACTCAAACCCTTCTTTCAATAATTTGCTATGGTCACGAAGTTTTATCACAGCAACAGAAAAGTGATGAACAGAAGAACATCTCTAATTTGTGTTGATGCTCTGCTATTTCCTGTCTTTCTTCTGACTGTCTTTTTCGACAAATCTAGTTCTAAGAATCTTCTAGACAAGTGGAGAAATGTGCCTCCATGACACAGATTTTCTTAATTCTTCATTTTGTTTGAAATATTGAATGTATTCTTTCATGAAATGTTCCAATTTCCTAAGAAGTTTGCCGTTTACCTTGACTGCTTTTCTGCATCGTACAAGATGAAGCCTGCTTTGCCGATTGTTTCAAATGTCTGCCCAAAGTGCCTGACATACATGTCCTTCTGCCTGCCGGAAAGCCACTTTGTCTTCTAGCGAGGGAGTGACAGTAATTTGACATGAGATTTTAGAGTTTATTTCCTTGCTTGTGATTTTTTCCAACATCAGCTTCTCTAGGAGTTGAACAAAATGCACTAATTACGGCTTGACCCAAGATGGAACCTAGGTGAACATTCTGCCCTGAGTCAATTCTGGTGCGAACTTCCTTCTGTTGCTAATTATTCTGAGTTTGCAGCTTATTTCTTATCAAATTTCCTTGACTTGTGTCGTGACATCATAAAATAACAACATTTTTAAGAATCCTGAGACATCATAAAATAACAACGTTTTTAAGAATCCTGAGTCTAGATAAAACTTGAATTTCATGAGAGGCTTGTTTTACATTTTAAATAATTAAGGTTTTCTACAGTCTACCCTTAAAATGGTTCATTTTGGAAAATAAAATCCTCTGCCATGAGCTTAAGGTTTATTTAACTAGGTTTGGGTAATTTGTGCCCATCCTGTGCATTGTATATAGCTTCCCAGGGTGAACCTGGAGCAAATCGCATTCAGAGTATTTATTTCTCTTTTTCTAACTGCATAGTGGATGCTCCTCAGTCGAATCAATCTCCACTGTAGAGTTTCCTCAGCAAAAGTCAGGTGACATTGTTGTCACAGAACAGAGCGAATACACTGAAGATTGAGGCCTGGGTATGGCCAGGAGAGCCTGTCCCCATCTCTGTGGGGTTTTGCCCATCACCTTCTCCCTCTTCACCCCCTACTCTGTTCTCTTCAATTAACTATCAAGATAAGATTAAGTTTTGAAGCTCTGATAAAACCTTTTGGGGAAAGCCCGAAAGAGCATCAGTATCTCGTAGGCTTCTCTGCACCATGACTGCATTAATAAGTTATATTCCACAGTATTTTCATTTTGATTGAAGTTGTGGAAAATTCTATTTTTTTTCATGTGCTGTAGTCAAAGAAACTGTTTACTTTGAAAACTGCCGTACTTGATCCTTCAAAGGTTCTATAAGGGAATGGGACCTTGTATAGTCACAACCATGAAGAAATTTTAGGTAGACCTAAATATTGAATTTAATTGGCTTAAAAATAAAATATGAAACTCAAGATATACTCTAAATAAGATATATTCACTATAACTACGAAGTTTTATAAAATCAAATATTAGTCAACTATTTGAGTACTTTTTTGTTCTTGGTTGTTCTTGAGACAGGGTCTCCATGTAGCCCCAGCTCATCTGTAACTCATTATGTAGACCAGACTGGCCTCAATCCCACAGAGATCTGCCTACCTCTGCCTACTGGGTATTGAAATTAAAGCCATGAGACACCATGCCCAGTAAGTAGATTCATTCTTATATTGTTGAGTATGTATAGTAAATAACCAATCAGAAACTTTTGGAAAAAATAAAAATGTAAGTACAATTTTATAACTGCAAATTATTATTTTAAAAATATTTGCAAATGAATTCTTGACAATTTCATATATGCATAAAATACATTTTCTGGGTTTTATTTAATTATATTTATTTTACCTGTATGAGTGTTTGCCTACATGTCTGTATGTACACCACATATATACAGTGACCACAGAGCTAGAAGAGGGTGTCAGATGCTCTGGAACTGAGTTATGGATGGCTGTGCTCATGAGTGTAAGGCCATAAACAGAAGCATGGTCTACCTACCAGGGGTCGCACACTTAAAATAAATTTGTGAAGCCCTTCCCAAGAAGAAATCAGCTGTCACTAGTTCTTAAGGTAGGGATGAAAATTATGTTCAATAAATTGTGTTTTACTATGGGTTACTTCTGAGTCTAAAGAGCACACCCAGATTATTCTTCATTTATAATATTTATGGAAGTCTTAAGTGGAAATGGTGAAATATTATGAACCACAGTACTGAAAGAAACTCTTAACCAGAAAGAGACATGGCAAGCTTATATAGTAAGCCCCAACTCTGTCTACTCTGATTTCTTGTTTAACGTTCTCCATTATATGCCAAGAGACAAATACAATTACCTACATGTGATTTGAAGAAGCACTGATGTGGGACACATTAACTATCAAAAAAGTGGTTATAATATGTTCGACAATGTGTTCCCCAGTTTCATTTCACTATATACAGTATCTGAAAGAGCATTTTCGGAGAGCCAGAAGCCATGTAACCATGTGGGGGGAAGTAAGTGAATAGGCAAGAACAAAGACTATGTCAGACACCTGTGTCTGTGAAGTCCACACTGTGAAGATCTACTTGTTGTATCTGCTCCTCATGTCTGCTGAGAAGCAAAAGTACTCGTCACCTTGATTTGTAGTTTGCGCGTTGAATATCTAAATTTCACTTTTTTAAAGTCTGGATAATTTGTAAAACAATGAAAAATTCAGTGCTTACTTCTGTTAAAAATAAACTCTTACAGAGTAGAATTTCCTGCCTCCTGGGTATTTGATATTGTACTCAGAATGCAAGTCCTTTCAATATTCTCCATGCTTTTACTTTCTGTTATTTTCCATGTTTCATTTCTTTGCCTGCCTATACATCGAACAACATAATTAGAGGTTGCTTTGTGTCTTTGCCTTATTTTTTTAATCTGAGACAGTGTTGGATCCCTAAAGCTACATGTAGTCTATAATTAGCATTTGCTTCTGTCCATAATTAGATAAAAATGTCTTGCTTCTCAATATTGTTTATATTTTCTCTAAGTATTGAATTCACATTCTAATTGCTCTAAAATAGATCAACCAATGAAACTAATGATTCTTTTATCATTGTGATCGCCTGTTCATCCTTGAATTGTGAGTTTACTTAATTAGCATTTCACATTTATTGAATATTTCCTTTCATAGTGTATGCTTCTGTTCATGGAGTTTCAAACAGCATAGCCCCCTGAGTCCCTTTTTCCTCTGTTTACAAATGACTAGTAAGTTCTTCCTTACTGTATTGGGGTTCTGCCACGTTGTGTATACAATCAAACCAAGGCAGCTAGTTTCATTTTATTCTGATGGCTGTGGGCTTGAAAACAACTAAAGAAATTTAACATCATTTGTCTGGTTCTTTGAACTGCCTAGGGCTTTGTCAGACAATTTTAAAATATTGCTATGGTGGTTTGCTCATGGTACATTTTAAGGTTTCTCATAAATAGCACTTTGGATTGTTCCTTCTAAGATGAAGACTCAAACTAAGAAGGCCTTTAAAAAATTTTCTATGAGGTCAAATTTTGAGGTTTTTAGTAAACCAATGAGTTATAGAAAGTGATTTGCTTTCTTTTTCTGTTGCCAGTTCCATGAGCAACATATAAAGATACCTACAGCAACCAGAATTGTGCTTTCTGCTTTCTTCCCACAACTAATTGAAGATACAAAACTTACACCCACCAGCAGCCAGGACGACCACAAATGAGAAGTGGCCTGTGGTCAGCAGTGATTCATTACATCCGAATGACTGCAATTAAACTTAATGGAGGGGAAATGTGCTACTCCTTAGAGTGGCTGCCTGCTTTCTGGGGTAGATTCCACCCAATTGTTAAACACAAATAAGAGTATATTTCCCTTAAAATTCACAATTTAATTCAAATGTCTTTTAACTCAAGCAAAAATGAATTAACTCTACTGTCTATTTATGGTGGCATTTCAAGAAATCAGAGAGCATTGATTTAAGTCCTGAAAGTCAAAAAATGTTAATAAAGTACAGGGTAGAGAATACATAAAGTTATATAGGACAGAAGAATGTAAGGTATAATTATCTAAATACATGAATAAAACTCAAGGCATAAAACACTCATAGAAATCATAAAACACAAATTTTACAGTCTATAAATTCAGTTACTGGGGTCAGACATTCCTTCCTTCTCTACATAGATCTACATTATTAACAGGCATAGAAAAAACAAAAGAGATAAAGTATAATTTCCATAAACAGTATCAAGAAATTATCACCTAAGTGAGCGAGGGACATGACTTGGGAGATAAAGTGCACGTCAGTGAATGAGGACCTGTTTGGCTCCTGGGTATCCCTGAAACAGATGGTTATGGTGGCTCTGCTCTGTAACTCAGAACTGAGGGAGAAGCCGAGAGGATCCCATGGGGCTCTCTAACTTGCCAGTCTAGCAAAAAGGGCAAGCTCCAGGTTCAGTGAGAGGCCCTGTTCAGAATCTAAGGTGGAGGGTGGCTGAGGAAGACATTCATTGACCTCTACAGAGGACATCATGGGTGAGTGTCGGGCCCCACAAACTGACAAACGCATGTACACTTGAATACAAATACATGTATACGCCAATAAAGAAAATGTGCACAGATACATTTCAGAGAGTGTCGTACAGTATTCATTTTCTAAATACTTTTTCAAAGGGCTTTTCTTGTTAATTATCTTTCCCCATGTTCAGCTCTCTACTGTACCTACCGAAACTCCACCGCATTTAATCCGCTGTATTCTATTCAATCTTCCCTTCAAGCATTGCCCCCTCACCCATGGCCTCTTACTCATTTTGTTGGAGTTTGCCTTCAACTACAGTGACAAAACACTCTGACCAATACCAGCTTGGGATAGGGGAGTTCATTTGACTTACATCTCCTGAGTCACAGGCAGGGAGCCCAAGGTAGGAACACAGTTCAGGAACCTGGAGGCAGAAGCTGATGCACAGGCCATGGAGGAACGTTGCTTACTGGCTTGCTCCCCCTGTCCAAGCTCAGCTTGCTTTCTTACACAACACAGAACACCCTGCCCAGGAGTGGCACTGTCCGCAGTGGGCTGGACTCTCCCACATCATTCCCAAATGCAGAAATCACTCCACAGACATGACCACAGGCCAGCTCAATGGAGGCAATTCCCCAGCTGAGGCTCCCTCAACCCAGTTGTGTCAAGTTGACAATTAAAGCTCTCCAGCACACATTTTCTAACCTTCAGAGGGACTCCAAATGAAACATAGGTCTAAACATTCAAGATATCACCCACATATGAGAGAAACATACAATGTTTGCCCGTTTCAGCACCTTTTATGTTGACCCTGCTACAGGGCTGGTATCACTCTCAAGGGTACTTCCTCAACACAAATTGGACTCAAAGAGGCCTGAAAGGACCTGGAGGTGGGTGAGTAGGGAGGATGGACTGGGTGTGGGAAGAGTTGGGAGAGGGCAGAATGTGATCAAAATATGTTGTATGAAACTCTCAAAGAATTAGTAGAAAATCTGAAAGAAAAATCAATTAAAATGTGCTTGTATGAGCTCAAGGAAGGATGAAAGGAATGTGCAAGTTCTTCAGTCAATGTTGAATTCTTATTACAGTCTCCTAAAATTCCTCCTTCACTACTGAAATAAATATATATCCAGTTTCATAGTGGAATCAACTGAGACCCAAATGGCTAGAGTAATATCATATTTGAAAAAATATTAATTTTTCTAAAATGCAAAAAACAAATCCACAAGAGTTTGAGAAATATTTTCAGTTCTTTTAAAAAATATTTTTGATCTATTTATTTTTATTTTTATGTGCGTGAGTGTTATGCCTGCATGTGTATTAACTGTATCCATATCATGCGGTATCTGTGGAGGTCAGAAGAGGGCACCAGATCCCCTGGAACTGGAGTTACAGATGATTGTTAGCCACCATGTGGGTGCTGGGATTACAACTCTGGTCTTTTGCAAGAATAACCAGTGCTCTTAACCACTGGGTCATGTCTCCAGTCCTCAGTTCTTATAAATATGAAAAAAAACTATTTTTTGCAGCTGAAATCGGTTTAGGATTTTAATCATTTTTATCTGACAGCATACTGAAAAGATCTTCCCTTACAAAATACAATAGTGTTTTTTTTTTATGATAGTTATTACTTAATGATAGTATTATGGTATAAAACTCTTTAAAATATTCAGGACATGTAATACATCTACAATACAACCTGTACATGTAAGATTCGGAGAATATCTCATTAGAAGGGACAAGAAAGAATGTAACATGTAACAGACAGACGGATAAGACACCTGCTCTGAGTTAATGCATTCTAGACATGATAGGAAACTACATTGCTATACCAGTGAAATCTCTACTTAACAAGATCAACAATGAGATAAAAACAGCTGACATGCCAATGTGTATGGAGGAAATTTTGTGGGTGGGTCCCCCCTCAAGATGAAGAGCTACAGGCAATTGATGGCTTCTGAGCGAGGGAGGGTGAGTTTTCTCAATGAAGTAGCTCCCTGTGAGGTTATCTAAACCCAAGTGGATGACCCTAAACACAATTAACATGAGCACACTAACTGGATTCATATATATATATATATATATATATATATATATATATATATATAACAATCAAATGAGAGAACAAGAAATTAGGAGGGATCTGGGGAGACACAGGAGGATTTGGAGGGAAACTATAAGTAATGGAAAGAATGTAAATATAACCATGTATGAAATTCTCAAAAATAAATTAAAGGCAAAAAAACAAATTAAACATATATATATGCATATATATATATGTATATATGTGTATGTGACAAAAGAGTTCAAAAGTTTAAATCTTCATGTAGAATAAAGATAAAGGTGCTTCCAGGCAGTGGTCATCAAAATTTTGAAACTGCAGTTCTCTTAGCATATTCCCTGTCCTGTCTTCCTGATTTTCTGGACCATACATGGTTATTCTGTCCTAAATAGTTTTCTTTCATTTATTTACTTGCCATATACATTAAGTGAAATGAATATATTTTATACTGGACATCACTGTAATCATCTTGGCTAAAGTAAGGAATTTAAAGTGTCCATTATTCTATTTTAGTATAAATAAAGGAATTATTTACTCCAGATGATGCTAAATGTCAAGAAGAAAACTTGGGTTAGGCAAGAAGTGTAGGGATGAGATGTACATAGTCATAACTGTATTCCCAGATGCCTAAAAACACTCTTTGCCTAATAGGAGCAAAGCTCTGGTTAGCTTGTGAAGAGGAATTGAAAATTCTCCTGAGGTTTTTAGGTCCACACTTGAACAGATCCATTTCACCTTTACAAGTACACAGACATGGGTATTTATGCAATACAGCTGCTTATTACATATGTCTTTTCCCTGGATTAATTAAATGTGGGTTTGACCTTTCTCTTTTCTCTGTCTCATATTACAGGCTTTGAACCATGCCATATCATTTTTTTTAAACGGATTCTCAGTCTCCCTGTGGCAGCCTAGATGAGATTCAATTACAGTTTTCAAGTTCCTTAATTTGCTTCTGGTAGGGAAACACTTAGCACTGACGTAAATTCACTGTCTGAATAATTAGCAAATCTCATATCATCCCTTCAGGTAGCAAGATGTCCATGATTTTAGATGATTTTGCAGAATACATCTTTTCTATTGACGCCATTGTACAGTATCATATCCTACATTTGTTCTCAAGTCTCACATCATATTCAAGTCCCCTGGGTTACTTAAAAAAATATTTATGCCTAAACCCCAAGAGCAGATTTCATTTAAATGTCTAAAGTGAGACTCAGGTGCTTGGTAGCTCTGAAAGTTTCCAAGAGTGTGTCTCTCGTGCAGCCAGGGACTCTGAGAGGCTTAGAGGAGGCCAGCAATGCACGGCTGACCTGTGAGCTTTTTAGAGATGCAAAAGTCTCAGATCCTCTATCAGAGCAGTCAAAACCTTCATCTTGAACAAAATCATTCATTAGCAGTATGCATGTTAAGGGTTGAGGCACAATGCCTTAAGTGAGTCTACACTTTTGTTTTTGGCTAGGTCATTGGAAATGGAAGTGTTTTGTCATTTGCCTAGCGTCAGGGAACTGGAGGAGAGTGACCTGGGTGCGGACCAGTTGTCAGACATTCCCTCTTGCCAAAAATTACCCTTTGCTACACTCATTCTTCAGCATTAGGGAACGTAGATTTCTGTGAGTGGAACTTTTATTTAAATTGCAAGAAGTTTCTACATAGGCTAAGTAAAGAAAGAGGAAAATGTATTATTGCTAAATAACAATCATAACATACTTTAAAGGAAATATTTCATAAAGATCTTAAATCAACAAACTGAATATTTAGACCTACCTTAATGTACACTATGAAAATTGATGGCCATAAAGATGTGGCATGAATATTTGAAAATAACTAATGGCTACCACATAATATGCTCTGTCACCCAGACTCCTATCATATAATTGGTGGATTCCTCCTAAGTGTTGCTTTTCGAATCATTTTATTGGGATACAAGAAAAAGCAAGCTTTTAAAATATTGTTGTAAGTTGCATGTACCTTGGTAGAGTTAGCTTTATAATTTTCATTCTTTGGGGGCCTGTTAGGCTGATGCTATGGAATTTGTATTGTAGTCTAAATCTCCACTGCAATCAGAGAAAGTACCCAGAAAATACCACTTCTAAAATATATCTATTTAATTATTATATATTACTGAGCTGAAAGCAGATGACTCTGTTAATACTGACTGCCTCTGGTAGCTCTGTGCGTGCCTTTCAATGTCTCAATCTTTAAGAAGGAAGAACTTCTATTTATCTACTGCCACAATCAAGACAACATGAAAAATAAGTAGTAATTTCAGAGAAAAAACGCACAAGTGTTTAGGTGAGGCTAATCTATTTAAAATGAGAGAGTGATTTCATTTACAACATTTCAAGAGTTTAATAATATGTCTTTATTTGAAGGCACAGTATTTGGGGTTTGTTACATATTACTATTCTCAGAATCTGAGTCCTTTTTATTAAGAAAGCCATTATTTATAGGCTTACTTAGTACTCCATTGTTTTCTCTACAGTTTGATAAATAAATCCTTTCAAAAGCACTCTCACTATGGTGCTATTTGGGCTATGAATCTTCTTTGCTGATTTTAGAGTACTGTCTCTGCAGCAGTCATACCTGAAAAAAAAATCTCGTATCATTTCTCCCTGAAAATCTGTGTTTCATCCATATTCCTGAGTTATATCAAATCTTTTCTCCACAAACCCTCATCTACACTTTTTTGTCTATTCTCACAATTTAGGACACATTGTTTTGTTTGAACATAAACATTTTTTAAAAAAGTAATTTATTGAGCTTACATATATCTCACACAACAGTTCTTAATCAGATTTAGACCCCATCCCCATCCATGCC
Organism: Eospalax fontanierii; assembly: GCA_035773235.1. Taxonomy (NCBI): domain Eukaryota; kingdom Metazoa; phylum Chordata; class Mammalia; order Rodentia; family Spalacidae; genus Eospalax; species Eospalax fontanierii. Next base: position 63,985,105 of record CM069536.1, read on the forward strand.
TCCCCCGCCACCAGACCTCTTGCCTTCTGCTATACCTGATAAGTCCTATCCAGTCAAGCATTTGTACCCAAATGTCCCTCAGCACAAATTCATCCACTGGCAATCAGTCAGCCTATCCAGAGGTCATAAGTAAGACATACTCTTCCTCACCCAGTATTAATCAGTCTCCAACATTTCCCAGTCTAAGACTGCTCCCAGACTCATTTTCGCCAATTCACTCTGCTCTCTGCTCTGAAGTTGTTGGTATGAATCCTGTGATTGATGTCAACATTACCACATGTTCACACTTGCAAGCTTCCAGTAGACGGAAAATCTTAAAGAATCAGTCCTGGCTCTCACAACCTTTCCATCCCCTCTTCCACAACTGCCCCTTACTCCAGGACTGGTGAAATTTCATATGGAATCCTATTCAGGAACACATAGTCTGTAGTCTCTTAGTCTTTAAATTTTGACCAGTTATGGCCTTCTATATGCTAACCACTCTGTTGCATAAGGAAGTTTCACAGGTTAGAATTGAGGGATGCACTAGTTTTCTTTCTACCATTTGTTCAGCTATGTTCCAAAAGCCTCAGGTGTAGAGGTTGAACTCTGTATGTATCACCTAGGGTTTGGCGTCTCTGTATATTCTCTGTCTGAACAGTTTTCGGATTTTTCGGTAGCCTCCATCTGTTGCAAAAAGAAATTTCTTTTTGAGTATTGCATGGTATGCTTGTCTGTAAATATAATGGTTCGTATTTAGCATACGGTAAGAAACTTCAGTTTTCTATAAACACAAGAGAGATAGGTATTTCTTAAGTTCTATGATCTCTCTAGCAGTGTGTGTTAGGCTCTGTTTACACTGCCACCCCACCTAGCATTATGAGAACTAAACTTCAGGTAGAAGGTTTCCAGGTCAGATCCTCCTCCATTATTCTAAATACTGTATCCAAAATATGTCCTGTCTGCAGCAGTAGAGTCTTATCATCTTCTATTTCTGGGAGATAATCAAGAGCTCTAGCAATTATCTGTCTTATTTTGGGAGTCTCTTAGACCACTCTCATCAGCTACTCAAGGGGATCCCTTCCTGTCTGGCACTGTGTTCTTCGCCATACAGCCTCCAGAAATATACATGAACTAATTAATTCAGGCATTGTATGTGCATTTCTCAGGAGTTTCCTGGTACTGTCCCTAAGTGACAGGTGTCAAATCAGAATTGCTTTGCTGAATTCAGAACAAGCACAAATGTCCTGAAGAAAAACAATGGACTTCTCAGGCCATTTGGATTAATATGTTGAAATCTCAATCTTCACATCCCAATACCTTTTATTAATATGTTGAAATTCCTATCTTGAACTGGCAATCCAAATGTTTTACTCAATGTTGTGAACTAAAAGTCATATAATCAAATTATATACATAGATTGAATGTATGTGAAAAATGATCCACTCGTTTATTGAGCATTGCCTCGTACTAGACAGGGAAGATGGAGAAAGAGGGGTAAAGAGGTAATGAGGAGAAAGAGGAGAGAGAAGGGAATGAAGGCTTTCTAAGAGGAAGGATGAGAGGAGGTTAGGCAGGAGAAAAGGAACCTTGTGTGTGTACAGAAATACAGGAACATGTAACTGTGCTTTGGTTCCTGGAAGTGGTTGAAAATAAGATGCGTGGATATAACTGGGGCAATAACTAAGGATACCCAAAGTGGATTAAGAGAACACACAATTCTTTGTGCTTTATAAGGGTCCAAGTGGATGAACATATGGAAGCTATAGCAGAATAAATGTGTGATGCTGAAGGACAAGTAACATGTTAAATTTTTTCTCATTGTGGAACCTTGACCAGTTCGTCTAGCCTAACCTTCAAGGACTTATGAAGAGTTCTTCATAAAAACAATCGTCTTTAAGTCAGAATACTGTGGGAAGACCAAATGAGATCAGTCTTATGAAAAGCATATTGAAATGCATTATGCATATGTTCCCTAAATCCCCCAATCTCCTGCCTCAGCAGCCCTGTGTGAAAAGCTTCTACAACTCACCATTTCCTGTGAGCTGGTAAAGATTTGCAGCTGGGGTGCAAAGACTCTCACCAGGATTGGCCCAGAGTATTTGCTGAGAGAAAATTTAAATGAAAATATCCTAAGTTTATTTAACTTTCCTGACTTTCCATATCATTATTCCTAGACTGCCATAAGTCTTCTAAATCTCATATTCTTCTCACATTCAGAGCAGAACTTAGCCATGCCTAAGAAATCAGGAATCAAATTTGAGAAAATTTTCTTATTTACTGAGAAAGAACTTGATCCCTATTACGTGGATTCACAATTAGAAGAGATTAAAAATTTCCTCAATGAGGAAGAGGTTATAGTACGTGGGTCAAAGCAAGTAATACAGTCAAGCCCTGAGTCAAACATAGAGGTTCCTGTAGCCAGGTGGAAGGGCCTTACAAGATGCATAACAGCAACATAATTGGGAAAAGGAGCAGGTGACTATGATCCTTATTTTCAGTCTGGTGAAGTACTCTTTAGGATGTTTAAAAGTAATACTTGGGTTTATGTATCACACTGCTTTTCATAACAAATAGCTTAAAGTTTCAAAATTACTTGCACCCTACTACCTACAGTGATTTCTCATATGCAAAGAAGCCTACACTCTGGCCACCAGCAAAAGTCTCCTGATAGTTCCCACTTTTGTGAAACAACACAATCTTCCTTCTAATGATTGTTGAGCTGAAGAAGAGAAAGAAATTAAGATCCCAGTTCCAGCAACACAATGCAAAGCTAACACTCAAGAGAAATGACCAGGGACCTGGGAGGATGACTCAGTGGTGGGTAAGCTGTCCACCCACAAGCAGGAGCATAAATTCCCAGCATGCATATAAAATGTGAGGTGTGGTGTCAGGTGCCTCTAATCCCAGTGCTGGGAAGAAACACACAGATAGACCTGGAATTTTCTGGCCATCTAGCCTGACCAAACTGATGCACTCCAACTTTAGAAGTCAGAGGGTGAGCAGTGGAGGAAGACACCTATTGTCAATTCTGGCCTCTGTACACTGTACACTCACATGTACTCGTGTAGTGCACACTACCCACAGAAACACAGAAATAAAAAAGAAAAAGGACTTAACTCTGTAGCTCTTTTGAGTAAAAATAAAAGAAATTCAATTCACCAAGCATAGAACAAAAATAGTGATATACATTTTTGGCTCTGCAGGGATAAAATTATAGTGACGGCTCACACGCAATGCCCTTGCTTAGCAGAGAAGGGGAAGCCAATCCTAAGTTTAATGATAGACATGAGGGAGTAAAGCAACTGCAGAAGGAATACAAAGGTCTAAAAAGAATTTTAGTTTCTCATTAAATGGTTACCATAAAGCCTGGTGGTGAGGAATGGGTGTGTTGAGTTCACAGGCTCTCTCCCGAGTAAAGAATCTCAAAATAAGCTAGGGCAACAGCACAAGCTGCACTCAAGAGCCATACGGTACATCCACATTTTCACTAATATTATTAATGAGCTTTACAGGTTATGGGCAGTGATAAGTGCGACGATCAGGTCAGGCTCCATTCGGACATCTGGTATGTAAAGATCTCACAGTGATCTTGTCCAGGAACGTATGTCACCTTCATTACGAAATGCATTGTTACTTACAGACGACTCACTTGCGGCCTTTAGAATCTGAAATAAGCAAGTAATGGAGACTAGGATTTCTCTGCTAACTAAACAGAGGTGTTTGGAAACTCTCTGGAAACTTGAAATTGATTCAGTGCCAATCCATCTGCCTCATTCAAAAGCATCACTCTAAGGAAATCTAAGGAGAACCCACATCCACCTGAATCACTTTGACCTGACTTGATATCTCTGGAACAGGGCAAGATAGACTGCATCACAATGTCACTGTTTATTTAATCATGGAAAATTGGGTAATGTTTATCTCAACCTGTATTGCATTCATATGGTAAAAACTGATATTTCATAAAAGGACCTGTAATGTATATTTTGAAATACACACTGTCAGAATAAAGGTCTTTTTCTAGATTTTAAAATATGTATTTGGTTATGGACATAGAAAATATGCAGTCAGAAAGAAGAGAGATGGTTTTTGATTTTTGCCCCAAGTGAGGTGATAGAAAGATTAAAAGAGACTATTTGTCTTTAGAAAGAAGGCCAGTAAAATAATGGAACATTTTAAAACTATCATGTTCCCCATCATGTAAAAAAATTTCACTGCGATTATTAATTAAATTCCATGACATATAGTAAATAATTTCTTGTGCTTTTATCTTAAATAATAGATTTCTTACATTCCTATTAGTTCTAATCATGAAACACCAGGATGACATTTTCCTAAAAATGAGAACCATTTATATGAATACCACTAATCTTTTTAAGAAGCAAAGAGCATAATTTAAAATTATGCATAGTTTTAGAAATATGAGTTTAAGTAGACCTTTTAAAGGTGGAAGTATATCACAGGTTGTCCATCTAATCATAACTTTATATTAAATAACAAATTATATAATAATTAAAATGTTTTGTGAGTCAACAGATCTTTGAATTTATATAATGTATTAAGTTCCATTTAATGAATTTTTTTTAGGAGGCAAGAAAGGTCTATCTTTATAAAATGATATCTCAGTCTACTCAGGGTGTACAAAGAGTGTGAGAAATCACATGTATACAGATCTTTAAATGATAGATACAGCTACAGATGTGCAGAGATGAAGAGGTCAGAGATGATGGATAGATAGATATATAGATTAAGATAGAGTGCATAAAAACTTGGTATTATACTACACTATATATATATATATATATATAACCTTATACATGCATACATACATGTATATAAAACCTTATACATACACACACAAACACACATATAAAACCTTCTACTACACTTTATTTTCAACATGACTGTTATAAGGATTTATTTCAAGGTATTTCGAAAACAGTGACTAACAAGTATATATGAGAATAAAATTTTGAAGAGTAGTAATAATATACAGTTACTTTATGGGTAGATTTCATATTGAATGTGTTTAAGAATAGAAAGCGTAGGAAAATGGTGAAGAATTATGATATCATGCATGTAGAAAGAGCTTTTTCTTATATAAAGACACAGTAATTAGTTTTAGCATTATCATTTGAAATCAGTGACTGAGTAGAATAAATTCTTTGAAACTTAAACAACTAGAAGAGGAAAAAAAGAAAAACACCAGAAAGGACAGAATTTAAAGATCTAATGTTTTTAAAATGTTTTATATTAATTTATTTTATGCATATTTTTTGCTGCATGTATGTAAGTGCACCACATGTATGCATTCTGTGCTAAGCACAAAAGAGGGTGTTGGATCCCTTGGAACTGGTGTTGCACATGGTAGTTAACTGCCATGTGGTTGCTGGGAATCAAACCTGGTCCTCTGAAAGAACATGTATTCTTAACCTCTGAGAGATCTCTATGGTCCCAAAGATCCCTTTATTATTGTCTGAACCCTGTGTTCATTTTTTCCTATTATCTGACAAATCCTGGGTTTTGGCCTAAGCTGAAATATATGCAGTTTTCAGTATTGAAATCTTATTCCAAATTCATGATGCTGTGCCTGGAATTAATGTGGTACATTATTTCCAGTCTGCACTTCCAGGCTGATTGATTCTCTGAAGACTCTGGTGAAGACTACTTTCTGTGTTTCCTTTGCTACAGTAAGGATTGACCACTTTTCCATTTAAATTTTCAGATTATGGAAATATGCATTATTTTTCTTTCCTTTCCCAGTGTCTTCCAAACACTAGAAGGTGTAGATGCCCAGTTCATAATATAAATGTTTGAGATCAAAATATTCTATTTAAAATACATGGGAGAGGAGAAAGAACAATTGTATGAGCTGGGGATTGTGGATGACTACAACAAAATGATGTTTTCTTGAACACAACAGGGCTTTCAAACACATGAACTCACAGCAGTGGTGATAACATACACAAGACATGTGCAATCCCAAGCCAGTGAAGATCCCAACACCTCGCTGGGAGATCAGCAGGAAATCAAACCTATAACTGAGGAGGTACCGGCAGTCAGTGGCATCTGAGAGAGGGAGAGTTAGCTTTCTTAAAGGATTTAACCCATGGTATTTTGACCATGATCCAGGGATGGGACTATTACCAACATTGTTTAGCATCATAATGGTACCTGAGGGCCTTTAAAAGAGAAAAGAGGACAAAAGTTAGGAGGATAAGACTTTAGGGAGGATCAGTGAGGAGTTGGGAGTTAGGATGAGTATAATAAAAAAGACAATATATATAAAAATTTCAAAGTCTTAACAAACATGCAAAATAAATGAATAGATAAATAAGTAAGGTACATAAAAAGCAGTATTATGGTATTTAAATATGTGAAAATTTATGGTATTTAATATTATGGTATTTAAACATGTAAAAAACTGCTAGCTCCAATATTCTAACATAAGAATACTCTATCCAAAAGACAGACATCTATACTAAACAGAAGCATGAGTGTGAGACAATCACATTATGATATTATGCCTATGTAACAGAAGTTATGGTTGATATTTATCTTTCTAAGATACTTAACTTGCTTTATAAGACCCTGAGGGCATAGTTTATGTCACAGAATTTTATATCTCCACAAACCAACTCAGCCACCCCAAAATTAAAAAAAAAACTGAATTATACAGCTGCTAGTGATGCATCCATAAACTATATACACTGATTTAGTGTAATATAAACACATTTCATGATGTGCTCTTGTCCTGGTGTTTTAGCATTCTCTAGTTCATTCAGTCATTATGGAGATATTTGTGCTTTGTCAAAATGCCACTTTGATTCCATGATCCCATTTTGTTAAAATACTGTATTTACATTTATTTGAGATTTCTGTTTGCAAATTCCAAAAAAATTTTTCCTGAAGCATTTCCACTGTCCATCCCAAAATATATATATGCTTATATATGCATTTATGTATATATTAGACAATATATGATATATTTAAAGTATATTATATGGTACATTATCTATTCTTTAGAAAACTTGAAAAAGTTCATACATGAGTTACACAATTTAAACAAAAAACTCCACATATACAAATGCATATATCATCTAACACTGTTCTCTAAATTTTATTATAATCTCAAATTTGCTTACTGTTAGTCACATTCATACGTCTGTAAGCAGACAAACATCAACCATATCAAATGTATAAACATTATGTCCATATTAATGTTTTCTTATTTCATCAATTATATAGGAACTCAAAAAATACTTTTTGCAATGTTGATTTTAATTAATAGACTACTTATTCTAAGCCTCCACATTTTTTATAAAAATACAATCAGATCCAAGTAAATGTCATTGACATAATTAAAACTCAAAGATCAAAGATGTTCACAGTTACTGTCCATATATTATTAATATACTCTTGCTTAGATAGTGTTGTTTAGAAATTGAGAAGGAAGTTCACATTTGCATATTAATGTACAAAGAAGCAGTTAAGAAAACAAGTCTCAACTATCATCAGAGAGAACAAGTCTTTGAAGTAATATTGTTAAGCAAAAATCAGTAATGATGAATAAAATTGATATGCAATTCACCCTCATCTACATTATCACTTAAAACAACAACAAAATAAGCATTTCTTTAGTCTGCCCTTTGGTTGTCTTTATTGAACTTGAAACAGTTCATAAACACATAACAGAAGATTAAAGACAATTTAGAAAAACAGAAAATCCTTTCTTGAATTGGGTGACACGGACTAAAATCAGATATCTCTAACTCATTTTGAGCAGACCAACAATTAGTGGATATACTCCGGGTTTTACGTTGTTACATCACACATGTTTAGAGTTCTATATACTTCATGTGGCCCTAAACTACTAAGTGCCTTTGTTCACCTGTCTCTGGCACAAGTTTGAGTTTCTGACCATTCACTTAAATTCTATTTCTGCTTCTTATTTGGTTTCAAATAAGATTTACCAAAAAGATATTTGGCCTAACTTTTCTATTTCATCTTTTTCCTCCAAGAAACTTCTAAATGTCATAGTTATTTACAATTAAATCTTAGAGTTTACTTCACTTTACACTTCTCTTTTTATTGTTAGATGCATATGACTCTAAATGTATTTTTCATTCCAAGAGTTCTTATAGTTTCTGACCACACACATACAATTTCATACCCATACTTTGTTGGCGTAGCACTCATGCAGCTAAGATTCAATATGTCTAAAACTGAGCTCTGAGTTTCTTCTTCGTAATTTTTCTTTTTACTTCTAGACTGTGGCGTGTCCTTAAGGACAATTCTGTCTTCACAGAAGCTCATGCCAAAATCCTAGAAGTTTTCATACACACTGTACTAATTTTATGCCCTATCTCCAATGTTCCATCTCTCACCTATCCCACATACTAAAGGAAGGAAAATCTACCCGCTTTGCGACTCTGTCACTAGAATTACTTATTCTATTTATGTCTCAAGATCTCCATATGGAGCCATTTTACTTAGAATGTGTTCATTCTCAACCCCCCGCTTAGTAAATCTTTCATATCCTCCAACGTTCCTCTGTATCTTATATGTTACCATATATGTCTTGAGCATCATCAGAGCCCAGGACATTGTATCTTTCAGTCAGGGGACACAGGCATAACACCACACACACACACACACACACACACACACACACACACACACAAACAAACATGCATGAACACACATGTTTTCATTTGTTTGCAGGCAGGTACAAGTGAGGCTGAAGTACAACATCAGAGTGCATTCTCTTCAGATATCATATATATCTGAGGAGAGAGAGATTGAGAGAGAGAGGTGTGGATTCTTTCCCTGCTCTATAGCTCACTAAGTAGGCTAGCCTTTTTGGATCTATATCTTCAGTAACAGGCTTGTCTCTGCCTCTCTAGAGTTAGTATCACAAGGGTACACCATTAAACTATGCTTTGAGAAGTAAACATATCTCATTTTTTTTCTAAGTTGTTGTAGAAACTTAAATAAGATCTTAAAAACAGCACAATACATACTTTTCTGTTAACTTTGAAGACCTAAAATTTAAAAACTGTTCGTTTAAATGCATTTTTTCTCTTTCTTGGTTTATGTAAATTAGACAACAGAAATTGACTAAGGATTCAGTCATGATTCATATGATAGAATTATCCATATACCCATATTTACCTCTAAACTGTTCATAGCACCCAAGCAGTAGAATCAACTTACATATCCATCAAAGCTAAATGGATAAAGAAAATATGAGATTCATATATAAATATACAAAGTAGAGAATTATTTGCTCACCAAAAAAAATGTATCTGATTCATGGGAAAATAGATGGTATTAGGTATTATACTATTGTGTGAAGTGAAATAAATCAAAATCTAAAAAATCATATTTGCGGTTAATATATTAAATAAACCTTAAGAAATATATGAAAGTGAAAGAGGGGTTATTTTGGAAGAAGAAAAAGAGCTGCCAGGTGAAGAGAAAAGAGGAAAATAAGAAAGAGAACATGCTCAAACTACATTATATACACGCACCAAAGTGTTGTAATTAAACCCACTATTTTGTAAAATTAATGCATTAATAAAAAGTTTTAAAGTATCTGCCTTGATGTGAAAACAATGGGTTTTAATTTAATGAATGAATTTTGCTAGAGCTGAGATTCTGTTCAGAGAGTAGGACAGATATAATGACAGAGCAATTACTTGCCGACAGTTACTTTAAGTGCATCTTTAACAGTTTGGTTAAAAGCAAAGTCTTGAAACACGCATATTTTATTCTTTCTACAGTCCAAGATTGGAATGTAGAACATCCTCCCTAGCAAACACAGATTATGTCCAAACTAGGATTTGTTTGTTCTTCCCTATGCTTATAAAAGCTATTATCTGCCTTGTTGGCAAAGGTTGAACTCCTATCATAAACGTGCCTAAATAACACAGTGGCAAGATCATATTTGAACTGTCTGTGCAAAAGGCTGTGTCTTTTTCCCTGAATATATTATATCCAGAAAGCCAGCTTCTTAGTACTCTGTTGCCTCAGAACTTTCTGGAAGGCAAACAGCAGAATCTGCTTACAGTTTTCTCCCATGATCTTTATAAATATCTCTTCTACATTAAAGAATAAGTATGTGGCATAGAAACGAAAATGATAAGAGAATATGTTTCAGCAGTAGAAGACAACCACCAGACACCATTGAACAGAGGGTGAGATTTCTTTGTGGTACAGTCAGTAGATGTTGTCTGGAGACCTGCAGTTGCCGATAGAGACATACTAGGAAGATGAAAGAGTCCTCATCACAGGGAGTCTTCCATACACTCAGATATGTGTGGCTACAAGGGGGATACTAGGAGACACACTCCAGGCTTCTAGCCATCACCTCTGTCAAATGATGTGAAAGCTCAAGAATGGCACAGAAGCTTTTGAACTAGTTAACAATGGGAGGAAAATTATCTTGGGTTACGTTCAGCACAGCTGCGTTGCTGTATGAAGCTAAAAGAAGTAACAAAGAGTAATTGCATTTTATATGTGAGTTTGCATTTGCAGTATTTTTGCAGTTCTCACTGATATGCATGTGTTTGGGAGTGGGAGGTGGTGGATGTGTCATTGGGCCTGTGTGTGCAACTGGTGAGGAATGGTTCTCTCCTTTAGTCGTGTGGGCCCCAGGGATCAAAGTCAGGTCATGAGGCCTGACAACAAGCATCTTCACCTGCTGAGCCACCTCACAGGGCATATATAAAGGTTTAGCGCTTGGAAGTGGGGACTTGAAATTCCAATACAGGTCTTATGTAGACCGACCAATAACTGTGTGAAACTTCAGTTACATGGGCTATGAAGGCCTATTCTGGTCTCTGTGGGCATTGCATAACATGGATGCACATACATGCATTCAGGCAAACATGAATACAAATGGAATGAATAAATTTTAAAGATTACATTTTTGTCCAGTGATCATATAGGTAGGTATAAGAGTAATATTTTTTTCAGTGCTGGGGACTGACCCAAGTCCTTAGTAGATGCTAGGCCATTGTTCTGCTAATAAGCTATAGTGCCGGCCCAAGATACTTGAACTTATAAATTTGGTTTTAGATATGCCTTTACACAACAAGGAGGGCTGTGTACTGCTGCATATGTAGTCTTATTTTTCTAGTAAATTATTTCCTGGAAGGTTATATTACTAGTCATGTTGGTATAAACATTGGGTTTCAGTGTTCAATCTATAGAGAGATAGACAGTCCCAAACTCACTTCTCTACTTTCCCAACTCTTAAAGGCATTCACTGATACTCATGAAGGAAAACTCTTTAAGATCTCCATATTGTACTTAAAATTTTTCTGTAAATGTTGTAACATTCCTTCCTCAGAAAAGTTGAAATTGAGGATGTAAAGTTCATCTGACTATTAGTAAAACACAGGACAAGACCAGAATAAGAGCTATGGTCCTTCGATGCTCATCTGCGTATGAAATATCTGAAGTCATTAGTTCCACACAAGAAAAAGGTTTATTTTTATTTAAATTATTTTATTTATTATTTTTATTTCATTTTATGTGTCTGAATGTATATCCTGATTATTTGTAAGTTCACCCATGTTGTACAATGCCTGCAGAGGTTAGAATAGGGTGCTAGATTGCCTAGAATTGGAGTTATGAATGGTTGTTAGTCACCATGTAGGTACTGGGAATTGAACTTGCATCAACTGCAGTCACAGTCAGTACTGTTAACCACTAAGTCATCTTTCCAGCTCCAATGAAAATACTTCTTTTGGATCACAGTTTCTAAGGATTCAATGAGTGGTCATTTATCTTGGTTGTTCCCAGTAGACACAGAAACTGCAGTTATTCAAATGTTCAGATGTATAATTAGACTACCACTCTGTTGAGATGAGCTGACTTAGAAATCCAGGACCAAGCAGCTTCAATGGAACACTCCTTTCACTTTTTGTACTCAAAATATTTTGCATACACTCTCTTAGCTATACACTTGTGTGTTTTTTCTGGTTTTGTGAGACAGGTTCTCATGTAGATCGAACTGCCCTCAAACACCATATGCCGAAGACCTTAAACTTCAGATCCTTCTGCCTCTATCTTCCCAATGTTGATTAAAGGCAGTCACATGGTGCTGGAGATCAAACTGAGGGTCTTGTGGTATTTCATCTAACTCCAGGATGTTGAGAACTGCCACAGGTGGATATTAGTTTCCTAATCTGAATCTGAGTTTGAGAAAGACTCAACTTGAAAGAAATTCAACTTGAACTCCAAACTGGAAGGAAATATTCAATAAGGTGAGGTCATGGCTGGCCCCACATCTAGGTCCCTTTCTCACCATCACAGAAAAACAAAACAAAATAAAAACTAGCCATATTATCACAGCCTGCTTCTTTGGATTGATGCACCAGGCAAGATAAAATCAGACTGATGCAACTAAGGGCTGTCTCAGGAAAAGAGATTGTGAAAACATTTGCATCAATTACCCACAAGTGCAGGAATAATTCTATGACTAATATCATAGCAAACTTGACAAGATATTTTAATCTATTAATTCAACCTACATGTTAACACAATTTTGACTCAAAAAACCCAGCATTTTGATTTGTGTATTAAGTCAAGAGCTCCAGTTTGATTTCTTCAATAATGTTAAATTTGAGCCAATGTTACTGAAGGGACTAAATGTTTGTAATCCAAAAATATAAAATATTAAAATAATAACTATATAAGATTGTTAACAAAACTGTAAAGCAATACAAATGGATCTCTATATTAGCATGCTCAAGACCTGTTAAACTCAAGAAGACAAAACCCAGCATGAAACTGGAGAAGAAGGCAGCAGATTAGGAAATCTTTGCTTAAGAAATATTGGCGACTGATTACTGTTGGGTGAGGATGAGCTGGTCTTCCTAAAGTGAAGGACTCTGGATAGGCTGGTAAGACCTCAGTGGATGAACCCGCACTGAAATCACTTGGGAACAGTAATTTGACACAGTAGACCTTAGCACAGATGAAAGACTATCTGGATTCTAGTTGGGGAGCTATGGGAAGGGAGTGCCCATAGGGAAGGGAGTATAGAGATGACAATGATCGATTGTGCTGTTTTGTGTGAACACAAAATGATTCAATCAAAAATATTTTTAAAAGGAAATTTCAGTGTTACCACACCAAATGTCAACTCTCAAACCTTTGAAACTTGTGCATAGCGTTTCAGTAACTTTTTGTATTTTTTAATATTTTATTGACTTTTGTACAATTTTCATGTAATATATTTGGATCATTTTTTGATCTCCTATCCTGTGGCTACCCCATTAACACGGGGGCTTGATTTCACACACACACACACACACACACACACACGCACACACACACGCACGCACGCACACACACACACACACACACACACAAATACTCTTAAAGAAAGCTGATTCTTCCCCATTCCCGCAGTCATTGGTTCTCCTTAGTTCCTCAGGCAGAGTTGGGATTTCTTATGCACTTCTCCATTTGTAGGCTGGGATTTTATCTGCTTTGAGTTTATGTGAGACTTTTGCATGCTGTCTTCAAATGCTAAGTTATGAACCAGCTCTTAATCTAAGCACAGAGGTTGTCATAAAATGCAAGCTTTTATCACAAACAAAACGCAGAATTCACCCTCACATCTACATCAGCATTGTTTTAGTTTGAGAGCCAAATCGTGTCTAATGGAAATTTAAGGCAATTGACAAACTACATTGTTATGTCAGACTATTTATATATTTTTCTATAGCATAAGCATATTAGAATATTGACATTACCTCTTTCAATTTGAAAAGAAAACATCCAATCCCATATAATGCCAAATATCTAATTTCAAGTTGTATAGTATTATAAATAGAGATGTATTCATTTGATTAAACTAAAACTGAACACACTGGTATAAGTTATTGAAAAAGACAAGAAGGGTTTATAAAAGCTAGAGAGAATCATTACATTGTAAAAGTGATTTTGTTAGAGACAAGATTCTCTGTTTTGCTTTAAGTGTGTGTTTTACGTACATATATGTGAGCCTGATTATGACTTTTAAAAATTTTAGTAGGAAATGTCTATTCTTCTCAGCTTTGATTTTTAAAAAATTCCTGATATTTTCATATTTCCTTTTGACTTCGTTCTGCCATTTAGCTCTCCAGAGCGATTATTCAAAGCCACAGTTAATAGCCTCAATAAGAAAGCAACATCTTTCAGTAATGCACATGACTGCTTAATGATGCAAGATCATCCTAATTCCCTCTCTTTTTGTTTTATTTTCCTTCAGGGGACAACAATTCTGAAGGCTTAACTCTGTCTCAGCTGGTGAAAGTTGAATTGCCCTGCTGAAGTCTGGAGCAATCTTCCTCCCCACAGTGGTCAAGAATAAAATCCCCGTGCTCTTTTGAGAGCAATTCATTTAAAGAGTGTGAGTCGTTTATGTCCAGAATGGTCTTGCTTGGAGAACTGAGTTAAACACAGGGGAATGGATAGGTTAAAATTTTCAGAAACCTCCTGAAAGACATAAAATCACACCAAATGATATGTCATTTTAGAGATTTCACTCTTTAACACCGTTTTCCCAAAGGCTGACCTGCTAGTTAAATCAGGGAAAGGAAGTATGTTCAATTACTTTGAGTATAAGAGGAAGAAGCCCAGAGAACACCATGGGGCCGAATTCCAGGTTTATTACCAGTGATTGAGTAATAGGTATGCTGCAGGCTTGATGAGCCCTTGAGTCACCTTTCTATGAATGCCCAGCTGATCTGGCTTCCAGCCCAACATATTTTACTATTAGTTCTTCATTCCCTCTGCTTTCCCCTGATTCCCAAGCTCCCCATTCTTGCTTGATTTGTTTTTGTAATCACACTAGGGATGACTAGCCAGTACTTGGCTAGCTCCTGGATAACCCAATCTGAGAACTCACTCTCCCCTCCTCCCTCTAACCCTGGTAGTACCAGGTCCCTACAGATGCCTTGTTCCTCCTACAGTGATAGAGCAAATGAGAAGCCTCTAGTACCTAAAGTCCGAACCATGTATTCATTTTGGGTCTGTGAGCTCACCACAGATGCCTTCTACCCATAGAGGATTCCTCTTGGCCACTGTACAGTTTTGTAGCTCTGATGTATTGAAGCTTTTGTACTGCTTTTATCAGACCAGTTAGGATAAAAAGTCGCTTGTCCTTCCTTGCTGCCTGTCTGCTCTGAGTGTATAAGAGACTCCACTACTGGGATTAGGCCCAAAGTTACAAATACCTTTATGGAGGTACTTCTGGATAAGACTATTTTAGATACCAAAGCCCCAGGGACTGCCCAGTGGACTCCTTAACAGCACTGAGTATTGCCTCCCCTACTCTACCTAAGTTTCCAATCCTAGGATCATAGAGCATCCCAATCAGAATACATTGTTCTATGCAGAGCCCTAGTTTAAATGCCTCTGAGGAGGGAGGAGAGATATTATAAAACTACCCCCATTCTCTCTTTCTGCCCCTACAAAGCAAGAAATAAATGAAATGCTATAACCTTAGTCACACACGGTATTTCTGCAAAAAGCAGGCCCCATTTTCTCAGTTCTGAGTTGCTCACTGCTAGGAGGTTCATTGTTACACACACAAAAAAGGATCTTGTTCTTCTGTCACTGTGCAGACTATAAATGGAGAAACTTTTGTTTCAGTGGTATATTGGGTCTCACTCTATTTCCTCGGTCAAAAGTCGTGTGAATTTAATATCGTGCAGCATAGCAGAGACTGGCTCATCTCAACATGGATATTCTAGATGTACTCTCAAAAGTTTTGAGTGACATAGGTTAAATGAACAAGTGAGGTTCCTTGTTCAAAGAAAAATAAAGATGAATCTTTAGAGCAGAAAATGTTTTCTGTGTCTCAAGGTGCTGTAGCATCCCATCAGCTGTGTGCCATCTTTCTTCATCATTCTTCTTCAGGCTAAAGGATACTCAGAGGCAACTATTGGGTTCTGGGACCTTACATGCCTCAGTACAGCCCATGAGTCTACCTAGAAAGACACTGCTGTGGTGATCTCTTTTCTAAGCTACAGGACTCTGGTATATGTACCCTACCATGGAGCCAAGTGCAGAGGGGAATCAGTTTCTGCTTCCTAAAGCATACCACCTGCTAGACCAACTCACACCAAAATTGATTACCAGATAGTTACAACTTCTAAGCAAGTAAATAAGCAGAAAGCCATGCAAATGAGACTGAGTCCTACTTTGTATTCCTATGTAACACAAAGTAAACAAATTGATAATTTTCAAAAACCGAATTATACTCTTGATCTGGGATTATATTTTCAATACAACAGACAGCTTTTCTACCAGTTCAAACATCTAATATTAGGGCAACCTAACACAACTAGTTGATGAGATGAATAATACAAAGACCTCCTCACTTCATGACTGGATAATAAAAACCTAGATGTATCCAACCCCATGTTCAGCTTATAAATATTCTCTCCTTACACTATTGTGTGAGCTATTCTGAGTGTCTTTTGGTTTGGAGTGCTACTCAATTCATGAATTGCTAATTGCCAAAATTGCTAATTTTAGAATCTAAAACCCATCCTCCAACATGTGGATCGTGACTCCTATTCGAATGTCATTGTTGTAAAAACATTGATACAGAGAAATGTTGTGAATTCACAATGCCAAAAACTAATTATAAATTCAATAGGTAATGAACCAAGGTGTCCCTGACAATGCTCACTGGTGCTTTATGGCATGACTCTTTGTAGTTTTGCTTCTGAACACACAACATACATGTTTCAAACTTGAATGGTATCCTGGTGTGCCAATGCATGACTCAGCTAGACTCAGATTTTAGAGTATTATATGTTATAAATATTATTGTTTTTACTGTACATACAAAGTTTCCTGTGCCTATAGAAGCATAACAGTACACTTACAAAAGTACAAAAAAAATTTTTTTAAGTTCTATCATATTCCTTGTTGTATATAAAATAAGATATTGCTTAATTTTATTTTGTTAGAATTTTTATTTCAAAAGAGACTGAATTGATGACTCAATTTTATTAAAAAGTCATTAAATGAATTTGGGTTTTGTATTAGGATTCAGGTGACAACAATCTGGGAAATGGTCAAAGTACCTTAACCGTACTTTGACTATTTCTTATGGTGCATTTGTAGAAAGTTGCATTCTCAACACTGATGCTTTTAAAATAAATATTTTGTGCAACTTTGAAAAACAGTAAAGATGCCTTGAGTTTTAAAATATCAAAATTTTAGCCAACATTTGATTCTTAATTAAAAATAAACAGGCTTTGTATTGGATAACTTCAGTTGTCAAGTTGAAACATCACAATGAGGGAATTATGTCTATCAAATTAGCCTGTGGGCATTTCTGTGAGACATTTTCTTGACTGTTGAGTAATGTGGGAATGCCTAGCACAGGGATGATGGTGAGCAAGTGGTCCTGGTTTGTATAAGAAAACAAACTGAGCACGGGCCAGCTGAACACGTCGTCATCTAGTAGTGTTCCCCCCATGCCTCGTGTTTCCCATTCTGCTTCCAGATTCTTGCCCTGAATTTTTGTCCTGACTTCCCTCTGTGATGAGCTGTGACATGAGAGATGTAAGATAAAATAAAACCTTCCATCCCCAATTTGGTTTCCATTAGGGTTTTTATTATAACAATAAAATGTAAGTAGGACAGAATTATCAATCATATTAGTTGTTATTTTTTTCTTCCATCATTAATAAATAATAAAGTCGTATATACATATGAAAGAAAAAGTAAGTTTCTTTATGATTTATACAAGAAAATGGTTTTCTTCTGACTATGCAAGGAAAATGGGACGGAGTAGTGACTTAACCAATCACCCAACAAGGAAAAGCTCAGTACCAAATGGCATCACTAGTAAACTCCTATCAAACAACTGAAGAATTAATAACAATTCCTAAATTGTTCTAAAAGGTAAATAAAGGGAAGCAATTTCAAACTAATTTTATAAGACATATTATTTTGATTAAAAAGCTAGATAAAGATACTATCTGCAAAGAAAACTGTAACCCAATATCCCTGATAAGCATAAATGGAAGGATACCAACCAAGCAATAGAATACTAAATCAAGACATTAAATGGGTTATAAAACATGACCAAATAGCATTTATTTGAATATAAGATTACTTCAATATTTTCTGATCAAAATGTAATATATCACATTATCAGAATAAAGTTTAAAATCCATATAATAATCTCTATAGATATTGAAAAAAATCAGAAAATATCCAACTTGACTTTATGATAAAAATTTTCAAAACTCTATGGAATTTACTTCTACACAATAAAAGTCTTAAATAAGAAAATACAAAAGCAAGGGGAATCAGAAAATTAGACTTTCTCTTTTCATATCATTTTATCTGGGCTGCCACCAAAAGGAACTGCTTACATTCCTGATGATTTGATCAGGAAAATCCCATTAATTGTCTCCATCTATTGCAAAAATTCTTCCTTAAAAAGTGGTGAGAACTGCACTTAACTGTGAGTATAAAGATAATTATTTAGAATATAGCTAGAAATTATATTAGTTTAGGAAAGGAGAGAGGAGTAGTCCCTCCCTAGGGTCTAAGACCTCTCCAATCATGGATAGATGGCTAAGTTTACAGCATCAGGCACTAATGTCTTAAGTATAATTAGACAGCTGTTGGCTACCACCAAGACAAAAAGTATCAATATTGTGCCCATGGAAGTATGTTGTTGAGCTGGTTATAACTGCGATTTGTAGGAGTTGCGTCTTCCTGGGATTATTGATGCCTTGTTCCTTTGACAACTTACACAGCGCCTTCCAATTCTATGAGAGCTGAGCTCAGGGAGGAGGCCTCCAGGTCAGTTCCAGCTCAGTTCCTCCAAGACATGACAAAATGCAGAGACTAAGTAACTGTTGGGAGTCCAGCTCAACTTGTGTGTCTTTAATAAAAACCCAACAGACATGACTCAGAGAACATCACAGAAGAGGGGGAGAAAGAGTCCAGGAGCCAGAGGAACAGGACATCTGTAGCTAAATTGTGTGTTCCAGACATCACAGCAAAGTTGCAACCATGAAATGTCAACTATCTAAACAAGACCCCTGTAATGACAAACCAGATGACAGGTTGAAGGAAATTTCATGAGGTCCCATCTCTACATGAAGCTACAGTCGATGGCTGCTAAGAGAGGGAGAATCAGATGTCCCCAGGGATGAGCTCCCTCATAGGCTAAGCAATCCCAAATGGCCAGCACTAAACACATGTATTTCTGAGCAATGCTGAGTGAACTCCATCATCATGTATGCATATGTATACGATGTATATGTATACATCTATGTATATATGTCTGTGTGTATATATATAAATGTATGTATGTGCATATAACAGAAATGAGATAAGTATGTATGTATGCACATGTAACAACAAGAAGGAAAAGGTCTATGTGTGTAATTACTGGGGCTACAAATCATACCCAAATCAGTTCCAATGAGAATTGGTCAAGCTTAAGCCCTTCAGCAATTTAAGAAGATATAATTGAAAGATTGATAAATTTTTAAATACACAGGATATCACATAAATAGTATAAATATTCTGAAGAAATAATAATTTTCAAATATGCTTAATAATTTGACCCTCTAAAAGATAAGAACATTGGATTCAAATGTAAATTTTACAGAGTACATAATTATACCATAATTTTATAGACTGCAATAGCTGAGAACACAGGTTCTAGTTCCAGTACCCACATAGGGGGTAACAACCGTCTGTAGCTCCAGTTTCAGAGAATTCTTCTGACTTCCATGGGCATTGGTATGACATGGGTGACCTCACATGCATGAAAGCAATACATTCATCCATAAAAATAAAAATAATTTTTTAATTTACAAAATAATGTCACTATATAATCATGTATTCCATTGTTTATAGGGCAATGACATGTAAGTCAATTAAATTAACAATTTGTTTGGACCAGGTATCATCTGGTAAAAATGTTGCCAGGCTTTTTAGTGATTCCACCAAAAGAAAATTGACCACTTCACTAACTAAATTCCTTCAGTATCTCATAAATGTTTGATGGATAGATTTCAAGTCCTTTAATGAAGGATTAAGTGTATTTCATGGTCTAAAGTTCAATTTTTACAGTTTATATTTAGTGTCATTTCTTTAAACTACCTTCCATCTAAGAACCACTATACTTTCGATGAACTGATTCTGTTTTCTTGAAATTCTCAAGCCAGAACTCTAGGGATGAACCTATAGCTTCACACATGCTAAATCTTCCTGCAATCTATACTTATATCCCTAGAGAGCCTTTATTTTAATGTGCTGATTTTAAGAGGTGGGGTCATAAGGAAGTAATTGACTCATGAGGATAGAACCTTGATGAAAGAGATAAATGGCATTCTTTAAATTAAAAGAAAGAAAGAAAAGCAAAAAAGTATTAGTTCCTTAACAATCTTCCTAACATGTGAGCATGTAGCTACAGTTTGGCCATCTATGAACCAGGAAGAGGAGTCATCAACCAAACCAAACTAAATGGCATCCTGGTTGTTGATTTCCAAACTGCAGAACTTTGAAAAATTAATGATTTTCATGGCACCCAGTTCATGGTATTTTCTTACAGAAGCCAACTTAACAAAAGCAATGCATAATATTCTAGTGTTCAGAAAAAGTAACACAGTAACTTCTAGAACAAGCCTCACTGAATTAGAATTATCATTTGACCATGTTTATCTCATGTTATCATTATCTCTTACTGGAACTACACTCTAAGTAGACTTCAAATTAACATTGCTAGGACTCTTTTTTGTAAAGCTTTCTTTATTGTTGACCCCAAAACTTCTCACCCCATAGCAATGCAATGTGGGGCTGTTCATATTTCAGTTTGATGTCTTCACTGAGATCATGTTCTTTCAGCTGTAGTAACCAATTTATCTTACAAATAGCTGTCTAGATGTCTTGTTTCTTAAAAGTTGAGGGCATTTTGAACAACAGGAATATGTATTTGTATATTTAGACATAAGATAGTATTTCAAGATCACAAAAATAATTGAACCCATGGTGAAAAGTTCAATGTTTTCTCTAAATGTATTAGAGTTAACATATGTCAGAGAAGAGGGTGTGCTCTGTGTGTTAGTGTTGAGTCTCTAGGTCCGTGATGCGACATTCTTTAATGAGAAAAAAAAGTCACTAGCAAAAAAGGGTTAAGGAGCAAGGAAGCACTTATCTTGTATTAAGATGAAATATTTATTTCTAGATTACCCACAGAACTAATGCTGAAATGACCACAAAGAAACGGTGTTGTTTTTCTTCTTGTGTTCTTAAAAAATAATTATCAAAATATTTCCAAGTTAAATATAATATTGCCAAATAGCATATGAGCTCCTAATTTGGTATTTTCACTTTGGGTACATAAACACAATACCTATATATTTAGTACTTTCCTAGATAAATTTTTGAAAAATACTTTGTTTTTTCATTCACTAAACTTAAAAGGTAAGGTCTATTTAATCATTTTTTTTGTCAAAATATGAAAATATGTCTCCTGTTTTGCATTTATTTCGTAGAGTCTGGTGCTTTTAAAATGCATAGCAAATCATTCTCAAAAATGAGGGAGGATAAACAGTGAACCTAAAATTGGACAAGTCAATCTTAAGGAAATAACTCTACGACACAAAAAAATATAAAAAGTCAGTGGAGAGGGTTAGAGAGATGGCTAAGTGGTTACAAATACTGGCTGCTTTTGCAAAAGATACCGGTTCAAATCCCAGCACCTACATAGCAGCTAATAACCATCCTTAACTCCAATTCCTCCAGTCCCAGGGAATTCAAAGCCATCCTCTGTCCTTCATGGGCATTGCAAGCAAGGGATGTACTTAGACACATGCAGACATAACATTCATTCACATAATCAATCAATCAATAAATGGAAAAAGTCAGTGGAAAAATTTAAGTTCATTTGATATCTGAACCCCAATCCAACTCCAAATGTTTTGGCAGTATAAAAGAATGAGAGTTTTGATAATTAAATATCAGGTGGTAGTTGAGGATTTTCAAAACTACTGAGAAGAAAAGAGGTGATAGTTAAGTCTTCCCAAAACTGAAATTCAGGGCAGAATGTAGGTGTTACAGCAAGTGAAAGGGATTCAAGTTGGCTATACTTCCAGTGGGTATCAGGAAGTCATAAAACTTCCCCAGTCTAGCCAGAGCAAACTTCAGAAAATAGCTAGGTTATTTCTCATGATGAAAGCGAATACCAGAAAGCTCAAGAGGATAATGAACTCTAGAAATAAGAATAGAATCCAAGTGACACAAACTGTTCTTTTACTTCATCTGGGGAGATCAGGTAGAAGATAAACGAATTAGATCATCAAGATGGCAGGAATCATTTTAGACATACACTGATGGTGTGGGAAATGAGTAAATCTGCTTTGCAGTTTTTCAATACAGTATATAATTTACTCTAGAACATGATGCCCTGTCTAAAATTGTCAGTAATAAGGTCTAGTCTTTGGAAAAGAAGCAGACATAAAGTCCAAGGTAGACATCACAGTTTATAAGATTAGGTCTTATCCCTAATGTGCCCACTAGTAGCATAGACTAGGGAATTTTATTTCATTTATTTATTTTTAATGTATATTCTTTTGGGGTTTTGAGCATTTCATATAATAGATATTCAGCAAATTTCGAACTCCTCTTCATTCCGTGTCTTTCCTGTAACCTCCACCACTGGATTCCATGTATTATTTCATATATGTTAAGTCCTAAGCAGGCAAACATTTGTATCTATAAGAGCCTTGGTGCAAGTTCATCCACTGGACTCTAGTGAGCCTATCTAAACTCACTCTCTTAAAGAAGATCTGCTCACTCACTCACCCCACAGTAATCAGTTGCTGATACTTCCTCAGCTAAGGCTGGGACCTGCTGCCCCCTTTCCCAGTTCTAGGCCGGGTTCTGTCTGATTGAGGTGACATAAATTTTGTGCATTCTGTTGGCATTGTTGTAAGTTCATATGAGCATGTTCCTGGAGGTCTGAAAGTCTCTGATTCCTTATGTTCATGTGCCAGATCTGGGTCTTATAAACTTTCTGCCTTCTATTCTGCAATGGTCCTTGAGCTATGAGTAGGTAAAAATTTAATGTAGGGATCTTATTCATGGACAAACACTCTGCGAGACTAGGGAATTTTAAATTGGTTATACCAAAATACTGAAGGATATATCTGATCTATCAATAGGCAAATGACTATTACTCTGACTCAAAATAATCTGCAAAGATCATAGTTTATTGGTTACATATCTGGACAAATGTTAAATAGTTGAACTACAGAAATTCACAGATCTAAGTGATGCTCAAGTATAAAGACAGCCAATGGAGTGACTCTTCTATGATTACAAGATTACCCCACCATACATTTTTTGTCTAAGGTCCCTTCTAGATTATTTTAGTACACCTTATTCATTGTCATCAGGCTTCTATTTCTGAGGAAAATTATAAGCCAGTTTCCAAATTAAGAAATTAAGTATAGTTACATGTCACAATAAAAGTCAGTAATGATTCCTCCAAGGAGGGTTGTGTTAAGTTTGGCAAAAGTACTTTCATTCTTCATTTGTTTTTGGCTCTATCTAATTTTTATGTTGGGAGGATCCTTCAATGTCCAACCGTTTGTCAAGAGGAAATGAAATACCCAGACAAAGCCAATTAAAACATGTTCTGTCTTAAGATCAGAGTGTATGAAATGCAGCTATAAATTGGGACAAACCCTCAACAATACATTAAAAAAAATCTTTGACTTCTGTTAAAATTTAACCCAGCATTGATAGGATTAATGCCCTGGTCATTTCACAGTTTCATAATAAAACCATTCAATTTCTAGCTCCATCTAGAGCAATATAATAATCAATTGTTACTAAAATTATCAACATTTTGAAAGAAGAGTATTTGGGCTTTCTTACCTCAACTAACCTAATCGTGGAAAGTACTTACCTCAAATATCATTCTCTATCGCTTCAAGTTGACATGTAGATTTTTACCCTCACAGAAGGCACTAAGTTGTTACAAGTACACATATCATACATATCACACACACACACACAGACACACACACACACACACATATATATATATATATATATAGAGAGAGAGAGAGATTACATACACACTTTAATGCAAACTTGATACTGAAAAAAATGAAAGGGATGAAGAAGAGAAAATAAAAAATAATGACCACACCTTTTGAGAAGAAAAGAGGCATAATGAATAGAAATCAATAACAATCAATGACATTTATTATATGAAATGATTAATGACAAATTAATGAAAAATACGAAATAACGATGAGGTTGCAAAACAAATTTAAGAAAATACTAATGTTGCCAGTGGGATTTCTGTGAACATTTGCTATCCCCATATGTAGGTCAAACCTTTTATTGAAAATGAACTTTGCATGTATTTCTCTAAATAGTAAAATTTCCTATTTACAACTTGCTATTTCAGGATAGCCAGAAATTTCCAAATTATTTCACATCACTAGAACCTGTACCATAAGATTTTGTTTAATTTTTACAATTTTAAACAAAGTTCAAGCAATTTTTCTTCAATCATACATCTGAAAATGTGTCCATTTTTAAATCACAAAATGGGAACATTAGAAGTCCACATATGATAGTGTTATAATGGCTACATAGTGTTCTAAATTCAAACATAAATGGAACACTGCATTGTGAAATCAGAGCCCAACTGAGGCATTTCTAAACTGTAGAGTAACTCCAGAAAGAATAAAGCAAAAAGACAAAATCCTCATATGCCTTTTACTCTGGATGTTTAATGTTAAAAGTTAGTTCACATCGTGTTGCTACACTTTGAAGAATTGTTCCAAAAACATGACACAGCACTCTGCGGATCCTGGGAATCAAAAGGGGCTGTCAACTCTACAGTTTCCCCTCTTGATTACTCTACCACTGGATTCTTTTAGAGCAACTGCTGTGTTTGTGGATAGATTCCAAAAGCTTTTTACTTGCAAAAAACTTGAGTTGCTCTGAGTCACTCTTAAACAGATCCTAAAAATGGACAGACCATCACAACATGAAATTCCAGATTCTGATCCATTAAATTTAAGTAAAGTGGCAAAACTTCAACTTCAAGAGACCACTGCATTAGAATGAAAATAGGAAAAAGAAATGTGAACTGAAAACAAAAAGTGGGCAGTGCGAAAAGGGCCATGGCTGGGGGTCATGTCCTATCCCCTTAACCTCGTCTTGGAAGGGAAAACAAAGTTTTCCTTAACAAATGGTTTAATAAAACAATGAATAGTTGACATTCTTGACAGGTATTAAATATGTGTTAATATTAAATATAAGTTAAAATATTTTAATCAAATTTCACTTGTTTCCTTTTTAAATCAATGTAGGGAAATGGTATATAAAACTAGGGAGAGAAAAATTAATATGCAAGATATATTAATTTCAAAAATTGAGATCTAGAGCTTCTTGTGCTGGTGTACACCTATAATCTTAGCACACTCAAAGCAGAGTCATGATGCTCTCTATGAAATCAAGGCCAAGGTTGTCTACATAGCCAGTTCCAGGCCAGCTGGAACCACAGGGAGATCCTGTCTCAAAAAACAAGCCAAAAACCTGCTGACTAGAACAGTAAAAAGAGAAGAATGATAGCAAAACAGAAAACCACCGAGTAAAAAGCGAGGAACATAAGTAGAAAGATTGTGAATGAAGGTTTTTATTTCTTAATATATTCATAACATATAGCACAATGTTTAACACGGTAAAATAATAACTGATATTGACACGAAGAGGCTTGTAGAAAACTCTCTCTCAGACATTATAATTCAAGGCAAGATCAAAGTTGAGCTATGAAGAGATAGAGGAAAATTTTGGAAGCAAGATCACTCAGTAGGCACAGAAAGTGGCATGTATGCTGCCTGAGACATGAGGACAGAAAAAGATTAATGGTCTGCAGATATTCTTCCTGAGCTTTTCAGGAGGCAGTTTGCTTCATTTATTTTGGCTGACACAAAGAAAGAAGATTCAGGCACACACAGACATGCTCCTCATATCAGGGAAAGAAGCGTCTACTTTCAGAGAAAAGTCCTTGCTACACATAATCTTGGAGTATCTGTCAATGTACATACAAAGGACAAAAATTGCAAGGTAATTATGTCCCTGATGTTAATTTGCACCCTTTATTTGACACTGATTGTGGTTTTGTGGTCTCTTTGACGCTCTTAGACAAACTTCTTTTCACAATTAAAAACAATTCCTGATATTTACATGTTTCACATTCATGATATGTTGTTTTTTGTCTATAAAAGCCATCAGAAGGGATCATTAATGGATTCTGGCATGATTAGTCTGCTGAAGTGAGCAATCAAGTAAAAAATGGGACCATGAAATTGTTATCCTAAATCTATGAAATGATTACCATCCACACAGCCTGAGGAATACAGATGATCAGCAAGGCAGACAAGACCCAAAACTGTTGCAGAAACTAATCCCAGCCTCACCCTCATCTGATCACTTCCTTTAGGAATAAAAATAACTAATTTCAAAACACCCATGTCCATACATAGCAACTACCAAGCAGTAATCTGTTTGGTAATCATCTTAAACCCATTTAAACACCACAAAACTGAAAATAAATGTTCAAGCATATGAATAATTGTTGTTCATGTTGCCTTGTAGATTACAAACACTGAAGCATGTATCATTTAATTCATAGAAAAACAAACATACCAACTAGGATTTTTTGTTATTCTTTTTTATATTTATTTATTTGTGTGTGTACATGTGTTTGTATGTGTGTTTGTGAACATATATCCCTGTAGTATCAGCTGGAGTGAAAATTTCTATTTAGACCGTGCTTGGCATAATCCCACATAGGTCTGCCTGCCTCTGCCTCTGGACTGCTGGGATTTAAAGGGAGTGCCATAACACCCAGCCCAACTAGGAATTCCTATCTGTATTATGCTTGGGTAGAGCAGTTCAAATGGAAATATATTCAAATACTTGCTAATATGATTCTTGTAAGAGCTGGAAGAGTTAAGATTCAGCTTAAGTTTCTGTAAATCCATTCTTTAATTCAGCTGAGCAAATCTGACATACATTATTTTATATGTATGAATGTTGTGCTTATATGTTTGTAAGTGCACACATGTCATCTAGTTTCTATGGAGACCAGAAGAAGGCATTGGCTCTCTCGAACTGGAATTAGAGATAGTTGTTGATCACCATACGGGTACTGGGATGTGAACCCAGATTTTCTGAAAGAGGAGATAGTGCTCTTAACTTCTGAGCTTTGTCTCCAGCCCCCTGTAGTTCAATTTTGTAGTACTTAATAATTCTGGGAGGACACTGAAGGTTCTGGCACTTGCATGTCCTATTTTCCTCCACAAGGAATTACACTTCTCATAAATTTCCCCCCACCAAATCTTACTTTCCTCAAGATCACAACCTCAGGGAAACATGTTCTAAAAACTATCCATTATCCTTAATTAAGAGTATAAAATTTATGAGCAATCAAACTTTGAGTCAAGAATGTATTATATAACATAATGTATATATTACATAAAACAGTAAATATATTATAAATGCAGAAATGTTAATATGTCTGTGTCTCATTTAAGAGTTTGGTTAAACAGAAGAGAGAGAAAGAAAATTCTGAGATATGGAAATTGGTCTTGACTCAGATCCTAGCAATTTGGCTTGTGAATTACATACTCTCCCTGTGAAGAACATATTCTTGATCTCCTCTAATCACATTCCTACTAGGTACTCTCCTCTCAGTTCTAAGTATTCTAATCTGCTTCATCAAATGACACAATATGCCATGTCGGACCATAGACTCAGTTTTGTCCACAGTCAAACTTATTGTGTGTTTCTAAGTTCTGTATTTATTATTAATATTAACTGAGGAGATGTGAAAAGACCTCATGTACCTTTCAGCTTCCTGTCATCCTAATGTTTCCAGTCTTCCTTCCATTTCTGCCCTTCCTAGTTCATCCGCATGTCATCCTCTTTGTCCCTGGGAAGCTACAATGTTATTCTATATTCTATTATTTAGACAATGTTTTTGTTATTGTAGTCACTAGGAAAAACTAATTTCCCACATAAAGCCAAATAGTGGGTCATTCAGTTGAATAGATTAAAGCTGACCCCATTTTAAGACATGTTTATAAACCTTTCATTAAAGGCTTTTTTTTTTCTTGCCACCCCAAACACATGCTGCAAATGTATAAATATTCAGGGACTAGGATGTCCTTGTCAGAAAAAGAAAAAAAATCATTTGGAATGACATCTAATAATCTCCCAGTGTGTATTGACTGACTACTCTCAATAAAATAAATGGATGAAATTGATTTGAATAAAGAGATTGCAATCCCACATGGTCAAGACAGAGTTGTACATCCATTACTCTAACACACTGCTGGGCATACATGATTGATGCGCTCTATAAACATTAGATGTGGTTGAATGCAGAACTGGAAATTGGGAGCCTTATAACTGGTATGATTAAACATGGTTTTGCATATTTTGCAAATGTTTATAGATCAAATTAACTGTTAATGTCCTTGTGCACTGTGGGATGCCACTAAGCTCCATGGTTAGCACCATTAGTTATCATTTATTTAATTCTTTCTGTTAAGGAGGATTTAAACAGAATAGCACCCTGCTGTCCTAAACACTACCAAAGACATGCCCTTTGCTTTGAATTGTTTATCGTTTGTATGAATACATTCTTAGATAACTGAGACATCATGAAAGTGATAATTGTAGCATTACTTGTTACATGAATGTTATGAGAGTTGATGAGGGTGATGAACTGATTTCTAGAGAAAGCAGATAATTCATAAATGCCCAGTATATGAAAGACTAAGAACAAATGACCCTGAGCCAAGACTTTAGCCCTTTGGTTTTCTACAATAATAATATATTTCATTGGAAGCTTTTAAATGTATTTGAGACCCATGAATCAATTTTGTATCAATTTTGTATAAACTGAAGAAAAATGTAGACATAATGGATTTTAAACTATTTAGTAATATTTATTCTAGTTTAAGTTATCAAAGTATTATCTTAAAAGTAAATTATCTTATTAGTATGTGTCAAGGCAAAGAAGGAGATGAGAGAATATAGAAGGACTAGCATTGAATGACATAATGGTGTATTTATGGAATATTCATATCATTTGAATTTAGAAACACGTCAAGCTAAACATACGTATGTGTCAATGACATCATAGAAATCAAGAATGGTCAATACAGGTAGGACTGTGTTACTATAAGGAAAGTCAAGGGTTATAGAAAAAAGGAACTGTAATCTTAAACTAAAATAATGGTAAGAGGAAGATCCACATGAGGCCTCAGCAGGAAGACGGCCATCTGCAAGCCAGGAAGCAGATTTCAATGGAAGAATATCCTGCTTCTGTCCAGGTGAAATGCTTATCATTCAGAACTGTGTGATATACATTGTTATTGTTTTCCTTGCCTAGGTTTTGGTATTTGTTACATCAGTACAAATGAAATGGGATAGAATTGGATACATATGTAGATCTTGCCTTAAAAGGGCAAATAATCAAAATCTCAGATGAGTAAATCTTGCAACTGTTAAACATAATAAAAATTAAACCAAGCATTCAGAAAAACTGATATTGCTTTCCAGAAGTGATCATGTTGGGCTTTTGAAAACAATTTTAGTTTGAAATATAAATAATGAAATGAAAAGTAGAAAAAGTAAGCAGCTTTAGAATGCCTTACATGATTTCTTAAGAAGTTTGTAATTGATCTGGTGGTTAGTCACATACATAGACACTGAAAGATACTTATGTTTAGGTTTAGGTTACCTCTGAAGACCTTGGGAGAACAAGGATCCTGATGCTTAGAAATGCTGGGCAGACTGGCTCAGGGAGTAATGCAGTCACTTGAATTAAAAATGAACTTAAAGATCATAAACATAGTATAATGATTAATAGGTGTTCAGGTCTTCTGGGGAAAATATTGAGTGTACACTTTAAGATTTGGTGCTAATGGTCTGTAAGAGGGTGTAGACAGCATGTTAATGACATTTTTGATAACATTAAATTGAAAGACGCTGGATTATAAGTCAGACCAGAAAAATATCTTTTACAGAAATAGCTCTGGGATAGTTTGGAGCATGATAAAAATAATAAAATGGCATCCAGGAGTCGAGGAAACTCAATTCTAAGTGTTAAGTCATACAACTGATTTATTTTACCTAGACAAAGTAGAGAATGTAAATGAAGAAAAATTGGACAACTGTGAACATAAAAGAATCATTCATAGGATGTTTGAGCTGTGCTGATTCTCTGTACACAGAGAAAACCGTAATGACTGCCTGCACCAAATATGTGAAATAATTTGAAGGTACACAGAGGCCTTTTGTTTACCTTTGAAACTATTAAAACCAGTGGGGAGTTTGCTTGAAGTAAGAGTATCAAGTTTTTGAATCGTATTTTTATACTATGTAAATACGATAACTTCATAACTGGGGAAGTTAAAGGAAAAGATTAGTATTAGAAAAGAGCAAGATGTTGAGCTCAAAAAGAATTAAGGCTACATAAAATAGAAAAACATTGCCATGTACATGTGCTTCATGCTATGTTCAAAGAAGGACGGAAAAAGGAGAGAAAATTTCTGTCATCATTTGTTCAGATAAAGAGTACAGTGTGGGCAGTGTTAGAAGCTCTTAAGAACAATCTTGTATTTTTTAAATTTTCAACAAGATTTTTTTTTTTGGGCTTTTGATACAGGATCTCCCTGTAGCCCAGCTGACCTGGACCTTACTATACAGACCAAGCTGACTTCAGTCTTAGACAACTGCCTACCCCTACTTCCTGAGTGAAGGAATTAAAGGTGTAGGCCACCATGTTTTTTAACTGAAGATGTTTTTTTTTTAATCATTACTGCCAAAAAATGTGGATTTTTAAAAAAATACAGATCAATATGGTCTTGTTACTATCAAAAATATTGATTAGAAAGAATGAGCTTGCAAAGCTCTGGAATTATATAAGGTGAGGGTGATAACCACTCCACTATGGAACCCTGGAATTATAAGCAAAATTTCTAGAAACAAATCTTAATTCAAATCCAGTGGTTTTTCTATGTGAACTTAGGCATGAAATTGAACATTTGTGGCTCAGTAGTTAAACCTGTACTCTAGTAACACTAACTCAAGTGCTCAAGGGGCAAAAACAGATGGCTCAGTTGGTAAAATGAATGCTTTGCCAGCACAAAGACATAAATTTGATCCCCAGAAACTGTAAAATGCTTGGCAAGGGGATGGTGACATGGATCTGTGGTTGAGAGCACTTACTGTCTTACAGAGGACTTGGGTTTAGTTTCTAGCATCCAGATGGTCCCTGACAGCTGACTGTAATTCCATTTTCAAAACCTTCTCTGGCCTCAGAGTTTTCCTGTAAGCAAGTTCTACACATGAACTAATGTATGCAGGCACATACATACATACAGAAAGAAAATAAATAAATAAATAAATAAATAAATAAATAAATAATAAAATCTGTTTTGTAAATGCTGGGCGTGGTGACCCAGCATTGGGGAATGGAAACAGGAGACTCACTGAGCTTTCCTGGACATCAGTGCAGCCACTAAAACCACTGAGAGACTTTGTCTTAAATGATTTAATTACATTACTAAGAATGATACATGTGTTGTCCTCTGGACTCCATGTGTGCATGCATATACACACACACACACACACACATTTAAAAGAAATGTAATTTCTAGAATAGTGTAGATGCTTAGTAGCATTTATTAAACTGTATCTTGTTTATTTTTGCATTTTAATTCAGTGATTGCAAATTTCAAACAGTGTATTTTGATTAAATCTAGTAGCCCTCCCCTAACTGCCTAACTGTACCACCCCTTAATACCATCCACCTGATTTCATGTACTCTGTCATATATGTATGTGTGTATATATATATATATATATATATATATATATATATGTATATTTGTGTGTATCTGTGTGTTTGTGTGTATATAGGTAAATATGTAAGCACATAAACTATATTAAGAAGTATGGAGTCAAATTTGTGCCTCCAAGTACCATCTGGTAAGGGCCCATTCACTGGAAACTGGTTAACTTCTAAGCCTTATATCCTTAAAGAAAACCAATTGTCCATGTCTCAGCAGATACCAGTTTTGAATAGTTTCTCAGTTAGAGCTGGCATTAGTGACCCAGTTCCTCACTTCTAAGCTGGTTTTGTCTGGCTTAAGCTTGTACATGCTGTTATCATTGCTGTTAGTACATTTGAGTCACTGACCAGCTGTCTGGAAGCCTGGTTCTTTGTGGTCATAAAGGTGTGGTGGCACATGCCCTTAAAACGAGCACTTGAGAGGCAGAGGAAAGGGGATCTCTGTGAGTCTTAGATTAGTCTGGTCTACATGGCCAGTGGCCAGTTTCGGTCCAGCTGAGACTACAGGGGTCCCTTCTCTCAAAAAACAAACAACAACAAAAAAGATACAATTTTTAATGCTATGGTTTTAAGACTTTTTTAACTATTAGTGAAGAATACAGGTATAAAGATACCATCATTTCTTTTTCTTTTTTGTAAAATTTTAATTTAATTTTTGTGTGTTCCATACAAAACAAACATCTTAATCATCTTTATACCACCTTGCCCATTGGCACTATTCCATAGCCATTCCCTGGCCCCCCACCAGGTGGAATTTATATATTCTGTTATTTGTCTTAAGGCCTATGGAGTCAAGTTAGTCTCCAGGCATCCCTCAGTGCAATTTCATCCACTGAGGCCTAATCAGCTTATCTAGAGTCCCTCCCTTTAAGATCAGCTTTTCCTCACCAGCAGTAATCAGCTGCCAATAGTTTGTTGACTAAGATTGGGGTCATCTGCCCATTTTCCATAGTTCTGTGCTGGTTTTGTCTGCTTGAGTTTGCATGGGTCTTGTGCATGCTGATACCATTGGTTTAGGTCCATATGAGCAAAGTCTCAGGATCCTGTAAGACTGTTTCTATATGGTCATGCACCTCTTCCTTGGCCCCTTCAATCTTCACACCCCACCCACTCCAATCTTCACACCCCACCCCCTTCCACAATGGTACCTGAGCACTGGGTGGGTGGATTTTAATACTAGAGTCCTGTTCAAGAACCCATATTCTTCAGACTCTTACTCTCTACACTTTGGCCATTTGTGTCTTTTTGTGTCCATGGCCCCTGGTTGCATGATGGAGCTTCTTAGATGAGAGTTGATATCTCTTAGCCATCATTTCTTTAAGATCGTGTAAAGAATTACTGAAAAAGCAAGAACATACTCAGAAAACATGATCTACTTTCCAGAAATACTTTTAAGATTTTATGGAATATACTTCAATCATAATTTTAGGTAATTTTAGACTTTCAATTGGATAAAAGACATGAATTTCTTTCTAGCATTGACCTTTACTGATTTTATGTCCTTTCCTGTTATGCATAAACAGTTTAATAGAACAGTTAAATGACTTGTGGAAGTCTCTCTAAAGTTATGAACTAGCTCAGTAACAACATTCAACAGGAATAGTGTACTGCCTTCTATGACGTATTTTGCACACCAAACCAACTCTCAAAGATTGATATATAGTCGACATTACAAGATGATTTGGGACCAGGAAACAAGAATGACATAAGGCAAATTTTCATGTCATAAATCTCAGTGGCATGTGCATAATGTGCTGTTCATTGCATTTGGCTTCAGGTACTAAGGTTATCATATCTCTGTGAAGTACTTCTACCACAGAGGTGCACAATAAGTACCCCATTAGACATGAAATTAATATTACAACCAATCATTCAGCTTTATTTCCACAAATTATATATTTATACTATATGACAAATATAAATTACTTGTCATTATGGAATTAGATAAGTTTTAGTTGAATAGAATTTACACTTAGATAAGAAACTTAGAAGAGCTCAAACATCCAAATTCAAGATCTTTCTAATTCTTCAGACTAAAACATGCTATAGTCATCCTTTTCTTCTGAAGAGTTCATACCAGTCCACTAGCACATGTTTTAAGGCACGTTATTATAATTTGATGATTTTAATATACTATACTTTGATGGTGTTTTAGTTACTTCTCCGTTGTTGTGACAGAAACACTGTCTAAGGGAACTTATAAAAGTTTATTTAGCTTGCAGTTCCAAAGGGGCAAGAGTCCATCATGACGGCAAGGCGTGGCGGCAGAGGTGACTGGAGTAGAAGCTAGGCACTCACATCTTCAAGCAGGCATGGGAAGCAGAGAACGACTAGAGACCCAGCAAGGCTTAAGAACTCTCTTAACCTGCACCCAGTGAGTGATATGCATCCTACTGCATGGTCACACCTTCTAGGACCTCCCAAAAATGTGCCACCAACTGGGGACAAAATGTCCAAGTAATTAGAGCCTATGGGGGGACATTTTCATTCAAACCACTGTAGATATTTAGACCCTCAACCCTATCTGAGACTCTCTTTTATTGATTCTGCACAATTCAATGTAGTCTAATACATGTATGGTCTGGTTTGTGCGCCAAATGTCCCTTAGTATGGGTCCATCCACTGGAGTCAGTAGCTTATTGACATATCCCTTGGTCATTTAGAATATCGCTATCCTGACTCCTCTCCGATTATACTGCTGATCTAAGAAATAATTGTTCTTACTTAGAATGGTGAAATAGTGTCTCGCCACTCTACTTAGTACATCTTCTGATATTATACTTTCAACATATATGTCATGATGATCACCTTTGAATCTTTAGAAATGTTCGGATTCTTCTCAAAATCCTTCAAGGGTCCTTAGATCGTGCTGAGTAGTTATTTTTATAATTGTGGCCACAGTTTTTCCTTATTCTCATTACAGCACCTCATCTCAGATTCACTGACCACCTCCTCATTCTCTTAATTGTCTGAGTAAATGTCCTCTTGGCAACTTTCTGTGTGAAAAGGTAGCTATTGAGACATATGTATGCCTTGTGCTTGTTTCTGTAACTTTTGTCAAGTATGTTACTTTATTTTTTACAGTTGTGACTGCTTTCCATTATAATCGTCCCTAGCCCCCGTTTTTCTTACCTGACCTTCTCTATAACGTGGATACTGTTAGTGGTAGATTAGTTACAAACACGGCCACAAAGAAGTGTCCATCCTTGAATACACTGTTAGTGGTACATTACCAGTTTTCTCATTATTGGTACAATATATTTCTCCATTTCCTTTTTAAAATCTATGGCACATTTAGGGTGCGATAAAAGGCCAAAATGCTATCCTTATGATACTTTATTTTTATAATGTAACAGAGGTTTGATTTAGGTGTCCTACCCAGGAATAAGTTCTTTGTAGTCTCATTCTCTGTACTTTGGCCAGTTGTGACTTTCTGGGTTAATTATCATCTGTTGCATTAGGAGAGTTGAGAGATGCATTTTTATTCTTTCTGCTCCTCTCTTCTGCTGGCTCCATGAGTTTTAGGTGTAGGAATTGCATTCCAGGTGTGTCACTTAGGTCTGGACACCTCATAGACACTCATTCTCTACATTTGACCAGTTGTGAAGCTTTATGATAGTTTCTATCTGTTGTAAAAAGAAGCCTAATTGAAGAGTGGTGTAAGGTATGTGTTTGTCTGTAAATATAGGCATACATATTTTAATCTGAAATTACATTGATATAAGAAATTACATTGGTTTATAGATGTGCCAAAAGTATGTTTTATTATAGGATAAATGACTTCTATAGCCATTTATATTTACTATGAGACCATAGCACACATGAAGTCCCTACCACTGAGTAGGCCTTGAGTCTAATTAGATAGCTGTCAATTATTCTCTAAGATAAGAGCCCCAGGACTTCACCCGTAGATGTTATTTGCTCTAATGATTAGTTTTGTGATTCACAGAAATTGCAACTGGATGGAATCACTGATTGGCTTTCTCTCTTGGCAGTTTGCATAGTATCATCTGATACTGTCGGAGGCAGTTTTCTGGGATCAGGCTGTCAGGTTAGTTCCAGCTCAATTACTTCAAGTCCTATGTTCAAAGTATGCCCTATCTTCAGTGATAGGTTCTATAAGGTCTAAAACCTTAAAGTTCTGAGAGTCAATAAGATTAATGTGAACAACCTGTGTTATTTTGGGAGTCTCTTGAACTACCCTGACCAAGAACTTGAAGAGACTTGAAGAGAGATTTCTCTTGCATGACATTCTGTATTTTGTTATGTAGCATTCAGCTGTTCACATGCAGTCATGTGAATATTTAATGTGTATTTTTCAGTAGGGTTTTGAACTAATTCATTTTCCTATGTTTCTTTTCACACCATCTAAGCACAATTTTTTCTCTCTTCTCTCTCTCTCTCCCTCTCTCTCTCTTTCATTGCACTGCCTCCTCCCTCCCTGTTGGATACCTTGATTTTACCCAAATTTTCCCTTGATCAGACCTGTCTCTACTATTTCCCTCTCCAGAGCTCCTTCTTCCTTTTTACCTCCATAATTCCTTTGAGTTTTCCTGGTTTCATTGGTTAAACCAGATTATCTACTCACATTTAAGGATTTGGAGCTAAGAATATCCACAAATGAGAGAGACAATGTCTTTTGTTTTTCTGAGACTTTATTACTTGATTTAGTATAACAGTTTCTAGTTCTATACATATATCTGCAAATTTTATCTTGCTTTACAGTTGCAGAAAATTCCATTGTGTAAATGGACCACAGTTTCATTATCCATTTACTGGTTGATGCAGATTTAGGACATTTCTATTTCCTATCTCTTATGAAAATATCTGTCACCCAAGGCTCAGGGGCCATTGCAAAAGAGGAGGCAAAAAGGCTGTAAGAGCCAGAAATGGTTGATGTGCACAAGGAAATCGTTTTCCAGAGAGTCTAGAAGTTACCATTATGAACTGACAACAATGGTAACAGCATGCAAAAGAATCATGCAAGCTCAAGCCAGAAAAAAATCCCAGCATAGAAGTGAAGAAGTGGAATAGAAACCCAAACTTAGCTGAGGAACTATTGGCAACAGAAAACTACTGGAGAGGAAGAATTGGTTTTCTCCGAGGAGGTGACATTAGAATGGTGACTCAGGCTTTGGTGTATGGACATGCATTGAAGAACATTTTGGGGCAAACTTAACTCTATAGGGCCTTAATAAACATGACAGAGTAAATGAAACCAGAGGAGGTTAAAAGTAGAGGACAAACAGGGACATGTCTAAGTGTGATCTAAATATACTGTATAAAATTAGAAAATTTTCTGTAAAAAGTATGTTTTCATAGAAAAAAAGGAAATGTTTCACAGATATGCGCACAGGAAAATCCAATATAGAAAAACTTCCCACTTATGGCTCCCTGATTTCAGCTCTGTCAAGTTGTTATCCAAATCCAACCATAAAATGTATAATTCAGAGAATGTATGGAATTTAAGCACTTAAAGAAACTTGAAACCATTTTTAAAGTTTCATTTATTGAATTTGTAAATATTGCTCAATATTTGATAATGTTTCATGGATAGTTTTATGTAAATATAGATAGTCATATTAAAAGTATTTAATATGTAAGAAATAACAAGATTGCTAATTGGTTCTTGATAATAATTAAAGACTTTATTTTAAAATGACTAAGAATTTGCCATTGTCATAAATGGAATAATAAGTGTATAAAATGAATTCAAACTGTAAAAACCTAAGTCATTTACCTGTGGGGTCTACGTCTATTGTAAAAGTTATTGAACAAGCCAAGCAACCCTGGATACCCTGAAGGGACAGTAAAAGTCTGTCCTGCTCTGCCTGAAGCAATAACATATGTCCCAGGAAGCCACTGCAGATATGATATCCTTGTTTCGCAGCAGCTGCTTAATCTTCTTTTCCCCCGACAAAGATCACCCAAGACCAGCACCAGGTTTTGGGGTTTCGTTTCCTCGTTCCTTAATTCCACATCAGCCCCAGATCCTCCCTGCCCCCAAAGACCCCCACCTTCAATTTTCCCACCTTCTGCAATGGCCAGAAAGGCCTTCCTACATAAACCCTTGACTTGATTTCAGTAAATGAACTGCCCACGTTGCAGTCTCCCGGGAATCCTTCCTGCACACTCTGAGCCACCTGAGGACCTGTTCAACTGTTCTTTGCTCTCTGGGACCACTGGTGTACAATGGTTGTCTTTGAGGATGGACCCCCACAACATTTACCTATATTTTTAATAAATTGACTTACATTACTTTACTTACATTTCAATAGAATAAGGCCTGTGATACACAGAAATTGTTTACATTTTATCCATGGATTTGGTCTTCTGAATCTCAAGTGTTTATTTCAGGCAGGTAAAATTTTTACTCCTCAGTTTTTTTACTGGCACTAAATATAAACATGCTCAATCAGCTGTGTTTGGTTTACTCAGAGTACATTAGAACTATAACCCAGGTAATTGAAAGGATGATAATGATGTTTGAATAGCAACCTTAAGGGAGACATGTTTCTATTAGTACCTTGTTATTTTCCTAATTCTTATTCCAGTTATATTTAGCACTGAAATTGCATGCTGAATCCATATTCCCTGTAGAACACAATTCTTACCTCCTTTCTATTTAATCGAAGCTCGGAGCTGAGTCTAAGCTCTCAGAACACTGAAATTATTCCTTTATTTCTCCAGATAGAATTTTTTATGAAATAGTATGGTTGCAATTAGTAGCAAAGAATGATTTCCCTCAAAAATAATTCCTCTCACGAGTGAAGGATGTGTGTACAATGTTTGCATTGTAAAGTCTAGAAAGAAGAAACAAAACAGATTTTTCAGTGTGATGAACTTCTCAGTATTTCAGGTCTTGGAAAAATGGAAACAGGGACAGTGAAGGTATGTTGGAATTGTCCATCTATGCATTAAATTCTGAGGAAAATAATCTAGCATATTATCCACACATTATGGAAAATCCCTCACAAAAGGTGGTAAAAGACTCATCAGGCAAATCTTAAAAAGCTGCTGAACACTAAAAATAAATCCATTTTCCAGAAAGACATTTTGTAAAAAAAAGCATAATATTCCGTTCTTTCTTGATGCTTCTGCTCTTTGTGAAAAGCAAAGGATTCAGAAATGATTAACAATGGTTGTAAGTTTCACATGTTTCTTAAATATTCCTTTATATTAGCATATTGACTTTGGTTTTTCTTTAGTATGTTTATTTTTAGCACTAAATGAGTAATGAATTAACCAGAGCTCAAGAGAAAAGAAATCTATTTTCAGTGTTAGTAATGACATTCTGCTGATAAGTATCACCATAATATGAAAACAATCTTTCAAATAAGAGAGGCTGATTTTTATTTTGATGGCAGAATCAACTGGAGGAGCAAGTGACATTGGTCTGTTTGCAAATACATTCTGTCTAATACCGCATCTTCTCTCTCTCTCTCTCTGTGTAACTCATTCCTTGTAGTTTACCCTAAACCTCCAGCTAAGAGATCATTACCTAGAACATTATTTCTGTCACAAAACATTCCGTGATTCAGGATTGTACATACAGTTGTGGTCCCTAAGAATGATAAGTGACAAAAATTCAGGTAAAGCTCAGTTTTAGGACCGTCCCTCTGTACAGTAATTCTCCTGTAAATATGAAGGAGACATATTAGTATTGTTATAAATCAAAGAAGAAAATGACTTTTCTTTATAACAATGCTTGCTTTCTTTGCATTTTTTTCTTTTTACTTCCTTCCTTTCTTTCTCACTTATTCCTTCTCTCTAACTATCAATATATGCATATATATAGTATTATCAAAAATATGCTTGCATAGATTTATGTGTACATATAATAACGGAAAGCTTGCATTTGTAGTGTGATGGCCTGAGTTCCTCCACTTTATATAAGGCCATCAACTTGATGAGCTGTCCCTAACTCTGTCAGGCAGTTCCAGAAAAAATTGCCCACAGGACTGTTCCAGGAAGAATTAACTACAGAAATATATCCTCAAAAAAGAAAGGTCTCAGTTAATGTCTTACAGCTTTTGTAACTGCTTGCTTAATGCTTCACTGGCTTCTGTAAGTTCTTGCTTTTGCATCTGCAGGAACCAACATGCCATACATATTGCAGGACCAAACATGCCATGCCTGTGTAATCTTGTATAACCACCTGGTTTATCAGGATGCCTTTTTGCCTGTATAAATTCTGTTTTCCTCTGAGTCAGTACTGTGCTCTCTAAATCTTGACACGGAGAGTTCAGTTGCTGACCAGCTGAATAAATTTTTGCTGATTCAGGATATCTGGAGTCTGAGTGGTCTTTCCTAGGGGTCTTGGCACCATTCCAGTAGCCCAGGTCTCAAATGGCTCCAAATGGTTTTAAAAATTGCTATTGTTAAAATGGTGCTCATATAAAAATGTTGGTTACTTTGTACTTTCAAAACACTTTAATCTTAAGCACTGTATGGTGATTTGAATGAGAATGTCCCCATAGATTTCAAATATTTGAACATTTTGTTCCCACTTGGTAGCACTGTTTTGGGAGGCTTTAAGAGGTGTGGCCATGCCAGAAGAAGCATATCACTAGGGGCTAGCTTTGAGGGTTCTTAAGCATTATCAAATTTCCAGTCACTTTCTGCTTACCATGCCTGCTTGAAGATATGATAACCCTTTTTCTTGTTCTGGTCATCTCTTGCCTCCATGCCTCTCCAACATGACAGACTCTTATTCCTCCAGAATCTTAAGTTCAAATAATGTCCTTTTATGAAATTCCTTGGTCATGGTGTTTTATCACAGCTACGAAAATTAACGAACACACAAGTTGGTACCAGAAAGTTGGCTGTTGACTGTGAAGAACCTGACCATGTGAGGTTTTGGAATAATGTGGAAGAATTTGGAAATTTGAGTTTAAAAAGTGGTTTATTGTTGTAAGAATATTTAATGGAGTAGGCTGTTCTAGAAAGGTCATGGAAGAAATAGAACTGAGTTCCATAGAATAAACCAGTTCCTCGGGAAATGAGAACTTAAGCGGCAATTGGTATATTTTGGCAAAGAGTCTTGCTGGAGTCTGGCCACAGTCAAAAAGCTTGCCTGAGGCTAAGTTGAAAAGTAATGCACCAATTTTCTTGGCAGAGGAAATGTAAAGACAACCTAATGTAGAAATGATGATATGGACATTAGTTGTGAATATTAGGCAGATCCACAGTGAAAAAGGGACAAATGGTGAAGAAAGAAATGCGAAGTGTACAGTTTGGATCGATAAAAAGCACTAGTAAGATAAATGTTGGAGCCAAGGCGTGTGCTGAAGAAAAAAATTCTCTTTGATGAGGAAATTAACGTGATTAAGGAGAGACTTAGAGATTTGCACTTAATCAATGCAAAAAATGCCTTCAGAGCAAGACCATACCCAACTGAGCCTCCAAATTGTGAAAGGAAAATGTCTGAAAGGTTTTTTACTCCTAGAAAACCACAGCTTGGAAAATTACTGGTAATGTGGATGAAGTGGGTCTGAGTCCGTCCAAGGCCAGCAGCAGAAATTGGCAGTGCTGATTTTAGAAGCATGAAAGGTATAAGAATGAAGGAGTCATTGGCTCTTTCTTTATGGTTTCAGAAAGCACTGAGGCCATGCAGCAGGCAGCAGAGGGATTTGTGCATAAAGAAGACCCTGACAGAAGTGATTGAGTGAGTGAAGTGATTGAGTGAAGCTGTGAATAGCTGTGAATATGAAGCCCGGCTGGTAGTGGGGACCCCCAAGAAGATGTTGGAGATGCTATGATTGAGAAACATCTACCAAGAAAAACTGCATCCAGTGAGTGGTAACAGCCCAAGAGAGGTGTATGTTATGCATGGAAACACTGGAGAGGCTGAACCATCAAAGTTCTTTGGAAGTAAAATTTCTGTCATCAGATGTGGAACTACAGGATTTGTTGTTTGCTCTGTTGGGTTTCCATCTTGTTGGGTCTGGTATTTTTCCAGTTTTCCCCCCATTGCTCCCTTTTGGAATGAAAATGTGAGTTTGGTTTCACTGAAATTTGGGAGTATGTAATTTGCCCTTTGATTTAACAGGGGCTTATACCTGATTGCCTTGAGTCTTTGGACTATGAACTTTTAATAGCGTTGAGTCTGGTAAAGACTAATGGACTTTTGAAGGCTAACTAAATGTATTTTGCATTTTATATGTTCATGAGCCTAAGGAGCCAGCAAAAATGTGGTGGTTTGAGTGAAAATCCCCCTGACCCCTAGGTTCCAAGTATTTGGACATTTTGATCCAAGTTTGTGGCATTGTTTTGGGTGGTCTTAGGAAGTGTGGCCATGCAGGATTAACATGAAACTGGGGAACATATTAGAGAGTTCTTAAGCCTTTCTGGAATTCAAGTCTTTCTATGCTTCCTGTGTCTACTTGAAGATGTGATCACTCCTCTTTCTGCTCTAATCATGTCTTGCCATCATGCTTCCCCAACATAATGAATTCTTATTTCTCTGGAACAATAAGCTCAAATAAACTCTTCCTTTTACAGATTCCTTGGTCATGGTGTTTTATCACAGCAACAGAAACTTAACTAATACTCAATGGAAGGAATAATATTGAAATTTTAAATTATAATTGTAAAGAAATTGCAAAGGATAGTTCTTAGTGAATATAACACAGAATTGACCAACAATGTTAATACAGATCAGTACATAGTAAACACACTAACAAGACCAGCATCATACTTAGGACCATATATGTATAAATGTCATTAATTTCTCTCTCTGTTTCCCTATAAATCATGAATTATTTTCATTTTCCCCACATAATGAGTAAAATCACAAATGGTAGGAAAATTCATAAGATTACTGTATTATTTACTTTTCTGTTCCTGTAATAACAAACCATGACCAAGGAAACTTATAGACGGAAGAATTTATTTTAACTTACAGTTCCAGAGAAATAAGAATCTATAATGATGGGGACACATGGTGGTAGGAAGTGGTTGGTGCTGAGCAGAAAGCAGAGGCTCACTTTTTCAAGCAGGCACAGGAAGCAGAAAGTGTCTGGAAATCTGGTGTGGTTTAAGAACCCTCCAAACTCCCTGGTGATATGTTTCCTCAAGCAAGATCACACCTTTTAATGCCTCCCAAAATAGTACCAAGTGGGAATAAAATGTTCAAATACTTGGAACCTATAGGATAGTCCATTCAAATCACCACAACTGTACATAAATTAGTACTAGAACTCCACTTTAAATCTTAATATTGTGCTCTGTGTAGATAGAGCAGAAATTCTAGAAAGTTTCCATCCCTTCATAATTTATTTACTTAATTAGTATTTACTGAGCACTTACCTATCTAGGAGCTGAATGCTTGTGGATCAAGAATGAGAACCTAGAGCTTGGCAAGAAGCGCAGACAAAGGTATAAATAGCAATCTGTTCCCCAATGCTGGAAGAGACAGGACAGCAACATATTTTAGACAGTTGAATTCCCTGGGTAGGGAATAAATGAGAGAATAGAATAAAAACTCCGAAGGCTGTGTTAACTGGGCCAGAGTAAAGGCAAATGTTTGCAATATGTAAGGTCTGGAAGAGCGAGATATAAAAAGGACCCTGTTACCATTCGTGGGTAACCTCAGACACAGCAAACATTGGGTCAAAAATAAGAGAGAAAACAAAGACATTAAAGACGATGATTGAGTGAAATCAGAAAAAGTGTCTTTTCTAGGAATATCTGTAGATGAGTCAAGAATTCTAGAGGAATATGTGGTTCTGATACAGGATAGTAAAGAAGTTGGTTGTGAGATAACTGAGGGAAAAGGAACTTGGGTCTTTGTAGCTGTACCTGCTGGCAGTCAGAATGCCCTTTTGTTGTTAAACATCTTTGAACAATCAGGTGGTTCATGCTGTATGAGAAAATGAGACAGTTGGGTCATTCTCCACACATGTGTCTTAAAAATTGGCCAGTGTCCTCAAAAGCCCTAATATCATTATAATATCACTTAGGTTATGGTTATGAATTTCACCCCTTTGTGGAATTTTCTCAAAATTCATTGG
The DNA here is from genome assembly GCA_035773235.1 of Eospalax fontanierii. Lineage (NCBI taxonomy): Eukaryota > Metazoa > Chordata > Mammalia > Rodentia > Spalacidae > Eospalax > Eospalax fontanierii. The sequence goes on from CM069536.1 coordinate 64,029,045, forward strand.
AAGAAATCCCTAAAAAGGACATCTGGTCCATGAAGAAGCAACTTTTCCCGTGAATATGCCTCTCATCCCAGAAATATTTATAAAAACTTCCTTACAATCAACAATTTAATATTTCCTGGGCCACTCAATTCCATAAAGCAGTCGATTGCAATCTCTCTTTGAAAGTGTTTTACTCGATTAACTTTGATAAATAAAAGTCTGCATAGATTGTCTTCTATGTCTCTTGACAGACTTCTTTCTTTTAAGAAGAAACATACAAAAGGTTCAGAAAAAAAGAATTTAGATACATGCAGCATGACTTATTCATTCATCATATCTAAAGGCAAAAAAACAAGTTCTATGATTTCTGCAGACTTAAAGGTAACAAGGTGCACTGGACAAGGGTGGATAAGGAGAAAGATCTTTGTGAGTTTTATCATCGGTTTCCTTCATTTTTAAAATATTTGATTTATTTAATTGTAGGTGTATGAGTGTATTTACTTCATGTATGTAAGTGTGCCACTTTTGTGTACTACACAGAGAGGTCAAAAGAGGGTGTCTGATTCCCTGGAATTGGAGCTACAGATCATTGTTAGCCACCGTGTGGGTCTTAGAAACCCAGGCCCTCTGCAAGGGCCATCAGTACTCTTATCTTCTGAGCCCACTCTGGGTTCCTTCTTAATATCCTTCTTATAGCTTTGGAAACGTTGGTTCCAACAAATTTCTTCTTTTTCAGCCTTTTTGAACAAACACATTTTCATTTTAAAGAATTAATCAATTAATTATTTTTGGTGGATGCGCCACTTTCTTCTCCGAGGCAGATTTCACAGTTGACAGCCATTAGGCACCCTCAAGAACGCAGGGTGCTGCCAGAGGTGACAGTGAGCAGATGCAGCTGACTCCATTCACTTGGATCAGACCAAAGCCTTCTGAGTATGTAATTTGTGCAAACAGCCCTTATCCCCTTTGTCAACTGGGGGATTTAGCACAAATTGTAGAACCCAGAGCTTCCAGTTTAAAACAAGTGGTCTGAAAGAGAGATAAGCACACTTGTGAGATGCGATTGGTAATTAGCTTCTAGCAGCATAAATTGTTCATCTCCAAATGATGAATTTTAATTCTCTTTCAAAGCCTTTCGAAGGGAAGGTGTCAGAGCTTAACACTTGCTACTAGACTTAACATAAAGGGCTACTTGCCAATTAGAGTCTGTTTTTCAATCGTTTGTGATCTAATATAGGAAAATGAATTATGTGGCTCAAGGTGAAAGGAAATCTATAATCCTTTGCACAGTGTTGAAATATTAAATCATGTTAATAAACTGAGTGACAAAAGGAACACATTACTGATTTATACATAAATTGCAGGTGTGTGCTTCAACTGGGTCTGAATTTGAACTAACAAGGCTGTGGAAAAAGCATGGATTTTTAAGAGTTCTGAGATTAAGGTCAGGATGTAGGCGAATAAGCCTGCTTAAGTTCCCGAATGTTACGAAGAGGGTCAGCTTGTCAGAGAAGAAGTTTGGTGAAGAAAGCATAGACCATCAAGCACCCTTCTGCTTGGGAACAGCACTGTGACCTTGTTACAGGACTGATAAGCTTAAATACAGCTTAGAGTACTTTTGATGTTTTCTTGGAAAATCACCAATTGGAAAAGAAAAGCTGATTTTGCATCCCAGTCGAGCACATATTCAACAAATGGTGCTGGCAAAACTGGTTCTCCACATGTAGAATAATGAAATTGAAAAGATAATGATCTTTCACCCTGCACAAAAGTCAACTCCAAATGAGCCAAAGTCCCCATTATAAAACCCGAAACTCTGAAACTGTTAGAAGAAAACATAGTCAGTAACCTCCAAGATAAAGGTGTAGGAAAGGACTTTCTAAATCCTATACCAGTTGTTCAGCCATTAACTTGAACAATACAGAAGTGGGACCTCATTAAGCTACAAAGCTTCTGTACAAAGAAACAATGAAGGAAGGGAAGAGAAAACACACTGAGTAGGAGAAAATCTTTACCAGCTACACATTCAATAGAGGATTAATACCCAGAATATACAAAGAACTTCAAAAACAAAGAAATAAGATGGACTGAAATGAATAAATAAAAATGACTAAGAAAGACCATAAAAGTGTTCAACATCCTTAGCAATTAGAGAAATGCAGATAAAAATCATTTTAAGACTCCAAATCTTGCATCAGTCAGATTAGAAAAGATCAAGAGAATGAAAAACACCAAATGATGACAAAGATTTGGAGAGAGGGCACGCTCCTTCACTGCTGGTGGGAATGCAAACACGTTCCACCACAATGGGACTAAAAAGTGAATCTATCATATGATCAAATTATACCCCTCCTTGGCATATACACAAAGAACTTATCCTACTATAGAGCTACATGTGCACCTATGTTTTTTGCTCTTCTTTCCACAATATCAAAGAAATGGAAACAGCCTAAATCTCCCTCAACTGAAAAATAAATACTGAAATTGTGGTACATTTACAAAATGGAGTTCTATCCAGGAGCAATAAAAGATGAAACTTCAGGTAAATGGATGGAACTAGAGACTGGTATGCTAAGAGAAATAACACAAAGGCAGAAAAGCAAACGACATGAGTTCTCCGTCATTTGGGGATTATAGCACCAGTCCCTTATACGTGAGTATATATCCTGATATAATGGCAGGGGTCAGGAAAACTGAAAAAATACATGGAGGCAAATGCAAAAAATGTCCTGAAAGTATGGGATAGCGGGAACAGATGTTACTGGTAAGCTAATGGGGAAAGTAGGAATGTTTATCTAAGAGAAGAGGAGAGAGGGACATGCAGGTGTCCACAGTCAGGGGGAGGAACTCAGGAGAAAAAGGATAGTTGGGAGACCAATGTTGTTGGTGGGATGGTGGGAATAATGGAACACTTGGGGCTGGGGATGGAAGAGGGAGGTTGGATGGGAGGGAAAGAGAAATGAATGGATCTTGCAGGGATGGGAAATGTGTTGCCTCTGGAACACTCTGGGAAATGTACAGATTTATCTAAAGATTAGTGATTATGTATACCTGGGGACTGTATGGCAAGGAACACAGTACCAGACAGGAGAGATTTCCCTTAGAGTCAATGAGAGTGACCCCATAGACTAGCAAAACAACACAGGTTACTATCTGAAGCCTTCTACCTGAAGTTAGCTCATATAGTGATAGATTATAATATTCAATCTGTTAGGGGAGAAATCAATCAATGGTTCAACCCAGTCCTAAAGACTAATAACCATAATGACTGGTGCAGCAAACTACCTCTCCTGGTGCAGTAGTAGCCCTGTGATGGGTGGGGGTGGGTAATAAACAGCTATCTAATTGGAATTAAAGCCTTCTCAGTGGGAATGAAATCGTGGAAGGTACTATAAACAGAGTCAAATACACATGGCTGGAGATGTCACTGATACTAGATAAAACCCTATCTTTGTCATATCTCTAGACAAATGAAATTTCAAGACAAATGAATTTTCATACCATATGAATTCTTATAATATTAGACAAGTGCAGCATACACCACTCATCAGAGATGCTTCTCTTGGCAATAGGTGGAGACAGATTACTAATGGATGAGGGAGAGTAGACATTACGATCGCTAAGATACGCGGGCTAGACTCCAGTGGATAAAGTTACACTGAAGGACATCTGGGTACACATGCTTGACTGGATAGGACTTAACATGTATGGCAGAATATATGAGGTCTGGTAGGGGATGGGGTGGCATGGATGGGGAGGTTGCCTAATTTGATTAAGAGTTGTTGCATGAAATGTACTAACGCTCGTCATTATTGTTTAAAGGATTAATTATTCAAACTGAAAATGTGTTTCTGCTTTCTAGCGTGGCAGTTCTCCCTTACTGTTCTATTCAATCAACCTGTACATGAAGAAAAGTGTTTTGTATTTCAGGAACATTATGGAAATGGCGGGCTCAGTAGCACAGGGTAGCATTAAATTCTCTGGTAGTAGAGAAGAACTCCACATAGCATATGTTCTTTTTGCAGACATAAATACAGAACTCTTGCTCAAAATGGTTATTAAATACCAAATCACTTTTTAGAGCACTCTATATGTAAGGGACTATAGGTTAAAGAAAAACATAATCATTATCATAATACTACTTTTCATAACTTGAAATGAAATCAATTAGTAGCTGTCGTATACTAACAGTGTGGTGTTTCAAAATATAAACTGAGAAAACTGTGCATGTCAATTTGGGTGTGCATGAGAATGTTCTGGAAGGATCCAAAAATTCTACAAGTGCAGATAAAACAACACACATGTCAAGTGGCACTAACGTTACACATGTAATTTGCAGACGCCATTGATCTCACTTTCAATACTTGTCTCAATTTGACTACATCTAGAATCCTGCTACTACTATTCTGGAATGACTCTCCATTATCACATGTCTGTTGGATTAGAGTCTCTACCCCTGGAACTTCAGGCCAGATCAACATGGAAGCCCCAGTGATTCTTTTGTAAGAACTTTTCATTGTTCTGTTCCAAGCCCTTTGTCAGTTGAGTAAAGAAATCTTCCCATATAATGACTGACAATATGGTGGATAATAAAAACGCAAGTTGTTAACCTTGTATCAATCCTGCTCATCATCATTGGTTGACTTATCTGATTCTATTGCTTTTTTATGGAATTAAAAAATGATTCATTGGGTTGGAGAGATGGCCCAGTAGTTAAGAGCACTGGCTGCTCTTGCAGAAGGCCTGGGTTTGATTCTCAGAACCCACATCGCAGCCAATAACTATTTGTAACTCCGGTTCCAGGTCCTCTGAACTCTGTGGACATTGCAGGATACAGATGCACTTGCATATATGCAAGCAATACATTCATACACACAGAGTAAAAATAATAAGTAACTCATTATTAAACCATGTAGACTGTAACTTTAAAATGAGACTATAAAATTAGTTATTATTAGAGTCATGTCTATATTATTATATTTATTTGAAGTGTGTGTGTGTATATATATATATACACACAAAGATGCAGAAGCAAAATAAGAAGAAAACAAGAAGAAAACCCTGTGATACTGTGTTCTTAATACTTCCTCAAATGAGCTTTGGTTAGGTAAAATACTAATTCTGAAAACAATCTTGAAGGGCTGAAAGGCTGAGTACAGAGAAATTCAGAGAATAATTAACAGTGTTGTAAATTGTTCCAACATAAATGAAGTATTGATAAATATTTCTTATCTATATTTTCCTCCTCCACCTTACCCTTCCTCCTTTTAACCATTCACTGCTTGACCAAGATATTTGGCTTGGCTAACCTTTAGCCAGGATTCTTACCTCCTCCTCCACTTCTTTCCCTTCCTGGGAAAATTCAATTTTAGCAATCTTTGCAAAAACAATTTAGTAATATTCCTCCGCTTCATGTATGCCTTCACTATCTAATAAGCCTCCTCAGTTTTCACCACCCATTGAGTTATTTTTGACCACGCTGACATAGTGTTGGTAAGAATCATATTTGTTTGGTTTAGCTAGAACACCTCTTGTCTCTCAGTGGTTTTTCCATCTGCTCATTCCTCACTCGTCTTCTTGGATAATACCATTTTCCCATGCTATAATGAGAGTTGAAACAAATGTCTTCCTTGACTCTAAGATACTCTGCAGTGGTCTCTGTACCGATTCCTTTTTTATATTTCTGAAAAAAGTTATTTTTACCTTTGTGTATCAAGTAGCAATGCTTTTGTTTGGCATTCAAAATATCTGAGGAACAGATACTGAGAGTAAGAATAATATCCATAGATCTTACCAGACTAGACTAAACTACAACAATATTCTTCACAGTGCTTTTTGAAGACTACAGTTGCTATCTTTTACAACAGCTACAAGGATCCTTTTTTTTTGGTCACGGGACTATTGAGTAACTTATACCTACAAACTATCTGAATTCCATGACTAGAAAAATAGTTTCAATTTAGGTACTTATTCCCAAGTCTTAAACTTACTTGGTTCAAAGTACAATTTAAATGCTTAAGATATTGTCCATATTAATAGATTCTTAACCATTAATAATACTGTAATACATATGGAAGTATCAGGTATTGCTGATTTTCTGATCACCCCTTGATCTAATATTACTGAGTCCTTCTGAATGTGAGTGCTCACATCTACTTTATCATTTGCTATCTATACTGGACCAAGAAGTGAAGGAATATTTTCAAACCCGTTCAGTTTGCTATAAAATGTTCCTCATCAGGATTTCATATTGTCATTGATTGTCAAGACTCGATTTCAATTTGACAAGGGCTTATCTGACAACTGATTGTAAGTAAGTGTTGAGTAGATGAGAAAATATTGTGCGTGGCATAGTTCTGAGGTCAGTAGACCAGTACACCGGGAAGAGAGTGGAACAGCTAAACATCTGCCACTCTTAGAATCTTACAATTCCTTCATTTACATTATGAAGATGTCGTCTTCCTTTTTGATGACAGTAATCATGGACCAGCCTTGGATCCAAATTTATATTAATTGAGTCAGAAAAATCTTCAATTCATAGCAGACTGCTCACACAAACAGACTGGAGGCAGAATGGCTGGCAAGAGACATCGCTAAATTTAATTTGGCTGAATTTAAACTTATGCTCCACATCGGAAGTAGATATCAAATTTGGAGGTGTATTTTCTTGTCCAAGAAGTTCCACTTCAAAGGCTTCATTCATCAAATATCTTGATATAAAATCTCAAAGATTATATATATATATATATATATATTATTCATTAAAGCATTTGTGTATGTGATAGTAAAATCTTGGAATCAATGTTTGATCAATAGGGAAGGGGGTTAATGAATCAATGCATCCACACAGTAAAATCCCTAGATAACTTTAAAATGAATGAAATCTACATGAATTCTTTAGTAAATGTTCACAATAGACATTTTAATGGAAAGAATTATTAACATCAACAATATGACATCATGACTGTTCAATTTGTGCTTTATATTTAAAAAGGTTATCAATTTGTACATATATATATATACATATATATATTAGTGATATAGTGATTGGCAGTGATATCTTGTTTGTTTTAATTTTATTAATAGATTTCATTTTTACAAAAGCAATAATGAATTCTTTCATTAATTTTTTAAATGTGATAAGTTAAAGTTGAGACAGTTACATAAAATTATGGGTAGCATTTCATAGTAAAAAAAAAACATAAAACTTTTTGCTCCTATCTTTTTATGTTATACCCATTCTTTCTACATTATACCTTGATAAGTGTTGTCAGTGACATATCTTTTATGAAATAGGGCATTTCTATGGGCGCAGAGGTCCACTGTCAGAAATGAGTGAACTGAAGAGATTGATTTCCCAGATTCGACCTCCTTCAAATTCTGCTTTAGACGACAAAGCTGGACAACACGTACCTCCCATCTCTGAGATGGCTTTGGATAGATTACATAATCAGAACTCGTTGAAAAACTGCCATGTGTGATAAATGCAGGGCACTCCAAAATCCATACAGGAATGATAAGTTTATTTGGCAAAAGATTAACTCTCATTAATTTACTGAGGGTGAATAATTGGAGGCTATATCTCACATTGGAACATAGAAAGTCATAAATATGTCCAATGGGGCATTTTTATAGTGAAGGTTTGTGCAGATACCCAGAGATGTCTGCTGAGCTATAGCTTCAAACTGAATCAGCATCCACTGGGGCCCAACAGCAAATGAGCCTATTCATTGTGGAAGTGAGTTCCTTTGTTTTCTACCAAAGGACCCAGGTCTCTAGTCTGTAAGAACATGCTACTAAAGCATTATTTCTCTGTGGATTAAGAAACCAGCATTGTCATTATTACTTTGTTGCTGTACATAAGCCCTGGGCTATTGTTATGTCACAGGATTTACTTATTGAATTAGCCAAAAAATGTCAAAACTAAAATCCCTTTGTCTTTTCATTGACTCATTTGGACATTTTGAGCATTTGGTCATGCACCTGAAAATAGGTCTAATGATCTGCAAGTGAATTCTCTAAAACCCAGGGGAGAGTTTAGCAAGTAAGCAGTCCTTTCTGTACACATTATAGCATTAATAATACAGTTTGGCATCCAGACAAATATATTTTAGCAATTCTTTTCCCTTTTTGAAACCTGTTTGTTGAGCAACATCCATTAATGTCATTACAGTTGTGAATTAATTGGCAAAATCTATCCTTGTAAGATAAATGCTAGATGGCATTTGCTCCTCTGACTATTCTGGGATAATCAAAATAAGATTTAGAAATAAATATACCTGAAAATCTCAATGGATTATTAAAGTAATAATTTAAGAAGAACAAGAAAAACATGTATAGATCTCTATCATGAGATCTATACACACAGTGACCTGAAATTTTTCAGAAGGCTGTGCCTCAAAACTGAGGGACAAGAATGCCTGGAATGGACTCTCTCTCTTGGAGTTGTTCCCTACAGCTGAAAACACGATATATCTGAGTCACAGAACAAACAAGTGGAAATCAAACTCATACGGACCTTGAAACATCATCTCCACTGGCTGTCTTTCATAATCCTATGAGGTGATATGCATTTTACTGTCAGAAGAAAGTAATCAACAACCTTACCCACCTGTGATCAGGTTAAGCTACTGTAACACCTGGACTGCCAAGGTAAGCTCACTGGTGCAAGAATGGCACTAATATTATAGAAATAACCAATCACCTTCTGCTTAGATTTAAGATACACATCACAAGATGGAGTTCTTACCTGACACTGTTGTCAGAATCAATAAATTCTGGCTGGATAGGTCACAGACCTTACAGGAGAACATTTTCCCCTAAATAGACATTGTATTCAACTGACTCTAATAACTTACACCTATATCTATAGGCTAATGGACCTCTACACTCTCACCAGAGAAGATTCCTTTTGTAGCATACGGCAATTATCAGAGATGCATAACAGGTCAACATGCAGAAAATAAGTGATTGCAGAGTGCTCACACCTAAATGGAACACCTATATCACACTTTTTCCTTTCAACTATCAGGTTTCATTTCAGAAGATGGGGCAGAGAGATTGTAAGAGCCAGAGTTGTCAGATGAATACAAGGAATATATGTTGCCTGGAACCCACAGAGCAGCTGCACATACGAAGCCACAATGCTTGTGATAGCATGCAAAATAAAGACTTTGCAAACCCCGTGTGAATGAGCGAGGTGTGAAAGAAGCCCTCATGGTAGCTGAAGATCAACTGGAAGTTAATAGCTGCCAGGAAAGCCAGACTAAGTGTTGTTACTGATATGATACCTGGAAGGTTGACCATACTCCAGTGGATGGACACACACCCAAGAGGATATTGGAAGCACAGACTCGATAGGCCTTAAGAAAGACAAATAATAATAGAGGATATGAAATCAGAGAAATTAATGTCGGAGTGGAAAACAAGGAAGGGATCAAAATATCTTGTATGAAATCCTCAAATCAATGAAAATAATTTTTAAAAGACTTGCAAAATTATCTTATTTTCCTGGTAAGATGCAAGAGCTTGAAAAATGTTAAGGATCAATTAAAGTGCACCTGCATTACCTTAAAAGTGGTAAGCCTATGTCCAATGCTGTCTTCAGAAATCACTTTCCTTTAGAATTTGGTTTTAGGTTTGACTTTTTTGTTTTTAAAGAGCCACTGTGATTTAAACATATCTTCATTTAATAATTTAGTCTTGAATATATCTCATTATGTGCAGATTGAAATGATGCAGCATCAACTTCCAACTTCTGGGAATCAATGTAAGTTAAATTTTTCACATAGTAGATTTGTTATGTATTTTCTTACTTTCAAAATGAACTGGGAAAAATATAACATATTTATGCATATATGCGCACATTATATATGTACACATAGTCACAAAATTTAGTTACTACAATATAAATTTAATAGCTTATAATGTAGATGGTACTAATGAAACAAATGCATACTTGAATTTCCAAATAAGTGAACTCCTGAATGCAACGACTGAAAACTGTGAATCAAGTACCATATATTAGTCATGTATTTATATTGATGTGATGCTTCCATGTAATCATAACACATTGAATAGCTTTAAAGTATGTCTCTGGATAGGTTGACCAGAAATCGGTTGATGGTTCTGTACCAGGCCATGTGGGGACACAGATTTGACTCAATATATGTGTACATGTACATATACACACACACACACACACACACACACACACACACACACACAAAGAAACTGGAGCTGCTAGTGAGTTAAGATGAGGCAGGCAGAAATCAATAGGTCACCGTGGGAGGTAATGACAGAATCTGCTCCACACACAGAAAGAAGACAGGCTACAGGCAAGTCAAGGCTATAATCGCTGGAATGGGTTCTGCTGTCCACTAGACTTTCTTTACTAAACACAAAGAAAATCCGACTTCAAACAAAAACTTGCCGGTATTAAGATTAATCTGGTCTGGTCGCCTCCCTAGGAGTGAAAACCAGGAATAGTAACATTTAGATTGATAAAATGGATACAGTTAACTATGTTTTCTAATAATAGTTGAATTTTTACACAACAGGCAAATAGTTGCTATTGCGGCTTATACATGTATTCCCCTATATACATATGTGATAAAGATAATTATTAGATTCTTAAAAAGAAGCATAAAGAGCCTAGAACATTATTGAGTTTTTAGCATAAAAACAATATTCACGTTCATGAATACTAAATTTGTTTTAAACGTCAATTTTTAAGACTGAATGAAACTCACACTCACTCTTTTAACTTACAATCTTTATTGAGCTTCTGATGATTTAATTTCAAAATTTTAGAACACTGGCTTCATGTAGCAGGGTTCTTTGTACATGCTTAAAAGATAAAGACGAGGTAAATAAATACTATTAAATGAACAATCTTAAATATGTCTTCATAGTATTATAAATGGATATTTACTTAAAATAGTTAGTGCTAGGATTTGAACCCAAGGCCTCCTGAATGCTAAACATATACTCAACTGCTGAGCCAAACCAAACACTATAAATTAGTATTCCCAATGGAGATTATAGTTAATATTAATCTGTTAAGTGGTATGTACATAACAACTTCATGGGAAATCAACAGACTGTATTAAATCTCAGTATGCTTTACCTTATTGTATATGCCATAGAAAGGATCTGATAAATAAGGCAAATTTGGGAGCTGGAGAGACGACTCAGTAGTTAAGGTAACTGGCTGCTCTTCCTGAGGACCTGGGTTCTGTTTTCTAAACCCACATGACGACAAGAAGTACCCATAGATCCAGTTCTAGCAGGTCTGATACCCTCTTCCAGCCTCCCTGAGCATTTCATTAAGCAGGTGCACTTACAGGCATGGAGGTAGAACACTCATACACATGAATTTAAAAACAAAAGGGAAATTTATTGCCCTTTAGAATCTTAGAAATTCAAACTCAGGCTTTTCTTCAAATATCTGTGATAGAACATGCAGGATACAAGCTGTCTACATTGATGGGTGGGAAAAGACACAGTCAAATCCCTGGAATCCACAGGGTGGAAGGAAATAGTCTCCCACCATTTGTCCTCCAACCTCCACATGCATGGTATAGCATGAACACACACACACACACACACACACACACACACACGCGCAGACACACACACACACACTTACCCATGTGTAATAAAGTTGAGAAAAGATGACTAAAAAAAAATTCCCATTGTACTAATAAGTTAATTGCTCCAACTTACATGTGAAATCACATTCACTGCATTCAATGTCAACATTTTCGGTGAGCCAGTCACCTAGCCTTTTTGGCATTTAACTATTGCATTTTGTAAACATGGTTACAGTGACTTTTTCTACAGACTTACTGTCATAATATTTATAAAACACTTCTGAGCCAGATTTCTCTCAGAATTTCAAGCTTAATTTAACTCTTGCTGCAAACAGACAAAATAGAATAATATCATTTTCAACATAAAAAAAATGAGTCAAAATCATCCCTGAAAACCCTGAGTTTATCTAGGCATTTTTTCCTGTGGGCTCTGCAGCCCATCCATGTAGCTTTAATTATGAGATAGTAGGGAAATACATCTGACCACATCCCTCTCTCTCATCTCATTCTCTCACTAGCTGTTCCTGCTTCCATATAAAATGTCACAGAGTCAGTAGAAGATTTTCTGGATACAGATCAGCACTGTTCTGTTGTTGGATGTCGTATTTAACTTTGCTCTGTAAACAGCCTGCTTTTTCAGATCTACTACATTCGCTAAAATATTCAGAGAAAATAACTAGACATTTTCTAGGAGTGATCCTTTTGTATTCTTATTGTTCTTTGGTCAAAAATTTTAAATACAATTGACTATTTTTTGTAGATTGTTATGATTTCAAATTCACAAATTTTAACAATGAATTAGAAATTTATACAACAGTGGTCATCTTTTTAGGATAAGATTGTAAAATCTTGGTATAAAGCAAAAAATATGAAGGAACTTTTAGAAAATGATACACTGCACGCATTGTTTAAATTCAATTAAATAGCATTTAGATTTAGAATTTCTATGCAACCTCTTCTAACCAAGAGAAGACTGTTTTCAAGGATGATCATGACAGTATTCCACTTCCTATGTTCCTTGCACAAAATAATCAGTAACTCTCGCAGTCAAAACTGGTGTTGTCATCTTCCTTCATCTTGGATTTGGTCTGTCTTTCCTAGGAGAGTTCACCATTAGAATGCAGCAAACAGGAGACCCTGTAGCTTCAAAGCTCATCACTGCACACGTCTGGAATGTGTGCTTGGAATGCACACAGGTCATCTCAGATGATCCCTTTGAAATCCCCATGCTGGGAGATCAATTTAGTGTGTGAAAATACCATGAGGAGAGGGATCAAAGTACTCTTTGTGACAGCCATCCTTATGTTCTACCCCATCTCCCAAAAGGATGCAATCCCACTAATAGACTCAGGTGACCCATCTAGTGGCCTGAAAGTTTAACATGAGTATAGATAAGTCATTGTCTCAAACCATGCTACATTCAGGCTGTTACTTAAAATGCAGTGGGAAATTTACACATTTAACTCACTTCATCTCGCTCAGTCACTGACCCACATTCTAAACTGGTATGAAGTTCAATCCAAATGTTAGAACATACATATATTATACACTTATATATTATACATTTTCTAATTAAAGATATGTTTTTATTACTTTTTATATTATGTGTATGCATGTATATACATGCATAAGTGTCATGCAAAGACTTCAGAGGCCAGAAGAGAGCACTGTATCCCCTGGACCTGGAGCTATGGACAGTTGTTAGCTGCCATATGGGTGCTGGGAATAGAACTCAGGTCTGGTAGAACAGCAAGCCCCAAGATGTATTTTCTACTTTAACATCTATTATAAATTTTCTAGTTTAAGTAACTTATTTTATTTAATGTTTCAATAATTAAATTGCTTCAGTCATTAAATTAGCTCTCATAAAATGCCACATCCAGAGCATAACAAAATGCTGGGAATAGTTAGAAATTTTGTAAACTCACTTTTCAAAGTAAAGAAGTAAATCATCCAGTAACTTGTACGACAGCATAATCATTAATCTCAGCACATCCCTAGTTAGATCATATTCTGCCTTTGATTTCTAACCTTTTGTTCATCACATTCTGACCTCAGATAGAATGCAGTTTCAAAGACAATTTCACAAGTTTCCAACTGGCCTGTGAATCCTTATTTATTAACACATTGTAAACATTAGTATAATTATCTGCATAATTTCCAAATGATTAGATTATAACTAAGTAAGCACCTAAATGAGTAATTCAATGATTTTATAGGGAAAAATCCATAATTCCTAATTTTTCTTTCCAATCTGGGTAGTTAGTCCTGTTTACTGCAAAGAATTGGAGGGGAAAACAAGGTATCTTCTAAATATACTACCAGTTTTTACATTATTTAACTTTTTAAAAATAAATATTTTTCAATATCTAAAATGGATATTGAATCATTATGTGTTCTATATAGAACATCTCAAACAATCTTAATCATCTTTATACTCTTTTTCCCACAGGCACCTCCCCCATAAACCCCCATCTGGAATCCATACATTCTTTCATCTATGTTAAGGTCTATTGTGTCAAGTTAGCATCCCCAAATGACCTCAGTGAAGGTTCATCCACTGAGGTCTAGCTGGTCTACCCAGAGTTCCCTGCTTTAGAAAAATTAGCTCATCTTCACCCAACAGTAATCAGTTATTAATATTTCCTATACAAAGATTGGGGTGTGCTACACATTTCCCCAGTTCCATGCTAGGTTTTTAACTGATTGAGTATGCATGGGTCTTGAGCATGCCGAAATCGTTGCTGTAGGTTCCTATGAGCAGGGTCCCGGGACCCTGTAGGATTCTACTTCCGTATGGTCATGCACCTCCTCACTGGCTCTTACAATCTTTCTGCCCCCTCTTCCCCAGTGGTCCCTGAGCCAGGGATGAGTGAAAAAATATAAAATCCCATCCAGGGATCCTCACTCTGTAGACTCCTAATCTCCATGATTTAGCCATCTGTGACCTTTTGTGCTACTGACCCTCTGTTGCATGAGGGAACTTCATTAATGAGAGCTGAGAGATTCATTAATGACTTCTTTACCCCTTGTTCTATATTGCGTGAGTTTTAGGTATAGAGGTTGCATTGTAGATATGCCACTTAGGCAAGGGCAATTTACAGACAGTGCTTGTGTGAGACCAGCTGTGGTACTTAGTCTCTGTCTTGTGCAAAAGAAACTTCCAAATTTTTATGTATAGCTCTTTTAGATAAGAATCCCATTAGTGACAAAATAATCAAAATTATTGGAAAAATCATTTATTTTCTTTATCATGTAATTTATTGGACAGAATTTACAAAAACACTGTTCTGTGATATATTAAAATCTGCTTCTGTGTTATTATAATTTTGATTTTGGAGACAAGGTTTTAGTATACAGGTATTCATGCTATGTACCTCACTGGGTAGCCCAGGCTCATCTTGAAATTGAAGTGATTCTCATAATTATGCCTCGCAGGTTCTGGGATTGTAGGAATGAGGCACCTTGTCCAAAAATATCATATTTTTAATTAATGCAAATATTACATGATTTTTTTCAAAACTTTAACTCTCAAACTGCAAAATATTTTGAGCCTTCACTCAAATTTCTTTTATCTCAGTTTCAGCATACAGTGTTCTCTCAGGTTGTATTTTTTATTGTAACTGCATATACAAATGGTTACGTTATTTAAATGCTCTGTGTCTATTCAACTATCGATTTTGTTCTGAGAAGTGAGAATTAAATTTTATTAATGCAATGAGAACACATAAAATATTAAGTATTTATTTTCCTTGAGCTCTCAGTAATACAATCATAAAACCCACTAATCATAAAGCAAAATAGTATTTCTTCAATAGTTAATTCTCAACTTTATATCTCTATTTTTCTAAACATACTTCAATTCTAATTTTATCTATCAGATAAAATAATTCAGCTGTTTATGCTTTGAGGTAGCTTGCTTGGATGAATTTCAAAAGGGTGTAGTGGATGAGTTTACAGTGATTCCCAGCAAGCAATGTATTGAAACAGCATGATTGTAGCATAAGCAATTTGAAATGTCTTTGTTTGCTTAGCTTTTTATCAAGAACTAACATCTAGTTGATTTTAAGGGGGGGATCTATTAGTATTTAGAAGGGAACCTGCAGTTTATATCCCTAGGCTGGTTCCTTCCATAGTCCACACTCATAACCCACCAGAACCTCTTCTGCCAGGACCTCTTTGGCCCTCAGAGTGAGAACAATGAGGTTGTTCATAAAATGGAACTTCGTTCTCCTGGCTCTTTTATGAGTTCTGTGAGCACTTGATTGATTACACAGAGAACATATACTATACTTTGTCAGAGTGCCTATTAAGGAGGGTGGGGCCTGAGTTTTAGAGAAGTGAAAGTACATTTGAGTTCTTCCTGTCCTACAATACAGTTCCTCTGTGCAAGTATTACAAAAGTCTCAAGGTGAGGCAAATATTAGATTGCATTTAGGCAGAAGGAGAAAGCACTGTGCATTGTGATGTAGTGCTTTTAAAATTTCACCATTCAACATAATTGGATTCTAATAGAAGGTTTCTGCCATGGAGCCCTTTCAGTCAAGAGTTCTATCAAAAAACTTGGTTTTACTTGCGTCTCTATTGAAAAGACTTATTTCATTCTAAATGCTATCCCTGGGGAAAACTAAGTAACTAAATATGTATTGGCAACCATAAGTAATGTGGAATCAACTGTAATTATTAATACATTTATGTGAATCATACAGAATGTAGTTCTAAATACGCACATTGAAAAATACATCTTTTAAAATTTTTATTTATTTATTATTTATATTATGGGTATGAGTCTTATGCCTGCATATATGCAAGTGTACTCATTTCATACAATCCACACAGAGGACCAAGAAGAGCTTTGTAATTCCTGGAACGAGAATTATGTATGGTTGTTAGCCTCTCTGTGGTCCTCGTTGAACCTGAGTCTTCTGCAAGAGCAGTGAATGCTTTTACCCATTGAACTACCTCTCCAGCCCCATTTTTAAATTTCAAAAGAAAATATGTTCACTTTAATTTTATATGTGTGAATATTTTACCAGCATGTATGTAAGTGTACATATGTGTGCAAAGGCTGGGAGGTCAGAAGAGGAAGCCAGATCCCCATGAGGATTAGTTAAGTATAGTTGTTAACTGCAATGTGGGTGGTGGGAACTGAATGTAATTCCTCTACTAAAGCAGTCTTAACCATTGAGACATGTCTATCATCACAGAAACACATCTAGTATTACTCAGTTATTGGTTCAAAGAGATGAACACAATTCAGTTATATTGTTTGCTAATTATTACAGTAAATGACCTCAGAGTACATAACAAAGATAAGAAGTTGGACATATGATTCATATTATATCCAGTTCAGCACATCTATTGTCTTAATTAATTGAAACCACAGTAAGAAAAAAAAGTTCAGCATAAAGATAGAATTTCGGACAATTTGCAAACATTTTTCCTCACCCAATGTATGACCTGGGCATTTTAATAACTTTCCTACATCTCTTCATGGTTTCTCAGCTGTAAAATGTGGTGTAAATATCAGGTAAAGGTTGGTAAACTGTGCATAAACCAGTCAGTAATGATTCTGTAAAGCTACTGAGTTTCTCCCATGAAAATCTGTGAGTGCCATATTAAATTTAATTTTTAATTCACTGTTGAATCTCTGTAAAACAAATAAACATGTATCAGGAAAAAAGTTTTTAAATGTCAATCTCATGAATCCTCGTCTCAATTATATACATATTTGAGTAGTTTTAAAGTGATTTCACTCAATTATTTTATTTTGTAGTTCTAGAAGCTTGCATGATGTGAGGAAATTCTTGTAATTTCATAGATTTTCAAGTGGAACATATAAACAGACATTTAAACTCACATGAAGCTTCAGATGAGTGATAGATATTTAAATTAAATAGTTGAGTTCTTTATAAAGCACAGTTTGTGATCTTATGAAGACTTTTTCTACAGCTAATATAAAAGATATAGATAAAAGGGAAACCTGTTTTATAAAGAAATTAACAGATAATATTTTATTTATCAATAAGTGTATACTATAATTTTATAATGAGATAAAATATGACAAATATATGTTAAATATCATCTGTCATATTATTGTTATAATTATCCTTCAAAACTTATATCTCTAACCAGTACTAAGCTACAATTTTTAAAAACAAGTAATGCCTTAACCAGATTAAAGAGAATAATCACGATTTAATGACATGATTCATCCCCACATTTATTTGAATTTTTTAGACAAGAGTGTTTAGTTGCAGATAATCTCACTACATTTTGTTACAGCTATGTATATTCCAGGTAATATTTAGGATTATGTGACCAAAAAGGTTTTCTTTAAGTATCTCCTTCCCACTAGTTTTATGACTTTAAACAAATCACTTAATATTTAAAATGCTTTCAAACTTGAAATAAAATTGAATCAGAAAACACTGAAATAATTAAAATGGCATTTTCTCTTTGAACTGATTTAACACTTTGAATGAAATATATTTTAAGAGATGGACTGGGAATGGTGGTGTATGCCATTAATCCCCATACTCAGGAGGCAAAGATAGCTGTGTTTCCAAGAGATCAAGGTCAGCTTGAACAGCATAGTGACTTTCAGGCCAGCTTGGGCTACCACTGTTGGTGCAGCAGTCGCATTTTTATATTGGTGGTAACAATCAACAGCTCTCTGATTGAATTTAAGACTAACTCAATGGAAGGACACTCATGTGTGGTACTGTAAGCAGAGACAAATATACATGACTGGAGAGGCCACAGATTCTAGAGAAAAGTTTACTTTTGCCACCTCCCTAGACCAGTATAATTTCATACTTTATTCTAATATTCCTCTTCATATTTAGAGACAAGTGCAACTTTCACTCCTCATCAAAGAAGCTTCTTTTGCAACAAATGAAAACTATTACAGAGTTCCACGAGTAGTCAAATATCTGTGAGACACTTAACCCTAAGTGACACATATTCAAGGCAACCTCTACATATAGGATGAATGCATCTTTCATTTCTCACCAGAGAAGCTTCCTTAAACAGAATATGATGATTAATACAGAGACCCACAATTAGCCAATGTGAAGATAACAGGAGGCTAAAACTTGCTTAGCCTGAATAGAATACCAGTTTCAAACCTCTTCCTGCCAAGGCTCAGGGTCTCTACTAAAAGAAGATGTGGGGAAATTATAAGAGCCATAGAGGGAAGATGACAAAAAAGAAACAGAGTTCTCCAGACAGCTGGTCAGTTACTAATATGAACTCACAGCAAGGGTGACAGCATACATATGTCCTATACAAGTTCAAATCACTTGAAATCAACACATAGATCTGGAGAAGTGGGAGAGAATTCTCAACCAAACCTAAGAAACAGGGATGGGACTCTCAGTGGGCCCAGTGGTGGACCCACACTGAAGGTCATTTAGGAACACAAGTCACAGACTCTCTATATATGAGAGCACATTAAATTGGGCAGGAAACAGTAGCAGAGGAGGTGTAGATAAGGAACGGAATCTAAGTACTATCAAAGTACATTGTATGAAAACCACAAAAAATCAATAAAAATAAAATTTTTAAAGGGCGATAAAAGAAATAAGACTAATTTCAAATAAAAATATTTTAGGATTCCATTCATAGTGGATCAAGCCGTTATAGCAGCATTCGAGAGATGGAAGTATTAAGGTAAAAGTTCAAAGTCATCCTTGGCTACATAGGAAATTTAAGTATAGGTTGGGATATAAGAATGTCATTCTGAAAGAAGAAAGAAAAGAAAGAAAGAAAGAAAGAAAGAAAGAAAGAAAGAAAGAAAGAAAGAAAGAAAGAAAGGGGAAGGGAGGGAGGGAGGGAGGGAGGGAGGGAGGAAGGAAGGAAGGAAGGAAGGAAGGAAGGAAGGAAGGAAGGAAGGAAGGAAGGAAAAGAACCAACAACATCAATAATCAGAAAAATATTCGGTCAGTTTGCTTTTGTTAAAATTAAGTACAGGTAAACTGCTAAAAAAAAAATAAAAATAAGCTGCAAATTAAGAGAAAAAAAGTGTTTGACGACTAACTACTATCCAAATCATACAAGATTTTCCCATTCACTCCCTTTCGAAATTCTCCAACCTATTCAGTCTGTCAATTAATCATCTTGCTTCTTAAAGAGAGCAATGTTAATAAAATATTTTTAAATAATAAAGATTTTTAAAACAATAATTAAAAGAAATAATTCAATTAAAAACCCAGAAATGATCTCAAGAGACATCTGATCAAAAATGGAACATACATACATCAATGATCACTTGCTATTAGAAAAACACTAATTAAACAAGTAAAGAAATGCTGTGAACATCATAATGACTGAAATCCAAAACATGCATTGATGCCTGGGAGAGAGAGCAAAGGAACTCTTCTTCTTCCTTGTTGAGAGTGTAAAATGATATTAGCAGTGTAGAAGACAGATGTGCATTGTCTTAATATGCAAAATTCTTTATCTTCCTAACATTTTTAAGAAATCTTTTCATTTTTCTTCTCTCTCTCTCTCCTTCTTTGGTTCTTTCTCTCTTCATCTTTTTCATCTTTTATTCCTTCCTTTCTTCCTCCATTTTTTCCTTCTTACTTTCCTCTTTTTTATGTATATAGCTGTTTTGCTTACATGTATCTCAATATATGTCATGCAGTGTCCATGAAGCCCAGAAGAGGATGTTGGATCCCCTGGAACTAGAGATGCTGATAGGTGTTAGCTGCCATGCGGATGCAGAGAAGCAAACCTGGGTCCTCTGCAAGAGAATAGCAAGTGTTCTTTTCTGCTGAGCCATCTCTTCATTTGATCTAACATTTATGCTTCTTGTGTTTCGCACAGATGATTTATATATACATGTCTGCACATAATATGAACATGAATATTTAAGTGGCACTGATATTAATTGCCAAAATCTAGACACAATCAAGTTATACTTAAATAGATTAAAGAGTATCACTCCTGTGACATATCCACAGAAAGCAATGTGATATCACTCAGCAATACAAAGCAATCAACTGGCAAACAATCAAAAAGCAGGCACAAATCTTAAATGCATGTCATTGAGTGAA
This sequence comes from Eospalax fontanierii, assembly GCA_035773235.1. Lineage (NCBI taxonomy): Eukaryota > Metazoa > Chordata > Mammalia > Rodentia > Spalacidae > Eospalax > Eospalax fontanierii. The sequence goes on from CM069536.1 coordinate 64,049,680, forward strand.
AGAAGCCATTGGCATTATGGAAGCTTACTTTTCAAGTTTTATGATATTCTGTTTGAACAGAGTGTGCAGCAAATAATCGTATTAACTGCTGCCCCTGGCTGGGGGTTATAAAGTGCAAATTAAGCATGTGAAGTTCCTGAGATTTGTTTTTGTTTGTTTGGTTGGTTTGGTTTGGTTGATCTCTTTTGTTTTTTGAGAATGAGTCTCTCTTGTAGCCCTAGATGCTCCTTATGTAGACCAAGCTGACCTCGATCTCAGGAAGATCTGCCTGCCTCTGTCTCCTGAGTGCTAGGATTAAAGGTTTACACCACCGCACCTAGTTCTTCCTGAGATTTTTAAGTCTGTAAAACTATTCCGTCAACTCTGCATGTCATTATAATGATCTGCACATGACACTCTGGATTTTTGAACTTCCTAGTATGAAAAATAAATCATTACATATGTAAACTATTAAAACATATATCTAGGAGCCATAATATTCCTAAGGGTAAGTAGAATTTGATAAAAGAAAATAACTCTTATTATAAATGCTTGAAATGATGTCATGAAGGTTGTAGAGACACAGATGTTGATGTCTGTATCTTTGGAAATAAGTCAGACAGGTAGATCTGAAAGAAAAAGGAGGTGCTTCTCCTAACATAAAGATACTAATCACAGGAATTTGAATTAACAACATTTACAAGGCTATCAGCATACATCAAAATTGAAAGTTCAATAAATCTGTGACAGACTGTGAGAGCCAGACTTCTCTGGAATGAAGGTTTACAGATAAACAAGAGGAGACATACTGATATAGTTCTTCTATTTAGAATTGGCACTGGAGACATTAGAATGACATCAGTCTTACCTTAAATCACATTTATAAAAATAAATATTTATACTTAGAAATAAGGATAGATAGGGGCACATGAATGTATTTGTGCACAAACTACAAATTCGTGTGTCTGAATTTGCTCCCCCAAATTAATAACTTGGTTCACATTATGAGACAAACAATTCTAAGTAGGGAGATATTCAAAATGTTTTCTGAGATCTCTACAGACTAACGCAGTTTAAAGCTGAGATTCTGACAAATGGATAAAGCCTACAGTCCAGCTGTAGATTACCTGAATATAGGAACTTGAAATGGAAAAGGGGGCTGTTGATGCTAAAATTCAAATCCTGTACAATATAAATATATACCAAAGGAAAACAGAGCTTGCTAGATCATTACCTTCCAAACCCCATGGTAAGACTCAGATTTCTTAGGGAAAATAAGACTACTGTGTACATTTAAAATGTCATATTTCTGAGGAATAAATAACTACTTAATTTGAATGGCTTGAAAAAACATTTCAATGTACATGTCAGTGACAAAACAAAATTTTGAAAAACTCATCACTGGAATTAAATTGTGTTCAATGAACTCTTAGAATTTGAAGGACAAAATCTTGTGAGACAGTGGCAATTACTAAGAAATATTGGGTAAGAATATAACTCAGAAGGGAAATTAATAAATGAAAATAAGGAAACAGGAATGAGATTGTAGCTCGGTGAAAGACAACAGATCCTGACTTTGATCTCCAGAACCACAAAATAAAGAGTAAAGACCATAAAATGTTAACAAGGATCACTGAAACAGACCCTTCAGAAAGAATAAGATAGATTATCATAAGAACACTGAAGACAAAAGACTGAAAGTATGAATAAGAATTACAAAAATTCTGACTACAGATAGATTAGAAACTAAATGCAGTATGAGAATATTATAAATAACTTTGTTTTCAAATGACAAAAGGTTGTCTGTTAAACCACAGTAGACATTTGTTAAATATTGATATGAAAAAGGGGACTAGAAAGCCCTAAATTAAATTTATAAAAACACTGCTAAAGATAAATCAATAATATACAAAGTATTTATTAAAAATTTCCCCTCACAATTATTTAACTGAACAAGGCTATAGATATTTCTGCATATAGTAATATTTTGGTTTTGGAAAGGCAACGAGGTGTATAAACAGTCTATTATGGAACATTCTTAGCAGATTGTGAACAAGTCCAGTAATCAAATACATTAATGTTTTCAGTGAAACTTATGAATATTCACAGTAATTAAGATAAAGACTCCAAATAGCCTCACATCTGTTCATATCAGATTTGGCCTTGGAATAAACTCTAGTGTCAAACTTATTTTAAAAACCCCACTGCTTTTTAAGTTTAGAAATGAATAAGTTGTGATTCTGTGTGAGTGTGTCATCTATTTAAAAGTTACATGTAAAAGCATATTTTTATAAACTAGTTACATAAACAAGAAATATAATTTTGAACATGATTTATAACCAAATATTATTAAAATAACTAGAATAAATCAAAGAAAGTATTACCAACGCATGTACACAGAGAAAATAATGTTAATTGAAAATAAGGTGAAGGTACATGGAAAAATTTACCATCTTCATCTATAGAAGACTTGATTATAAAAAACTCAAAATTACATGATTATCATAAAATGTCAATATAAATCCAAACTACTTCTATTGGTGCTGAAGTGGCTCTGTAATCTGGGGTGGTGGTAATCAAAGGCTGTCCAATTAGATTTAAAGCCTTCTCAATAGTAGGGAACTCATGAGTGTCATATTAATATAGCCAAATGTGTATGGCTGGAGAGGTCATAGATCCCAGATAAAACCATATCTCTGGCATATCTCTAGACAAATGAAATTTCTTACTGTATGCTAAATATGGATTTGTACACCACTCATTAAGGAAGTTTCTTTTCTCAACAGATGGAGGCTATTAAAGAGTTTTACAACTGGTCACACACAGAAAATATATGTCTGAGAGATGCCCCGGCCCTAAGTGACACATTTTCGGTGGAGTCTCTATCACAAATGTTCCTGGAACACATAGGAACAGGGGGTAGAGAGAATACTAATGCATCCTTCAGCTCTCACCAGCAGAGCTTCCCCACATAACAGAGTGCAATGCACACAGAAGGTCACAACTGCCTAAGCTTTAGAGAAAAAGGACTGCAGAGTGCATGTTCCTGGATATAACTCCTACATTAAACATCACCCACCCATGGCTCAGGGACCATTGCAGAAGATGGAGCAGTAAGACTGTAAATTGGTGCATTAAAATAAAGAAACAGAGGCTTTCATGCCTCTGGAAACATGCTCATATGAACTTGTAGCAATGCTTGTCTGTAAATGTAAGGATCCCTATTTAGGATATGGTAAGAAATCTCTAGAGATATGATGGAGATATGGTTTACTCTAAGGTCTAAAAGATTAGTAGGAAGTTTAATCTCAAATCCAGGATGTCTCTCACCTGTAGGTAAGAATAGGGGCAAAGCAATATCTAGATATGTGAATGTTGATCCACACATCCTTCCTTCAGAAGATACAAAGGTAAAAGTACCTGGTGATTGTCAACAGTATGAAAAGCTACTTATGTTCAACAATGATGACAAAGTGCTTTAATGCGTTTGGAAAAAGATGAGCCATGGCTCCTGCCCTCGTTCGGGGAGACTTCTAAGTTCTGTCCATTCTTTAAACCAATCACTTTTTATGTGGGAAAATTGTTGAAAGTCTTATGTCTACTCAGATCTGTTTCCAAATTCTATCCCTGTTAATTCTTACAACACTTCATCCACTTTTCTCGGATAGCATCTGGTGTTTCAAAAGCCAAATTCAAATTAAAATTCAGAAACCACACCCCACAGCTATAAAGAAGGCCACATTTTTTCTGTCTAATTGCTTCTCTGAGATATTTGTTATGGCCTGGAAAGAAAATTACAAAGGCTGTGTTTTACATAATTAAATTATCATTCTCACTTTCATCAGCTCTTAAGAAGGGTGGCCTCCTCAAGTACCCTTCATTTCATGTAGGCAGTGCTGGGCTGACTCTTGTGTTGAGTTTCCTCTTGATATCCACCTTCCACTTTCTTTCCTATGATTGCATTCCACTATAGTTTTCTTTTACACTGAGTCAAATTATATTTTATATAACTCTCCCACTATAAATAAGGATTTGTCTGTGTTTTGCCTACAGTAAAATTGCCTATCCTGTACATATTGTCAAAATATATCACAAATTACTTTACTTTGAAGACTACATGCCACTCTGAGTATTTACTGTTTCTCAATTTCTTCCTATCCTTGAGTTGATATAAGTTTCTATTTTGTATCATTTTCCTTTCTACAATAATGTTCTTTGTATTTCTTGTAGTGTAGTGAGTTCTGTTTTTATTTTATAAATGGCTTAGATTTTTAAATGAATCACAGTTCTCAAAAAAGCAATAGTATGTGTGTGTGTGGTGTTTTGGGGTATGTGCATGTTTGTATATTTATTTATCTATCCATAATAGTTTTAGGGAATTGTCTTATAGAAGAAAAATGACAAATCCTTAATCTACAAAGCACACTGGACAGTCAGAGAAGAGTGGATGCTGCATTCTTGACTCCACTTTCAAGCTAGAGGTATATTTCTTTTCTCCTTGAGGGATCACTTTCTTTTCTCCTAAGGGCTTTAATGAACTAGAGAAGATTTACCTATAAGGTGGAGAGCTCTCTGATTTACTGAATGTTCCAATTTAAAGAACCATCACAGGTTAAAATTACTTTCAGAGCAACACTTAGGTTGGTGATAGTCCACAAAATGAGATTACTGGTGTAAGAAAGTGCTCACATAAACTCAACCACAGAATTTTGGCTTCATTTGTGAGAGGTTCTTGCAGGGTCTGGAACTTCACGTTACTACTATGTTTGTGTTTCAACATTTTTATACTATCATTCCTTTGTGTTCTATGCTGTGTGGGTAAAGGAGAGAATGTGGTGATTTTCATGTGGTGTCCAATTTGATTAAGATAGTATTGGGAAATTTTTAAGAATTCGGTCTTTCTGTTTCTTCTAAGGTTTTGTTGAGATTGTTGGCTGTGCAGGCATATAGTTTTCAATAGATGTGGAAAATTTTCAGGTATTATTTAAATAAAACTTGTATTCCCTCATTCATCTCCAAGTCTACCTATTTAAGTCCCCTTGGTATTGGCCCATTCCTCACTATATCCCTATTAGGTCTGTTCGCATTGTGATGCATGTGGGGTGCTTTCTTAAATGAGACACCTCTAAGGAGAGCTAAATACAAGCAATGTGTATGAAGCAGGCACATCGTTTACAGTAATTAACAGCCACATCTTCTTCAGGACCCTAGTCCTTGCTCCGCTCAACTTTAGTGGAAAAAAAAGATAAAGAACGCACTATTCGCTAGTCCTGCTTCTAAGCCTTTCCACTGGGTTACTGGGCAGATACTGCTAATTGTGAGTCGTTCCACCACTTGTCTGATAATTAAAATAAACTGTGATATAAAGACACTTGTGTCTGGTGTTTTGTGTTGATTTCTGGACTGGGAATTGGACCTATGGATTTATACACGCTAACCAAGTATTCTTCTGTTGCGCTACGTCCTCATTTCCCTGTTCACCATGGGAGTGTGAGACTGAAAGATTTTATTTTTATCTTTTATTTACTTTTTGTGTATTTAATTGATTTTTTGTGTATTTCATACACAGCATTTCAGTCATCTTTTTACCTCCTTCCCCATCGCCTCGCTCCCATAGCCACCCTGACACTGGGCTTCATGCATTCTGTTATTTACGCCAATGCCTATCAAGTCAAGCTAGTGTGTGCAGGCTTCTCTCAGTGCAAGTTCCTATTGAAATGCTATTCTCGAGATCTTCAGGATGACATTTTACTTTTTCTCTATTAGATATTATTAACAGAGTAACTTTTGGTTCCTATTTTGGTAAAATTCAAATTAAGGGCTTTAATTGAAAATTTCATTTGATGTGTGAAAATATTAACAATCTTAGTTAAAAATTAGTTTCTAATTCTTAGATTTATCAGAATGAATAATTGGGAAGTAATTAATGGTCATGTAAAAATAATAATTAACCCCAGGGTACATTAAACATTTTTTTAATACTTACAATTCTATAATCAACTAGGAAAACATTTAACAAGTTAAAGCATCATTTGCTGAGTTCGTGGTCATTGTGAATAGCAAAACACTAAATAATTAACCTTTTACAGGAACATCTGGTAATCTTTCCATAAATGTGTTACTTAGATTTTATGAATGCAATTTTCCTATGATTATTTACTAAATTAATCTATTATTCAGTTGTTTATCATAGTTTGTTTTCTAACACACACAGGGATTAATCATAGCACAATAGTTTATGACTCTAAGGTCATAAGTGCATATGAATAAAATAACATGTAATGGTAAAAATCAGAATGATTTTATATAAAATATTAAATGCACATTTTTATTTATTAAATTCTTTGCAACACGTGAGGTTTCCTTTTAACTTCATCACAACCATATGAATGAAACAGTATTCTCAATTTGTAGACAAGAATATAATCCCTGGGAGGGCAAATTGTGTGCCTCCATGTTTTTAAGAGTCAAGACTGAAATGTACCTACTTTACATATGTTTTCACTATGTCATCATTCTTCCTGCCAGTACTAGCTTGATATTCTTTGTCTGTTCTATAACTCATATACATAGTTTCTTTAACAATCTGGTCTTACTGTCAAGTTGCAACTGTTAACCAAGAGAAATAGCAATGGTCAGTACTGTTTAAAAGTCTATGGGACCACCCCTGTCAACAACACAAAAGAGGTTGCTATGACAAAATATCAGAGACTATGGATCTTAAAGAACACAAATTTATTTCTGACAGCTCTTCCATCAGCAAGACCATGGTTAAAAGTGTTGATGATTTCAAGGTTTTTTTGAGGCCACTTCTTCTAGTTCATAGATATCTATCTTCTCTATATATCCTCATATGGGAGCGAAAGAGAACTCTGAAAGTTTTGTCTCCTGAAATGGATTATAACCAATAATGAAAATTCAAATTGCATGAACTTATCTAAACCAAATTAACCTCCTAATAGTGCCATCTACAAATTTCGCTGAGGATTAGGTTCTGAGAGTGGAGAGGATATACATTCAATCTATTTCAAACTTCAAACTAATATATTTCCAGAAATTTTAGGATAAAGAGATGTTGTTTTTATTATGTTAAAGTTATTAATGTGTGTGTATGTATACAGGATCTGTGGGTGGTGAAGGAGGGTGTATATACTATGGCACACCTCTTTATAACAGTTTTAGTGATCAAGTTTAGACTTCCAGACATGGACTGCAAGTACCCTTATCTACTGAAATGTCTCCTCATCCAGTTAAATAGACATTTTTTTCTGAGCTGAAGTAAGGTATTAAGTTAGCAATGTTCTGTTTAAGAAGCAGAGAAGGGCACGATCAGAAGGGAAAGAAGATTCAAAAGAAGTCTGTTAGCCATAACCCTGTTTTATTTTCTCACTGACATTAATTTGTCTCTCCTCTTTAAATATGGGTGTTTTATAAGCATTTTTCACATATGAACTTATTTTTTCTTATTTCTTTAGGTGTACCAGTTGTTTCTATTTGGTTTGAGTGTACATGGTGGGGTCATGATATGTAACATCTTGCACATTACAACTATGTTCCTTGATTTAATATAATGTGTTTATTTGAAAACAGAAGAGCCCCTGAGAATCTGATGGTATTTTCAGGAGCATCATTATGTTATGCTATGTTTACATTAAGATCATGAAAAGCCTTATTCACTACTTTTCTTTGCTCATCACTGGATAGTGGTGATTAACATTGAAACAACTTGGCAGAGTAACAATTATCAAGAGCAAATTACATTTTCACAAATGAAATGCTTCAAGAATATAATATTGATTTCTATTTTCTTTTCTGAGTGGAGGCACCAGATATGCCACTTGAGTTATGCAGGAAGGAAAGTCTACAGATGCTCAGTGACTAATCTGTGAACTTTGTAAGGCAATTACTTGAGTGTCTCATAATGTGACTAACTGAAAGTCACACAGCAAACCAATTAGAAAGAAAGCAACCAAATGTCTAATCTTTTGTTTGTTCCAACAAAGGAGTTTGTCTTCATTGAATTATAAGTTTATCTTCATTGAATTCTAGAATTAGACACCACCAATAAACAAAAATCCCTTTTGAATAAGTGTTAAACACCCTCTATAATAGAAACACACCAATTTCTTTAAGGAAAAAAGGAATCAAATTATTTCCACAAAACTGACAGGCCTCAGGCAGTGCTGACTTCAGGACAAAGACTTTGAAATAAAAAGTCTGACAATCTGTGATATTACCAATTGAGAAAATAATCTTATATCCAATGATACAATGTCAACTTGTCATGCTACAAAATTTTTTCTTTCATTCGATCAGATTATAGTATAACAACTACTTTCTCTCAATCTTTAAGACTTTGAGGGCAGGGGTTAGGGGAAGACAGCTTCTTTTCCGTAAAGAATGCTTTTTAGTGCCTTTGAAAAGTAAGGGTAAGACATGCAGTCTATGAGTTGGAAGGCACCAGTTGCAATTTTCTGTAATCTTTTATTGTAAGAGTGTAGTTTTATCAATTCTGTGAAATGAAAAACTAGTAATATCAAATTGAATAAGACTTCATTAGCACAATACAGTTGTGATTCCTGCTTTTACACAGAAACACTGTCTCACCCATCATAAAAATGGTAGTAATTACTGTATCACAATGCTGCAGTTAATTCTGCACATGCCTAACTTTCCAACTAGATCATAATATTCTTTAAAGTTGAGACATAACCCACATTTTCTGTGGTGTTTTGCATATGGTTGAAGCTAACATTTGAAAATGAATATTTAGATTGTATTCATATGTTATCAAGAAAAAAAATCCTTCCTTTTCTTTGCTGTCCTATTTAGTGATATTTTCTGCAAGAAACTGGACGCATGGAGAACTGGTCTTCCATACAAACACAGTATGTCTAACATGGTAGGTGGTATACTCTTGTTGCATTCTTATAAGCAAGTTTTGCATGATTAATTGAGAATGAGAGGATCTTGAGATGATATGCCCTACTAAATACCCATAAGGAATCCCTCACTCACCATCAGAAATATCAGAACTTCTCTAATATTTTTGCTGTGATGTATGTCTATCCAAATGCCATGAAGTTCTCATATTGTAAGTAACTGAAGCTATTTATGGGTTCATATATTTGTACATTATCATCTCCTACTCCATTTTGTGTTGCTGGAATGAAAAGACCCTATTCTATTAGTCAAAGATTTCCAGAGAAATATAACCAAAAGGAAAAAAAAAAGAAATATGTTAAGAATTGACTCATGGATATAGGCACTGGCAAGTGGAGGACCTACCTTGTCATTCTACAGGGTAAGTGTTTATAACCAAAACTAAATAGATAAGGCCCATCGACTGCATGGATGGGGATCTGCTCTATATAAAGCCTGAGCAGGCAGTCTCTCAGGACAAATTGATTTGACTATATATTTGACTTCACAATATTGCAAATGCATGGCCCAGTGAAGAGGGGGGAAAAAAACCCTGTTTGGTTAACTTTTGACAATCTTATATGTAATGAAATACGGTCCTATATAACCCTCACTTGCCTCCTTTAACTGCTTGAATCTCTGCCACAACAGGCTGCTCTCTCAAGCTCCTGTCCTTTTCTTTGGATATCCCATCAAGTCCGGTCTGTGTTACCCATGTGTGCACTGGATGTGGAGTCATCAACTGGAGCACATATGAGTAACTTTTCACTCATTCAAAAGAATGATTCTGTCTCCACCAGCAGCTATCCACCAATAATATTTCCTCAGCATGAGGTGGGGTCTGGAGAATACCTACCCCATTTATACCAGGTTTTTGGCTGAATTCATGATGGACAGGTAACTACAGCTGTTATGAGTTCGGGATTGTGATAACCATGTCAATCCCAGATTTTTCACAGCACCTGTCCTTTCATCCCAACCCTTACATTCCTTCTGCCGTCTGTTCCACAGTGCTCCCTGAGCCTTGATGGTGGTGAGGTTAATACAGATGTTTTATATAGGACGCAGCACTCAATCTCTTATGCTCAGCACTTTAATTGGTACGCATCTCTCCGTTGACTGCTGTCCACTGCAAAAGCAGCTTCTCTGACCAAGGCTGAGAGCAACCCAGGTCTCACAATATAAGCACAAATGTTTACATGCAATTTAATAGCCATTACCATGTAGCAAAATAACAATAGCAGATTCTACCTTAGGGTAAGATCTCCCCAGTCATGGGGTTTTGTTCAGAATTACAGTACTAAGCATGAAATTTCCTCTTGTGGATCAGGGCTCAAACATAATCAGAAAATGCTTAGTTATCCTATAATATATATCTGGGTTATATAGGGTGATTCTATTTCTATTTTTTTGAGAAACTTCCATACTGATCTCCAAAGTGGCTACATTAAGCACTAAAAAGTCTCAAAAGTAGTATAGGTGAGTTCCTTTTCTCCATTTTGTCACATCCATGCCAGCATTTCTTGTCACTTGTATTCTTGATGATTGACATTCTGGCCCAATGAACATTAACATATGTGACAGAATTCATGAAATCTTGTAGGGGGTATGGGTCAGTGCTGATAGAAGATGGGGTCTAGATATAATCAAGTTCTATTGCACAGAATTTACAAAATTCAATAAAAAGTTCAAAAGAATAAATAGATAAATAGTTTAAAATTGATGAAAATTTTGTCTGAAACAGCAAAAAAAAAAAAAAAATATCTCCCCAAAATAAAAGGGAGTGACTGGTGAATCTACTGCAGAATTCTTCCAGAACTTCAACCAAAAAATGTACAAGATAATTTCATGAATTAAAGAAGAAGTGAAAGGTCTCAAACTCCGTTTATGAACCCAGTATATTCTGCTCATGGTAAAAAACAAATAAAGAAAAATTACAAATCAATATCCTTAGTCAATTTGTGTAAAAGTTCTCAGTAAAATATTAGGAAACCAAACACAAGCTCATTTGAAAAAGATCATTCATCAGACCAGACATGGTGGCATATGCCTTTAGTCCTAGAACTTACTAAGTAAAGACAGGCAGATCTCTCTAAGTTCAAGATCAGCCTGCTCTACATAGCAATTTGCAGTCCAAACAGTGCCATGTAATGAGACCATACCTCAAAAAAAAAAAAAAGAAAAACAAAAACAAGCAAAGAATGCTCATTCATGATGCCCAAGTTGGTTTCATTCTAAAGATTCAGGAATGGTTCAAAAATTATAAGTAAATAAATAATACCCATCTCATAGACTCAAAGAGAAATCACATAGTCATTTTATTAGACATAGAAAAAGCCTTTGACAAAATTCAACACACCTTCATGATAAATGTCAGAGATAGACTAGGGATGAAGGGAGATTACCTTACCATAATAAAGGCTGTAAAGAAGAACTTATAATAGTAATCATGCTATGTGGAGAACAAAATATCTAATTGCTTCCACTAATATGAGGAATAAGGCAAGGCTGTTCACTTTCTATGATGTTACTCAGAATAGTGCTTGTTATGCTGGGTATGGTGGTGCATGCCTTTAATCCCAGTCCTGGGAGAGAGAGAGGTAGAGTTCTGTGAGACCAAGATTAGTCTGGTGTACGTAATGAGTTTCAAACCAGCTGTCTTAAAACACACACACACACACACACACACACAGTAGTGTTTGAAATCTTAGCTAATATGACAGGAAAAGAGACAGATAGAGGGGCTGCTGATAAAAAAAATAGTCAAGTAATCTCTTATATGAGACACTAAATCTCCATCAAAATATCTCAGAGCTGATAAATAATTTCAGCACAGTGACAAAATACAAAGCTAACAACAAATAGTAGCCTTCCCATATGTTTTATTTCATTGTTGGTTTTAGATATAATTTCAATGAATTCCAGTCTGGCTTTGACCTAACAGCAATCCTCCTTAGTCTTCCAAGTGCTAGAATGACAAGTGTGTGCTAGCAAGTATTTGCTGTGCCTAGGTAGAAAATGTCCCGTGATTTTTCAGTTTTTCCAGCCACATGATATATAGAACAATGATTTCCTGTGATGTTGGGCAAGAACAGTAACAGTGGCTCCTAATATTCCAAAGAAGCCCATAGTGATGACTGTTAATCCTTCAAGTACTATGGTACTGTTCACTCTGTAAGGGTTATTTGACACATTTTTGGCAAAGAGTTTTCTAACATGATTTTTATAACACTGAAATACTTTCAACATGAAACATTATCATTCAAAACGTGTCTGTGATTTTAATATTAATCTTATCTGAAAAAATATTTCCAAATATAAATCTAGACTAGTATTTGACTCCAAATCTAGGCATGTCAGCCTCATCAGGTTGACAGATAAAATTAACTGTCCTATGTAACTTTTATCTTGGTTGCATGCTGGAATCTAGAGTTAAAACCCAGAAATTTGTATGACTTTTCATATTTTATGTGTTACCTTTTTGTTGCTGTCACTTATTTGGAATGGCTCATTCCATTCTGTTAAATATCTGCATTTAGAAACTTAAAAACAAACCACAAAGAATTGTGAATGACTAGGAATCACTGGCAACCTATTAATAATTGTGTAAAATTAACTCCCTTTTGAAACACATTTACTATTTATAAATTGATAATGGTTAATAATGATAATAATGTAGGATTTTATTAGAGCTCGTCTCTCTATGGTATGCCAGAATATGTATCCTTCAGTAGACAAGTTCTGTATCCCTGAATGTATGAAGAAGTTTTCATCATTCAACTTGTGACTCAGAAAGAGCATACACAAAGAGAGTAAAATTCTGCAGATACACAAAAGAATCAAAGTATAGATGACAATGATGAAGAGATAAATCTGAAAGTTGTAAAATCTTATCTTGATCTAAAAACTTAAAAGAAATGTCCTAGAACAGGACTCAGTAGAATAGTATGCTGGGAGCTTCAACAACAATGGTAAGGCTCTGCTTTTCTTTGCTTTCTTTTACTTAAGAGAGACTCGGAAGTCAAAACAAGGTAGCATTCTGATGTAACCTCATTCATTCCTCTAGTGAGGGGTCCAATTGTCAAGACACCTTACAGTGGTGACCAGGTTTTCAACAAGCACAGTTTCCCTATAGTGACAAAAATATAATAGGAATTACTTGGTTTTAAGAAGGCTTAATATTTTTTCCATTATAAATTATGGCTGCCTTATCCCATTCTTACAGCTCAATCTCTGCCTCCAGACCACTGATAGTTCCCACTCAAAATCCCATTATATATTTTGTTGTCAAGTGTATTGACAACATCCAAAAAGTAGTAGTAATAACAATGTCTTTTATCATTAAAGGCATGTCTCCCTCATACAGTTGGTTTTGTTTGTATATTTTTGACTGTGGGGGGTGGAGAGGTGGCTCAAGGTATAAGAGCCACCTCCTGCTTTTGACGAGGACCCAGATTTAATCCCAGAACCCACATCAGGTAGCTCACCAGTGCCTGTAACTCCATTTCTAAGGAATCTGATGACCTCTGGCAGTCTGATGGTCATGACTACTCAATATCCATCAAGCACAAAAGTCTTCCAGGTATGGTGACACATGTCTTTTACATGTGGCACTACAGAGGCAGAGATAGGCAGCTCTGTGTGAAACTAAGAACAGCCTGGTCTACATAGTGAGTTTCATGCCAGCAGGGACTACAAGGAGACTTTAACTACACAGATAAACCTGAATCCACCAACCAAACAAACCACACACACACACACACACACACACACACACGAGTTCATGTAATTTTACCTTATTTGTTCATTAAGTAAATCTCTTTAACGTCCTAGCTACAGCAGAAGCTAAAGTAAATTTAGGCAAAACAGACTTAGTAATGATACTTTTACATGGTCTAAGGGCTCTTGCAAAATAATGTTCTTTACTTTATTGATCCTTATTTAATGATATTCTGCTTTGTTTGCTAAAAGGATAGATTGTAAATAGTTTATCAGGTTTTGGAGCTCACAGTTGGAAATCAAGCCCAGATTAAAGTCTGGATAAATTTTAGTGATGAGGTTCTGGTTAATTACCAATAGCATCAATGCAGAATTGATTTCCCTGACTGCTTTCCTGTTCTATTTTCTTTTACTCCTACTTATCTCCCTTCCTCTTTCCTTCCCTGTTTTTGATCAGCTTGGTTTCTTACACCAGCAACATCTTCAGGAAGTGTGCTGTTAAAGTCATAGGAGAGAAAATTTGCCAGGATAAGATTTCATGTGTTATCTCATTTTTTCTCTCTCTCCTAAGAAAAAAAGACATATTAGAATAGTCAAGTGTTCTGAAGGTATTTTGAAATGAATGAAAACTCAAAGTCTAAAGTTCTGTTCCAGGAGAAGCTAGAAACAGCATCCTCCTGGTATTCATTATGTGTTCCTGTATCCTTCGCTGAGAGAAACAATTGCTTAATTAACAATGTGCTATAGGTGACCGCATGTGACCTAGGGCGTCTGAGGCACAAGAAGGCCTAGCCAGAATGACAACAAAAATGTTTTCATTGTATTTAGTTTTCAGATGGTTATGCCAGGTAAGAAAACAACTAATAAATTTGAACATTCTGTTGATTTTTTTATAAGTGACTTAAGGAAAAATCTCACACATTACATTATTAAAAAATAGTTCCAATTTCTTCTAAATGTTGTCAAAAGTAATATAATGCTTATTTTAGTATTAGTTGGACAAAAATCTAAAAGTTCATTTCTGGAGGAAGAAACGTTGATTATGGAAAATGTTAATCCTGTTTTATAGACCTGTGTCTTGTACAGCAATTAAAGTTATGGAAACGTGCTGTAAGCACTTCCTTTAAACATTAGCTAGCAAAATACGCTTACTGAGCTCTCTAGGAATGCATGCAAGCAGGACAGATGGTATGAGATGTTCTGTTCTTCACGCTTGTAAGATATAGGTTAGGAAAACATGATCAATTTAGTTCTCCTCCTGGATGTTACCTGCCTATCAGGCCTTCTGTTTCAGAGTTCTGGCTAATGACTTTCTTGCCAAATTTAGACATAATTCAGTAGTTAATAGATCTTACTTAATCAGATTTAACTTTGTTCTAAATCTAAGCACCACATTATTCTGTTCTATGTGTGGCATAAGGGACCAAGTAAACAAATAAAAACAAACAACAAACTTGGGACTCCCAAATTAAATATTTCATCACCATCATGCTAGAAAATATATTGCTCTATTTTCAAGGAACTTCTGTAGTTCAAGGTGGTGGAAGCAATTATAGAATATGAAGACAGGGAATATTAGGAACTTTAAATGCAAAGTAAGACTAGGAGAGCCAGCCAAAATTGTTACATCATGGCAATTTAATGTTAAAGGCTAGAATATTTTATTCTATAAAACTTGGCTACGGTGGCCTTCTGTGTGCATAGCACTATGTTGTTTGAGGAAGTTTCACTGGTGAGATTTGAGGGATGGTTTACTTTTCTCTCTACTCCTTGTTCCACTGGGTTCCATGAGCCTCAGGCACAGAGGTCCAACTGTAGATATGTCCTATAGGACTTGGCATCCCTCAATCATATGTTTTCTATGTCTGACCAGTTTTGGAATGGCTCAGGGATACTGTGAAAGAGGGAACAGAAACATTGTAAGAGGCGGGGCTAGTTCATGAACTTAGGGAAGCAGTCTTTCAGGCTCCCGGAAGGAAGCTTGTACATGTCAAATTGTGGAAATGATGGCATTGAGCACAGGACACACACCTACTCAAATAGAAAAGGACCCAGAATGGAGGGATAAAAAATGGTGACGGGCCAGACATAGAATGAGAAATACTAGAGACAGAGTACTACTGGGAGAGGGAGAGTATGCCTTACTTATGATCTCTAGATAGCCTGACCAAACTCTAGTGGATGAATTTGCACTAATGCTTGACTGGATGGGACTCAACATGTATGACAGAATACATGAGGCCCGGTGGGGGTTGGGGAGGAGGTAGATGGGGAAGGGGTCCTAATTTGATTATTAGCTGTCGTGTGAAATGTGTACAACTCAATTAAGTGGAACACAGCTGATTTAGTCAGTTCAGCATCTGTGAATCACAGCTCAATGTTCAAATGTTAGGAGTATGCATACAAATGAGAATGGAAATTGTATGCTGACAAGGACATTTCCCATTCTAGAAACTGCTCCTATTTCATGTCTATTCATGTGTGTGTGTTCTGTTCTTTGCACACTTATGCATAAAGTTCATTTTCTGTCATCACAGAGTCTGCAGTCTAGGGGGAGCAAGTATTCATAGTCACATGGGGGGACCACAGAAAGAGGCTGAAGGAAACAGCATAACCTGATGCTAACTGGGTTGACTTCAGGGATGGGTTCTCTTGGTCTACATGTGTGTTTAGGGTACAAGATATTTAAAGTTGTATGAAAAGAAAGACTGTAGTAAGAAAACTACAGAATGAGTGACTTACACAGGCAAGATTTGTTTTTTATAGGTCTAAAGACTGACATTTAAAATGCTATCAGGTTTGACTTCTGTTGAGGTTTTCCTTAACACCTAGGTGATAACTAGGTGTTGCCTCTTGCCAGGTCCCTCACATATCATTATCCTTTGTGAGAAGAGAGACACAAAGACAGACAGAAAGACACACATACACATAAACACATACAGGGACGAGAGAGAGAGAGAGAGAGAGAGAGAGAGAGAGAGAGAATATATGTTTTCTCTTCTTCTAATAATGAAATAGATCAGGGCTCTACCTTAAGATCTCAAATAATTTTGATTATGCCTCTGGATGAGGGATGCTCAGCTTGTCAGCTTGTATTTCTGAATGCCTATTGAGTCATATTGAGAGCTATAGATTTAAAATATGCATTTAGGGAAGAAGAAATTCAGTCCATAACAGAAAAAGAAAAAAAGACAGTAGAGTGAAGTGGGACACAAACTTGAAATATATTTGGGCAAGGAATGTGTGAACATAGGTCTGTTCCCATTGTCTTAGAATGTCTAGACCCCTGCAACACATCTCTTTTGATTAAGTCTGCCCCAGAATGGACATGATTTTGAACAAGGCAGCTGTCCACATATGAGCAGACCTTTAAGACGGTGAGAACTGGAATCCATCTAATGGCCACTCTTCCACTAAACAGAAAGAGCTCCCTTGAGGGCCTTTGAGTAACACATCTGTGTCTAACATAAGAAATTTACAACTTCTTTTATAGATATTTCATTAAGCTAGGAAATAAATATTCAAGAGTTCAAGGGCAAGTAGAAATTAATTGGTAAAGAAAGATTGTATGAAGATCTCCAATCCATTGATTCATTGTTCATTTGCTACAAATGTTACCTCTGACTTACTCTCCTTCATTTTTTGTGGACACTGCCATTAAGTGGTTATTATAACTAAGAATATTTTAGTGATTGTGTTCTAACATTTCCCTTTGCTGTTTCCCAGTCTCTGGAAGAAATGTTACATGTATTTTCTTTTAGAACAAACTCAGCTAAATGTGATTGGTGTTACATGTTTGATTTGAGCATTGTCACATTGAGACTTTGTCTCAACCCGGTGATGACAATTTATACTTTCTCATTATTCCTCATAATCCCCAGTCCTCCTTCACTGTTGCACTCAGTTGATGACTCTGTCTCAAGGAAACAGGAAACATCATGAAGGATTTTCCTTAACACTCCAAAAGAAAAATCAACAACTCAAATTCTATCAACATCTATTGTTTCCTTTTGTTAGAACAAAGAAGGTCTTCCCACCTGGGCTGTACTACAGACAATGTTCATTTGTCCTATGTCAATTATTTTTTTCTCTTACTCCTAGATCATTTTCTTCAAAATGCGACTTTGAACTTTAATTTCTTATCCTAAAACATCACTCTGTAACTCCACTTACTGCTAAAGAAAACAATATTTTATTTCTCAACTTCCTTTTTATGTTTGAACTGAAATTCTTATGTCAAAATCTGCATTCCTACACTTCCTCACGATGCTGTACTCCCGACCTACTCCAAGCTGGAGTCTGCTTCATTTACAGCATGCAGTCAGGTCATATCAAGGCCACTACTGAGTTCATGTTACCAAGTGGATATGTTTTGGGTTTTATCATGCATAAGATTTTAGCTGAGTTTAAGCGGCCCACTTCCTCTCTCTTACACAGCTTCCTCCTCTGACCTCTGCAGCACCTCCTCTTTCCTCTAGAGATGATCACATGGTCATTTCTTCTGTGCCCTCTTTGTGCTGGTTCCTCCTTAGTTTGAGATTTTAGTATTGCTTTTTTTTTGGAGTTCACTACAAAAGACCAAGTGACTAAGACAGTATCTTTACATAAAACTAAATGAAAATCTATGTAGTGTCTTTTATTGAGTATTTATAACATTGATATCCAAAGTATTGGGGCTGTAAATTATTTTCTGCTGTTGTGTTTTTCCCTATCCAGAAACCTTCCTATGTAAATGGATCATGAATACAGAAACTTCAAGTTCTGAGCTGGTTCCAGAAATTGACAGAAATTTAAGTTCTTGTTATGAGAATCATAGAATTAAATCCCCAGCCATAGAAATGTATACCTAATAAATAAATGTACAGATATAGCAAATTTTACAAGTAAAACTCATATAAAATAGGAGAAACAAAGCTAATCTACATAAAACCAAGGAAAGAACTTGGAGTAGAAAACATGGAAGCATTTTGTTAGGAGATACTAGTATGTAGAAAGCAAGTTAGGGGAAAATGGACATGCGACTTGCCATAAATTACGTGAGAAAATATCTGTAGATGTCCCACTGTGCCTGGCTTTGGATAGGCAGAAGCCAAATTCAACTGTACGTGTATTTCATCATGCTTTCTTATGGTGATGACATTTCTGGCAAGCATTTACCATAGCCTCTAGATTCTAGAGTCTGTAGTGTTCCCTAAATCATAATATACAAATCACTAAAATCCCTCTTCTTAGTGCCTAGTACGTTTCAAACTGTGTAATTCCTACAACAAGCCTTAATAGTTAGGTCACATTTCCAACCCACAGATATGGATGTTGGACCCGGACATCTTCAAAACTTGAATTCTTCTGTAGTATCAGGTTGTTTTTAAAACTGGCTTTCGACATAGGGTGGCTTGTCTCCAGAGACTGCATTTTTCTATTATACCATACTCTATCTCCTGAGGGTACCAAAGTTTACAGCCCACATTAGATGATATGTGTGTCTGTATATCTGTGTGTCCCTGTGTCAAATAACCCTTGTGACTGACATTATAGAAAACATTTCTGATGTTTCTCATGTAACTTACTAATGACCATAACACTTTTCAAGAACATGCCTGATTTCTAAGAAGTCTGCAAAGATGGAATAGATCTTTAAGAAGCTTCTCTACAGCCATTCATAGTTGACTGCAACTCTCTGATAAAGCATGCTGGTTCCAATCATTTTTGAGCATGGAGTCAATCACATTTCTCTGGAAAGGGCAACTATGTCCTACTTCAATGGCAGGACCCCTGAAAAGAAATTCTTCCTTAAATACATAATCCCTTATACTTGTAAGCAGTATAATTATAGAAAAAGAAATTCTGCCCAATTTCTTCCTTATATGATGATACACACTAAAAGCAATATCACTAATCTGTAATTTAATATATTTAAGCCCATTTGTCTCATTTTGACAATTTGCTCAGTCTCTAATCTCTCTGCCAGTAGTGAATCTGAACACTATATTTCCCAGAATCCTTGGACACCAGACACATCTGCCAGGGAAAATGAGAAGCAGATACCATCTTTTCTTCCCAAGTGGAAGCAGATGAACTTAGAGCAGAAAAGAGGGATGGTCAGGACACTCCAGGTGTCCTCCTGACACACAGCTACTTCTTCTGTTCCGGGCATTCAGAATTTGGGTCAGGAGCTGATTCTGTTGTACCAACCTTGGCCACTTGAAGATACTAGTGGTGCCTTTAATCCTAGTACTCCAGAGGCAGAGGCAGGTGGATCTTTGTGAGTTCTAGGCCAGCCTGGTCTGCATAACGAGGCTACAAAGGATATCCTGTCTCAAAAAGACAAAAAAGGCAAAAAAAAAAAAAAGAATATTGATATCTTTCATGCTTTTATATACCATTTTGGCAATGGTCACAAAGATTTTTCCTCTTAATTTATCCTAAAATACTATGTGAAGTGGGGGATAGAGTTGTACCTCTAACTTACAAGTAACTTATCTGGGCCTTGTTTCCTCTGTAATCTTCTGGATGGAATAATTTAAAGCAAGCCAGTAGCAAAATCAGTCACAGACATTAGTACAGTGAGAGCCACCTGACCTCGGTAGGTACTTTTTCTTGAAAAGAAGCTGCATTCTAAGTTGTGATAATAACTAATAGTAAAAAGCTGATACGAGTAGTCACTAAAACTTTGAAGGGTTCCTATAAAGCTAATACGCAGCTTTGGGTCATTTTTCAAACCACACTAGTGCTTTCTGTAATATTTTACAGTCTGAGACACTTGTTTTGAGCAAACATAAAAACAAAATATTTTAAATATTCATTTTTCATTATGTGCATATCTATTTGTCCAATGCAAGAGCTTTTTAAAAATAAACTAAAATGAACAATTGAGCACCAGTTCAATGACAATGTAAATGTGGCATCTATTTCAAGTTCTTCTTTTAAAAGGAATCCTTTGATTTTCTTTTATTCCTACAAATTTAGATAGGGAAACAATGAAAGTGATAACTTAAAAATGGCTTTTTAATTAACAAATCTTTCTTATTATTGGACTTACCTTTTGTGGTAGAAGAGCAGGGCCCTGTAGAGTTTTTTAATGCATATTTATTTTTTACTTTGAAAATTTATTTTACTATTATAGCAAATGAATTTTTATTGTAGTATTGCATTTAACAGTATACAATGCTGTATATCAAACTAGAAAGTTGGCATCATATTACTTTATTATAGAAGCCTACAAGGTAGATTTACCAAATACCTCTAAGAATTTCTGCATTTATTTTCGGAGATACAACAATGTTGCTGCTTATAAAGGCATTATTTCATCAGAAGTCTGTCTTTCCTCTCCTTTGTTTGTGTATCTATCTGCTCATTTCATTGTAAACATATCCATTAAAAAAATTCCCCAAACATCATTACAGATAGCTTTAGAACATTGAGATAGTACATATTTTTTTGCTACTTGATTCATTGTCTTATAGCGGAGATTAAAGTTTGCATTTAATAGTCAATTTTAGTTATTTTAATTCTGAAAGTATTAAACGAAAGTCCAGAAGTGGAAGTGGTGTTTCTAAGTTGGAGAGAATTGTGAATCCTTAAACGTGTAACTGTGATGATAAAGACTTGGTGATCACTGTCAAGTCAATTGATTTAGTCTGTTCAACCTTTCTGTCTACTTTGAATGTTGTTTACACTGTAGATACTAAAATCTTTTTAGATGTTTACTAATCATTTGAGAAACATTGATGTACTCTGTGTTCCTCATGATTATATTGAGATTTCTAAGGAACGTACATATTGATAAATAGACAATATTAACCAGGAAGTTTATTATTAATCACAAAAGAAAATAAAACACTACTCTCTCCACCAATACCCAAAACATTATAGACTCATCTTATGTTTTTAGTCTTAAGTTTCAAACTAGAAATATAAATTCATCGCATGCATCTATTGCAGTTTTTATAACTTATGGAGAAGATTAACCATATTTTAAGATAGAAAACAGAGATAGAGGAATATTATATTTTTCCTCTGAGTTCTTGCGCTAACATTCAGAATGCTCTGAGTCAGGGGGCCTGGTTTTGTTAACCTTTTCTGCTGCCTTATCATTCACACATACACAAATTAGGCATAAAGCTATTGCTTTTAATGACTCCTGAATTTTTCTGTTTCAGTTATAATTGTCTTTTCTCTCAATAGATTCTTAATTAAAATTTTAATTTTCTCTTATACATTGATCCAGATGATGAGATTAATGAACCTAAAATGTAATCTGACCTATCTAATACCAAAGTGGTCTAGATTTCCCTAGGGACTGTGTCAGTTCATAAATAAACACCAGAATGTGATTTATCCTCATATCATGGTACATCTATAGAGTGATACTATAGGTAGAAGAAAACAGCAAAAAATTCCTTTTCTGCGACTAGTGTAGCAAATCACAAAAATTTCTTTGAAAGCTTAAACTTATTGTGATAAATTTTGGAGCCACAAAGTCCATTAAGGTACAGTGTAGTTGGTTCCTTCTGATAGTTTCAATGGGAAGTCTGATCTGGGAATCTCTCTTACTTTCTTCTGGCTCTCAGCAATATCTGTAGTCCTTTGGCATCACGAACTTTCTGCTGCCAGTGTTTCAGGGCCTGTCTCTCTGTATCCTACCTCATGTCTTTTATCTTCTATTCTGTCTTTTAAAATCACATGTGGTTATGGGACACACTGCAAATCTTCAATGATCTCATCTCAGAATGCTTTAGTTAGATCCTCAGAGACTGATAAGTTAAGTAAGTTCCTGGTACATGAACTTAGCCATTATTCTGTATAACATACTGCAATAAATAGTCACGTAATTTATTCCTTTCACTGACTTGACTAAAGGTGTTAGAAGAATAAACAGATCAATGCTCATCATGAGCTATCCGGAGTACAAATGCCCTACTTAATCTTTCTGATTGGCATAATTTTCCTTCTTTGTTTCAACTTATTCAAACATAGCATAGATTCTATTCAAAGTCCTAAACTCTGATGCTTTTCAGAAGCTGCTATTAAAAAAATATGGTTCCAGGCTCCAAACCCAATCACTATATATTGCTGGAGTTCTTCAGCATTGAAGAAACATGATCAGACAGCATGAGAAATTAAGCATGAGTCTGATTCTGTTCTGTTTTTTCAGCACAACTTAAATTTTTCCGCTTTTAGTATTTGTAATCTAAGAATGTTAAACTCTGTTCTCACAGAACATTTCCATGAACTTGTCTTTTCTTGAGTTTGTTTTGCACTAACGTCCACATTTCTTATCTAACTCTGATAACTTATTTCCTCTAAAACAATAGATTCCCCACCAATCAATAGTGAGAAACAAGTTGTTCTCATCACAGAGATAGATGAAATAGAAAAATTATTCTCATGTAGTTAAAAATGATTGTATTACTTTTGGATGTTATTGTGTCAAAAGAATATTGTTGTTGCTAAATGAAATTAGTGTCTAGGTCCCTTGGTTCTCTCTATAAATAACAAATGTAAGCCTATATACTCAGTTTCATGAAATTTTACAATGCAATCGTCTTAAGATACCCATGTAAAAATTTCAATGACAATTTGTGGTTTAATTTAATTATCATTAATTTAATCTATATTTTAGATTCATTTAGTTTGCTATTTTAAACTTTATTTACATTTTCTAGTGTCATACTTGAATTTCAAATTTTTGTTTCAAAACAAATATATGTATATGAGAACACATCTATTTGTCATATGACATAGTTAAAATAAAATTAAAGTATTTGAAATTATTTATAAATAATTTATAAATAGGATATAAGTCAGATTTTCAATCTGATGTTAATAAATTCATGATTATTTTTTCTGACCTAATATTTAATTTTCACATCTCAGGCTCTGGATGAATGAATGGAAAGAAAAATAGTAAATAAATAAAACTGGGAAGGACTAATATTCTTTTTAGTAATGAGAACTTGGTTCAACAGGAACTTTCATATTGGTTATGATATATACAAAATTGAGTTGGCTGACTCTGAAACAGTGCTCATGTTCCTTAACCTCTACCAACTAGTTCCATTCAATTTAGTGTAGCAGATATCTAGGTAAAGCTGATTAAGGCAGAAAGGCAGATTAGGACTAGACATTGGAAGAAAACATAGAATGAATATATTTACCTAGAGATATTTGAAAACAAAACCAGGTTGGGGTGATTTATAGGTGCAGACACAGCAGAAAAAAAAACAGACATGGGATTTAGTGACTTTAATTTCAATTAAAAGTATCCCAGTAGGCTGAGAAACAAGATTCTTTTATTTTTCATCAAATTGCTTTGGTCTATGCCCTGGGCATTTAGCTTACTGGTAGAGTACCTCCCTAGCAAGTGCAAGGCCCAGGGTTTGATCCCCAAAACTAAAAAATGTCTTGTTCTAGCATCATTTGCATATGATAAAATGGACATGCGTACAAATCTGTATACATGCTATAACCAGCACCAAAATTATGACTTTGTTAGCTAGCACAATGAACTTATATTACCACTATAGAATTACTTTTTTCATTCACGAGGTTTCCATGTAATGTTACAATGTACTCTTAATTGTGTTACCCCAATTACTAATATTAGGCAACATTTATTTTCCCTTTACTAGTCTAACAGGGAAGGAATTTGAAACTTCTGCAAGTTGGAGCCATTGCTCAGAGGGGAAACCTAGCAATGTGGATTGGTTCTGAATCATCCATTCAAGGGAGCTAAGGATTCTTTCCACAATTTATGAGTCTCAGTGATAGAAGTTCCATTTATTTCTTGATCAGATTACATGAAGGTGAAATGGCTGACATCATCCAAGTTGCAGGCTTGTCATAGGCAGTGCTGTAGGATTATAGCATGCATTTTGCCTGGTATTTAGTCAACAAACACAGTCCTATGGGCACATTCCCATTCTCAATGATATGTAACTTTAAATTAAGAAATGGTATGTCCTCTATTTGCTAACACTATATTGCTCAAAGCACTCATTGTTGAGTCTTCCCTGAGTGATATGAGATGAGAAAACACAGTTCATGACAGGAAACATAAAATTGATATAATCTATCTGAGTCAATTTCTGTCTATCCAGAGCAGAGGGTTTCCCATGATACTTTCATACAAAGCCTAGAGCATAAATGAGCACATGGTATGCTATATGTAAACTTTTCTTATTGCATTTAATGATTTTGGTGATCAATTACTATACCACATAAAATTCTTCTATTTGAAGTACTATTGTATGGTTTAGGTATAAGATGCTCCACAAAAGACCCATATTGAAAGAAGCCTTGGTCTCTAGATAGTGGCTGGATCCTGAGGGCACTAGTTTTATCAACAGATTATTTGTTGATAAGTACATATCCACATGCACTATTAGAAGGTAGAGCCTGGTTGGAGAAGGTGACTCAGGACGTGCCTTTGAATAGTATATCTACTCCTCATCTCTTTTTCTCCTGCCTTTTCTGTGCTTCTTCAGAGCCACATGAGGAGTAGCTTTTCCCATCATCATTTCTTTGCCTTAAAGTTCTGTTTCCCCTCATGCGTAAAGCAATGGATTCAGCACACCATGGATGAGATCCCTGAAACGATGAGACAATATAAACCTTTTCTGTTTCAAGTTAACCTGCAATAGGTATTTCATCAGTGGTACAGAGTGACTAATAAACTTCAGAAAGATTTGTAGCACTGAGTCCCCTGAATGCTGAGAATTCTCATATCACTATCCTTGATAATTTCAAGTTTCTATATCTATATAGACCTATATATCCATATCTTCTGATTGAGAGGGTTCATTCCAATAAATGTAGAATGTTTATCTATGATCATGGGAAATTTCACACAGTAAATGATTAAGCTAGTGATAATGAGCTTAAAAATCTGTTTGTTTACTTGACCCCATTTAGAAATGATTGCCATGATTTATGCTCAAATGCTACATAGTACAAAGGTGCATTAACTTTCAGTAAGTGCGTATATAATTTAACAATGGAGGAAGAGTAGAAAAGATATCTTTGCTTCTCCTAAGTAATATTCAATAATTCCTTTAAAGTAACTTGCATCAGATTCTCCTCATTTTCACTAGAGTTCCTTCAAGATTAAGTCATGGTCACTGTAGACTTTTTATGTGTATGTGTGTGCCTTTATTAATCTATATTTACATATGCATGCAGGCATCATGGAAACCAGAAGAGAAAATCGCTAGAACTGGAGTTACTTATTCTTGTTACATGCCTGATGTGGATGTCGGAAACCAAACTCAGACCCTCCGGAGGGTCCTTTTTACTGCAAAACCATCTCTCCAGCCCTAAGACAGTGTAGATGATTTTCACTGTATAATAAAATTTTATCGAAGGGTAATCATATTAAACACAAAAAGTAACAATGTTAACAGTAATGACCCTGCTGATGGTAATGACAAAAATAACTAACCACATTTCACTACCACATGCCAGGAGCTATGATTTACATCTACTGGTCAATTTAACACTGACCACATGACCATAAAATAAGGATTATGTTTATATAAGAGGAAAACAATATCAGAACAAAGTAGTGACTGGCTCAAAATCCAGTTAGCAAGTACCAGGGTCAGACATACATCATCTGGGTTCAAAGAATCTTCCTCTAATTATTACACTTTAGATGAAATTCAATGAAAACATGATAAGTATTTACAAGGAATATCTGCTACATACATCTAAGGTATGTGTGCAAAGATAATCGGTTCGACAACAGTATTTGAATGACACTGCATTTTCTATTGAAATCACAGTCTTGGCAAACAATGACACAGATTTTTAACTTTTAAATCTTGTTGGCCATTTCATTGTCTAATTTTATTCTCCCTTTGTCCAGATTTTGCCTACTCCAAATAAAATGATATGATTTTTGAGTCTAGCCCCTAGACATTGGTCTGTTTATATGTGTCTTATAATGTGAATGCTTCCTGATATTCACTTCCTGCACACTTTCCTTCCATTTAAACTTGTGACTTATCCAAGTGACACATCTTAGCCATGTGAATTGTCTTGGTCTAGGAGGGATTACTTGTCATGTAGTAAACTGAACATGCAGACATCTAGTCCTTTTGGGACACCCTTGTTTGTAAACTTACCAAGATGTTAATGGCTGTTCTAGACTACCATATGAAAAAGAGACATTAAGGCCACAGTGAGAGAGTCATGTTACCAGTCCATCTTCCTGAGCCCAGCTCCCAACAGACCTACAATCTGAAATCCAACATAAAACCTCAGTGAAAACTTCCAAGAAAATCGCCAATCCAACCCAGGCTCTATGAAGAATAATGACAGAGATAGGAAGAAGGCTGTGGAGTACCTCTGGGAATTTTGTCATTGAAGAAAATAAAGAAATAACTATAAACTAACTATATCCATATTCTTTGTGTTCTCACACAACTCCTGCCATTCAACCTTAATCTATCCTGTAGGAAATTTCTCTGCCACAAAATACAGAATGCTCAACCACCATACACTACACACTACATAGAAATTGCTAAATTAAACAATCTGATTGAAACTCCAGAAACCAATTTTGGCATGATAAACCAAAATACATGCTGAAGCGTTTTCAATAATTATTAACTGTTTGTTTCCTGGTGCATATCTGACATGTGTTTATTATTGTGGCATTTTCTCCTAAGTCAGATTAGAGGCATTGTGAATCTTGCTACAGAGTAATATTTCAGATGATATAGTAATCAGCTATTTCAATAATTGTTTAATCCCAGTAGTGAGTGCTTGTTGTAATTGAGACTCAGTTTGTTCCTGTAGTTCTGATATCAGGAATAAAATGACTTGTTTATTAGTCTATACCATCCCCACTCATTTAACAACTGACTGTGAGATACATTTTTTCTCAAAGAAATCAAGAGGTGCTTCTATAATCAGAAAATTAGAACTAAGACTATTAATACATAAAACATTACATACTCAGATGTTTAGAAATCCAAGGTGCCTGCTATTTTTATTATTATCTTGTTAAACTATATTATTATCTAAGTTAAACTTTTGGGAGCAAAAAAATAAACTCTGAAATAAAAAGCAAACAACTCCTCCTAGTCAGAAATAGTCAAGGAAGTAAAGAGAAAACCCACAGATTGGGAAAAAATCTTTACCAATGATACATCTAACAGATGTTTAACATCTAGAATATATAAAGAACTAAAAAGAAAGAAAGAAAGAAACGAATCAAAAAAACAAGTGACCTTAGAAAATGGGCTAAGGATCTAAACAGAGAGATCTCAAAAGAAGAAATAAAGATGACTGAGAAAGATCTTAAAAAGTGTTCAACATCATTAACAATTAGGAAATGAAAATTAAAACCACTTTAAGATTTCATCTTAACCAAGTCATACTGGCAAAGATCAAGAAAACAAATGATACCAAATGCTGGAGCAGATGTAAGGAGAGAGGAATGCTCATTCACTGCTGGTGGGGTTGTAAATTCATGCAACCCCTATGGAAAACTGTGTGGAAAACTCTTAAAAAAAAACAAAAATGAACCTACCATATGACCTGATTATACCACTCCTTGGCATACACTCAAAAGACTTTGCTTATTGCAGAGATACTAGTATAGCTAAGTGACGTAACAGTCAGTAAAACAAAGATGTATGTGCTCTCACATTTCTGGATTGTACCCTGTTGTAACTGCAGGTACCAGGAAAATGGAAAGGAATCAGGAAGGTAAAAGGAGAGAAGAAAGCTAAGGGTGAAGAATAATGAGAAACAGGTGTTACTAAGGGAGAAATAGATAAAAGGAAGGTATTTAAAATGGAGGGGAAAAGGAAGGTTATGCTAGGAACTATGAGGATAATGGAGATCAGGAGAGGTAGGACCCTAGAGACTGATATTATCAAGGCAGAAATGTGGAAAATGGAGACAATTTAAATGGGGAAGGCATAGAGGGAGAGTTAGACAGAGAAAGAAAGAGAATGCCTAGTCAGTGTAAAACACAAGAGGGAATCATATTAGTCTAACAACCTAATGACAAATTCCACACATAGAATCTCTACATGAGTCCGTGTGCATTGTTGAAGGCTACATAGCAAGAAACAGTATTTGGCAAGAGAAATCATCTTTTGAGTTGTTGGATTGGGAGTTCCAAGAGACTTTCAACATTATAAGGCTATTGCCACAGCCCTTGATCGCCTCCCAGAACTTGAAGGGAGGATCCTATTGCTGAAAACAGAACACACTTCTGAGATTAAATTTGGAGTAGTGGAGCTGGAAATGACCTGGAAGCCACTTACCCTGAAGGCTAGTTCTCACAGTTCTGGAGAGCACTATGCAAATAGCCACGGGAGAACAATAATCAATGGCCCAACACCAGCTTCATGACCAAATAACCACATTGAAGATTGGCACAGCATTTGACACTGGTGAGGTAGTGGCACTTTTATCTTGGGACCAATTGATGGCAACATACTTGGTCTTACAAATCACTGACTGAGAATAAACTCATGTGTGGTACTGTAATCTTAACCAAATACTCACAGCTGGAGCAGGCACAGATCTTAGAGAAAAATCTGAAGACTGCCACATCCCTAGACTAATGTACCTTCTTAGTAAATGCAAAATGTGCTTCTTTGTATTTACAGTCAAGTATCCCAATCAACATCTATCAAAGATGTTGCACCAGATGGAAACTAATACAGAGTACTACAGCTGGTCACAGACTGATATTGACTGTGAATTGCCCATGTCTAAGTGGCACATCTACAATGAAGCCTCAACACTCAAGACTCATGCAATATAGAACTATGAGTAAATATGTCACTGAGTCTCTCAACTCTCATTAAAGAAGCTCCCTCAGGCAACAAAAGACCATTAACATAAAAGGTCACAAATGGAAAAGCATGGAGGTTAGGAATCTGCAGAATGTGGGTCCCTGAACAGGATTCTTATATTAAATTTCACTCACCCAAGGTTCAGGGACCATTGTGATGAGGGGGCAGAAAGATTGTAACAGCCATTGAGGAAGTGCATGGTCATATGAAAATAGACCCCTAAAAGCTCCTGGAACCCTGTTCATATGAACCTACAGCAATATTTTTGGCATGCTCAAGACCCATGCAAACTCAAGAAGATGAAAACCTAGAGTGGAACTGGGGCAATGGGTAGCAGACCCCAAACTTTGCTTTAGAAATATTGGCAGCTGGTTAATGTTAAGTGAGGATGAACTAGTTTTCCTAAAGCATGGGACTCTCGGTAGGCTGACTACACCTCAGTGGATGCACCTGCATTGGAGTTATCTGGAGACACAAACTTGACACAATAGACCTTAGCTGAGATGAAGGAATGTATGGATTCCAGTTGGGGAACTTTGAGGAGGTTTTGGTGGGGAAGGGTGTATAGAGATGATTGAGAGGTTCTGTATGAAATACACAGTGATTCAATAAATAAAATATACAAACAAATAACTAAATAGGAAAAAACACTTGAGTTTCTATAACATTAGATCAATAATTAGTAACATAACACAGCATATAAATCATACACATGTATGTACTGACCACAGATTTGAGAAGTATTGTTATAAATGAATACATAGCATGGGCTTGAGAAAGCGTTTCTTGAAATATACCTGGTTTCATATAGACATTGGGACTGTTACAAACTGTGTAATTCAAGTAGTAAAGTGTTTGATATTTTTTTCAAGTAAAAACTGGTATGCATACACTTTATATACTCTCGTTGTAATGTTTCACACTTGAACTCCTCACAGAAACAAAATAATGCACTTTTTGATCCTTTCAAAATTTTTGACTTTCCCTGTCTTCTCAGGTAACCATGGATTTTATTTGCTGCTTTCATTTTGTATAATACTTTGAAAGATATTCACATTGTAGTATGAACCACTAGTTCATTTCTTTAAAGTGCTTGTTTGAGGATATAATACAGTCTTTCCAATTTGGGGCTATTATAAAGAAAGTCACTATGAATATTCATGAACAAATCATTGTTTGGCCATTTGCTTTCTTTCTTCTTTCACAAATATCTGAAAGCACAATAGGTACGTCAATGTGTCAGGTGGGTTGGAAAGTTTCTGTAGATGTTTTTACTAGGTTGTTTTCTTTTCTTTGTGTTTATTTTATGTGTATGTGTGTATTATGTGCATTCTTGTGTTATGCCAGGCCCACAGAAGACAGAAACGGTGTCAGCCCTCTGGAACTGGAGTCAGAGATGATTGTTAGCTCCCATATGGGTGCTGGGATTTGAACCTGGAGCTTGCAAGAGAAGCCAGTGCTCTTAACTGCTTAGCCATCTCTCCAGCTTCCAAGTTTTTGTTTTTTGTTTATTTTTGTTTTTTTAGTTAACATAAATATAATGGGTTTTTCTGTGGCATTTACATTCACATATCGTTTATTCGTTCTTCTTCCCCTTTTGCTTTCTATCAGTCCCTGCCCTCTTTCTGTTGGTTGTATCGTCACCTTTATGTTTAATGACCTAAACGTAAAGGGATATACATATGAGAGAAAATAAGTAGGGTTTATCATTCTGAATCTATTTTACTTAGTTTAATATATAATTTCCAGCTTTATCTATTCCCCTCCAAATATAATTTCATTTTTCTTTTTCTTACTGAATTGTTATGTATTCATACAGAACATCTCAATCAACCTTAATTAATCGTTTTTATATTCCATTCTCCACTGGCACCCATCCATAGTTCCCCAACAGGAATCCACACATTCTGACATCTTTGTTTAGGTCTGTTGTTTCAAGTTAATGCCCCCATAAGCTCCTCAGTGCAAGTTCATTCACTGAGGTACAGTCAGTCTATCTACAGTCCCTTGCTTTAAGAAGATCAGAGATTCTTCATTCAGCAGTAATCAGTTGCCAATATGTTTTGATCTAAGTTTGAGGTCTGCTGTCCATTGCTCCATTTCTGTGCTGGGATTTTGTCTGCTTGAGTTTGCATGGGGCTTGCGCTTGCTGCCACCATTCTTGTATGTTCATATGAGCAGGGATCCAGGAGCTTGTAGACCCTATTTCCAGATGGTGATGCACCTCATCCCTGTCTCTTACAATCTTTCTGCCCATCTTTTGCAATGGTCTTTGAGCACTAGGTGAGTGAGGCTTAATATAGGAATCTTGTCTAGGGACCTACACCCTACAGTCTCTTAATCTCCACTCTTTGGCCATTTGTGACCTTTTGCATTCCTGACCCTCTGTTTCATGAGGGAGTTTCATTAATGAGAACTGAGAGATTCATTCGTGACTGTTTCATTCATCCTTCTATGTTCAGTGGTTCTTAGATGTAAGGAAGTTGCATTGTAGTTGTGCCACTTAGGCTTAGGCAGTTCACAGACACTGTCTGTGTGTGACCAGTTGTGGTACTCTGTAAGGGTCTCCATCTGGTGCAAAAGAAACTTCTTTGATGAGTGGCAACTGGGATATTTGTCTGTAAATATATATTTTGCATACAGCAAGAAGTTACATTAGGGGTGTGGCAGTTTTCAGATTTTTCTCTAAGATCTTTGACCTCTCCAGCCACGTGTATTTGGCTATGATTACAGTACCTCACATGAGTTTCTCCTATTAATTCTGCTTTTAGGTAGCTGCTGATTGCCCCCAAGATAAAAGTGCCACTACTGTACCAATATCATGTGCTTTGTCGGTAATTGATGTAGTTATTTGACCATGAAGCTGGTGTTGGACCATCACTTTATGTCCTCTCTTAGCATCTTTCATTGTGCTCTCCAAAGCTATCAGATGTAGCCTTTTGGGGAAGTGGCTTCCAGGTCATTTCCAGCTCCATTGCTCCAAAGCCTGTGTCCAAATATGTTCTGTCTTCAGCAATAGGCAAAGTAAAGTTGCACTATATACATACCACATTTTCTTTAGTCATTAGTCTATTTATGGACACTTAGATTGTTACCATTTCTTAGCTATTATGACTAGTGCAGCACTAATCATGGATGAGAAAGTGTCTTTGTTGTAGGATTGAGAGCCATTTTGTCTATTCTCAGATGTGGAATAGTGTTTTGAAGATGTCATTGTCCTAGACTTAAAAGAGTATTCCTGCAACTTTCAAAGAAACGAACAAACCAATCTAGAAATGTATCATTTTAAATTCTCATCCACTATATGCACTGTATTTGAGAAACTTACTGTCTCTATAAAACTTAATATACTTAGTCTCCTTAATATTAGACTCTTTCTTTTTCCTCATTTAATCTCATTATTGTTTTAATTTACATTTGCATAGGAACAAATATGTTGAACATCTTGCCAACTGTATACTTGCTATCTATGTGTATTCTTAAGTAGAATATCTTCTTTAATTTTCAAAATATTTTTAAAATTAAGCTGTCTCTTTTCTGATCAAGCTTTAAAATTCTGTTCTTGTGCTATATGCAAATCTTACATTAGGTATGTAAACTTTGAGCATTTTCTCCTAGTCTATAACATGCATTTTTATTATTTCTAAGTGTTTTTTTGAAGAACAACTTGTAATTTTGCTGATTTCATTTTTTTTTTACTTTTGTAGTATGTCCATTCCTTTTGTGTCTCTATGACCACAATTTATGACAAAAAGAGCTTAAAGGAGGAAAGACTTATTTGGGCTCATAGTGACAGAGGGTTTCAGATCATCTAGCACAGATCATGGCAAAAGGAATATGTGGTAATTTTCACATCACAGCAGACCAGGAACAGAGAGCAAGGAGGTAACCTGGGGTTGGGTAACCTTCAAAGGCCTCCCTCTAGTGTGACCTACTTCCTCCAGAAAGCTCCACAGTTTAAAGGTTCTCAAAAAGTGCCATTAACTGGGGAACAAATGTTCAAAGTGTGAGCCTGTGGAGAACATTTCAGATTCAAGCCTTTCATACCAAAACATGTAGAATCAGACTAGGAATATTTGAGAAATCTTTTCCTAACCCAAGATTTCAAAGCTTTCTCCCCTATGTTCTTTTAATTTCTAGATTTGTATGTTCTGTTTAGCTACACATATTTTGTACTTAGCTAAATTTTGGTTATATAGTTCTATTTGAGTTATATTTAAATACAATGTCAGATATGGATTAAAACTTGGAATTGTTTGTTTTATATAAGGATATTTAAATTTTCAGCCATATGTTTGTCAAAAAGCCTAGTCTTTCTCTTTTGAATTTTAAAAAAAAAATATTTATTTATATTTTACTTTATGTGTATGAGTGCATTTCCTGCTGGTATGTAAGAGCACCCGTGTAGCGCAGTGCCTGTGGAGATCATAAGTGGGGCATCAGATCTCTTGGAACTGGAGTTCAGCATAGTTGTTAGTCAGCATGTGATGCTGGGAATTGAATCGCTGTGAATCGTTCTCTGCAAAAACAGTCATTTCTCTTAGCTGCTGAGCCATCACTCCAGGTCCATTCTTCCGAATTATTAGAATGATATTTTTACATGAATATGTCTAGACTTTTGAATATTATATAAAAATGAGATTACACCCCACATTTTGTAAAACATTCCTGAAAGAGGGAGAATTTCTTTTTCTTTTCAAGTCAAGTTTGACATTGTAGTGGATAGATATGTGAAAAGTTGAAACATGAAAAGCAAATAAAATTAAACTCCTTTCTCTGGAACTTGTTCTAACCCCTGATCAAGCTGACTTGGTGCTTTCTCGTTTGTGAGTCTCAGTGGGCAGCACATTCAGTTTATTTGGGGTTAAGCTTTTGAATATCTTTATTTTTCCCACATACAATAGTGGAGTCACTGAAAATAAGAATTGCTCATAGGATATAGCGGACTGAAGATAGGTCATGTTTCTGAATATTTATGCCTGTACATTAGAACCCAGTATTTGCGTGGAAGAGATTATTTCATTATAATACAAGGAATGAGGGCACTTATACCTGACTCTATGATAATGTCAGAATTCATGATTTCCAGGTAAATGATCAAAGCCTTATCTAGACAATGAACTGCAAGGGGTAAATTTCCTCTGGATGTATTTTCAAACAGCTTGTGCTTTCTCTCCACTCTGACATGACCACGGTGGCAAACTGCCTTGAATATTTTCCATAAGTTCTTGTACTCAATGAACTGTGACTGGCTCACTGCAGTTCATGTATGTATGATAAGGTTTGGACATATGGTAGGGAAACCCACATATATGTACAGTAAATATGCAGAGAATCAGTCCCAGTTGATATTGTTATTTGTTTCATTGTTTAGCAAACTTATTGACTATCTTGCCTATTGAGATTAGATCTAAAGGTAACAAAAATATAACTATTTTTTATTTCAAAATGTGTATAATCAAATTAGATTTGTTAATATTGCTGTATTTAAGATAATGTTAGCTATAAGAAACACTGCATTAACCATCAATTGACTCATAGTTGAGAACCCAGTTTTAGGAATCATGCATAAAGTCAAGTCCATTGAGAATTTTCCACCACACGCAGATAACAGCAGTGTTCAGAATTAGGTGGGTTCATATTATTCACGACAGAATTACGCTACTGATGATAATACTGGTATGTTACATAGACTTGAAACAAAATGAGGTGTAATAACATGAGTTATTATGAATTTCTTCCCTTATTAACTCTAAACACTGTGAGATTTTCTTAGAAACTCAGTTTTCTAGCAAAGTATGTTCTTGCAGATCCACAATCTGCACCCAGGAAACTGAGGCAGGAGGATCATGAGTATGAGCCCAGCCTAAGCTATGAGGTGAGATTCTGTCTTGAATAACAAAGAAAGACCTATTTTTAAACAACAAAAAACAAAGTATGGCAGATTATCATGCGTTTCATAGGTAAAGGAAATGAAAGATAAAGAGAGTGACTTCAAACTACAGGAAAACAGAAATGTTTTCTTATGTAATCCGCCGTTTTCAAGGAAAAGCTTTTGTTCTTTTTTTATTATTATTACTGAAACATCCAAGAGAACTTTTACAGAAATTGGCTTAGCTAATATAAATTACTATATTTGGGAGATATATTTTGCCTTATGCATTGGACACCATTAAAAACTTGTGCTTGGTGTCAAAATGATTTTCGTTTTAATTAGAAAATCTAAATTCTACTTGACTTTTAATTAATTAGAAAATTCAGAGTCGGGACCAACCAAAGTCTGAAACTTCACTTCTGGAGACAGTGATAAATTATCCTATGTCAGAGTCATTGTGTTTCCAAGGGTTTATGAAAGCAAAGTTTAGAAGAAAGGGAATACTGAGACTCTGGGCAAAGCTTTACAAAGGGCAGTTTCATAGAAATATAGCTCCAAAAGCCATGGGAACAATATTAAGTTGCTAACATTATTTTATAGCCAACATTCTGATAGAATCTCTATGAATGAGTTTTGAACTCACAGCATCCACCGATAAATTTTTCATTCCTAGTTTAGGATTCTGTTCAATATGAGTAAGAGAGTTTTTTATACTGCAAACTGTTGCATTAAAGAAAGTACTTCCTTCGATGCCTAAAACATTTGAAATAAGCACTCCTTCTCCCTAAGCACATGAAGAGAACTGACCTTTAAAACACACACACACACACACACACACACACACACACACACACACACAACTGCATTCACAGAAATCAGGCTACAAATATATATTCAGGGTAGGAGTAATTATACATAGAATAAATGCTTAGGCTACTGGATAAGCAGAATAAGAAATCTTATATTTGGGTATCAATACTATGAGGAAACATTTATTATAAATATATATATATATACATATATATATATAATAAAACAGATTTTTATAAATTTTTACAAAAACATTTGCCACATTTTTTCCAAAAAAATCTGTTTTGTAAATCCATCGAGCATCATATCAAACCTTCTTCCACTTCGTTCTTTGAAGATGAATTAAATTTACTTTTTCAGTTTTGGGGAAGTCTTGTGTTTTCCTTTCTGTTGCCTCTCCATAATCTATTATATTCAATTCAGTTTAGCAACGTCTATTGTCCTGAATTATGATAAATTATCTTCAACCCTCCGTTGTTCACTTGCACTCCAGACCCAGTATAGTATATTCTTCTAATGAGAAGACCAAATGATAAGAGCTTCGAGTTGAACATGTTAAAAATGGAGCATGTTATAAACTCTGCTCATAAGCGATTCTTGATTTCCGACCCTTAACTATGTTGTCCTGAGCTTCTATTCCTGTCTCCTGTGTTGTACTTAGTCACTCCCCCACTGAGTCTAGCTTAAATACTAACAGTTCTGAGTGTTACCTCTCCATTCATTTCTACCACTCTGACATAACTCCTAATTTCCAAGTTTTCTTTTCATTAGCTACAGAATTATTTTGAAGTCAGCTTTGAGGACTTGCGTGCTCTGTAAGAACTGTTCTGTGCTTGATGTGATAGGAACAGAACTTTCCTTATAGGTCTTTGACCTTTTATTTTTTGACCAAATATTCAACAGCAATTGTAAATTTTAAATCAAACACCCTTTACTTTGGAAACACTAAAATAGTATCCAACGATAACTGGTCTTTTTCAATTCTGAGCATGGCAAATATTAGTAGTTCCCATTTTTAAGTGATGAAATCCAACAGCACTTACAATATTTGGGTATCCCTTGGTAAAACATTTGTTAGGTTTCCTACAAGTGCTACTAGACCAAATCCCTGTTTCCAGTATGTGCCTGCAGCAATCTGTTCACATATCTATTGTGACAGTTATCACATTGCACTTTAAGAAGCTATTTGTGTGCCTGGATTTCCAAATACTGTGAGGTTCCTTGGGTAATAATTATATAACATTCTTCTTTGCAAATGACATGTACTGAAGCAATCAAATTGCTTAAGGACCAGGTAGCATTTAGTACATGTTTACCAAATAATGCTGAAGGTGTAAATTCACTGATAAATGGAAGAGTGGAAGGTGAGAAATATACCTAATTCTTGCACTGTAAAGATACTCACATAAGAAATAACCTTATCAATGAATACACAGGGCTACTAATCACAAATGCCTCCTAGTAAGTCCTATGATACTTGTAGGTGTGTAAAATAGGACAGAAGCTTTCATTAAGTAATTGAAGAAGCTAACTTAATTGATAACTCTGAGACTAAATCACAATGCAATGTGGAAGGAAGGATCAATGTGATAGAATGTGATTTCTGTCCATTAAGCGAGCACAGCACAGATTAAGGCTACCCCTGTGACTGACCAGTGCATTCGTCACATAGTTTAGGAACTGCATAGAACTTTCTGTACCTTGGATTTTCCATCTGTAAAACAGGGACTATAATAGGATCATTATTTTGAGACTGATATAATGCTAAAACAATCAAGTATTATGTACCTAATGCATAGAAGCATGCTTTATATGTATACAACTAATATTTTATTTGGAAATTTTAAAATAATTTATCAGCATATTAAAGCTTATCTTAGAGTTTATGACAGTCTAATAGGTTGATGTTCAATAGGATTTAGGATTGGATACCATAGATACTCTGGTGAAAGCCTAAAGGAAGAAAGGTCTAGTACTGCTACATACCCAACACTTCAAAGTTTATGACCCTTTATCCAAGTCGTAATTTGACACAGTACTTACAATATCATTTATTCTTTCAGTAAAATGCTCATTATACTAAGAAAGATAGACATTGATGGAAAATACCCAAGACCCATCGACCCAGTGTTAACAGAGCTAGTATTTTATGAGAAAAAAAAATAATGTGCAAAAAAATAAGACATTTATTCATGCTTTCCAAGAATATAGCCTCATAAACTAGATGTAAATGTTAGCTAAATGGTTGAGGTCTAGCATCATCTAGATGAATGGAGATGGTTAGAGAAGGAAAGTTTATTTTGTAGTTGTTGTGGCTATGGAAACAGCCAAAGGGTGGAAGAGTTACTTTAGCTCAGAGCTTCAGAGATGTCAGTCCATGATGATGGGAAAGGCACAGTGGAGAGGAGATGCTCAGATCATGAAACCAGAGAGCAGGGAAAGAAAATTATAGGAAGAGGCAAGGTAAAGATATAGCCTCAAAGACATGCCTGCTATGGCTTTGCTCCAGTGAGACTCCACCTTTTCCTATATGCCACCTCTGGATAATATCAACTCATCAACCATATATCAAAGAATTGATTCACTGGCCAGGAAAAAAAAGCCATCAGCTGACAAGCCCCTAATTCATGAGAGTATAGGAGATGATTCATATTCATGGCATAATAGATATAGACTTCAGTATATGAACCTGCACTGAGGAACATTTGAGGACACTAATTTGACACAATAAGTCTTAACACAGATGAAAGAATGTGTGGATTCCAGTTGGGGGTCTATGGTGGGTTACAAGTGGGGAAGGAGAGAAAGATAGTTATGATGGATTGAGACATTCTGCATGAAATACACACTGATTCGGTAAAAATTTAAGTCAATTTTACAACATAAAACTATAGAAATGGACAAATAATAAAAGAAGCATATTTAAAAAATTATTGAAGTTTTGTGTATTTCATACAAAATATTAATCCTCCCCCATGTGCACCCTCCCATAGACCCTGCCTTCTTTCTTGTATTCTGTCACTTATGTTAAGGGCTATCGATGGAGTCAAGTTAATGTAACCAGACTTCCCTCAGCACAAGTTCATTCACTGGAATCTAGTTAGCCAGTCTAGAGCCACTCCCTTAAAGTAGATCAACTTTCCCTCACACACAGTATACAGCTGCCAATAGTTCTTTGGATAAGTTTAGGGCCTTCTGATCATTGCCCCAGTTGTATGCTGGGTTTTGTCTGGTTCGGTTTGCCTAGGTTTGTGCATGTTGATATCACTGATGTAGGTTCATATGAGTATGGTTCCAGGATCTTTTGTTTCCATAAAGTTATGCACCATCTCTTCTGGCTCTTACAATCTTTCTGCCCCGTCTCCTGCAATAGTCCCTGAGCCCTGGGTTAGTGAAGTTTAATATACAAGATACCATGGAGGTAAAAGGGAAGAAGGATCTCAAGGGAGGGGGAACCACAATAGACAGGAAATATCAAGGGTGAAATGGGGAAAATGGGCATACCTTAACTTGGGAGAGAGGAGGGAAGCTTAAAAAGGGAGAGGGAGAGAAGAGAGATGCATGATGCTCAGCTGGTGTGAAAAAAGAGCAGAGAGAAATGTATTGATTCAAAAACCTACTGAAAAATTACACT
Organism: Eospalax fontanierii; assembly: GCA_035773235.1. Taxonomy (NCBI): domain Eukaryota; kingdom Metazoa; phylum Chordata; class Mammalia; order Rodentia; family Spalacidae; genus Eospalax; species Eospalax fontanierii. The sequence goes on from CM069536.1 coordinate 64,089,437, forward strand.
TACAGATTGTACAATGTAAAATTACATCTGTGTGTATGTGTGTGTGTGTGTGTGTGTGTGCATGCGTGTGTAGCTGAACAGAGTACTAGACAGGAGAAACCTCCCTTCTTATTGTTGGTCAGAGTAGTTCAAAAGACTACCCAAATCTAACAGACTGTTGTCACAGCCCTTGTTTACCTCCTGGAATTTGAAAGTAAGACATTATTGCTCAAGACAGGACATACCTTTAACACAGGATTTAGAGCAATGGAGTTGGAACAGATCTGGAAGCCTCCATCCTCAAGACTAGCTCGCATTGTTTTCGAGGATACTATACAAGCTCCTAAGGGAGAAAATCAATTAATGATCCAATCCCAGCTTTAAAGAATAGTAATAACAACAATGACTAGTACAACAAACTACAACAGTGTAGTAGGGACTTTTTTACCTTGGGTGTAATCAACAGCTATCTAATGGACTTAAAGTGGGAGGAACTCATGTATAACACTGTAAACACAGCCAAATACACATAGCTGGAGTCATAGGGCCTAGAGGAAACACTACATCTGTCACATCACTAGACAAATGTAATTTCTTGCTCTATGCTGAATATTTACAGACAAGTAAAAAATGTCATCACTTATCAAGTCACCACCACCTACAAATGGAGACTAATACAGAATTCCATGACTGCTCACACACAAAGAGTCAGTGTCTCATAGAATCCATCCTAAGTCTATCTAGATCCCTCACCTATTTACCTCCCCATTTAGCCACCCACAGTTGTCATACATTCTGTCATTTATATTAAGGTCTATCACATCAAATTTTCTGGGTATGACATCCAATCGAGATGTCCCTAAGTGTGAGTTCTTCCACTGGAGTCTGCTCAGCCTATCTAGAGCCTCTCCCTTAAAGAATATTGACTCTCCCTCACCCAGCAGTAATTGGTATAAAGATCTACCTGTCCCAGTGCTGGGATTAAAGGTACCACCATCACCACCACACCTGTCTAGGTTGTCTGATCTCTGACACACTTCTTATCTAATCTTTAAAAGTGGAAACACAGTGTCCCATAGCTACATGAAGCACATTGGGTTTTAAGTAAAGCAATATACAAGAATGTGTTCTGAATCCTAAACACAATGCCTAAGAAATAGCAGCTCTTACCAATAGTTTTGTAATTGTTACTTAATTTGATATTTGGGTACAAAAAAAATATCTGCAATACAAGGAGCTGAAGGATTGCTCATTAAGCAAAGCACTTGCCACCCAAGCACGAGCATCTGAATTTAGCTCATCAGCAACTATGCAAATGTCAGTGGGTTTGGCAGCATGACTGAAATCCGGGACACAGTGTCAGAGACACCGACAATCTAGATGGCAGATTGACCATCTAGATTAGCTGAATCAGTGAGTTCTGAAATCAGTAAGAGACTCTGCCTCATTTTACAAAGTGCAGAACAACAGAGAAAAACACTTCACACCTGACTCCATCCTACACATACACATGTGCATACACACACAACAAACAAGTGAACACACATACATAGGCACACACATTCACACACATCAAATAGTGTTTACTCACTAAAAGGAGAGAGAATAAGTATCTTCAAAGCTTTTAAAGTCAATTTTTGTTGGGACAATATTTCACCTAAGTACAGAATGTCAGGAAGAACAATTTTTTTAATAAAAAAATATTTAATGTCAATCATTTTGGGTTTATACACGCATTTTAGCCCATTATCAATTTTTTCCCACAAAACACAAAAAAAGAGCAGTGAATTTGAGCATCTAATTAATGAAAATGATTCTACAGGTCGTCTAAAATAGAGCAGGTGCCTGAGAGTTGCTCCTTATTCTACATAAATGTCTCAGACAGAGCATGTAAGATATAGTGGACTGAAAATTCCTAAACTTTGGATGAATCACCATGTAGCTGGGGTAGTACTCAGTAGACATACCACTGAAACTGACTTACCCCTTTATCAAGGCCACTGAATAGCTTTGAAGCTATCGTTTCCCTCAGTAGTTGCTAAATTAGACAAATCTAGTCTACGACATAAATCTAGTCTATGACATAACCCTGGATCAGCAAAGGGTTAATTTAATGAGATGTTAAAAGACCAAAAAGCTATGTTGACCTATAGGTTGACTAAATAGTCTGGGTTAATCCGACAGAAGATAAATTTGGAAAAATGTTCTCCAAAAGTGACCAGAATAAATGCATCCTAAAGAGAAGAAAGCACAGCTGGAGAAGTCATTTTGAAGTGACCAATAATGAGTCATTCTATCAATCTTACATTTAAATATTATACATTTCGGTAGTTTGCAGAAAATTCACACAGTTGTATCTGTTGCTACCATCTGTCCAGCAAATTACCATCACTTGAAATGAGAAAAATCGTCTATTAGTTCTCACCCCCAATTATTGCTTCTCACATCCCTTGGGGTCAGCCAGCCTATATCCTGTCTCTGTTGACCTGCCTGTCCTTGGACATTTCACAGACAGGAAGCATACTTATCTAGCTTGTTCACTTTCATTTTCAAGGCTAGTCGCTGTTGTAGCAGGTATTGAAACTTCATCGTTTGATATGGATGGATGTCATCGCATTGAATGGATAAACTCATTTGAAATATGAACATTAGCATGAGATTCTTAATGTCTGGTAAGTTTCAAAGTGTTTAAACTCAGAAATAAATAGTCGAATGTCACACTCCTCATAGCAAGAAAGTAGGTCAATCCTTAAGAATATCTAATATATATATATATATATATATATATATATATATATATATATATCCATACATGCATGTACATTGCCTATACAATTAAGGCCTTTGCAAGTAGGTACCCACATTATAGCACTTGACATGTATTTCATGCAATAAAGGTAAACTTACTCAAAAAAATAAAAGAGGACAATTATCTCATTAATTCTACAGAGAGTTTATATAAATGATTTGAAGTTTATGGAAGAGGACCTTATTTCATTTTTGTTCTGTTTCTTCTAAAATAAACATTCTTAGAAAAATAGAAATATGTGGATGACTTAAGGCAAAAGTGTCATCTCTCATTATATTCCCATTGACAATACTTTAAAATAGCTATTTTTACAAATGAGAATGTCAGTATCATAATTTTATTGCTTATAGGTCTCCAGTGTATAGGAATTCAATATGGTATTAATGTAAAAAAAGAGTGAAATAAGCAGGAGTTTTGTTCAGTTTTTTTTTTTTTTTTTTTTTGTCTCTTTCCATTACTAATTGCCTGTTGCTCTCTGTGCATACTTGTTTTATTTCCTGAGGGCTATTTGTGGTTGCTCGCTTGTCCCACCCTACCATCTCCCCACCACACACATTCACTTTTTCTTTCCTCACTATTGTTCCTCTAAACTACAAGACCATCTGTTCACTTGGCAGATGCAAGTCAGTTCTATAATTGTTGTCATTCTTAGCACAGTGCACACCCTGCACAATCCAGAGGACGAGAAGCACTGCATTCATGAGTTAGCCAAATGTATATTGTTGTCAAAATCACTTGTCAAAACGTCAAGGGGAACAGATTTGATTTCCAAAGAATAGCCGACATCTATCCAGACTACAATATGAGGGCTCCATTATGTTGTTATTATGCAACGCGTCATTCAGATTTTGACTAAATAAATGACATAGGCTTTGCAGGCTTTGATTACTATTGTGTGAAAGGAGATGGGAAGCTAGCTACAAAATCTTTTGTTCGAGCAGTAAATTGAGAGGCTGTACTGAAGTGTATCAAACACATAAATCTAGATAACAGAAGCCTGTGGTATGAACATATTCCACTTTTAAACAGCTTCTCCATGTGATAATCAGGATTTGAATATAAAATGTAAAGTTATAGAATTATCAAACCCAAAGGCTATAAGATAATATGGTAATTGTCTATTGCTTCTGTAGAAAAATAACTGGAGCTTTGAAGCTTAGAACTGCGCCAGTTTCTCACTTTAAAGTTCTATAGGTGAAGAGTCTTTTTAGGTCACTCTGCATAAAAATTAAGGAGTTGGTTGGGTGATATTCCTTCATAGTATCAAGCACAGAATTCAACGCCTAACATTCTCCTATTCAGATAGATTGTCTCATCCTTTGGCTGAAATCTTCTTATCATGTTCCATGGTCACACAAACCTTTCTCATCATCACTAAGAAAGGCTACTTGCTTCTGAAGAATCATGTGCTTATTTTAACCCATCTGGATAGTGGAAAACATTATTGCCAACTGGAGGTCTTGAACAAAAATTACATCTGAAAAATCCCTCTTTACATCAGTTCTGTAAGTCAGGGTGCAGACGTAATTCTTTCTCTTGTAGACCTCATCCATCATAAGCTGATACTCTATAAATAATAATTCAGAGAGAGACATAAGGTGATCTACATAAGTTAAAACTCAAGTCAATGGTGAAACATTGAATCCAATTGCCTGCTTTTATCATGAAAAATATCACTTGTTTTACTAAATTCACTTGACTATACTGCTAAGGATAAAGCAAAGGAATCCTTTAAACAGCATTAGCTCCTATCTCTCATGTTAGATTTAAAGTGTTTTTGCTGATGCAAATCAGTTTTACACAAAATTTTAACACTTCATGTGCTACTTAGAGTAGGTGTTTAAATAATACATATATTTCTGATGATAACAATGATGATGTCATAAGGGTGCATTCCTGATGGTTTCAAAAGCTACTTTTATTTACTATCTGATGTCTGAAGTAATTGGAACGGATGTACACTGAAGATAGATGAGTAAGAAACCAACCAATTAGAATGTCGGTTCATGTAAAACTTCTAATGAACACTTATTAAATTGCTGCTCCAGGCTACATGTAAACTTAGACGCTGCAGATTAAGAGTAAGTAGGGCATGGACTCTATCTGGAATTAAATAAAAGTTTTGTTAGCAAGACAGACATATGTAAAACACACTGTATCATGTGTTCTCATGTACATGAAAGGAAAATAAAGAAGAAATTGATGTTGGAAAGATCAATAGAGAAGGGAGCATTTCAAAGTGATTATTAAGGATAATTGAGATTTCAAATTTTCAGAGAATTAGTAAAAGGCTTTCTTTTACCTTTCAAGGACCATAAAATAGTATCAAGTTAATCAAATTTATTTGTATAGGAAAACAAGCCTCTATGTAACTGATTTAAGAAGCAAGGAGATTAACCCCAACACAGACCCAGTGTTTCTGCATTTACAAATACATGTGGCTGGAGAAGGAGCTCAATCAAAACATAAGAGCGTCCTTTCTCCCACAGGCATCTTGAGTTCTAGGGCTTAATGTGGTATCTTCTCCTTTAGTGCTTTAGGGAAGATTTAAGACCCACACACATATAACTTACTGTCAAATATAGCATAAGCATTGGCTCTGCAGAATTTCCAAACAGATGCCTGTTAATAGAATGTTGACTTGTTTTCAAGAACTGCTAAGCCACCTCAAAATGAGTTATTTTAATCTGACAAAATTAAACTCATGGTAATCTGATTTGGAGCATGCCAGGAAATGACTGCTTTTGTTAAAGTAAATAAAACCTAGGCGTCAAAACAGACATTCACAAGAACCCTAAATCCTGTAAATCCTGCCTTTAGCACTGCTCCTAGGTCCCTATTAGGATCAAAGTCACAAACAGGGCTAGTCACAAGTGAAAATTCTAGAGCCCCCTAATTGTAAAATAAGACTTTCCTCATCTTCTTTACCTTAAGTAGGAGATATCCAGGGAAAATAACAAATAGTATAGCCAAACACCACCTATTGCATCTATCTACAAAGTCCACCACACTTTCCCTGTCTGTGGAACTGAAATCTTGTAATGTGTTATTCTCATAGTCAGAAGAAGAAAGCAAAGCAGGCCAGATGCTGAACAGGAATTTCTGTGCAAACCCAGCTTCTCTGTTACCTGAAAACGTCCATTGTCTGCCTCGGCTGCTATCATCAGCTATCTAGAATTCAAGTTCTATGGACATTTTCCTTTAAAACTTTCTATAGCTCTTTTATATTTATATTTTTAAATTTATTTTATTTATTATTATATTTAAATTTATTATAAAATAAAATATAAATATTTATTTATATATATAAAATATAAATATGTATGAGTGGATTGTCTGCATGCTTGTAAGTGCACCCTTGATGTGCAATGTCCACACAGGTGATAATGGCTGTCGGATTCCCCTGAAACTAGAATTACTGGATATTGTTTAGCCACCATGTGGGTGCTGGGAATTAAACATGGGTCCTCTGCAACAACACTCTCCAGTCACCCCCTAATTTTTTTTATTAATTTTTATATTCTTTGAAAATTTTACACATGTACATGATGTGCTTTGATCAAATCTTCCCTTTCTGATTTCTCCCCATTCTCCCTCCCAATATCATGAATCACTCTGTCTTATTAAAAATGTTTTTAATGTTTTCATTTTATTTGTATGAGTGTATTGCCTGCATGGATGTAAGTTCATCTGTTTTGTGCAATGTCTGTGGAGGTCAGAAGACAGCATCGGAATATCCCTTAACTGGAGTTACAGACAGTTGTTAACTGTCATGTAATTGATGGGAACTGAACCTGGGTCTTCTGCAACAACAACCAGTGCTCTTAACTGCTGAACCCTCTCTCCAACCCTGATGCATGCATTTTACATTTTGCTTTGTAAAACTACTGAGTTCACTTATTGTTGTCATATGTACATGAAGGAATAGAGCTATTCAATGGATCGTAGCTAACCTACTAGGGACTGATGGGCATTTTTACGAGATCTCCAAACTCTAGGGTTATGAAATATATTTTATGAATCTGTTAATTCACAGTATGTGCTATGTATTTGTGTTTATTTTCATATATTTCCTATATGATTATACATATAAGCATTTTTATTACAGTCTTCTTTGTATTGTTTTTAAACTAAAACATCTCCAATCCTTACCTTTAAAGATGCAGGTAAACTTTTCCTTCAACCAGTGAGGTTTCCTCATGCAACACATGGCGATTATCACAGAAAGCCACAATTGGCCAAAATAAGCTAATAAGAGGCTACAGAATGTGTGTTCCTCCATAAGACTACTGTTTTAACCTCTGCCACCTATGGCTCAGGGACCATTACGTAAGAGGGGCAGAAAGACTGCAAAAGGCAAGAGTGGTGAATGACCGCAAGAAATAGAGTTTTCCAGGAGACTAGGAACTTGTTCATATGAATTTACAGTGATGGTGACAACATTCACAAGATCCATGCAAACTCAAACCAGACAAAAAGCCAGCACAGGAGATGGAGAACAAGTAAGAAACTCCAAACCTCTGAGGAACTTTCGGGGGAAGGGAGGAAGGGGAGTTGGTCTTCTTTTAGAGAGCGACTCTAGATAGGCTGACCAGACTCCAGTGGATGGATTCACACTGAGGGCCATCTGGGGACACAAACTTGACTTGATAGGCCTAAACATATATGACAGAATCCATGAAATCCAGTGTATGTGGGTTTATGAGGAGTACAGATTGGGAGGGCCTTTAAATGTGACCAAGACATACTGTATGAAATGCATAAAAATTCAATAAAATATTTTTAAAGTCATAGTTTCCTTACCTGGCTTTATTAGTCAACCAAAACAAGTTCACAGCTTTGTCTAGTCTAATTTCCTAATTGTGTGGCATAATAATTTCCATGTTTTAAGTAAAAAAAAAGTGCTTCTGCCTTCATGGAAACCACGAGTGAACTTCTATTAATTTCCCTTACAGTTGTAATCAGTGTCTAATGTGGTCACCTAATAAACAGCACCTCAGAGAAATATCACCACAGATAATTGTATGATTGGAAACCCAGGTTCAAGATTGGAAGAACAATGTTGGGAATGGGGACAATTAGCAAGCCAGTGTCTACTGTTCTTTGGAGTGCTGCCATCACTGAGATGCTGTCTCCTCCCCATCGTGGTCCCTGCCTGGCCAAGAATCCCTTCCTCATATACCTGCTTCAAGGCCCACAATGATACCCAGAGCAGGTATGATCCTTGTCTTTGTTTGTAACCGAGGCTTTGTCTTCCCCACAGTATGTCAGACCAAACTTTGCCTTTTAAAATGTCTTAGACACTTTTCGAATTCTCTTGAGTTTTCATTATTTTATAATTATCCATTAGTTATTTTGTGCATGTTTGTCTATTGAGTGAGAGTCACCCTGTGCACATGGAGGTCAGAAGACAGCTAGATGGAGTCAGTTATTTCCTTCACTCATGTGGGGTCTGGGGATTAGATTCATGTCATTCAATTCAAACTTTAGGTGTCCAGCTACATTTTAAGCAGATTTTAAATAAATGCATAAATGAATATATACAACAAAAATGTAAAAAGATAATCCTTTGAGATTTTTTAAATATACAATTATTATTAATTTATGTGTATGACTGTATCATCTGTGTGTGTGTTAGTGTTCCTATGTCCTGCAAAGCCTGTGGAGTTCAGAAGAAGGTGTCAGATCCCCTGCAACTGTTAGCTACCATTTGGGTGTTAGGAATCAAACCCGGGTCCTTTGCAAGAAGAGTCTCTGAGAGATTTATCTTAAAGATATAGCAATTTACTTCATTTCTATTATTTCTATTAAAGTACTGTCAGAAAATTTCATATAAGAAAGACTAGAACTTACATGGAATTGTATGCTCAGAAAATGTCTATCTCAGCCTAGTTTAATTTCTTACAAAAACAAAATCATCAGATTTTAATAACATTTATATTTCTTTTTTGAACCTCTTAGTAGAAAACTATATGAGTAAAAATGTAATATATTTAATGAATCATATGTTTAATATGTTAAAGAATAAAAAAATATATTTAGTTACATACAATTAAATATTTTGTTGTAAACATTGATTAAAACCAAGTATTGGATATTGTTTTAATGTTAAAACTGTAATTGAAACTTTAATGTATTTGATACAATGTTGTAATGTATGAATATGTGTATGTTTGCAGAAAGCTATTTATTCCTGTGTATTGGCTTTTATTTATAGAACTTTGTGACTATGACTAGGAGTTAAATTTGGCAAATTATAATATTACTGATAAGATTTTTTGTATTGGGGAGAAAGTACCAGTATATTTATACTTAAGTATTCAACACATATGTTAAGATACTAAGTACCTGGCCTTCTTTTGTGTACTGAAGAAGTAAGTAGTAATGTATCTGTTCAGCAAGAGAGATGAATGTATATATAGCAATGATAAATAGTGTTGCTGAGAGAATACAAGATGTTGTACATGTTATTGTGTATAGTAGGATTAGAAAAGCAGTTTCAAGCAATGCAAAGCACATATTTGAATGAAATGGATAGGTAGTCACACCAAAAAAACAGAAAATACAAATGACATAGGGAAGAACAGGGGTAGTAACTTTGAGTTCACCAGAGAGAGGAGCAAAAACCCAAAGCAGCGTCCGTGACAAGAGAAACTGCACAGAAATGAGGGGAGAAATGCACTGCGGTTGCTCCATCTGGAAACTGGATGACTTTTGCCGATTAAAAGGGAGGTGATTAGTAACTGGTGCGTTTATGCAAATGGACTGCAAATTGAACAAAGAGTGAGGAGAAGGATTAGGGCTCTATTGAAGCCTTGCAAAGGAGCAGTGAGGACCACTTCTTGATCAGTATGAGTTGGCAGACTGGTTAAATGAACAGTGTGGTCCCGCACCGTTTCAAAATGGAGACTGCAGACGTGTCGGCACTAGAGCAAAATTCCGATCAGTTTGTAAAACTTCTAAAATATTAAGTAACTGGATGTGATTGTTAAAGTCTGCAAAATATAAAATAGCTTTAGATAAAACTCATGATTGTCATTATGTGTTAGGTATAGTTTAGAACATAGATATCTGGAATTAATCAAGTATGTATTTTAAATTAATTCCCTGATTGTAGATGTTTGTGCTGAATGATTAATATGTATATAGTTGTAGGTGTACTTATATTTTAATGTATGTAATAGAGAAATAATATCTTAAAATAACTTAAATAAGTTGCTAAATAATATTTCACTATAAACAGTCATTATTTTTTTATAAAAACTCAAGAGTAACTAGCTGTTAGTAAAATAGTAAAGCTTAAATTATAGTTAATGTGCATTTATACAAATAAAATAACATGCAAACACTTTGAGTCTGGGTTGCTAAGTGTTTAATAACTCCACATGCTTAATGTCCCCTTTGGAGTCTAATGAAACATTTCTGACAGTTTCCGGGACATATGTTTAAACACTTAAAACATGTCTTAGTTACATGGATAATTTTTGAGGGTGGGTGCTGTTTGCTAAGGTTACATATTTTCTTTTCCTCTTTTATTAACGGCCTATACTGGATCTGTAACGTGAGAGTCCTGGGCATTCAGAAACTGATCGCCCTGTCTCATTTTCTAGGCTTTCTTTGTAACCAGTACCTAATTTTCAGATTCCTGCTCTTGTGTCAGTTAACACTAGCCCCCTTGCTAACTGTATACACCCTTGTCCTCAGTGAATAAGGGCTTGATTGTGCCCTGATTAAAATGGCTTATTTTACTGTTAAAGCAAATTACACAGAAATGGCATTTCCTACCAAACAAAGAAAAATAATACCATAATAACAAAACTCGACACTTCCCTAATGCTTTAATCTGACAATCTCAGTACATTTAACAAACAGCAATTAATTAACCCTTACAACATTCCTGTCAGGAAGCCCTGATTATACCCATGTCACAAATTAAATGCTAAGAGGTAATGGAACTTGGACAGGGTTACAGAGAGTGTTTCTGACAGACCAGGGACCCCCTGGCCCTGGCTTGCAGGCAGTCAGAAAACAACCACTAATCCAGAAAACATATTGCTTCTGTTTACACCATGACCCACATTTTATATGAAATCTCTGAATGGTTAGTCAGAGGAAGGATTTATTATTCTACTCATAATTTCATAATAGTTTATCACTGGTGGGAGGGGAGTTTGAAATATATAGGATATTTTGTCTAGAGTCCTGCCATCAAGAAGGAGGAAACAGAGGAAGAAGAGGACCAGGAGGATGCATCAGTTAATTTTCTGTTCCTGTGAGACCATGACCAAAAGCTACTTGTATAAGAAAGACTCTATTTTGGCTTAAGGTTTGAGATCGAGAGTTCATAATGACGAGGGGAGTCATTGAAACAGGCAGTCAAAGGAAGAAGCTGAGGGACCACATATACACTCACAAACAAGGAGCAGAAAGAGTAATGTAGAAGTGGGGTGAGGTTATGAATCACGAAAGCCACCCCAGTGGCATACTTCCTTCAGCAAGACCAAACCTCCTAAACAGGGCAAACAATCATCAACTGCTCAACAATTATTCAATTACTGAAGCCTCTGGAGAGTGTTTCTCATTCAAACCATCATAGAGGAGGAATAGGAAGAGGATGAGAAAGAGAAGGAAAACAGAAAAAGGAAGAGGTGGGAGGGGAAGAGAAGGAGGGGGAGGAGGAAGAGGCAGTCTTGAGTCTCTATCACTATTGAAAAGACACACATTTATTTTTAATAAAATATTTTATTTGTTATTTTAAAATTTTTTATTTAATTATTACATGTTCCATACAGAACATCTCAATCAAACTTAACTGTCTTTATACCCTTTCCCTAGCAACAACCCCCATAGCACCCCCAACTGTAATCAATATATTCTTTTATCTGTATTAAAGTCTATTGTGTCACGTTAGTGTCCTCAAGTGACCTCAGTATACGTTCATCCACTGAGGTCTAGCCAGCCTATCCAGAGACTCTCACTATAGGAAGACTAGCTCATCCTCACCCATCAGTAATCTGTTGCAATATTTCTTTTGCAAAGGTGGGGTCTGCTACCCATTTCCCCAGCTCCATGCTGGGTGTTTGTCTGCTTGAGTTTGCATGGGTCTTGAGCATGCCAGCACCATTGCTGTAGGTTGATATGACCAGCATCCCTTGTAGGCCATAACCCTCCTCACTGGCTCTTGAAATGTTCCTGCCCTCTTCCACAATGGTCTCTGAGCTCTGAGTATAACTTAATATGAGTCCTGTCCAGGAACCCGCACTCTGCAGATTCCTAATCTCCACGATATGGCCATTTCTGACCATTTGTGTTACTAACCATTTGTTCCATGAGGGAGCTTCATTAAAGAGAGTTGATAGACTCATTACTGACTTCTCTCCCCTTGTTCCATGTTGTGTGAGCCTTGGCTGTAGAGGTTGCATTGTAGATATGCCAGCTTTGCATGCTCAGTTCAGATATTGTCTGTGTGGAAAAAGCACACATTCATATTTTTTATTTTGCTTGTTCCATTTCCAGCAAATTTTTGATAGTCATTACCATTATTATATAAATTGACATTAAAATTTATATATTTAGCATGTACAACTTGATGTTTTAATTAATATACACTGTGAATGAGTAGATCTAACTAGCTAGTGTATGCATTATTCAAACACTTAATAATTTTCTGGTGAGAATACAATATTCAGTCCATTAGCATTTTAAGATTGCTTTGTAATGTTATTTGTTCTATTCAGATATTTCCAACAAAATTCTTAAATTTACTCCTTCCATATAATTGACATTGTATCGTTTTTTTATCAAAACCACATGAACACCTAGATCCTCTCATAATTATCCTAATCGTTGGCAGCAGTCACTCTATTCTCCAGACAGTAAAATCAAGTTTTTTTTAATTGCACATATACATGAGATCATACATCCCCAATGCTTGATTTAAATTCACTTAGCATAGTGTCCTTCTGTCCATCGTGTTGGTGAAGAATACCGTGGTTTCTTTCTTCTGAAAACACAATAGTCATACTTTCTTTGATCACTCATCCACGGATAACACTCAGGAACATGAGCAATGGTTTTGGAAAACTCAAAATGAGACAAATGTCATGCATGAAAGAGTGCTGACACTGGAAACTAGAGAAGAATCCCCACAGCCAGGTGACTGCAGGTAGGGATTAGAGCATCTCCAGCATGGTGGAACTCTTCTGAAGGTTTAAATACTTCCTATGTTGTCCTAAAATTGAAGTACTCTAATGTGAATCACTACAACTATTCTCCTATCTCATAATCGTGTTTTATCTTGATTATTCTGTTCTTTAAACACCATTGCTTCAGTATCTTGAACATAATGGGATCTAGATAAGGACGCATTAATCTACTTTCCCAGGGAGAACTCTGCTTAAAAGAAAGGTTAGGTTCCAGAACACCCCATCTAATGTATTGAGTTTGTTACCTTTCCATCACTGTAAGCCATGAGGTAATCCACTCATGAAAAGATTTATTTTTATTTCTACTGTGTTTTTGTGTCTTTTTATTTGTGTGTATGTGTTGTATGTGTTTGTGTGTACTGTATGTGTGAAAAGTGTGTAAGTACATGCATGTACATAGGAAGCCCGAACAGGACAGACATCTTCCTCTGTGGTTGTTTGCCTTACAACTTTAGGATGTGACGTCTGACTGAAACAGAGGCTCTCAATTCCAGGCAGATTGACTGGAAGACTAGTTGTCCCACCCTCCTGCTTTTGTTTCTCAGTACTGGGGCTTTCTGTCTTGTGCAACCTTGCTCTGCATTCAATTATTATTACCATTTAAAATTTCATACAGCAAACACAAAATACCAATAAACAGGAATCTATGTAAATCTATTCCCCATCACAACTAGCATTTGAATTACCCAATGAATGTATGTTCTTCACAGAAAAATGGAAAAGACATAGCGCAATCTCATTATAATGTCATGGCCAAAATACCTAGGCACATGTAATATAGGTATTGACAGAATTCTAGGAAGTCTTTGGCTATGTCTATATGAATTAACTTTTATTTATCAAAAAGAATAGTTATAGTGAATGTATTTACTATGTTTGCTTTATAAAATTTCTGAAACACCATTTTTTAATTTATTTTATTGAATGAATACCACAGCATTCATGTAGAGGTTAGAGGACATGCTTTAGGAATCAATTTTCTCCTTCCACAATGTAAGTCACGGGGATCCAATTCAGGTCATCAGGCTTCGTGACAAGTGCCTTTACTTAACTGAGCCATCTTACCAGTCTGTGACACAGTCTTAAGAATATAACATTTCAACATAGCAAGGTGCAATTTTTATTCAGACTTTTAGGTTTAATTTTTTAAATTTTCTTTAAAATTATTTATTTTTATTCTATGTGTATGAGTGTACTACCTGCATTCATTTAAGTGCAACAGTGTCATAGAGTCACAAAAGTCAAAAAACAATGCCAGATCTATTGGAACTGGTGTTATAGATGGTTGTTAGCTACCAGGAGACCCAAATCCTGTGCAAAAGGCAAGAGTAGCTGGTACTCTTTACCACTCAGTCATCTCTCTAGCCCCTAGTTTTAATTCTTATTTTGTTTGAGACCAGTCTGCTCTGCAGCCATGACTTATCTCTAACTCAATCTGAAGCCCAGGCTGGCCTTAAACTTTCAATCCTCTGACTTCATCCTTCTGTATGCTATCACTACAGGCATTTGCCAAAGCAACCAGGTCAAGTTTTCAACTTGAGGTCAACAGAATCATTCTAGTTTTTTTTTTTTTAAAAAAAAAAAACTCTGCATTCTGGATTATATTTTTAGGATAAATTATTACATATGAAACTGATATGCCATGTTCATTTTAGAAACTGCTGTCCATTTTTAGAAAGTTTAATTGCATGTGGTCTTTCACAAATCAAACCAAACAAGTTTTAAAGGAATCATCTCTACATTCTGGATAATATTTTCTCCTTTAGAATAAATTATAACATGAGCACCTCAAATGGACAGTTTTGAAGCACAAACCACAAAGAAAAGAAATCTCAGAATGGGACAATGAAGTGGATTAGTGGATTAAGTAATTTACCTGGGACCCACATAGTAGAATGAGAGAACTGATTCCTGAAAATTTGCCTCTGACATTTAGGCATGCTCCATGGCATGTGGGCGCCCACACAAGTATACTTGAAACATACAAAACATACCAAACATATGTAATTTTAAAAATCAATAGAAAAGAGGGCTTTTAAGACTGTTTCTTTTCCACAGAGGGTAATGTATAGTGCCAAAGAAGCACGAGGAACTGCATTGGCTACATGGAGAGTAAACCCCCGCCAAGAGTTCTCAGGAAATACTGTGGTGGGCATGTGGCTTCCAGGTTATTACTCAGTGCTTCACTTTAACATTTGTTAATTAAACTATGTGAGTATTTCTATTCTAGATCTTAAATTCGATTCTTCACGTGTTTGAAATGTCATTCTGTCTGATGAACAGTCCAGTGGAAGAGATAAAGAAAGGAAAAGAAAGGACCAGGGAGTCCTAAAAATGAAAGTTTTCTCAATTACGCTGTTGTCTTGGGATTCAGTTGAACAATAAAATTCATACTACACTAACCATAGGAAACATGTCATATATAAAATTCCAAAGGGAATAATTTACTTCAATTCAAATATTAAAAATGAATGGTCTTACCAGTTTTTTTTTTTAGGTACCAACTATCAGTAAACAATTTTCAATGATGGTTGGCACAATGAGTGGTAAGAAATAAGAATATTTAGAATTCAGAAAAGAATACACTTTTTCTGTTGAACAGAGATATTGCTTTTATTCATTTTGTTACAAAGATGATTTTGTAATGAGTTTTAGAGAGATGATAACCGTGCATAATCTATCATAGAGAAATCATGTAGAGACTTTCCCTGAAATATTTGCATTAAGCTTTACTTACGCCAGACTGTGTTCTTTATATAGCCATTCCTTTACAAATTTTTTTACAAACAAATTAATCCCACCTCCCCTTGACTTCCACACAGAGCTCTCTTCAGCTCATTTTGTCACTGAAGAGGAAAACAGAGCCTCAAAGTTTGATAGAAGTTCAATCTCCAATTTTCTTTTCCTCAATATTTTATGATTTTAATAAATATATGTATGAGTATATATGACAGAAATGGAAGAGAATAATTCTTTGGGAGTTTTAAAAATATTCTATTATTTATCTCATGTGTATGGATACACTGCCTGCATGTATGTGAGCACACCAGTGGCATGCAATGCCACCAGGGCAGAAGAAGGAGTTTGATTCCCCTTGAACTGGAGTTGTGGACCGTTGTTAGCCACCATGTGAGTGCTGGAGTCCGTGCTTGTAACTGCTGAGCCATCTCTCCAGGCCCCAGAAACTGGTTGTTTCTATGTTCAACTGCAGATGTACATCAGTAAAAAATATTAAGAAACTGATTGAGTACTGCCCAGGAAGACATCATTACATTTTAAGCAAAATTTAGTAAGATAAATCTGAAAATATAATCTAGCGATAAACTTTTAAAATAAATTTTTAGAAAATTGTGTATCCATGGATTTTACTGCTTTTAGCACTAAAATTTAGTACACTTTGAGATCATTTAGTCTTTAACTTTATTAGCAGAGAATATCACATAAACACACAGCAAAGACTTTGAACCAGTAAAGCATAGGAGGATGAAATGGACTAAAATTTATGTATGCATCTATCTTCAGATTTATATGTAATCAAACAAACAAAAACTAACCCAAAGAGTACATAACACTTACCAAAACGGTGATAATGGGAATTATTGTTACACATGCTTATGAAAACAATCATGTTCATAAATTATTGGGATATAAGTAAGCTGGAAAGAAATTTTTCAGTATATAATAAAATTAATTGAAACTTCTCTCAATTACATGAAATGATTTAGCTTAGGATAAATTTTTTTAAGAAAACTCCTAAAAGCATAAGTATATAAAAGCTCTGTAGTGTGAAATTCTATGGCTGGGAAGTCCCCTAGACAGTCCCATGTACTCAAAGTCTGGTTTCTATGACCTAACGTTCAAAGAGGCATGCCCTTTAAGGAATTACTGACCCCAACCACTTCCTGAAATGCCTTTTTGAATTCCAGGCCATCATGAGAGAGGCATTTTCTCCAGCACATATGACCATCATGCAAACTTCATTGCACAGGCTTAAAGCCATAAGGTCAATGAGTCACAAACAAATCACTCTAAATCTGTGAGTTACCATAACAGTTTTCTTCAGAAAGATGAGTAGCACAATTATCTGATTCAGCATAATTATACTGAGAAAAACATGCAGCAATCTAAATGTTCAGGATGATAAAAATTCAAATTTTACAGTATGTCCATATGTATCATGAATTCTCTTATGGTGAGTCCCAGCATTCAGCCCCACCCCACCTCCAGGTTTGAAACAATTGGGTGAACAGAGAATGCTCTTCAATTAGAGAAATCAATTTATTCCAGGTTGCTTACAAAGGATTCATCTCCGGGGAGGGAGATGGAAATTTTGTATGGCAGAGCCTGCATTTTGATCATAAGTCCCCCAGACCTCTGGAACACACAGTAAGAATGGAGCCCTGGCACTGCATGAGCCTCTCTCCTTCTCATCCTTCCATGTGTTTCCACTAGGCTTTCCCCCTTAAGTCATTGGCTGGATGGCTGTCAATCACATTTGGAAACCTATCCCTTGAAGCAGAGAGAAAAGTGTTTATACAATTCCATATAATCGAATATAAAGCATCAAATAACAAGTTAACATGTTTATTGACAATTACTTTTAATTGTCAATAATATGTGTAGAACCTTCTAATATAAAGCTAGCCATCATAGACATAGTTTCAGAGTCAGTACCAGCTTGATTTCTCTTGTTCATTCTGTGACTCGGTTATATAGTGTCTTCAGCCATAGGGTCTGACTGAAAACTTTCATAGTGGGTTTCCACATGAATCATTCAAAATACTGTTAGTGTTAATTACTTAGTTGTGTACTCTGTGAGCTATAATAGCAACTTCTTTGCAAAATATGCCCAATGGTACCATAATGTCACAAGTATTGTGACAGTGACCAGTCATCTTCTGACTGAATATAAGGTCCACTTCACAACAGTGAGTCCATACCTGACACTGTTACCAAAGCAAGAACCTGTGGCTATGCATGTCACAAGTCATAGGGGAGAACCTACAGCTATCATTCTGCTAAATGGACATAATGCTAAGTGGACTCATAAATGACTTATTTTTATACCTGCAGATTAATTCATCTCTCAGCTCTCATCAGAGAAGGCTTTTCTTGTATAAGATAAGTTATTAGCACAGTCCTCACAGCAAGTAGAGAGTAAGAGACTGCACAATGTTCAGCCCTAAATGGGACACCTATATTGCACCTTGTCCTCTCCAGGCTCAGGGATCACTGAGGAAGAAGGTGTTACATCTCTGAATCAGAAGTGGTGGGTGTTTACAAGGAAACTCTGTTTCTTATCTGACACCACCAGATAAATACACATATGGACTCATAGAACTTATGATAGCATGGACGAGGTCTAAGCAAACTCAAGGCCCAACATGCATGTGGAGGTGGGAAAAAAGCCCCAGTCCTAGCTGAATATCAATTTCAATTTTAGATTGATGGCTACTGTGAGAGGGACAATCAGTTTTCCTTACTGATGTCAGGCCTGGTAGGTTGATTAGACGTCAGGGAATGTACCCACACTCAAGCGCACTTGGGAGACAGTGATTGAATTCATTATGCTATTAAAAGACAATTATTAAAAAAAAAAAGAACAGATAATAATGGAGAACATAGAGCTGAGAGGTGGAAATGGGAAGGAAGTAGAATGGGAAGGAAGGGGTATGAATGTGCCCAAAATATAATGTATGAAGTTCTGAAAATAATAATATTTATATTTATTGAAAATATGAATGACCATATATAATATAATGACTACTGAAAATTAAGTATAAAAATTATTTTACCGTGGTCACAGATTTGTAAAAGTAAATAATAATCCTCTTTTAGAAAGTCCAAAGAAAGCCAATAAAAATTGTAGTAGGGTGTAATTTTGACTTACATATTCCAGGCATGTTTAGATTTTCTATTTCTTTTGTTTTATGATAGCAGACTAATATTATATTATATTATACTAATAAGACAATGATGCTATTAAAACTCTTCTCTTTACAATCCTTTTATTTAGAAATAGCCCCAGCTTAAACCTAATTTTAAAAGCAGAATTCATTTAAAAATTATTTTCATATCCAAGCATGGTGGCTCACACTTAAAATACCAGAACTCAGGAACCTGAGAGTGGACAGTTGTAAATCAAGGTCTGCTGAGGACACATAATTGGTTCTAGGCTAGTCTTAGCTACATAGTATAATCTGGTCTCCCTTTCACATTTTCTCTCTTTATGTATTTGAAAATATGCATATGCAAAGAAACTGATTAATTGTTTTCAAACTTATTCAACCCAAACTAAGTTACAATATGCAAAAAAAAATTAAGAAAAATCTTAAAAATAGCATTATGGTTTTACTCTAGATTCACCATTAGAAAATAATATGGCATATGTGTATTAGAAATTAAGTTTGTAGCTGGACGGTGATCTTATTCTATGTCCTCAGCACCACCTAATCCAAGAACTACTTACGTCACTGTCTCCTCCCACGCTCTGTAAGACAAAAGTGAATTTCCAAAAAACAATAAATGAGAACACATCCATAATTTGTCATGTATATCTAAGGAGACACAGACCAAGTCTTGTGTATCAAAGGGCATGGATATCATGATTAGACTGATTAGTGATATCAACCACAATGAACATGGCCTGGCACTTAACAAACCACTCTCATCTGGAGAATCATTTGGGGACATGAGCTATCTGAGGTTTGCATTTGGCTTCTCTCAGGGTTAGGCATGACCAGCACACCTAAGCTGTCTTTCCGTCTATGTAAGAATCAATTATTAGCAAACAAATACACTAGATAGGATATATGTCTTTACTGAAAATACTAACTGCAGAGATGAAAGTGATAATGGTGTAACAAAAATCCCTGGCATAGAGAGCATAGTCCCAGAGTAGATATAAGAAAAGCAGTGCAAAACAGAAAATGAGATGAAATGTAATTGACCTTTAAAATTATATTTCCAGGCTATAAATAAAAAGAAATTAGAAAAGAGAGGTCGCCACTGTAAAGTTAGTGATAGAAAATGTCAAAAGACAGACTACTTCTTCTGGTAAGTAAACAGATTCCTAACGTATGTACCCTTTGGGGAAAAAAATCCCCTTTTATCTTCTCTGTACCTGAAGAGAGCTTTCTCAGTTGCTTGAGAAGCTGCCTGGTTGTGCACACCTGGTAACAGGTGGACAGAATTAGCTGTCAGTCTCTGAGTGGTACTGCATGATATGTCTCCAATATGCTCTTCTTGCCTTAGCAGGTGGGCTGCAGGAGGGGTGCAGAGCAAACATGCTTTAGTCTGCCTCTGATTAAACTAATGTTAAAGCGATAACTGCTGTTAGGGAAAGACAGAGGGAAAAACATCTAAAGTTCATTCTGTCAGGATGGATTCTATCTCCAATAAACATTTTCACGCCTGATAAGATTTCATTTAAAGCAAAGATTAAGCCATATGTCACTTTAGTCATTGATATTTTAATTTGCATATGCTGATCTCATGTATAGAAAACTTGTTCTAAATCAGTAGAGTGGGTGGTACTTAGCAAGTCAGAGGAAATGCAGACTGGGAGTCAAGTGATTTCTACCAAATTGATTTCACAGAAACCCAAATGTTATTGTGATTGATTTTGCCCTTTTGTTACATAAAGGTGCTCTCTTTCTCTGAGCTTCCTGTCAAATCCTTTCACACTGAGCTGACGAGATGGAAAAATATGTGATGTTCTTAGTTGAAAATGCTCATGCACTCATTTCTCTGTCTCTCCACCCACCATGCCTCCATTCTCCCTCCCATCCATCCATCCATCTGTGCATTCACCCATCCAAGGCTTCGCCCAGTCATCCAAGCATCCACCAAACATCCATCAGTCCTTCATCTGTTTATTCCACCCTTCATTCACCATTCATCTATCACACATTTGTGCAATCAGCCACCTAAACAACGCATAAATGAAACACATTTGACTATAAACACTGATACCTATATATCTATTGTTTGGTCCATCAGTAAATCAATGAATAATTATAGGATTGTAAACTACTTTAAAAACTGCTTCTGAAGAAGGCCAAAATTATGAATAAATAACAATGGTGCAAGTCATTTATATCAATAACAATGGTGCAAGTCATTTATATCAATAACAATGGTGCAAGTCATTTATATCATTAGCTAAGGCGTACACTAAAGAAAGGCCAACTTGCAGTTATGTCAACATGTTTTATGATTTCATAATTGCATTGTGTCACTTATGGTTTGAATTACTGTGGAATGGTGAATTATAAAGACATACAAATTTGTTTTGTTTTGTTTTGTTTTAGGTAGGAGGGGGCATCTGCTTATTTCTCTATGCTTTAAAAAACTACACTGATTTTAATTTTAAAATTTATAGTGTGGTAAAAACGTCTATATAAAATTTACTATGTCTACTACTTTTAAAATTTGTGGCATTTTCTAAACCACATTATGGTTATGCAATAAAAAGACAGCCTGAATCTTAGCATCTGTTTTAAGGCAAAGTGTGTATCCAAACTACTGAGAACCTGTTCCTTCACATTTCTTTGGGAACTGTGTTCTTTAACAAGGGCTTCGTCCATCATTCTTCATCAAAACAGTATCTCAAGCATGAAATGGGGAAGCAGAAGTCAGACCCACCCTTATCTACCAGGTAACGTTGCCCTTTGATCCTTAGACCTAGAATACCACATACACACCTACAGACAAACAGATGTTTCTCAACCTCTCTTACTGTTTCAATGAGAACTGCCTGCTGTTTGTAGTGCTTTGATATGTAAAACCATACATATACACAGTATCCTGGGTGGAAGACAAGGAAGGATCCTGAGGCACTGAGGTCACATGATCAAGTCACAAGAGGAGCATATGACTCAGTGAGCTTGTTAACATTATAAAGAGCAACCCTTTGGTTTAAGCTTAGGTAATAGAATTTGTTGAGAGTATGTCCATGTTATAAAAGTCTTTCTGACAAAAATGTATTTATAATATCTTATACAGTGCAAATATAAGAAACAGTAAAAAGAAATGCCAGTAACCAGTAAAGAAATCCTCCCCGACTTCCCACCTCACTGCTCCACCTTCCCACTGTACCATTTCCTCCTCCAGTAATTTTTCATTTCCTTTCCTATCTCATGTGTGTGGTCTGGTGCCTTTCCCAACTCTGCCTTAAAGCCCTTTTTCGCCTTCCCTGTTTTTTGGCTGTTCCTCATATTCTCTTAGACAGCGATTCCATATCCTGCTTCTTTCATGGAAATATGCTTTTCATTCTCTTCTCTTTGCATGGAAACTATCTCTTATGAGATTAGAAAAAGGAACACCCTTCTCCTCTCAGCCCTCAGTGCCAGTCCTTTGCCTGAATCAGTTTGCTTAAGCTGTACATACAGTGAAAATTCATAGATTTGAGTGTCATATATGTATAATATATTTAACGTATGTGCATATGACTGTGTGAATATAATGAAATAATGTTCACTGAATTTCTTAAGGTATAATGCTAGATTGTTAGCCTTTAGTGTAATAGAATTACTTTTTGAATTTATCTTTAATACATGACAGAAAGGATTAAACATATAGAACAGGACAGAATGTATGAATTCTGTGGGGAGGGGTCTTTGAGGGGCACAAATGGGGGAAGGAGTCTAAATTTGATTATGGTATAAATTATATGAATATATAATATAGAACTCAAATATTTTAATTGTCCTTAATGAAGCAAATGTGTGTGGTATTCTCCTTCATATGCAGACATGAAAATTAGCAATACTGAGCTCACACCCTCATTTATCATGTGGATAGAAAGTTCTATTTGTTTTACATGATGAAAATGTGTATATACACTCCAAAAATCCATGTACTCATGCTTTCACATGATGTGAAAAGACAAGCAGAGAGAAAAAACCTTTTAACACTCTCTTAGATGCCATAAAATGAAATTCCCACCTCCCCAACCGCTAGAAGGTAATACAACAAAGAAACACTTTTCACATTATCAGGATGAGAAGTAAATTAATCTCTTTCTGTGTAGACACCTGTGCTTCCCTGTATTGATAGTGTCTGGGCTGCTGTCCTTGATGCTAAGCAAAGTTTAATTTAGTATGACCTCCAGCTGGTCTGCTTTCTAATCTGTAAAAATGCCAGCCATAAGATCACTTACTGAAAGATCTCTGCTGGGAGAAAAACAACCAAAGCACAGGGTATGTGGGGTCATTGTCTACTAAGAGGGCTCCTGTACTTCAAAGACCAAGAAGTGACTAAATCATTGTTAATATATTATTCCAAGCTAACTCTGGTCATTATGAACTTGTAAGTAGAATTTTACCATTTATAAATTTGACAATATGTTCAATAATTTCTGCAGTTTGTCTCAATTGTAAAGAAATTAGATTCTACTGGGTGATACACCTCACAGCGTATGATGAAGAAGAGCATCCCTTCTCCTGAGAATTTCATAGCACAATTTGTTGAATGCCTTAAAAAGAGAAATAACAAAAAATAAACTAAGTACTCAGTGAGGCAATTTTACAAATGCACATTAAAGACAGCTAAATGTTCATTTCTATGTCTAAGATTTAGATAGTGAAACTGATTATTGACTCCTGAACTCTGAGCTCAATAAATTACAAAGCACCATTCATTCTTCTCTATGTTGAGCAATGACTGGTTTCCTAGCAGTGAAACACGTGTCCTCTGCACAGTTAGAATTCTGATTAGCACCACCAAAATTGGCGATAAAGCTTGTTTCCAGTGTAAATGACATGACTAGTTGCTGGTGGAGGCATGAAAGGTTTGAGGGGTCATGAGGGATCTGCCCTGGAGAATGGGTTGATGTTTTTCTCCCAGGAAGGGATTAGTTATTGCCAAAGTTCAGCTTCTTTGCCTTTTTAAAAGCGTGTCTGAATCTCTTCCTCAGCATGAGGCCATCAATAGAAAAGGTAAATGTCACAACCATACTCTTGAACTTCCAAATTGTGAGCTAGAATAAATCTCTATTCTTTATAAATGATCTAGTGTCATTATAAGATGAAACATGCCCTAAGATATCTTTTCTATTCAAATACATCTCCAAATTTCTCCATTTTCATTTCCCCATCATCCAGATTTGCTTTTCCTTCATGTCTCATGGTCTTCTGTGTCATAAATATTTGTTTTTATGTCTCCAGATTTGTATTCTGCACAGAGTTATATGAAACTAGTATGTTTCTGAAATCATGCAGTGTCTTCCCAGTTCCAAAAGGCTAAGCTTCTTCAGATGACAATAGACTAGAAGTTCATGATTCGGCTTCTCATCATTTATGTTATAGAAATACTAAATTCACTGGAATTTATTTATAGCCGTATGGGTCAGTTATTCTACCTTAAATGGCCATCTCCTCACCTATGTTTATTATTAATACTATTACTAATACATATGATTGAAAGTGAGATAAAAAAGAAGAAAAGTTACATGATTTATTTCATCTTAAATTCCCACCAAACTTCCAAATTCCCACAATGAAAACTTTTAAAAATATTTTTGTTGATCTGCTGTACATTTCATACAACAGTTCTTAATCAAATTTAGACCCCCTCCCCCAACCATGCATCCACACACCTGCACTGGACCTCATATATTCTGTCATACACATTAAGCCCCACACGGTCAAGCATTTGTACCCAAATATCTTTCCATACAAGTTCATCTCCTGGAGTCTAGTCAGCTTATCTAGAGATCTCCCTCACCAACTGTAATCAGTCTCCAACAGTTCCCAGGCTAGGGCTGACTCTCCACCAATTTCCCTTACTTGATTCTGGACCCTCATCTGATTGAGTGGCTTGGGTCTTGTGCCTGATAACACTATTGCCACAAGTTCATGAACAAGTTTCCAGGGGCCAGGAAGTCTCTGTTTCCCTATGTTCATTGACCAACCCTGAACTTTACAGTGTTTCCACCCTCTCTTCCGAAATGGCACTGAGTTGTGGATGGGTGAATTTTAATATAGAAATTCTATCAGAGGACACATACTCTGCAGTCTCTTATTCTCTAAACCTTAGCCGGTTTTGGCCTTCTGTGTGAATATCACTCTGTTGTGTTGAAGGATGTCCTAGTATTCTCTCCATCCATTCTTCCATTATGTTCTACGAGCCTTAGGTTTAGAGGTTCCACTGTAGATATGTCACCTAAAGGGAGGCATCACTCAAACATATATTTTGTGTGTGACCAGCTGTGGAACTCTGCAGTACCCTCCATTTCTCGCAAAAAGAAGCATCTTTGATGAGTGGTGTATGGTTTACTTTCTGTAAAGTATAAGGATCTATATTTAGCATATGGTGAGATATTTCTTTTGCCTAAATATATGACAGAGATAGGGTTTTCTCTAGGAGCTGTGACTTCTACAGCCAAGTATATTTGGTTACAACTACAGTGACAACCATGAATTCACTCCCATTGTGAAGTCTTGAATTACATGTCGATAGATACTGATTACCACCCTCCTCCCATAACAATGTCACTACTGCATCAATAGAGGTAGGTTGCTGTGTCAGTTGTTATGTTATTCAGCTTTAGGGCTGGACTGGACCATTAATTGATTTTCTCTCTTAACAACTTGCATAGTATTCTCTAGAACTATGAAAGCTAGACTTCAGGGAGAAGACTTCCAGGACAGTTCCAGCTTCATTATTCCAAGTCCTGTGTCAGAAGTATCTCCTGTCTTCAGCAGTAGGGTCTTAACTTTGAATTCTGGGAAATAACCAAGAGCTCTTGCAATAACCTATGTTATTTTGGTAGTCTCTTGGACTTCTCTGACCAACCACTTGAAAGGAGGTCATTCCTATCTGTGTTCCTTGCCTTTCAACCCACAGATACATACATGCACGAATGTTCAGACACCGTATGTGTATTTCACAGGGTGTTCCGAGCCAACACATTTCCCTCTGGTTTCCCCAGACCCCCAGATCCATTCATCTCTTCTTTCTTCCCACCCCATTCAGCCTCCCTCCTCCCTCCAAAGTTTTCCATCATAACTAGAACTCCTGAAGGAAAATAGAGTGGAAATGTGAATGATCTTTCAGGAGAGGGCTGATTCTTGGAGCTGACTGTTGTTCATGCTTTGGGTCACAGGTGTGATGCTGTCCTTAAATGGTGAGACTTTGGAAGTATTGTTATCTATGTAAAGTTGCCACCTATGATTTAGATTCCTGTTTGTAAATGATGATGAATCTTAGGGTATCTTGTTCACTATCTCCCAAACAAACCAGCCTTTATCTCTCTAGCATACATAGATAAACATCTTTTCTTACATCTTTGCAGCTACCTAATAGTATTTCAGAACATTCTGCAGAGTATTCATATCTACCCTTATCTGTTTTAGGAAAATATTCAAGAATAGCTCATTAGGCTGCAAAAATTCTACTTGCTGCAGATACTTAAAAGCAGCATCACTCTACAAACAATGCATTTTTGAGAGCTAATATGCTACCCTAGTCTCCCTTCTCAGTTTTATCGTTTCTTTCTTTATGTTGCTCTTGGCACTCTCAATTCAAACTGCCTTTTGCAATTGGTCCTAAATGTCCACTGGGCCATACAATAAAGGCCATCCAGCCATGCGGCCATGAGTCCATGCCCTTCACTCCAGCTTGTGCAGAACTCCAAGCCTCCTTTGGAGAATGGCAGGTCAGTCATACCCTACACCTCAAAATTCAAGCATGGGATGTTGTAAGGAGTTCTTCAAAGCAAAGACCACTTCATCACATATAGTATGATGTTAAAGTTTGGGCATGGAGAAGAAAAATAAACAAAGATAATTATACTGGAAACCATGTTACAAGAAGTAACTTGATAAATCCGTATCACCATTTGGGACTAAAAATTCAAAATTTATTGACATTCAGTGAATATTCTTCATTTGCCATTCTTAAATCAGTTTTTAGATGTTTATCATTACGTTTATCAAACTCGATCTGGTTGACTTCTGCATATAAAATGAAGATCTGGAAGAAAAATATAGCGGAAGACATAAAATCCAAACACAAAACTTATTTTCATATTTGCTTCCATTTTTGTAATAAGGAAAACCTGTATTTAGTAATAAAATCTAGGAGTGGGAGAGATGGGTCATCAGCACTGGATGCTCTTTTAGGTGACCTGGCCTTTGCTCCCTGAACCCACATGATGACTAACAGCTGTTTGTATCTCCAGTTCCAGGAGATCCAATGCCTTCTTCTGACCTCCACGGGCATTGTGTGACATGGCTGCACTTACATGCATGCAGGCAATACACTCATACACATAAAATAAGAATGACTAATAAATTACATTTTAAAAATACTTTGATTTTATGCACTAAATATAATAAATCTTAATCAAATTTAGACCCCTTCCTCCATCTATGCTCTCCTATAACCCTCCCACTGGATTTCATGCATTCTGCCATATATGTTAATTCCTATTTAGTCAAGTACTTGTGCCCAGAAGTCCCTCAGTGCAAGTTCATCCACTGGACTACAGTCAGCTAATCCACAGCCACTCATTTAAGCAAGATCTACTTTCCCATACCGAGCAGTAATCAGCAGCCAATAATTCTCTGGCTAGGGTTGGGACCTTCGGTCCATTTTCCTCTTTTAATGCTGGGTTTTTGTCTGATTGAGTGGATATGAGTTTTGTGAACACTGGCACCATTGCTACAATTTCATGTGAGCAATGAGCTTCTTTTTGCAACAGATGGAGTTGTTGCAAAATATTACAGAATTCCACAATCAGTCCCACCCAGACACTATATGCCCTAAAGGACAGAGCTACAGTAGAACCTCCACACTTAACATTCATGGAATGCAGTGGAACAGGGAGCAGAAAGAATACTAAAACATCTCTCAATTTGCTAAAAACTGTGACTTTCTTAGAATGCCAGAAGTGGTAACTGTTAGAGAACAAGAGGTTACAGAGTATGTGTCCCAGGAAAGGAAACCTATATTAAAGCGCACCCCCCCAAAAAGAGGAGGTAGAAAGAGCGAAGACCAAGGATTGCTCCGTGAGCATAAAGAAACACCTTTCTTTTAAGTCTAGAGATAACCCTTTGCATTTCCTATAAATCAAGATTTATAAGATTCACTCAACATTAGTTAAAGCGAAATCTCTCAAACTACCTTCTAAACAAACAATATATTTATTAACAATAGAATTATTCTAGTTTGTGAGTTAAGAATATCAAAAGAAAGTCTGGTGTGGTGGCACATGCTTTTAATTGCAGCACTCTAGGTAAAGGCAAGCAGGTCTCTGTGAGATGGAGGCCAGCCTGTCACACATAGGGAATTCCGGCCATACGGGACTATACGATGACCCCATCTCAAAAAATATATATACATATATAAATATAGAAATCCTATTGATTTATAGTGGTAAAAGAAACGAAGACGCTCAAGAGAGTCCTGTACATAGGAGACTTGTATTATCAAAGGAAAAATGGAGAAAATAAGGACACTTTAAATGGGGAAGGCATGGAGAGAGAGAGAATACCTATGTAGTATAAAACCCGAGGGAATCATAGTAGTCTAACAACAGAATGACAAGTTCCACATACAGTGTCTCTACATGATCCCATGTACATAGCTGTAAGCTATAGAACAAGAAACCATATCAAACAGAAGAAACCCTCCTTTGAGTTGTTGGCCAGAGAGCTCTAAGAGACTTCCAAAATTACACTGGCTATTGCCACAACCCTTGATTGCCTCCAAGAACCTGAAGGTAAGAGCCTATTGTTGAAGAGAGCACACACATAGGAGACCAGATTTGGAGCAATGGAGCTGGATCTGAACTGGAAGCCACTTTCACTAAAGACTGGCACTCACAGCTCTGCAAAACACTATTCAAGAAGCCAAGGATGAACATCAATTGATGGCTCAACAACAGTTTCATAACAAAATTGATGACTAGCACAGCTTTCAACACTGGTGTAGTAGTGACACTTTTATCTTATTGTCAGTCAACAGTTACATAATTGTTCTTAGATCCCTCTTTGTGGGACGAACTCATGTGTGATACTGTAATCAGAGCCAAATACACATAGTTGAAGAGGTCATAGATCTTAGAGAAATCCCAAAGACTGTCACATTCATAGGCTAATGTAATTTAGTCTTACTAAGTACAAAATATATCCTTCTACTTACAATTAAGTATCCTAGTCACCACCCATCAAAGTTTCTTTTCCTCCAGACTATATCACAGCTGATCACACACAGACATGGTCTGTGAATCTCCTAAGCCTAAGCAGCACATCTACAATGATGCCTCTACATGCAGAGCTCATGCAACATAGAACCAGTAGTTGAGAAGTCACTAATGAAACTCTCAACTTTCATAAAGGAAACTCCCTCATGCAAAAAAGGGCCAGTTACACAAAAGGTCACAAATGGCTAAATCATGGAGATTAGGATGCTACAGAATGTAGGTCTTCTCTCATATTAATTATCACTCACCCAGGGCTTAGGGACCCCTCAGAATACTGGGAAGAATGATTGTGTGAGCCAGTGAGGAAGGGTGTGACCATATAGAAATAGACTACTGCAAGCTCCTGGGTCCCTCGTCATATGAAGCTACAGTAATGATTTTGTCATGCTCAAGACCCTGCAACCTCAAGCAGACAAAAACTCAGCATGGAACTTGGGAAATGTGTAGCAGATCCCAACTTTGTTTAGGAAATATTGACAACTGATTACTGTTGGGTGAGCATGAGCTAATCTTCCTAAAACAAGAGACTCTGTGTAGGCTGACTAGAACTCAGTGGATGAACCTGCACTGAGGTTAATTGGGGACACTAATTTGACACAACAGACCTTAATACAGATGAAAAATATATGGATTCTAGTTGCTGGCTATGGATGGCACTGATAGGTAAAAGGTATAAAGATGGCTAAGATTGAGATGTTCTGTATGAACCACACAATGAATGATTAAATAAAAGAAATATTTAGTAAAAAACAGAAAACTAATGAAGTAATTTTTTGGTGGATTATATTTCAGACAGTCTAATGGAGAAATAGTGGTGTGGCTATTAATGGTAAATATTATACAGCTCTATAGTGAAAAAGCAAATAGATCAAAAAAGAAATGCGGAATTCAATGTCTGGATTGATGAGAAGTGCTGGGAAGATTAATGTTGGAAGCAGAGGATCCTTTTGATAAGGAGATTAAATTCATTAAGGAAAGGCCTAGAGATTTTGACTTAAAACAATGGAGATAGTGCCTCCAGGACACGAACACACCCATTTAAGACTGATTTGTGAAAGGAAACTGCTTACATGGAGTGGTCTCAGCCCAAGAAAGAGATGTATGTTGCCCTCAGCAAAGCTGGAGGAGCTGAGTCATCTAAACCCTCTTTAAGTCAAGTTTCAGAAATCAGACAAGGAGCTACAGAATTTGGTGTTTGTGTTCCTGGTTTTTGGTCTTGTTTTTGACTGGTGTATTTCCTCACTAGACCTCCATTCCTACATTTTGGAATGGGAATGTGTATTTAGTTCCATTGTATGCTGGGAGTTTGTAATTTGCCTTTTTATTTTGCAGGGGCTTAGAGTTAAGGAATTTCCCTGAGTGCTAGAAGAGACTTTGAATTATGGATGTCGAATAGCATTGAGAGTGTTAAAGATTATGGGGATTTTTAAGGTTGGATTAAATGCACGCTGTATTTTATATGGTCATGAGCCCATGGGGGCCCAGGGAGAGGAAGGTGGTGGGTTTGAATGAGAATGTTCCGTGTGGCTCTAAGTATTTGGGCATTTTGTCCTCAGAGGCACTGACTTGGGAGTTCTTAGAAGGTGTGGTCATACTGGTGGATGCTCATCACTGGGGCCAGTAGGCTTAGAGTCTTAAGCATTGCTGGATCTCCATTTGCTCTCGGTTTCTTGTGGCTGCTTAAGGATGTGATCTCTTAGCTTCTGCTCCTGCTCCAACCACCTCTGCCGCCATGCCTCCTCACCGTGATGCACGGTGGACTCTTGCCCCCTGGGAACCATAAGATAAATAAACTCTCCCTTTTATAAAAACAAAACAAACAAATGACAAAAAAGGACATTTGCCTTAAAAACTTCATCTAGTGCTGATTTTAGAAACAGGCTTTTCTTGATTTAAAAATATGTGTGAAGTAAACAAAATTATCTTTTAAACAAAATGTGAACACTACTGACATTTCTTCTTCTTGCCCAATGCTAGTATAGTGAGGTTTGATAGGCCTGACTTTACTTATGTAATTTTAATTTCCTCCACATGAAGTTTACTGATTCTAACTTTTTGTTTTTCTCTGTTCTCCATAAACAAGGCAAACCAGTATACGGATTTCAGGAAAAACAAACAAACAAACAAAAAAAAACAGTGAAAGACTTTGGGAAGTTTATTTATGGCAACAGTTGATGAGTTCAGAAATGTAGGAGCTTCATCTGTCAGTAAATTGAAGCTGAAATTAGTCTGATCACATAATAAATTCACATAATGCATTTTTCTCCTCCCCCAAATCAAGGCAGAAACAAAAGTAAATGTAAAACAGACTCAGGGTTGGATATCTTTTAGAAGAATGGCCAAGGAAGCAAATGGATGCCTGTGTTTGTCCAAGTTATTTTTCCACGAAACTGTAATATAATCATTAATGCATGGAAGAAGGCCTTTCTGTCCTCAATTCTTGCACATGCTGTGCCCTTAGGAAGAAAGATGAAAAGGATGGTGGTGAGAAGTTCGGGCTCTATTAGTTCCCTCACTTTGAAAAGCCTCAAATCAGAAAACTGACATGTAGCTTCTTTTACGGTGGGATCAAAAGAAATCTAAAGACAGCTGTGTTTTGGAGCACGTGTATTGTTTTAAGTAAGTTTATAGATAAATTTTAGGAATGGCAGACCAGATGTTGATGATAGTAAGAACCTCCCACATGCACTGAGGAGGGAGGATGAAGAAAAAGAAAGGAAATACTTCATCAGCTCAAAGCACATTGATTAAAATAAAACAAAACATTAACCATCATACTAGAATATTATGCAGTAAATAATCATTAAAAATAATTTTGGATTCATTAAAACACATAGATGGCATCACAGGAGAGAGGACGAATATTTGGGCGCTAATTTAAGCTGGCATGTCGAGTTGTCAATGAGCTTGCCTCTGCACTTGTGCAAAATATAAAGCATATTTAAGATTCTATTTGTGAGTTTGTCTCTGGGTTGGTTTTGTTTCTTACACAGAAAGAGAAAAATAAAATTGATTAAGCTAATTTGAGCTATTCTCTTTATTTAGAGAGTGGTATGAAAGAATCTAGGTAAAGGAAAAGAAAATTTAACAGTATATATTTAAGGTAATAGTGTTGCAAGAGAAACTTGACAGATGGATTAAATAGAAACAGAATATGGAAGGTGAAAGGCTCAAAGCCCATGCAGGATCAAGACTCAAACAACACTCTCTTTGATGTATAGTAAGGTATACTTTTTTAAAAAAACGAACATCTATTTTCCAAACTCAAATGGTGTTTTGTTGGTTTTTTTTTCCCTCTGTATGTCTTAAAGATGTTCTATGTATCTTTACTCAGTTTCATCAACAGACTACCAGAAAAATGATGAAAACGTTTGGTATAAAGCCCTCCCTCAGGATGTCATGATGTTTAGTGATATCATATCTTTAGATCTTCACCTTGCCTTTGAGTCTTATTTCTTGTGTGCATAGAAGAACACCTGGGAAAACACATGCTTATGCAAAGTCTGGCTCCAAATATTGTCATGTATAACTAGTCTCCCCAAATTACAATGTTTATATTGAGGATCTAAACACTAAATAAATTTTGTAAAAATATTGTCATTGTTTGTCTTGGGAGGATAGAGGAAAAATACCATTCTTGAAGGTTTAGAAGTCATCCAGCTTCATTTTCTGTGTCTCCATAATCATTAGTTTGGTCTCCTCCAGAGCTGCTTTAAATCTATAAGCTTTCCTTTCAGAATTTATCTACATATTTTAAACAATCCTTTACTAATCAAGGTAAACATATGTAATAAATAAATATCTGTGAAGATAATATGGAAACAGAAAACATTCTTATAATAGTAACATTATCTATAGGGAGCATTGAAATTTTCATGGGAGGAAAGATCTGATATCTTATCTTGAATGTCATCTATAATATTGTACACCAAAAAATTTATTAAATTTCAGATGGATGATAGAGAAAGATAGATGATGATAGATAAGTCAATACTGAATAGAGAATATATATGATAGACAGATGATAGAAATATAGATATATTATAAAGATGATAGATGATATATAAATAGATGGTAAATGGTAGATGACAGATGACTGATAGATAAATGGATGATAGCAGTAGAAGGTAGCAATAGATGAGAGAGATTGATAAGAGACACATAGAAAATAGATAAAACATAGATGACAGAGAGATAATAAGGAAAGATGATAAACTGATGAAAGATTAATTGGTGAGAGATGGAGGGATGGAGATACATAAATAATTAACAGGAGGTAAACAGATGTTAAGTAGATAATAGTCAAATAGATGAAATATAAATGAATGATGGATGATTAATAAAAAAATCCATAAGTGCCAGGATAGACAGATGGAGATATTGATACAGAAATGTACATATAAATATATAATTTAATATACACAGTTATGTAGAAAATTACTGGGAAAATTAGAAGTTACAGAAACTCAAGTAATTTGCATACTGTACTTCAACTAGGAGATGCCATGAGAGCTTAGTAGCTTTGCTTAAGAGTGTGAATCAGAGTAGCTCCAACCGTCATACATTTTCCATGATTCTGTGGTGAGTTGTGTACCTGACTGGATGAGTTAGCTTCTACTAACACAGCTGAGTGTGATGTAGCTCAGTGGATGTGATCTATCTTCAACAAGCCAGTTCAGTTTTTTCTTGTGATATCAAGGAAGTTTCATAAAACAATCAGAGAAGAAAGCCTAATATTCATACAGTTTCCTGGACTGTGCTTCTGTCACAGACACTGCCTTCTCAATAGGGTAACAGGTCATATAATCAGGTCCAGAATAAATGGCAGAGAAATCACATTTACTTCATTATAGAAATAGAAGCTAATAGATGTACAAATGTGAAGGGGTATAAAGAAATTTGTGGTCAATTTTGAAAACTACCACATCACAGCATCTATAGTGCATACATACTGCACTAGAATTTCCCTATTTATACAAATGTTATAGATGTGGCTCACATAGTATGTGTCTATACATGTTTTGCTTTGAGGGTTACAAACAGTAAGTGAAAACAAAAAGCAATGGCTCTAATATCTTGTCTTTGGTTGTATAAAAGAAACAAAACTCTTTGAGGAGCTCAAACTTAAAGCCGATATTTAGCACGACATATTTTCTTGCAAATTTATGTGCACATTTCCTATCTGCTTTCCTTCTTGTTTTGGTTTGATAGATGTTATCAGCACAGTATCTTATACTGGCATTTTTCCTAACATTTAAAAACTATGGAGACTGCACAGAGAATTTTTAATTCCTGGCATTTCTTGGAATATCTATAGATCTGGCAACACTATACTCACATGGCCACATGACAATTGGGTGAATATTAAGTGTCCTTTACATCAGACTTGAGTCCCAGATCACCAGCCTAGGCTAGCATCTCCTGAGAGTCCTCTCCTTGCCAGGCTGTGTAGAAAGCGAGAACACAAAATAGGTGACTAGAAACAGATTTTATTTTTGTTTTTAAGTTAGTATTTCTAAACTTGCTGAACTTTATTATAATTATTATGAAGACTAAGCACCCTTTACCTTTGACTTAAGAAATATTACTGTGTGGTTAGTAATTAAGACCATTAGCATGTCTTGATCTTGGCATCATCAATTAATTAAAAGTAAGGATCTGTTCACTTGGGAATTTAGGTAATTACACATAATAGCTTTGGCAGTATATGCCCTCAGTGGGTGAGGGGTTCACTTCATAAAGACAGAAGAGATGAGAGCTTCAACTAAATTCTGTCTCTACGTGTCAAATCTGAGCAAATCACTTAACACTACTGAATTTTCCCACAGGTTAAATAGAAATAATAACAGACTTTATAACCTTCCAGGATACCTCTGGTATTTAAAAATCAGACAGGTGGAATGCATGCAGTTTGGGTCGGGGAGAGGGAAGGGGAGCTGCGAGTTTTTGAAGTATGTCTCAGATTCTCCTAGCTTTAGTCATGTTGCTTGAATAGTAGAATCAACATGAACCTATTTGCCAGCATCCTGACTTGTCAAACCTCTACTAGAGGAAAATGCTTATCTGATTGCACCAAGTCTCAGGTGCACATGGTGTGGTGTGATCAACAGGCATGATCAAAGAGCTTTCCTTTTTTTTTTTTTCTCTTGGGCATTATGCCATAAGAATGGCCAGACAATTTCCCCCTTCACCCCATCCCCCATTTTCTTAGCTGTGTGTTTAGCACCTCTGCGTACAAACCAATGGGAACATGTGAAGATCTGAGTTCATGAGCTCATCCTTAAAATCTACCTCTGAGGGTAAAAGCTTGCACTTGAACTTTTCAAGGATTTGGAGGTTTAGAGGCATTATTTTGAGACAGTCTCTTATTAACTCCAGTGGCCTGGAACTCACTATGTACACCAGGCTGGCCTTGATCTCAGGGACATCCGCTTGCCTCTGCCTCCCAAGTATTGTGATTAACCTTTGCACCATCAAGTATGGTTCAAGGATTGTTTTAAAAAGAGAAGTAATATGTATTATGTTGAGCTGCATTAGGTACCATGAGCTCTCTGATGCTTTCCTGTCTACTGAAATGGCTACTCTCCTGCTTCGTGGAATGTTCTCCTCTTAAACCCAGATACCACAGTGTGAGGAAACCTACAGAGGCCCATAGAATGGACCGCGTGAAGGAGAACACAGGCTTAAACTGCACCTGCATCTAGTCATCAGCTATGTCTCTGAGGTTTGTAAATGAGGCTACTGTGGGCCTACCATCCGTTCCTATGCCTTAGCTGACATTATGAGAAAAAACTGATGCATGCATCTGAGCGCACAAAGACTGCTCGCTCCTGGAATTGTGAACACTCATCTATCAATTGTCAATACCTCATCAGCTAGGCTGAGGCTTCCTGCTAACCTCTTCCTCTAATACTAGATCTCTGTCTGGCTTTGGTTTACACAGGTCTTGTGCATGTTTCATGTGTTCTATGGGTTCATATGTGTTACTACCTGTGGTGTCCAGAAGACACAGCTTCCTTGAATTCATCTACCATCTCTGGATCTTAAACTCTTTCTGCTTCTTCTGCAATGATCCTTGAGTCTTGAAAGGAAAGGGGGTGATATAGGGATCTGGTTTAGAGCTGAGAACTCCATAGTCTCTTATTCTCTGCTGGTTGATCAGTTGAGGGTCTCAGTGTTAATTGACATCTGAGGCAAGAAGAAACTCTCTGATGAGAGTTGAGCGATGCACGAATCTACAAGTCAGTTGGAGTGAGCTAAATACTGCGTCTACTTAGCACAGTGATAGTAGTGGGTTCTCCCCTATAAACTGTGCCCTGTCTAGCCACAGATTCCTGGCCCTGATAACAGTATCTTAATTTTTTTCTGAAATTTTTTGTTCTTCTTTTGTTTTTATTTTTGCTTTTTTGGAGGCAATGTCTCATTATGGGTAGCCTGTATCTCACGATGTAGAACAACCTGACCTCAAAATTATAGCAATCTGTCTACCTCTCCTCTGGAGTGCTGGGATTAAAAGTGTGCACCATCTTGCCCTATAAATGCCAGGGGGTGTTTGGAGATGCCAAGCATCTGATGATGTTAGCTGCAATGGTCTGTCTTGTGGGAAGAGCCCAGGAATGGGAGTCAATAGACGGTCTACTCACTCATTTCCAGGCCAGATCTAGCTGCAATGACATGATGAAAACAGAAGTTTAAAAAGGAGCATCCCTGTTTTCCTATCTATTCTTTGTCAGTAATTGAGGCAACAAAGAACCTGGTTAAATCTCCTGTCTGAAAAGTGTAAGTTCACTAGAAGAAATTCAAAGCCCAATAAAGGAATGTAGAAGCTCTGTGAAATCACACATTTCTTAGCTGCAGTTAATAAATGAATCACATAATTATCTCTTCTTTTATGTGAAGATTTCAATTGAGAATAAAACACAGCAGGGTGCAGACAGAAATTCTAGATGTAACTTTTTTTTTGTACAAAAGCACTATTTTCAGCCCACGTTAAGGCGTCTGTGTTCACAACCTCAAAGCACTCTTGGTAGTGAACACAAATATATGTACATAGGCCGATGAATCCACAAACATGAGCAAGAAGATTTTTGAAGCAGATTTTCAGTTAATGGATGCATTTGATGCAGTGTTGACAACTCCTTTGTAGTACAATCTGCAGGTTTGAGATTGCTTTACTTCCCTCCTGATCTAAACTGTTTTATACTGCAAAATCCTCAATGACAGCTCCTTTTCAAAAGGTTCAGATATTAATCATGTCCTGTAAATAATGGCACACATAATCATTTCTCTACACCAGAACATAAAGTGTACACACACACTTGAGAATTGAGTTGACATCAGCTTGGGAAGATGACAACGTGAATTCC
The DNA here is from genome assembly GCA_035773235.1 of Eospalax fontanierii. Classification (NCBI taxonomy): domain Eukaryota; kingdom Metazoa; phylum Chordata; class Mammalia; order Rodentia; family Spalacidae; genus Eospalax; species Eospalax fontanierii. The sequence goes on from CM069536.1 coordinate 64,127,006, forward strand.
TTGGCTCTATCTAAAAGCATAGTTCCCTAATCAATCACTCCTCACTTATACACTTTTTGGTGGCACAGTAAATAACTTTCTTACACTCTCTGCCTTCTACCTAGTTATAGGCTACATAGTATTTGCCAAAAAAATCATTTACTGTCATCATCAGCAAAATTGGAGGCAAAATCAAGGACATAATTAGTCTTAAGCAGTGTTTTAATTATCAATCTGAAAGTGAAGTTTAGCCTGGTTTTTTACTTGTTTATGGTTTTAATTTGTTGTTAATGAATTAAATAAAAATTCCAATCAGTTCTCTCATCATTTAATTGCATTGCTCAAGAATGATTTAGTTTAAGAATTTACAATAACGAAGAACTTTTCTAAGCATTTACTTTGTAGACGTGGTTTCCTCCTTGTCATTTCCTAACAAGAAGTCTCTTATTGAAATACTAAGTTTATCTTCTCTTGCAAATGAAGAAACCATTTGTAAGGGTAAACATCATGGGGAAGTGACTTTCATAAGCCAGGAAATGGAGAACTGAGCCCAGGCATTGCTGACCCACAGTCTATGCTCTGTATTGTCTACCTTTCCACCTCTGGCCCTCACATGTGAACTACAGGGCTTTTCCAGGTCTATTCAGTTAGTGATGACATCATTATTTTCCACCCAAGGTGAACTTAAATATGTTACTTGTGGCAACTCTCAGCTATTCAGGTATGACTGATTCTAAAGCAAATCCTAAATGCCATTGGGATCCTACCTAGCGTGGAGACCTTTGACTTTGGAAGTATAATTCTTTTAATTTTGCATAAGCAGGCCAACTACTTATGAGCACAGATGAATTTTCTATATAATTTCATGAATTCATGCAGAAATATCATTCTATAGAAAGGGTGAAACCTACTCCAGAAATTTCTATAGAATGCTTTCAGGCTCTGTTTTGTCTCTGTCAACTTGCAGGATGATTTGATATAAAATCAGTTGAATATGTCATGTCAGAAATCCTAACCTCTTTAGGCATTTGAAGAAATCAGATGAGCTTTGGGAAGTTTTGTTGTCTTGGGATGTTCTCTCTCTCTCTCTCCTTCTCTTTTCTATTTGTCTGTCTGAAATTAAATGCTTGTCTCTATTTTCTTCTTTGATTGCTTCTCATCAATAAGAACTTCTCAAAAACAAATGCCATTCATCATTCTTTTCTGGTTATCATTGTCTAGAAGTGGGACAGCCACATGACAAGTCCCAGCTTGCTGATTATATAACTGAAGACTCATTGCTCTTTGATGAGAGACAAAGATAAATAGAGAAATGAAAGCATTAAAAAAGTAAGACAGTCACGTAGAGAATTAGAAATTAGAGAGAAGGGACACCTATTTTTAAAAAGAAAAATATAGCCATCTCAGTTCTTGATTATTGTAATTAAAGTGCATATATATATCAGATGAACCAGCAAGATGAATCAATGGGTAAAGGTGTTTGTTGCAAAACAGAAGTAGAGTTGACCTCAGCATTGCATGACCCCATATGATGGAAGGAGAGGACTGACTTTAGCTATTTATCTCTTTTATCTCCATATGTCCACATGTATACCTTGACATGAGAGGCTCTGTCTCTGTCTCTCTCTCTCTTTCTCTCTCTTCTCCGATTCCATCAATCTCATGTTATAGGCAGTTGTGAGTCGCCTTAATTATATTCTTTTAAAGTATTTTACTTATTATTATTATTTTATGTGTATGAGTATATTATCTGCATGCATATAAGTGCACCTGTATTGATCAATGCCAGTGAAGATCATAAAATGGCATCAGACCCCCTAGAACTGGCAATATGGATGGCTGTTAGCTGCCATGTAGATCCTGGATCTGAACCCAGGTCCTCTACAATATTAGCCAATGCTCTTAATCTCTAATCCAACTCTTTAGCACTTTTTAAATATATTCATAATCTGAAGAAGTCTTGATATGATTCTCTTGTATCCAATAATTGCTTGCTTTTTATTCATTTTTAAATTCTATTTCACTTTCTTTTTGTGTCTACTTCATTAATTTTTGTGCATTTCACACAGTAGATCTGAGTCATATTTAGATGCCTCCTCTACCTGCACTTCCTGTAGCCCACCCACAGGCCTTCTGTCATATATGTTAAGTCTTACTGAGACAAGTTTGTGTTGCCAGATATCCCTTAGGGTGAGTTCATCCCCTGGTGCCTGGTCAACCTCTAAAAACTTAATTCATATATGTTACCATTCAAATCCTTACTCCAGACTTTCAAATAAACTTGTGTGAGTGAGCTTGAGGCCATGATCCATGCACTTGATACAGGTGGATCTGCAACTATGAGCCTGGCTACAATGTTGTAGCATATATTTATGACTATCTTTGATTTAGCCTAGTTCAGCTATGTAATTGTCTAGATATTTTTTGCCTAGTGCTTGATACAATAATAATTTGAATAATCAAAATCCAAACTTTGACTCTCAGATTAACTTACAAAGTAGAGCAAAGCAGAGACAGAGATGTTTCCATAACGCATGAGCCAACAGGAATTTCAAATTAATGTGGAGTCTCTGCTATGTCACTAACAGTCTCTAGGTCCATCCATTTTACCTGAAAACTTCATAATTTTATCCTTTCTTTCTGCTGAGTAGAACTCCATTGTGTAAATGTTCCAAATTTTCAGTATCCATTCATCAGTTTAGGGACATTTAGATTGCTGTCATTTCTTAGCTATTGTGAAGATAGCAGCAACAAATGTGGATGTGAAGGAATCTCTACAGTAGGAAAAGTCATTCTAGTATATGCCAAGGAGCAGTATAAACACATCATATGGCAAGTTCATTTTTAGGTTTTTTTTTTTTTGAGAATAGATAGATTTGAGAAAGATGAGAAAGAGAGAGAGAAGGAAGAAGAAGAGGACTAAGAAGAAGAGTAGGAGGAGGGGGAGGCGAAGAAGGAGGAAGAGAAAGAAAGTGAAGAAGTCATCATTCTTTTTCTCTAAAAATGAGATGAGGAAGAATGACAATAGCTGGGAACGGATATACACTTTAGAAAACTTCAGTTCTGGAAAGTACAGAGTCAGCTTGACAAAGGTAAAAGTGGCCAAGGAGAGGAAGCATAATAGGAAATGTTGAGACTCTTTGTGATTAGAAGAACCAGTCTGCTTAATCTTTCAGAAAATTATAGACAGTGTTATTATAATGGGCTTCCTGATAGCTCGGCTGAATATCTATGAAATGATAGATAAAATTCTTCCATTCTTATGATTTTTGATAGCTTAAAAAGTCATATAGTAGAAGTACTTCGTACTTTAAAACTTAGAAAGGCCAGAGCAGCACCATGGGTTATCAAGCATTTGTTTCTATAGTTGAGTAATTTCAGTGAGCTCATGTATATTTTATCTCAGCTGACACTCAAACAACAAGTAAGATAAGCTGGGAAAACGTGTATCCTGTAATATGGATGAGGAAAGTGCAGGTCAAGAAGTTATGAAATAATCATTTGTTCTAGTTACAGGAAAATAGGTGTAGTACTTGATTATTTATTATCAGGTGGTATAGAAAAATTTAGCCCTTTGAAGTCCCTGAGCTTGTTTAAAACACAATAATTTTGCTATTCAAATGTCAAGAGCTGCAACAATAAAAGTAAAATAAAGGATGAAAAGAAGCATTTGAACTTCAAGTTTCCTTTCCAAGGGAGTTTTGGTTGAAAATGAAAGAAAAAGAAAGCTCTTTCCCACTTGAAATGTCTGTCAAAATCTCACAAGTTTTCCATTAAAAATCTGTAGTTCTAAAACTCAGTTAAAGTAAATATTCTCAAAACTAGTTTATTCTCTTACATTGTTGACCTCATTTTGTTATTCTCTATTTTGGTAGGTGAAACAAAGATATAATTTATTAAGACTTTAGAATAACTCTAGCAGATACATATCATATGATTCTGATGTTATAGATGAAGAAAGCGAAAAGAAACTTGTCAAACTGGACAAATACTAGAGGCTGCCACCAGGTGCCTTGCCCCAGCTTTCGTTTTCTATGGACCTTGCCACAGTATAAGTGCAGGGTTCAGTCCAGCTAAACCACTCTGATAGCTTGAGCCGCCAGACCCTGCCTTCTGCTCCCAACCTCATCTCTCTTTTTATGGCTGGCAAGCCCTTGCCTCAGCTGGTGATTCTGAATCACCTCCTTCATCCTGGTTAGAATATCTTTGGCAATTCAACTCGAAACTGAACTTTCTAGGTCTGTTTTCTCTGTCGGTCCCTACCTTCCCAAGACCTTTATGTTGATTACTAACACTTATCACATAACATATTCTAATACATTTTCATTTAATTAGTTCATTGCTAGTCTCCTATCAAATAGCTTACAGCTTCACACAGATGGGTATAGTGTTATCGCATCATTAGTTCTAGAATAACATCTGGCACACACTAGACATTTGAAACTGTCCTAAGACTCTCCCACAGAAGTTCTGATTCAATGTCAGAGGCTGGTCATATGTATCTACATAAAAAAATAATAATAATAATAAAGATATGAACTCAGATGATTCTAGTAAATGATCCACGAAATATTGTAAAACACTGAAGTAAATTGAAAGTGCATATTTTAATATATTTAAAGTCTATTTAAATTTCTCGATTTCTGGGCTTCCTTTTATTCTACAATCCTGATGTTTTATGGACTTTATAGCAAATCAGTAACGAAGCTGGAATACTGATTCAACATTTACCAGACAGAATATAAGAACATATTCTAAGTTGAATTGATATTTAGTTACTTCACAAAATATTGACTATCTGTGTAAAAATGACTACTGAGGGCTTCATTAGGCTTCAGAGGATCGCTTTATCTCTCCCTCCCTCCCTCCCTCCCTCCCTCCTTCCCTCCCTCCCTCCCTCCCTCCTAGGTTCTCTGTCCCTCCTCCCAATCTCTCCCCTCTCTCCTCCACGCCTCCTATTCTCTGTGGGAACTGGGCAACCAGATTTGACTAGAATTTATCTTCCTTCCTTCCTTCCTTCCTTCCTTCCTTCCTTCCTTCCTTCCTTCCTTCCTCCTTCCTTCTTTTCTTTCTTTCTTTTCTTCAAACTGGTCTTTTCAAGGTTGGAGAGATAATATAGTGGTTAAGAGAACTTATTGCTCTCCCAGAGGACTTGGGCTCAGTTCCCAGATTCTTAGGATCCATATGGAGGCTAACACCTCTGCCTAACTGCAGTTCCAGAGACACAGCACCCTTTACTTACCTTCGTGGGCACTGTGCACCTACGTGGTATACTTATAGACAAGCAACTAAATTTTTTAGAAGCAGTCTTTGCTACCTCAATTTGGTGGCCTGGAACCTAGCAAAAATCATTCTATATTGGTTTGGTCTGGTTGGGTGGCTTCTGCCTTATGATGATCCTACAACATTTTCTTACCAAAATTTAAGCTAATTCCACCTACTGAGAAATTTTAAAATCTAAAACCTTACCATGTTTGATACATGTACATTTGAATTTCCATATTAAAATTCCATACTATGTGAACTCTTTTGCAATGATGTGAACTTTCATTTGTAATTTTTAAAACAATAAAAACCTGTTTTTTGAACTTGTAATCATTATAGCAATAATAAAAAATAAAGTAGTAGGAAGTACAAAGGAAATTTAGGTGACTATCTAGGAAATGAATTGGTTAAGAACACTATGAATCTGATTTTTTTATAAAAAAGTTTTCCTCAAGATTATTTTAACAGAATGCTTAATTGATAGATAATGGAATATTTGAGTGATTTACACTGTTAAGTATCTGTCCTACCTACTGCATTTAGTGTGCTGTTGTGTAAAGTCTTCTAATTTCCAAAGATGCTGAGAGTTCATGGTATGGAAGGGCATGGGAAAGATGCTCCTGATCTCAAGGAATGGTAGAGATTTTGTTGTTTGAACAATGGAGTTTAGTTGTATCCAGTCTGGATAACAAACAGGAAATGAGTGTGTGTGTGTGTGTGTGTGTGTGTGTGTGTGCGCGCGCACGCCAGAGAATGAAAGAGGGAGAGGAGAGAAAAGGGAGAAAGAGAGAGAGAGAGAGCAAGAATGAGACGAAACTGCATAATCTCCTACCAATGAGATATATGAAACACCCTTGATAATTTGTGAATCTGAAAATGCGTTGCAAACACATGATGAAGAATCACAAACAGCACTGATTGTCATTGAATATGTATATAAACTAAGAGAACTGACTGACATATTGCATTTACATTATTATTATTTTTTCCAAACTTATTCCAACAAATACTGAACTTAACAGAGCACCCTTTGTGTGAGTTGAGTCTAACATCCTTCATGTGATGGTATGAAATGTTGCTATTGACTAAATACAGTCCTCTCAAAATGCATACTAACGTCCAGACTCTCAGGGTGTGACTACACTTGGAGGGGGGTTTGAAATATAGGATAAATTAAAATGAGGTCATTACTGTAATCTTCAATTTAATCTGACTGATATAAGAAAATAAAACTGAACAATGGTCATCATCTGGGATAAACATTCATGAGGAAAGTCCTTGTGAAGATAATGACAAGAACTCCCAGAGAAGAGAATGGCTTATAAGAACTCAGTCCTACTGAGGGTTTTGTCTCAGGCTTCCCGGCTTCAGAACTGTGAAAACAGCTTTCTGTGTTTTAGGCCACCCAACTGTCATATTTTTTATGTATGCCACAAAAACCACATATGAACTATCAACAAAGAACACAGTTGAATCTTTCACACAGAAACAATGTTGCTCCTGGAGGTCACTGAGCCTAAGGTGATTTCTTATATGATAATAGAAAACTAATACAACATGCAAATACAAACATGCCAATGTATGGAATGAATAGATCAGTTGAGTTTAGGAAGTGAACAGATTAAAATTATTATTAGCTCAAAGACTACAAATAAGCATAGGTAGCTTGGATGCATTATCACAAATAAATATTTAATTGATATATATATCACATATGTATATTGATTGGTTGATTGAATTTAGATTGGATCACATGTTCTTCTAACTTCAAAGTCTTATATGTTAATGAATTTCTTGATGTGGTTCCTGTAGAACACTAAAGACCATATACCTACATATATAAATGTCTGAAACAATATATGTGTGCATATAATTCACAGATATATATGGAATGAAGAAATGCACATTTAACCATTTTCTCAGTAGTAAAGTGAGACGATGTAGTAACTATGCTGTTTGAGGTCTGATATGTAATATTGTCTATTTTGTTGTGAAAAATATTTTGTTAGATGCCATTTGTTAACAATCGCTTAAACACCATTCTATATTTCTATATAAGAATAAAGAAATATGCATAAGATTCATGATACAGGTCCTGAAACATTAAAGAGTGCTGCCATTTTAATTATAATGAAGACGAAGATGTCTGGTAGACTTTGTGTATATGGAAATGGCAACGAATAACGTTTAAGAGTACAGAGGTAATTTAATTAATTAGGCTATGTTGCTTGTGTAACTATACTAGATTAAAGAAGATTTTCTGTAGTTATCTTTACCTCAAAACAAAGAATCACAGTGAAGAAGAATTAGCAATTTTTTGGTCAGCTTCAGAGCAGCTAACTCTATGCACAATTCTCGTTATAAATCCAACCCTTAAGACAGCCAATGAGAGCAGATAATAGGTTCGGATATTTCTCTTTCTATTTACTATTCTGGGAGACTTGATATTCAGTCCTGTAAATAAACTAATACACCTATTTTTCCCATGATAAAATTAAGTCATCAAGATTTAAAGTTTGGTGGTTGGTCGATGTTTATCTGAGTAGTACATCTACCCCATTCTAATCTCAAAGGCCATCATGTTAATGGCAACATATTTGAGTAACAATTTACAGCTGTTGGAATCTTGAAAACATAACCATCTAAATGGTCACAAGTTATCCAGAGTTTGACCTAAGAGAAGCTAGCATTTGAGCAGTTGACAAATTGCTCAAAGTTTTACTTGTTCACACTTGATCATTGACTTATTGCTTTTTTGTTTCTTTTAAAGACAAGCACAAATTATGCTATTAGCCAAAGACTAGAGACACTGTTCTTCCTTTGAAACACAATAATTTTGTCCAGAAAGAAGAATATGCCACCTATCTTTAACTCATCAAGGCAGTATCAGAATCTAGAGACTCTGGTGCTCAAAAGAATCTCTCTAATGGAAAGGACACTCCATGTGGGCTGTTAGAGTAAATGTTTTATGTGCAGACATTCTGAAAGATCTGCTCTTGTATTTGGGGTTATTTCATGTAATGATTGTTCAAATTATCTCTGTCCTTCCTTTTGCTTGAAAAACATAATACAGGTACAGTTCAGGAGACTTCATTTCTTGTCTGAAACTCAAGAAGTTTTACCCAGGCAGAGGTGTTCAAAGGAAAGGTCAACCCACGAACAAAATTATTGTGCTCTGAGAAGTGATTTTTTTGTGTGTGAAAATTTTTACTGTAAAGAGTAAAGCTCACTGAGGTGAAGCTTCTCTATAAAGAACTGTAGCTTCTGTAGTGCACACATTCAAATACAGAAGGAACAGACCAGGACACACTGTGAGCTCCATGTGTTATCCAACCTGCCCTAATGTATCCCAATTTAGATTCATTCTGGAATTTGATTAAATGTAACATTTAATAATAGGTCAGTTGATAAGTGGGTTCAAACTTTGTAGAAAAGGCTCGGAATTAAAATTTCTAAATTCAGATAAGATATGAGACAGTTATATTTTTCTCTGTAAGAACAACATAAGATGTATTTTCTCTCATATTTTATGAATAGACAATTTCAAGTATATGAAAATTGCTAATAACCTACATTTTACTGTATTTTTTCTATGTTTCCATTTTTTTTTTCATTGCCCTTTGCATTGTGTTACAATATTAAAGTATTCTTCCTCTGGGTTGTAGAGAACATTATGCTCCCATAGTTTGGATGAAAACACTGAGTTCCAGAGAGACAATATATCTAAAAAAAGAAGAATTGGGGGGCAGGAGAGATGGCTCAGATTTAAGAGCACTGACTGCTCTTGCAGCAGACCTGGGTTTGATTCTCAGCACCAACATGGCAGCTAACAACCATCCGTAACTCCGATTCCAAGGGAAACCAACTCCGTCTTCTGACTTCCACGGACATTGAAGGACATTGGTGCATTTACACACCCATGCAAACGATACACTCATACACATCAAATAAACATAATAAATAAAATATATTTTTTAAAGGCAGAATTGGGGAACCACTTGGAAACTTGTCAGTTTTGCCTTCCATCTGAATTAGATAATTCATTGAAAAGCGAAAAGCGGGATATGACAGGATTTTGTTAATTCAGGAAGAGTTTCCCTGTATTTTGAAATTCTTGTATGACATGATCTTCCAGTCCATGTTGTCATCCAGCCACTCTGAAAGATACCCCCGCCCCTAGCTCAACAATCCATTGTGATTTGGGGGCTAAGAGGGACCATTTTTGTTCTGTTTCCAAGCTCACAATTTTTATCTGAGCATCCTTTAGTAGTTTCTTGCCAGTTTCCTACTTCTACTTTAGCTTTGCTTCAAATCTATTCCTGCTTCCAGAATACAGGGAGGAAACCTCCAAAATGCATGTGTAAGTGCTTCCAAAAAGAACTGAAGAGAAACCCTAAGCAGCCTCCAAGGCCCACCATTCCTGGGTTTGCTGGTATGTCTCTGTTTGTGTAATGTCTTGATTTTAACCATACTCTCTTCTCTTCTCTTAGAGAAATCTGTCCATTCATAATACCACAATTGCATATCTTAATGTAGTGAATGTGCACATAACTTACAATTTGTTGAAAATAAGGGTAAACAACTTCTTGTAAATTATTTTAACACTCCTTTTCTTTCTTAAAATACATGATCACTAAAGATAAATTTTGAGTTTATATAACTAAGATGATTAAGCCTCCAGAATGAGAGACAGGGATCATCAATGTTTCCACACAGTTACCCCTCAGGACCTAGCACAGAGTCAAAGCATCTTAAGGATTCAATAAATATCATTTGAATGCTAAAAATATTTTGGACTATTTGACTTTCACTCCATTTTTATTTTAAATTTATTCAAGGAATAAATATCCTTTCTAGATGTTTCATTGTGACATCTCCTGGTATTCTGGACATTGAACATTTTCAGTAAACATTTATTTAATGAAGGAAATAATGGTGAGTGCATTTTCATGTACTCTAATAATTTCATCAAAAGAAAATTCAGAATAAAAATTTGTTTACATTGCTTTTCCCTGAAAAGTATTATTTTCTTATATTTCTTTCTTTATTTATTTGTACTGGGTTGACTGTTACAAAATGATCTTTGTTGTAGATGAAAATTCTTGAGGAGAATCAATTTCATATAGTTCAATCTAATTCTTTATATTATAAATGCCATTAACTTTTTATAGGAAATTTTACAATAAAGATTAAGAAACATATGCTGCATACTGGTTGAAGTGCAGAAAATAGAAAGTGAAAAACAACAGGACTCTACAGGAGAACTCCAGTGTGCCAACCGACATTGGAGTTATGTTATCATCAAGATAGATATGGTCTTAGCACAAGAAAATTTAGTTCTGACTTCCTGAGGAGCTGGAATGAAAAGAGGCATATGACCAGTTCAGATGCAGTTCTTTGATTAAGTTTAAAGACTTATGTTCAACCCAGCTAACACTTTTTAGAAAACTTAATGATTAAGTGTCTATATAATCATGTGATCTTATTTCCATATCTTTTTACCCAGAAACCAACTCTTCAGTTCTACACATAAGAAAAAAAAATAAGAATATAAACTTAAAAGGAAGCTAATTATTTATGTTTATTTGGACTCTAATAACTGTCATAAGTGTTTAATTAGGAAAGATCTATTTCTAGGTGACCTGATTTAGCTTCCTTGTCCACAGTTATGGCTTTTACCACATAAACTTATCCAAATAAGTTAATGTAAATAGGAAATATCCTCTAGCATTTATGGGCCAGATTATCAAAAGCTGTGGTTTGACTTGTTTCTCAGCACTCCTGAAACTTTACTTTACATGCCTGAAACACTGCTGGATAAATTCTTTCACAGTAAATTTAAAGTTACCCTCCTATGTCTTCTCAAATGATCCAGTTTATTTGTAAGATTTTATGATAAAATACTTGGGATGCTTTCTCACTTGAGTGTTTTTTTCATAAGAAATTCAAAGTTTTGTCTGTGGTAAATTCAGACATAAAGGGAGTCCAACAAGTATTGTGGTATAATGAATAACACTAAACCAGACAAGCACAGAAACAAGTCTAGGCAGTGCTCCTTTGTGCTTTTGGATATATGTGTCCAATCTTTTGTAATAATATACTTGGCCACTTAGTTCCTGCACATACATATGATATGCACACACATTCTTCTTCTAACAATAAACCTACAAATTTCAGAGATTTCTTGAACCCCAACTGCATCTTGTGGTACATACTCCCAACTCTGAGCAATAGTATAGATTTCTCTATGCCAGTATCAATCAGTTTTAAGCAATTTCTCTTCAAGTATATCAATAAGTTTTTGGGACTAAGAATAGGACATATTTTAGCCTGAACTTGTTTGGGTACATGAAGAAATTCTAAAGACAGAGGCCAAGAACTTGAGAACACACAGCCCCAAATGTGACCAGTGGTACTTTCACCAATGTTTAGTATCTGTTCTTGACTGTTTTATATTTTCATTTCCACAATAACTTTTGCTTGTCATAAGACTCTTTTCCCAGTGAAAATATATTTTCCTTGTATTCAAGTGTATTTTATATTGAGTGATTAAGTATGATTTAGTTGACAAAAGAAGTATCATTCACCAATAGTCTCCTAAAAGCCTATGTGGCAAAGGAATTGTGCCTACAGTGTCATTGACAGTTTAAAAATAAGGTCACATATGCCAGAAAAGTATAAAATTGCCACCATCTCACATGTGCAATCTTCCAGTAGCCTAAAAGACTCTGCTTCCCTAAGTTTGTGAACCAGCCCTGGCCCTTGCAATCTTCCTGGTCCTTCTTCTGCAATGATCCCTGAGCCACAGGTGGGTGAAGTTTAATATAAGTGTTCAAACTGAAAGGACAGAAGTTGGTGGCTGGCCAGATCCTGACCGAGAGCTATTGGATACTGAGTATTACTGGGAGAGAGAAAGTATGTCTTACTTATGCTCTCTAGGTAGCCTGACCAAACTCCAGTGGATGAATTTGCACTAAAGGACATCTGGGCACTAATGCTTGACTGGATAAGAATGTCATGTATGACTGAATATATGAGGTCTGATGGGGGGAGTGACATGATCAATGGGAAAGGTCGTAGATCCATACAAAAGACCTTGAACAACTTATTTAATCTCTCTGAGCAAAATTTTTCATTCAACACTGTAAAGTATTTTTGTGTCCTTGAATTACATCTAAAGGGGCCGTGACAAGTAGCTCATGATGGTAACTTATTAATACCAACCAAGACTCAGCTACAAAGACTAACATTCTTGTTTTAAAAGGTTTCATTTGTTTTGTGAATATGTGTGAGTAAATGAGTGTGTTTATGTGCTCCCAGTGTGTGCAGGTCCCTGAGGATCTGCAGGCTTGGATTCCCTATAACTGGAGTTACAGGTGGCTGTAAACCAACCTAATATGAGAAATGGGAACTGAACCTTGGTCTTCTGTAAGAGCAAGTTCTCCACCTGACTCTCTTGTCCTCTGCGTGGATTTTGACATTACTCCTCTACCAGCTCTCAGTTCTCTGTGCCTCCTCTCATGGGCAGAGTTGAAGAAGTACTTATCATGCACAGCAATCCCTTCTGTCCTACAATGTGAGGAAATGAAAGGAAGAAAGCAAAGCTTTGACTTTTCCTCCTTGTTTTACTTTCTTAAGAGTGCTAAAACAAATTAGCCCCCACACTGGACAGCATTTCAAAAAAGAATTTAGCAAATTATTCTCTTGCAGTTCTATAGGATAGCAGCTGTTGTACTACTCTATGAAGGAGAACCTGAAAGGTAATCTGTACCTATATATTTCAATTTGCTCACTGACTGGTTTTACATAAAGCAAGATACTCTTCAGTTGTCTCCAGCTCCTACCTGAAATGAGACATCAAGGAACTTAACAACAACAAAAACAAGACAAAAACCCAAGAGACTACCTCAGTACCTTAAAGGATAATCAAAAGGACCCCACACATTGTTATCACATAGTCTATAGGAATTCCATAGTGACATTAGGAGAAGATGAACAGAGATTAGTGAGGGCAGGAAGAGTTACCCTAGTTAGTAATTTGGGGAATCTACAGGTACATCACCTAGTTCTTTCTGTTTCCAGCTTTGTGGTTTTATCTGTAAGAAACTGTTCTTTACTGTTTGTTACAGGGCCCTTTATCCTTATACTTGTATTGGAAATAGCAAAAATTCAATAAAACATAAAATTAGCCAACATAAAGGGTCCTACAATAATCAGTAAAGAAAGAGGAAACCTGTAAGAAGTTTATTAAATACAGAGAAAGTCAGGCTTCCGGGAGGAGGGGTGGATTCCACTGAAAAAATGGAGGGAGTGCTGTGCTCTTGAGAGCAGAGATGATGGCTAGGAAATGCTGTTCTCATTGGTTAAGAAGAGCTTGAAAAGACTGAAGGGTAACTTGCTTTATGCAAAACCAGTCAGTTCCCAAATTGAAACATGTAGATACAGTTGATCTTTCAAATTCTTCCTCGAAGTGTAGTGCAACAGGTGCTGGAAAGGCAAAGCATATAAAGAGAATTCAACATAGTGGGACCAGTGAATTGTTTGTATCTGGGAAGCAAAGCACTGTGGGCCTTTGAACCTTCATAAACCTATTAAATACTTACACTTTTTTGTTATGAATTATATGTGCAATAGAAAGTACAGTCTTATTAACTTGCAGGTATTCTAAATATGCCTGGTCAAGGTCATTCTTTACGTTACATCTCTACTACATCTTCTTGACCTCTCTGTAGCTCTCCATCTCATCATCTCTCCACGCCTCCTTCCCAGCTACTGGTTAACTATCCTAAAAATGTTTACTTATACTTGTACCAAATTTCCTTAGGATTTATTTTGTTATTTCACTTGGAATGAATGTCACAGGCTACTTCTGGTGGAGTATGCTAACTAATGCTTTGTGAGCCGCCATCTTAGACTTTTATATAAACAGAACTATTTGGGGGCATTGTGGGTTTTCAAGCTCTCCTGTGATAATACTCAGAGCTTCCTATTTAAATTATTCTGAAAGCTACTTCTGACTGTAATAGAAATAAATAAAATTTGGGTAGATATTAATTTTTCTCATTTTTACATATCCCCTATTGCTAATCAGCTAGCTTTAGTTTTGTGTTGGCTTATTAAATGTTTAAATTGTTCCAGTTGAAGGTACTGACTACGTTGTTAATTACCAGCCTTCTTCAAGATTGATTTTTAAAGGGGTTGAAATGATTTGATCAAGTTTCAAATACTAATTTAGAGAGATCAGTTTTTTTCCTAAGAAAGTCCTCATGCTTTGATGATCTTTAAACATGTGATGTGCACAACCCAACTCTCTTTTACTTTTTGTATAATCCACAATCTTATTGGAAAGCGGCATTATTCATCTTGTAAATGGTATCATTTTTGGCTGTTCATCCCAGTTAGAACAAGAAGATAAAGAAAATATTTAATTTGATGTTATGAAATTTGAAATGTGCTTGAGACTGAAGAGGGTTAAAGTATTTTTATCTTCTTTGCCATCATTCATCTTTATACACAGCATCATGCACACACCGATGTGCACACATGTATCCTCATGTATCCTCCCATACACACACACACATGCATGTACAACACAAGCACACATACATGAATGCACATTCACACATATGCACACACGCAAATACACATATACACAAACACACTCACCTCCTGGTGGTTTTACAATTAGGAAAAAAAGGAGTTCATATTTATCTATTGCCTAAACGGAAAAATATCACTGTAAATAGTAACAAGAAAGTGAATTTGGGCCTCAGATCTTTCAGTCTTGGGATCTGAGACAGCGTTAGCAGTAGAAAAATAGAAAATGCTTTAATAATGGCTGATTTGCACAGGCTTTGGAATTTTACTTCCCATAGGATACCCGTAATGATCATTTTCCACTGACTTTACCTGCACAACTTGTATAACTTGAAGGACTGAATTAGATGAAAATAGCTCCTTCCAGACTCCAACTTTTCTATTTTCAATGAATATTTTAGAGAAAAAATGAGTATATTTATCTAATTCAAACTTGAGAGGATAGACCAAGATACTTTTAACTATATATGTCTAAGTTCCCTCCAAGAACCATATAATTTGGAAAAGTTAACAAATTCCACTTGCAAATAGTCTTCTGGAAAGAAAATCGGACAATCTAAAATGTAGGGGAGACAGGCCTCTATTTTGTTGGTATATACAATAGAATTTGCATCTTCACATACAAACAGGACAGGCTAGTTAACCATGGACCTTGCAATTTACAGTAGTTGTCTTTAATGAGGCCACTGAGAGATTGGGAATGTATTCAGAACACAGAGAGAGTGAAAGTCCCTCTATAATAGAAAATAGAGGTTTCTAAATGCAATTTGGAAAGATAGAGAAGGGTATAGTAAAAATTAGCATAACATCCATGTGCATAGAAACATTCTTTATTCCTAAACGCTCATTAAATCAAATACTAAGTGGCAATTACTGAAACACAATAGACACATTCAAGCACTGACAACCCTTAACCTTTAAGAGTTTTATAAACCTTTTGTCCCTGAGTACTTGATGTCCCATCACAAGAGGTGACTGCTATACCATAGGTTTCAATGCCATGTGGAACAATCTAGTGTTGTCTGAATGGCTCAATTATTCTGAAGTAATTTAAGACATCTCTATTGAGGCATGTAGTATTCAGCATGTGTTTAAATAGACTCTGGGGTTTTGGAAAGCACACACGAATGCAATGTAAAGCTTGTTATTTGTTTAGGATGCCCTGGGCATGCTTTCTGGTCCAGAACTATTAAATTACGAGCCCATTCTCAAGGCAGTGTCTACAATGACACCCCATGAAACAAATATGAGACAAATATTTGTTACGTAATGGCTTTCAGAAAGAGTTGCCTGAGGAAACTGAAAAATGGGAAAGCCAAATCAACTGGTAATGTTAGCCATTCACGTTGATTACCTATTTCCTTTTCCTTCTGCTCTATTGCTGAATAAATACGTAATTATGCCAAGCAATTCTTAAATGATGTCACAGCCACATCAGGTTAGCTGACAGTAGCACTTTAGAAGCTGAGGCTTAGACATGGAACTGACTTTCTGCAGATTTACACTGAAACTAATGGATTTTCTCTAGAATTGAAAAATACAGTGGTATTGGGGAACAGTGCACAGCGGAGGGGACAATTTCTCTCATCGGTTGGCAAATTATATTTTAATTTTTATTCTTGAGGTTTGCATCAATTGGGTTGATCCTTCCCATGAAAGTGGAAGTAATAGCCTCCCAGGACACTGATGGGACAGAGACCATGAGAAAGGCCCAAATCAGCAAAGAAGCCTTATCATGGATGGTCACATTCAATGACCCTTCTGATATATGTCTTAAAACACTTCCAATTTCCTTCTTACAAACTTTTGCACATGATCACCACTGTTTTCCCATTCACACCATAATGAAGGTAAACACAGAAGGTAAGTCAGAAGGGAAAATCACAATGTGTCAGGGAACAGGTGTACCAAGTGCTCTTTTTTCTTTGAGACAGGGTTGCACATAGTCCATGTTGGCCTTGAACTGACTATGTAGTTGAAGATGATCTCAGTCTTCTGCTGAGATCAAAAGCCTGTGCTGCCACACTTGAGTTTATGCATTACTGAAAATCAAATTCACAACATTGTGCCAGTGAGGCAAGCACTCCAGTCAACTGGGCTATATTCCCAGGCCAATATGTTTAATAGCCAGGAATGTGTGGGTGATGGCATTTGGTCTTAGATAACAAAAATATGGCATAGCCAGAGTGATTTGAGGTGAGCTGGGAGTCTGGAAAAGACAAGTGTTGCTGCTGAGGCTGGAGAGATGGCACTGGCTGCTCCTGCAGAAGACCGACTTTTCATTCCCAGCACCTGCATGGCTGCAGACAACCAGTTGTAACTCCAATTCCAAGGGAATCTGACGCCCTCTTCTGACCTCCACATGCATTGCATGATATGAGTGCACTGACATGCATTCAGGGAGTACACTAATATACATAAAATAAATATAATAAGCAGAATATTTTTTAAAGAACAATTTCTGTTTGGTCTTGGATGGAGAAAGGCTTATTCACATCCTTTGGGGCTGAAAACTCTGGCAGCATATTCTCCATACGCCCCCTTCTGCAAAAGTCTGAAAGACTATTTGGTTAATTCTTTACTCATTGGGGATAACCTTCACGATCATGTTTAGTAATAAATAGAATTGTGCTAGAGCCTTAAATAAAAATCAGGGAAAGAAAGGTTCTGCATTAGATCAAGGTTTTGTAAGACACTAAAAGTTCCTGAATTCTGGTGTTCACCAAGTAAAGTGTTTTCATAACTTAAATAAAAAGCCATGTAGCTTACACTATAACTCCAGTATTGGGAGGCAGAGATAGGTAGTTCTCCCTGGGACTCATTGGCCAGCAAGTCTAGCTAAAATGTCTAGCTCTAGGTCTAGTTCTCACTAAACTTTGTTTCAGAATGGAGATAAATGGAAGAAGATGCCTGAAATGGACCTCTGGTCTCGTGCATACATAGGCAAACGCACACATAAACACAAATGCACCATGTAAATCCCACATACATTCATGAACTGAAAGGAAGGAAGGAAAGAAGGAAAGAAGGGAAGAAGGAAGGAAGGAAAGAAGAAAGAAAGTTAGTTCCTGAATTCCATTCTTACCTTACTTCCATTCTTAGGGCACCAGGTCCAATACCCACATTCTTCCCTAGATGCACTCTCTCGTTGACAATGCCATCTAAATCATCCACCCCTAGAAGTCTCTTTTATCAGTTAAGTGCACAGTGTTGTATCAGTTGAAGTATGTGGGAAAGGTAGACAAGAGAGCTAATAGAAAATTTAAAAGTAAATACAAACTCTGGAGGTAACTCAGTTGGTAAAGTATTAGCCTTGCAAACACAGAGATCTGAATTCCATGCCCAGAAGTCATAAGAGAAATGACAGGCACAGTGAAATGTGTTTGTCATCCCAAGACTGGAGACTCCAAGACAGACAGAAACCTGGGGTTTGCTGGCTAAGCCTAGAGTTCTTTGTGAGTTCTAATTCAGTGAAACATCCTATCACAGAGAAATTTCAGACACCACCTAAGGACTGTAGCTCACGTTGTTTTGTGGCCTCCACATGTAAACACACCCTACCACACATACCTGCACACACATGAACATACTAACATATGTTTACATATACAGATCAACCAATCAATCAGTCAACATGGGCTAAAAGGACCTGGGAGACTTTTCAAAGTCAGGAGAACCAGATAAAATTATAGATAATGATAAATGTCTGGGCCTATGTTCTATGTGTACATACCTATATCCATGTGTATACTTTTAAGATGTACTTTTTATATGTACAACCACAGTATCTTCTATGACAATCAGATTAACTATAACTGAAGCAATAAATGAGACTAGTTATACGTCTGCTGAGTCTAGGCAGACCTCTTCTTCTCACAACTTTCTCCATTGTCACTTGGGATTACACTGTAGTTCATGCTGCCTTTTCTGTTTGTATCAGTTACACACGCAAATCTTGCTATAGCAACACTTCATATCCATGACCCTAGTCTAAGAAAGCAAACTTTGTATTCTTTGTATTCTTACTGTACCCCAGTAACCATATTTGAGAAACATTGGAATGCAGAATGTGTCATTATAAAGTTTTAGGCATATAGAAAAGTATAGAGAACAACAAAATCAACCCTGTACTCAATCACCTGTTTCAGTAATTTCCACATTATCTCTTTCTCTTAATCCCTTCTCCCCTTTTGGTCCCTTTCTGTCTCCTTCTTTCTCTCCCTCCATTCTTCACTATTCAATAATTTTTTAAAAAATTGTGTTGTTTATTTCCCAAATTCTAAATTTTGATGATTGTCTTAGTTTGTTTATGATTGCTGTAATGAAAACACTGATTAAAACCAACTTGGGAAGTTTATTTGGCTTACAACACAGTCCATCATCAAAGGACACCAAGACAGGAATTCAGGGCAGAAACCTGGAAGAACACTGCTTACTGACTTTCTCTCTGGGCCTATGATCAGCTTGCTTTCATCTATAATACAGGACCACCTGTCCAGGGGTGCCACCTCCCACAGTGGGCTGGGTCCACCCACATCACTCAATAATCAAGAAAATGTCCAATAGGCGTGTTTACTGGTCCATTAAATGGAAGGAATTTTTCAGTTGAAGTTGTCTTCCCATGTGTGTCAAGTTGACTGCTAAAACTGTCCAGCACAGTGACTGTCCTCCCAAGTTAGTCAAAATGATGTTTTATACATTTCTGTTTTCTGTATTTCCTAAGTGGAAACCAACATACTTCATACACATCAAGTTTGAGTTTTTGTAGGGCAGCAGTTATTGTTTTAGCCTCTCTTTTGGAGGGATGTTACCAGTAATTAGTAGTTATTATTACCTGAGTTTATAAGGTCACTGCATGCTCCCAAATGGTAAGCATTTGATTCTAAGACACATTCTTTTTCAATTACTAATTGTGTTATTTTGAAGAAAGCAGTCCATCTACTACATTTGTTTCTCTGAGCTGTAGCATGTATGTATATTTCCTCTTATTATAAATGACAAACGTAAGCCCTCCCATCCTTTGAAGAGAGCAATTCAGATATTGTACTTCTTTTATACTGAATTTATACTTATAAAAGAAGAGTTGAGCTACTGATTACATTTCATCCACTTCTGAATATTTTTGTTCCTTTTCGAGAAAAATGATATTAAGTCACCATAATTTTCTATCAGTAACATTAGCTTCTGCTAGGTTTGTACACAATTTCAAATGGCAGCGTTAGTGCATAAGCACATCCTGATTTAGGATTCTGACATAAGAACATAAATCTTACAACAATATCTCATATTTTTACATCCTAAATCCCCTCATTTTCAAAGTCATAAAATAAATTATGCATCTATGGTAACATGCATATAGTGCAGCCTCAAAATAGTTCTAGATGCACTATGTCCCAGACAGATATAAAATTCAATCCTATGAGGTAAAACTTGGTTAGATTCTTAAAATGTAAAATATTCTGTAGTGAATTTCCTATTGTACCATCAAATTAAACTATGGATACTGTATTAGGGAAGGCTCTCCAGAGATACAAAACCACTAGTAGATAGGTAGTATGCAAAGCTGATAGTTAATTGAGCAATTATTTTTATATGAATCAGTTCTTGGAGTTACAGAGATGAAGAAGTTCCATGTAAAGCCCTATGATATTCCAGAAGACCAAAGAAACTCACGGTATAGTCCAATAAGAGTCTGAAAGTCACAGACGTAGGGAACTCAGTGGTCAGATTTTCAGTTTGAAAGCAAAGATCTGAGAGTCTAAAGATGCCATGGGTTTAAGCTGTGCCATCCAAAGTCCATTAGAACTTGGAGTTCCAGAGATGAAACCAGAGCTGGTCTTTCTCTGTCTTTCCTTTGCTTTAGTCCTCATTCTGCCTAGACTGAAGCAAGTTCTTCCTCACACACCTCATCTATTTATATGCCATTCTCCCCTAAAAGTAACCACTCAGACATACTTAGAAATAATACTTTCCTATCGCTTTAGTTTTCTGTTAATCCACTGAGGCAGACACAGAGAATATATTATGACAAGTATATTACTTAATTTAAGCAAATGCTATTTTACTACGTCATTGTGAACAAATATTTCCCCAAATCTAAACAAATACACAAAACTACCCTCATAGACTAGTTTTTATCCTATTTCAGCAGAACTATTATTTCATGTACAGTCACCAAAAAATGATTGTTTGTCTTTTCAGAGAGTCCATTTAAAGGGATATAGTCCTAGGACCTGCTTTCAATCTACCATGCTAGATCATTCCAGAGGAAGGCAGGCCAGAAGCCTTTGATGTACAACTCTAATCACAACTGTGTGCTATTTCTTTCCTTTATCTCATTCACCAAATGCCTTATGCTATCCCTGAAAAGCTAGTGATGCAGTGACAGATTATGAAATCCTCAACTGGAAAAGTGTTGTCAGCTTAATTTACCATAATGAAAGCTATCTTATTTCTAAGAGCAACTGAGTTATTGTTAATAAATTCTTATAGGCCTTTTAAAAATATTTTGCTTACATTCTATATTAATTATGATACTTCTTCAACAGTGTTCCATAAATTCAGCATGGTTCTGAATCTTACTGGCAAAGCATATGTGTGGACTATGGTTTTTCCAATTTACCATTCTAACATTTTGGGTTATGTCAGCTTTTGTGGTGTGGAATGTGCTGGATAGCTTTGGTGTCAATTTGACACACTTGGGTTGAGGGAGCCTCGACTGGGGAATTGTCTCCATTGGACTGGCCTGTGGCCATATCTGTGTGGCATTTTCATGATTATTGAGAGCTTCAGGAGGGCCCATCCCACAGTGGACCATGCCATTCCTGGGCAGATTGCTGTTTGTTTTGTAAGAAAGCAGGCTGAGCATGGGCCAGGGGAGCACATCAGTAACAGCGTTCCTCCATGGCCTGTGCTTCAGCTCCTGCCCTCCAGGTTCCTGCCCTGATTTCCTACTTTAGTAGGCTCCCTTAGTAATGAATTGACCTAGGTGAAATAAGCTGAATAAACCCTTTCCTTCCAGAGTTGGTATTGGTCAGATTATTTTGTCACAGCAATGGAGAAGCCAACTGCAACAGGGGCAGTATTGTACATGACCATGCTCGGCACAATCACTGACTTCTAGTCCACAGATGTTGCAACTCTCCAGCTGTTAAAAGTAAAAGCATCTAGAGGTATTTCCACATGTCCTATGGTTGTGGGTCAATATCAGAAATCTCTCCCAATAGAAAAGACACCATACTAAACCCTTTTGTTACTATACTACACCTTTTTGGGTTGCTGCCAACACACACCCCACCTCCCTGTTGATAACATCATCAAGCCTCCACACTGATGTCAAAGGTAGGCATCAGGCTACAGAACATGTTCTTATACCCCACATCTTCATTTCCTTTCTGTTTGAAAAAACAAGCTATAAGCTGCTCTTCATTGACAACAAACTCCCATCCACGGTAGAAATTCTGAGAGCCCTGCTGACATCCCACGTTTCAAACACAGCATCAAACATCCTGCACTCTAAATTCTTTGTTCTATTCAACCCCTCTCATTTGTCAGTTGGTTTCTAGAGGACATCTGGCTGTACTCCCAGTGCTTGTCACAGTGACCTAGTGTCTTCACCCAATCCTTCCCAGTGTGTTCTATGCTCACAGCTATAGAGAAAACACTTGAGCAATGTCATCAGTCCTTCCTTCCTTTGAGGTTTGAAGGCTGTGAGGCCAGAAAGGCAACTGATTGCATGTGATTCAGAGTCAAACTAAACAAAAATAGCACTTTATTCAGGCTTGATCATAACTTAAAAAATATTTCATTACCACTAAAGTGTGAAATAAAAGATAGTAATAATTTCCATAAGAAAAGAGCAGCATGGCATTTCTAGAAGAGACTGCAATCCTACGAAGATCTGCTCCTCATGACAACACTGCCTCTGAACCTTGTTACTCTCCTGAGTCTTGTATGGCTGCCTGTTGTCTATTGGCCCATACATTGCCTGAGGATACAACAGGGACCTGGGAAACACAGCATCAAAGCTGTAATCTATAGGTTGAAGATATGGAACACAAAAAGACAGAAACATGGAGAAACTCTAAACTATTTTGTATCCTTTTATTGAACACTAATAGAAATAAATACATTTTTGTTTCTTTTAGTATATATGTGTATATGTTGTGTGAGAGTGAGTGTGGGTTAGCAAGTGCCAAGGTGTGCATGTGGAGGTCAGATGACAACTTTCAGAAGTCTGTTCTCCCCATCAACTAGAGAATCCAGAGATTCAGGCTGTGAGGCTTCCATGAGAAGAAGCACCTTTATCTTCTCAGCCATCTCATTGACCAAGAGAAAGTCCATTTTAAACTTTAGAAAAACACATAAGGAAATAACAATAAGACCATTATAAGAGCTATCTCAGATATCTAAATTTATTGAATATTTTAGACTTTAGTAGTCTTATAAAGATAAATTTTATAAGCTTGTTACCATCTAGAAGACATGGAAAAATAAAAACTAAACATTAACTGAATTTATGTTATATATCGAGCACCTATTTATGTGATTTTGCATACATGACTGCAATCAAGTCACAAAGTTGAAAACATCTGCTTTACCCTACCGGACGTATAGACTTGGTGAGGTCCAAGTCTTGGTGACCCAAAGAATTGACTCAGTGGGTAAAGGCACTTGCTGCTGAGCCTGAGGTTCAGAGTTTGACCCAGGACTCTAATGGTAGAAAAAGAAAACTGGTTCATGCAAATTATCCTCTGACTCCCATGCAAGCACCGCGGCACATATGTGCCGTCACCACTCACTCAAATAAACAAGTGAAAATGTAATAGTTGTAGAAGCAGTGCTTGTAAACTTCACTTTGGTAGGTTTTGGTGACAAATAATAGGATTCCTTCTCTTTCTGACTATGAAGTCCATATTCACTTCCTTCCTGGGTGCTGGGGAAACGCCTCAGGCATTAAGAACCTTTGCTGCTGTAGCAAAGGACCCAGGTTCATTTCCTAGCACCCACATCAGGAGGCTTACAACTGCCAGTAGCTCCAGTTCCAGGAAACCCAAAGCCCTCTTTCCGTCTCTGTGCAGGTTCTCAGTGCATCTATACAGACTCAGGCACACATAAACATAAAGTGAAATGTGTAAATAGATCTCTTTAAAAGAAACATATAAACTGCATGAGCCTTGGTTGCATTGTAGATACTCAGGACCCGTGCAAACTCAAGCAGACAAAGCCCTAGCATGAAACTGGAGAAATGGGCAGCAGACACCAACCTTTACTTAAGAAATATTGGCAAATGATTACTGTTGGGTGAGGATGAACTAATCATGATGAAGTGAGAGACTCTAGCTAGGCTGACTAGACCTCAGTGGCTGAACATACACTGAGTACACTTGGGGGCACTAAGTTGATACAATAGACCTTAACATAGATGAAAGAGTGTGTGGATTCCAGTTGGGGGCCATGGGAGGTGCTGGTGGGCAAAGGGATATAAAGATGATTGAGATGTTGTATCTGAAACACACAATGATTCAGTAAAAAACCTTTTTAAATGCATATACACTTCAGTCCCCTTTGTTGTTCCCATATTTATTAATTTAGAGTTTTAGACATAATCTGTTGAGCAAAGTTTAATGTCTCTCATCTGTAATCTCAGCTTTGATGGGGCAGAAGCAGGAGAATGATTGATAACTGGAGGTCAGCCTCTGATGCAAGTCGACAAAATGAGACTTATTCTCTAAACAGCAAGAAGTAATCTCTTCTTCCAGCACACATGGCATGTGTTCATTGTGTTATATGAGTCTATATTCAGAAAAGAAGTTCCATCTTTCCTATTCTGGTCTCATGGCTCCTTATTCCTTCCCAGGGAGGGGAAAAGCCAGCAGCCCCTCCCTAATACTTGTTAACAGAATGATTAGAACTCAGATGCTCTTGTTCAAATGCAAATATCTGATTACATTTAAGCAGATTACGTTCATTGAAAGTGGAGCTTGGTTTTGGATTCTGATATATTTGAATTCTTTTGCTCACTGAGGGAAGCAGTGGGACATTTATACAAAGGGCAGGATATAATCCCTACATGATTTCCTGGTTCTATAGGTAAGACCAAGCAGCACATAAGTATTACAGTATGCAAAAACAAGGGATCTGATGTCATTGAGACTAAATTCTTTCACTGGGGAATGAAAAAGTGACAGGTTTTAATCATTTGGTAAGGAGCATCCTTATCCCTCTTATTAGAAAATAAAAAGAATATGAAATGGCCTCAGGGGAAAAATGCAAGCGCCTGAAATATCACTGTTTATCATTATTATTATTATTATTATTATTATCATTATTATTTGGAGTTCATCAACTTACAAGGAAATATGATTTTTGCCTACATGCATACGTATTTTGATCCATGTTCACTGGCTACCTTGTACTTGGCTGTGATGAGGCATAACATCATAGCAGAAATCATTTAGTAGAGCAAATCTGCTCGCTTCAGCATAACCAGGACACAAAGGAAGAAAGAGGAGAGATATGGTTGTGTTCCCAAGAGAGTTTTGAGAGAACACCTCTGAAGATCCAATTTCCATCCATTAATGCATCTACCTAAAACCTCCCAGTACCACCAAAGGCTGGGAACAAAGCCTTTGACTCAGTTGGAGGACATTTGAATACCAAACTGCAGCTGGGAATGGTGGCATATGCCTTTAATCTCAGCAGTAAGAAGCAGAGGCCAATTAGGTTTCTGAGAAATTGAAACCAGCCTGGTATATACAGAAAACCCTGTTTCAGACAAATACAAATCAACAAACAAGCAAACATACAAAGAAAACCCTAAACCTTGACAGAGAAGCTAATTTACAAAGTCATTTCCTGGCATTCTTGGTCATATTGTCTGACACAGCAGATAAGAACTCAGTAACCTGCGATTTCCTTAAGCAGTCAATCTGGGTGCACCAACCTTGAACAGGCAGTCACAGGAAACTAGACCTTCAAATGTATGGATGGTATTTGAAGTCTACTGGTATACATGAATGACAGAACAGAGACAGGTGACCATGATTAATGAATCAAGATACTTTATCGACAATATAGTATCAATTTTCGTCAAGATTTTGAAAAAAAAGATTCAACCAAAAAAAAAAAAAAACAATTTTTGTTGAGTCAACCTAGATTTTTTTTAAAAGGAATATCATTAGTGAATTTTGGATATTTCACAAGGCTATCTCCAAATCGGGTTTCTATCATGTTGCTACTGTAAATCATTCATCAATATCTTAGAACAGGACTCATTCTTCTTAGGCTGAGACGTTCTGTTTCCTGGTCTGTCCTACTTGAGGTTTTATGGCAATTACTCGTGCAGACAATAATCATGCCTAGATTGTAACAGGGGCAACTCATCATAAGCCCACTAAACTTAGGTTTGAAATGACTTTCCAGCAAAGACAGTCAATGGAACTTTCCAAATCTCTCCAATTTCTGAATACACATATAATGATGAGAATAACTCTGTGTTCTATATGTGCACTTGGTTTTTGTACTTAAAAAAGGAAGCACTCTGGCAAACAACAAAAACAACCACAAAACTCAAAGAGGAGGTGAACTGGATTGTTATCTCTAAAATATATTTTTCTAGAATTGACAGTTTTCTTGCAATCATTGCTATGAGGCACTAAGTCCTAAAATTTCATCACTTCCCAATAGTGCAAAACTGAGATTTAATCATGCAACACATCTACAGAGAGAGAGAGCGTTTAAAAGTCCAACATAGACCTGCAGTTTCCTAAGATTTTGATCTCACATTATGCCTCAAAAATTTTTGTTACTTGCTGAATCACACTGGAAAAAGGAGATAAATCTAAAAACCGTAACGATGATAACATCTGCTTATTGGTAGAACCAGCGATGATGTTCCAGGGAACAATTTTCCCTTTACATTCAGAATTGAAGTTTGCTGAAAGTCACATTGAATTATAATCAATGCTGCAAAAGCAAGACTTAATAAGTGCTCTCAGGCAGTTTTATTTTAAATATACAGCAGCTAATTAACTATTACTGTACAATGTACAAACACATCTATTGAAAACTTGAAACTCTTCTGACAGATATGCCCATCTTTTTTGGCTGTATGTCATAAAATTATTTCAGTCATTTTCTGAAATCTTAAGACTTTTGTTATAGTAAAATCATGTTCTTAGGACAAAATTTCTTTCTTTAAAAGGACAAGAAAGAATATTTATGCTTTGGATACCTGTAACTTGATGATATTCAGAAACTAATAATAAATGCAGATTTAAGATGCTTATGATATTCAGACAGTTAAAAACTTCTCTCCTCTACCCAAGAACTTAATGTCTTTGCCATAGTAGAAAATCTCTAAATATTAATGATACTAAAACTTGTCTGGTTTAAAGAGTTTTTGAAATGAAAAAAAAAAAGTCGTGGTTTTGTATACAGGTGAGTATGTTGTCTATGTGTGCAGGTCTGTGCTTTTGTCTTTTTTTTTTTGAGTTGGGGTCTTTATGTAGCCCCAGCTGATCTGGAATTCACTATGTAAACCAGGTTGGATTCTATTTCACAGAGATCTGCCCTTCTATACTTTCTAAAAGTAAGATTAAAGTTGTTATGCCATCACAGCCAGCAGTTTCTCTCCTCTCTCTCTCTCTCTCTCTCTCTCTCTCTCTCTCTCTCTGTCTCTCTCTCTCTCCCCCTCCCTCTCTTCCTTCCTCCCTCCCTCTCCTTCTGTATCTGTATATGTGTCATTCTGTCTGTATATGTAAATATGTGTGTGTATATGTGTATATGTCTGCATATGTTTCTCTCTGTGTATGTATGCCTGTGTGTGTGTATATCTATGTGTGTTAAGTGGTTATGGTAACTGCATTTTCAACACTTGAAGACAAGGATTTAATCTGGATTGTCTGTGGATACAAAATACAACTCCTGCCTTTATTCCTTGTTCATGTTTAGTAAATATGTGCCACTTGAATCACTCTTCTCTGACCACGTTACCATACACTACAGCAGTCTTCACCATTCCGATGCTCAAGGGCTAGGATGAAAGTTAACATAAAATGTGAAGGCACAGACAGATCACACCCATAGAGAAATGTCCCCTCCAGCACCTGCCCCCAGTTTAGATGCAAAGAACTTGTTTTTCTGAAGGACAAATACAAGTCAAGTGAATAACAGTATACATGTAGATTCTGGATCCACATACTACGTCAAAAAGCCTTCTGTGGAAAAGTATAATATCCCCAGTTTTATGGCTAAGGACACATATTCAAAGAATCTAAGAAATTGTTCAAGGTCAAAATCACTTTAATTCAGGGGAAAAGGTGACAAAGAAAGAAAATTGTGGTTATCTGACCAGCCACAGTTCTTCTCAGAGCCTGTCAATGTCACCTCTTTATGTCACAAAAATATTTTTGGGCTGTGTTTCTGAAATAAGAGACAAAAAGCACAATCAACACTAAGGGCAGCCTAAGATTTTTCTTGTTTCACTGACTCCTAGTGGTTCCTGCATCTGACATTCTTACACTAATCACAAGGGCAGATCAGGTTCCCTGATACACCAACTTCTGCTATGGCTCAACTGACTTTGTCCTGCATTACCTGATCAGCCCTTCAGACTAGAACTTCCAAGGCCTTTACCATTGTCCTCAAACAGGTCTGAGCCTGTGGCAGTTTCGATGTTCTCCCTTTGCTCTCAATGTTAATCATTGCACCAATGACATTGAATCATTTTTAGAATTCAAGACAATGCCTTGGAGTTCCTTTCTCTAAAACAAGCCAACACAGCAGTAAATAGCAGTGTAGCCTCTGGCTAAACCAAGAACTTAATCTCAAATTCCTACTCAGGGAGTTGGAGCTTACTGTTCCTCCCTTAGTAACCTTGCTGGTCCCCCTTTACATGTCATGCTCCTCCAGGCTTTCACACGCCATCATGGGCAGCACACTTACTTTTATCTCACTTATTTCCCTATAACTTCCTCCATTTTCAGTTCTGTTCACAAGTTTAAAGTACTAAGTTTTTGGCAGAAGAATCTCAAGTATCAGAGCACCACTTAATGAAGTAATTTCATTTTTAAAAGAATTTCCCTGGGAAAAACCATATCATTTAAATATATCAAGAAGAGGGAATTGATAGCAGTAATTTAATAATTAGTGAAAAGTGTTTGTGGGGTGGTTTAATGTGCCTGGCAGTTTCCTGAGTATTTACTATACATTACTCCTTTTAAAGCTTATGGAAAGTTCCACAGAGACGCTGCCTCTTCTTCCAAAATGTGAAATTATAGTTGAAAATGTTAATTGACCACATAGAATAGTCAGAATCCAGACTTTTCCTTCTCTAAGGGAAAACAGAACTATAATTGTTGAATGCCATGCCTTTTAAATATATATCTCTGCATTTTGCCTGTCATTTTGTTAGAAGAAAATAAGATTTATGTACTTCTAATAATATGACAAAGAACACAGAACCTGAAAATAACAAGGACAAGGCATCACGTTGCCTACCTAAATCTTTTCATGGTACTAGGTCAAGTTTTCTAGAAGAAATGACATACTAAATTATAATAGTCTTTACAAATTTGGGAGCTTTGCTATAAAACACTGTAAATTTTCCAAGCATGTCTAACCTTGATTCAGAGAAGCTACTTTTATCCCTTCCAGATCTGTTTCTTTCCACAGGCAGTCCAAGTGGCCTTCATAGAAGCCACTTCCCATGGCTGTCACCTTGTGTGTGTCTTTTACAACCTTGCTGAGTGCTTAAGTCAGAACCCTTCCATAAATGTTAATAGGTAAAGCATCTTTGGAGAAGTTAATAAGA
Organism: Eospalax fontanierii; assembly: GCA_035773235.1. NCBI lineage: Eukaryota > Metazoa > Chordata > Mammalia > Rodentia > Spalacidae > Eospalax > Eospalax fontanierii. The sequence continues at coordinate 64,156,662 of CM069536.1, forward strand.
GAGTGTGAAATATTGCAAGACTCAGATTGCTCTAAATTTTCTGTCTGCCATGGTGAGTCAGCATCATATGTCACTATCAGAAGATACAAGATGCTGGAAGAGCTACGGAGTATAAGTTTAACTACAAATAGGATATTGCAAACTTAGCCTTTAAAGACTTGTAATGATTCTTCCATTTCTATATGTTTTCTTTTATTCAAGATCTCAGGAAGCATTATACACTGGAAGACAAATTATCTGGAGGAATACATGATTTTCTCCAGGGATACCCCTTAGTAGTAAATGGTCACTAAGCATGAGACACGGAAGTTTCAGAGAAGAATGATCATATTAAATAAATCTACAACAAAATGGAAAGGCAATGGGTTCTGGTATTAGTTTATTTCTTTCTAAAAACCAAATAAAACACTTCTCTGATTTCCACACCGAGACCTTTTCATCTGCTCATGATGCTAAAGCAAGACATAATAAAGTTTAACAAAGCAATGGAGGGTCTTAAATTTAGTAAAGAGCTTGTAAGGTCCTTTCAGTATTAAGATGTTTTAAGACCTAGGGCAGAAGGATAAACCTATGAACCCCAGCTTCTCTATCTATATAAATGAAAACTGTATTGTTCTCTAGTGAACTTAGATTATCCTCCATGAAGGCTATATTTTTGGTATTTAAAAAGATCATCTCAGACCGGGTATATGTACATTACTTTCTTCCCTGTAGATTCCCTGTAGAATATGGCTACTAGGAATGTGTGCATATAATGATGTTACTTTCTTCACTGAACGACTGGACATTCCACTTTTCCATTGTCATCTGTAAGATGTAAATAACATTAAGAATCATAGCAAAGAATTGTTATTAAGAGTAAATAAGTTTATAGGTATTTAAAAACTTAAGGCACTTCCTGGATAAATCATGTAATTGCCCTTTAAATAACTTTGAGTGTGTTCCCAATTCTTGAACCAAAACCTAGACTCTGTGTTTCCTGGACTTGGATAGAACTCAGAAGCATCCAAAGAATGTGGGCTCTCTGGTCCCCAGCTCCTTTGACTGGGTTAATACTTACTAATATTTAATCCCTGAAGCTGTTTGGGTTTGGGGCTCCAACCTGATCCATTATACTCTGCAAGAACACTGCATTTTAATTAAGGGGCTATGTAAGCTCTTGTTATATATTCAGAAATAATTTCTAGATATAGTGGGCTTCCTTACCCACAATTCTGTGCTTTGTAGAGTAACAATAGCACCAGTTCTGCTCTTGTCTATTTTAGTTTCTACTTGTGAAAGTGTGAATCACTAACACCCACTCCCATTGCCATCAAGATAGTAAGGAGCATAACAGTGTGGGGCTATAAAAAGGCTGTAAGAGAGACTCTCTAAAAAACTGTAAAATAATAATTCCATTCTGATAGTCCAGTGGAAAATCATGTGGCTAACTCTTTTATAGCATTTACCAATGCCAGGCATCCTTCTAAGCATTTCTAGCAAATAGCTCTTTACAAAACCACCATGACTAGGGTAGAGTGATGGTTCAGTGGTTAAGAGTACTGACTGCTCTTGCAGAAGACATGAGTTTGAGTCTTAGCACCCACATGGTGGCTAACATTTTTAATGTCAGTTCCATGGAATCTTGAAAGTCTTCTTCTGTTCTCCAAGGATCTTGCATGAGATGATTGCACTAATGAGTTCCATGCCAGCTGGGGTTACAAGGAGGCCCTGTCTCAAAAAGATCTAAAAAAAAATCCTCAGTTTTTAGCTGACTATCAATATATAGTCATCTGATTTTTCTTTCAAAGTGGTATGCTCATTAGTAACTCCAAGACAGAAATATTTCCCAGCAGCATTCCAGTCTAACCTGAGAAAATAATACTCTGAATCCCAAGGGAAAGAAAGCAGATGGGAATGCAAGAAAGATCACTTCTTCAGGGAAAATTTCCCACAGTGGTGATGCTGGCCCAAGAATTCAGCTATTAATACTTAATTGATAAAAACATTTTCAAGGGTGATGCAATTTTGGAGTGGATACCTCTGTTCTCTCCAGGGGTTTGTATTCTTGACAAAATGTATAATTCTTTCAGATACTTTCTTTCCTCCTAAAGCTTGGAAAAACCTCAAATCTTTTCATGGGGCTTCAAAAGGCAATGCAGAACAGAAACAGCAGGCTCAGTTAACTGTCATAGTGGGGTGGTTTGAGGCCAAACTAATATCAGAGTGGTTTCTCCATCCTTACAGAAGCAATATGGGACTAACTTCATAATACTATAAAGGCCCTTATAAAAGGGCAGTCTTTGGTTAAAGACTGTTCTGCTGCTCATTGTCCATCCTTTATTGATAAGCATCACAAGGCCTTCCCCAACACAGATGCCAATAAATAGTCTTCCTTTTCATCATGTTGAAACTAGAGTGCAAACTTAGAGTACAAACTCTCCTTTTCTGATGAAGAAAAAAATCAACTAATTAGAACTCAGCCAACCCAAATAGTTAGCATTCTGTCAATCCATCTTCTGCCATCAATTGGCATTTAAACATTAGAGACCTGAAGCAAAAGAAAGCACTTCGGAATAGTTCAAGAAATGTGTGAACAATTATGTATTTGTTTGTGTGTATGATTCCTAACCACTTGTGGCCAGGACTAAGAAAAACTGATTTTTAATGTAAAGGTTAAGGTTTGAATGTAGAGAAATCGTCTTTGAACCATCAATCATTATTAAACAAAACTGAGAAAAGGGGTATCTTGAGGAGAGGAGCTAAGAAGTCATACTACATGCAATAGTCATAGAGAAAAGCAAAATTATTTATCCCTGTGTTAGGGAGCAGGTTCAATCAGTAGCAAATATGAGGACCTGAGGTGGCTCCCAGGAACCTCCATCATAAACCCAGGCAAGGAGACCCACTTTGTATTCTCAGTGCTCTGGAGAGAGAGATAGGGGTGGGGAGTGTCTCTGGGACTCCTTGGTCATTCAGTATAGGCTTTTTGGTGAGTTCCAGGCCAGTGACAGATCTTGTCTCAAAAAATTAGAATGGATGACTCACAATGATTAGCACACAAATGTACACACACACATACACACACATACACACACAGAGAGAGAGAGAGAGAGACAGAGGGAAACAGAGAGAGATAGAGACAGAGAGAGAGAGACAGAAAGAGAGACAGAGGATGACTTTCTGTAAAGCATTTGCTTTTGTATACACCGGGAGTTCAGAAGTTCATTGTGGGGACACAGCCACAGGCAGTGTGCTAACTTTCTATATTGTGTAATACATTACAACATGTCAGCAGCCCTAAACAATCCTTATTTATACTTCCAAAATTCTGTAAGTCAGAGATCTAGGCTAGGTTCTGTGCATGAGGGTTACATAATTTTTCCTAGAGAGACACAGACAAATCTCTGTTCACTCCAGAAAGCACACACACAGTGACCAAATAAACAAGTGTACACAAGTCTACTTTGGTCAACCAACACATTGATTGGGGTTATTTACATAATGGGCGAGGTGTTAGATGCAGTGACTTTGGTGATTCAGATAGAGGTATCACCCATCACAGGATGGGTGACAATTCACAAAAAGTACATCACTGGAGTTCCCTAATAACCCATCGACAGCTCTACAGAATACTTTCTTCGCTTTTGACAATTGTTTAATGCTTATATAACAGGGAGATGGTATGTTCATGAGTCTTATAATTTTCTTGTGAGGTCTTACAAGGTTTTTGTTTCAATTCAAAGGACAGAGAATGTCACAATGATGACATCAGAAAACCAAGTACTTAATATTCTGTCTGCTGTACACATACATTTGCCAACTGTGTGACGCTTACATGAACCTGTCTCACATCCAAATATCTAGTCAACTTTTATAAATGTTTTATATGCATTTGAAAAAATGTACATTCTGTTCTTGTTGAAGTTTGCATATGACGGCATATGCATATTCCAGTCAGGCCAAATTTGTTAATTATCCACTGTTCTTTTCTTTTTCCTTAATGATTTTTTCTGCCTGGGCTGTCAATAATTGGACTATCTCTCACAGTGATTACAAACCTACATCATCTCTGTTATTTCTCTTTGTTCGTCTATGGGTTTTTTATTTAACCACTTTGAGGCTATTTTCATAGTTATATAAATTAAAATCACTAAGTGTTCTAGGAAGATTAACTTTTCATTGTAGTTAAATATTCTTCACTAACTACTAAGGCACCTATAAGATCATGCTTTCTTCATTGATATTTACAAAGCGACAGTAACATCTTGCTAGTGTTTGTGTAGTGTGTGTTTTTCCATTTGCTCGCACTCTTTCTGGAATTGGTGTTAAGTGTATGTCTTATAAAGAACATATTGAGGAATCTTTGTTAACTACCGGGATTTTCTCTTCTATGACAAGCTTTAGAGCATCTTAAGTAAATATAAATGATTCAAATACACCTGATTGTATACATTTTGCTTTTCATTGATTCTTACTGTTTTATACTTCTTTTCCCTTGCTTGTCTTCTTTTCAATTAATTGAACAGATTTTGATATTGATCACTATGAAGCTGTTGCTGATTGAGTTCCCCACACATATTATGTCTGTAATTATGATTACTCAAGAAGGAAAATTTTGTCTTATCAATGAGAACAAATTCTTGCTACTTTCTAAACAGTGGAAACATTTTAAAACTCTTAAAACTCAGGTCCTGTTTAGTTTTGTATTTTGATTGCTTATGTTCAGTAAAACATACAAAGCTTTAATACTGTCTTACAAGTAACAAGTATTTTAAACCTTACCGTATGTATCATTTTTACTGTGTATTAATGAATACTGACAAAATCCTATGCCTCTTGTGTCTCTGAACCTCTTTTCTTTTTTTAATAACAGTTTTCTTGATTTCAAAAATGTATTTTGATCACATTCACCACTTCCTCATCTCCTCTCAAACCTCCCTCACCCTTCCTCCCTCCTCACCTTCATAAAGTCCATCTAGGTCTGGGCCTCTGTTAGAAATCCTCATTCTTCTTCCCAAGAAGATCCTCAGTGAGTGTGTGGATGTGCCTTCAGTTCTGATCATAGAAGGGTTATGACTGAAAGGGAAAAGAAGCCTTTTCATATGTATGTTCAGCTTTTATCAATGAAGTGTATAGGTTATTAACTTGGAGTTTCTTTCCAGGACTTTATTCCAGTGTGCAGGGTCCTGTGGGGACCCCAGCTGATGCACTAACTGATTAGAGTGCATTATGTTGGTTTCTCAGGATGCTTTTCATGTTTCCTGGTGGATCTGGTTTTTACTAGTTTCCCTACATCTGCCAAGTGTCCTTTTCTTTCTATGTCCGCCACGTGGGAGTCAAAGCCCTTCTTCAGTCTGACAGTTAATCCTTCTTATTCTCAGTGATTATCATCACTCTGAATACTGCCCCGTTCCACTCTTTCTTCTCTTAAATTCTGGTCATCATTTACACATGCTGAACTTTCTCAAAGGACCCTCATCTTTTTGACACCCCTTTTTATTTCCCTTCTTTAAAATCTCCATCCTTTATGATGTGAATTTTTCCAGGGCTCTGTATTATTTTCTTTTTATATGCATTAAATAGACTATAAAATATATCTATTTTAAGGTCATTAAAATTAGCAGATAAAGAGAATTCTCAGTTATTTAAATTTTATCCAGCATAATTTTGCATAACTATAGTTTAGATATTGTGCAGGCTTTTAACAATTTATTTATTTTTGTTTTTTATATATGTTTGGCAACGCAACATGTATTTATGCTCAGTATGTGCACGCTTGCTGCCCAAGGAGGCAAGAAAAGAATGTCAGATTCCCTGGGACAGAGTCACAGAAGGTTCTAAGCGGCCACATGAGTGCTGGAAACTGAATCTTCATCCTCTGTAAGAATGTCAAGCGCTGTCAACTGTTGAGCCATGTCTCCAGTGCCATGAAAAAATTTAATATATCAATTCTACAAATAGTGCCTGAGCCACGTAGAACCAGAAACTTTTTAGTTACTCAGGAATGATATTTAACTGTCTGTCTTTTTTTTTTTTACTACATTTGGTTAAAATATTTCTGAACACATTAAAATTATATATACCTTATGACAATTCTGGTCTTTAAAAATGTTAATATGAAAAGATTTCCAAACAAAAATCAATAAGACCATCACCTTATTTAGAAATGGAATCAAATAATTCTCAGCACTAAAGAGCCCCTTATGTGAATTGCTTTTACGGTGACACTTCCACTTTTGCATTCTACAGATACGGTAGATATTTACTTCAATTTTGATGAATATGTGACTTAATAATCTGGATTTAATTATTATCTACTCAACAAATGGAATTTGATATATAGCTTTTAGGAACCATCTTCTCTCAAGACTGCAGGATTTTTCATACTGTGATTTATAACTGTTGTGCTGTTGAATCTGAAAGAGAAAAGAGTTCTGATAAGATCTCTGAATGAGCAAGGTTTGTCTTGGCCATTGACAGATGGCAATCTTTACAAATATCTAGTGAAGCACTCTGGCTGGACCTCGGATGTTTGTAGGTTTTGCTCTCCTCCTTGATGGGATAGCTATGTCTGCTATGCTCGTTCCTGCTCCAAATCAGGTGAACCAATGGTATGATATCAGATAAAATGAGGTTCTTTTATGGTTACTAATCACTCATTCATTTCTGTAATAGACAAAATCAAGTGACTGAAGACCCATGCCACAAAACCATGGACGACATTGCAGACAAATTTCCAATGGAGCCTATTATACTTAATCAAACCTTCCTTCTCCATGATCTCACACTTACTTTTGATTCTCTGGAACTTCTTCTTAAGCCCAAGGCACCGTAGGCCATTTGGAAACATTCGCTGCTTACTGTCATCTTTCCCTCCTGGGTATAATTTTTCATGTCCAGCTGCCCTCCCCCTGACAAAGTAAACCAGCATCTTCCTCAAGGGGAAAATTAATGACTGCAGTTAGTGATGTCATCATTATTATCAGGATTAAATATTAGACACTGTTTGAAAGTACAAAACTATTTCAATGTTGTGAGCACAGTTATGACCTCTATATGATCAAATATTTCTCAAGAAGAGCTGAACTTCAGAACCTGTGGATGTCAGTCTACCTCTTCTTTTGTTTGATGTATGTACCGTTTTATGAACGCAACTGAAAATGTATGCATGTTCTCCTATTGTTTCCATTTTAAATAGAAACTAGATATTAATTTTCTATCAGTATCATCTTGTGTATTTTCCAGTGAAATTATGTAACTTTTTGTTAATTTATGGCAAAGTTTAGAATATCAGCACCTGCAGGCTAAGGAAAACACCCCAGCCAGGTCCTGGGCTAACTTCCACATCCAAATTTCTCTTGATGTCATTAGTCACAATCCTCTTGATGTTTATTTCAGTGTCTTGATGCACTTGCATACATACTATAAAATACTTTATTGACTCCCATCAGGAACTAGTTCAAATGAGTTTTGTTTTCTGAATTAACCTGTTCCAGAACCGGCAAAATAGAGGCATCAGTTATTATTGCATTTATCTCTGAGTAACTGAATAATTCAAACACCTATATAAAAGAAGAGACAGAACCTAAGAATAAAACTCCGCTATGTTCTAGTCAGTCTTCTTTACAATATAATGAGCAAGGAGAACATGTTCGAAAAATCAGATCAAGTATAAGAAACAGCTGTGGATTAAGTTGAAGACTTAAGATACTAGATGCAAACCTTAACTACAAAGAAAATGATACCTTTGGGATAGCCTGAGCCATCTATGACTAGAGAGAACCAATAGGTCATAAAAACAAATTGCCTTGGTTAGGACTCTAAAAAATAGCCTAAATTTCCATTTTATTCCACTCTTCTCTTGATTGCTGAAACAGAAAAAAAGGCAGAAAAAGTAAAGCTGCCATGAATCCAATGAATAAAAGAAGCTAATCTTTATCATTTTCCAATATGTACAGAAAAGAAAATGAAAAGTAACAAAGTATGAGTACAGGGATCACATGTCTGCATAGGCAAATGTGATTGCCACCAAGCCTGACGACCTGACTCAAATCCCCACCATCTACATAGTGGACAGATAGAACCGAACCAACATACTGTCCTCTAACTCCCAACTGTGCACTGTGGCACATATGTGTGGGAGTGTTTGTGAGTGCACATACACCCACAAATACAAACTCAATAAATATATAAATGAGTCTCCTAAAGTAAATGTAACAAGAATAACAAAATGCTAAGAAAATTGAGGTTGTTGATACTTTCAGGCAACTATCTGAGCAGTCAAGCAGCAAAAGTCCTCTGCAAAACTTCATGTCCCTACTGACTTTACGTAAGCAGAGGAAGAATGTCATGATGAAAGATGGGAGTCAGATGTAATGTGCATTCCTATCAGATAGATTATTGAATTAATGCAAATTGAAATCCTTTTGAGACTCAGACCGTCAAAAATTGATAAATGAATATTTTCCAAAAAGAAAGGCCTTATATCAAAGGAGAGAAGTGAAGTTCTGTCTTCAAAAGTTTTATCTAAACAATGAAAACAAAAAAAAAAGTAAAAGTTAAAGACAGAATAAAAGAGAAACAACAAGACTCAGGGCAAGCAGTGGTGAGAAACAGATTCACAGGTTCACGTTTGGAAGTACCTATAAAAACTGCAATTCGTAATAGCTTAAGTTTCTGATTAAACAGAATGGATGTAAGAAATGCATGCAAACAAGACTCTGCTATCAAAACCAGGACCCTCACTTTTGGTGCACCAAAAATATGTGGAACATGGGACATCAAAGAATTTGCAAAGTGAAACCTTCAGCGAAGCAGTTTTCAAGCATTTGTTGTGGTATTTACTTGACATTTTAAACATTTTCTCTGAGTGTGACACATCCATTTTGCACATATGGGTTCTTTTATTCTGAACTCATATTGCAATAACTGGGCACACAGAAACATTTTATAGAGAAGCATATGGGAGTTAATCCAGTCTTTCAAACAAATTCAGGCTTCTTATATACATTTTGATTTGACTTTCTAATTCCCAGTCTTTTATTGTATTTTTGTTGTTTGCGTGTATATATGTATGTTTGTGTGCCTGTGTTGTGTGTGTCTTTGTGTATGTGTATCTATATGGGGACACACATATAGTGCCATGGGCACTTTTGTGGAGGGGGAACATAGGACAGTCTTCAAGATGGAACTTGAAATGAAAATTTCAAAATGAAAATTCCATAGTATTGAAATTATGTCATCAAGCTTTGTGGTAAGCACCTTTGTCTAGTGAACCATTTTGCTGGCCCTTACTCTACATTGTAATAGACATAAATGAAATTAAAATTTTCTCTATTTCTTTCTAAGTATAAAAGCCTATTTGCTATTCTTTGAAAAAAGCATATTCATTTATTTACACTTTTTAAATCAATACTCTTGAAAATAATATAATCAATAGGTACTTTCTTTCCTTAAGCACTCAAAATGACCTTATTATCTCATCAATTTTTATTCACTTAGCCTGCAATTTCCACTTCACTAGGACCTGAATGTTTCCAAAAGCTTGAATTTGTTAACACATTGTACATTTTCTTATGTTCCTAGAAATTCTTACTTTTATTTCACCCTTTTCATAATATTAATAAAAGCTTACCTCTTATAAGCACTGAGAAAAAAAGGATTAAAACCAACCAAGGTAAATATTAACCATTACTGCAAGACTTGAAGGAGAGGAAAAGACTAGAGTGGGAGGTCAGGAAGGCCTTATATAGAGGCTTAAAAATTAGCATATGAGAAAATTATACTGACAAATCTTAAGCCTAGCATATCCTAGGCAAGGGTAACTGGGACTGAATGGATCCACTGGCTCAGGCACAGAGGCACTCCAGAGTAACTTGAAGGTAGCCTGCAACTCTCTATAATATTAAATATATATAGGTTAGTAGGAATTTAAAGAAGTTTAAAAGACATGTAGTGAATGAAGCTGTATGTATAACTACATGGCATAGACTGAAGATGCCTTAGAAAGCACATTATGTACCAATGACCTGAAAATTCCATCTATGTGACTCAAAGCCTCATCTTCTCTATATTGCTTTCAGTGCGATTCCAAGCTTTTTTCTGCTCTAGCCCACTTCCTCCCTTAGAAGTTTTTTCTTTCTTAATTTATCCTTCCCCATTTCTTGCTGCCACCTATTAATCTGCTCAAATCACTGTGCCATAAGTACTTGGAACCCCTCTGGAGGTACGTACTGAACCCAAATGTCCACAAATATAATTACTGTGATTAAAACAAAGACTAAGAAAGTGAAATTTACATTGGCAAGTTGTAATTGTCCTATAAGTAGTGAGAAAAAGGACTTGTATTCTGTTATGAAATGGGCAGAAGGCCCCAGCCCTAGTCTAAGAACTGTTGGCAACTAACTAGTGCTGGGGGAAAGAAAGTAGATCTTTAAGATTCAAGACAGGCCAACTAGATTCCAGGGGATGAATTTGTACGAAAGGACATCTGGGTACAAATGCTTGGCCTGATAGAACTTAACATACATGACAGAATGCATGAGGCCTGGGGAGGGGCTGAGGGAGCTGTGGATGTAGGAACATGGATGGTAGAAGGGACCCAAATTTGATTAAGAACTATTATATGAAATGCATATAAACCTCAATAAAATATTTAAAAAGAAAACATAATTTGGACCTGTTACTGAAGGATTTAAAGTCTCTCAGAATCCCACTCAGGCCTGCATCACTTCCCATCAGTCTGTCTTGCCAATCAACAGCATGGAACACTTTGAGCAAGTGTTTGTTGTTGTACCATGTAGCCAAATTTTTCCACATGACCATCGGCTCTCTTCATTCTGCACTGAAGGATCGCCATTCCTTCTCTTTACACAGGAAAAGTATGCTTCTACTGGAATGGATTGTATGTTGCTTCTTCATTCCCACAATTCAACATTTCTGTCTCCTGGTGATTACTTTGTTTCACCTGAGTCCCTTGTTCATTCAGCTTTCTCTTCATTAACTGTGAGCCTGCTGATAAAAGGGACTGTCTACCTTTCCCTTTTTTGCTTTGAGGAGAAGTTTACAAATCAGTAAAGATGGCATCCCAGTTCAAAAAAGGTCCACACCAATGACAGAAACAAAGTATATATTACCTTGACTAGAAGTGAAAACGGTGTGTCCTGATGATTTTGTGTAAAGCATAGGCTCAATTCTTCATCTTATACGATCAAATTATTTCCTACTCACTTAAAAGATATTTTATTTATCTGTATGTTTTTCCTGCATGTATGAAGGTGCACCATATTCATACAATGCTGCAGATGATAGAAGACAGTATAGGACCCCCTAAAACTGGAGTGTTAGGGCTGGTTGTTAGCCACTGTAGAGATGCTGCGAACCTAACCTGGGTCCTCTGCAAGATCAACCAGTTCTCTAACCACTGAGCATCTCTCCAGCCTCATCATTATGATATAAAAGATTTGTTCATTTACGATGCTCTAAATCTTCCATAGAAACAGTAAGAAACAAAATATAAAAGTAGAGTGAGGCTAAGATGGGATACAGCCTGAACGTCTAAGTAGTGATGTGAAAATGGGGGTTTATTTTGTGGTCACTACATTGGAAATCATATGTGGAAAGAAATAATTACCTGTGCTAAAGTATTCTATTGGAAATACACACAGTAGATTAGGTGGAAGAGAAAGGACAGGCGTAAAATCTAGAAACTTACGAGGAGTGATAAGAATGGAGGACCAAAGATCAATCTAAACCAAATTTTAAGGAAATAAATTTTGAGTTTCCTGAACCCAACTCTGAAGGACTGTCAGAGCAAATCTCCGGCAACCTGCTGGTCAGCAGACCTGCAAAGTGTGCAAGCCAAAAGAAATGCTTTTTGTTGTATGTTACTGAGGTTTAGTCTTGGTTGCTACAGAATATTAATTTGTATATAAATTACTGCTCTAAACATCTTCAGGACAGAAGATATTAAATATAAAACATATTATATATGGAATTGTGTTCCTTCAAAAATATATGTTGAGGACTAAGGAGATGGATCCATCAGTAAAATGTCCACTTTACAAACCCTAGGTGGGATTCTTCACACTTGTGGTACTGAGTAGGTAGATTCAGGCAGATCTCTGGAACTTACTAGTCAGTCACGCTATCATACTTGGTGTTTTCCAGATCAAATGGGAGACCCTGCCTTCAAAACATAAAAAATGTGTACAACACCAAAGGAAATGATACCTGAGGTTGTCTTCTAACCTTTACATTCACATGCATGTGTAGCCCAATACAAAGTGGAACACCTCCAACCCACATGCGCACACAGACATACTCATACAACTATATGTGAATGTTCTGATCCTGGTGCCTGTAAATGAGACCTCATTACTAGATAAACTCCTTGCAGATATTATAAAATTAAGATAAGCAAAATGGTCTTCTTTCCATATACCTGGGGTCCAGACAGGAAGAGAACAGGCATAGCAAACATACCACATGAAGGTTGAGGCAGAGATTTGAAAGATGAATCTATGAGCCAGGGCTTGCCAACCAGAAGGCAGCAAGTTACTAGGATTCAGCTTCCGGTAGGAGCCAAGTCTATTGAACTCGCTTATTTCAGATTTCCAGCCTCTGAAAAAGATTGGAAAATATGTTGCTTGGCTTCATCTACTGTGTGGTACTTTACTCTGGAAACCAAAAGGACTTGTAACAATAAATGACCAAAACCAGATTGGGTGTTGGAGGAATACCCCAGCGGTTGAGACCTTCTGTCTTTGCAGAGGGCCCACGTGGTGGTGGTTAACAATCATCCATAATTCAATTTCTGGGCTGTACAACACCTTTTCCTGTACTCTGAGGGAATTACATGCATGTGGAACATACATGCAGGCAAAACACCAATACACATAAAACATTATTTTTTGTTAAAAATCCAATAAATTCATTGAAATGAACTTTTATAAGACAATCTAAAAGGTAAATAGCACGTTCCTAAGCACTTTGACATTTGCTCATTATGTTAAGAAAAACACCTGTCATTATTAGTAAATATTATAATCCTTATAACTGAACAGCCATAGGTATCATTACTTCTGTAATAATTTGAAACTTTTTCAGAGTTAAGGAATAACAAGATGTATCTCCTCACATTTTCCAACATCTTTTTAATTTTGATTTCATCAGTCAATCCAGTACCTTTTCATTCTGCATGGAATTATTGCCCCAGATTCTGAGCTTGAGGCCAACTGAAGGTTGCCCTGTAACTTTGTATACTTTGGACACTGCAAACTTTGTAATTCAGAATTTAATCTGTTGGACTGGGAATGCAGCTCAGTGGTAGAAAGCTTGCCCAGCATTGACAGTTTATTTATTTATTTCTTTATTTATTTTGTCTTCAGTCTCTACCTGTGAAAGACAAAAAAGCGTTCAAATGTGTCCTCTTTCTGATATCAAGGTCTAATTATCTGTGTAGCCAGGACAATGTCTGCCTCTATGTTCCAGTGCACATTCTCAGAAAACAGTGCTCAATAAAGCTTCACTAGTTGGTATTGGTGGTGTATGCCTATAATCCAGCATTGAGGAGGTTCAGACGGGAGCAGGCCGATCATTAGCGAAGATCAGTCTCAGCTACAGAGTAAGATCCTGTCTCAGAAACCAAAACAGAGAAAGAAAGATGCGCAATGAATTATGTCATGCATTTACCGCAGAACTGCTTTCCTTAAGGAACCTCTGACCATGAACTTGAGTTCTTCTTCAGTAATGCAACATCAATTTATTCCACTGTAAACATGACAGAAGGCAACCTTTGAATAATTTTGTCAGCTGGTAATATCATCTTGTTTTTAGTCAAACCTTTTACAGTTTGACCTCTCAATGACTATCCTTTGTAAGACAGAGCGCATGTAAATGTATCAAAGTGGTTCAAGAGATGTTTTAGATAGAGACCTATCCAGTTTCAGTCAGTGGCTTTGTGACTCATGGGAGTATGTGAATATTCTTAATATGCCTTAAATGTCATTTTCATCCTAAACTGAAATTAATAATACAGAAAGCATAGTTATGATAAGAAGCCAATAAAATGTACAAAGCTATTAAGTCAGTGTTGTTATGCTTAAAAACCATATAAACCTCATTATTGGGATAATGGATAGAAAAGAGTGTACCTTGGCAAGCTGTTCCTTCAGCATAGATAAACTTAAGAGATGTGTTGTGCTGAATACAAAAAGAAACACGGATGAGAAAAGATGGGTGAATCCTGTTGCAGTATCTGCTACGGTTGGCAAACAAAGTAACAGCATGCCCTAAAGAGAGGAGATTAATTTTGTCACAATTCTGGAGCCGCTAGTGCCTGATAAAGGTGCTGGTAGGGTTGGTTTATTGAGTTCTCTGACATCTCATAGATGATTGTCTAGCCCGCGCGTCTCTACCCGTGATTTTCTCGGGGTATGCATGCCCTCCTACCGTCTTGTGAGGATGCCAGTCAGACTGGATACATGCAAAACACAGTTCCTCATTTTACATACATTACTTCCTTCAAGGCTCTGCATTAGTACACAGTACTAATACAAGACTAAGACTTCAACACACAAATTTTGAAGAGAGTAATCCTATCTGTAGTGCCCTGCCTTAGTCCATTTGCTTTTATAAAAGAATACCGGAGTCTAGGTAGTTATATGTACAATAGAAATTATGTTCTTAATGTTCCGAAGGATGGAACGTTCAAAGTCAAGGCACTGACAGACTTGATGTCTAGTGCAGAATCAATTTTTAATAGTGCTTTGTTATCGACTTCTCATGTGCAAAAATGAAGACCAGAAATAGAGCAAGAGCACAAAAGATCACAACCAAGTTTCTCCCCTTATAGTGCGTACAAACGGGCTTATTTCATTACGGTAACACTGTAAAGTCTGCAACAGGCCCCAATACTGACACACTGGGGATTTTCAACACGTGAATCTGGGCTAATGTTGAACACTCCATATAAAGCATACCCAGACACCAGTTTTTCACTGCTGAACCAAATAAAATGGTTTTTAATATTTCTTGATATTTTTATTTTATTAATCTTAATATTTGATTCCATTGGTAAAATTACTGTGACTGTCTTACAATGTTTACCTGATTTTTTAAAAATAGTTTGATGGAATACAACTGATTTTTGAACAAAATTGTCTCTAGTGTTCCATTTAAAATGAATTTTGACAAAGTTATATAACTGCTGTTAAAATATTACCACTCTACTTTATAGGTCCCTATAGAGATGAAGTCTTTCTCTTTCCTTGCGATTACCATCACATTTTATTTATGTCCTTTGAAACTGTGCACTGGTAGTATACCAAAATAGGCAACTTGTGTCCCTAGGGGACACCTGCCTGTTCAGTCAGTCCTATAGAATTTCCTTCTCTGACTCCCCTAAGACATTGCACAGTCTCTTTCTTTCTGGCAGTCAGAACCAGATGCATATAGGGATTGTGCATGTACTAAATCTGATGCATTTCAAGACTTTCGACCTCAGTACACTGACATACATACCTACTTAAAATTTATGACTATTGCTAGCAAAATGTTTTTTATTAAAGTGTAACTCTAATAAAATTAAATCCTACTATCTGTTGCCAAAAGGTTAGACTATATGAGAAGATTATGTGACTATTTATTTCTTTATTTATGTTTTTTTTTTGTCATATTAGGAGATAGAACCTCCAACTTCTGCCCTATAAATACAATAAACTAAAAGGTCAGGGGTAATTACTATGTACTTTAAATTGCAAGGTATGATTCATAGGAAAAATGGTTACTATTAATAATTTAGTCCTCTTCCACCACATAAAAAAATGAAAGAAAAGCCTATGCCTCAACAGGAGGAAACAACAGCATTTAGGTTATATCCTTATGACAATATTTATTTATCAGTGTCAGTAATTGTTGCAGAGTAAATAATCTTTTCTAGATAATAGTCGAAACTTGAATGTGGGTTATTATTGTTTCTTGCCATAGAAAAAAATTATTTTCATGACATTTCCATCCTGAGAATTTAACGCACATTCTTGACAACTTGAAACAATGGTGGAAAATTTTAATGTTAAATATTTGTATCTGATAATTGGTTGTTTCTCACAGTAATTTTAATGTTACCAGTGAAGAGGTATAAGAATAACTTTATTAATAAAATAAACCGTCAGCTCAGGTGCTTAAGAAATTTTCTCAAACTGAAGTTTGTTAGAATTAAGTGAATGTTTTCTGAGGAAAAGGCTAAGTGTTTGAAGAAATAAAATGACTTGTTTTACATTTTGCTTTACTCAAAGATAAATAAGTTTTCTATGAATTAAAAATATGCCTATGTAAATGAGTATAAATAGATTTTTTTTCTTTACTAGTCATTGATTTACATGAACCTTCTTGGGTAAAAACTAAATTTCAGGATTGTGGAGAAGAGGGTGTGAAAATATTGCAAGAGGTAGAGACAGGGCTGACTACAACAAAAGAGTTTTTGAAGATACAATAGAGAAATTGCACAGATGAACCCACAGTGGTTGTGATAGCATGCAGAGGCCAGGCAAGGTCAAGTCAGACAAAATCCCAACACAGTGAGGCTGGGCAAGGATAGGCAGAAAGCCCAGCTCCTGGCTGGGGAACTATTTACAACTGGTAGCTACTTCTTGATGAGTATCAGTTTTCTTTAAGAGTCTCCCCTGTTAAATCTACCAGGTTCCAGAGGATGGACCCACACCCCAGAGTATTTTGATAATACAAACTGGACTCCATGGGATTAAAAAAGAATTCTGCAAGTTTCGTGTATAGGGAGGTTGGTGCCAGCTGGGATGGGACGGGGTGAATATATTCAAAACACATTGAATGCAATTCTCGAAAAAAAATAATAAAACATAATTTGAAAAATTAATTTCAAATTGCCAAAAGCAGTGTAAATTTATAATACATGTATATGTATATATTTATGATGTACACACTTATAGACATTTTACTTTACACCAAAACATCAATATTAGTTGAGAAAAATCCATTTTTAATTAAGTTTTAAATTTACTTTTAAAGCTTTGAGAGAATTACTTCCTTATCAGAAAAACTGTTTTCAAATAGGTAAAAGGTGGGAAATTCAAGAAAAAATATAGGAGAAAATGAAGTTAGAAAAAAATGACAGAAGAAAGAAAAATCAAGGAAACCCAGATTTTTCAAAAATGAAAAGTTTCAAAACCTCTATTTGTGATAAGGAACAAAAAATATAAAAATTGCACTTTAGACAAAGATGGCTTGCAGGTAAAATTGGAACTTGTCTCATTGCTGAGTAACAACTCTGCCAAGCGCAGTTAAGGAAGGAAAGGTATGTTTGGGTCGGGATTAGAAGGTTCAGTTCAGAAATTCCTGGAGCAGAAGTTTGAGGTGCCTGTTAAAACCCATCCATCCTCAATACGGAAGCACAGAACAGTTACTGCTTGTGCTCAGTCCCTTTTTCCTTTTCTTTTATTTTTGTTTGTTGTTGCTGTTTGGGTCCTTTGAGACAGAATCTCCCTGTGGCCTCAGCTGGTCTAGATCTGGCTGTGCAAAAGCAGGCTGGCTTTGATCACACAGAGATCTACTTGCTTCTGCCTCCAGAATGCTGGGATTAAAGGCATGCCCCAACACACCCAGCTTTCTTCTCGTTTTTATTAATTCCAGGACCTCATTGTATAAAAGGTTGCAACCCATGTTTCTAATGTGGCTTCTCTTGCTTCGGTTAACATAACCTAAACAACCTGTCACAGGTGTGTCAGTGACTCACCTCAGAGACCATTCTTGATGCCCTCAAGTTAACAAGCAATGTGAACTATCAGACAAGGAAACAAATAATCTGATTTAACTTTAAGACTAAATTTAAGGTAAATATATTTTGAAAATCAACAGCATGCATCCTTTTCTGTTGAGAATCTCCATTGCTATGATTATATATATATATATATATATATATATATGAAATGAATCAGGAACATCACACAATCACACATTTACTACCAGGCTGCTTTTATGAAAAAATTGTATTATAATTAGAAACAGAATAAAATCATCAACTCCAAAGACACAAATGGTAAGACTCATATTTCCTCTATTTTCTAAAGCACACCATGAGTGAATAATAAAAAGGAAAAGAATTTTATCATTTCTGTAACCTCTTCATGGGAAAAAAAATATATCTTGTAGAAGAAAAGAGATCTTAACCTTAAAAGATGATTTTTCTTCTAGACATATGTAAAAGTACAGCAGCTCTCCAAGTGAGTCCTCCATTTGCATTATACAACATAATATATACATTAATAGTATAATGAAATATATTTACTTTGATCTTCCTAAAGTAAGAAAAAGCCAGAATGAATGTAAATTCTCATTCATTATACATTTATGATGGAGACATTCATCAAGGTAACACCATGTCTCCTGCAGTGAGACTATGGATCTAGAAGCATACGGAAACAGTTTCAGAGGGGCGCATATTTTCTTGAGAGCCTCTGCATTCAAAGTCACAACATACCCCTGTCCAACACACCTCATATATCTCCAACCCAACATCTCCATTTGTGTTTCCCAGAACTACAGTTAAAATGAAATACTAGCTCATTGTTAAATGACGTTTGAGAGCACCCCATGAAATATCCTGGCAGCTTTGGACTTCCTAAGACAGAGTGGGGAGTCATAACACCTGCCTCTGGGGAAAAGTCCTCCCCCAGGCATTGCACACTGACTGTGCCACTGACTACATAGAGTGTGGTGACCTTGCTTGCAATAGTATTGGCTTGGGTTTCTCATAGGAGACAGGATTAGATGGACTGTGTATGAGAACTAACTTAATTATGCACATAGTATTCAAAGTAACAAAATTTAATATGTGCCTACTAGTATCTGGAGCTTATTGGCATCAGTAATTTAGAAAATACTGTTCCCCCCAAAAGTCATAACAATATAGGCCACGTCGATCTGTTGCAGTATTTTGATCACTAGCTTCTTAGTTGGATTATTGGTAGATAATGCTGAATTGTTCACAGCTTAAACAGACTGCATCTCTCTCTCTCTCTCTCTTTCTCTCTCTCTCTCTCTCTTTCTTTTTTGTTTCTGGCTTGTAATATGCCTAGTACTTGTATGCTGAGCAGGCTCATGTGCATGGCTATCACTGGCATCAAACTATTCTCTTTTAAAGCATAATTAAGAACTGTAAAGAGATATTTCTGTTTTGTCATCATAAATGATTTTCTGGTGAGGAAAGGCCACTTGGTCAGGTTGTTTTTGAGCAATGTGCTATGAAAATCAGTATTTATCATGTTAGATATCTCAGTGTAGAAGCAGTTACTGACAGCAAGTGTTTAGGATTACATTTTGCTCACTTATTACTGCTTTATGAAATTATTATTGGTTATACAGTCACTAACCCTTAAAATATATTTTTCTTGTTCACTCTGTTTTTAAGATATATTTTGAAGTGATTTATTTCAGGAAATATACAACAGGATTATAGTCCATATTTCGAATGTGCAAGTATTCAACCAAGCTAACTGATGTTCCATAACCTCAACTACTTATACTCTTTAGAGAACATCTAAAGTGTACTGTTTTAGCAATGTTTATGTTTATGTTATTATTAACTTTAGCTACTAGATATGTGATAGATGTCAAAAATTACATGTGTAAATCTGAAACTCTGTATTTTGATGAGGATAACTTCATCCCGTGCCATTATCCATGTTCTGGTAATCATTATTCTACTCAGCTTCTATAAACTTGATTGACTCAGATCTTTGCAATATAAGTTCAGTCTCATTGCTTGTCCTTTTTTTCTCTGTCTGGTTTATCCACTTAACAAAGTATCCTTAAAGTTCACCTAAGGTGTCATAAAGGCTATGTCATTAAGGATATCCCTTTCAGTGACGAAATATAGTTGTGCATATGCACCACAATTTTATCCATTCATTCACAGCATTTAGCTAAATTTCTAAGTAGACTATTATAGACAATGCTACAATAAGCTCGGGAGTCCAGCCATCAAGGAAATTGTTAGACTAAGTTGAAATTTTCTGGATATATATCCAGAAGTGCTATCTCTACATCAGGTCATATGGCCGTTCTCTTGTGAGTGTATTGTAGATCTATACAGTTTTCCACAATGGATGCATTAATTTGCATCTCCACCAATAGTGTACAAGGATTGTTTTCTCTCCACATCATCACTTTTTACCTTATGTTTTTGTTAAAGACCATTCTGAGAAATGTAAGTTGGTCTTGATTTGCATTTTCATGGGGAATAGAGATGCAGGCACCTTTTTAATACTGTCTGTTTTGTTCTTCATTTGACAAATATCAGTAAAGAAATTTTACCAATTTTGATCAAGTTATTTTTTCTTGTACACATAGTAATAAAAACATTATTGCACTGGTATAAAAATATTCCTGAAATCGGATAGAAAATCTGGCATTCCTCTATGTTTACGGACAATATCATGTGAAATAGATATTTTTTCCACTTTCTCCATCACCTTTTTAGATTGTCTCTTTCCCTTTGTGTATTCCTGCCTCAGCTATTGAAAATAAATTAATTATAAATAAATTGAAAGTCTATCCATTAAACCTAAAACTATAAGACTGGGCTGCTGGTGAGATAGCTGAGCAAGTAAAGACACGTCACCAGGTCCGGTAACTTGCGTTAGATCCCAGCAACCTACTTAGGGTAAGGAGAAAAATAACTGCACAATATGTCCTCTGATCCTCACACACACCATTGCATGTGCATGCACACATGCACATACATAATAAATAAATAAAATGTAAAACTCTAAAATTACTAGAAGAGAGCATGGTAATGCTATTGGAAACAAGTCTGAGAGGTTTCCCTCCTACCCCATGTTTCATTCAACGTATTAGCTGCTATTCTGTTGCTGTGATAGAAACACTGACCAAGGGAACTTGTAAAACAAAAACTTATTTTATTAAACTTATAATAAGTCATTTAACTTATGGTTCCAAAGGGGCAAGAGTTCATCATGGTGGGGAGGCATGGTGGCAGGGTTGGCTAGAATAGACGCAGAAGCTAAGCACTCACATCTTAAAGCAGACATAGAAGTAGTGAGCAACCGGAAACGCAGCAAGGCTTAAGAACACTCTAAAGTCACACCCAGTGATGTACTTCCTACAGCATGACCACACCTCCTAAAGCCTCCCAAAATACTGCCATCAACTGGGAATAAAATGTCCAAACACTTAGAGCCTCTAGGGGACATTCTCATTCAAAACACCACACTTACATATATACGCGACAAAAGCAAGAATAGACAAAGCAAAATTGCATCAAATTAAAAAAAGATTCTGCCTAGATAAGATAAAATATAGAATGAAAAAGTCTACAGACTGGGAAATATATTTTTAGAAAAATACATGTGATAAGTGGTGAATATCCCAAAATATGAAAACCTCAAACAGTCCATCAATTAGAAAGCAAATAATCAAAAGAGTCCAAAAAGTGTTTATACTTGAATAAGACACCTATCTGGGATCATTGTGGAAGAGGCAGAAAGACTGTGAGAGAAACTGGGATTGGATGACTGTAAGGAAACAGAGTCTTTGAGACAGCTGGTCTGTTACTAATACTAATTTACAACAATGGCGGCAGAATGCGATAGTCCTATGCAACGTCAAACCGGACAAAATCCCAGC
Organism: Eospalax fontanierii; assembly: GCA_035773235.1. Taxonomy (NCBI): domain Eukaryota; kingdom Metazoa; phylum Chordata; class Mammalia; order Rodentia; family Spalacidae; genus Eospalax; species Eospalax fontanierii. The sequence goes on from CM069536.1 coordinate 64,178,322, forward strand.
ATAGACTGGGAGAAGTAGGTAGCCTTGTATATATAAATGAGAGTGCGTTAAATTTGGCAGGGGTAAGTGGAGGGAGATGAAAATAAGGGAGTAGATCTAAAACCCTTCAGCTACATTGTCTAAAAAGCAAAAATTCAATAAAATAAAATTTAAAAATTTACTAATCATGATTGAATATCCAGTGATCACAAAATGGGCTTTGGTCTACAGTGAACTGAGTTTTATTTCAGTCTCAACAACTGAACATCTGTGCAGCTGTGGGCTAGAGGCTTAGCCTTCTTTGTTTAAACTGTACTAACTTCTAACTGCTGGCTATAGAAATTCAATATTAATTTTCTTAAAAATAACCAGTGACATAACAAGAGCACATACAGCAGAGCGATGCCAAATTCAGGAACAGCATGTCCATTTATTATTTTCTTTGTATTGGATTTAGTGCCTTTTAATTCAGACAAGTTTTATCAAAGCAGAAGAAATATAACCTGACTCTATTCAGATGCACAAACACAAAATTATAGCCAGAGATTATGGGAAATCACTCCATTTTGACTCACAAGCACAATTTATGAGAGTACAGTAGACATGTCTAGCAGTAGATAAGCATCCACCAATAATAATATGCTTAAATGCAGTTCCAGGGAAGGGAGGGGACACAGTTAGCTGCCTCTGAAATCAAAGCATCCCTGTGTCTCTAGAATGGAGACAGAATGGGAAGTGTTGGGTTGAGACAAGGTCCACATCGGTTGTCCCTCATTTTTCTTGTCTGGAAATTGGTGATAATAATACTTATTCATCTGGTTTGTAGGTGGTGTCAGTTGCAAAAAAAATGTGCCATCATCAGTGTTCTTGACCAAGGAGATGTAGTCTGTAAACAGAAATTTTTTTTTTATATTTATATTTAGCAGCATGATCTGGAAGACCGAAGCCTGGTCACATATGATAGGACATGAAAGCTAATTGTTTGCTAATATTTGGGATATTTTTGGTTGCTCGTTTATTTTGGTTTTGATCTTAGTTTGGTTTGGTTTTGTTTTAAGACAATATCCTTGTCAACTGCCTCCCAAATCCTGGGATTAAATATTTGCACCACCATGTCTATTAATGTTCTTTTTTCTTAACTCTGACACAAAACAAACATTCGTACAGTCATTTTGTTCTTTATTTTCTGAAGACTAATAAGTTTTGTGAAATAGTAATTTTTTTTTCATATGGGTTTGTGTAGTGTATTTACATTAATTACATTTTAATTACATTTTAATCCTGAACACTCTGAGGCACAGGAAAATCTTTTGTACGACATGTCCCTGTCATACAAAGTGGGTGCGATTAGACCGTGTATTTGAACCCAACTCAATCTGAATGTAAAACCTCTGCTTCTAACTAGCATAAAATATTCAGCAAGGACTTATACATCAAAAACAGTGGGACCACGCACATCTGGGAGATTTTGCAACTTCTCTCCTAAACCCATTCTGACTACCTCTCAATTCAAACCACTCCTGCTCCAGGGAAGGTAATTAAGAATTATGGCTTCAAGGGACTTCCTGCTAGGTCACCAGCTGGTTTTCCACGTGCTAACAAAGATAATGTGAGATGTAAATACACAACATAATTAGGCAAAAATGGGTATTTAAATTAGGAGCAAAAGGCCCAATTTGCTGTGAATATGCAAAGTGACAGCCAATTACCCATGTGCAATGTGCTGACACTATTATTTCCCAGCATATCAGACACGTGCCATTGCTTATAAAATTGCTTTATTTTTTTAATTAAAAAAAATTTTAAGCTGCCATTTCTGTTTAAGTCAAAGAGAAATAGCACCCATGTGGTACCTACCACCTCAGATGGCCCTTCTGGGTGTATCCTATGTCCAGTCTCATTTGATTCATTTTTCTACTACTAAGACCAGTAAAATGATGGTGTATAAACAGTAAGCTCTAAAAAACTCTATTCATTAAAAAGGATATCATCATATTTGTCAAGGTTTAGAAGAACTAGGACACATTTGGAAAGTTTTCCAGAGTTTGTCATGTACAATGATAGGAAACTGACACCCACAACTCACAAATGGGACAGAAAACATAGTGTAAGATCTACATTAACCCCAAACACTGCTTCTCACAGCTCTCTGAAGTAGGGGCTCTTTACACTGCAAAGGAGATATTGATTAGAAACATTGTCATGCTCTGTTTCTGCCTCTTGTCTGTTCTCCATTTTCTCACATTTTCAGGATTTTTTGCTGCCTGTTATTGATATGCATCACTGCCTGTTCTGTTCAGCTACTATCTACAACATAGCTATGTGAGAGAGTCTAAGAATTTTTACTATATATACTTCAAAGCAATCCTTTGAAGTGTTCTTATCAAATCAATTTTATAGATAAGAACATTGAAAATCTTAGCGGTTATGAACTGCCCAAGGTCAGTTGGTTGTTTAATGATCACAGATTGATTCCCTAGTTATTAGAATGTTAATGTTACAGATCAAACTCAGTAAAGATTATAAAGAAAGGTTTCATATATTGAACACAGTAAAGTTATTGATCTGATTACTGTGGCACTCAACATTCAATCTTATCCTCTCAATTAATCACTTACTAATAGAACAAGTTTTAGGCATATGTTAGCCCATTACAAAATCGTATTACTACAATAAAACCTAATGCACCCATGCATTAATAATGACTACTAACAAAGATGTTTTGAAAATATATTAATTGTATTTAATGGGTCAGTGTGATGCTGCCATATTATAAATATGCTACAAACCAATCAAATCCATTACCTTTTCTCTACCTGGTGGTCACTTTTTCACTATGTAGTACTTACTATTCTGTTTGCAAGCTGACTTTTTCTCAGTTGGCACATTTGAGAGAGAATATGTGTATTACTTGTCTTTCTATACATTTGTGAAATCAAACTTCTTAAACTATTTAGAGTTTACCTTAGACTTAATATATTGCCCTACAAAGTAAATACCTATGCAGCAATGTAAGATTCTGTAAAGAGAAAAATGCAAATCTGTCATAGGGACAAAAGCCTTTTATCCCAGCACTTGGGAGGCAGAGGCAGGAAGGTCTCTATGAATATACCCATCCTGGTCTATATGGAGAACTCCAGGCCAGCTAGGGGCCCAGGCCAGCTATGGGCTATACAATGAGATCTTGTCTCAAAAGAAAAAAAAAAAGCAAAATATGTGCTAATTTTTTAATTAGCTAGTGTTCTTGGTAATATAAGACCATGTCTAAATAAATACCTGTCCAAGGCTTCTGATTTCTAGATGTAAAGATTAGTTTGCTTTTGGTCTTATGTCACAAGCAAAGATCTTTCTCCTCTGTCACTTTTACACAATGCGGTGTTAACCATGTGTCAGACCAAATTCCTACAGGGATGATTACATTTTGTTTCTGTGCATTCATTAAAGTAACCAAACTGGCTGCTTTTCTACAGCTGAGGAAGTGATCCCTCAGCTTTCCTTCTGTGAGTGCATTCTTCATAACTGTGCTTGGGACACAGACTGCCAAAGCATGTGTGCAGACAACCTCATTGATTATCTTCAGTCAAGGGCAAGGGATACCCTATGCAAGATTCCCACTGAGAAAGTCCTCTAGACGAAGACGGCGCCTCCTTTTTCCTCCTGTGTCTGCTTTCATTTTCTGTCTTGGTGAAGCTGGCATTTGTAATAGAGCTCTGCACTGTCTCTACAATCCCTGTCTGGCCTTAAACCCACTACCACTGGGATTCCTGACATCTTTCTGCAGTTGTACCTACAGCCTTTCGTGTTTCCAAAACTCCAAGGAGCAGTTAGGACTGTCCAGTGCCTCTACGGGATTCATAAACAGAGATCTAATTCCAAAATGTGTCTATTATAATTTGGACTCAAAGATGGATTTTGGAGCTTGGGAGATATGTTAGTGTGCAAATCGCATGGTATTCAAGCATGAAGACCGAGATTAAACCCTAATCCCCATTTCAAAATCAATGAGGACTAGAGAGATAAGTAAATCCTGATATGTTTCTGTAATGATTAGATTTCCACAATGAGAGAGAGAGTAAACTGTACACAAAGATTGACCATCTCACTCTTATAATACTGAGCAACGGAAACTTGAGAAAGATGAGTATTTGTATAACATTTTGATCACATATAACTAGAAGAGACAATGAAGCATAGAGTAACAAATATTTTAATTGTAGCTTTAGTAAGCTTTGTGAAATGACTTTCCCAAATGCTTTTATTAATGTCCATGTCAACCAACCACACATTAAAAGCGCAATTAGCCATGTGTCCCAAATCTTGCCTTGCTCAGTGATTCCTCATTTAAATTTTCTATGGATTGTATGATGTTATTTCTCTGGGTCTTTAATTTGCAATACTTAATTATGATATTAATTTTTTTTATATGTATATTAGTATATATTTATCCTTTAGGAGAAAATATCTTTAAGACATGTTGGTATTTTTTTCTCCAGCTTGTTTTATTTTCTGGTTTTAATTAGGAAAACTTTTCATCTTTTTACATATAAGTATATTTTAGTTAAATATTAATTATAAGAATCTTGTCTCATGTGGTACCTTGATATCTATTACCTTTCTTCTGTACTCCAATAAGTAAGAACTCTCCTTTTCAGCAAGAATCTTACAAAATTTATTACTTACGGTTGGTGATTTTCATTATTATTTTTAAAATTCTTGGTTTGTACAAAAAACAAATTAAGCTTCACTTCTATAAACAGGTACCGTTACATACTGTGACTGGTGCATTTATTACTCCATGTAAAAAATCCATGCCTAACAAAGTCACAAAGATGATCTCTTTTTGTTTTCTTCTTTTATTATAAATTACTGGTCAATATTCAGTTTTTTCCCATGTGGATTTCTAATTTTTCGCTTGACTCAGCTTTGTGTTTATTTAAAAACAAAAACAAAACAAAACAAAACAAAAAACCTTCTTCGCAGCACTTCAATTAAACTTTGGTTGCAAATCAGGTAATTATAAACATATGAACCACTTCTTTGAGTATTCTTTTTCCATTGAGATATATGTCTATCTTTGTTCCAAAACCACATGTTCCTAATTTCTGTAGAATTTCTGCAAGCCTTGATGCCTGAAATCAGAAGTCTTCCAACATTGTTATTCTTTAGGGTTATATTGATTATTTTGATCTTTTTCATTTCCTTGTGCATTTTCAGATGAGATTACTAATTCCCACACACAAAGAGAAGGAGATAGGAGAGAAATTTAAAACATTTTGGGTCTTTTTTAAAATTTTGGTTTTGCCTTGAATCTATAACTCGAATGATAGCGAATGAAAGTATTTACAATGTCTTTGTTCAACATTTGAACCTGTTTATACTCCACTCATTTCCTTGGTTCATCACATATAATTTCATATACAAAAGATGTGCATATTTCTTACTGAATGTATTTCTATGAAAAGCTTTCCCACACTGTGTAAAGACAGCCTTCTTAAATAGATTTGCTAGTTTTTCATTCATAGTATTTAAAATACAACTTATTTTTATTTGTGGCCATATTTAAAATCATACTAATTTTGCCTTAGTATCTAGTTTTGGAATCATTGCAAACTTTTTATAAATAAATAAATAATTCCATTTGGACAGTGTAAGGCTTCTTTTGGCATGTTCTCATCATGGACCTTGATGTTGGTACCTTCCATACTCAACATACATTGTCCTCACCACCTCGGTATTATGAGAGGAAGGACTGTTGCCGCCTTTCACATTTACCTCTGCAAATACCTTTCCCTTGTTTACTGTTTTATTTTTCCTCTCGTATGTTTTTATTTTTCTATTTCAGATCATTTTCCTTGCCCTAAAAACGTTCTTCTCAGCATGTCTCAGTGTGAGCTCTCTGATAGTGTTTGCATATCTATCTATCTATCTATCATCTATCTATCTATCTATCTATCTATCTATCTATCTATTTATCTGTCTATCTTCCATCTAACATCATTATCTATTACTGCTATTTTAAAAGTATTTCATAGCATAATTAAATATTAATAGTAATAATCTGAATGACTTCTCTCATACATCGAATTGCATCCCATTCTAGTACTGCTTGATGCTGTTGGGATGTTAATAGGAATTGTTGTTGACTTCAAATAATGAACTTTTTTACTCTGATTGTTATCATATTTTCTCTTTGACATTGGAAATCAACAAGATTGCTCAAATATATCTAGATCTGACTGCTTTCATATTTATTCTGCTTGGATTGAAAAATATTTTATAAGGTAACTAATTTATAAATTAATATTTTTTTCTGAAATATAGAGAATTTTACATTTATTTTAAAATATTTTTCTCCCTTATTCTCTCTCTTTCTCTGTGTGTGTATGAGAGAGGATTCTAAATACAAAATAATTGAAAATACACTGTAAAAAGATAACTTAATGCAATTACAAATACCTTTATCATCAAAAAATGAACTGTTTCCTCAAGTGAAAGAACCTAGTTTAGTACTTGAGAGTTCTTTGGTGGTTAAGAGTCTTGTAAAGGACTTGTGAAGCACAGTCTTCCTAGTTTCAACTTGAAATACTTCCCACTGTCATACAAGGACTCTGCGTTTCGTTTTCCTCTGTTATGAAATTGGGGTAAAGTCTTGTACACTGAACTGTGCCATAATGAATTAAATTCTAAGACTTGGCATATTGTTCTAGATAACAGAGAGCTCCCATTCAATCCTGATACCTATATGATTATATGTGTTAATGGTTTTCTTAATTTCATTTAAGACACCAGCACTTTAACATTGCACTCTCTGAAGCAGGAGAAACACCCACATTCTCTAGGCCTGTTGCCTCCATTCTATGCTATTGGAGAATGATAAAACAAATCAGAAACAAAACAAAATTGACTTGATATTCATTGAGCCCTGTGAGAGGAATCTATCTATGAATGTTACAAGACTTATCTTGTACTGAATATAGTCATATTTTAAGATCATATTGATAAGAAATAAAGAACCATTTTATCGAATTATTCTGTGCACATGAAAAGTACAGAAATTGTAAACTGATAGTCTGATGAAGTTTTATATCTGAGTATTCTGGGTCAATGTCCAGTGCAAGGATGAGAATATAACCAGTACCTGTGGGCCTGATACTTCGTCTCTTGTTCTTGTTAATGTCTCACAATAGTAACCACATTGTCCTTGTAACTCTTCAAACTAGTTTCAAGTATTTTTAACTTTATCTATGATAAATCACATAGTATTTATTTTTGTTTGTTGACTTCCTTTGTGCAGTTTATGGCTTGATTTTTGTATGCAGCATCTGTTACTTTTCACTCCATGGTATATAACTTCACTATGTGTATAGTGATTATGTGTATAGCTTTTGTTTGTATTATGTGATAGTTAGATATAGGGGTCATTTTTAGTTTGAAGGTACTAAGAACAGTTGTTCTATAAACATATTTCCAGCATGTGTTACATAAATATATGTACACAATTCTCTTGGTTATATGTCCAGGAATAATATTGCTTCGATAAAGAAAGTTTGCCACATTTTAAAGCATTTTCTTTTTCAGAGCAGTTTAAACCTGCAGAAAAGATCAGAAATTACTGCTGTGACTTTTATTATAATCTGTGTGCATCTTCCCACATTATCAATTTTACATTACTGTGAAACACTTGCTATAATTGATGAAAAAACTCTGATACACTATTATCGATTATCTGCAATTTACTTAAGGTTCCTTACTGTAACCTAATATCTTTTTTTATTCGGTGTCCTACCCAGAAAACCACTTTATATTTAGGTTTCATTTCTATTTTACACTCTGCGTGGTTTTGAAGTGTCACCGACTTTTGCTCTGTTTGATGAATTAGATGAATTAGAAGTCCTTTGGAGTTAAAGTTTACTGAATTTCATTGCCTGCTTTTCTCATGCAAAAATCTAACACTATGGCTGTTGGAGAATGATGGCAGAGGTCAAATATGGCTTTTTTGTCATATTAAGGGTGCAAACAACAGCATGACTGTTAATTTTTCTTTCTCTTGAAGCACTGGGACTTGTCATGTTTGTACTCTGCTAATTTACTCTTTGATCGACATTTCCTACAGTATAAGTTAGGATGAAGTAAGTAAGCTCAGCCTATACCTAAGGATTATAGTTACGTTTTCTTTTCTTGACAGCATTTACAAAGTTTATAGATATTCTTCTAAAGAGAAAAAGGGTTTCTTTTCCAGATATTAGTCAGTCATCCATTTATATCAGTCTAAACACAGAGACTTAAAAAAATTAGCTTTTGGTTTATAGTGGACATGATAGTTTTTAAATAGATTTACTTTTATTTCCTCATGTTTAATTACTTCTTTTCAAATTTATCATCTACCACCATGTATTAAAATTTCAAAAGAATACTGTAAAATACCACTAGGATACAGGTATCTGTGGACCTCTGGCAATTCTGCAAGTCTTTTGAGCAGAGAAAATGCATTGATGAGGGTTCTTCAGGGACATAGAAGCAGTAGGATGCGCAGATCAATGAATAGGTGGAAAGATAAACAAAAGGGTGAGAGATAAGTAACAGGTAGGTTGGTAGATGATAGAAAGGCAGATAGATAGATAGATAGATAGATAGATAGATAGATGATAAATAGATAATAGGTGGGTAGATAGATGATGGATAGATAGGTAGATGATAGATAGATGATAGGTAGATGATAGATAGATAGATAGATGATAGATAGATAATAGATAGATGACAGGGCAATGATAGAAGTGATTAATGAAGGGAAATGATGCACATGGATAAGTCTCATGAATAAACAATAGCAAGTTGAATTTCCAAGGAAGTCAGCAACATCTCTCAGATTAATCAAAAGTTTCAGAGTTATGAAGTTACTTAGTTCTGATGCTACGGTTGAAGGCCAAGAGTCTTAGGAGACATTGTATGACAAATCTTAGAGTCTAAATGATAAGAAACCTGGAGTTCTCATGTTCAAAACCAGGAAAGGAAGGTGTGGCAGCTTCAGAAAAGAGCACAAGTTCAATTTTCTTCTGATTATTTTGTTCTGTCTTGAATGCCACAACTTAGATTTTGCTTGACTTTGCTGAGGGCAGATCTTTCCTGAGGAATCCACCAGTCTGCGTGCCAACTTCCTCTAGCAATGCCTTTAGGGATATACATTGACATAATCTTTTTTCAGTGGCCTAAATGTCACCTAATCAGATCAAACTGACAACTATTATCAACTGGCATATAGACAATCTCCTTTTTTTCTTCATAGTACATTTAAAAACATGCTTTGAAAGCAAAAATCCTTGAATTTTGTTTTAAATTTTTTTTGCTTTGTTTTTAGCCAAAAAAGATAGAACTGGCTACATTTTTCCTTGGGGTCTTTTTACCCTAAACTGCCTAGCCAAATTCTATCTCCTATTCTTATCACGTTACCCTCTGAAGAGGCATCCCAATTGCCAATAGGGAACTGGGGCGATGACGACTCTGACTTCTTCGAAAGCTGAAAAATGGATGTAGATTGTGGCAATGGGAGTACCCCGTCTGTGGGTCTATCTAAAAGACCCCTGAATTGCATAACTGTTAAAAGCAAGGGTAGTTAGCATTATAAATTTTAGATGGGAAATCAGAAAAGTCACAACAAGGAAATTTTTAAATGTCCATGTTAAAGTCCATTAGAATTTCTTGATTAGGACTTCCAAGGACATCCACATGTTGGGTTCCTCCTTGATCTTCTTTTGGTTGCCAAGGCTGGACTTGAGAGTCTTGAAGTCAGGATTTGTTTTCAGGCATTTTGATCTAGAACCAATGCTAAATGGCTTCTAGACAGGGAAAGAAATAAATTAGCCAACATTTAATGGTTAGGTTAGAACAGTGGTGGGCTTGACTTTCTTGACTGTAGGTAGGCACTGCAGAACTGAAGTAGGAATCCTTGGTTATACTTTCCTGTTGTGTGTTTAAGAACATACAATTGGCCTAAATAAACCAACTTATTTTTATTTTTAAGGTCAGTTGTGCATCTGTTCCTCTGGGGAATCACATGGGATGGGAAGGAGCCCCTTGGCTCCCTAGGCCTTTGTTTTACCAGTTCCATCTATGTGAAAATATATATTCTTGGATTCAAACTTCCAGGGAGACACAAGCATTCTTCATACCTTCTGAGTAGATTTCTTAAAATAGTCCACAGATAGAACCAAACCTGAGTAACATGACCCATGGTACTCGTAAATACCTCTTACGGAATCTGAGGATGTTTTTTGAAATAAAATGAGATTTTGAAATCTGCAATTGAAAATAAATGTTTTGTGTATCATTCTGAGCTCTTTCAGTAATAAACAATATAAATTACAATGTTGGCTTACAAGATTTCAGTGTTTAGACTTACTGAATTCAAAAGGAAAGAAAGGAGAGACAAGACTTGATCTAGGATCTGGACCATCCAATGGCCTATGGTTCTCCACAGTACTTTTAAGCCTGAAAGTTTCTTCTCAAAGGAGAATACATGAGATATCAAAGTGGGACAGATCTGTACAGATGTTCTCTCATTTCATTGTTTATGGAATTACCTCCTCAAACAATTAAAAAACAGTAACTTCGGGCTTTACTTGGTTTTGTGTGTCTGTCTTGAATCAATTAGTTTGATAAGTTTCAATCCCTAAATATTTTTTAGATCAAGAGATGGGTGTAATTTCATGTAAAAATTTGGCAGACACATAATGACACAATGGAGCATGTATCTAAGAATGCTGGACAGTCAAGATATTCATGACAGTGATAAAAATCACTCTCAGTAGGAAGCTGAAAGTTCAGTTCCACAACTAACTAGCTGTAGAACTGTGGACACATGACTCAGACCACATTTGTGATGTGGTAATAATAACTGCCATTTTTTTATATACATACTACACCACAATCCTTTCTCCCACACCACTTTCACAGTAGGCCTCACAGTGCTATTTTATATACCAAATGATCTAGTGATGGTAAAAATACATTAGGAATAATGAAGGATTACATGTATTTTACCTTCTACCTAGAATCACAGTATACTCCCCATTTGTCAAATCTATATTCAAATAAGGTCAACTGCTCATAAATTATTTAGTAAGCATCATAGCATTTCAAATACTCCTTCCCATGTCATTGTGAAATCAACTGTAATTATCAGATGATCTTCAGCTCAGACTGTAAGCTTTTTATTTTCCCAATGCCAAGGAAACAATTATCTAGAACATACACACAAAGCAAAAACATGGTTATGCATGAAATGTGCAGTAGAGAGCATCGATCAATATTATAATGCTGGGTACACCAGAGATAATAAATATTAGTTGATTTCATTCTACTTTTCTTCCAAGTATCAAATACTCTTTAAATTTTCTTACTGAAATCACTCCTTATCTTGCCCATTAGATAAGGTATTGGTGTTAGCCAAGAAAATAATTGTTTTGTATATGTAGCCCTATAAATAGAGCTTGAAAGTTTATTATCAAACATACTGCATTCTGCAGTAAAAGTGATCTATGTCCCTGAAGCCCACTCAACACAGAGGAAAATGCTGAAGGGCTGAGCTGGATGCTTGTCAAGCCCCTGTTAAAGCAGCTATTCACAGACGGAAACATCAGCTTGCCAGAATATATTCTTCTTTCATTCTCAAGTATAAAATCAGTTCCAATTGAAAACGCTTTTGAGAACGTGCTATGCAAATAGAAAGAGTTTAGCATTTACAGAATGAATCAGATCTGGGCTTTGCGTAGGAGCCTTGATCTGGAACCAACAGGCTGAACCCTGAAGAAAAGTTTCATTTACTTCCTGAAACTTATTAATCTTAAGGTGCCTTGAGCACCTACCTCTTCAACATGAAGCTGCATTCTCATGGTTAATGAAAGCATTTATGCTTGGAGATATGCATTGCTGGTTTAGTTTTCACACTGTCTTGAAAAGGGGTGAACTTATAATGGCAGTTGCCCCAGTGAATCAGATGCCCAGGCAGGCTGGCTACCTGTTACCCAGAGTGTCTCCTTATATGAATTCCTGGCATATCCATGCAGGTATTGTTGCATATTTTACAGAGGAAATATTGCTCTTAACCCATTTTACAGAAAAAGTTGTGTTTTTTTGTGTGTGAAAATAAAAAAAAATTGATTTATTTAAGATAGTCAACATTGTTTTAAATGACACCGTTTATGAGGAATATGTCTAGCTTGATATTCATGTTTGCATTAACTTTTTGTTCTTTAAGAGACATAAGTGTGCAGTCTTTGTCTTAGTTAAACCAGAATTCAAGTAGACGTTGTCTTCCTGTCACACACAACAAAGGACGTACGTTGTTTTTCCCTGTGTTACTCAGAGACTCAGTCCTCACCATGGCCCTTTTTCCTATTTCATCTTCTTAAGATTCAAAGCCCTGTGATGTTAGGCAACTTCTCACCTCCTCCTGGATGTTTCTGTCACATTCATGGTTGCTTGAAAGCAACCCCAAACATCATGGCTTTAAGCAGATTATTGACATATGTGTTGCTTAAATTCTTATCACACCATCAAACCAGAACTGTAGACAATATTCAGGGTCTTTATCTTTCCTATGTGCATTGTTTATACTTCATATTCATTTGCTGATTTCCTGAATAATTATCACCCAAACAACACAGCAAAGAGCTATCAGACCTCCAAAGCTGGGTTAACTAGCTCAGAACTGGAAAGTCATACTCTGTAGATTTTCTTCTCCTTTCTGCTATAGATTTTCTTCAAGTTCCAACACAGGCTGAATCTCCATTCAAACACTAAAACATTCCACACTCACATCTTGAACCATTCTGTTAAATCACCTAGACCCAAATCCATATGCATGGTCTGAATTTTTCCTGTAACAGACAATACAATGGGTAGTGGAACATGTGTAAACACATAAATCAACTGGAGAGGGGTAATCCTTAGGGATGCAGACTGCTCAGTGTGTTTTGAAAACATTCAGCAGGAAAATACTGCCAAAGGGATTTCAATAGAAAACTCCATCTTATTTCCTTGGCTTCTTGAGTAGCTGAGTCTTAAATATTTGGTTTGGGGGGCTTTACTCCATAGTATGTGGTCTGCTGTTTCATGTTTGCCTTTTGTTATAATGTAATGTCAAAAATAATTTCTCAGTTTCCTCCACTGGGAAAGCACATCCAGGAATTCTGGTACTTTGCTACGGGTTACAGTTCAGGAAAAGATCCTGCAAATCCCCTGAGATCCTCCTGACCACAGCTCATTTCACAGCTCACGGGTCTTCTTTCTTTCATTCACTTGGTGAACAATGTCATCCGTCTGTGGTCTTTGGATAATTGAGAGGATTTTACCACTGTTCAAACAGGAATTATTGACATGTGCAAACCAAAGAATTAAAGAAAGTAAAACAAACAATCAAGTAACAACCATAGAACAACAGCCCCACTGAGGGGCTCCCCAAAACTCTGGAGTTTGGTTCCATGTGGCTTATTTTTATTCTTGTTTTACTCACACCAGTTGTCTCTTCCATGAGCATATGCACCACATGTAAGAGGACACTGCTTAAAGCTCTTTCAAACAGGAATCCCAACAAGAAATGAAACTAAACAGAATGAAAATTAAATTAGCACTTCTCCGGAATGTATGTTAGAGAGGAAGGATGACAAGAGGATTAATGGTTCTAAATTCCTGGGAGATGCAGAGATGCATTTATAAGGAATAGAGGATGGACGAGATAAATTTAAAATTATGTTACTTTTAAAAGCACAGCTCTTAAATGAGACCCAAGCATAAGCAGAGAGACCTCTGCTCCTTTCCTGATAGTTGTGTTTAATATGGCATCATCTGGTAGAATAAAATAAAGAAAATCACCATTGAAATAATCCGACATTCCCTTTCTTGTTTAGATATTTAAGATTTTCAGCACATAAATATTAATTTAAAGATGCAGTAGAAGAGAATTTATCTAGCAGTCCAATAAATCAAAATATTCTGCATGTTTTTCTGTTATAGTCAAAGAAATAATTTAAGCCACTCAGTAACTTGTTTCAACCTGTTTTTTTTTTTTAAGAGGAATGCATGAGCCCACTCCACAGCAGTGGTAGCAGGAGCTAGGGTGCTGGCTCCAGCCACCTCTGTTGGTGGACAGGACGAGGAATCATGCTGTGGGAGGAATCTAGGAGGTGCCTGCAAGGGCACCATGGTGCCATGCCTTGTCTAGCCTCTCCTGTTGGAGTCAGATCTGCCAGAGACCTCCAAGCCATGGCCAACCGCCTTCACCCAAGTGACCAACCCCATGGAGGATGAGAGTCAATCGCAAGGCACAAGTGTGAAATGACTTGACTGGGGAGCCAAGAGAATGGTGGTGGTGTTGGCTCAGAAAATGTGACTCCAGTAAGATGTCTCATTATTAGCTCACCCTGGCCAAGGAGGAAGACATGAAAACCGCAGGCACCAACAGAAGCAAACCAGTGTTTTGACCCTGAAAACAAGACAAAACCACAAGCCAAGTAATTGATCTCTCTCCTTAAGCAAATACAAAAAGTGATCTTCTCAATACTGATGCCTCCCTCGGAAGAATTCAATCCAGCTGGTAACTGCTGCCTTATTTGCTGCACAGAAGCCAAATCTTCTATCTTAAACACAAGTATAATCATGTGGATTCAGTAAAGGAGACAGGAGAGTGGCGGGAATCCCTCCTCTGAGCTTGGACTTGTGATCGCTTCCTGTGAGCACGAAGCTGTGGTCCCCTCCTGTGAATCTGGAGCTGGTCCTCATCCTTTGAAGCTGGAGATGGAGGAGTCTCACTTGGGATTGATATTGTCCTCCATGAACCCAGAGCTTTGCATCTCTCTTGTGATCTAGAGTTGGGTAGGTCTCCTGTGAGCTGAAGCTCTGGTCCCCTCCTGCTTTTTGGTAACTGTGGCTTGCTCCCACGAACCAAACTGTGGTCTCCTCCTATAAGCCCGGAGTTGTGGTCTGCTTTCGTAAACCTGGATCTGAGGTCATTTTCTGTAAATTAGAAGCTATGTTACCCTCCTATGAGCTACCATTGTGGTCTCCTCACCTGAATCTGGACCTGTGGTCACTTACTGTCAACCTGGAGCTGTGGTCCTCTGCTGTGAGCTGGAGCTGTTATCCACTTCAGTAAACCAGAATTCTGTTCCCTTCTTGTCAGCTAAAGTGGTGGTCCCCTACCATGACCCAGGTCCCTTGCTAGGAACCTGGAGCTGTGGTCCCCTCATATGAGCCGAGAGCATTGGTTCCCAGCTGTGAGAAACATTTCCTCTGAAGGTAGACTGATGGTAGAGCAAATTGGAGGACGGAGGACATCCTGATGTGGGGCAGTCATTTCATTCTTCTCTGGGTGGCTGAATTTCCAACAGTCCTAATCCCGTTAGATTACAGGTTGTTCATGGCAGTGGCTTTACCTCTGTGTTGGGATTATGCTGGGACCAGGGGAGGTCTCTCTCATTTGCAGATTCTAGCCTTGGGAGGGTTCTCCAGAATTGACTTCCCACCTCCCTTGAGTGACAGCTCTTGTCTTGACTCCAAACATGGTCTGTATGGTACTTTGTTAGCTGTTTGTATGATCAAAATCATGTGTATGTTGTGAAAATATAGCTACCTACCCCTGGCTAGAATCATGAAAGAGGACCACAGCATATGTTGATAGCCAGGGAAAGACAAATTAAGTATCTGGACAACAGATTCCACCAAATATGTGTCACTTTCATAATACTGTAATAAAATTTATTTAAAATGATGTCAGCTAGGTATGGGTTACATCCCCAAATTTCCCAAACTTGAGATGTACAGACAAGAAGATAAGGAATCAAGTCTATCCTAGACCAAGCTTGAGTTCAAAGTCACCCTAAGATTCACTAAACTCTGTCGAAACCTAAACCATAAATAAAATATTTGTAAATTAGGCCATTATGAGGTTAGGAACATCCGTTTAGCTGTATGATAAAGACGAGTTGCATCTTTGAGAAGCTGGTATCACAGCAGTTAGGAATGGAAACCTGAAAAGCAGAGGGCCAGATACCAGAATATATCTCCACTGCTGCATCAGTCTTCTAATACTATCGGATAAACTGCCATTATCTTAGTGGTAGTAGGCATCACATACCTATGTCTCCCAAGTTCTGGGATTCAGAAGTCCAGGCACAAATAGACTAGCACTTCTGTTTCTCATCATCCAGTGCTGAATCAGAATTTCATGGGGCTGTGCTGTCACGTAAAGCTTGGTGGTGCAGTCTTCCACGTTAACCGCATTTGTTTTTAGTGATCAACTGTGGTTGTAGAGTTCATAGCGGCTTACTGAAGTCAGTTAATACATGGCTTGCTTGAGAGAAAATCTTGATCCTTCTTTCATTACTTCAGCTTCAGCAGACCCTACCTTCCTGAGATCATTCTGTCAATATGAACTCACGGAAACAAAATATATTGGCAAAATACTCACAGTTAATATATTCCAATGGTTAAAAGCCGGCTATGGCCTTCATTCACACTTAAGTAGAGGTGCTGGACCCATTCAGGCTTGCCTGCTGGTATGCCAGTACCAATCAGTTCTAAGACATTTCATTTTGTGGAGAAGGCTTAACACTTATTAAACCTCCATTTCTCAATCTATAAAGGAAAGTTAACATCAAGCTACTTCCTCAGACTTCTTTCAGCGTTAAAAAAGAAGCACACATGCAAACTATGCAGCAAAAAGGGACCACATGCTTCATTGTTTGGCTTCACTGAGCAGGAGAAAAATGAAACACTGTAAACCAAGTTTGAGATGTCCTGATTTACTTTAAAATGGATGCTGTATGTACTAACTTAATAGTGTATGTGTTTATATACATATATATATATATGTGTGTGTGTGTGTGTTTATATATTTATATAAACATATATAAAATTTATAATATATATTCTCAAATTTTATGTGATGTCTCACCAGACTTTTCATCTCAGGTCTTGCAACAAAGTCAATTTTGAGTAGAAATATGTATTGAAGTGGTATATTACCTCCTATTTAATATATAATTTCAAAGAGTTTCAAGTCAATGATAAAGCACCACGTAGAAGACTATGTTAACTAGAAGTATAATCAAACTACTGTATGTTCTACAAAACTCATAGTAATAATAAATTCATATTTTGTAGCTGTATTATGTGAGGAAAACCTCATGAAGTAACATCCAGGATACTTGGCTTACACCAAATTTGAAATATTTTAATAAAATTTCTAAAATATTGTTGACAATGGGGTGCTTCCTCCTTATAGACTCTTCTGGAGTTGGTGTTTTTCAAAAGACCCCTCTGGAAATGTGGGACTAGAAACTTACACCAAAAGGAAAATTTCCGAAATACCCCTCAACAAAACTGCATTCCTTTCCAGTATCTACCCATCTCTGAGCAATAAATCACATTTCCTGCTCTTTTTGTAACTTTATTGGTGACTTGTGATCCCAATGGGACCCATTCACTATTTTACTTTGTAATTACAGTTAGGGAAAATTCATCCAGACTAAATTCTGTAAAGTCTAAGGAGGCCTCTGTACCCATGCCTAACCTTTAAACACATACTACCCCGAGTGAAACCACACTTGTTGCAAAATCAAGTCTCAGTTCTCTGTGGATTTTATCACATCTTCGATGGTTTTAGAGGAAGGAAAATGTGCTTTAATGTGACCAATGCAGAGATGTAGCAAGTAAGACCATGGGTAGCTAATTACAGTTACTTACCCCCTACTCATGAAAAGGGCAGGACAAAATTTTCCTGAAGTCTAGAATCACAAATTCACTAATAGCATTTTCATTTATTTCTGATATATTCCCATATGAATGAGGTTTGGCATCATTGCCCTTGCAATAAGGAAGAAAAAGTGAGAAAAAATTAGTTTACTAAGGACACAAGTCTTTAGATCTGAAAATGGTGTTCTATAATCATACAAAGCAAAATGTTTTCCATTTTATCTTTAATGCAAGCTTCATGGGAAGAAATAAGTATGCATATTTAAAAATAAAGGTTATCTACTAAATTATAAAGAAAGACTAGTCTAAAATTATTTGACAAGACAAGACGGTAGAACACTGATCAATTTCCTTTTCTTTTAGTTCTGAGAATTTTATATGAGTATTGTATTTAATTTATTTCCATACCTTTCAGTTCCCCTCTAACTCATCCTCTGTCCCCTCCACCTCTCAAATACTTGTCCCTCTCTTTAATTATTGTTATTATATATACATACAAATATTTATAAGTATATATTATAAATATGTTTCACAGGGTTTATTTAGTGGTGCTAGTATATACTTACAGTTGTCCATTTGGATTAGATAGCTTCTCAAGAAGCTGGTCCTTAGAGAAACACAGATTCTCCCACCTTCAGCCTCCACTGAGTGCTGATAGCTCTTCATCTTGTAGTAGGACGCCATAAAATTTCCCCCATCCACCTTGGCATGTCAACTGGTGTTATCATTAAGTAGATCCTGTTAGACTGCCATACTGAGGAGATCTCACTGGTGTAAATTCCTTATCATATCTAGCATGCATTAGCTGACAACAGGTGTCTTGTATCTCTGGTGCTTTCATTCTTTCATTCATTCTTCATCAATGTTCCCTGAGTCTTTGGTGTATAAGCTGCATTGTAGATGTGCCTCTTATGGCTGGGCATCTCACAGTGACTTGTGCTCTGCATCTGACCATTTGTGAAACTTTGTTATAGTCACCATCTGTTGCAAAAAGAGGATTCTCTGATACATAGTACATGTGTACTTGACTATGTTTATATGTAAATTCCCTCCCATTGAGCAGGCCATAAGTCAGGTTAGAGAGCTGTTGATTACCTCTAAGATAAAGGTGCCACTATTGCAGTAATAGAAATGAATTTTTCTGGCTGGTGGCTGTTATGGTTTGAAGGTTTTATAGGTGGGTAGGATCACATTGTTTTAATTTTCCCTTGGCAGATGACCAATTATCAACATACAGTTTCTAGTCATTTTAAAAATTATACTAAATTAGTTCTTTGTGAATACTAGTGTCCTGAGTAGTAAGTAAATACATATGTCTTCAAATACAAAAAGATCTGGAGAGATGCCTCAGCACTCCTAACAAACTGATTTTGATCTCTGCGTCTCACATGATGGATTAAAAATAAAGTATCCTAAAAGTTGTCATCTGGCTTTCACATTTATGCTGTGGCACACACACACACACATGTGCACATGCACACACATGTGCACCCTCACAAAAAACAAATAAATAAGTGTACTTAAATTGTTTTAATTAACGAAAATGAAAAAGAAACATAAAGGAAGCAAGAATACTATAAATAAACTATTTGGTTACAGAGCTGCCAATAAAGAGTTGATGAAGTCCGCTAGGCCCAGTGGTGCACTTGTAGCTGAAGGAGTAATAGACAGGACTACATAGCTACTTTTTATCAGATCCTTGGCTCTGGGTAAAGGACAGTGTCTCCAAACAAGAATAACAAAAACTACTGAATACAGTGTATAGCCCACTGATACACCATGCAAGCTTTATGGTCTTGGTTTCTAACCCAGCCTTAAGAAAACAAGCAAATATATATATATATATATATATATATGATTATATATAATATATATAATTTTATTTTAATTATTATAATTAAATTACATGATATATAATATACAGCATATTTTAACTTCCATGTTTCATCTTTAACTCTTCTTCCCCTAGAAGCATTCGTGATACTTATGTTCATCTGAAATAACAATGTGAAAACTTTATGTGGTAGAAAAGAAGAAAATTCCTCATGCCAGGTTCTGAACAACTTGAAATCTACTTCCTTCCATTCTAGGAACTATCATCTTATTTCCTGCTATATATTTCAACTATTTAACTATAAAATTCACTATATTTTAAAAATTAATTTTGCATATTTATTTAATCATCTTGGTGACTTAGTGTGCAGGATATTTTAACAATAAAGATGAGCAATCTTTCAGTGAAAGTTACAATGAAGATTAGCTTACTTTGGTTTTGCCCTCAAAATCAGTGTAAATTAATGGAAATTTCTATGATGATTCAAATAGTTTAAGATTTCTGCACTTTCCAGGTTTAGGTGGGTCTGGGAAATACTGATGTAATTAGTATACATTAACAATTATATCTTAAATTGTATTTCCCTGTAGTCAGCTTAGAACAGGAGTGCTACATATAGTGAGAGGCTTCCACTCTAAAAATAGATCTACACTTACATTTTTTACTATTTTATCTATTTTTATTTCATGTGTATGAATATTTTCCACGCATGTATGTAAATGTACCGTACATGTGTGCCTAGTGCCAATAAAAGCCAGAAGAGAGCATCGGTTACCAATTCTCCTTGGGTTCCTCTTCCAAAAATTCCTGTTCCCGCCTGTTTCTTTTTTAACTTTCCTAGCTTTGCTTCTTTTGGTGGGAGTTTTTCTGCCTACATGGCCTATCCTTTGCCGTGTTTTCTGTTGTTGTTATTAGTGAAGAGGAGGCTGACAATCATTTCAATCTCTATTTCTTCCCTCCTTCCACAGCAGTACAACTCTCTGATTACTTTCCTGAACAAATAATTTTACAGACTAAAACTTTTGTTTCCAATTGTGCTTTTCAGGAAAGATTAAACTGGATCTTAGTTGTAGACAGCATGATGTGAACATAAATTTTTAATAAAAGTTCTGGGAGTCAGGAAATCTGATTTAAAATATTATGAGTTATCCTGCTTTTCTCCCTTGTTTCCACTTAATTCTTGATGGAAAGAAGACTCTATTCAGTACGGATTATAATGAAATCCTGGAGAATCAGTCTCATATGGTGAAAGTACGTTTTCCATGGATCAAGTCTCCAACATCCATCAATTTTTTTTTATCATCCTGGCATTTAGGTTGCATCACATCTTGAATGTCCTGAAAGAAAGTAAACTGCTGCTTCACAAATATCGATTATGTGAGCAATATTAACAAAGGCACATTAGAGGTATAGACCAGAACTGGTAGAGAATGCATAGTGGTCAAGAGCCCATCCTAATTTGCAAAGGACAAGTGTTTAGTTCTCAGAATTGACACGGACTGTTCAAAACTACCAATAATTCCAGTTCCTAGTGATTCAAGACCTCATCTAGCCTCTGCGTGCACCTGAACTTATGTGATACACTAATACAGACAAGCAAGCAAACTCAGATACATGTAAAAATCAATTTTTAATGACACAAATGAGCTCACAGTGAGGGGCATTTAGGAAGACAAACATGCTCAGAACTCTTTAATACAGATGAAAGAATGTTGAAAATCTGGGGCACCTACAGCGATGTGAATATGATGAGGGTAACTAAGTATGATCAAGATACATTGTATGAAATTCATGAAAATTCAGTTAAAATTTGGAAAAGGACAAGATACTACACACACACACACACACACACACACACACACACACACACACACCTAAGTTATGATAGTTTTTCTTTTACTGATTCCAACAACAACTAAAACCTTAATGCACAAAGCAAGATTTGTTGCTTTTGAGTAAAATAGAAATCAATTTGTCTTAGTGCAGAAAAGCAGTGTTTGCTCTGATAAGCAAGGTATATTTATTATGTATGTATTTAATGTGTGTGAGTGTTTTGCCTGAATGTATGTAATTACACAGTGTGCATGCATGTAACAAAAGTAAAATTTTAATACAACTTTCAAATCTTATTCTTCCATTTGTTCTAGAATGAGAAAGAACACTACAATTCAAAATCCTGGGAATAAGTGGGATGTCCAGTTCTAACTGATACTTCTACAATGCAACCACTGCAGCTACAGGCTCAGGCAACATCTCAAAAGAGGTAGAGGAAATATTGTAAGAGCCAGAAGTCCAGGACACCTGATGCTAGATTATACACTCTAGATATGTGATCTCAAGCAGAAAGTGACTGGAAATGTCTCAGGGCTGAACTCTCAAACTCTTCCCCCAGTGATATGATTTATTCAGAATGCCCGTGATCCCTAAAGTCTCCCAAAACACCACAAACAACTGAAAAGTAAATGTCCAAATATTTGGAGCCTCTCATTCAAACCTTCATAGCATGCATACACAGATTCATGAACAACACTATATGGACTCAGTACACTAGATAGAGAGATGAATAGACAGATAGAGATAGATAGATAGACAGATAGATGATAGATAGATGATGCATGGATAGATGCATTTATACAAGTGTGTATCTATATGTAACAATAATAATCAAGGAAGAAGACAGAAGTTGAGAGGGACTGGGGAAACATAGGAGGTATTGAAGGGTTGGGGGGATGGAAATTATGCAAATATGTTACTTATGTATGAAATTATCAAAAATAAGAAATACTAAAAATAAATAAATGATATTAATACATTTAGAAAAAATATAAGGAAACATCAACATCTCTATCATATGATCATGTTCTTCTAGAAATTGGCTCTAAGATATTTTTCCAACATCTATCTTCGAAATTTTTGTCTTAGTCTGGGAGTGAAATACGTTGCAGTATTGTCTGATGTGTTTACTGTATTTCCTTGTGGTGGCTGAGTTTCATGAGAAGAAAGTCTGTTTTCTTCATCCTAGTGTTAGAATATGTCACATGGTATGCTGGATAGCTTTGGTTGTCACCTGGGTAGAGGGTATCTCAACTGAGCAAATGTCACCATTGGAATGACCTGGGACCATGTCTGTGGGGCATTTTCTTGATTGCCAAGTCATGTGTGAGGGCCCAACTCACTGTGGTACTGTGTTGTATAAGAAAGCAGCCTGAGCACAGGCCAGAGGAGCAAGTCAATAAGCAGTGTATCTCCATGGTCTGCACTCCAGGTTCCTGTCCTGAGTTCCTGCACTGACAGGAAGATAAAATAAACTCTTTCCTCCCCAAGTTTGTTAAGTCAGTGATTCCATCACAGCAATAGAACATAACTAAGACACAAGAAATTCTTCATTATGGAAAGTCAATGAATATTTTGAAATTTAAAATGGTTCTATATTTTCTCTTGCTAGTTATCTTATTCAATAACTGTTTCTGGAGCAGGTAGCTTACAAAGAGCTTCTTCTAAGATTTTCTTCACTTCCAAATGACTGAAACGATGGCATGTACACCTAAGACTCTCTCTAGGAGGCATGAGCGATGTGTCCAGTCCCATTCTCCTCTTAGAGCCCTAATGACAAAGCAAGGTATAATTTCACCAAAAGACAGTTTGGGAAACCAGAGTTTATTTGGGTTTATAGAGCAATGGACGAGGGAGGGGTCTCCCCTACTGAGGTCATACAGCAAATTCTATGTTTTGACAGGGGCCTGTGAGCTGCTGCCAGCTGCCCAAGATGACAAAAGGGGACTAGTCTCCTCCCAGCTTCTTCCTCTCATAACTTACTCCCTCCCGCATCCACAACTCAGGCCACCGGTTGGGTGGGAGGAGTAGACGACCCTCCAGGCTCTTCCATTCCTATGGAGCACCAAGAGTCAAGTTTGTTTGTGCTGGTCCAAGTAAGCAGGTGCAACCAAAAGCTGTTCTGCTTATCAGGTGAAGGACAAATCCATGCAACCCTGCACTCTTTCCTTCAGCTCTTACATTCTTTCTGCTGTCCTCTTCCACAATAGATTCTAAATCCTGGAAAGATTGACATACATATAGGACAATCTTTCTTCCACTGTGGTGAGATACTAAACTCAACTCTTGGGCCTTTTATCTTTCTTCAGTGACCTCTGGCCCCTTTCAGAGGTATTCCTTCTCTGTGAAAACACAAATAGAAAGAAGTAGGAGCATCTAAGTAAACACTCAATGCTTCCAGTGTACAACCAACATTAATGGCAACAGTCATTACAGTGCAGGTGACCTTGAGGGTTTCCCTGGCCAACAACTCATGGGGGGGAAACCACTCCAAGTACTGGAATTTTCCATTAACAATTGTGTAAGATATCTTTTTTACACTTTGGCATCTATAGGCCCAGGTTGTTGTAGACTTTACTCAACCATTATGATGAATATGATGAATATCACTTGGGCCTTACCTGACCATAAAGCTTCCAAGAATTTTACAGCTATGCCTCCCCCTTGTACCCTTTGTGAATTTACAAACCATCCTTTTTTATTCAGTTGTACTTGATACCTCTCACATGGATTTCACATCTATAAAATACTCAGAAGTTAACATTACATATTAAATCAAACATAAACAAGTCTAACACAGTATGGAAAGACTTTATCGATTTGTATCAGCTATTTTCTCAATAGATCCATTAACATAGTTAGCCCTTTACCATCTTTAGTCATCTTCATGAAGCCATTGTTTTCC
Source organism: Eospalax fontanierii (assembly GCA_035773235.1). Classification (NCBI taxonomy): domain Eukaryota; kingdom Metazoa; phylum Chordata; class Mammalia; order Rodentia; family Spalacidae; genus Eospalax; species Eospalax fontanierii. The sequence goes on from CM069536.1 coordinate 64,202,621, forward strand.
TTTTACATGGAGCCTCTTTGCATTTCATTATTCTTGATAAATTTATTGGGGTTGGCTCAAGCTGCCTGGCCCTGCTCAGGGCCAAAGAGGAATAAGGCCCGTCTTGCCCCTATTGCCCTGTGCTTCCTGGTTCTAACTCCTGTCCCTAGCCATATTTGTTTTCTCACCATTGGCCACACCTGGATGCTGGGGAGCTCCAGGCTGGGCAAACTATCTCCACTCCTCCAATAATCTTCCACAGGAGAGAAATGTACACTGTGTAATCTCTGTGTGTGGTGTGTGTGTGGGGGGGGTATTATTCACCTCTGCACAGTTTTTTTTTTTATTTTCTGTATACCCTTGTGAACTGTTCCTTAGGTTTTAAAGTCTTCCAGAAGCTCTTTAGCACTGAATTTGTCCTTTTGTCTTTTTTTTTTTTTTCCCTTTAGGAACTTGAGTTTGTCACAAATCTTGACACATTTGCCTTTGAATAACCCAAGCAGAACTGTTTCTCTGATTTGTCTTTTTTTAAAATCTCTTTTAGGTAGTTCTATTCCATTACAGACAAACTTTATATGGTAGGCCAAGTCACTTAAATCTGTGAAAGTCTCTCATACCTTATAAAGATCCTGCCCCACTAACGAACTTATCATGGTAACTAAAGCTCCATATTATTCTTGAGGTCCTTGCTCAATCAAGTTCTTCATTGAGTCACTGGTGAACACAGTCCTATCTGGTCTAGTGAACGAGGCACCATACATTGCTTTCATTACCCCAAGTTCTTTCAGTTGCGCCTGTCCCTTTATAGTGTCCTCCAGCCCTGATATTCAGGGAACGCTCCACTGATGATAACCAAATATTGCTAACGGCTCATACAAGTCAGTCCATCAGAGTCTTTCTCCTGCTGTACCATCTCCAGTTATGCAGCCTGTATTGTAAGGAGGGATTGGTGGTTACATTGCTCAGCTTTTATGCTTGTGTAGTATTCAAACTAATGTCAATTGCTCCCATGTCCCACATCCTCACAAACCAGGTGATAAAGAACTCCTTCCCTGCTATTTTGAAAGACTTCCCTAGTTCCAACAGCTCTAGTGCTGAATACTTTCTGACTGCCAATGCCTCCGCTTGTTAAGGCCTCCAGCAGTATGCTAAGACATGAATTTTTCTTTTCTTTGTTTTAAAGGTTGAACCCAAAGGGCATCTTTATCTTTTCCTGGGTTTCTCCTTTCCTCATCACTAGATAGCTTTCTCCCATGGGTCCCAGGTTGAAGGGTTCAAGGATAAGCCTTGTATTATCTATCAAATCTGGGCTCTCTTCCCTTTTTGACCTCCCAGCTATAAATAAACAACAGGTTAAAACTTCCAGCTCTTTTCATCTTCATCTAATTTATTAATTAATAAGTTCAGAGACCAGGACGAATAGGCCTGCCTCATATTTCTCTGCCACTCTTGACCCTTCAGTCTCCCTCCGGGCTGCTGCCTCTGCTTGGGACATGTTTCTTATTATCCATAGCAGTGGCCAGCTGCCTCTGCAGCTGCTTGCTGGTGACTTTGACTATGGTACAAGACTCCCAGGGTTTTCAAATTTATTCTAGAGCTTCTGCTGTTATCAAAGCATCTCCATACTCACATGAGGGAACCCAAAGGTCAAGCAGGCATGCGGCTTCATACCATTTATAAGTGGATTGCCATCCCTGGATTTCCCCCACTGACCACATCTGCCTAGGTGATTTGACTTTAGTTATGCATTTCACTGCATACTGCACTGTCCATGACATTGTCATTACATACACCAGCCCTATGGGGATGGTCCACCACGTCAAAATTCCCTCTGCTCACACTCTCCCCTCTCTCAGCTCCCCTCCAGTGGCTGGTCTCTTTCTCTATATCAGAGAGAACATAATTGCTCTTCACAAATTCATTCATGGTTATGTCAAATCCTGCCAACTATACCAATTGAGGTTAAAATTCTTTCTGGGAGGTGCAAGTAGAGTCCAGCCCCATCCTTCTCTCTAGATCTCTAATGACAAATTGAGGTAGAATTTTGCCAATCTGCAGTTTGGAAAACCAGACTTTATTTGGGCTTACTTACAGAGCAATGGGCGAGGGAGGGGAGGTTCTTCTACTGAGGCCAACCAGCCAATTCTACATATGGGTAAGAACCTTGTGAGTTTCTGCCTGTTGCCCAATATGGCCAAGGGTTGGTCTCCTCCCAGCTTCTTCCTCTCATACCTTTCACAAATCAGGTCACTGGTTGGTTGGGAAGGGTAGCTCAGTCTCCTGGCTCCTTCCTTCCTGTGGTGCACAAACAGCCAGTTTGTTTGTGCTGATCCACGCAGGCAGTTGCAGCTGAAAGCAGGCGAGCTTGTCAGGTGGGGGACAAATGGACAAATTCATACAGCAACATACACACCTGCACACACATCCATACACACAAAAAATCCATGTATTATATCTCAGAATATCTCTGTCTCTCTGTATCTATCTATCTATCTATCTATCTATCTATCTATCTATCTATCATCTCTTTCTCTCTCTCTCTCTCTATATATATATATCTATATAGATAGATAGATAGATAGATATACTATCTATTGCTCAGTACTAGAGAATGACTTCATCCTCCAATCATAGTTTCCTAAGGAAAATTCATAGCTGGCAAGAAGTTCAATGTTAATGAATCATTTCCATTAAGAACATGATTGGTGACTATCATTTTTTAGTTGTTTAGTAGGCAGAGGTAAACATGTATCTAAAATCATTCTTGGAACTGAAAGTTATTTATTACATTCCTGGTTAATCTATCTCTTATGACGCAATCATTCTACCCCTATATTCTTGTCCATGAAAGTCATGGAGTTTTAGAAAAATCTATTGTCTCAAAAATAATTAAGTCAGGCAGTGATAGCTTATCACCTCTCTGGACTGTTTCATTGTCATATGGAGTGAAAGAATACCGCATGTTGCTAATTTGGGCTCACATGTTTTAATTTAGATCAGCAGAAATTTTCTTTCACCATACTATTCATCTGGGTCAGCCATCTCCAGCTGTGAAAGTTTATCTTTTGATTTATGATATATTCTGTGTTAAAATATACGCTTTGAACATTAACCATTAGATTGATCTTGGATCTTTATCTACCAATACTTTTTGGAAGGGAGGAGAACAGGAGAGGGAACATAACCAATTTCTCCAGAAAAAAAGAAATTAATCCTGAAAATCATGTCTGTTTCTTAAATCCAGAATATAAGTATAGCATTCTCAATTGAACACTTAATTCTTAAATGTGCAAAGCAATCAAACTGTAGAAATAACTTCTTGAATGTTTTCTCAGCTTATTTACAATGTAAACAACCTTACTTGAAATTCTCTTGTAACCTAAACATGGAGTTTCACATCATGGCTCTTCCTTGCCCTTGACAATGTATATATACATGTGTTTTGAATATAAAAAGTACTGAAATCTTTGTTGCAAACTATGAGAATGCATTCTGTAAAAAATTTCTGCCAATTTGGGGACAATGTTACATTTTAATCTTGCTCAGTCCAGAATGTAATATTAGTTGAAGTTATTCATTCTGTCAAAAGATATTGAGTACCTCCTACAAAATGCATACTAAATATCTAAAATAAAGGTAACTAAGACATGATGATTCTTGACTTCAGAGAACCTAATTTCATGGAAGGAGGAGAGATTATATATTTCAGTATATGAAGAAATGGAATCCATTCAGCACTAGGTTAAAAAAATTCCATCTTGTAGCTTCCTACAAGGACCCTAAATGCAAAATTTTAATTATGACACAACAAATGTAGATAAATGTGGCAGACTGTCAGGAAGAACAAGATCTTCCTTGGGAACAGTGACTGTGTTGATTGTTTTCCATTTTCAAAGTCCCAAACCTTGTCTTCCACAAGCCTGAGTTTACTTTAAATTCTCTTAGCCTCATTGATGTAATTTTCACTCTCCCTTGACTGAAAAGGGTGTCCTATTTTTTCCACTGTTCTTTTGAACAAAATAAGAATAAATCCTACAGTAGTTAGTGCTCCATTTTTAAGGGACTCATTAAAAATAAACAGTAGAGAGGGAGGCAATTACTGTTAACAAACACAGACATAAAAACCACAAATAAAGGACCATTAACATGAAAAAATAATTACTCCATTTTTCATGCAAAAGCTTTTGTCAGTTACATGTGCTGACATCGACTAACAGTTCACAAGAGGCTGAGGTACGCTGCAGCTCTTCTGTTCAATACCTACTTCCCCCTGCTCCCTGCATGCCTGCCTCTCACAGGAAGAGAAAAATGGGCAGCATCGTCAGTGAATTCGACCAAAATCTATTTAAAATACAGCACTGAGCTCTCTTCTTTTCTTTCCTTGAGTGTTTTCAGGTTTTATGTTTCTTATGAATACAAAGTGGTAGTGTGAAAAATTATCAGTGTGACAGCTATTTTATTAATAGATATGAGGCAGAGGTAAAATAAATTTCTTCTTTTCCAGGGATATGGGTTTGATAGAGGAAAGATTTGAATGTGTAAAAAAAGCACAGAAAAAATATGCAAGCTTTATTTCATGATGCCCAGAGAATTCCCTTAAAATTGCATGACCTGAAATATTACATAATTAAACCTCCAAGCTACATGTAAGTATGTTTATGTATGGATTTGTGTGTATGTAAATATATGTGTAGGACTTCATCAAAAAAAAAGAAAGAAGCAGTGTATTAATACCTGGAAAAGAAAGCAATAGGATGTTAACTCTTTGATTCATTTGATCAATTTAAATTGAACTCACCCAGAGCTCTTCAAATACAATACAACTGAAGACCCACACTCAGAAGATATACCACCATCCCCCTACATTAACAATAACCTTCATCAATGCAGAACTAAACCCAGCCTTCTCTGGGGCCAGGTAAGATCTCCATGACACTGGGGCCAGACTGGTCCATATAGTGATATTCAAGTCAGCTAGGACTAGGGAAAACCTGTCAAAAAGAAAAGAAAAGAGAAAGAAAAAACAGTGCAACCTTCATTGTTGACATACTACAGATCAGACAAGAACATCCTTTTCAATTTTCAAACTAGAAATAATAATGGGATAGTGGAATAATACATCTGACAATAACAACTTAAGGCACAAAAGGTTTATCCTGGCTTACAGTATCAGGGGATTCATTCCATCATGGTGGCAGGAGAGGAAGGCTAGCTGGTCACAATGCATGTACAGTCATGAAAGAAAGATACTAAACAGGAAGTGGAGCTGGATTATAACATCTCAAGGTGTTTTCCCAGTGATAGTTTCTGTGGTGAGCCTCCATCTTCTAAAGGTTCCACAATCTTCTCGAACAACCTCCCTGTCAGCTAGGAATCATGGATTTAATGCATGTACCTATAAGGAGAACACTTCTAATTCAAACGACACACACGCTAGAAACAGCACACTTTTATTCCAATGTTCATTGTACATGTAATTGTAGCACCATTGTTGCTAGCCCACTCGATGCTTAATGGTCATGAAACAGATGGGAAAATAAATCAACTTACATAAAAGAATGAGAATTAGTACAGTATCCAAATAGCATAAATGGAATCTCAATGAAGAATAGGAAGAACATATCAACAGTCATAGAACAGCAGGTCAGGGTACACTAACCTGAGCAGACCATATAGAGGTCAAAGACTGACATGGGCATGTTGTGCTAAATCTCTGATCCATATTATTTTTTAAATTCATTATTCATTTATTGTGTATGTGTGTGTGTGTGTGTGTGTGTGTGTGTGTGTGTGTGTGTGCATGATTGGATTGTGTGTAGGCGAGTGTATGCCAGGGCCCACATGAAGAGGTCAAAATACAATTTAATGGGAGTCTTTTCCCTCCTTTCCACACGTAGATCCCAAGAATTAAACTCAGGTCAACAGAACAGACTTAGCTGAAAGGGTTTTTATAGGCCAAACCACCTTGTCAGCCCTCCATCTTATGTACTCAGACAGTTTCTTACTGAACCTGTGATGTAGAACTTCTGCTAGCCTGGCTGGCCGCAGTCTCAAAGCTCTGCCTCTACCTCTCATACTGTGATCACAGGCCCATGCCACTATGTCCAGGTTTTACGTGGGTATTGGTTGTGTTGATAAACTCAGGTCGTCATGCTTTTGCATCAAGCAGTTTACTCACTAGTCTATCTCCCCAGCCTTTCTACACATCGTTTCTAAGTCTAGTGTTTTTTGACATTAAAATGCCAGCTTACACCTGCTTGAGCCTTTCACTCAGCTTGCTGCCTACCCCTCTGGGTTCTGCAAGGGCTAATGAGAAAATGAATGTAGAGGTCTAGAATCTCCTGCAGCTTCAGGACTGCAACTACTTAGAGGAGCAGCCAAGTGGGTAAACCTACGCATTAAATCAAAAATCTAAATGTTTATACAGGAAAATGCTGGTCACTTTAGATGCCCGCGTCACTTAAACTGACAGTATAAGGTAATTGAAGCTTTTTAAAAGAAAAATATACTGTGCACATGGTTTTATGAAAGAAGTCTATACACACTCAAATAAACAACAGCTCCCCTCCAACTAAGCACTTTGGGCATTTTATCATAACATAGTTTTGTCAGATATCCTCTGTATTGTTCAGGGAAAAAGAATAGAAATCCTGGTGACCTTGAGGAAGTTGCTTGGTCTCTTGTAGTTCCATCTATACATTAGGAGGAATTATTGCATATAAGATGTGCCGAGAGATTTAGTTATAGTGATGGCTCAGAAATATCAGACCTTCCATAACTGACAGCCACCATTGTTGCTCTTCGGTCTCTATTTTGGAGATCAGAATGAAGCAGGATCTTTTACCCAACAGTAACTGAAAGCATGTTTAATTGGGAGGAAATTAGAGAATTTAACTACATTCCTATATCATTGTATCTATTCTAAGATATAAACGAATACAAGTACTGATATTACTTGGTAAATGAGATTCACTATTTTAAGAGATTTAAGCTTCCATGAATGGTTTCTCTGTGTAGCTTTCATAGATTCTAAATATGAGGCAACAAATTTTCCATGGCCCAAAGTACAACAATCAGAGACAGAAATACCTAGCAGTCTTAAAGCCCAACTACTTCTGTTGAATTTAATATAATTCTTGTACTTTAAGCCTGTGAGTGTTACATAAACTAAAGAAGAAGTTACTAATGGAACACTCTGCTCACTTGAGGACCGTCTCAGTGGATTAGAAAATATATGGAATTATAAACATTAATATCAAGAAATCATTAGGCTGTTACTTCTACTTACAATTCTCAGTTATGTAAACATATCAATTACAGTAGTTAATTAAGGCTAGCTTATGGAATTATTACTGCAACTAACCGTACTGTTTCGACAGAAGAGAAAATAATATTTTACTTCAGCAATTAATCAATCAAACACATATAAATAGAATAATAACTTTTAATGCCATGTAATATTCTTTCCCTGTTATGTTGCTTGGAGCAGAGACCCAAGTGAAAGAAATAATCACCATGTCTGTCTATCTTGCCATTGCTAGAGTAAGGAAAGACATTTATGTATCCTCAGGAAGCCTCCTTCAGCATCACTGATACTTAGCTCAGTTGTGAGCAACCAGAAAATCCCTCAGTCAGTACAGTAGCCAGAGTCTCTGCTTACCTTATAATTAAATAATAATAGTATAAAAATAAATTGACCAGATCTGGCCAGCAATTACACAAAGAAAGTAAGCTCAGGTCTCTTGCATGGGAAAATTTAAGGCCCAGTCCTGAGCATGTCAAACATCAACACTACCTACAGTCCAGTGCCAGCACTGTCTCAGTGAAACCTGATTGGTAGGAAGACTGGACAGGTGTGTTTCAGGAAAGGGATTTACGAAAGCTCTAGCCAGTCTCTATCAGCCTGGAGACCCGCTGACTCATTTATTCAAAGTAATCACTGGGTGTCTAGCGTAGGCTCCTGGTGCCTAGGATCCAAGGATGCGAAAAACTGCCAGTTTTATCATACTACCCAAAGAGCAGGAAAAAGTGAGTACCTACAGAATTCGCACCAGTCATTCAAGACTTTTATGTTTCAGTTAAATTTCAATAACATTTGCAAGTTTCAAAGAACATTACTCTTTTAACCTGGGAATGTCTCATTAAAATGTGATCTTGCTTTAACAACCAGGAGTTATAGCCTTGTAATGACTCAATAATGGAAATTGAGCGAATAGAACACTACGGGAAAGTAATTGTGTTTATTTTGCCAGGTAACAATGCTACTCTTTGGGCAACTTTTGTGCTTGTCTTATTTTGGAGAATTATAGCCCCACAATGTACCTTTCATCCGAACCTATGGCACGTCTCCCTTTGACACATGAAAGGCCCATAACACATTCAAAAAGCTCAGTTTCAGTTTCCTGTGTAGAGTTTAACTCTGTCAGTCTTATAAATTGCTGTTTCAGTCAGAACAGATCATATTTTCGGCCTCTCCAAAACATGAGAGAATGACTAGCAGTCCTTTATACTAACTGTCACACAGATAACCCATTATGGAGGTCTATAGATCTCGCTCTTTGGCGCAATGTTTGTCGTGACTCATGTTCCATAGCAGTACTTTGAAGCTAGAAAACATGATCTCATATGACCCTTCTTTGAGATATTTGTGGAGGTTCGCTATTTTTGTGAATTCTTTATAGATACTTGAAAAGGTGTTTGTAAATATGCCAACCCATGCTCAAAAATTTCCGTGCTTTCTGCTTTCCCTGACCCACGTCTTTACGAATTGTACTTCAGTAGTCCAATGACACTGAATTTGGCAGCCTTAAGTTTTGTGTTGTCACAGAGCTCAGTCTGCATGCCAGTTCTTTTGCTTTGGGCTCAGCTTGTCTTGATGGATCAACAGAATTCAGTTGGAAATGGAATTATTAAGCTACAAGTGTCTCCACTTGTCCTCATGCTGTTGTCATTGTCTTGTGTTCACCAGTGTCTAAGGAGACAAGAGAGCCAATCTGATTGTTTTAAATCTGCTTCACATTGTCAGCCTTAGTCAAGCTTAGCCTAAATCTCTCAACTTCAGCTAGTCTGTGGATTCGTGAAATGAATACAACTTAAAATACCACAACAGCTCCAAATGACATGAGGACACACAGGAAGTATCTGCTTGCATTTCCATAACCCTGAATTTTGTCTTAATTGCTAGACAATGATAGCTGATTGACACACAGCTTCCACACAATGCTCTATTTGTAATGTGCAGTTTCATTTGTACCTACCAAATACGATAGGTTATTCTATCAATTGTCTTCATCTATGGAACTATAAGCACTATTGTTCTTCCATATGAACCTTGTGTTTCGAGCAGTTTTTGCCATACACATTTTATTTTAAAGTTTTTAAAACTGTTTCAAAGATTTTAGTCAATCTTAATTCTGAACATTGTAAGTAAAAACCTATAAAAGATAAAATAATATTGCTAAACACCTCCTCCATGTTAATTTTATTTGGAAAGTGAATTTTTGAAACATGATGATTGTAAGGAAAGGATATATCTGAAGTAATGTGATTTTAGAGACTGGAAGACAGATGGGGAATTCATTTTGATCTTTCAATATCAGCTCTCAAATTCTATTATGCATGTGACCACTTAGCTTCTCTTCTGGGAGAATCCTGATAATGAAATCTGGAGACATATGTGAAATAGAGCGACATTGGAAGGAGAATTTCAACCACCATATGAAAAATAAAATTGAGTTCTTTGAGTACATACCGAAAAGCTGGACTATTATAAAGTGGTGATTGAGGTTTTAGTCCTGTGTACCTGTCTTCGATTTGTGTATATTAATTATTGCATTACCACTTAGGAAAAGGCTGTTTTATAATAAAAGCCCAAATGCATTGCTACTGACTTGTTTTTCTAGGTAGTGTTATCACTTTAGAGATAAGTAATAGGAGTTAATTCAATTTGGCATATGTTTAACTTAGATATATATTTGTTTATCAATCCCCAAGCTGTTGTATAAAGTGTTTAATTAGTGTCTGCATTTGGAATCTTGAAATGTTACCAAGATCTGGTTTTATAGCTACAACTTTCAGAGATACAAATACCTGCAACTTGAGTGTTTTTTTTAAAACCTTAAACAAATATAACTATTTTACCTAATAGGATTGGCTAAGGGTTTATTTTAGTTTCATTTCATGTAAATGTCTTGTATTTGTTTCTACTGATGCCTTATATTCTTTATTGAAATGACTGTTAATATACTAAATTCCCCCCACCAACTGCCATCCTCCTTCTCCTGAATTCCCTCATCCCCAACCACCAGGGAAAAGTTGCAAGTTCTGTCTTTCTCTCCTTCCAGTTGAAAGATCCTTCTTTTTCCATTTTTCTCTCAGATACTGTCTGTTCTCTACAATCCTTTCTTTCAGGCTCTTTCTTTCTCTTTACTATGTTGTTTCCTTTCCATTCTCCTGGCTCCCATTGTTAAGTAAGAAGATATGCTCACATATAAAGAATTGGTGTTACAATCCACAAATGAAGGAGAACATAGGTCATACATTTTGCTGAGTTTGTGTTACCCCACTGTATGACAGTCTCTAGTTCCATCCATTCATCAGCAAATTTCATCATTTCATCTTTTCTTACCACTGAGTAGAACTCCACAGGGTAAATGTACCTTCATTTGTCAGTTGAGGGACATTTAGGTTGTTTCTATTTCTTAGCTATAGTGAAAAGAGTAGAAACAAATATGAGTGTGCAGATGTCCCTACAGCAGGATGAGCCTTTGGATATACGCCAAGGAGTAGTATAACCGGATCATATGGCAGATCCATATGGTAGAGTTCTCCATACTGCCTTCCATAAGGTTTGCAGTCCCACCAGCAGTGAATGAGGATTCTCTTTTCTCCATATTGTCACCAGCATTTGGTGTGTTTTGTTCTCTTGATGTTATCCAGTCTGACTGGGGTGAGACAAAATCTTAAAGTGGTTTTGATCTCCATTTCTCTAATTGCTAAGGATGTTGACCATTTTTACAGGTATTTCTTAGCCATGTCTTTTCTTCACTTGAGAACTCTGTTCATGTCTACAGACCATATTTTTATTGGCTCATTTATTTTCTTTTTTTGTTTGTTTGAGTTTTTTGAATATTCTTGATATTCATACTCTGTCAAATATATAGCTGGTAAAGATTTTTCCTACTCTATGGGTTTCGTCTTCCTTGGTTGTTTCTTTTGCTGCACAGAAGCTTTGTAGCTTAATGAAGGCCTACTTACTGATTTTTTTTACCTTAACACCTGAGCAGATGATGTCTGATTTAGAAAGTCCTTTCCTACACCTATATCTTGAAGGGTACTGCCTATGTATTTTTCTAGCAGTTTCAGAGTTTCGGGTTTTATATTGAGGCTTTTGATCCATTTGGAGATGACTTTCAAGCAGGGTGAAAGATAAGGATTCAATTTCATTCTCCTATAGATAGAGACCTAATATTGCCAGCAACACTTACTGAAGGCGCTGTCCTTCCTCTATATAGTGAGCTCTTGTCACCGTTGTCAAATATCAGGTGGCTGAAATATCATGTGGTCATTATTGTTTTCCATTGAACTGCATGTCTATTTTTGTGCCAATACCATGCTGTTTTTATGATTATCGTTCTATAATACAATCTGAGAGCTGGTCTGGTGATCTCCACAGCATTGGGGATAATGGGTGCCCTTGTACTAGTAAAGGAGGAGGGAGGTTGGGCAGTTGGAGAGAAAAGAGAGGTTAGTGGGTCCAATGAAGTCAGAGAGAAATGCTTTGGCACCAGAACACCACAAGAAATGCACATACAATGTCTGAACATCAGTACACATGTATATCTGCGTGCCGTATGGCAAGAGCACAGTGCCAGACAGGAGATGTCACCCTTGAAGTGGTCAGTCAGAATACCCAAGAAACTCCCAAAACAGCACAGGCTATTGCTGGTTATCTCCCAAAAGGTGAAGAAAAGACACTAATGCAGAAGACAGGGCATACCTTGGACACAGGACTTGGAGCAATGGAGCAGAAACTGACCTGGAACCATTCCATCTGTGGGTCTAGCTCTCATAGTTCTGGAGGACAGTGTGCAATTTTCTAAGGGAGAAACTTAATCAGTGTTTCAACCCAGTCCTTAAGTCTAATAGCTGTAAAAACTGACACATAAAACTACCTCTATTGTTGTAGTAAGGGCACTGTCATCTCTGTGGGGGAAGACGGGTAACCAATAACTGTCTAATTGGACTTAAAGTCCTCTCAGTGGGAGTGAGTTCATGAGTGGCCCTGTAAACACAGTTACACAGATACATGTTAGAAGATGTCATAGATTCTAAAGAAAGCCATATATCTGTCATATCTTTATACGAGTGAAATTTCTTCGCATAGGGATTCTTATATTTGCAAATAACTATACTGTATACCATTCATCAAAGAAGCTTCTTTTTGCAACAGTTGGAGGCTACTGTGGCATTCCACAACTGGTTACACATAGACAATATATGTCAGAGAGATGCCCAGTCCTAGGTGACACATCTACAATGGGACTTCTATACCTAGGTCTCAGGGAACATGGTGGAACAGTTGGTAGAGAGAAAACTGTACCCTCACCTCTCACTAGAGAAACTTCCATATACAGTAGAGTGGGATGCACACAGAAGGCTCTAACCAGTTGTGTTAGAAAATAAGAGACTGCAGAGTGTGTGTCCCTGGATAGGACTCCTATATTATACCTCTTCCGCTCATGGCTCAGGGATCATTTTTGAAGGACAGGGAGAGATTATAAGAGGTAGGGATGGTCCTTGAGCATAGGGAAACAGAGGCTTTGGGGCTGCTGGAAGCTTGCACATGTGACTTTGCAGCAATGGTGAAGTCCAGCACAAAACCCACGCAGACTCAGTCAGACAAGGACCCAGTATACAGTGAGAGAAATGGGTGGTGTGCTGGCCCCGGCATGGGAACTGTTGGATACTGACTTCGATTGGGTGAGAAAAAGTAGACCTTACTTACCATCTCTAGATAGATTGACTCTAGGGGAAGAACTTGCACTAAAGAACATCTGGGCAAATGCTTGATGGGATAGGCCTTAAGAAGTATGATGGATGTTGCATAGAAAAGCAGTTTTCTCTCTCTCTGCTGCAAGGGATAGGCTTCCAAATGTGATTGACAGCCAACTAACCAATGACTTAAGTGGGGTGGGGGGGTCGAGCAGAAATGCAGGGAAATCGGCTGGGAAGGAGAGAGGTGGGTGTGGTGCCAGGGTGCCATACTCCAGAGGTCCGGGGGACTTATGAGAACATGGTCCCTGCCATACAACACCTCCATCTCCCTCTCTCCCTAGGGATGAATCCTTTGCAAGTAATCTGGAAAAAATTAACTTCTCTAAAAGAGCATTCTCTGTCCATTCAATCAGTTCTTACCTGGGGGTGGGGTGTGGCTAATTTCCAGGACTCACAGTGAGAAATTCATGACACAGTTGGCGTAGCTGAACAGGACCAATTGACAAAGGGAGAATGCTCCTGGGTAAAGGATTTATGGAGCCACAGCTAATATGGGGACCAGCTAAGGGAAAAATATGGGCAGAGGAAGTTTTGATATGGTGGATTATCCCCATAGGACTGGTGTGTGTGGTGGCCATTGGACGGATAGTATGGTTTATACTGAAACAGGTAACTAAGGTGAACTCGCCTAAGCAGATGAGATTGGTGGAGAAAGTGCTGGGATGGCAGTCTCAGGAGGAGGTTGTAGCTCAAAGAGAAAATTCAAAGTGTGAGAGATTAATTAGATCGAGAGAAAGATTATGAGGCTTGCTTCTTCAATACTAGCCTCTGGCCTTGCTAGCAAATTGGATAAAAAAGAAAAGGACATACAAGTTTCAGCCTGCCATTTTCTACAGCTAGGAAGTGGAAAAGGGGTGAAAACCAAGGTCAGGTTGGTAATACAAGACCCATCCTGGGACTCCAGAACCTGGAACTCCTGGGAGGACTCAAGCAGCGATGAGGGAGGGAGCAACCCAGAAGAAAGTAAAAGTGCCCCACTGTAATACAAAAGGAAAAACCCACATGTCTGCACACTGATAGGGGCCTTAGCAAGCATAAGAAATCAGTGAATAAAAGATTCTCAGCCCTAGAGTTGCTGGAGCTAGGAAAGACTTCCAAACAAACCAGGAGGGAACCCTTAACTACTGGCTTGTAAGGCTATGGGACATGAAAGCAGATGAGATTACTTTCAATCCTGCAGAAGCAGGACAGCTGAGCAACATAACAGCTCAGCTCTCCTTGAGATTTAGGCTGCACAGGCTAAGGCAGTACAAATGGAAATGGTCTCTGATAGGCTGGCTTGTACAAGCCATTAGAATAACCTGATTATCACCAGTGGAGGTTCCCATGGATTTCAGGAACTGGAGCATCACATGAGAAGGACAGGTGCTGTTAAGAGAACTGGGTATGAGGAAAGCAATATAAGGTACACCATTCACTGGACCAGATAGGACTGTGTTCACTAGAGATTTAATGAGGGACTTAAAAGAACAAGGACCTTGACATTGATATGAAGGTTTAGTGTCCCTACTAGATCCCCTAGTGGAACAAGAGCTCTACAAGGCAGGAGAGGCTTTGATGGATTTAAACAACCTAGACCAGCATGTAAAGTATGTCTGTAGAAGAACAGATGAGCCTAAAAGATGTATAAGAGAGGCAAAACAGAAAAGAGAGTCTGCTTGGGTTACTCATAGACAAATGTGGAAAGACTTGTGTTTCACCCAAGTTCCTAAAGAAAGGATTAATAAAAAGCCAAATTCTGTGCTAATGCACCTTTGGGAGGCTTTAATCTCTGAGAAACAGTTCAGAAAAGGTACACAGAGGGTGAAGATTATCGCAGGGGTAGATACTAGCCCCCCTGCAGAGTAAACAGGGTACATTTCTCCCCTGTGACTGGCTATTTGCGGGGTGGAGACAGTTTGCCCAGCCAGGGCTGCTCCCAACAGCCAAGTGTGGTCAATGGAGAGACCACAGGTGTGTCTAGGGTGAGGAATCAAATCCAGGGTCTCCCTGGCCCTAGTAAATGACAGGAGCAAGAGAAGCCTTATTCTCCTTGCCCTATGTAGGACCAAGCAGCTTAGGCCAACATCAACGAGGTTGGAAAGGATAAAGGGATGCATGGAGGTTCCATGAGAGAGAAATCCAGGACACTAAATGGATTACATGCCATTGTACCCAACATGGATCTGTTGAAAAAACAGCTGACGCAAATGAAAATAATTTTCCTTGCTATGTTAGACCTTGTATGTGTATATAATGTTAACTTCTGAGTGTTTTATAGATATGAAACCCAGTTCAGAGGCATCAAGTATACCTGAAGGAAAGAACAAGAATGGCATATAACTCATACAGAGTACAAGGGTGAAGTATAGTTATGAAATTTGGGAGCTCTATGGGCCTAGGCCTTTAGATGCCAAAAAGTAAAAGTATACTTTATATGATTGCTAACTAGCAATTCCAGTAGCAGATGTGGGTTACTCCCCATGTGAGCTGTTGGCAAAGGGAGCATTGGAAGCTCCCTTCTACCAAACAAAAGGCAATTGCCACATTATAATGCAGGTTGCACACTGGAAGTGGACGGTAAGGCCCTATTACTGAAGATGTGACATGGTTCAAGCACGGAAAGAGAAATCTAGCTGGGACCGAGCTGAAAACTCCCCACAAATAGATGGCTGGCTTTCAGAGTCTAGAGGGCGCTATGTAGGCCACCATGGGAGAATGGTCCTGCTTAAGGACAGACCTTGCATGCTTCACTGTCAAATGTTTCTACAGGTGTAGTAGAGGCTCATCTGACATGTGCACCCCCAGCATATTTAAAATTGGATTCAGGTCCTGCTCTTCAGGGAGGGCACACAAACTGTGTGTGCCCTGATATTAGGAAAAGAATATTGAACCCCAGTGGTGATGGGGAGAGTTACAAGCCCCCATAAAGAAGCAACAGTAATTGTTTGCAAGATAGATATGATGTGCCTACTTAGATATTTCCTAAGCAGTTGTGTTTACACCCATAGGTTAGGTCATTCAGTATTTGTGTGGATGTTACTTTTGCTGTTGTTGTTGCTATTTTACAATTATTGTGTTTTCACAGTAGAAGGACCATCACTAAAGCAAGATGATGATCCATGCCACAGCGGAAAAAACTTCATCCTATACTCTTTATCCTCGTTCCCCAAACCCCTTGCTCTTATGGTTCAGGGACTATCCTGGAAGAGGTGGCAGAATGTGTGTAAGAGCCAGAGAGAAAAAGGGGTGGAATGTTGCACAGAGAAGCAGTTTTCTCTCTCTCTACTGCAAGGGATAGGCTTCCAAATGTGGTTGACCGCCAACTAACCAATGACTTAAGGGGGAAGGTTTATTCAAGGAAGTTCAACAAGTAATCTTCAAGTTTATCTTCCATCTTATCTGAAAACTTGTGAATTCATTTTACTGGAACTAATCCAGTTGAAAGGAAGAAATAGGAGAGAGTTAAAACTAAAAATGATGCAAGAGACCTTGGCTGCTGGCCTAGGTTTGCATTGCTTGCTTTCCACCAAGTCACTCAACTGCTTTTCATCTCCGATTTTGTGTAAATTCATTAACTTTGCCTTTTGAAGGAATCTAAATCAACAAAGGCCGCACATGCTTAAAGAATGCCACAGAATATGAATACATCTGCCCATGAGGTAAGAATTATTCTTAACACACTGAATACTTCGAAATGCTTGCTTCTAATATACAATTTTGACCAATGAGTGGATGATTTTCAAATATTTCACATGTCACCTTTAATAAATACTTCAGGTCTTTTAATTTGTGTCACAGAGCGATGGGCATTTTCTCATTCCTTTTGCGTCATGCAGATTCATGTTCTACCATCCTTGTAACTTGATGTAATGGATACATATCACCTCACCTAGGAAAACTGAGACCCATCTGTTATGTTTTAAATGCATCTGTTCATCTGCTAAATCCATTCGTTAAATTCATTTAACTTTGCAGAGATTTCTTCTAAGTACATAAAATGGTATCTGAGAAAAAGAATTAAGAGCCTTCTTTTGAGATATAAAGTCAGAGGGTAGAAGATGCTTGTCTAAAGTCAGTTATTTTTGTAAAATTTTAAATATATTACGAATAACATATAAAGAACTTTTAATGTTTCCAGAATTTTCTTCAAAGATGTTACAATTATAGTAGATAACTTTTGGATAACACGAATGTTTTTTAGTTTTGATTTTTAAAAATATTTTTAACCTCTGGTTAATATTTATATATAATATAAATGTATGTGTGAATACTGAGGAAAGGGATTGAAAGGATAGGATTCAGTCAGTTCTGTAACCTGTGTGCGTGTGTGTGTGTGTGTGTGTGCATGCTTATGTAAAAGTGTGGGCATGCATGTGGATGTTATACTACAACTCCAGATTTTGCTCTTACCACAGTCCACTTAGTTTTTTAATCTTTCACTGGACTAAAACTACTCAAAACAGTTAGACCCAGAGATCTGTGTCTGCCTTCCAAGCTCTGAAATTAAAAATGAACCACTATTCTAGACTCTTTCCATGTGGGTGAGTTCTGGAAATTGAGCTCAGCCTTCATGCTTACAAAGCAAGCTCATAATTGCCTGAGATATTGTACTGACTGAGCTATATCTCTCCATCCCTCAGGAGTTTTCACTAGAGGGAATTTATGAAACTGTATGTATTGTTGGCAAACACTTCAATATTGTGTTAGATAATATGTGTGCATTATATAATATGAGAATTCTAAAAGTTTCCAAAGATTATAAGAAAAGATCAAGAAGATGGGCCTGGAACAGAAGTACTTGAGGAAATAAAGTTGATTGACTGCTCAGAATATTCTTTGCCTTTTGGTTTAATCAAGAAAAGAGGTTTATTTAAGCTTATGGTTCTGGAAGTAGAAGACTGAAGGATTCCATTTTGTGAGGACTTTCATAAAGGTCCCAGAAAAGGGGGGATGCATTTGTGTGAAATATTCACTGCTGTGATTAACTGATTAGAATTTCCATGACTGTGGAGAAGTGAAATATTAGGCTCCCAAAGTTAAATTATCTTGAGCTATCTTTAGCCCCCTAAATAGTCATTCAATGTCTACCTCTAAATTTAATCTAACATTCTTTCTTGTAAGTATGATATATGGACCTATGAAATTCCTTTTGGAATGAACAAATAATGCACTCTGTTCCATCAACTCAAAAGCTTAAAAAATGTCATCAGATAGCATCTGAGGCCTATAACAGAGATAGCCACTATGTGAGTGATGGGATTGGAACCCTGGTATTCTGCAAGAGCAGCCAATATCCCAGCAATGCATCCATTTGTAATCCAAGCACTGGGCAGAGTGAGGCAGTTCTTGTCTTTAAAGAAAATGTTGGCCCTCCCCCAGCTTCCAATGATATTACACTGCCAGGAAGAATTTTTAAAATAGGGTGTCACGTGCAGTATGATAAAGAGTAGAAGTGTGCTATATGTGCGCACAGGGAGTTTGGCCTGATTTCCATAATCCACGCTTGTGGTGTTCTAAAATCCACTGCCGAGCTCGTGAGTCTGAAACTTCATATGTTCTTTTCACTGTTGTAATCTTATTGAACCATTCTCTGAGACAGTTTCACCTATGAAATTCTAATCTACAAGATCATTTGACCTATTGCCTCTGGTAGAGAGTCTTACAGTACCAATCTTCCAGTCACTGCACTCGGTGCCTTCCCCTCCCTCTATTCTTCTTTGTCTTTTCACTAGTGATTCTCCATTTACTGCTGTCTATTTCGACCTGACCTACAGTGCCATGAAATCTGGAATGGTGGGGAAATTTTCTATGTAGCCTATATCACATCAAATCCAACACTTAGAAAATATACCAACACCAATTTTTGAGGATGGAAATGATGATTTAATAAGTCCATTTCTTCTTATATGAAGGGTTTCTGGGACTTCAAACTTTCTCCCCAAATTTTAACATGCACCGTTATCAGTACCTTTTTAGAAATCAAACCCACTGGTCTTTGTTCAAGAAAGAATTAAAACTTCCTCTTGTGCTTGCTCAGTGGATACTGCTTACAAGTTTATTGTCGCTGTTGTATTTACCATTTGCTCTGTTTTCTCTGCCCATGCTTTTTAGGTGCTAAATGCCTAAAGATAGGGTCCAAATTCAAGTGCCAAGTGGGCCGGACATGCATGAAACTAAAACAGATTAGGTGTTGGTAGAACAGCTAACATTTGTACATGCAACTTTAATCCAGAAACTGGAATCTATTAACTTCTTTGCTTCATATGAACTATGTGTGCTAGAAAGTAATGTTTACTCCGTGTAGAAGTAAATAAAAGCACAGAGAAGTTAGTTAATTTGCTAAAGATGCAGGGTTTGAAACAAAAGTTTCCTCTAGAAACATGCTTATATGCACTGCAGTAAATAAAGCTGTAGGGAGGAAAGAGAGGGTGTGAGATATGTAGTTAGACTGAAGATCAAGTGGATCATTTGAGTAGTTCTCTTGATGACTTTTTAGCCTACCCTAATTTCCTAATTTGAGTAATATACAGAGAATAACATCATATGAAAAAAAAAAAACTATTCTGAAATGAGTCCTACAAGGTATCAGAGAAAGCTTCAGTGTACCCATATTTAAATGCTCTCCTATGTTGTAACAACACTCAATCCACTCATTTCCTTGAGTGAAATTACATTAGTTTCTTATGTGATTCTGAAGATATTTTGATACAGAGAGAGGATTACAATGCTTTTGAGTGACTAAGTAAAGGGAATCAATAGATAAAAAGGAGAGCTCGTGAGTGTGAGGACTGACTGGTAGCATGTCCAAATTAAAAATAATGTTGTGCATTATCATAATCAAATAATCTCTACCAAGATGACATACTCCAGAATTTGGAGAACAATGTATCAAAAAGAAAAAGAAAAGAAAGCTGCTGTTCCACTGTTAAAAGCACTTAGCAGAGATTTTGCAATTTGAGTTAAAGGAAAACAAAGTAATTCTCTCACTTGGTCTCTCTCTTTAAGGGCTTTTTGAACTGTCTGATGTCATATCCAACAATGAATCATGGTAATCAATTTAATGTTTCAATGGAAGTGTTCCCCATGCTTTCTAATTTATTATCAATGTAAAAAAATTGATATTGGGCAGAAAAATAAATTAAATTTATTATTTTGTTATTTATTGTTTACTTATTACTTTCATTTTTAAGTATTTATTGCCCCCTGTATGTAAATGCATCCATGTCATGAGTACCCACAGAGGTCAGAAGAGAGTGTCAGAGTTAAGGGGAGTTGTTAGCCACCATGTGGGTGCTGGGACTCGAACTCAGGTTCTCTGCAAGAGTTCCATTGCTGTTAACTGCTGAACTATCTCTCTCTCCCTGTTATTTTATTTTTTATCAAGAAGATATTAAAGAAGAACACACATAATTTAAAGGTCTACATTTTCTTTGATATTTTTTTTCTTATGCTTTTTTATCAACTTCTTTCCACATAAAAAATCTTCTTACTGAAAGTATGCATGGATAAACTGTATTTTTCTGAAATCATGATGGAATGATTTATATGAAACAATGATGGCATTTGGGCACATTCTACTCTAAACAATATCTTTTCAAAGATCATTTTAGTGCTTAAAGTGGAATAGAAATGGTAACCCTTTTTATAAATTTTACAATTCTATCATCAATAAAAATGTGTCAATTGTTATTTGGCCCATTCTAATCATCCAAATCATCCAAAATTATAACTTCCAAACATGTGCTTGATCAACATCCATTCTAAACATCTGCCACATTTTGTCAAAGGCAAGCTCACTGACAACATCTTTATTCTGTTTCCTAAAAATCATTTCTTTTATACTTTATTTGAAATGTTGCTTTCATTCCAAACATTTTAAGACCCTCAATTTCAAGTAATACATCTGAGTAATTATCCTTAAAATTACTTTAAAAAGTATTCTACCACAAATTAAAATAGTCCCATATATTCACAGTCTTCAAATACTCTGAATAAAACATTTTAGGCAGTTTTAAATAGATTTTTTTCAGAGCATTTTATGTTCACAGAAGGCTAACATCCTTTAACAGTCATATATGAGCTCTCAAGTTAAAACTGAACACAAAGACAATATATTAATTAAGCAGGGACTGAAGTTACAAGGATTCTAAGGACATTTGTCAAATTTGGTAAATTGGAATTGTGATTTAAGATACCTACAGAGGATCAGAGGACAGGACAAAAGCCTAAGATGTAAAAGAAATACAGAATTGAAGCTAGAGTACCCTCATTTTTCTTCAAATACAATCAAAATCCTGAGCAAGGTAATAGATGTAACCTTCATCTCATTGTATAATAATGAAAGTGAAACAGAGCTGGACTTCGAAGGCACACAGAAATGAGAATGAGCAGGCTAGAGAAAAAGATAAGTTAAGAAAATGCTTGCTACAGAAGCAAAAGAATGTATGGAATCAAGTTGGGGTCTCCAGATGTTCCTCAATGCAAGTTCATCCACTGAGGTCTAGTCATCTTTTTCACGCAACATCAATCAGCTGCTAATGATTCTTTGGCTAAAGTTGGGCTTGATGCCCATTTGTGCAGTTTTGTGATGGGTTTTTGTCTGCTTGAGTTTGCATGGGTCTTGTGCATGTTGATATCACGGCTTTAGGCTCAGAGAAGCAAGAACCCAAGATCATGGAAAAATCTATTTCTATATTCATTCTATTCTACTATTTTGTTATATTTGTTGTGCATGTTCTCAATATACTATTGTACTATTTTGTTATATTTGTTGTGCATGTTCTCAAAAATAAGCCTTCACATGTTCTTTCAAGAAGAAGAGGAGGAGATGCGGGGGGAGCTGAGTTTCCATCTCCAGCACCCAAGTAAAAGCCAAGCTCAGTTGCAAGTAACCTGGGCCTTCCCACATCACTTAGCACTCAAAAAATTGTCCCGCAGACATGGCCATAGACCAATCCAGAGTAGGAAATTCCCCAAATGATGCTCCCTCAACCCAGACCTGCCAGGTTGACAACTATAACTATCCAGTACAGAGGTATTCATGTGTAGGGTCCATACTTGTTCATGTGGGTGGGTGTGTCCATGAATGTAGGAATCATATGGAGGTCAAAGCTCCACATAAGATATTGTGCTTGTTCATTTTCATCAGCTTCACACTAACTAGAGAAAACTGGCAGGAGGAAAGGTCAATGGAGGATTTTATTTCATCTGATTTACCTATAGCCTCTAGGGCTGTCTGAAAAAAATTATTTTGATTGCTGGTTGATGTATGAGGGTCCATTCTACTGTGGGTGGTGCCATTCCTAGTCAGGTGGTCCCAAACTCTTTAAGAAATGAACCCAAGCAAGCCAGGAGGAAAGGAGGAAAAGGACATAAACAGTACTTCTCCATGGTCTCTGCCTCAGCTCCTTCCTCTAGGTTCCTGCCTTGAGTTCCTGCCCTCACATTTCCCAACTGTCACCTGAGTTTGTAAGATGCAAAAACTCTTTACTTCCCAATTTTTTTTAATCATAATGTTTTATCACAGCAGTGAAAAACAAACTAGAACTTGTGTATTCCTCAGCCTCAATTGATGTCCACCTTACATTTTGAGATGGGGTCTGTTCTGAAGATGCATCTAAGCTGACTGGCCAATGAGTTCCATGAATTTGCCTGACTCTTCTTCCCCAGTGGGCAGGTGGTCCTTTATTGGGTAAGAAAGCAGGTTGAGCACTGACCAAGGGAGCAAGCCAGTAAGCAGTGTTTACTATGGCCTGTGCTTCAGCTCATGTCTTGAGTTCCTACCTTAGACTCCCTAAGTGATGAACTGTGACCTGGGAGATGCAAGCCAAGTAACACAACACCTTTCCTCCCAAAGCTGGATTAGTCAGAGTGTTTTGTCACAGCAATGGAGATGGAAACTTCCACTCCCCCTCAAAGAGTCAAAATAGTACAAGTACATTAAATATTTAGAAATTAATATAATTTAATACTAAATTAAATTATTTCTATGAGTATCTGTCTGAGAAAAATCTTTCTCCACCCACTTATTTTGTAACCTTGAAAACTTTAATTATATTTGAGCCTTATCATATTTATGAAACCATTTAAATATTTTCCAAGACAGCTCACTACATTAATTCATTTCTGGGGCCCTATTCTCCTTGAATAATAATTAAAAAAATATTCTTTGAAATACAGAGTTGCACAACTCTTCTGATAAACAAGATTTTTCTCATTCCGAGGGTGGGAGTATCTGAAACTGGCTGGCAGCACAACATTATCTAATTTTAACTCCCTCTTCTTTCAACCACCTGAATCCAAGCAGCCATTGGCTCTGTCTTTCAAGTTGTTTAAAATTATTATTATTTTTGACATCTGAAAGGAAAAAAAATGCTTTTGGTGACAGGGTTTGTAACGTGAGTATATCAGGGCATTCTGAACTGCCCTGCTGTTAAATCTTGCCTAACACACTGTCTTACAGCCCCACACCGGGCTTTGTATCCCTCCGTCTGCCAAGTGGCAAGATGCCTATCAAACACACTGGACTTCAGAAAGTAAGTTCCAAAGCAGCTCCTGTGGCTGGTTGAAGACACCTCCAGGGAATGGATCAACATGTAAATTGTTGTAAGGAGACATGCAACAAAAAATCCATCCATCCATCTCCAAAAATATTATGCCCCTTGACTGTGCTTCCTAGGGTGATGTCTTTTTGCTATTAAGTGGCTGCACAGCCTTAGAAAACATGACAGGTTTTATCAGCCTTGACAGCTGTCTAGAGAAAACAGCAGGCAACCTGAAGCTTCAACCGCTGTGTGAAGCTTTCGGCTCAGGTCCTGCCAGAGCTCATGGATTTAAGTCTGATCAGCACTGAAATGGAAGCCCTCCCCACTGAAAGCACTCTGGCTTCTTCAAGGCAGAACTATTTTGTGCCAGGCTAGAGATGATGTTAAGGAGCTGTTTATTGACAGACAGGCGATAACATTTAGAAGTGTTAAAACAATCAGTCCCCGTTCATAACCATCCATATTCCTAGTGTGGCTGTACCTGCCTGAGCAGCTTAGAGGGTAGTGTGACCCACTTCTACAAACCCATGAGCTGCTTCTCACTCCTCCCTCGAATCACTCCTTCTACTCTTTCCTTAACCCCATCCACTGTTTAATGTTTCCCTTGAATCTTAGAGAGAATGAATGAGAATGAACTGCATTGAATATGCCCACATTTACCCTGTTTCTGTCTGCACCTTTCCTTCCTCCTCTCTCCTCTCTTTCGCCCTATATGTCAAACTTCTCTTCTCCTCGTACCTTTGATTTCTTCCTCTTCCTTCTCTTTGCCTTTATTTTGATCAGTTTACTTTATTTCTTGTTCCTGATATTATTGAAAAACATTTGCAGTGGCATCTGATAGCTAGAGTAATGAATGTGCTGGGTCTTACCATCTCTGGCATGTGTACCACTTAATGGGAAGGCCATGCATGTCAGCTTGCCTTTAGATTTTACTGTCTTTTTTGCCCTCCAAAGGATGGTTTATTGGGTTTTACCCTCAGTTCTTTCATTATTGAACACAGAGAACTTCTGTAACTCCTCCCTTTCTCTCAGGATTTGACTGACTCTCTCAGATCTGTAAATCTATGTTATATTCCTCTTTTTACTTCCAGATCTGTGCTAAGAGCTTCAAAATGACACCACTAAATGAAGTTCATTTTTCTTTCTTTCCCTGAGAGTCTGTGGATCTGCTAAATCTTCATAGTCACAGTGAACTAACACAGAGAAAAATGGAGCAGCCTTCCTAAAGACAAGGAGCTCTTGCCTCCAAATTTCCCACTTTCCCCTGATCTCTCCTACCATCCAGAAGAAGAGTTCAGGACGAAGTTAGTCATACTGGAGCTAAGGAGACATGAGAGAGTCTAGCAAAGTAAGATAGAAGAATAGGCAGGAGGCAACATCAGTGACTTTGTGGCTGCAGGAATTCTGGGGTATCTAGTCATAAAGACACAGTGTTCGGAATATGGATTTGTTGATAATACTGCATCAACAAGTTCTTCAGATTGTCCTTGAAGGAGGTTGTCCACACTTGTCTTAGGACTGCTGTATGTTACACATGGAAAGGCTTAATTAACAGTCACAGTTCTAGAGGCCAGAAGCCCTAGTTAAGCATAAAAATTTTGTTTCTTCTGAGGCAACCTGTGTCCCACACCTGTTCCCTGACTCCCTGGAGTTGCTGGAAATCACCCTTACTTGGCAGGTAGAAACCTCACCCCCCTCTTCTGTCTTTATGTATGATGTTCTCCCTGTAACATCTTTCTATCTGTTTCACCCTTTCTCAGAAGATACTTGTCTAGAGCCAATTTTAATGGCCTTGTTTTAAGTTGACTACTTCTGTAAGGATCTCTTTCTAAAATGCAGTGTGCTGGATAAGACTTCAATGTAGGAATATGCATAGGGCACAGAACTCAACCAAAAACAGAGAATGAGCCACAATTGAGACTAAAAGTGCTTCTTCTTCTTCTTCCTCTTCCTCTTCCTCCTCGTCCTCGTCCTCGTCCTCCTCGTCCTCCTTCTCCTCCTCCTCCTCCTTCTCCTCTTCTTCTTCTTCTTCTTCCTTCTTCCTCTTCTTCCTTCTTCCTCTTCCTCCTCCTCCTCCTCCTCTTCTTCTTCTTCTTCTTCTTCTTCTTCTTCTTCTTCCTTCTTCCTCTTCTTCCTTCTTCCTCTTCCTCCTCCTCCTCCTCCACTTCTTCTTCTTCTTCTTCTTCTTCTTCTTCTTCTTCTTCTTCTTCTTCTTCTTCTTTCTTCTTTCTTCTTCTTCTTCTTCCTTCATCACCCAAAGATAGTACAGATATAATAAGTATATTGGCTACAAATGTTAAGATGTCTTTCTAAGGGTCTTGAAGTTCTTTTTAAACTTCAAGCAACTAACATTTGTGGGAAAAATGAAAAAAATATTGAACACTTTTAAGTGACATACAGGAGGTAAAAGTGAAATAGAGATGAAGAAAGGGTCGAGGTATTCAAGCACATTTCAGAGGTCTGGATCCTAGTAGAGGTACATGAGGTAGACCTATAACCATGAGTATGCAAAGGCTGGGGACAATACAGGAAGTTGATTCTGTGAAACACCATTTTTTATGACCAGGAGGTATGATAAACAAATAATCACTTCAAGTATGTACCTAAAATTACTCTCTGTGGAAGACTATGTGCAGAAATTTGTGTTTGTTGAGGGGGTAGGTCTGTCTGCACTTGAGTTCATAAATATTTTAGCTTACTCTTAATACTCTTTCTGAATTTCCCAAGGTAATCCTGATTCCAGTGGAAACTTTCCTGCTTTGAGAAGTATACTGGATGATCTGTCATCCACAGCTTGCATTGGAATTTCCAAAGTAATAAAGACACTCAAGTGGTATCAATAGTATGTGGTCATCCAGTCACAAATATTGTAAATTTTATCAACTAATAAAAGTGGCACAGAAGTCTAGTTGAACATGGAAACGGAGAGAACTGGGACATATGTAGCCGTCTTAGCCAGTGCGGCTGCTACACTAAAACAACATAGATTACATGTCGTAGAAACAGAAGCTCGTTTTCTCACAATTCTAGAGCTGGAAGTCCAAGGTCAGGTTGCCACTATACTAGGGTCAGATGTGGGCCCTATTCCTGGATTGCAGATAGTTCCTTTTGACTGTGTTGACAATTGGTGAAGAGAGAGATAGGAAGATACAAAGAGATACAGAAACACGTCTCCACTTGTGAGACTGCAGTCTTGACAAATTGAACCATATTCATGAGTCCTCACTTAAAACACCCTGCCATTTGATGGAGCATCCTTGGGGTTTAGAGCTACAACATATGGACTTTGAAGAGCTGTAGTTCATTTCACAGAAAGTGGTAAAAATCAGGATTTTTTAATTTTAATAAAATTGTATATCTTAAATTAAGGTATGGGTTTTATAAGTTAAATCCAGCAAGTTTCTGTAAAACTGAGTATGACTATGGATGTCATAAAAATAAGAGTATATGCTGGGGCTGAAGAGATGGCCCAGTGGTTAAGAGTACTGGATGCTCTTGCAGAGGACCCCAGATTGAATTCCAGTGCACACATGGCAGCTAACAACCACTCCCGATGTTAGTGTCAGGAGATCCAGTGTCCTCTTCAGGTACTGCATGATATGAGTGCATGTACATACATGCAGGCATGACACTCATACACATAAAATTAAAATAAATAATTCAAAAAAAATAAGAGTATGGGCTATTGTGGAGGTGAGCTAGACATTGGCTGTCAGTGTGCAGCTTGTTGATCACAAGCACAGTGCTGAAGGCCTTAGAGCTCCAGATCATTTTCCCAGAGGAAAGTTAATAAGGAATTCTAGAGGTTGGTGGTCGCAGTTGTGTTTTGTTATTGTTCCTCTTCCACTCTCTAATTTTATGATATTTGTGATTGTCATATCATCCTTAATAGGTCTTTTAATACCATTATCAAACTTTCAGTTTTTCCCCATGTTAGATACAGATGCAGTAATTCAGAAGTAAGCATTTTCATGATCGATGGCATGTCCCTTAAACAAAGGAAGCAGTAACAGCATAGAAAATGATTTATTTACAGTAGTGATGGCAAATATTGCACAGAAAATTTCGAAGTGAGATAATATTGAGAAAATACAAGTATGTTTCTTACTTATGGGTTGGAACTGAGGTTTATGGTGTTAGATATTAGAAAGAGACAAGACTTTTAATGCCTGATGTCTTAAGCAAATAGTTCCATGTAAGCTGGCCAGGATCTGAAGAAAGAAGAATGTCTGTGCAAATCCTAAAGCATTCTGTGGTTTCATTGCATAACTGATAAGAGTGATCTTCAGTTTCTCAGCATTGCATAAGGGGAGTGCCTGTTCTGATTTTCTCAGGGAAAGAGGACAGTAAATAAAATACATTCTAATGTGTAGATATTCCCCATCAGTTGAGGACAGTTATTGGAGCATGACCCCTCCCCACCACAACATGCACAAATTCTGCAATAATAACTGTCTACTGTGCTAGCCAACCAGATTGGAAGGGGAATAAAACACTGCACTGACCCAGAAATCCAGAGGCAAATTTGAAAATATTCAGTTCATGCCCTGGTTAGAACAAAGGAATAACAGAATTGAAAGATTTCACATAGTTTTGCCACGTAATTTGAAGCCAGTTCTAAAACAATGAAAAGCAGAAAAATGTTTCATTCAATTACAGTCATATTTTATATTGTCTTTTACATTGCACAATTTGTACAACAGAAAAGTTTACAAAAACTAATAAATTTAGGGCAAATAAAAATGATTTTCTAGTAATCACAGAAAATTGTAGGATGAAAAAGTATTTAAGTATATACCCTAGTAACTGAAAAACAGATAACTAAATACACCATAATAAAAACAACATACTTTGAACATATTCATCATTGAATAATGGCATCTAGGTTTTGCCTAATGTTGTATTTTATTGCTAGAATTCTAAACATGAGGTTTGATTATATATATAGTTCTAGACTGAACACTAACACTTGATCCTATTGTGAAAACATAAATTGGAATAGATATTCATTATAAGTTTTCCACTTCTACCATTTGAAAACAAAGAATTTTCCTCTGTTAGATTTAAAATGGGCCTAAAGAACTGTTTTAGAAATCCAAAGAGAAGATAACACAAATAAATATAACTATCAATAACAAAAAGAAATAAAGCATATTGATATTTGTAAAATTTGAAATAGAACATTCAAATAGAAAATGTAATCTGGGTCTAAAAATCATTAGTGTCTGAAAACAGAAGTGTGTTGATTATAATTGCTGGTATTGTTGTTAATTGCAAATGGTTTGATTCTAGATTAATTACATGGAAATTTTAAACAGTTATTCAGAGATAATGTCAGCAGAATATCACCGAATAAAATACCATAAGCACACGTTTTGCAAACGTTCCACAGAGTTCCTATACATTTTCCAAACTGCTCTGGAGAGCAGTAATACAAAGTTTGAAAATCAGGTGCTAATTATGATGAAGTATAATAGTAAGAAATCAAACCAGGCCTCCACAGCCAGCACACTAGGGATAAGAAGATTTCAGATTGCAAAGGCTCAATTTGTTGAGAATTTTGACAAACGGTTTGGTAAAGAAACAAATACACTTTACCAAAGACTTATGAATAAACCATATCTCTGAAAGTAAAAAGTAACACAATAGGCAAGTGGACCTACTGCTGGCTAAATCAAACACCAAAACTGAAGAATAGATCACAACCAAAATTAAACCCAGAGAAAATCACTGCACTCCATGCTCTAAATATTTGTCAACAGTTTGTGAATAATTATAATTCCCTTTATTCAGAGACTAAGTTATTGAACTGTTTCAGTAAGACAGGATATACTAGGGAGATTTTTGTCCAAGAGTTACCAAAGGAGAATGAATAAAAAACTTACGGCATATGTTTTGTTCTCCACAAAACAGAGTTGGATAGAAATTTCAAAAATAAGCTATGACTGTACATAATGGTAGAGCAGTTGCTTAAGATGTCAGAGACCCTAGGTTTCATTCCTAGCATAAGAAAGAGAGAGAGAGAGAGAGAGAGAGAGTGAGAGAGAGTGAGAGAGAGAAAGATGGGAGAGGAGGATAGACAGGAAGGAAAAGGAAGACGAGATATCAAAAGAAACAATAGCACAAAATTTGAGGTCGTAATGACAAGAGAAAAGCTGTCATAAATTTTAATTGTTCGAAGTTGGGTATTACAATATTGATCTCAAATCTTTTCTCTAGTGTTAAACTCACTAAAAATGATATGTCTTTTCATAGTTTTATATATAATAACTAATGATGTTGAGGATCCAGAAGACTCAAGTTTTATATTCATCTCTCTCTCTCTCTCTATATATATATATATATATAGAGAGAGAGAGAGATAGTGTTTATGATAGAGGGTCTCCCTGTAGCCCCAGCTGGCCTGAAAATTCACTGTGGAGACAAGGCTGGCCTGGATCTCACAGATATCCACCTGCCTCTGCCTCTCAAGTACTGGAACTAAAGGTGGAAGTTACCATGTCTGGTTTAATTTATATATTTTATTGAAATTTTAATTGAAATTTTGTTATTTTTATACAATATAGTTTGATGTTACTTAAATTCCCCATTCTCTCTGCACCTGCAGCCCTTGCCCCCTCCTCCAATTTATTGTACTGTCTTATATATAATCCTGAATTGGATTCCTATTCCAAACCTCTGCCCCCCACCAAAGTTCAGGGAGGTAGAAATATTGAAATAGCCAGGGAAACTTAGAGATGACTCAGCGGCTAAAAGCACCAGCTGCTCTTACAGAGGAGCTGAGTTTGATTGCCAGCACAAAAATGGAACTAACAACTGTCCATAACTCTTACTGTAAATACAGATCCTTATATTTCAGAAGATAAAAAAGTATATATTATTCACCACTCATCAAATAAAGCTTCTGTCTTTAACAGATGAAGGCCATTACATACCTGGTCACACATAGAGTATATGTGCCTAGAGACACCCAAGCCTTCTACACCTAAGGCTCATGGAACACAGAGGAACAGGGAGTAAAGAGACTACTAAGTATCCCTCAACTCACATCAGCAAAGCTTCCTCATACAAAAGAGTGCAATGCACACAGAAGGCCACAACTGGCCAAGGTGTAGAGAGTAAGAGACTGTAGAGTGTGTTCCTGAATAGGACTCCTAGATTAAATTCCACCCACCCATGGCTCAGGGACTGTTGCAGAAGAAGAGGAAGAACAACTTTAAGATCGAGGGTTGGTGCATGACATAAGGGAACAGAGTCTTCCAGGCCTCTGGAACTGGCTCAAATGAACTTGCAGTTATGGTGAGGATGCACAAGACCCATGCAGACTCAATCATGCAAAAACGAGCATAAAACTGGGGAAACAGGCAAGAGACCACAATCTTAGCTGAGGAACTTAGCTGCTGATTATTTCTGGGTGAGGAAGAGTTGTTCTTCTTTAAGAAAGTGACTCTAGACACGATGACTAAACTCCAGGGGATGACCTTGTACCAAGAGATATCTGGGTACAAAAGCTTGAATCAAGAGGTCTATTATACATAAGAGAATGATTGAAATCCAGTGGGAGGCTATGGCAGGGTATAGATGTGGGAGGGGGTCTAAATATGATTAAGATTTATTGTATGAAATGCACATAAAATACAATAATATATACATTAAAAACTATAACAATAAATAGAAAATGAATGAATACAACTAAATTTGAAATATAATTGTCTAAATTTAAGATGTAAAGTCAGATTGTAAAAGGCTTGAAACACAGGAGAAACTTTTGTTAATAATGGCCAAAAGAAGAATTACTCTCTTACAACAAACACAAAACTGACACAAGCAAGTACACACACACACACGCACACACACACACACACACACACTAATCACGCATAGAACATACATAAACAATTGATACATTTGAAGAAAGAGGACACTACTTGGGTTTCAGAAAGATGGAAAATTCAGGGATTCCTAATGACATCTCAGTAAATACTTGAGCACATTATTTTTAGTATCTTTCCTCACGTAACAATTCCTTTTGGAGAAGGCAGTTTTTCAGAAAACAGAGACGATTTGATTGACATATGTTCAATTAAATTTTCCTTCCTTAGTTTGAACTATTTTTTATCATTTTGACTAAAGGAAAGAATCTCAGTAATACATACTGGACATTAAATACTCAGTTCAACAGAATCCATATAAAAAACTTCATTTGGCTCAGGGCTCATTTTAGAGAAAGGGTGTTTTATAGAGGAAGAGAGTTGTCGTTTGGACAGATGTGCTCTGAAGTTTCTTGGGATTAACATGCCATCAAGAATTCATCTTTATTTTGTTTCTACATTTTCATTTAATGTAATTAATAGAATTACTAGTGAAACATAGTACTGAAGTTATTTTTTCATATTTGAATTTATTTTTCATTATTGCTACATCTTTAAAGAGTAGAATTAGGAGTGACTTGTGAATGTACATTTTGGAGAATTATATAGGACTGTTAACTTTGGTAAATATGTTTTAAATAAATAACAGAATTTTTCAATAAAACAAGAGAGCAAACTTAAAACTAATGTTAAGGTTAAATGTGAAATGGTATGCCATACACTTGCATTTCACATTTTCTGACAATTTGATTTGCCTCACAGTGTGTGTTTGCTTCAGTTCTTGTAACTGTTCCAAGTACTGGGAAAAGACACAAGTGAAGGTTTTGTGATCTTTTAAATAATAGGTTATTTAAAAGAGACAAAGGTAAGGATTTCTCTCCCTCTTGTGATACTGCGTGGGCAGCAGCCACTGTCATGAGGAAAGCCAGGACCTGAGAGTGGTTATAAACCAGCTTAGCTAAAGTTTCAGGTAATAGACAAAAGAGACTAAATGTACCTCTAGATAAATCCAGCAGGGAGTTGTGAATCCTCCACATGATCTCCCTTCAAAGATTGTTTCCTTAGTGTTCTGTTTGGCTTTCTGACACTCAGAAACAAGGAGAAGTAATACATGATGCTTATAAGGGCCGGAGAGATGGCTCAGTGATTAAGAGCACTGACTACTCTTGTAGAGTACCCAAGTTCAGTTCATAGCACTGACATAGTGCTTAGCAACTATCCATAACTCCAGTTCCAGGGGATTCCAGGCCCTCTTCTGACCTCCATAGGCATTGCATGACATGAATAAAATTATACATGCAGACAATGCACTCATACAAATAAAATAAAATGATGAAATATTTAAAAAATTAATGCTTATAGCTTTAAGTAACCAATAGCAGTCTCTAAACCTATGATGAGTAGAAGGAAGTCTCTGTCAATATAGAATGTCACCACAATTTACCTTAGAAAGCACGTTGAAGTGTGCGAAGTTAGGAAGAAGTGAATAAATAACCAAATATACAGGTGCAGAAATCACTGAAGAGCAAAGAACTCTCTCACGTCTAGGTTAAACTAATTTTTATCTGGTTCTGTCTGTTTCAAAGCTCATAGTTTCAGCATTTCTTGTTAGATCCAGTAGCTATCTTTCTCACATCCATTCTTTTACATGATTTCCACTGCTATATAAAGAAACATTCTACCTCAGAAGGTCACAGTACAAAAAACAATGAAGGGCTAGAGAGATGGCCCAGCTGTTACAGGTTCAGACTCACAGCTAAAAAGACAAAAGTAAATGAAGACTTGTACACATATCTGTTCTAACATTTCATATTCCATGGCAAAAATTCAATTTTCTTTTTACAGTATCATATGTCATCTTTTGCCTCTTCGAGTCTCTCCTTTGTCAACTGACACTATGTGAATTTAAAAACTATGTTGGTCATTTATCACATGAGACTGAATATTTACAAGAGGAGGTGACCAATACAAAAAATAACAACATACCAGTCAGACTGCCATCTTGTTTTATATCGACATACCAGTCACACTAGCCATCTTAAATTATATTGACACACCAGTCATAATGACCTTTTGTTTTATGTCTACATATCACTCAGACTGGTCATCTTGTTTTATATTTATATACCGGTCATACTGACCTTCTTGTTTTATATCTACATTCCAGCCAGACCGATCATCTTGCTTTATTAATTGCATGATTTTAGTTCTGTCTGAACTCATTCTAATCCTTGGAATCCATGAAGCCAAAGGTTAAGCTGACTGTGTCATTAACTGAACCTTTTTGCCTTCTTTATGCATCAAGTCCTTCTTCACTATGTGTATTATTCTGGAAGAATTCATGAGGAGCTTTGCAAAATACATTTGTAACACATTTAATTATGATTAAGAGACTATAATATCTTTCATTTTGTATGTGTACATGGATACATGTTGAGCATTTTATAGTGTAACTGACTATTGTCGTATTGGAATATACTCCCCATTCATCTCAACACAGTTTGATGAAATGGCAAAGATTATGAGGAAGACTGGGTCTGATCAGATGAAAGAGACTTACTACACAGTGTACTTTCCCGTCCCATTGATACCAAAGGCTCAGTCAGCACTGTTTGGAATGTGATCATTCAAACAGTTCTCTAGTCACACACATCAATGTACATTCAAATGATTTTACTCTGTGAAAAGTATTAAGTGATTTTGTGAAAAATGTGGTGTTTAATGGCTATGGAATCCCCTTACTCAACTTTCAAACACACTTTAAGAAAAAGAAAAACTAATATGTGAGAGAGGGAACTGTTTTATCATTAGTAAACTCATATGTATTCCCACATTCTATAGCTTCCTCTACTATATATTTACAAAACATTATAAGGCATCATTCTAGTGTCCTTAAAGGGATCAGTAATGCTGTTTTTAAGACACTGTTTAGCACCTAGCTGTATGTGTGTATGACCAACACAAATATATGCATATTTATACCTATTTACCTTCCCAGGCCCTTTTAGTTTTCCTCTGTCTCTGAAACATCAATATGTAATTGAGATTATATATATGTATTCTCCTCACACTACAGATTGTTACTGTTGTTTAACTTCAATCAGTGGTATGAACTCATTTAAGCATTTAGATGGCTTCTAGTAATTTTCCACAAATATTTTGCTTCAATATGTTCTTTCTAATAAACATTTTAACACAATGCTATGCACAATAAATACACTTAGGTTACATAAACTCATTTTCATTAATTAATATAAGCTTTCTTTTAAGAGTCCCTAAAAAATAAATAATATTTGTCATCAATATGAAGAAACACTCCAGCATTAATGGAAATTTCAAAACTGTCAGTTTATACTTTCTTCACATTAAAGTTTTTCTCTATTTTACTGTTCTCTTACATCCATCTATATACAGAAGTGAAGGTGTCCTTATTACAAGAAAACATTATTAAGCCATTTTGAACAAGATTCTACTTGACAAGGTAGTTCAGTTTCTTTCATTTATTTTAAATGTTTTATCCATGTGTATGAATATATTTACTACATGTATGTATGTGAATCCATGTCGTGCATTATCTATGGTGGTCAGAAGAAGATGTCAGATCCCCTAGAACTGGAGTTATGGACAGTTGTTAGGCACCATACAGGTCCTGGAAATCAAACCTGGGTCCCCTGAAAGAGCATTTAATGCTCGTAACCACTGAGCAATTCCTTCGAATTTTAATTCAATTTCTTTTAAAATATTAAAATTTTCAAATAGCATTTGGAGTTCAGTAAGAAGAAGTTGCTGTATTACTTTTTCTTCTGTTGCTAGGATAAGAGAAAGAAGAGCTTATTTGGGCTCTCACTTCCAGAGAGATAGTCAGTTGGGTTAGTAGAGGCAGCTGGAGTATTTTCATCTTCAACCACTGACTTGGGGCATAAAGAGCAATTTGGAAGTTAGATGCTGCTATCAGTTGTCAAAGCCTGCCCCTAATGAGTGCTTCTTCCAGAAAAGCCTTACCCCTGACAGTTACATGACTTCCCCAAACAGCACTACCAACTGGGGACAACATACCAAGTGCTCAAATCATTGAGCCTATGAGGGATATTTCCTAAACCATATGGCAAACTATAAGATATTCTAAAAGGAAGTAAGAACTCAAGAAGTTCAGGAAGCTCCTAAAACAGACCAGAGTAACTAGGTCCCTCCAAACTTGAGCATATATAAGCCCTAAAGACTGTTGACAGACACTGTCAGACCATCCAAGCTGCCTAGAAGATGTTCAAATAAGTCAGGCTGCCTGGAAGAGTCTCAGACTACCTGGAAATGACACTTGGCAACCAGCTGAGCTGCTGGCAGGTTGTGCTGTGCACTGTAGGCTTCCCACTTTCTTGAGCTGTCACACATGTTACTGTGGACTCTTGCGATGGAACTGTTTCTGAATCATTTATACTCCTATAAGTAGTCTCTTTCCCCTATTCCCATTAGTAACCCCAGTGAAACATAGCAGTTGGTCAACTTGGAATTCAGTGCTGTCCTTACTTTAATTTTTCATTGTCTCCCTACCAGCATTGAGACAGTTTTTCATATCTTCCTGGGAAGAGTGTCACATACCAACATCTCATGTATCAGACATGATCATTGTAACACTTGTCATTTATAGTTATCATAAAAATACCATTTTGCATAGTAATTGTTAATAAGAAGAAAAGTGATTTATCTGGCAGCCATCCCCATCTTCATCATCAGGGAAAGTTTTATGTTTGTGGGCGTGCCAACTGCCTAAATGAATGATATTCTTTGTCTTTCTTTCAGTGAGAGACATTCTGTGATACCTGTCACAAGTGGTGCTTCTGGGAAGACAGTAAAAGGCATCACTGCAGTCTCCACCTGTTTTATCTGAATGGCTGATTCTGGATTTAACACTATAAACTGTGAAAGTAATTACCCTGACAATATACACAGACACAGACACATAGACAAAGAC
Source organism: Eospalax fontanierii (assembly GCA_035773235.1). Taxonomy (NCBI): domain Eukaryota; kingdom Metazoa; phylum Chordata; class Mammalia; order Rodentia; family Spalacidae; genus Eospalax; species Eospalax fontanierii. The sequence goes on from CM069536.1 coordinate 64,239,022, forward strand.
ACACACACACACACACACACACACACACACACACAAACACATACACACACACACATTTAAATTTGTTAAATGGCATCTCTGATGCACTGAACATTAGAGAGCATAGAGCCATCGTCTTTGAAAAGAAAGAACCATGGGAGACGGTGTGTGCGCTTCTCTCATTTCTCATTTCTCTGAGAGGCAGTTTTCTGGCCTGTATGCAAGGTTGGAGCTTGATGGTTGTGAGTGAACAGGTAACTCAATGGTCTTCCAAGCTACAAGGGCACAAGATAAAAATTTAGCTTACTATAGCACTCAGTTTTCATGGCCAGAGCGTAAGAAAAGGGAGTTCTTCAAAGCAGGACTGGGTGGAGAAGTCATCAAGGAATGTCAGTATTGGTTCAAGGCCAATATCTTGACTGTACATGTATGCCTACAAAACCTAGAATTAACAGGTTCTGTAGAGTTTTGATCAAGTATGTAAGGTGGTTGCCCAGGTCCTGGACAGTAGAATTTGACTTAAAGAGAATGTACCTAGGATTAATATACAACACAGAAAAAAATATCAAACATAGATGTGGTTTATTCATAGCTCAGATAAATAAACAAACAGGTAAAAGAACCTGTATACTAAGAAGCAAGGAGCCAAGCTTGCTGACTATACCTGCAGTCACATAACTTGGAAGGCCAAAGCGGGAGAACTCATGAATTTCAGACTACCCTGAGTTACACGTAGAGATATTATTTTACATATCCCAAAAGAATTAAACAAAAAGACAAAATGAAACGAAGTGAGTGCTATCCAGTTTGGAGGAAGATTTAACAGAAAGTGTGGAAGGAACTTTCAGGAATGAATATATTTTATTAGAGATCATAGTTTATCAAGCTTACATAGTTGTTACAATAAACAAATTTTATTTCTAATAACATGATTCAGAAGGTCGTGAATGGTTGCTCCATTTTCTTCTTCTTAGGCAGGTGTTCTACAAAAGAGCTACTTCAGCACTCAGAGTCTCCTTTTATTTTTTCTGAGATGCAGATCTGAAGACTAAATCTTCCATAATTTCCTTACTTTGAGGTTATGTTGAATATTAAGGTTAAGTATTAAGGATTATTTGACAGGGAAAGCTCATGTAAGTTGGACTAGTATTGAAAGGAATTATTTCAAACGTGAAAAAAAAAGTCTTATTTACATTTGATTTTCTACTAACTATATGGAACATATTAACATTAAACCTGGAGAAAGACCAAAAATAGGTTTGTATAGCCTATCTCTGTTATATGTACAACTGTCCTCTATAGCTGTGGTTTTTCTGTCTGGAGTTTCAGATATGATGACTGTAGAGTCATAGATACTGTCTCTCTGGAGTTTTTGTTTCTTATTGGTTCATTCTATGGCAAGTCCCGCCCTCTGACCAATAGGGGAGGAGGGAAGTGGGAGTAGAGCGAGCTGGGGAGAGAAGCAGAGATTATTCAGATCCACCTGGGAAGAGAAAATGCCCTGTCCCAGGCCCCCGCAGACAGACAGGAACCCAGGAAGCAGCGTGCCACACCCGCCGCCATCCAAGAATCTCGTGAGTGGAATGAACTGAGAAGCCTGCACTCAGCGCACAGCGGTTCCAAACTATGGGGGCTGGCCGCCAGTAGGAGAGCATGGCGCACGTTCCCAGAGACCTTATACCTTTGTAAATAAATAAATCATTCTAAATGGAAGATCACTTTTCCGTTTATCCAGCTGGATTTACTAGATTTCACCTGCTAGAGCGTGAGGAGGGGATTTATGCAACAATGACTAACTACTGACGGAAGATAACACATGAAAAATTACAGAGACAAATGATACACTATGTTTTGCAGTATCTTAGTAGAAGTCTTTCTTGGTTGTACATCAGTTGTCACCGTACTGCAGGGTTTCTGATCAAGAAAATCATTTTTTTATGTGCATGAGTGTATTGCCAGCATGTGTCTATGTACACCAGTTTCATGCAATGACCTCAGAGAACTAAAAAGGACATCAGATCTCTTGGAACTGTAGATATAGATGGTTGTTGCCTGCCATGTGGATGTTGGGAATCGAACCAGAGTCCTCTACAATAACAGGCACTACTCTTAATTGATAAGCCATCTCTTTAGCACCCTGATCAAGGAATTCTTTATTTTATTTGATCCTAAACTACAAAGCAAGCCAAGCTAACAATTTGGATATAACAAAGAGAAGGTATAAAATATTCCTTTTTCAATGAAATGCTGAAAGCTCTTCACTTAATTTGAAACAAAACAATCTTTGGCTGAAATTGCTAAGATTGGACTGAATCCTTTATGTATGAAATTGTGAAGAAGGAAAATAAATTTATGATAGTTTCCTATTGCACCTCAGACTTCAGAAGTTATAGCAACAATGCGTTTTGAGTGTTCAGTTATGATGGGAAAGGAATTAAATTTGTGGACAAAGACAAAGAGAGAAAACACGTTTGCCTTGACAGGATGTTGTTCTGTGTTTGAAATGATGTGATAACTTCAGCGAGGGACTTAAAGAAACAAGCAGCAGGAAGCAATTACTCCAAGAAAGAGACAATTACACAGATTTAGGCATAGGCATTGGTCTGTGCAGTAGTTATATTTCTTGTTGCTCTGACAAAATACTTGACAGAAAGAAACTTTGGAAGGAAAGGTTTACTTGGGCTCACCGTCTAATAGCACATCCATCATGGTGAGACTTAGTGGCAAGAATAACTCTAGATGCACTGCAGGAATGTAAGGCCGCTGGTCCCAGTACTTCTGCAATCAGAGTGCTGGGAGAGAGGAGGACTGCTGCTACCCTCTTTTCTTTATTTAGTCTGAGCTCCCAGCTCATGGGTGTTGTGCATATTCAGGGTAGATCCTTCCCATTCAGCCAAGCCTCTCTGAGAACACTCTCACAGGCAAGCCCAGAGGTTTGTCTCCTACATAATTCTAAGTTTCATCAAATTGACAATCAATCTTAACCTTCATTGACTGACAATAGAAATACTGAAGAGGCTTAACCTGTTCCAATAAATATTGTCACCATATTTCTGCTGAGCTGAAAAAGTCAAGTTAAGAAATAAGGCATTCTAAAAACTGTTTTATTACTTATGTTAAAACTGGAGTATTCTGGAAGCTGTTAATATAACCAACTTTAAAGAACGTTCAGAGGAGACAGAAGGCATCCAGTATGGAGGAGTCAAGAAGTCTGGTAGCAGGACATACAAGAAAGCCAGCCCTATAGCACAGACTATAGACCCTAAAAGCAAAATCAAGTATGAAAAAGTGGGAGAGAAGACTATATTTTTTCACTTATATGTTTAAAAGTGTAATTGTACTAGTTTGTTTCAAGTTATTATGACCTTTCACTTGCAGTATATATATATATATATATATATATATATATATATATGCACACACACACATATATATATATGTTTGTGTAGGAAAAAGAATTGTGTTTGTAGGTTGTGATAGTATTCACTGATACAGAAACTAATTGGAAACACTGGAAAATGTTCTCCAATCAGGGCCTCATCAATAGAGGGAACTAGTGAACCCGAATACCTTCGTTACTGATTTCAGTTTGTCTAACTGCAGAATGGACAGAGATCTACACTGTAAGTTTCCTTAGTCTCTCTATGTTTATTCGGTCAAACCTGAATGTCAAATATTAGAGAATAGCCACCTTCTTAAAGTCTAATGATCTGAAACACACAATCAGACATGTATGAGCTTCACTGCTTTTTGTTAGAATCATCAAGGCTTCATTTGCTGCAACTGAAGAACATATGTGTGATGGTGAGACATTCAGCTTTTGATGGGAATATGGAACTCATTTAATATCATAGTTAAGCTGAAAGTTTTCAATGGTTTCCCTTAGGTGGCAAAAACACTGAGGAAAAAAATTAAGGTGCGTGTACTAACTTCCCGTTACCATAACCAATACTGGAAATAATAAGCTATGGATGAAGATAGCAGCCTGTTAGCTTCATAGTCTTGGAGGCTCTATTGCACCATTGGTTGGTCTTGTGACTTTCAGGCCTGAGGTGAGGAACTGCTTTATACTGGAGGAAATCTACACATCTCCTTCTAATCACCAACTGCTACCAAGAGCTCAGACTTCTAATATATGACCCTTTATAGGACACCCGGGCTCCCAAGCATAGTGGCCATTACGAGCGCTTGCTCCCTTTTCTACCTTCTTTCTTCTCCCCCTACTCCTCTCCTCTTTCTCCCTCAACCTCGTCCTTTCTTCCTGCATACCTCCCTTCCTCTCTTGCTGTCTCCATTTTCCTCCTGCCCCCCCTGTCCCTTCATTTTGGTCCTTTCCTTTCATTTGCTCCTTACTTATCTTTCTCTCTCATATTCTTCTTGTCACTCTTGTTCCCTCACAGCATGTATTTTACTATTCAACTAAGTATTCTTTATACCCAAGCGAATCACTATGCACATCGAAAAAAATAGTCAATTCAACCACTCTTAGGCTTGTTGTCTCTGTTTCAAAGGAAGTATGTGAGGTTGGATTATGTTGATGTCACCATCTGTGAATTTGGTCCTCAGATCTAATAAAGAAATTTTGAGGGATGTCATTTGAAGGTTAGTTCGATGTGATGAGACCTATATTTGTTTATGTTGAACTCTCTCTAAATTACGAAATTAAACATGTTAGCAATAACACTGTTTGTATTCAGGATTCATGATGAAGTTTACACAGATTTTCCTGTTTGCAATTAGGATCAGTATTTAATACAACTGATTATAGAAGAAAAAGTGGCAGTAAACACTTCACTCTTCAGTGGTAAGATGAATATTCATGCTGTTTGAGTATACTCATTGACAAATCTATATGTATTCATTAACCATTTATTATGTGTCAAGACATAGGCTCCTAGTAAGATCTTTGAACTGTTTAACATTCCTCCTGGGAAATGAGTTTAACGAATGAAAAAAATATGTATATTGGAGTTAGCAAATGCATGGATTTCCCCTTATGATAATGGGCTATATGTCATAATAAATGGTTCCTTTGCCCACCCATATTAATCTGTTATGTAGAAAAAAAAATCACCATGTGCTTATGGCAAGTTCAAGGAAAAGTGGATAATCAAACTTCACTTTCCTAAATAATCAGCTTAATTTTATTGTAAGAGTCCTGTGACTCTTCACTCTCCCTTCCTCCTGTCTCCTGAGGTTTCCTATGACTTAGGTGTAGGGCTTGCTTTATAGATGTACAGATTGGGGCTGTGTACACTATTGACTATTCACTGTGATGACTCCCTTTCATCTTTAAATTCACATAAATATAATCAGCCTCAAAAAAATTATTTCCCAAACACAAGAAAAATAGAATTGGATCTATGCTATTTTAATCATTTTTGTGATTTTTTTTTTCTTGCTGAGAAAGTTACTATTATGAGTTCTACAAAAGGAATGTGGTAAATTTTGACTATCTTTTCTCAAAGTAAAGTCCAGGGCATCACAACAGACTGTAATTGTAAGTAATTCCCTTGAGCATTTTTGCAAACCTGCCTATAATTACATGAAAGAGCATAAGCATCTTTGGTTCCGTTACCAGCTGTTTCCTGTCATGATGTCAGTCTTTGGAATTAGAAAATTTTGGGTACAAATGGATTCAATCAGACAAGTGTATAATGAAGCAAATTGTAACTTTGATACACTTCTCTGGTGGAGACATGATGAATCTCACTCCTGCTACAAGAATTCTCCCAGCTAAATTCCAGACAAGTTATGACAGGCAGAATCAACTCTTTGTGCTTCAGCCCAGTGATGGGTTTGAAAAGCATAATGTCCTTTTCTAAATGGAATTCAACATGAATGAGGACGGCAAAAAGTTAGTATTCAGTCATAATTAATGAAAATGCTCACGTACATTGTTTTTCTCAGCCTTGAAGAATGAGAATGGATGTTGCTAGTGAATAATCTAAATTCATCCAGTTTTCAAAAGCAGTTAGACAGCAGTTCAGCATGACTGTCTGGAGCCAGGTATTCGTATACACATGTAATCACAATAAAGTTCCACTTCCATGTCATACCAGATTGTCACATGTGGATTTATACTCCCCCCTGAGAGGATAAAGTTACTAAAATGGACTCAGAGACAAAGTCTTATTCCATTCCTTGACTCATGCCAATGATTCATTATCAGTTCTTGATTAAGATTCTAAAACAGAAAACAACTGATATCAAGATCCATCCAGTACTCTTTCTGCTAAAAGCTATATTTAGACAAGGAAAAGAATTAAGAGATTTTTGAGTTTGTAATTGACATTTAAAATGTATTTTTAATTTCAGAATTTTTATTCTGTTTTAATTTTCAAAGTTTATTTTTTATTTTATTAGCTGATATATTCATAGTTTAATATAAAAAGAATGAATCTCTAAATAAATATTAAAAATGAAAAGCAGACATTTCCACCTTAAGCTGATGAAATAAGATCCTTGTTTATCTGCAGATTTGCATCTTACTAAGAGTGGGAATCAGTCAAGACAGCTTTACTAACTAGAAGTATGTCAAAGAAGTATTGTAAAGATATCTGAAATTGGTGGTGATCAATACCTGTAGTTTGGACTCTAATACATGATAAATCAATGATGCCAGGCATGGTATTATAATTTCACTATTTATGTTATTAATGAAAATCCAGTGACTAAACATATATTGTATAAACATAAAATGTGCCTGAGAAATAAAATTTCTACACAGAGTACCTGAGCTTTCCACTACAGATAAGAATTTCTACACTTATTTCTTCTCATAGTTGACAGGTACTCACGGTTAACTATGTGTTATATCACTGTGGGTGGGGCATTTGAGGTCCACTTGTTCAAACATTCCATGATGACAAGATCAGTTGCAATGCTGTCTGATTTCTTGAAGCAACAGTGAGTGGTCCCACCTGCCCTAGTGGTAATAGGTAAAGGGATTCTTCCAAGTTAAAGGTTGTAATAGCAGTGTCTCTGTAGCTCATACTCGTAGTGGCTACTAAGTTTGTGGAGCACAATACAAAACAAAATTTATAAGCTTTTTTTAATTAAGGATTTCAAGACAGTGACAGGGGAATTTAAACTAAGAACAATTCATAAGAAGAGGATGTGTAGAATCCCTTAAGCTTTAGGTCCTGGCCATAGCCTTCTTTAAGTGTAAACTCTGCAACTTTTATCTTGTTTGCTTGCATTAATATTTTATTTAACTGCATTTGAAGTGATGAGTGCAATCTTTGCAAGTCTTCGATCAAGAGTGAGCCTATTGCTATTATTTTGTTTTGGTAAATTTTCTGATGTGATTGAAAAGTGTAAGAGTTAACATACTTGATAATTTTAATAGTATATTAAAGAGCATTATACTTACTGAATGAAAAATGGCCTTTAGTTGAAAAATTAATTGAGATTTGATATCATGTAACAAGTTTTATACACAATATTGAAACCTATTTGTAAGCCTAAGAATCACCACATTTATAGACTAATATCATTTGACAAGTTTGACAACTTCATGACATGTCATCCCCTAGAGGAGACACAGTCTTTCAATCATGACCTCACAACAACCATTCTTCCTGCAGTGGACCTGAGCAAATCTGGAGCTGTCAAGTCTGTCATGGATTGGCAAACTATTGGCTACTTATGGATTCTGGCATAGGAGGAGAGACAAAGTTATGAAATACACAATGATTCAATCAAAAAATTGCTAATGAATTTAAAAAAGAAAGTACATATAACTTTGGATTTTCTTGCAGCCACATTTTAAATGGTAAAAAGAAACATGAAATTAATTATGATACTTTTACTTGGTATATACAAAATATTATCTTTTAACCATGTCACCCTAACTGCTTAAAAGACATGCATGGTTTTTGCCCACCATACTGAACACCGCAGAGCCAAACACTTGCTTTCCTGGCATGGTTTCCATTTGTGCATGCCCACTTCCTCCATATGTAATCACGTTTGCCTCTGAGTAGAGCTACAAACCTCATCTCATGCATGTTCACTGAGAGTCTGATCCACAAAGCTAAGTTGGGCAACACTTTGGTGACTTCATTTTGAAATACCTCACGTGACTGTACACCAAAACTGGCCTTCTTAGGTCTTTGTGAGGTGGGCCTGCATTGATTTACTCAGCACAGATACATCTCCTAGCTCCCAAGGAGGTAAGGCTATGAGGCTTGCTGGAGTGACAGAGTTTCACAAGCAGAGAGTGATGGTCATGGGATTTCTCCAGCCTACAGCTCATTTCTTCTAAGAATAATGATTTATCGTGGAACATTGCTTATAAAGAAATCTCTACATCCCATCATTGTCGTTAGAGGAATAATAGTCTTATGTTACATACCATTATGCCTAACTCACACACGTCAATGGCCTTTTGTGTCTGTTCACATAACCATCTCTAGTTTCTGGGAACACGATGTTGCAAAAGCATCTATCATAACAGGATCTATAGGCTCTATAAATTCAGAGGAAGAAATTGGGACATCGTAATGTCATCTCTCCTCACACCCTCACCCTGGTTAGTTGATCAAGAGAGGAGGAAGAACATCTGACTATCTCTGGTTTTCCTTCACAAAACTTCTCAAAACAAACTCTGCAGGACTACCCAGTAATTAGCTGAACAAGTTGTGTATGTCTGCCAAACCTTTTTCCCATGATCTGAATATCTGGGATAAAACACTCTGAGGGGACAATTTTACTTTTGACCTTCACAAGAAACAGTGTGGTGAAGTGGGTCAATGTTCCTTTTCTTGTTTAACAAAAATGGTATTAATGGCACCATAGCTTGAAGAACAGCAGTCTATAGCAAATGTTATTTTGTCTTCTGTTTTCCCTAGAAATTCTAAATTAATTTGTGTTAATTATACATGCCTTGGATTTACGTTACAAATGTGTTTTCACCCCAAATGTTTGAGAGACAACCATGCTAAGGTAAACTTGATTATCTTCCCATTTCACATCTATCTGAGTGCTTGCCATACTGCATGTATGCATGTGAGTCATAGAAACTTATTGAATTTTCATTTCTTCATGGGTAAAGTAGAATAATTAAAAATTCACAGAGATTCTGGTGGGGATTAAATACAGTTGGTATGCAGGATATTTTCTTTGAGAGACAAAACACATAGATTTCTGTGTGTGCATGCTTGTGTGTGTACACATGTGTGTTTATTTGTGTGTGTGTGTGTGTGTGTGTGTGTGTGTGCTATTACTTCCCTCAGGTGGACAGGTTACTTTTGTTGTTCAGCAAATAGCTTTATTCGCTTATCACAGCATGCCCTATCCTCTTACTGAGAGAACTGTGTTTGAATCAGATCTCACCCCTTCTCATGAAGCATGCATTCAGTTTTATCCATGGAACTACGTGCTTTATATTCTCTAACAAATGATTTTCATGAATCCTTGCTCAATCAATATAAGACAACTGACAAAACAAATACTAATTGCAGTATGGAAATAAAGTTCTGTCATGTTCAACACTGCAGCGTCACGTGTTACACTACACTCCTTGTATTGCAAACAACGGGAAGGCATTAAGCTGTTCATCTTTTGAAGTGGTTCCTTCAAGTGACATGAGTGCAGTTGCTATGATTTCCACAGAAACGTATGCTAGGCACTCCCTATACATATGATCTGCAGAGTTACTAAGATGAGTCAAGACATTTTGCATGTCACAGATTCAAGGAATAATTATTTGCCATGAAGTTCTGCAGTGAGCAGCACACACACACACACACACACACACACACACATACACACATACACACACAGAAAATGATGAGTGAAATGTGCAAGGTCTTAGCTGGTGGTTCAGGAAGTATACTGAGATGAATTGCCGGAGTAAGGAGCTCATTAAAAGAGTTATTAACATCATGGACAGACAGACAGAAAGCAATAGCATGGCAGCATGACAGGGCCCTGAAGATAGTGTAATCCCCAGCCTCCGAGACAGCATGGCAAGAACTCTAAAGAGAGAAATCAGAGCCCGCAGTGCAGATGTGGGGATCTCTGCTTCTATCTTTCTGAGAACTGGGAGATTCTGCAGCACAGGCCTGCATCCAGGGTCTTTGATTCTCAGGCAGAACTTGGAAAAGAATTGTGGGAGCATGAAGAGTGGCTACCGATGCTACTTTTATGGAAACTTACTTTTCCAGAAGAGAGATCTGAGCTCTTAGAAGTCTGTTACCTAGGGACTCAGAGAGCAGTGTTCCCATATTTATCTATGAAATGGGAAGAACGGATGTGTGTATTGTAGCTGGATTGGGAGCTGAAGTCTAGCACGACATTCATAAATATGAAAGGAAAACTGCAACTGGCACACTCCTTGATGGTCATCACACAGAAAGGCAGATTCATGTCAGCGGCTTCGTGACAGAGTGCTCAGAGATCTTCAGGTGAACCATAGCCTTAGGTCAAACATAAATATCTTCTTTATCTACTGGGACACTGAACAGTATGTCTGTTGCAAAAACAAACATCACATGTCTAAACCTTAAAACTATGGAAATCTGTGAGGCTAGGTGATTTCCAACTTTTCATGACTGTCTAAAAATCTTCCGTTTAAAGAGTAAACTTTCAAACAGAAGCAGGCAAATCTTTTGACCAACATTGTGTTGAATTTGTAATTATTCTTAATTTAGAGTTAATGAGAGGAAATTATAAGGCCCTCATTAATCTAATTTAAATCATTCTGTGAACTGTTTCTAGAGAATCAAACTACCCACCAGCACAGGCTTAACGACTAAAGGCTCTGAGAAGATAGGTATTCATTAAGCAAACATCAGCCTGTCTACTCTGGCTTGCCTCCAGAATGAGGTGTGACTTGCTCCTTAAGTCAAACTTAATTATTTAATGGGGCAATTAAAAATAGTGCATGTTTTAGATTATGATTTATGGGGTATGCAGTTACATTATTCTCCAGCTATGTATTTTGCAAGGCTTCTTTGTATCCATGAAGGGTGATTAAATTTTTATGTAATTTATTCAGCAAAAACTGTGGGAGAAAATGTAGTCTGTCTTCAGGAAACAGAAGCTATTTCTTTAAATGCTGTTAAATGTTCATTTGTTTAGTCTATTGTCCTTATCAAGCGGCAGCAATAATTTCTCATACTTAACAAACACTCTTAACTAAGCTATAGAAAACAAATGAGCTACAGAATTCCCAGATGACAAGCTGAATGACAAATCTACTGTGAAAACTGAACCACACACCAATCACTAACAGTAATCAAGGATATTCTCTGGTAAACCCCGGGTAAAATATTGATGGACTTTTCATTTTAAATATTGATACCATGTTTCAAACAAAAGGGAAAATAAGCAAATATTATCTCAAATAAAGAAACAGAAGAAAACTGATGCTTTTCTCCAGACTTTGTTGATTCCTCCACAGCCCTAGCTTATATTATGAAGTTCTGAGTCCAACAGAGGTGTCCAGAGTGGTCAGAGACTGCAAAAAATGCTTATACTTGTCTATACGAGAATATGTTTTGCTATACTATATTGAGAACCATGAAAAAAGCCATATTTTACAATATTAAAACTAATGATTATCATTTCAGTACAATTCTTTATTTTCCTACAAGATTTTTTTTTTACTTGAAATTTAAGAAATTTAAGAATTTCAACCACAAATACTGCATTTACATTATTTCCACCCTTCCTCCTCTTCTGTCCAAATATCTCTCTGGCCTATTGTTCTTTATTACTACTACTACACACACACACACACACACACACACACACATACACGCACACACATACACACACACACACACATATATATATATATATATAGAGAGAGAGAGAGAATATATACACATACATATATATGTAGAAGAGAGAGACAGAAGAGAGAGGAGAGAGACAGAGAGACAGAAAGAGAGAGAATCTATTAAGCTCATTTAGTGGAGCTGGTATGTGCATGTGCTTAGGGATGACCACTTGGAACTGGATAAGTAGGAGAGAACCCCTTTCTGGAAAAAATCATTTTTCCCTGTCTCCCAAACATTGACTGCTGATAGATCTTCATCTAGGCATGGGGTATTCTGAAACTTCCCCCATCCATGAGGCCATGTTAGTTGATGTTTGCATTATGTTGATCCTTTTTAGGCAGCCATGTTATTGGCTAATTTTAAATGAGAATAAGCACAAATAGTGTGTTCTGGAGCTCTTGGTTTGTTGTTTGAAAAATTAATTCTCAAAGAGTTAGGAAATAGGTAGTATTATCTTATGGTTTTATAAATAATGAAAATAAGGCCTTTTGACTATTGTCATCAGGGAACTGTCCAAAAACAAAATGCTGAAGAAGCTGTGTTCCGGGGGCTGCTGTTGACAAAGCTACATTTTGATGCAAGCTCTTGGCAGAGGCAAAGCTGAGCTGTGCTGGAGCCTGTGGATATCAAGACAGAACTACAAAGGATGACGTTCTCCTCTTCCCCAGTGCCATCCACTGACAATATTAAACCTTGCGCTGATTCACAAAATAGATATATTAAAGTACTTCATCCTACTCCAAATAATAGGTGATAAAGATGAAGGATTTGTCTAAAGTCAGATTTGACCTGCTTGTCAATCAAGATTTCTTGCACTGCTTTCTGTTAACCACAGGTGTGAAAATCTGGAATTTGAAGATTCATGGACAGCAATGATATACACATCATGGGGAAAAGATCTTCTTTTCTTTTACAATTCTCAAACAAGAAGCCATGACTCGAGCCACTTTACAAATAATGGGCAGTGAATGTGTCTGCAATAATGACAGCACAATCACACACAGTCCCTGTAAACTATACAGTCAAATACCTGATGATACTCTAGGATCCCCTAGATCTAGACTTTCCTAAAGTCAATTCACCTCTCTGGTTCCTTTATCACTAGACTTTTCCATTGTTTGAACATAATTACTGTATTTCAAATGATTATTTGTATTGCCACAGACAACTGATGTAGTACAGAGAGATTCCATTTCTTTGGTTCACTATCGAGCATACGTGTTGAAGATTACACTCTTCAGTCAGGTGAATGAGATTTAAATTCTGCTGCCTCCATTTCTGAGCAGTTGTCCTAAATGATTTTCAGTTTAACCACCTCTAAAATGAATTAAAGTCCTTCCTACAGTTGGAATATGTTGATAGGCAAATGATGTCGCTTGATTAGCTTATTTTAATTTCAGCATTTTTGCATTGAGAAGAAAATTAATTTCCTAAGTTCTGGTACTAAATAATATTTCTTTTGGATAAGAGAGCCAAATAATGTATGTATAGGAGAGCAACCTAGTACAAAAATGAAGAGGTGTAGTCCACTGTGCTGTTTCTGTATGTGTTTTCTTCTGTCCACATACAATCTTTAAACTGTGGTGGAAGCTCTGGAAATAAATACACACCCTTCCCAGAGGTCTTAATACTTTAGTGAATGCTGGACCAGTAGCTTTTCTCATTTGAGTTATAGAAAGTTAAGGTTTAGAAATGACCATGGTGTGGCTTATGTTTGAGTGCACCCATTATTCTGAAGAGTTTATTGACTCTCCAAAGGTCAAACAATCCTGGAGAAGCCTTTTGACCTTTTGCCCCATTCCTGTCCACAGCAGACCGCATGATTTCCTCTCATGATCTGGCTCATGTTTTCTTTGTCTCTCTACATCCCAGTTTCTTCTGTCATACACACTAATGTCGTTACCACCTGCCTTTAAAACAGTTGCCAAGACTTCGCACAAACCCAAACAGTTCTTAGTGTTTAGTCCAAGTCATGAAAGTTTGTGTTTTATTTTCCTAATTTCCTTCAGTGGATTGGGAAAGTTTAAAAGTTAAGGCAGCCATTCCTAAATTACAAAATTTGTGTTAGTTTTATGGAAATAGGTAAACTTATTCTATACCTTATAAAGTTGCTTTTCCTCCTAGTCTTAAGAAATGCTTTAAAGGAAGGGATTGATTTTTAAGTGTTTAGAATGGCTTCCCTTTACAATTCCCTTGCTGTGTTTGGGACTGAGATGTTTTGACAAGTATCTGATAGTGTTTGTCTTACAACTATGTAGTAGTACCAGAAAGTCTCTGCCTTCAAAGATAAGCAAAAGTACTTACTGGATTCTTGAGCAGTGATAAGAAAAGAGAAACAATAAAGACTCAAGAACCTCTCAAGATTTTTTTTCTATTTTGCTCAGAGCAGCTCCCATGATTCGTAGGAGCAAGCACAATATCGTATCTTGTCAGAGAACAAAAAAATAAAATGAGACATTAAAACCAAAATATATATGATATCAAGTTCTTAAATTAGTGTGCCTGTAAAGAACATATCCTCATCTTTAACTTATATGTAATATGCATGACCAAAAGTTTTGATCTTGCCTTTGATCCTATAAATTTTCCGCTAAATTCTATTTTACAGAATCAAGTCTAAAATTAAATCAGATAATTTTCTCTGGCTCTTTCAAGCTCTATTTATATGTTCTTTATTCATCCTATTAAGTATTTGTCCACAGAGGATGGTGGCATTTATTAAATCTCATAAACAGCTTCTAGGGTTGAATTTTCTGCTCCCATCGGACTCTTATCATTGCACTCTTGGAGTTACAATCTACTTTTTAGTTCTAAGATGTGGAGGCAAAGCTCTATACCAGTAGTCAACTTTCTTTTCCTGGACTTGTAATCACATCACAATATTTGCACAAGCCAGGTTTTAAAATGTCAGTGTTGAGTGAAACTGATAACAACACATTCCAAAATATAAGTAATACATTTAATATGTCAATAGTAGCATTAAAATCTACTCATATTTCTAGGACAAAATGCTCATCAAACCACATATAAATTTGTTTTTATTGTTAAATCATTCTGGACAATTTTTTAAAGGTGATTTTTTAAAATTAGCCAAAGAACGCCACTGTCCTGTGTTTTTGTAGTGAGGGAAAGGAGTTGTATTAAACTGTAAATGCAGTAATGAACTGGGGAAAGGTATGGCCATGAAGCAAAGTAAAGGGCTGATGATTGGAGACTTACTATGAAGTGAAAGAATTCTTTTTCAGCTGACCTACAGAAATCTACAGTTGGCAGGCCAGAAGGACACAGACCATGTCCATGCTCAGATGAAATCACAGAGGTTTTACTAAACTTGTTCTTCAAGCTTTCTTCCCACTATTAGAAATTCAGGGTAAATACAAATGCAGAAAATCTAAGGTCTAGAGTTGAGTTTTGTGAGAGTTTAGCTAGAGATAATCTTTATTAAACTATCTGCATGAAGTACTCAAAGTCCCTCTCTTTATTGCTGAAATTTTGAGTGTCCCTTTGTGTTTGTCAGTTGTTACCAGAGAAAACAGGATCCTCTTTGAGAGTTTTAGTCTCATTTCTAAAAGTAATTAAGAATGAACTGAAATAGAAGCAACCTTAGGATATTTGTTTTGGGAGTTTAAAGTGAAAATTCTCAGGGAAGGCAAGGAGTTAATCTTATCAGCTGCACCGAGGATGAGAACGGCAGACAGAAGCAAAAAGCCATAAAGTCATGGCCGTTTAAAGCTGGAATGGAGGTCAGAACCATGGTAGGCTGCAGTCACAGGCCCAAGAGGGAGCATTAGAGAAAGAGGAGAGATATTTCATGTGCTGGGTTCCCTGAGTATTAGGAAAGGGTGTTTATTAAAGAAATAGAAGAAAAGGAGATGTTACAATTTCATGAAGAATTAAAAGAGAAGCAGGCATCCTTCCAGAAAGCTGGATCTCCAGGGCTCTTTTCATAAACACTTCACTCTGGGGCAGGGATTCCAGGCAGGAAAAGTTGACCACCTCATTAATGCACTAGATTTCTTTCTATCTCTTTAACATGAATTATGGTGAAGCTACCTTCCTAGAAGTGATCCTGTGACCCAACAAAATTGGAAAGTCAAGTTTCCATTCATGCAAAAGACTCACTATCCTCACCAACATTTTCCCAAGGGGTATTTCTAGTTATTAAAATGTTTTCATTCCTCATCCGTCACAATCGTTTCAGATCAGTTTTTATGTCATTAAATTAACTTTCCAGTAGGATTGTTTTAAAAGCCATCACCATTATTGAAGATAATTCTTATAGATATCCATTAAAAAACCTTTATTTTATTTTATTTTATTTTTCTCTTTCTTCTTTCTTTGTTCTATTTACAGAACAATATGTCAGACATTATGGAACATGTAAACATTACTCAGATATACACTTCTTCAAGGACCTTATAATCTAGCAATGACAATAAATGCACATAATTAATCACAATACAATCATAATACAATGAACTAATTTGAAATGATTTACACAAAGTGAAAATCAATTCACTAGCATGGAAGCAATCATACAATTCTAACTGAAAGAGGTAATGTTCATAAGATGCCCAGGTTCAGTCATATGCCTGCAGGGAGGTAAGCTGTTCCTTCCAGAAGGAGTCCTAGACTTTACACCAGGGAGGAAGGTCATGATAACATACTTCCAGGGAAGGATTAGATCATCTACAAATTTAAAAGTTCCAAAAGAGCAGACTCTATTTAATCTGTATATTTTTTGTGCCTGGCCATATGGTATGCTATCAACCATTTATTTGATGAAAGATGGTACAGAAAATGAGTAATAACATTGGAAAGGTAGATTAGGTCAAAGTATATAAAACACTATTTGCCCAAGTAAAGACTGTGACTGACAATGGTGGGATTTCTAAAACTTCTATTAGCAGAGTATCATCACAATAAACACATTGATACATTTTCATCTGAGAACAATATGTAAGGTATGAATATGTGAAGTGTCGAAGTTGCAACCGCAAACATCAATATTTTGTCTGATGGGAAAGGAGCTTGCTGACATTTAAAGCTCTGGAAGAAGGATATGTTTAACAAATTGCTTTTAACTTGTGAAATGCAAAAGAGAAAGGCCAGAGCAAGTTTTGTTGTCCTTAGAGGGAAAGTCTCATTTAAGAACTGAAAGTAGACACTGAGTAGCAGGGCAAAAGACATTTATTGTGTGCTTGCTTTATGCTTTGGATGCATGGTCTCCACTAATTTTCACAGCTACTCTATGAATTCACGATTATTATAATATATATTTCTTACAGAGGCAGAGTCACTTTGGGAAAGCTGCCCATAGTCATACCAAAAGCTGCTAACATATGCTGTTTCTTTAGAAGTTCACATAATAGATAGTGCACCCTGTGTCAGCTGGGTCTATACCATCACCATCCACCACCTCAACCATGATTGCTTTATGCAAATCTAATGAGTGAGTATTGCTTCCTCATCTGAAAATGATAGCAAAATTAGATTAAGTCTTCCTTCCTATGCAGCTCAAATTTTCCACCATTTCAAACTGATTCTAAAATGTGTTGTTCCACTTTTAATTTCTTAAAGAAGTGCATGAGTTAATCAAAGTAAAAGCAGAATATATTTGTTTCAACTCACAGTTTTGGAGGTTCCTGCCTATGACCCAATGGCTCCATTGCTTTGAACCTTCCAGGCAGTAGATCATTATGGTCAGAGCTTGAGATGAAACAGAGTTACTCAACTCACCAGGAGTTCAGTAGCAAAATAAGAGTAAAAAGGAAGCTAGGATCAAAGAATGCTGTCTGAGGATGCACCCCATTTATTAAAATAACTCCCATTAGGCTTTACCTTTTAAGATTCTACAGGTTCCCTGCAGAGTCTCATGGTGTGGGGGTGTGGGGGCAGTCTCTTAATGCTTGATGTTAGAAAACAGTCAAAATCTAAACTACAGGGACCACAAGATGGCTCACTGGGTAAAGAAATCTGTCACTAAGTCTGATGGCCTGAGTTCAATCCCCAGGACCCATATGGTAGAAGAAAAATGATTCCCACAAACTGTCCTCTGATAGACAGACAGACAGACAGACACACACACACACACACACACACACACAGAGTCTGAAGAAGAAAAAGTTTTAAAAGACTCCTTTAAAAGATAAAAAAGGATAGAGAGAGATGGCTCAGTGATTAAGAGAACTGGTTTTTTTAATATTATTGAGCTTTTGTGCATTTCATGTAGCAGTTCTTAATCAAATTTAGACCCCCTTCTCCCATCCATGCCCACACACCTCCCTCTCCCAGTGGACCTATTGTATTCTACCGTATATGTTAAGTCCCATTCGGTCAAACATTTGTATCCAGATATACATTAGTGCAAATTCATTTACAGGAGTACTGTCAGCCTACCAAGAGATCTTAAGGTAGTCTACTGTTCCTCAACCCAGCAACAATCCATCTCCAAACAGTTTCTAGGCCAGGGGCTGACTGGCTGTCCATTTCTTTGCTCCATCCTGGGCCCTTGCTTGATTGAGTTTGCATTGATCTTGTGCTCAATACCACAATGACTTCAAGCTAACGTGAACAAGCTTCCAGTGGCCTGGAAGCCTCTGCTTTCCTATGTTCAAGCACTATCCCTGATTCTTACATTCTTCCCACCCCCTATTCCACATTGGTCCCTGAATTGTGGGTGGGTGATGTTTAATACGGGTGATGTTTATGACTATATAGGGTCACACACTCTGCAGTCTCTTATTATCTGAAACTTAGGCAGTTCTGTGTGCATTGCACTCTGTTGTATACAGAAGCTTGGATGTTGAGTGGTGCAAGGTGCACCAGCATTCTTTCTCTCCTCTGTTCTTCTATTCATGGGTTGTACTATAAACAAAGCCACACATGGCTGGAGAGATCATACATCCCACTGAAACCCTATCTATCTCATATCTGTAGACAAATGAAATTTCTTACCATATTCTGAATATGGATCCTTACCTTGACAGACAATTATACTGTATTCCACTGGTCAAAGAACCTTATATTTACAAACAGATAGAGGCTATTGCAGAGTTCCACAAATGGTCACACACAGAGAATATATATCTGAGAGATTCCCATGTCTACATGGAATCTCTACTCCTAAGAGCACTGGCTTCTCTTACACAGGACTGGGATTTGGTTCTGATCACCCCCATGATAGCTAATAACTGTACATAACTTCCAGTGGATTTGATGCTCTCTTCTGACCTCTGTGGGCAGAACATGACCCAGGTACACTTATATAGATGCAGACAATACATGCATACACATAAAATAAGAATATTTAAAAATATTAAGCCAAGTGTTGTGGCCCACATCTTAAGTGCACCACACAGGAGGCAGAGGTAGCCAGATTTTTGTGATTTTGAGGCCAGCCCTACTCTATAGAAAGAGTTCCATGTCCGCAAGTCCTACAGAGTGAGTCCTTGCCTCAGGAAAAAATTAGGGTAAGAAAAAGAAATCAAAGCAATAGCACCTATAGGAGATGAGTTTTTATTGTAAAAAGACAAAAACAATTGTGATTTTCTTCTAGTTTGTGTATGTGAACAATCATACTAAGCAGTCCAAAGTAAATGGGTTCGTTATATTATTCCTAGATTTGATTAGAGATGAGAAAAAAAAAATAAAAACAAACTTCAAGAAAATGAGAAGGAAGTCTTGGAGGGAAAAAGAAAACAGTCCAGTTGAGGCAAGGTGAAGACAGGGAGAATGCTGATACAGATAAATATAACATCTGAATATGCCTTGATGGCAAAAGTGAAGATCCAAGACACCAACTGAACTCCACCCATCACACAGTATGGTTCATTCATATCTCTCTCTCTGTATCAAGCTGGTAGGTCAACATCCATCATGCCTGTCTCCACCATTCATCATCACCATCATCATCACCACCATCATCACCATCATCATCACCATTCATCATCACCACCATCATCACCATCATCATCACCATCATCATTACCATCATCATCACCATCATCATCACCATCATCATCACCATCATCATCACCATCATCATCACCATCATCATCACCATCAGCAGCAGCCTGATCATCATTGCTATGGCTTATCTCACCTTTGCCTCAGAATCCCTCCAGGTAAACCCCCCACATCACTCTCCTCTTACACAGGCCTGGTATCTACTTCTCTTTGATTTAATACATTTTTTTCTATTTCCATGAAAACTTAATGATGAACTTGGGAAGAGTTTGGCTGATTTAAATATTTTTTTCTCATTTGTGTATTCCTGGTTTTATATTTTCTGTCCTAAGCCTTGTCTTCCATATGAATTCTTATGTTCTGCCTCCATTAAATCAAAATTCTTGATTTTTCTTGAACAAATCCTCTTGAAAATGTGAAAATTGAATATAGAAATTTGGAATGACCTCTTTTTATTCTGATGTCTACTTGCTTTGATACCCAAGGCCACTTTTTTTTTAATAAATAAAAATCTGGGCTAGAGAGATGGTTCAGCAATTAATAACACTGGAAGATCTTTCAGAAGACCGGGTTCAGTTCCCAGCACCCTCATGGTGGCTAACAACCAACTGTCTGAAACTCTAGTTCCAGGGGATCTGACATTCTCATTTTATCTCCATGGGCATTACAGGACACTGGTATACTTATATACATTCAGGAACTACACAGATACACATAAAATAAAACAATAATTAAAATATATATGTAAAAACATACCAGTCTTATGAATAACTTGCAGTCATCCTGAAAAAAGGAATCTAGACAGATAACAGTTAAGTATATCACTTCACCCATTAGGGTTTACTCATTTGAATTCCCGACTATAGGTTACTTATCCAATGAACACTTCTTCCTTCACTGAGAATTGTCTCAGCCAACTTCCCATGACTTCATTTGCTGAGCATACAGATACCCAGAGCCCTTGCCTTTAAACCAGGCAACTTTGCAGGACTTGTCTCTGATCTCCTTCTACCAAATCCTGTTTTCCTTCATTTTTTGCAAGTGTCATTCCTCATCGCACTTCCCAATCAATATTCTGTATGCAAATGTCTAGCATATAGTTTTTCTTATCAACATGATGATCAAACTTTGGGGATTTGAATCTATCTTTAAATGCCCTGTTTTAAATTTGTTTCTAAGACAAAAACATGGAGATTAGATGCCACAGAGAAAAAATGGTAGTCTGACCGAAATTAACAATAGACTTTGAGATGTTGCAGAGGTTATGCAATTTTATAGGGTAAACATGTTTGCTTCTTCTAAATGCGATCTTGAAATAAGCCAAGTCCTCTGAAATGAGTTTGAAATACAAGTGAATAACTCACCCTTAATTCAGTATTCCATGAAAACTATTATTGAATGTATTAGCTCTATGATAGATATTATTTATGAGATAAACTCCCAGTGGGGCTTGTTTTGTTTCTTGGACTAAATTCAAATACCATAGCCTTAAATTGCATCCAAAGACACCTCAGCTTCGATGAATTTCATCAGGACGGTTCCCTAAAATTCCTAGGTATCCCATCACTTTGAGGTACAAAATGTAAGCACATCTATCATAGAGAACTGTACATCCCTTGGCCCATTGTGCAGAAGTAATAGTTTCTTACAAGTTGGTTTTCAATTAATTAATTAATTTATTTATTTATATGAATGATATGCCTACATATATACAAGTGCACTTGTGTCAGGCAGCAACCATGAAGGAGATTAGAGGTCATCAGTTCCCCTGGAACTGGAGTTAAGGATTCTTGTTAGCCATCATGTGAGTGCTGGAATTAAACCCCAGTCTTCTGCAAGAACAGCCAGTCCTCTTTACCACTGAGCCATCTCTCTAGACCCACAATTTGAATTTTAAAGATGACCTCAAAATGTTAATACCTGGAGCTTATTGTATAGGTGAGACTCCCCAGAAATTTAATCCCATTGCCTTTGTGGGAATTGTATAAGCACATGAGCTCTCTGATAGAAGATTTGAAATCAAAAGCAAGACAGATGAAGAAGCTGTGTTCTCATTTTTGCTATATGTGTCCCTCATTTGAAGAGCTCTGCCCTTCTAGTAGTAGGCTGACTCAGCCTCCACCAGAAAAAGAGTATTGTGTTATCACTCATCAAATTGAAGACTTATACAGGAACCATTAATTGGAATTCACTAAGAAGGACAATGTATTAAAATATGAAATGCTGGGTCAGGAGAGATGGTTCAGTGGTTAAGAACACATTGGTTCCCAGCACACACATGGTAACTAACAACCATCCATAACTCCAGTTACAGAGGTTCCAACCCCATCTGCTTGCCTCTGTGAGTACTGCATGACACCCAAGCACATCCACTCATGAAGACAAAATACTCATGCAAATAATATTAAAAATTGAAAATCTATGAAATATTATAGCCCCCAAAGACAAGTACGAAATTTTTTTTAAATGCAAATACATTGGCCATATGAAATAAGAAAGGTAACAGACTCAAGACTCATTTTTAACTGTTCTTTTCATCACATAGATATAAGAAAATATATTCAGAACTGACTTTTACCTCAATTATTTTAAGCATGCAGATAAACATCTTGGTCTGTGCACACACATAGAATAACATAACAGCAATTTCAAAAATGTATAAATGTGCCTAGATAGGAAACAGATAAGGTTACAATGAATAATGTGTAGAAGTCCTTGTCTCTCAGTTCATCTTATAATAGTAAAACATATGAAATATTAACACCAACTTCTTGGCTTTTTTAACACAAACATTTCCTACAATCATGTCCTTCTGATTTCCCTCACCCTAAGATCTGGCCTTTTATAAAGAAAGCAAACCAAGGTCGACAAGGGAAAGAAAGGGGTTTATATAAAACAGACACCCTACCTTTAGAGAAATGAATCTCTGTCAGCTGTCACTGGAATCCTGGAAGCTGTTCTGAAGAGATGCGAACTGGTCTTTTGACAATGAAAACAGAGGGCTTAGGATAATATGGTGCAGGTATGGCGATAAGAGACAAAGTCATTTCCCAAACGTGATGAGGCTGAGGTAGATCTCAGCAGTAACTAACAGAAAGAATGCTTCCCTCGCCACGTACACCCCCATACACACACACACTATACATGGAGGGCAGGTCAGTACACAAAGCCAGTTTTCATACTCTCAGAGGCGTCCCTCTGCTTTCTATACAAAGGGACTCCAGCTGATGAGTTATGACAAGCTCCCAAAGGAAACCCGGTCAGCCAGGAAGGGCATCACCTTTCATGGTGTGTGCATTCCCATCACTTTGACACTTCTTATTATCATTTCAATGTAATTTCACCTTAGAATGAAAAAGAAAACCCCATATTTGTTGCTGACTTAAGCCTGACAAGGTAATTGAAATAACTTATTAAGGTTTCGAAATGAGCGGTTCCAGATATTAGAACTGTCAGTGTTGCAGAACGGAAACATCCCGTGACTCCCTTTGTGGCATAACCTCATTACACACACACACACACACACACACACACACACACACACACACACACAGAAGCATGTGCATGAACACATAGTGTAAGAATAAAATATAGCACATTTCAGTTCAGACAGTAAAGAGCCAGTTCAGGTCCATTTTGCTGAACATCGGGAAGATAGTTCTGTTGACGAAGCCCAAGTCATCCTAATGAGCTTGACTTATCAACAGGAATCTGGAAGTCAAAGTAGGAGAGAGAGATGAAAAGAATTTATCAAAAATGAAACTTTCTAAAGTTGACTGTAGTTACCATGCTGGTGATCTAGCACATTCCTTTTTCACTATTCAAATAACTAGTGATGGCATCTTTGCTTTGACAGAGTGGTGTGATGCAGGGATTAGACACATGAAGGTATTAGGTGGCCACATGGTGACTTCCTGCCAAGGAGTAGAAGACAGACAGTAAGTCTAGGAGTTTCTACCACTGGGGCAGGAACTTGTTCTCATTCTCACTTATCAGGCATCTTGTTCCTCACCAGCAGCTGCCTAGACTGTATTCGAAGTAGCTTGGATGCTCATTTTCTGAAGAAAAAAAAAATTATGGTAACCTAAGCTACCTTTAACATTTACTTTTATCTTTCTAGGGAGCCAGGGGCATGTTTAAGATCGTTAAGTTGTCCGCCTTCTGTTAGCATTGACACTTCATTGCTTCAGAAGGAATTACTTCTTGGTTCAGTCAATGGTTTGATCACAGAATTGTTCAGTTTGCTTTATATGAGTTTGGAATGTAGATTAGCACTAGAATGCTTGCTTAGCATTGCCAAGGCCCTGGGTTCAATCCTAGAACTGCAAGGGAAAAAATACATGCCATTTAGCAGAAAAAATAACGTGGCTTTTTCTCTTGCAAGTGTCCAAAAGTTCGACCTGCTTGTCTTCCCAACCTTATTCAAAGTTCTATTTAATTATCTTTTTATAAGTTTTGAAAGGATAATAACAACTATATGTTGACTGCCTACTGTCCATAAGCCATTATCTAT
Source organism: Eospalax fontanierii (assembly GCA_035773235.1). NCBI lineage: Eukaryota > Metazoa > Chordata > Mammalia > Rodentia > Spalacidae > Eospalax > Eospalax fontanierii. Next base: position 64,263,274 of record CM069536.1, read on the forward strand.
GCCATACATAATTCTCTAATATTGGCCAAATAAATAAAGCTATTACAAAATGATATGGAATTTAGTGAAGATGCTCAGCCCTTTTATAATTTAAAATATTTTATTTGCAATTTAAAAGTTCTTTCATGGACTTAATTTTCTTCTCTAAAACATATGAAATTTTATTTCTCTGTACTTTAGAATGAGACTTCATTTGAGAATAAGACTGTTGCAAAGGAAACTGGTTAAGATGTAATCATACTGGAATAGGAAGATACTTCAGGCCAATACAAACAGGGTCCTTTTAGGAAGAGACACAGAGAGATGTGTAAGCAGAAGAATTTCATGTGAAAATCCACAGGTTTTGGGGAAGGTGTGTGTTCTTACTGTGTGTTAATATCAGCTATCTAGCTACCACCACTGTGTACAATTCACTTGTTTTGAGCCTGTAGTTCGCAGTACTTTGCTACGTTAGACCAAAAAATCTAGCATAGGTCCCAAGTCTCAAATTCGGTCTTCATTACAATCAGTGATTGCTTTAATAGCAGAATCAGTCCCACCATTATAAATATCAGCTTTGCTACAGTGATTCCTAAATGTGTAACTCCAGGGAGGAAAGCTCCTCCCAGTTTCTGCTTCCTCCTCTCCATCATCAGTCTTAGGAATCATTCATACCACTAGCATTAGAGGTTCACACTCTAACTCCTCATTTTCTTCTCCGTACCCGGTCTTCTAGCATTCTTATTCAAGATGTTTAGATCGAAATCCACTGCTCTTGGCATTGCTATAAATGCATTCCCAGACTCCATCTACTTCTCCCATCCTCACTGCTTGGCCTAACTCAGGCCTCTCTCCTCCGTTGAATGAAACATAATGGAATCATAAATGGCACCCCAACTTTCATCCATCACCGCTCCACTATGGTCTCATCACAGTATCAAGTGACTACCTATAGTAACCAAGAACACATTTTAGCTTATTTTCCATAATAAAAAGCAAATAAAATCACATGATCTAGTCTCTCCATAGATTGTTCCATTTTTCTGAGAGTAGAAAATGATTACTTTTTGGTGGGCTTGATGACATTCTGCCTATGCCACTCTCTCACGCTACCTAGTCATTCATCTCCTGCCTTTTCTTTCTTGTTTTATTTATTTCACATTGTCAAAACACAATATGCACAATCATTTCTGGTTATTTTATGTATACATATAAATTCATTCTCACCTCCCTAAAGAGAATCTCATTCTAACCAAATATTCCAGTTGCCAATAAGACCCCTGATCTTTTCCTCTTCACGTTATGTTCTCAGGCACCCTTTCACTGCCCCAAGTACCTTAAGATGCCCAAGCTTCTTTCAGACTATTCATTTATTTATGATAGTTTACATCAATATTTCTACCTGAAAATAAACTCCATTGGTGAATGTGTTCTGGCCTCTTTTATTATTTGATGCATCAAAGTAGCCAAAACTAGTTCCCTGCACAATTGTGTGCTCTGTAGAGAAACAATCAGAAACATTTTTCACATTTTCTCCTGTTGAATGCTCTTGCATTGTGGAGCATTGTCATCAAGGCATAGCATAGACATTCCCATCTTAATCAGAGCAACTGTAAGCACCCACAAAAAAACCTTCTAAAAGATCATAGTTGGTGAGTTCTTTCACAGAAGGAAAGAATGGGAGTTTATTAGTTCCTCATCTGAGAGCCAAGCCACACATACCCTACTGTGCTCCCAATCCACCGGTATAGGGAATCTTGGCCCAGCTACACATGGTCTCAGGAGACCCTGGCATTTATACATGGTGAAATTTTACCTGAATGGAGACAGTAGCAGTTTGGATGCCATCCACACACCTGTAAATGACCCCTCAGACATGATTCCATAAGAACAAACAATAAATTTGGTTCACCAAGTTTGACTTAGATGGAATTGTTCCTTCAGTTCTTCATTGATACTCTGGCTAGGGTGAGCAGACATTTGTTCAGGACTACTCCGGAAAAGTTAATGCAGTTCTCATTCATAATATCTTGCCATGTCATATAACTTGATAATTTAAATAAAATTTGCACCATATAGTAATATATCAAAATCAATTTTATCAGCTATCTATAATAAGTGTAAATAATTGCCCTTAGGCATGTAGATTTTAGAGAAAATAATTCTTTATTTTAAATACAGAAGGTGAATCTGAGAGATTCCAGTGGTAGTGAAGTTGGCAAAATTGGGAGAATTTCAGTTTCCAAACTAAATTTCTTATATACTTTAACACACACAAAAGCTGTATAGCTCCCAAATAGGCAGGCTCACCAGAGTATGCTGCATACACAATATTTGTATCTAGTCTTTCTCCCTGCTATGTTTAAAGAACTTTTGTACTTCTTATGCCATTGAAAGTAGCCATTCACAGGAATAGCCTTGGGCATGGTGACAGAACCAGGAGTGCCTCTTCCTGCCCTGCCCGCCCTTCCCACCAACCCAGTCCCTGTTTAAGGATGATAGTATGCTTTCAACGTCTCTTATTTATTCTCTACCACTGGAATACCAGCGTACACCCAAAGCTTTGCTCCTTCTTGTCTAAATGCCATCATGAAAAAGCTATGAAATAAAGTCCGAGTTAGCCCAAGAGCAACACCAACTATAGATGAGAAATAAGCCTACAAGGCATTTAGTTAACTAAGAGATTGCATAAAACATACAACCACGAAGTCCTTTTTTATGTGTTTCCTGTGTATCAGCAGTGTGTGAAAAATTCCTTTTCTTTCTAATTTTCATAACTGTATGAATTACATATGATATATTATGTTTCCCAGGAAACTAAAATACAAGAAGATGATACTGTCTAAAACAATACAATTATGCAATGGAAGAGCCAGAATTTAAACCAAAGGATATCTGATTCTTAAATGTAAATCTTTGCTTCTAAGATTAAATGAGGATTAAAAAAATAAGAGGAAGTATCCTAAAGATAGAGCTAGTATGAGAACTGGATGTATGAACAGCAATTGAAGCCAAGTTACCATCATGCAGAATCCTGGCTGGCCCTGCCAGATTTTCTAAAGTAACACACACAGTCCCTGTGATGGAGTTTCGACTGATCATACAAGTCTAGGCAGCACTCTCCACATGGGTGGTCAGAAGCTTTAGTTGTTTGTTTTACAATATGTTAGAACATTGCCAGCTAACATTTTTAAACTTTTTCTTTCCCTTTTAGTCAAACCAATTCCAAATGTTTGAAATACTGAATTGTGGGAATAACTTAGAGTAGCCAGAAATAGAGTGCTTTTTTTTTTCTTTTATGAAACATAAACATTTTGCAGAACAGCGAGATTCATCTCCTCACTTTACTAGGGAAGGCAAAGCATTACCCATCCCATGCACCTTGGTTTAGAAACCACAGGTGATCTTAACTTATTCAAGATGTCTTTTCATATACTATAGGCATAACTATAAGATAGGCCAAGCTTAAAATGTAATGTAGCCTAGGTTGGTATTAATTAGAAATGCTTTTAACTGTGGTAATGGGAAATCAACTGTTTTTGATGATGTTCTTGGTCATAGCTTTTATTCTTCTTTGTATGCATATCCCTTGCCCTATGATGGTGTGTGCTGTGAACTTTCTAACCTCTTTACTGGACTCAGGATCTTCCTTTGGGCAACAGAATGGAGAATACATTAAGTCATATTATACTCTAAATTTATGAAATCTGAGCCTGTTTTTGCTTTTCATTTTTCCTCTGTTGTTTCTATTTTCATGAGAATAATATGCCTTAACTAGTTTTCTCATCCCTGGAGGAGGTAGAAGTCATGAAGGAGCATGAGCCAACACCAGACAATCGACATTGATTAACTCACCCTTGGACAACCTCCTGAGATAAACAGATACTGAATGCTATTTTCTCTGAAAGCATCATGGCTCTTTCTAAGGAGTACATAATGGATACATTGGTTCAAGGTAACTATACCATAAAAGGTATTTTTGTTGGATGAACAAGGAAATATTTCACAGAATCAGGGGCAAGGAGACAGCTGAGCCTGGTATCAACTCCACAACCTGAAATGCAGTGGCCAAAGTGATGGATTGACCTCTTCCACAGGATGATAATGTTGATATGTTTCATCATCCAGCTCCCTGTCTCTCTGCCCCTTGGTTTCTCATAAAACCTTATCTATGAGGAATGTCAGCAAGACTTGACAACTTGAGCCTTCAGACCTGTCGGTTCACAGACGATGATGAAACAATACAAACAGAACATACTTTCCCTTGAATTCCAAAATCATATTAAGATATCAAAGTATACTGATAAATCTCAGAAATACAAAAAGTAAAGAGGCAAGACTGGGAAGGCAATTTCCCTCAGTTCCGATTGCCACCCCTATTTTCCCTGCAAGCCAATGAGGCCAAGAGAAATTCCCTCTTCTGGAAGTTCCTCATGAGAAAACAGAATTAAGTATCTGAATTCACCATCCAGGTAGAATATAGGGGCAGAATGTAGTCCTGTTTAGTTGATTCTGGTATCATATGAGCCTTACTGAATGATACCTAAAATCTCAACCAGTGTTCCAGAGTACAAGGCTGTTTCCCATGCACCCAGGATAGAGGTCAGAGTTTGCAAAGCCAGATTATGTCAGTGTTTTGCAATGCTTCCCTGAGGGATATCAGTGTTCAGCTCCAGAAGACCAAAAGCAAGCATGAGGATAACCTCACTGGGGGATCTGGCAGCAGGTAAGGTCTTAGGTACTGCCTACAAACCCATCAAGAGTTCTTGGATAGACTGACTGGTAAACAATTTTCCTTGTCAGAGTCAGTTTGTAAACTGAGAAAAGTGATTTCTTCAAATTGTTGCTGACATTAGTGCAAGGCTGCAGTGACCATAGAGTACAAGCAGAAGGACTCCACAGATGGCAAGATAAAACACAAGTCATCTACAGCAAACAAGACGTAGAGGTGGAGGAGACACATGGAAATTTTTTTCAAAATAATGAACTTAAGTAAAGTCAGTCAGGTTGACAGAAACACTGACAGCTAAATGAGAACGTAAACGCAATGGTAGTAAAATTATCAGTTCAGCATAGAAATAGAAACCACAAAAACAGTTGAATGACAAATCTGTGGCTGAAGAACACAAGGACCATTCTGAAAAGTCCAAGAGTGTGAATGGATAGGGAACCTGATAGCGAGAACACAGGCTGTTTGAAATTACCCCAAAACAAAAACCATAGAAGAGGGAGAAAGAATGTAGAACATGCTCAGATCTTGTAAGATGCCACCAAACAAACAAACCCATGAATCATGGAGGTTGTAGAAGGCACAGAACAAGAAAGAAAATAAATAATGTGAGCCAGGTGTGGGCACACACCTTCAAGACAGAGTCAGGCAGATCTCTGTGAGTTCAAGGCCAGCCTGGTCTATATAGTGAGTTCTAGGCTAGCTGGGGCTACAAGGAGTCCCTGTCTCAAAAGACCACCGGAAAAACAACAGAAAGAATGAGAAAAAAATGATGGTAGCCTATAAGATCTGAAGGTGTCCTTCAGTCTTTCTTGCTCTTCTTTTATTCTGATTCTTGAGTAAATTTAAACAGTCTGTGTTCTAGCTCACAGGTTCCCTGTGTGCGCACACCATTGGACTATTCAGAATAGTCCTTGTAATCTGATGAAGGAGGATCGATACCCAAATTCATGAAGCTTCATTGTCTGTGGATTATAAGAAGTCTTTAGCTTGACACATTATGTTAAAATTGTCAAAATCAAAGAAAATGAGAGAATTCTGAAAGTAGAGAGGATTGGTTTTTCATAACAAAGGGAGATTTTAAAGCTATCATAAACTTCTCAGAAGAAATTGTAGAGGCCAGAATAGAAGACAATGATCTGCCTACAGTGATAAAAGTCAAAAGAAAGCTACCAACCACAATACTTTCCATGCAAATCTATTCTTCATAAATGAAGAAGACAGAGATTTTCCCAGATAAACAGCATCTGCAGGTATTCATCATATCTACCAGATCTTCCTTGGAAATATTAGAGAATTCAATTCTTTTTTTGCTTTAAAGTTGAAACAATGACTCTTAACTAACAATATGAAAGTATAAAACTCTTTGGGGAAAAAAAGATATATCTAAAATAAGAAAATCCTAACACAGTAACACTGGGCCTACAAGTCCCCTGCAACTCTATTAGCACAGTAATGGGCAGAAGTATTAACTGAAAATTTTAAATAAGATTCAAATGTAGTAGATAAACAATAAAAACTTAAATAACAACTGTCTCAAATAAAGGATGTGCACATAGACCAACAAAAATTAAGTTCTGATCAACTTGAAATAGATTGTGATAACCATAGTGCATGAAAACTAACAAGATTCTGCCCAACCACAACAATGGGTCAACCAAGAAATCAAATGAAAATTATTTTTAAAAGTAACTTCATATACAGGAATATAGAAACAACATATACAAAACTGTGGCCCGAAGCAGAAGTACTTTTAGAGAAAAAAGTGAATAACTATAAATGCCTAGAGTAAGAAGAAAAGATCTCAAATACACAAGATGTTAAGGAGTTAGAAAAAGAGAAACAAAGAAAGCCCACTTAGACATATTTTCCTGAAGCATAAACTGTACAAAACCTTAGCTATACCAAATAAAAGACAAATTAGCAACTGGAATCACAAAACTAATCTTCAAATCTCATTAACATTATTTGCAGAAATAGAAAAAGTATTTTCATATAAATGTAAATATATGCATAGATATATAACTTTTTTTTTCAATATGGAAGAATATTAAGAGCATCTTTGAGTTGAGCGTAGTGATACACCGCTTTAATCTCAGCACTGGAATGTAGAGACAGGAAGATCTCTGTGAGATTTCAATCGAGGGCAGCCTGGTCTACACAGTAAGTTCAAGACCAGCTGGAGATACTTAAAGACCCTGTCTCAATAAAAAAGGAAAACATCTTTGATCTCATTAAAGTGTTGTCTTTATTTTAAGTTGTGTGTGTGTGTGTGTGTGTGAGAGAGAGTCTGTGTTTGTGTGTAGTGTGCCTATATTATTATGTTTTTGAAAGTAGAGGCCAGAGGTCAAACTCTGCTATCATTTATGATGAGCTGTCCACTTTCTTTTTTTATTCTTCTTTTCATATGAATGTATGTGTGTATGTATGTATGTGTAGAGTGATCATGCTTGTGCATATGCATGTTCTACCTGTGTGTGAGGAGATATATGCGAGCATCTAGAGGCCCAAAGTCTATATCAAGACTCTTCCTTTCCTTGATCATTCTACCTTATTCTTTGAGGCAGTCTCTCAAGCACAATCACAGCTAAAGATACACCTAGCCTCGCCAGCTGCTTGTCCCAGACATGCCCTGTCTGTACCTTCCAAAGGTGGAATTATAGGCAGACCACCATACTTGGCAGAGGTTTGTGTAGGTTCTAGAGATTTGAAATCTGATCCCCTTGTTTATGCTATAAATGTAACCACCAAGCCTTTCTTACATTTTTTAAACTAATTCTTTTGATAAATTCATACATGCGCATAATACATTCTAGTCACATTCATGCCCCTATGCCCCCTTCTTCCCCTACCAACCTCATTCTCCTCCCCCCTGATCCCAGTGTCACATCCCACTTCCATGTCTGTCTTTCTTCCTTCCTTCCTTTCTTTTCTATATTTTTTAACTATTGGGCTTAACCAGGACCACCAGGACATGCCATTCCAAGATTTTTCCCTGCCTTAGATTTTTTCTTTTCTATTTTATCCCCTCTCTCATTAATGATCCCAGACTACCACGCACCCCTAGCCTCATTTGCTCTGTCATAAAAAGTCCCATGTAGTCAAGCACTTTACCAAAACGTTCTCCAGCTACAAGATCAGTCTATTTAGGGATTTTAAGGGAGGTCTACCGTCCTTCACCCAGGTGTCATCAGTTTCTAACAGTTCTCAAGCTAGTGTCAGCCCACCACCCATTTCCCAAACCAGTCTGTGCCTTTGTCTATTGAGTTGGCATGTGCTCAAGTTCAAATGAGCAAGCATCCAGTGATCTGAAAGAGCCAACCCTCGTTCTTACAGTCTTTCTGCTCATTCTTTGAAATGGTCTCTGAGCTGTGAGTGGGTGAGGTTTAATGTGGGAGTCCTATCTAAGGACACACACTCTGCAGTCTCTTATTCTCTAAAACTTATCCAGTTGTGCCCTTGTATGTGCATCACACTCAGCTGTATAAAGAAGCTTTGCTAGTGACTGTTGAGGGATGCATTAATATTCTCTCCAACCCCTGTTCCGCAATGTTCCCTGAGTCTTAGGTGTAGAGGTTCCACCGCACATATGTCACCTAGAGGTAGGCGTCTTTCAGATGTATATTCTCTTTGTGTGATCAGATCTGTAGTGGCCCCCATATGTTTCAGAAAGAAGCTTATTCGATGAGTGGTATCCTGTATGCTTGTCTATAAATACAAAGATCCATATTCACAATATGGTAAGAAATTTTATCTGTCTAGAGATATGAGAGGTAGGGTTTTCTCTAGGGTCTATGACCTCTCCAGCCGTGTGCATTTAGATGTGCTTACAGGGCCACCCATAAGCTCACTGCCATTGAGAGGGCTTTAAGTCCAATTAGTTAGCTACTGGATACCCCCCAGATAATAGTGCCATTACTGCACTTTTAGGGGTAATTTGTAGTGCCAGTCATTATGACTATTCATCTTTAGGACTGGGTGGGCTATGGATTGATTTTCTCCCTTTGCAGGCTGCATAAAATTCTCTAGAACTCTAAGAGATAGTCTTCAGATCAAAGGTTCCCATGTCAGTTCCTGCTCCATTGTTCCAAGTCCTGTGTCCAAATTATGTTGTCTTCAGCAGCAGGATCTTTCCTACTCAAATAACACAGGCTATTGCCAGAGCCCTTGGTGATATCCCAGAACTCGAAGGTACGACCCTACTGCTGTCTTTCTTTTGAAGGGAGAGTTTTTCATCAAACCTGGTACTTGCGGATTAGGCTGTAATAGTTGCTCAGCAAGTTCCAGGGATCCTCCTGCCTCTGCCTCTCCATCACTCTGATTTCAAACCCATGCCATTGGGCATTTTATATGGGTATTAGGAGTCAAACTTAAATTCTAATGTTTTTTGAGGCAAGCACCTTACCTTCTGAAGTATTTCCTGAGTCTCTACGTTTATTAATATCATATTCATAACAGTGAATTTCATATTAAGGGGTTGCATATAATATTATAATTCTCAGTAGATCAACAATTGCTAGAATTACCTACATATTAACAAAAAGATAATGTTTTCTGTTTGATGGCTATGATCCAGGCCCTATCCCAATGACTCTAATAGAAGTATTGATTAATCCTTAAAGTCATCTTTAAGAATGGAATTATTATTTCTGTCTTCTAGGAAGAAAAATAAATTTCAATTTTGTCATGGTTTCATAGTTCATAAATAACAAGGTCACAACCAAATACACATTTCCTAAAGAAGACAACACACTATGTTCCTATATTTAGCAATTGCAATGATCATCAAAATGGAGAAGCCCTTGAAGAGGAATGGTGCACCTTAGGATGTGGATGAACTATATTAACCCTTTGATGAGTATGCAGAATTCTCCCTTCCTTGTTGAGAGTAAAATAGTTACAGGAAACTGATTTCTACAATTTCAAATAGGAAGAAATTAGCATTTCAAAACTTATGTGTGTCTAGAAGGCAGCTGCTGAAACAGACCCGCATGCGATGGAAAAATTTGCTGATTGGCATCCAATAAAATAAACAAGGATAGTGTTCCTGGGAGGCGTTTCTACAAGACTGTCCCAGTCAATACTTCTTCCTCTTGCCCTGCCTACTGCCTTGTATCTCCAGTGTTTCAAATGCCAGTCCAATCTCCCTGACACATGAAACTTTCAAATGAGGTAGTTGAATATTTGTGGATCCTCTATTTTATATTATATTGCATACTCTAAGTATAGTAACTAATATTTCTATTATTGACATTTTAAAATCCTTATACATTTATTTCTTCAACTGAATTCTCAAGATATTCTGCAAAAGTGATAGTTTCATATTACAGGTTTTAAATTATCTTTTATTGTGCACCATCTATGTCAGTAATAATCCAAGACAACTTAGCTATTATAGCTTTGTTTTTTCTAACCTGCTGTGTCTAAAACTTTTCTCATGCCCTAAACACTGGGCCTTTTATTTGTGAGAATCAGAGTCTATTTTAATGCATTTTTTATGCTTGTGATTAAGCTTCTTCAATATGTGACAACTCCAGAAAACACAGTTTTTATCTCTGCTCTTAATTTCAGTATGTTTTTCATATCAGTAATGGTATTTATCCAAAAGAATCATGCACATTTGAAAAGTTGTAGAAATACCTTGAACATTAGAGTGAAGTTAGAATTTTTAGACAAACTGCTTCAAAACAAATCTCTTATTTGAATGCACATATTCTTATAATTTTACTGATATATGGAAAGTTTGAATACTCATGGCTTTACCTAAAGTAAACACTTTATATGACTGATCACCTGTGTCATCTAGTCTTTTCAGAAAAATAAAGAACTATCCCACTTCTGACATGAATTCTTTGTCCTATAGTCCTTAAATTTCATACACCCTAAGATTGATATTTTCATATGAGAGTCCAAAAGAAATGCATCTGTACCAGTAGCTCATGACCTTGTTCAGTGATGCTGTCTAAAGGTTCTCAGCCTGGATCTTCTTTCTTTGCACATGACGCTCCCTTCTGTTCCTCTTTATCATCACTCCTTTACAGAGCACTGGTTCCCTCTCACAAGCATATGTCATTTGGTTAACTTAGAGATTCCTTTATAGCCTGAAGCCCTCAAAAACGCCTGTCATGTGCCTTTCCTCATTTATTTAATAAAATCACTTTTTTTTTCAATTAAGATAGATCTGGGAGACTTGAGAGGTCGTTCAGTTAGTGTCTGCTAAGCAAGTAAAAGAAACTGAGTTTGATTCCCCAAATCCACACAAAATATCTGAGCATACATCATCTCAGGCCTGGGAGATGGAGATAGGTTTTCTAGCTAGACCACTTAGGCAGTGTGGGAAAAAGAAGGCCAATGAAAGATACTGTTTCAAAAAAAAAAAAAAAAGAGAGAAGAGAAAAAAGCAGAAAAAAATCAAGGTTGGTAAGCAGATCCTGAGGGGTGACTTGTGATGTTGACCTCTGGTCTCTGGGGTTGACATGCACATTCATATCAACATAAACATATATTATCTATAGACACATTCCTCCTACAAGTTAAATCATCTACATCTTTACTGCAAAAGATGCCAAATCACTACCAAAAACAAAGCTCTTCAATTATTAAACTTAGCCTATCTTATTTCAGACCCAATTGTGACTGACCTTGAGAAAACCAAATGAAGTACGTGAATCCACTGAGTGTGATAAAAATTTTTACCAGCTACACATCTGACAGAGGATTAATATCCAGAATATACAAAGAACTCAAAAAAAAAAAAAGAACCAAGAGATAAGCAACCCAATAAACTGTTGGGCTTATAGACCCAAACAGAGAGTTCTCAAATGAAGAAATAAAAATAACTAAGACACACCTTAGAAACGAATTTAGCATCCTCAACAATTAGAGAAATGCAGATAAAAATCCACTTTAAGATTTCATCTTACTCTAGTCAGACTAGATAACATCAAGAGAATGAGTTGCCAAATGCTAGAGAGGATGTAGAAAAAGAGGAATGCTCATTCACTGTTTATGGGAATGCAAAGTCATGTAACCACTACGGAAAACAGTGCGGAGCATTCTCAAAAAACTGAAACTGAATCTACCATAAGATCCAGTTATATCTCTCCTTAACAAAAACACAAAGGACTCATTCTATTGTAGAGATGTATGTCTACATCTCTGTATGTTCCATGTTTGTTGCTGCTCTCTTCACAATAGCTAAGAAATGGAAGCAAACTAAATGTCCCTCAACTGAAGAATGGCTAATGAAAATGTGATGTTTACGCAATGGAGTTCTATGCAGCAATATAAAAAAAATTAAATAAAGATATTTGAAGGAAAATGGATGGAACTAGAGAGTATTATACTAAGTGAAGAGACTCAAATGCAGAAAAGCCAGCAGCATATGTTCTCCCTCATTGTGGACTATAGCACCACTCTTGTACATGTCAGTATATGTTCTGATGGAACGCCAGGAACAAGGAAAAGGGAAAAGTTACATGGAAATAAAGGGTTGTAAAAAGAACCCAAAAAGGGGTACAGTAGGGAGCAGATGTCACCGGGGAGAGGTAGGGAGAATGGGAGTGTTCAGTGTGAGTGGATGAGGAAGAGGTACACAGGGAGTCACAGAGTATGTATCCCTGGACAGGACTCCTATACTGAACCTCACTCACTCACCCGTGACTGAGAGATCACTGCAGAACAGGGGGTGGAAAGATTGTAAGAGCCAGGGCTGCTTCATGCACTTAGGGAACCTGGGTCTTTTAGGTCACTGAAAGCTTGTACCTGTGAACTCGTGGCAAGGGTGGCACTGGGCGTAGGAGCCACACCAATTCAAATTTGACCAGGGCCCAAAGTGGAGCATTAGAAATTGGTGATGGGCCAGACCTAGACTGAGAATTATTGGACTGAATACTGCTGGGAGAGGGAGAGTATGCCTTCCTTATGATCTCTAGATAGCCTGATCAGACTCCAGTGGATGAATTTGTGGTAAAGGACATCCGGGCAAAAATGCTTGACTGAGTAGACTTAACAGGTATGGTGGAATACATGAGGTCTGGTGGGGGTTGGGAAGAATGGATGGAGGAGGGGTCTAAACTTGATTAAGAACTGTTGTATAAAATGCAGAAAATGTACAAATATATTTAATATAAAAGTCATATGAACAAGTGATGCGAAATATAATAAATAGAATAATTTAATATACAGTTCAAAAAAAGTGATTTGCTTTAGGCAAATACTCTGCTATTCTGATCCACATTAAATCTATTCACTCCATACAACCATAATTAGAAGATTTGCCTGAAATGAGGCTGTCTTCACTTTTCCTGAAGGATCTTAGATGGCAAGCTTTCTGGTTGCTATGGAGAAATGAAGAGATAAACATGGAGATGTATTTCTTAGACCTGAGAGTCTCAACGACTTTACTGAGAGTAGGCGCCTCATGAGGAAGTCACCAACCTTGACAGACTCTGAATCTTTAGAGACATCGGGCTTAGATTTTCACTCAGAGAATTTAATGCCAATTTTCCTCCCATGGTAATTACTATTAGTCACTGCCAGACACATTTAATGTAGTGAGTAAAATCTTCTCCCATTCATCAAAAACTTTACTAAAAATTATTAAATTCATTCTCAAAGTATTCCTGGGGCATTATTCACCCCAGATAGCACAAGGCACTTGAATACGCTGTGGTGTGGAACAAGAAAGAAAGTTCACGGAGCAATTTTTCCTCCTCTATCTTTTCCATGCAACTGTACTTAGACGTCACCTACCCTGAAGGAGTGGAGGCACCTTGGACTAACTTAACACTTTACAAATGTGACAACGAGTGATAGAAGCATAATCTGTGAAGGTAGATAGGTACATATTACTACAAATGTCATTTCTTTCAAATATCTTCAAAAATCATTTTTGTGTTGTGTTTCTTTGTATTCTTTTATGATTTAAAGAGATTTTGATTTTGTGGGTTGAGTGTTTTGCTTTGGTAATGAGTACGTGTCTTCTCTGTCATTTCTTGATACTTTCTTGAAAGTTTTACATCATGTGATTCTGAAAACTTACATTGCTGGTCTCTGGAATAAGCAGATTTTCTGAAAGAAATTTGTCTCATTTCACATATCTTTTCTAGGAGAACATGAGGCTTTTGATTAGTAATTCTGTTCAATGAAATTTATGGCTTAAATAAAATGAGCTCACCCAGTGGGTGCTGTACAAGTCACTTCCTCTGAATTCTTATGGCCAATTATATTCAGTGTACCAGTAAATCATTTCAAAGGCTGAAAAGCATTTCTTATTAAGGTGTACTACAGTGTGTAAATTCCAAGTGAGTTACCCAGCACTTCATATTCTAAAAGTTCATTTTATCCTCTTTCTTTTACTTTTTAATCCTACCTGATGAATCTTGTGTGAGAAAGCAACTAATGTTAAATTATAATACATATCTCCAAAATATATACATTGTGGAGAGAGTGACCTCTATTCAACTTGGTTTTCTAAATAACTTTATGGTCCCTATTCCAATGCATGTGCAGTCCAGAGACAAGCCTTCAGTTATAGTTAAAGAAAGATTTACAGAGTGAAGGAAAAAAAGGAGAAAATGTTGAAAAATCCAAACTACATCATTTCTTCCCCAACTTAGATGAATAATCAGGTTTATCAATGTTTTTCATATGAATCAATCTTTTAGAGCATATTTTAAAGACATTTTTATTTTATGTGTGTAACTACATGAATTGTGTGTGTGCCTAAGGCCCTCAGAGGCCAGAAAAAAAGACATCAATTCTACTGAAACTGGAACTACAGATGACTGTGAGTGTCCATGTGGGTGCTGAGAAATGAACCCAGGTCCTCTCAAATAACAGCAAATGCTTTAATCATTGAGCCATCTTTAGCTCCCAGAGCATATATTTTTAATGGCAACTATTCTCAAATAAGGATGTAAATTAAATTGCAAAAGATTTACTGAAATACTTTAGAGACATCTTGGTATAAAGAACACCCTGCATCCATGTTCTACATCTTTACCAAATCCATCCATGAATTGTTATAGGTAAATATTAATATTCTCTATTCATATTGGATAATGTACAGTAGTGACTTTGAACTAGGAGGTTTACAAATAGGAGGATCCCTGTTAAAAAATTCTTGTGATAAACCCTACCTGAGGGATGGGGTGTAAAAGAACTTCTAGGTTTAAAATACACAGAGAGAACCTTTACAGGAGGATAGAAGTGACGGCTGCTTTTGAAACTGGCAGCATGTGGCAATTGAGAAATACTATGAAAACTAACCTTTGTGCATGTCTATGATAGATTATCTAGATTAAATTAATTAAGGTGGGAAGACCTACCCTAACTGTGCTTGACACCATTGTGTGTCCTTAGTTCTGGACTGAATAAAAGGAAAAAGTTATTTGAGCAGAAGGATTCATCTACCAGCCCTGGTGGACTATATGCCACTGAACTGAAGGCTGAAAAAATCCCCCCCTTCCTTAAAATGTTTCCAGTCAGGTGTTTGTCACAGCAACAAGAAATAGCAGATGGACTGGATATAAAATAATCTACTTCAAGTTGTATGTTCCCTAGCCATGGGTTATAACTGACGGAGGTAGTTTTCAATGTTACCTATCCCCACCCCTTTATTTTTTTTTCTACAAAGTATTTGTAATCTGATGATCAAGGTCATTGATAGAATTTTTTAGCAAGGACTGGAGAGGATGTCCTCAGGAGTGCTTCTTTAAGGAACCAAAAGTTCCAGCCTTTGTCCCTTATAACTGATGCAATTTGCCTAAGGCTTCAAACATCCGAATGTCATTCCAAGGCATCCAAATCACAGTTTAATAACTACAGTATATTATCAAATCTAAGAATTCACAGAAATATATGGTCAAGAAAAATATAATCAAGAATTATGTATAGCCTTATTACATACTTGACAAAGATACACTTTCCAATATAACATCTTTAAAGGTATTTTGAAAGGAAATATTCAATCTCAGAGTAGATTATAGGCATGAAATTATCCAAAGACAGTAATTATTCCTCTGTCCTTGTTTACTTTAGTTCCACTTAACTGGCTATAATGTGATAATTAATTTTCAGTTTTCCAATGAGGGTTATTTGATGATTTGCCTTTTATAATCATTATTTACATAGATAACTCAGTGGTAGTTAGCATGAAAATAGGCTTGAAAATCGAGCTTCAGGAGAGTCCATTTATGATCATTTTAATGTGCATATTAAAAATAAATTCCTTTGAAATAAAGAGTATAGAAAATGTCATGAGGTGTTATAGACTTATTAACAAATAAGAAATCAATTTATGCAAAATATAGTGTCTTTATTGATTCCAGCTTGTTTTATATACATTTTTTCTTTTTGTAGTGAGTGGGAAAAGGCACATGTGAGCATTTGAAACCCTGGCATTACATTATATATATAATTATTTGAGCCACATTAACATACTGGTAACTTTTTCACAATTGCCACAATTGCGAGCAGGAATCAGTTGGTAGTTCTGTTTAGACTTCAAGTGTCTGGTCATGAAAATAATGCCTGTGTGAAGGAAAGGAAGAAAGAAAGGAAAATAAGCAAGACAACAAAGTCAGCTCTCACATCTGGTCCTATGGAGATATTTTCCTCTGTTTGGACACCAGTGGAGAACCAATCTGGAGTCCCACTGCCTGAACTATGAACTGTTCTGGGCAGGGTATCTCTGCTCCCTTTGTGCAGAAATTAGTTATATCCTGCCTAACAGCACTCTCTAATGCAAGGCCAGATGGGAGGGCTCAGGACCAATTGGAGAGAGAGGTACTCATGTTTACATATATTGTTCTCTGTCTATAAATTGTTATCTTACAGATCATATATAACAGCAGCTGAGCAACTTGAATGCCAGTGTTTGCCATTCAGAGGTGTAGAAACATCTTCTCTTAGTTCATATTAAGATATGTTACTGTAGCTTAAACAGAGGGTAGCTCTTGGATTTGAGATAAATGAATGAGAAAAGAGAAAGCTGGGCCAGAATTTCAGTTCTAGCCGATGCTGCTAAAAGCACATGGAGCCTTCAAACTTTGAATTAGGTTATAAAGTCCCCTACAAAAATCTAAGAGAGGAATTTTCTAACTCCTAGCTGGACTTTAGGGGTAACTGTGCATATGAAGTAGCCTGATTGTCCTTGAATGTGATTGACTTTAACTCTTGAACTTAAAGATCTTTGATAGAATCCTATGTATGGTTCTCAAAATATACTGAATTTTTTTCCATGCCACTTAAACAAAACTAAAGCTTTGCAAACTGCCCTCTCTAAGCATGAATTATTGTTCACTCTCCCTAGGGTAAGCAATGAGCCATTAGGAAAACAGAAACAAAAACATAACCCTACAATGAAATAACTTACAATGAAATGGGAAGAGACAGAAATTTTTTTTAAAAATCCTGGATTATTGGTTTAGTAAAATGCATTTAGGACAAAGGAAATTCAAAGCACAGACAAGAAATTTTAGAAAAGAAATTTGGAGTACACATGTCAATCACTGTAGTTTTAAACTTGAAGTGAGCTAAAGCTATCAGGATGGGATAAAAGTTGTAAAATTCAAATAGAGAGAAGACATTTTAACAAATGAGGTCTAGGCTTTTAAAATGGACAACTTAAAAAGCTGAACAAGACCCAAGAAAGACACTGGGAGCCTCAGGAATAGGGGTTTAGTATGTGTCACTTGCCTGAGCTCAGGGATGTCCACCTAGCTAATATGGTATTTATGGGTGTATTTGTAACTTGTCTCTGGAGGAGATTAGTATTTAAATCAATACGCTGAATACAAATTATGAACTTCACTGATGAAAGTAGATACAACCTCTCTACTGAGTATCTAAATAGAACAAAATTGCAGAGATAAGATTAATTTGCTCAGTGTTTAACCTAGGATATTTCTCCTCTCCTGTTCTTAGCCTGTGATTTGCCTGACTTGGGTCTCTGGACTATGCCCAGGATTCACATCGTAGGTTATACTGTTTTCTTAAGCCTTCCCGTGGGCACTGCACTGCAGCACTAATTTCCTAAATGTCTGCATTACAAGTGGCTGATTACAGGACTTCTTGGCTGCCACCACTTCATGGGTAAGTACACATAATGTTTCTATCCATTCAGTGTAGAGTCTCGAATATTACATTTAGGTAGAATGGCAACAGGAGTGAGAATATTGTGCTCTTGCAATTAAAGAAAAAAGAAAAAAAGAAAGACCATCCTTGCTGGAAAATAAGCTGCTATTGAAGTCGCAGAGGCCAAGAAAGAGGAATTCGTGCTTCTCACTCTCTCCTTTCTGTTTGGCACAGGGATGTTACCTCACTTACTCTGGGTATGTCTTCCTTCCTAGGCTAAACTTATTTCAACACATCTGCACAGAGGATTGTTTCTTAGATCATTTTAAATTTCGACAGGTTGATCATGAACAGTAATCATCGCACTAATCATTTATAAATTTCTCGATAATTTTGAAAAGTTTATTTTTAAAATAGGTAATTCAGTCCACGTGAACAACTGCAAACTGATCATGGAAGAGGCTTCTTTCACAAAACATGTGAAATACATAAATGGTTGACTACTATATATTTAAACATCCATGGACTATTTTCATTAATGTTCAATGACAGAATATATAACATGAAAGATAAGAAACTGAAAGGCTTCCTCATACATTCTGAATGTAAAACCCAAACCAGTAGCTTTGGAGAAATTGGTACTCATTTTTACCTTAATTCTTAATACATATTTGTAGATATGACACTCTATTTTGAATCTTGAATGAAATTTTTAAGATCAATCATATGAAATGAGTTTGGAAAATGTTCAGAGTAGTATTTCTCTCATGGATATCACTCACACTATTAGTTAATACATCTGTGAAGGATGTTTATATAAAGGATTTATAATTATATAAATTTTAAAATTTTCAAATATTTCCTAATGTATTTTTGTTTGAAATGAGGTGCACTAAAAATCAAAATACTGAACCCATAGAAGGTATTTATCATTAACTTAACATTTTGCTTCTATGTGTACATGAAACATGAAAAAATATCTTTATGTTTTAAATTGGGATTTCTTAAGTGGCACTGTTGGCATTCAATAAAATAATTTGTGAAGTCTGAAAGCAAGATTTACTGGAATAGGCAATAAATATCCCAGTCAAAAAGCATGGAATGATGAAACAGAGTGATCACAAAAGAACACAGTGTGGTCACTAATCATCTACCTTGACACTCTTCCTTACACTGCAAAGAATAAACATATAAAGCAAAATGAAAATAAATAATGTGGCTCTTCTTTCATTCTTAAGGTAAATGTTCTTGCATTCTTTACACTGAATGCATCTATAATCAATCATCTGTCCATGTATCTATGATCTGTCTATATAATCTATCATCTATTTATTTGGTGTTATATGCTATCTGTCTATTCATATATCTAGCTTTCATCTATCACCCATCCATCTATCAATCATCTGTATGTCCTCTCTCAAATATTTACCTATCAATTTGTCTTCCTAATTATCTATCTCTATCAACCATTTCAGTGTATCTATCCTGTTTCATAAATCTGTTACATATCTATCTCTATGAGAAGTTTTTAAGAAAATGTTTTCTTATAATCAAAGAAGCTGACAAGCTATACAATATGCCACCTGCAAGCTGGGAAGTCATAAGATGCTGGCATTATAGCTCAGTACAAGTAGTAATGACTCAAAACTAAAGAAGGCAATGGTACAGATCTAAATCAAAGACCAGAACCTTAGAAGAAGACTGGGGAGACACTGGTCTAAGTCTTATACACCTGAAGTTCAAAAGATTGCAATTCTAATGTCCACAGCATGAGTAGAATTGTGTACCAGTTCTAGCAGAAACAGAAAAACCTGTCCTCTCCCCTTTAGCTTTATGTGGCCACCCAGTTTATTAATCTCATCCCACCATAATGAGGACCAGTCTTCCCAATTAGTTCACACACTTCCTTTCCAAACTCCTCAGGACACACATTCAATCACAGATATCATGCTTTACAAGATCTCTGGGTATTCAGAATCCACTTGGTTAGCTGACACCAAATATTAACCATCACAAAATGTGAATTAACTTTTGTTGCTTTCTTGTCTCTCCCTTCTCAGAATAGGTCTAATGAGAAACAGATTTACAACACTCATCTTCATTTATCCCAAACACATCCTGATGTCTTAGACAAAACACGGACTCATTAATGTTCATTTTGAAAAGGAAGAGGGAAGGAAGAGAGGTCAGAGAGGGGTAAAAATGAAAGGGGAAGGGAGAGAAGATAAGAGGAAAAGGTGGAGAGTGGAAGGAATGACAATGGAAAGGAGATGAAAGGAGAATGGGGAGAGAGAAAGACTAGAGGGAGAATGTGAAGAAGGAAAAGAATCACTAAAACTGGCAGCCAGCCAAGTTATACAGCATCAAGACATCTGGAGAATTCTTCAGGGAAATAGAGCATGACACAGGGGCCACACACATGTTGCAAAATTGTCTTCATCCCCCAAATGACCATTCGTTACCTACTTTATAGAAGTTCCTTGTTAGCACAAAACTAGTCAAGGTTCCAAATACGGAGTCCTGTCAGCACCCAGCAGAACAAGTTTCTAATTCTTAAGCAAGTAAACTTATTTGGCAAAAATATTCTAATTTTGTTTTAAACTTGAAAAACATTGCTTTTATTTGCAAGGAAAAAATTAGAGTTATACTAAAAAGAAGTGTGAGATTGTTTTCAGTGAAAAGAAATGAAGTAAGGAGATAGTTATTAAAAAATACATAGGAAGGAGCATGAACAAAATTTTTCTAAATGGATTTAGTTAACAGTTTCTTTCCTCTAACCCTCGTCTTCCCTTCCTTCTCCATTCTCCTATTAAATACTTTCAGGAATTTTTTTTCTCTAAATCATGTGACAAACAAATTTTCCACTTTTTATTAGGAAAATTTCACAAATGCCTGTAGTAACCATAATCAAGAGTTGTATTGCAAGATTTGACATTGCACCAATATCACAGTATTTGCAAATATTTGTATGAAATACAAGTGGGAGCACTCAAGTTTCTTTTCTCTAAAGCATGCTGATGGGCAGGCTCTCAAATTATAACTGTTTTAGAGAATTGAGAACACAGCACAACTATCACTCATAACATTTTATGTGCTCTCAGTGCTCACTCAGCAAACACCTACTGAACATACGCTATATGTTTAGCCAATCCTAGGCAGATGCTATGAATTAAAATATGAGTGTATAATTTATAAATTCACCATTGCAATCATCATCTACAATGTTTATTATCAATATCACTGTCATAATTGTTAATAGCTACACATTGCTTATTTAGCAACAGGCATTATGTAACATTCTTTAAGGGTTTTTCTTCTTGTCAACATCCATTTACCACTGAAAAAAAATTGGAGATAAGAAAGTGGCAGTAACTTAGGCAAAGTCCCATCTGCTCTAAAAACAGAGTTGAAATTTTAAAATCTCAGCACTTGGCTATAGAGCCAGAATTCTTTACATCCTGTTGTCTCTTTCCAAGATAAGAGGTTGCATGCTGAAGCCACTGCCACTGGCTTTTATAGTCATGGGCAAAGAAGTGGAAGCTGTAGTTCTGACGTTTTTGTTTGTAAAGTGGGTACAAAAATATCAACCACTTGAGCTCTTTTGCAGAGAAAAAGAGAACTGATTTACAATGGGCTTTCCTAGTATGTGACTCACAGGAGTGCAAAATAAATGTTATTCCCAGCCTGGCTAATGGTATGTCTCTCCTGATTGGAAAGGGTCTTTGTAGATGATCTCTCATGAAAGCACGAATCAGTCCTTCAAAAATTCAACAGGAGAATTTGAAGCCCTCAGATTGGATTCCCACAGCTCCCAGCAGTCTACTTTCCTGCATGTACTCAAAACCTGGCATGTAACATATTATCTTTAAGCCCTTCTTCAACACTAAATAGACTAATTATAATCACCTTAAATTCCAACTGGTTGTCATATTGATTTATAACTGCTCCTCTATACTATATCTGTATAAAATTACATTGCCCAAATAAATGTTAGCAAATCTCTATTAGAAAAAAAATATTTCATTTGAATTCTTGTAAGTTGGCAAAGACAGAAGACCCTTAAATAGAGAGAGGATGATTATATTACATTCTCAGAGCTCTGGGGTAGAAATTAGAGGGGAAAGTACATGAGAACAAAGCCTTGCCTAGTCTATAGAGGACTTAACAATCATGTGATTTTAAAATAGATCTTAGTATTATGCTGAAAGACAAATGTCTTTGGATTTCCAAAAGAAAAAAACAATTTGTCACAATGAAATTGCCTTTTTGAAGCAGAAAGTGTCTGGATTTGAAAACTCTGTGGGTTTGAATTCAACCTTTGACTTCCATTATTCAAGTCAAGCTCCTGAGCACTCTTGCACCCTCTCTAAACCTGTAGTTCCGGTTCTGAAAAAGAAAAGATCTGAACCTTTCCTCTAAGATGGATGTATTGGGAAAATGACATCAAATGGCAAAGCAGAATGGAAAATGCCTTGTCCAGACCCTGGAACATTTGATAATACACAAAGAACTCCCGGTTTCTTAATTTCTTCTCTAATTAAAAAAAAAAAAGGAAAACAACACAAAAAAAGAAAGAAAATAAGTTACTCAATAAATACTTTAAAATTGATTTATTAGGATTGTCTCTTGGGACTTTCTGTACTCAATTTGTAACCGAGCATAATGCACAGATACTCTGTAGCTAGAGTGTAATAAATTCTTCTTTTACACATTTTCTGTAAAATGCTCCTTCAATACATGTTTTATTCTGTACCTTAAAGTGCTTTAAAATAAAGTCTATCTATAAATTGTGTATAGAATGGAATGCCCAGAGGGGCTGTTAGAGGGAATTACATTAATGTCCCTTATGAGACCAAAGTATTTTGTGAATGATTAGGACTCTACACACCACTTACCAGGTCCCATCACCTCTCACCTCTAGCTCCAAGATCTCTATCTACCCCTAGGAAATCAGCTCTCTATAAGGAATAACAATATTACTTCTCAGTTTGGAAACTGCGTTATTCACACCATCAAAAGATAGGAAAAAAAGTTCATAAATCGTGTTCAATATACTGATCAATTGTGATAAAAGATACTCCAAGGCAGGCCAATTCCTAGGAAAGGTTTTAGCATGAGGGACTACACATCTTATTACACATACTCATCTATGGGATCAATATGTCCCCTTTAAGGTCATTTGTTAAAACTTAACTACTCAATGAGACAGTGAGAAGGTGAGGCCCTGGGAGAGGGCAGATCCTTCACTGATTGACTGCTTCCTCTTTCTCACAGGGATAACAGCTATGGCACAGGATCTCTCCATTTTCCCAAAGTTCAACTTGCCCATTCTGTCTTTCTCTGGTTGAATAGCACTTACTAGACTCCAGCCAGACATCAGATTCAGGCTCTTAGCCTTCCTTCCCTTCAAAAACATAGATCAAAATTAATTTCTCTTTTTCACAAAATAACCAAACCTGGGCATTCTTTTATAACAATAAAAACCAGATTAAGATAGTCTGATTTGACATTTTGAGATATATTTCTTTGGCTCACTTTGCTGCCCAACTGAAAGTCTTCACCTGTGATCTTGCTTCAAATGAAGACATTCTACTTACAAGTAGATACAAATTATCATGATTCTATTCATTCCAGGCCATTTAGAAAACACAAAGGGATTATTTTTCAGAATGGAATTAGTTTGTTCTGATCTGAGCATCAACTTCATTACAAAGAATTTCATAAGATTCTGAGTGGGTTTTCTCAAGTAGGAATTTGAATCTCTTTGATAGGAAATACCCAGGAAGCCACCTTTTTTTATTATTATTATTTTGTTCTTTCTTTTATCCTAGTAAAAAATGTTAAGACTTTTAGTTCTCTCTGCCATATGTAAAAAAGCATATAATTTAATGCTCAGCCCAGCCATCTTGTTCCTATTTCCTCTTCTAATTGTGCACTTTTCAGTCTTCTAGAATTCAAGAGCCCTTAAACAAGCAACGTCAAATCATGTTTTGAGCCAGATAAAATTAAAATAAACTGAAGAAGAAAATTGCAGAAGATTATTAGGAATTTAAGTTTGGAAAAATATTAGAAATCATCTATCACTGTATTCAGTTTTATTCATAGATTCTTCCTGAGTAAGCTTATGGTTGTAGAGGGAAAACATCCCTGTCATCTACTTTATTTTGTGCCTCCTCAGAGTATGAATTTCAGAGATATTCATGACATGGAGTCTCACTAAATATTTCTGATAATTGTTGAAATATATAATACATAACCTCACTGGACCAGACCTGTCATTGCCTACTGATAACTATGCATCATTTCTTCTGCCTCAGGTCTACCTCTATAAACTGTCAGTATTTGTGCTGATGCTCAAACCAAGATTAGAAGCTCTTCCTCAGACTTTAATGGTTCATGGAGTATGTATGTCCAGAACAGTAATATTACTTTAATGCAATAACTTGAGTATTAATATTATACATCTCTAATATTAAATTTTAAGAGATTTTAACACTAGGTATAAGATATTTTATATCAGTCCTGGCATTTTGACAGATATTTCCATGTATGTCTATGGTATGCTATAGAAAACTGTCTTGTTTCATTCTGATCTGTGTTAAGTAGCACATTTCATGTAGGACTAACTTTATCTGTCCGTTGATAAACTTTTGTACAGAAAAGTACACACATAGGAGATTATCAGCCTGAATGAAGAAAAGAAGTTGAGGATAATGAGGCAGGCTTTCAACATAACAAAACAAAAGGAAAGACACAATGCAAGAAGAACATTTTTCACTAGTAAATAATAAAACACAAGTAGAATAATATATTTATACTATATTTATTCTAGTCTGAGTATAATAATTCTCGTCTTTCTGAAACAGCATGATCTATAACAAACACAAAATTTTCCATATGCCCAAAGCCATAGACAAGGCCTCTTTAATTTCTAAATGTGATAAATTAAGGCCTCCCCATATAAAGAAAACATGTATCCAGTGGCCATACCTAGTACGTTTTCTGTTCCGTGTTTGGAACCACTGTACACGGAATTCTCATCAGAGCAGTGTTTGTATCTCTAAGCTATGCTTTAAACAAGGCTGATAGTGAGTAGTCTTGTGAAACTGTAGTTCCCATTTTTGATTCTTCATCTCTCCATTAATAAAAGAATGCATAAATGGACTCAGAAAGAAGGTTGAGGGCAATTCTATTAGAGTTGGAGACAAACACAACAGGGAAGGCAAGTTGTTCGTCTTGGCAGCTGCCTGGAGGAGGGGAATGAAGGACACGAAGAGAAAATCCAAGGCATTTCAGTTATGATCCAGAAAGCCCACATATTTTGTAATGGAGGTCAACAAACAGATGGATATCAAATGGGAGGGGCTTTAGAGAAAGAGTGAGAAAGTCCAGAGTGTCAGAAAAAGCAGTGTTGCATCAAAAGAAGTAACGGGAAGGTGGGGGTGAGGAATGGTTCTTGGAAGGATGCATACATTTTCTAATTAAAAGGATAATTAATTCTCCTGTCTCCTAAGCATGTCTTTAAAATGAATCGGCTTTCCACAGGAGTGATCTTTCAACCAGGAGAATGACAAGTAAGTCTTTGGAGTAGATACAAATGCCTTGGCTGCACTCAGGGTCAGAGGTAGATTCTATTGAGTCTATATGTTTTTAACCAGAAGTAATTTGCTTTCCCTTATTCAGCCTCAACAAACCTCATATCTACACTTTTTAATATGGTATGCTAAATCCTAGGGAAGGGCAAATCCAATGGTTCCCATTCTAGCATTAGCTGAAAAGTAGTATGTGGTGGTCAACGTAGATGGTGATGGAGGCTGCCATCCTCGATGGCCTCCAAGGCCACTAATCCCTGTACTCTCTCATCAAAACTTGAGACTCACCATGGAGAGATATCTCAGAGATTAAGGGCACTGGCTATTCTTGAGGACAACTCAGGTTTAAAACCCCAGCACCTACGTGACTATTAACAACTGTCAGTAACTCCTGCTCCAGGAGATCTGATGGCACTGCACAAAACGTGCACACATACATATGCAGGCATAACATTTATACATACAAAACGCTTTTTTTTAAAGTTGAGACTTTAAAATTATTTAGGGATGGTTGTGATTGTGGCATCGAAAGTTTTAAGGTCTGCACTCTTGTTGCTTTGTAGGCCTCCAAGAGTGATCAAGGGGGTCCAAAGAAAGGGAGCTACAGCTCAATAGGACAATCTGAATATGGGTCAATTTTAATCAGGAGATAAGGACTACAGTCTCTCATCCCTTTTTTGTAAGCACTTATATACGTGGAAAGCTGTTGAAGATAAGAGATCAAATGTCAAGTGATTGTTTTTTGTGTTCAACTTTACAACACATACAAAAATGTATAATCAGGTTCGTTTTAATAATTATTCTGTACTTAAATCAGGAAATTAAATATGCACTCTATAATATCTTTGTGAACAAATTTAATGTTGTCAACCAGTTCATTAAAAAACAAGAAAAGCTTGGTTTCTCTGTTGTGGCAGAGCTATACACTGGGGCAGCCTTAACCTGTACCTGTTAGAGGACATCCAAGCTCTAGGTGCCCTAGGGATGCGGTGACAGCTCAGAAAACTGACTTACATAGTAGAGTCCTAGGTTATTAACCTTACATGGGGAA
Organism: Eospalax fontanierii; assembly: GCA_035773235.1. Lineage (NCBI taxonomy): Eukaryota > Metazoa > Chordata > Mammalia > Rodentia > Spalacidae > Eospalax > Eospalax fontanierii. The sequence goes on from CM069536.1 coordinate 64,289,705, forward strand.
CAACCAAATCTCAGAATATTGCTTTCTTCACATTGCCTTATCTATTACAAATATGGAAAACAATCATAAGATTATATTTAAAATTTAGATAAATAAATGGTAATATATTTCAATTTTACAGCTTTGAAAAAAAATTAAATGCTTTCACACATTTTATTACAGATAAATTCAAGAGGACTGTGTGAAAATGTGTCTTTCCTCATTATATGCGTGTATTATTATTATTACTTATGATTGGATATATACTATAATCAAATTTTGCAGATCCTTTGAGAATTTCATAAAATATATTTTGATCATGTCCAGAGTCCTTCCCCATCTCTCCCTCTGCCCACACCCCTCCCCATCTCTATCCCAGTCAAGACCCTTCCCCCGTCTCTCCTCTCTCTAACCCCGCTCCACTTCATGTCTTCTATTATATTTTTTCTCTTCTAAAGACTTATCAAGTCTAATTTGCGTCCCTCCAGTGCTCATGTGTTTGGGTCCATTCCATGGATTCATGTCAACCTACCAATTATTATACTTTTAAAACTGAGGGAAACATAACTTTAATGTCCAGTAAATCTCAATATCTGAATATCAACCAAATATTCACATTGAAAATTACCAGTGATTCTCAGCAAGCTGTAGTGTCACCATGGTAACAGGTTCTGTGAAATGTAATTGGCTTTTCTATGGCACAAGTGTTGGAAGTGTCACTGGAATATAGGGCCAGGGGTCAAGATTGACAGGAACTGCAACAGTTCAGTGAAAATTCTTTTTTTTTTCTGACAAAATGCCAATGGGAACACTACAGTCAGTTTCAAAATGCCTACATGATATTGCTGTATGTTTTTAGATTTTTCTTAAACTATTACGTCCTTTATCATATGAAATTTCTAGTTGTTTTTCTGTATAGAGCTGAACATAGCTTTTCTTCTAGATACAACTTTTACTTCTGATTTTCTGATGCAAGAGAAAGTGCATCAGAAAAGGGGAGGGGAGTCAGAATGGGGGATCAGTGATTAGTGATAATCTGTGACACCATTTGTCAATGGAAAAGTTTTGGCCTGGAAATCAATGTCTTTTCTGACAAAATTTAGTAATAAACACACGTGTAAATGACATTGGTTCTAGCAATCCTCAAGGTGACATGACACAAGACTGACAAGAAAATGGCAGATACTATCTACCACAAATACTCTATGGATGAAAGGCAGCCACGCTCCTCCAATACCTTCATTTCCCTCCTTCACTCCCTCAGTACTTCTCCTATCTATTTGAGGGAGAGTCCAGCCGCTACACTCTGTGTCCTGAGAACAGAGCAAGACTGTGTGCATCAGGTGACATTTGCCTCACACCTCGACATTCACGTTTCATCTCCATCAGCATTCTTAGTGAAATTCAGGAAACTCTACTCAGAAGACGAACTAACTCTCAGATATCACTCATGAAAAACATACATATTTTCTGGAATGAAATGAACTAAAAGTTTTCAAAGAGATGGCAAAAGTGAAAATGTATATATTTTTATTGTGAATACTAGTTGAACAATTTCAAAACGAACATTAGAACTTCTAGAAGAAGGCAGTGAGCCTTCTTAGAAAATCAGATAACATTTTAAGGTGAATTTGGGCATAGCAATGATCCTTCACTAAGTCAAATACTTGTCAAGTATCTTTGAAGAAGTATAGAATGTTCTTGGTTATAGTTCAGTCTAAAACACGGAATTCACCTTTCTGTTGTCTCCTAGCTGAAACGATGTGCAGTGAAATGTGTAGTGTGCCATGCAGTCTACACCAACCAGAGGTAAACATCTCTTCATCCTTCCCCACCAGATGCACCTTGTATCAACCTGCTGAGTATTTCTTGCAGTCTGTTTTATTTATCTTATAAAATTGGCAAATGAGATCTCTAATTAGTTTGTGCATTAATTACCTTTCCATCTGTGTTTCCTTTCAGAGAGGCAGGTATATAAGGCAACTAATTAAGACATAGGTCAGCCTGCCACCCTTGCTTCATTCTCTTTCTGATCCATGGACTCCTTGTTGCCAGAAATGTTTGGGAAAAGCCTATCTTGAAAATAGTTTTATTAAATTCTGGTGAAGTGAATCTTCACTCTGATTCTTAGTATTTGTGTAATGGGTGGTTGGATAAAGACAGTATAAATAGCTATATGAATATAGATTCATGAGTTTTAAAATATAATTAATCTTCCTCTTTGAAGGGTATCAAGCTCAATATAAAACACTGAAATAAAAATTTCCACTGGGGTTTAGTCAGTCTATCTAGAGTCACTCCCTTAAAGAAGGCCAACTCTCCCTCCAAAAATAGTGAAGTAAGTACATAGTTCTTTTACACTTTCAAAAAATTTAATTTCAAGTTAAACTTCACAATCATGTAGTTCATAGAAAAGCTACTTGACTGAGACTTGCATTTCTCTGATTTTCCTAAGGAGATGATATGATAGTAAGTAGATAGATAGGTATAGATAGGTATATACAGCAATGTACACACACACACACACACACACACACACACACACACACTAAAACTGAGTTATTCAGAGCCCATTAAGAGTAAATTTGTACTTGTACAAGTTTAAATGTCATAACTAGAGACCTAAGGATGAAAATGGGGAAAATGACCAGTAACCAGTTTGTGCGCAAATAGAAAGATTAGAGAAGACCTAAAGGAACTGATGGGGGTATCAATTATAGCCTTGTGACTGCATCCAAGATGGAGTTAAAAGGGACATACAGGAGGCACTGGGAGCTGTCCAGAGGTGAGGGAGATGAGTTATTGGTACCCCACTAGAAGTTTGGAGCAGGTCTAGAGCAACACTGGGAGGAGCCAATGGACACTACAGGACTGGATGATGCTCTAGCTTTACCACTGCATGTCGGAAGTGAGTGACACTGGAGGAAAGGCTTTCCAAATAAACTGGAACTGTTTGCTTCTGCATTTGTTTAACTATCGAGCCTGATGTAGCAGTGGGACTTACTTATTATTTCTTTAATTATACAGAAAATAGATAGATATATAGGTAGATAGATTGAAAGATGATAGAGATGAATGTATTAGAAGTAGATACATTTATATTTGTATACACATTTTACTTAATATACATATTATTGGTTGACAAAGATAGGAAATTGGATACACAAATCTGTACAGTTTACTCTTTGTATAGTATTTAGCTTTTGAAATTCACTCTTTTGCTGTACATATTTGTTGTACTTATTAATGGTTAAAGTATTCAAGAGTCTTTTAATCTGTTTTTACAACTGGAAATCCTTAAACATTTTGAAGGAAATTTTGTTACAATATTCCAGTTTAAATTCCTTAATATTTCCTTTTATTTTTGTGGGTCTATGAATTGGTTTCTAAGCAAACCTTCTGCCTCTCAGCTGTGCACTGTCCTTCAACGGGTATTTTGAAAATATGGATAGTTAGACAGACAATTGTTAAATGAAAGCACATTTGTATTTCAAATTTTGATTATCCTCCAAAATGCGGTAGCCAATATATTAGAATACAAAATTTAATAAATTGATCCTTTCAATGCTAAAATCCTAAATATTTGCCACCCAATAAATGAATTTGATGTTTCATTATTATAATTTTCTCATCCTGAACACTAAGGTTAGCATCTTACTATATTGATTATACAGTTATTTGTATTTTTTCTTAATTCACTTGTTTTTAAAATCACTAACTAAAATTGAATTTCATTAAAATAGCATAATGTTTTAATCATGCTCATAAGGGACAGTAGAATGATGTAAATGCTTATGTCAGATGATGTCAGATGATACAGGAGTTTTGATATGGTGTGTCAGTGTTCAGCATCATTGAGAAGGTTCCTAGTTTACAAGGAACGCCAAGATTTAGATATCTCAGGTTTGATCTCACATTAACTCATGGAGTAATTTCAGTTCATGTATTGCAAAATGAACTTGTCACAATTGTGTCTATATAAAAGAACAGAATTACTTTAGTAGTGAATTCTTTCAATTACTTTTATTACAGACCCTGTTTCATATACAATTCTATGAAGCATCCCATAAACATAACGGATGCTCTATTTATCTCAAACAATGCCATTTTATATCTATCATGACAAATTTCTGAACATGACGTCTGATTACAGATTGTTTCTCCCTTCTTCCATTTCCTGATTCATATCAAAACATGTAAAGCATATAATGACATCTAATGTGTACTCTACATATGCATATGAGTTAAACAAAATCTTTAACTTTCTGGAGGATAAAAAAATTCTCATGGACTTTATGACTGAGAATATTTACTGTCAGACGTTTTCTCCTTTTTTGACTCCATATCTATTTTCCAAATCTAATTTAAAGCAAAATTTTAGAGTATAGATAACAGCTCTTAGTTTTTATTTCTTCAAGTGTTATTTTCAATTAACATATGGTCTACGTGCTTTTAATTTGACCTACATGTATGAAAATGTGCAAGTTATAAAAATGTTGGGAGGCAAAATTCAGCTTTGATCAATATTCAGCATTTCTGCCAGTTCCAATGGTGTACATGTGAATCTTCTCCAACATTCTCTGTCCTCTTTCTTCACTTTTATTGATCTGCTATCCCAATTAAATCTTAGATATCCTTTTTAAACAAAGGTTAATTAATTTTACAAATTTGCTATTGATCACAAATTGCAATGAGAAGTAGTATGAATATCAAAAAAGTAGTTATTTATTCTCAAGTACTGTATTAAAGAAAGGATACTTAAAAGTTAAACGTTGAAATGTAGACATCCAAACAATGGATGTGACAAGTTATTTATATTAATCAGAACTGGAACGTAGGGGCTCTGGAATGGCAGAAATACAAAGAAAGCTGCAATGTTGTGTTGATCCTTGAATAGAAAGACATGGAGGAGCAAAATGTATGAGGCATTTATTTGCTGACTCAATCAGACAAAAACCCAGCATAGAACTGGGTAAATGAGCAGCAGATCCCAACCTTAGCTGGGAACTAGTGGCAACTAATAAATGCTGGATGAGGGAAAGTTAATCTTTAAGGAAGTAACCCTAGATAGGCTCACTAGACTCCACTGAACGCACTTGCTCCACACACAGCTTGGGACATCTGAATACAAAAGCTTGACTGGATAGGCCTTAACATATATAACAGATTGCATGAAACTAGGTGGGAGGGTGCAGATGGGAGAGGAGGGTCTAAATATGTTTAAGATCTATTGTATGAAATGTACAAAAATGCAATAAAAATTAAACATTAAAAGAAAGTGTGGAAAATGTGCTGGTTATATTTATTGAAGCCAAATCACAGATACTATGGTCTAATAGAAAAGTTGTATTATTGAACTTTGACAAACCTATGTTTAAACAAAGAACTCCATCTATGTGGCATTTAGAAACTTTTTAACATTTTTTGTGACAGTATTTTTGTGTGAAAAAAAAAGAAAAAGAGACGTAAAACACATATGTGAGCAGAGATCTTATACACGGCTGGTGAGAGCATAAATTAGCATAGCTACTTAAGAAAACGACTTGGCAAAATCTAAGAAAATTGAATAGATGCTTGCCTCCGGAACCAGAAATTCTTAATTTCACCCTGAGATAGAGACTCAAAGCAAGGGTTTCTACTAAGTTTACGCAGAACCTATTAAACACATTTGTGATATACAGAAATGTTTTCAGGTCTATTAATAATTGGTAAAAATTAAAACTAGTATGTATACTTGTCAATGGAATTTTAGTAGGCTGAAACAACAGAACACTAACCACAAAGAAAACAAAAGGACTAGACACGTGCTATAATATGCCAAATCAAGAATTAACCTCATAAAAGAAGAAGGATACAAGGTAGCGTAGTATATAAATTCACTTTAGTAAAATCCAAAAGTTACTGGAAGAAAAGTGTTAGGAGCTGGAAATTAGGGGCTGTAGCTACACAGGAAGTGTGGGTCAGGTCATGGTTGCTTCTGGCCAGGGCTTAAGTGTCTTTCTGAGATGCCAGTAACATTTGATACTTGCTCTAGGTGTTGATCCCATAGGTATGGGCCCTGTGTGAAAAGTCATTAAACTGCATACTGATGCAATTTGCATTAAAGAAACTTACATATCTATCTGCTGTGGCAATTTGTAACAAGAATTTCAGCTGCTGCTATTAATTTTCTAGTCTTTCCTAATCAAATATGTGGGATGGTAGGATCAGTTAAAGAAAAATGATTGGGAAGTTCAGTATTTGGGAGCATTTATCCCAGAGAAATAAAGAACTATATTCATACCAAAACCCAAAATGCATTGTGTATATAGAGCACCATTAAATCTCATCCCATCTCAAAGCTGCCAACAATGAATATAACTCAGATAAGTTTTTCAGAGAATGAATGATTAAGTAAACAGAAGAATTTCCATGTTGTAGAACACCATACTATGATAAAAGGAATTATACATGAAGGATCCAAAACATCAGCGTTAAAAGATCAGTGTATTTCTTTGTGTAACATTTTTGATACAACAAAATCATACAGATGGAGAACAGATCAGTGATTTCCACAGGTTCAGATTGGTATCTAGGGGCCAAAATGGAAGTAGACATATCAATGAAAAGACAGCAGGAGGAAGTCTTGTGGCGGCAAATGAAACTATCCAGGCAGGGTGATAGGTGCAGTAACCCTTTACCTGTGATAAAAATGCATAGAGTGAATAAAGAGGGATAAACATAACAGTCGGAAACCTGAAAAAGACTGCAGAATTAAACCACCATGATAGAGAGTTGTAATCTCATAGCATGTTACCTCTCGGAAAAACATCTTAAAAGACTCAAAGTCTTTTATATGTAACCCCAAATCAGAACATATGGATAAGAATTTTCTGAAAACAAAAACTTAATTAAAATTTTGGTAGCAAGAAGGTGATCCATAGATTAGCATAATGGCTAACCTGGTAAGAGATCCAAAAAATGATTTTACCCAGGTGGTTCCCTCATTAAATCTACGAATGTATGTACCCAACAAATGATGGGCCAGCCAGTCACTGATCAAGTGCTGTTTGGACACTAATATGTCTGAATGTTCTGTAGGCTTAACAAGAGAAATGAAGAATGAAAATTTTATCAAGGGAACACAAAATGAAGAAAACATATATATAGACATAACCAGCTATGACCTGAGAACTACGTATATGATCTAACCAACATCAGTACACCCAGCCTACCTGGCAACCATATCACCTTAGCAGGGTAGATGCCTTTATATAGCTTTTGAAAGCCACACTTCTGATAATAAAAGCAATAAGTAATTGAAGATAATGTGGAAAATCTGAAACATAAGGGTAAATTTTTTGTATGTATTTATTCACCTTTTGTATATTTTATATATAACATCTCAGTCATCTTTGTACACCCCTTTCTACAGTCACACATTCTACACTGGTTGTCATGCATTCTGTCATTTATGTTAAGGCCCATCAAGTCAAGTTGGTATCCCCTGATATCTCTCAGTGTACCTTCGTTCACTGGGGTCTGGTCAGCCTATCTAGAGTGTAGTAGATCAGCTTTTCCTCCTCTAGCAGTATCAGCTGTCCATGGGGGGTAAAATCTTTAAATTGACCTGATCAAAGTTTTCTTTTACAACATTTCTTTACATCGCCTTGTGCTGTCTATAATCATGATTCTCAAATGGGATCTCTACTACTTTTACTGTGTCTACTCAGGATATATTCCTTGCCAAATAGTTTACTTTATCCATTTACTTACTTTTGTTGTTCTTGAGACAGTGTCTCTCTGTAGCCCCTGCTGTCCCGAAGCTCACTAGTGTCTCGTAGGCTAGTCTCCATCCCACAGAGATTCTCCCAGGTGCTAGGACTAAAGGTAAGTTGCCACCACACCCGAGTATGAAGTTTATCTTTTAAAGCTTTTACATCCGTCTGGAGGCAAAGGCAGGCAGATTTCTGTGAGATTGAAGCCATCATTGTCAAAACCAAATCAATGTACTAACTTGATATTTGAAAGTAATATCTTCATTAATATTTTTCTTATTGATTTATTTTATATGTTTTTGCTGCATATTTGTAAGTGCACCATGTGTGTGAAGTGCCCGAGGAGGCCAGAAGATATGTTATCAGATTTCATGAAACTGTAGTTGCTGATGGTTGTTAGCTACCATGTGGGTGCTGGGAACTGAATCCTTGTCCTGTAAGAATAGCCAGTGCTCTTAACTGCTGAAAGATCTTGCCTGCCCCTTTTCCTAATTATTTTAAGTGCATAGTGACATTTTTCTAGAGCACTGTATGAAAAGAGCAAGAACATGTAAGACATAGTGAAACCTGATATGTACTCCATCAGTCAGGTGGTAATTTGTCAGCAATAGTGGTGAAGTCATTCTATGTGCTTTGATATGATGGGGAAGGAAGTGGTACCCTGCTTCCTCCTCATAAGGTCACAGGTTCATGATCTCACTTAATCATTAGAAAATCATGTGAATGCCATGCAAGTTTCCTTCTGAAACACCTAAATAGTACTGCCTAAAACAGTCAAGTTCATCTGAGAGGAAGGAAGTTAGGAAGGTTGTTAGAACTATGAGGAGTCTCAGGACCCATGAAAACTGAATATAGTGTGATATCCTGATGGGATCCTAGAAAAAAGACAGCAGATAAAAATCTGAGAAATTGAAAACAGTGTGTACTTCAGTTAATAACAAAGGATCAGTACTAACCCTGCATTGTGATGAACAAATAAGTTATTCACAATAGAGGAACCAAGTATAAAACACACAGGAACTCTACTTTTTACTAGTGTTACTTAAGCCCAGATAAAAATATATTTATGAATAAGGTTATGAAGACCTTTCTCAATAAAAATTTTTATTGCGCTCTGAAATCACTAGAAATAATATTATTTAGTCTAAACCTTGGAAAATTTTCTCTGTTTCAATGTAAAGAAAGAAATTTTATTTTCAAAAGTTTTCATTTCCTAGACCTTTACTTTTATAGAAATCTTATGCATGCTTTTGTCATCAGTCCTGCAATACATAGTTGCTTTGGAAACAGCAAAACCACTCCTCTGCATTTCTTTGACAAAAGAAAAAAAATGCTTCAGTTTAGTTAAAGTGTCCTCTTTTCATTCAGCATAGCAAAACATTGAACTATTTATTAACATTGTGTTTTATATTCTATAAAAAAAACTCTTTGAAAGAAATTACATTGTATTTTTCCCAAACATCAAGGCTATTAACTCTCCATTTATTATTGTTTACAAAATATTTTTTTAACTTTTCTTTGCATTTATGATGCCTTTTAAAGTACCATCAATAGTCTTAAAATTGTATAGGTAAATAGTTGTAGTTATGTGATTTCTGATTGCACATTTAGACCTCGATCTTAAATCTGGTAACTTTCCTTCAACTTAGATCTATTTTTTTATTACACAGTACATCTAATTTGCTTATGTTTATATATTATTTATGGAACTTTTAATTAAAGGTGTTAAGAACCTTGAAAGTGTTATTTAAAAATGACACTTTTTCTTGAATTAACCCTTGACTTCTTACAGAATAAATTTGTGATATATATATATATATACACATATATATATACATACATATATTAAAATTGTTTTGCTGGTGAGATTTTTTTATTTTTTAAACTTTCATTACAAATGTAAATAACTGATAGTCTTATGGTCATTATGTATCCTAGTTGTTATCCTTAAAATTTTTTCTCTACAAATCTCAATCTTTTCTTTAAATGGCTCATAAATTCATATTGTTAAGTTAAAACACATCACACTATGATTTTTACTAGATTTGCATAAAATCTAAAAAGGGAAAAATTAGTTTATCATATTCAGTTTTCCCATCTGCGGACTTGATACATCTCTCTGATTTTAAGTCTTCTTTTGCATCTCAGCAAAAAATAAAATGAAATTCAGATTAGCTCAGTTCAGAAAAGTTCTTGTTAAGATTTCTTTCAAACATTTTTGTTGTTGCTTCTGTTGTGAATGGACCTGCTTACTGCAAGATATCCCCTGTTTTATTCTAATGTGACATATGTGTTAGTTTTGTACTTTTATTTAAATAAACTCAAACTTAACATCTCAACTAAAATAGTTTTAACCTCTTATATTTTCGAAGAAGAAATTCTTGTGATAGATAAAAATTATGTATAGTTCTTGACACATGTATTTATTTCAGTTTCCTGGTTTGTTGCATTGCCTGATGCTCCTGTGATGGAAGTGTTGTTAATCTTCAATATTGTAAGTGATTGTGTGATGCTGACATTAGTAATGGTACTGAAATGTATTCTCCTTTTTCTCTTATGTGGAAAGAAAATAAAGCCTGGTAACTGAATATAAAACTAACATCTGGAAGAACATACCCTGAAACTCTCTTAAACAATGTTAGAGTGATTGGGCCTTAGGTACTTCGATGTAAGTTGACTCTTTCTACATTGGTCAGTCTTCACTAGTTAGATTTCTCCCTGAATTTTCAAATTGGCTAAACTTCTCCAGATATCTCTCATAGATAAGATCATTTTATGCATACACATCAAGACTTCCCATGTGTTCTGTTCTGTAACACCTTATAAATAAAACTATGCAATACACTGTAATATACAGCTCTGAAGTTATTTTCATAACTATTTCCAAAGAAATAAAATTCAGATTATTCAACTACGTATCCTTGGTACAAAGTATCTGGTCAAACATTTTTAAAATTGTCACTAAGTCAAAAGCCATATCAATCCCGATTCATTAGAATTGTAGCAGTGAATCATATATATACATATATATATAGTTTTCCATTTGTCATATGTTCAACTTAATTTTAGTTACTATAGTTTATTCATATGTGATATCTTATATTCTTACATTAGTTATTGAATTTATAAAAAGTTGCATGTATTCATTTAATGCAGCATACTATGGTTTAGAAAAGATAATGAAACTTCATGAAAAATCTAAAAACAGACATTAGGACTTTGATGTTATAGATACGAAAGTAGCTCAGAGGTTGTCAAGGAGCTGGACAGAAGGGAGTTGAACACACGTTTTGATGATTAACTTTAATTTAATCTTGACACAATCTAAAATTACCTAGGATCATTTTCAATGTGGACTTGTTTAGATTTAGTTGACCTGTGGACATATCAATGAGAGATTGCCTTGATTATGTTCATTGATATGAGAAGACCCATCCTAAAAGTGGGTGGCCCCATTCCCTGGGTTTGGGTCAAGTTCCTGCCTCTGTGACATCTCTGCTATGATGGACTTTAAGGTGGAATTTTTACATGAAAGGAACTCTTCCTTCCCTGAGTCACTTTTGAAGAAATATTTTACATAACAACAAGAAACAAAACTAAGGCAGAATCTTTTATGAATTTGAAGCTCAGGCTTTTAACTTCTCTGTTGTGTACTCTTCAGTTATAAATGAACTGATTTTTCTATTGAAGAAATAACTGTTTCAGATACATTTTATGAACCAGGCTAAAGTCCAGAAAAAGTGTTTAAGCATTTGGATTATGAGAGTCACAAGCCAGTATGAAAAACACTGATATGGAAGAAATCCGTTGGAGCTTTATAGAAATCATCATCTACTAAGTTCACAAAAAAAAAAAAAAGCTGAAATTTCAAGGTGAAGAGGTGGCTCAGTGGTTAAGAGATTGGCTGCTCCTGAAGAAGACTTGGGTTCAATTCCCAGCACTCATACAGTAGATAACAACTGTCCTAACTCCAGTTCCAAGTGAAATGGCATCCTGCATGGGCACTGTACATTGTGGGTGCACTTATACATGTGTTACATCCAGACAATATACTCTTCCAATCTTTCTGTTCCCTCTTCTGCTATGTTCCCTGAGTCTTGAGTGAATGAAACATTAGATGAGTCCTGTTCAAGAACCCACACTCTGCAGATTCTTAATCTCCATGCTTTGGCCATTTGTGACCTTTTGTGTTACTGGCCCTCTGTTGCCTGAGGGAGCTTCATTAACGATAGTTGAGAGATTCATTAGTGATCTCTTTACCTGTTGTTCAATGTCCTGTGAGTCTTAGGCATGGAGGTTGAATTGTAGATGTGCTGCTGAGGCATGGGCCAATCACGTACAATGTCTGTGTGTGAGTAGTTGTGGTATTCTACATGGTGCAACAGAAGCTTCTTTCTTGGGTGGTGACTGAGTAACTTGACTGTAAATATAAGGATATATATTTTGCAGACAGTAAGAAGTTATATTTGCCTAAGCCTTAGGGATTTCTCTAAGATCTATGTCCTCTTCAGGCATTTGTATTTGGCTATGTTTACAGTACCACACATGAGTTTCCTCCACTGAGTGGGCTCTAAGATCAATTGCATAGCCATTGATTTTCTGCAAGATAAAAGTGACATTACTGCACGGGTGTTGGGTGCTGTGCTAATCATTGATACGGTTATTTGGTCAAGAAGCTGGTGTTGGGCCATCAATTTATATTCTCTCTTAGCTCCTTACATAGTCCTCTCCAGAGCTATGAGAGCTAGTCTTCAGGACTGTGACAACAGCCTCCGTAATTTTGGGAATCTCTTGAATCACGCTGGTTAACAACTCAAAGGAAGGTTTTCCTGTCTGGCACTGTTTTTTGATATGTAGCCTTCGGCTATGCACATGGACTCATATAGAGATACTGTAAGTGAAATTTGTCATTAGGTTGATAGCCTAATATTATTCCCTATCTCTCTCTTTCTCTCTCTTCTCTCTCTCTCTCTCTCTCGCTCTCTCTCCCTGTCCCCTGTCTAATCCTCTCTCTGTGTCCCCCCATTTAAAGTGTCCCCTTTTCCCTGTTTCTCTCTTGATAATAGAGTCTCCTGTGGCCCCTCCTCCCTTGAGCTTCTTATTTCCTTTAACCCATATAGTTCCTTGTATAGCCCTCCTTCTATCCTCCTATGTAAATACCCCCATTGAGACTTAAAAGCTTCTGTACAGCAGAAGAAACAACCATGAAGTGAAGAGAAAAACCACAGAGTGGGAGAAAATCTTCACCAGTGACACATCTGACAGAGGTTTAATATTTAGAATATATAAAGAATTCAAAAAACAAAGAATCAAGAAAACAGTGACCCAATTAAAAGATGGGCTAAGGATCTGAGCAGAGAATTCCCAAAAGTTTCCACATTAAAAGTGTTTCTATTATAAGTGTAAACAGGCACATAGATACTGACAAAAATGTATTTTGGCATCTTTCTAAAACCTGAACTAGATAAATCTTACTAGATCTTTCTAAATCATTATTTCCACTGTGAGAGGTCACAGACTCTTTCAAGGACCATTCAGAATTGACATATATAAATTAGAGTTAGGGACTGACCAACTCACATAGAATATTGTACCCCAATCTCTGACATGTGGCTAATCTGTTTTAGCCAGAGTTATTATTAAGAATGACATATTCTTATTTTACCTGATCTTCATATATTGGTATTCTCAATTTAATCTCATTATTTCCTAAAACATTCTTTTTCGACAAGTGGAATTTCCTGTAAGTTGGTTGATCTACTTAAAATACTGAAGTATGACTTTTTTCAATTTTAGAAAATTCATCTTTCCAATTCTAATCTGTTACTGAATAATAACTTCCTCTTGATTCTGTCTGATCTTCCAAAGTCTCTGCACGACCTGACTTGAAATTTATTAGTTTATTCTGCTGATTATGAATAGGAGCAAGAATAATATGGCTACTGAGGCCTTTTCCGTCTGTTCTGCAGTGCTCCCTTTCCAGTCCTTCACCTCTGTACTCAGCCTATATCTGAGATCCCACTGTCACCTTACTTACTCCCCTTGAACAGGCAGCAAAGCCTCAGGAAGATCAACAGATTTGTCATACTGGGTCACATTCATGCTCAATTCCTGGCAGCAGCTTTTCTCCCTCCACGGAGCTAAGTGAGCTTTTATCACCGGAAAAGCGAGACACCAGAAGTACAGAGTATCTTCAAATATGGGCATCCTGTCAGACAATACTTAGACTTCTTCCTTCATGAAACTGAAGAGCTGTTCAAGGTACAAGCTACAAGGAGCGATTTTTTGTTTGATAATGCAAGCGTAATAAGAACTTTGCAAATACTGTGTGATGGGGACTGGAGAGATGGTTCTGCTTGCTGCACTTAAAGAGGAATCAAGGGTTCAGTTTCCAGAATCCAAGTTGTGCAGCTCACAGCTGCCTTTAACTCTAGCACCAGGGAATCTAATACACTCTTCTGGCCTTCACGGGCACCCACACATGCAGCATGTTAACGAACACCCCCACACACATAAATAAATCAAAAATATAAATAAAATTGTTAAAAATTCAATATATATTTTACTTGCTTTTTGTGAATTTCATGCACTACAACTTAATCATATTTAGCCACCCTCCCCTACCAGCATCCCCGACACAGGCTGCCCACAGGATTTCATGCATTTTGTCATACATGTTAAAACTAATTGAATCAAGTTCTTGTATCCAGATCTTGCTTGGTGTGAGCTCATGCTCTGGATTCTAGCCTATCTAGAGCCACTCCCTTAAAGAAGATCAGCTCTCTCACCCAGCAACGATCATCTATCCAGAAATGGACTCCTGCCCATTTCTCCAGTTCTATGTGGGTTTTGTTTTGTTTTGTTGTTTGTTTATTTGTTTGTTTTCTGGTTGAGGTAGGATGGGGCCTCTGCATGTTGTCACCATTGCTGTGAGTTCGCATAAGCAAGCTCCCTGAAGCCTGTAAGTCTGCTTCTTTATGGCCATGCACTACCTCTGGCTCTTACAATCTTTAAATCACTCTTCTGCAATACTTCCTGAAGTATTGGGTAAGGTCTAATATAGTCCAAGTACCCACACTCTGCAATCTCTCATTCTCTACACTTTGGCCAGTTGTGGCCTTCTGTGTTTATCACCCTCTGTTGTATGAAGAAGTTTCACTGATAAGAGTTGAGAGATGCATTAGTACCCTAAGGACACATCCACAATGGAACCTCTAAACCTAAGGCTCATGGAACATAGTGAGATAATATATTTTTATATCCCTACTATTGTGAGCCAACTTGGAAAGACAAGATTGCAGAAACCTTCACATGTAAGCTCAATGAGTAAGTTAACCTTGGGCTTCTACTCAGCTGCTATTTCTACTTCTCCATGACTTTCTCTAAGTGTACATCAAGCCTCCAAGCAGCAGAGGACAGGTTTCTCCAAGGCAAAGCACAGCACTTCAGTAGATTCGGGCTTCTTTCCCTTATGTCCGTATTTCTTTCCAGGTAAAGCCCTTGGGCTCAGCTTGGTTTCTTAGTTCAGTTCTTGTGTCAGTTGCTGTTGTCTAGTTAATACATAACATTGGCCATGATTGGTCCACACCTGTGACTGAGGCAGAAGGGGTGAAGCGTTTCTTAAATAATCCTGTGAACACTCCTCATGGAAGGATGAGAAATACAGGAACCAATGAAGTGAGGTCCAAATTATTATTTCCACTAAGATCTAGAAAAGCAAATAATTTATTTTTAAGAATTCATGTAATACTGGGCTTGGTGGTGGTGTGCATCATTAATCCATGCCTTTGGGAGGCAGAGGCAGATGGATCTCTTGTGAATTCAATGACAGCTTGGTCTACGTACTGAGTTCCAGACTGGCTGGGACTAGGGAGACCCCGTTAAAACAGCAACAGCAATGCAGTAATACTAACACTTAATATAAATTCAGTTGGTCTTTTTGGATAACGACAGTCACCCTGGAGGTCTACTAACATTTGATTCAGATGACTTAATTTTGATGGCTTAACATAAATAAGGAAGGGTACTTGTTGTATATAAGATGTAAATTGATGCCAGGAACATTGAATATTCATCTAAAATTTTTTTGTCTGAGATTAAACTATGATTTTTCAACGCATGGAAACTTCTTTTAAAGATGATTTCCTGTTTTATCTTTCTGTATGTCATACACAGACCGGAAGTCTGAGATTGAGAGCTGCTCTGTAAAACTTTGAACTTCATTTACCTTTGCTCCTCCAGAGAGATCTGGGCCTAAAAGGGGGAAAAACCCCAAACACATGGCATCTGATTGCTAAGAAATGCAGTGCTTTGCATGCAGATAAACCCTTGATTAATCTAGACATGGCCCTGTGAGTATTTAAGGCTTTGAATCCATTTCATGGCTAGAGAATTGAACGTGAATCTATGAGAAAGCTGGACTTGGATGTTTCGGGGTTTCCAGTAAGTGGCTACTCGAGTGATGGAAAAAGTGTTGGAAAAAAAAACAGAGAAAAAACTGCGTAGTAGTCAGCAAAGCACGCTTTGTCTGATTCACTTTAACACACACCATTAAAGGAGATATTTTTGAGTAAAGTTAATGAGCTTTTAGTGAAAACTGTCAAATCTTTCTTTAAAAAAGAAGTACCACATGTATCAAAGTCTCACAGGTATGAAAAACAACTGGCAATATGGAGTGGAAATGGATTGTTTTATTTTATGTCTGATAAAGCTATCTAAAAATTCCATGGGGATTATAAGAGAAAAAATGTAGTTACACAGGAATCAAGATGTGGTAACTGTCTTTTAGTCTAGTTTCTAATATAAGAATTGGTAAATCTGTTAAAATGTCACTGTCTGTTCTTGACCACATACAAATGCACATAACTTGGTGATTTCTTTTCTTGCTGCTATTCACCAATATTTTATATTCCTATGTTGGTTTGAAGTGGATATTGTATAGGGGCATTCTGGACTAAGTATGAGATATGCAAATTACTATCATTATTTATTTCTTCATTAACTTTTATACAGTTCTAATAATAATTTATCCTTTTATAAAGGCATAAATTCATAGGCAATTCTTGTAATTATGGTAGAAAATGGCTTTAGAATATAGTTTTGGAAGACTTGTGAAGATTTAGAATAATGTCTACATAAGGAAGATTTTTGTTCTCTATTTTTGCAACCTGTAAACTCAGTATCCTTCAGGATTATAAGATTCCTAGAGGAGTTTGGGTGTTGTGTTTTCATTCTAGTGAGCATCAGAAAATGATTTTAAAACACATGTAGAGATCATACACAATGCCATATACATAGTCATTTTCTTAGTGTTGGCACTGATGTGACCCACGTTACTCAAGGCATCACCCCTCTGTTGCAAAGTAACTGGGAAATCGTAGGAGAGGTGGTTTTGGCAAGAATCAGGACACACTAAATCAAAGCTCCAGATGCAGTTTCAGCGATTGCAGATTTTCATCCTCTTAGAAGACTTGTGATGTAAAGCTCAGGTCACACTCTCGAGAGTAACAAGCACTTGAGGAAACAGTCTGATTGGTGCCAGGATCTCTTCCCCTGGTTCTGGTGCTGAATTAACTTTGGTCTACAGATCTGATGTGGAGAATTAAACTAATGTGGAGCTAATGAGATATGACCTTGGTATACCTTTGTTCTGATTGGTAGATGAATGAGAAGTAACAAATATATTTGATAAGAAGCCTATGTATTCCTAATAATAAACCTAATAACAACTATGCTTGTTGATATATGTAAGTAACAGTCGGGACTTTGGAAGTTTCTATTTGTACTCAAGTCAGGTCACTTTGAGCTCAGTCTCAGATTGATGTTAACAGGACAGGCAATCACAAAAGCTGCAATCTGTGAGTAACTTGAAAAACGCTGCCTCTTGCAGTGGTCTTTCAGAAAGCACCTGCTACCATATGTCTTATTTATTAGAATAACTAAGATTGTACTAGATCTGTGTATTACTGGGAAGTTACCCTACACTTGCCAAAAATATCTTCTTCTTTGTAAAATTCTTACTGTTTAAATTTCCTATAATAACCTAAGAAGCATGTATGCTTCTGTGCTGAAAGTCTCAAATTCATTAATATGATTATTTCTAAGGGATGACATGAAAATATAAACTATACAAATCTGAATGTCCTTCTGGTTGGTGCTTCAGTTTCTCTGGAGCAGGATTTGCCTAGACTGAGCCTTACATGCCTATAGAAAAAATCCTTCCTCTTCATCCTGAGCGTGTTCTGGGTCTTATCCATGGGCCAGGTCAGTCTGAGATTAATTATAGAAGAGCATTTATACTTTGTGGGAGAATATTAGTCATGGGACAGTTGTGATGAGATGTTCATTATTCTTTGTTTTGGATGGTAGTGCTAACTTTTCTTATGATATTGAAGGTTGGATACTTTCTGATATGAAGCAAAAAGTCAGAAAGTTTCCATTAACTGGTAATTTCTGAAAAGCTGACAGAAATAATCCGTAGTATTATATCTGACCACTTTTTTCTCTAATTGATAACAGAGCTAATTGAATTCAGATTGGTAAAGTATTGTTGGCACCTGTGAAATCATCTGCTATAGTGATGGTTTGCCAGAAACAGAAACAGAAGGCTATGTATGCATCTTTTCCATCTAGGAAAAGATTTATTAAGGGAATTAATCATACAACTATGGATGTATACAAGCCCAGGATCTAGAAGGTGAATTAGTAGAGAAGATACTAGTTTCAGTACAGAGATGCACAGGCTGTGAACTTGAGGAAAACTGCTCATTTGGGGTTTAGTTTAAATCACAAGATAGGAAAAATTACAGCGTCATTGTTCACAGGAAACCAGGTAGGTACATTTCCCATTCTCATGGGAACGTCAGACTCTGTTCTATTCCTGCCTTTAACTGATTGGATGGAGCCCATACACACAGTGGAATACACCTTGCTTTATTCAGTATACTGATTTAAATGTTAATCACATCCAAAACACCGTCACAAAAATACCCAGACTCATCTTTGAGTCAAATATCTGATCACACTGTATCATACTTAAGTAGATATACAAAATTATGCATCATTTTCTTTTAGTCTTCAAGTGTATATACATATATCTTACAATATTTTTTTCTTTCCCCTTTTTGTAAACATTATAAAAGCACTGCATAGAGCTATTATTCTGCTCATGGTTAGTGGTGTACAGAATTCTGCGTTGTAAAACTTTGGCCAGATATACTCATTAGACTGTAATACTGATGAGTATTTGGGAGGCTTATAATTTGTGCTGCCATACATTTCCTTAACCAACATTAGCAGATATTCAATGGGCATGCAAACACTTGGGAGTGGACTTGCTGGGTTGTAGTATGGACATATTATCAGGATTAGTATCTCTTCTTTGCAAAGAAGTTCAAGAAAACTTCCTTTTTGTTTGATGCGTGGAAGTTCTTTTGGCCATACTTCATCTAAGAAAGTATATAAATATTCATAATCTCAAAGATTATAAGAAACCTGCTCATCTCTCTGAAGTATCTATTTCTTTTTCATAAACACACGAGATTCCAATGACAATGGACTAATCCACTTCTTTACAAGATATTAGGCACTGGTCTTGTGTACCTATGTGGAAATACTGCTGATTTTAGACTCTGCCTTTCTTGACAGCTATACCTTGGATGAAATTTATCTCCCCAAAGGTCCATATGTTAGAGAATTGGATCTCAGTTTGATGTTTTAAGAAATAGGGAGATATTTCAGATGGAGAGTGGAAGAGATTAAGGGACCCTATCTTAACTATGAATTATGTATTGTGTTGTGAACACGCATTAATCTAAATGCTTAGACCATAATGCCATCATTGTGAAACCTTATTAAGCCTTCAATGAAGGCCAAACCAAAAGAGTGAAGGTTGCTTTTGCTCATAGTTTGGAGGGGATGCAGCATGGAGGTTAGGCGTGGCAGCAGTAGCGAAGGCCTGGTGGCAGGTGTGGGAGCCCTGGTGGTCATCTTGAGTCCACTGTGAGGAATGATAGAACACATTGTTCAGTTTTCTCCTTTTCATTCAATCCAGGACCTCTGCTTGTAGAACAGCACTGCCCAAATCTAGAGTATTTTTTCCTCCATCAGTCAACCTAACCTAACCTAACCAGTCCTTCACAGACATACTCAGAGGCTTATCTCTTCAGGGATTCTAGACAGTCTCAAGATACAATCAGTATCAACAAACACCCACACCCAAGGGAAGGTAAATAAGAAGAGACAAATGTTCACACACCACACTTCACAGAGGTGCGAGAAATTGGAATTTTAGGTAAATTAGAAAATCATGTTTCAGGTGCATGAATTCATTTAAAGAATGGCAAAAATAGTACAAGGTGTAACTAGTTCTTGAGAGTACTTAACTCAGTCTCCTTTTCTATGATGAGTTTAATCTCCTTTGATTAAAGAGATACCAAAGGAGACAAGGCAAATATGTCTTGTCTTCAAGTCCTCAGAGACATGTTCCTCTACCATTTCCTGATCTCTGAGTCTGTATATTATATAATGTTCTGCCTATAAAGGTGTCAGGTTTGAAGGTGATATACATCGGACTCCATCAATGTTCAACATTTGAATTGGGGTAAGATACAACATAGCCCATGGTAACAGACACAGTGGAAATCTGTCTTGCATCAAAACAGTGATGGCATCTCTCCTTCCCGAGCTGGTACAGGTATTTCATAAGAAGATATTGTCTGAAGAATATTTGAAGAATGGTTTGATCTGGTAACTAATCACACTATAAGATCACACTGCTTCAGGTCTAACAATTGTCGATGATCACCTAGTCATAGAAAAGGCAAAATCTGTAATCTGTAATGCAAGATGCAGATTTAATAAGCCCTAGGGAATTATAGTCATGTCCACCATGCGGTGGGGAGACTGATGAGTAGATACTGATTGATGGACGGCATAATTATGCTCCCTGAATTAGCACAGTAAAGCTTTAAAAACTGTATAAACAACAATCAAAGAAAAGCAGCAGACTGATAGTTCAGATGTAATGTTTAAATCATCACATTGCTGAACAAACTATGCAATTGATAACATACTTAAATATTAGAGGATTGTTAAAAAAAAACACTTAAAGTCACTCATTTCTAACAATACAATATCATGCCATTACTGTACTGTATGACAAGATTATTTATCACAACCTCGCTTCCCAGTCAATAGACCAAGACCACATAATTTTAGAACATTATTTTTACCAAAGAAATAAGAAATGATGAAAGTAAATTTTAAAATCTACATTGAACTGCCAGATTGTCTGTGATTGTTTTCAGTACAATTTTAATAAAAATTAGTTTAAACAAGTTGTCTTGATATATAAGGTGTTAAATGTATCCATTTTACTGCATATTAGATGAATAGTCTATTTTCTTCCAGATTTTCAACATAAGCACACATTGTAGGCATTGTAGGATTGGCTCCAGATAACTGCAATAAAACAAGTATTGCAATAAAATAAGCCACATGAATGTTTTAGTTTCCTAGTGCATATAAAAGTTATGTTTATACTCTACTGTAGTCCAAAATATGTAATAACATTATATCTAAAACAGCAATTTAATATCATAACTTAAATGCTTTACTGTTAAAAAAACAGTAATAATAGTATGAACTTCCCATGAGTGTTTTCTTGATGGTAGAAGGTCATGATTTAGTGTCAGCTGGCGTCTGTTGATCAATTTGCTTGCCAGTGACAGTTGTAATCCTTAAAATGGACAATAAAGTTCATTTCGTTATGTGACCCCTCATGAAATGCTGTCCTGTAGTGTGGTAGTGGTGGTGGTGGGAGTGATGTTTGTTTATCATTTGATTATTTGTTCATGGCCTCATACTTATGTCAGTCTCTACCTCATTCTTTCATTCAGGCATGAACCACCAGGCCCAGCTCATTCTCTGCAGTGTTTGATGCTCCTTAATAGTACTTTGCCCAAAATAAAGCTGACAAAAATGATATCAGCCCTGTCCAAACTTTCTGCTGCTTTACGAGCTAAGTTTATATAAATTCTAAAACCTTCTCAGTCATGCCTCTAATGCTCACAGCAGCATCTCAAAACTCAGATATCATCACAAAAAAACTGCCTATGATTTCTCCTCCAGAATCAATTCCTGTTCTGTTAATCTTCTGAGAGCACAGAAATTCATTTGCAGCCCCCAAGTCTGCATATATATTTAGTTCCACTATTGTTTCCTCCATCTGCAGGTTCTTCCTCTGCTGAAGTTCTGAAATCCTCGTGATTGCCAAAGAGTATTGGAACTAGTTCTCCAGACTCCTGTTAATACCGACATTTGGATTGCTTCCTGTGAATAAGAATCACAAATGCTCTTAATGGAATCTAGTAAGATCTGTCCTTTCCATAAAGTTTTTTTGTATTTACCTTTCCCAGATCCATCATAGGAATGATTCTGTATGACATTTCTTATATAATAAGATGTAAAAAAGGAATTTTCTCCACAGTCCATGCACTGTGAGCGAATGGATGCTACTTTAGTGAGTAATAAAACTATGTAAATCTTATTGTATATCTCCATCAGAGTTGATGGGTAACCTATATTGTCAAAAATCATTAATAACTTGAAAGAAATCTTTTTAGTATTTAGTATTAACACTGGGTTTGAAATCTTCTGTAGCTAATCTGTAAACAGATTAGGCATTGTTGCAGACATTGTGGAAGACAGACTACATTCAGTATAATTTTAAAAGATGCTCTAACTTTTGGAGTGGTAAACAAGCACTGTCTGCTTGATTCAATAAACTAACCAGCTGCTTGATTTCTTAAAAATGTCAGCTTATCCTTTGCGATTACCATGTTTATCTTTACTTTGAGAGAACACCTTGACTTGGACCTTTAGCAATGGTGGAATACTAAATACTTTAAGGACTCTTGGAGATCAGCTGTGGAGAGTACAGTCCATCAGTGCCAGGAGGACATGTGGAGCAGCTGGTCACACTTCATTTCTTTTTCAGTCTGAGCTGTCTATAACCTTGGCTGTTGAATGATGATGCTATGTTTAGGATGAATCTTCCCAGCTCAGTTAAAACAGTCTACAAAATCTGGCATAGATATGCCCAGAGGTTTTTATCTAAGGTGATTCCAGATCCTCTCAAGTTGCCAGTCAGTATTAACCACCAGAGGGTGTCAAGCACAGAATGTTATAGTCTGTATCTGAAATATCTTCTAACTGCCCCTGTTGAAAAGGCTTGTGGCATGTTCCATGTTACTACTTCAGATTAGTAAAGCCTTAAGAGTCAACTCCTGAGCCAGTGAAATGATCCAGTGGGTAAAGGAACACGCCACTAAGCCTGAAGAAATGTACTATGTACTATGTGGTGCTATTCCTTGGGAGACATGGAAAAGCATCTGTTCACTCACTCCACATGCAAATAATGAGAGACCAAAGTAACACTTACCAGTAAAGGCCAACTTTGTGAACCAATGAGTTTATTGGGAGTTACTTAAAGGAACCTATATGACTCAAAGGCAGCAAAATCATTAAAACCCATTCCAGCATGGGTGATATCTCCTGAAAGTTAGAACTCTGCAGATCTCTGAGTAAAGTGCTGTCAACTTAACAAGTTCAAGAGTATCTCCTCCTACCTACAATCTGTCTTCACCGATTATATAATCTTAGGTAAGGTGGAGCACTGTAACTTGTAAATTTCAGGAACTTCCTCAGTTTTATGAATTATTTAGCTCCTGGATCTTAAGTGGCTTTCTTCCAGAATGGGAAGTTTTAATTAAGAGGAAATTGTTATTTAAGAATACAGAAGGAGTTAATGGCCTCCTGCAGTTGTCTGTTATCCTCAACCTTAGTTCTGTGACACATGTGCATTCCCCAACACACACAAATAAATAAAGGAATAAATAAGCATAATTTGAAAATTTCAAAAGACAGGAATGGAGAGATCATTCAGTGGTTAAGAGCCCTGACTGTTCTTTCGAAGTCCTGGAATCAGTTCCTAGCACCCACATGGTGGTTAAACCCATCCATAACTCCAGTTCCAAGGGATCTGACATCCTCTTTTTCTCCTGTGTGGAAAATTCACACACATGGTGCACTTACATACATGCATACAAAACACTCCTACACATAAAATTAAAATAAATAAAAATCATATTTAAAAACTTGTTCAAAGAGTTCATTCCTCATGCAAGATGTCAAAAGACAGGAGAGAAATGAGGAGACAGGTATTATCGATGGGAAAAAAGAAGGTACATTAACTGAAGAGAGAGGAGGGTGCTTAAACAGGGAGAGAGGAGAAATAAATAAAGATTAGAACCTATGGGAAATCAAAGAGAGAAGTATTAACTCAAAAACCTACTGAAAAATACACATACAGCATCTGAACATGAATGCATTTGTGTATCTGAAGGTTATATAACAAGAAACACAGTCTCAGACAGTAGAAACCTCCCTTTCAGTTGTTAAGGTCCAAAAGATTCCCAAAATAGCACAGGCTATTGCTACAGCTGTTGATTACCATGAAGAACTTAAAGGTAAGACCTGATTGATGGAGACAGGACATAATTAGGAGAACTCAAGCTTCTATGATCTTCCAACATGAGCTGAAGACCACTGGCTCTCCAGAAATCTTCTAGGCTTTCATCATCAGGTTGGAATGCCGAGGCATCAGTCTTGTGGATTGAGCAGCTACCAGAGATAATCAGCTGCTCCAGCATGAAGGTGGACTCTGTTGCAGTATCTAGTGCATATCCTGCAAGTCAGTCTAATAAATCACCTTGGTATTATATATTCATTCTACTGAATCTGGTTCTCTAAAGGACACTAACACAGACATTTAAGATCGATGTGGCTTCAGCATCAACACTTGCTGCTTCTCCTTGGAATTCTGTTATTGGAATGACATTTCTTTAAACAGATCTCTGCTGGCTTCCAACTCTTCTGCAATTTCTATACCTTTTACACTCTTCTTGTAATTAAAAAAAAAGTGTCTTTCATTAGATTGTGTTTTGGCTTAAGGGAAGATTATTCCTGTTTCAGTCATCCATTAGATCACTACAGCTTCCCTATCAGCAAGAACTTGATTTACATTCACTAGCATAGCTCTATTCACTTCCTTTACAAATAAATACATTTTTTTTGGCATTTGCAGTTTAACTAACTTGTATCAGAGCCTTAAAATTTCAGACTGTCTTTATCCTTACACTGGACATGTCTTCCTCACTAAAGCACGTCATAGTTGGTCATTAGTACCATTTCTAGTTTTGGTGTATGTGGGTGTGTACATATTCATCTGCATATGTGTACACTAGTATGAGCAGGTATACATGGAGGTCAGAAGTAGATGTCAGGTGTTTTCCTCTCCCACTGTCTACATTATGTTTCTGAGACTGTGTCGACCAGTTAATTGGAGCTCACCTATTCAGCTAGACTGGCTGGGCAGTGAGGCCCCAGGATCATCTTGTTTCCACTGTCACTTTCCTGGGATTACAAATACATATGCTACCTTGCCTAATTTCCTTTTTAAAAAAAATGTATTTTATTTTATTGCTTTGTTGTTGTTATTGTTGTTTTTATATGGATGCTTGGGATTTGGATTCAGATCCATCTCCAACATCCACATTTCTAGTTTCTGATATAAAGGGAGAGATGTGTAAGTCTCTTTTTCATTTAGTACTTAGAGGCCATGGTATGGTCATTGACTAGCCTAGTTTTAGTGCCATTGTGTCTCAAAGAAGGGAATCCTGAAGGATGACAGAGGGATAGCCAATGGCTACCTGGTGGAGTGACCAGAACACAGAACATGGTACAATACAAGTTTTATATGAGCATGGTTTGTGGCATTCCACAACAATTACAATATTAGAATCATTGATCACCATTATGGCTATCAAACAGATAAACTGACAAAGAAGCATTTAAAATATTGTGAGAATTCTAAAGTGTAATACAGAGACAAGAAGGGAGCACATAATGTGGGAAAAAATGCCACTAATAGACTTGCTGAGTGTGGGCCACAAGGTGCTCCCAGGTATAACACATGCAAGAACCCCAAGGACAATGAAAGGAAGCATAACAAAGCACAGGTGTGCAGAGCACTGAACACCCCAGGAATCTAAGTGCTTCATGTTAATATAACTTCCAGTGCATAATGGGAATTTTGAGTTCCTATTTACACTTTTAAAAACTTTTAGAGAATTTATTTGCTTTGGGGGGGGGCGTGCAAGTGTGCTATGCTGAACACATGGATCTCAGAGAACCGCTTGCAAGACTTGTTCTGTCTTTCCCCATTGTGTCCCAGAGTTTGAGCTCAAGTCATCAGGCCTCATGGCAAGTGCCCTTATTCAGTGAGTCATCTTGCTGGCCCACATTTAAGTTTCAACATTTACAAATACCTCTTAATTCGTTCTGTATAAAGATGTTCAAAAGTGATGTTTTGTCCCTACAATTTATCAAATAGTAGAAAAAGGCTCTGAGTTTATTTATAAGACACTGTGCAACATCCATGTTGCAGAGTAACAGCAAGAGTAGTTGTAATGGATTGGAATGGCAGAGAATCCTGCAAAGGCACAGTGACACTGAAGAAAGACCCTGAGGAAGAAGAACATCTAGACTTTAAAGGTTTGAAGAGATGTTGCAGGTTGATGACTTTAATAGATGAATTAATAGATGAATTCCTGGAAAAAAAAATAGCTCATATTAAAAGCAGAAGTAGTTGAAATGGCTATGAATGGGCCATGGATGAGTAGATAGTAGCAGATGAGGCCTATAGGAGACCAGACTTTCCCTCGAAAGAATATGACTAAGGAAACCAGAATATATAACCCTAAATCATGCATATTTTGAGGATTATCTCAAATTAAGTAGAAATTATCCTTTTGTAGATAAAATTGACAGTCTAAAAGGATATCTCTCTATCTAAGATTGTTTCTTCTTCATAGCAGGAATCAAATCAAATTACCAAAGCCTCTCTAAAGACAGGACTACCAGAGTTGAAGGCTAAAGAAGAGGAAAAGATGAAGTCCTCAAAACTAACCCCATTCTTCCATATTAAGTACTTTTCCTGTTGCCCCAATAAATTATATGCCAAAAGCAACTTAAAAGAGAAAGAGATCATTCTGGCTTATAGTGAGGGAGCACTATGCATCATGGAATAACAGGCATGGCTGTGAAGAAGCTTGAGGCAACAGGCCATCTACAGTCCGTAAGCAGAGGGTAATTAATGCTGATGCCCAGTTTTCTTTTACACTTTTATTTCAGCCCACAGTATCATCCCTTGGAATTGTACCTACCACATTTAGACTGAATCTTCCCACTTCAATTAAGAGAAACTACAAATTTCCTTACAGACACATTCAAACATTTGACTTTTAGGTGACTCTAAGTACTGTCTGACAATAAGAATTAAACTTCACGTACCCCTTTACATTTCTTCTATTTTCGAGGAATCTCCCATGTATACATCAAGTATTATTGTTCTCTAACTTATGTTATGTTTTTCTTTGCTTTTTCTGTAATTGCTTTTGAGGGTCTGTCTCAACAAAAACTGTGAAGATTAGAGGTAAATTTTTTTTTCTATTGTTGAAAAGAGTAGTTAGGGGTCAGGCTATGCAGGATCGTAAATATCACATTAATGTGTTTTCAACTTAAATAGAAAGTAAAATCTTATGATATTTCAAATAGAAATAAATAGTTGTTTTCTCTACAAACTTGACAGGAAAAATAAAAGTGTGGTTGCTCTATGTGTTATCTTTCTCATTGCTGTGTCAAAACATTTGAGAAGTATATGACTTTGGAGTGCTCAACCCCAAAAGGGATCTTTATATCACCTTCACCTGACTCAGGGAGCATCATGGAAGATAGGTATTAAAAGCATCAGAGGTTAAAGAAGGATTCTGTGGCACATTCTGGACATGACAAAGTGGCTGTATCCATGAACTCAGTATAACTGTGGATTTCTGCGCTAGTCCTGCACAAGATTAAACCCATCAGCATTTCATCATGGAAAGCAGAAGGACTTATATAGATTCATTAATCATTGAGGGACTGATGCCAGTTATGGTAGCTAGGAAAGGCTGTTTCCTTTCTTCCGTGGGATGATTACTGACACACTGTGTATCATCCTGTAAATAACTTCCAGCTATGCTTTCTACAGGCAACCTTCATTAAACTCAGAAAAAAAAACAAACAAACCAATACATGAAAGTATGTGGGATACTTGTTGAGAAGAAGGGTTTCTGCAGAAGGAGGTGGATTTGTGATAGCATATTAGGGATGAAAGGACAAAAATTCATTATATTCATACACAAAAGTGTTAAATTAAAAAAAAAACCTGAATAAAAGTGTTAGGGTCAGACAATGGAGAACAAACCCCATGACTCCACTATGATGCAAAAAGGAAAATTGATTTACATAATTTGGCAAACAAAGTGAATCAAGTGACTCACTGGGCTGCAGTCATTAAAGCCAGATCAGGGAACTACAGTGTGCTCTCCAGGGTGCAGCCAGCTTTTAAAAGTTCCATAGCTGAGTGGCTCTGTGGGCTAGTCCAGCCTTGGAATTGATTGGTCCAGAACCTGTCTGTCCCTCAGGGATTATTTTTATTGGACAATTCAGACCTTGTAGTACATGGGTTCTTGGCTTGGCGCCAGAACTGCAGACTGAAGTGTTAGGGCAGGATGAAGCAGGGTGCAGCAAGGGATTAAAACTTAAGAGGTCTGAGTTTGCATTGTCCCTAGAGCCCCTTGATAAGTGGATTAAATCTTCAAGCCAAGCATTTTGCAGAAGCAGAAAAAGCAGTTAGATGGCACACTTCAGGGGAGAGGGGCAGTAGTTTGGGACAATTCTGTGACCTCACAGACATAGCCATCCAGGGATTGACTGAGTTGCGCATAGTGAGTGTGCAAGATTGTGAGCTGGATGGCTTACATTCTGGTCCTGATAAAATTGGTGAGCGCATTAAGGATACAGGTTCACAAGTAAGGAGCAGAAGAAAAAGGAGCAGTGGGCCCATTATTGCTGTGAGTATGAAGGTTAACCAGGGAGACCTTGAAAACAGGGATTCATACCAGTTCTGGTGACTAAGTCTATCATTTTCTCGTTCTGTCAATCTTTTCCTAATCTCAGCCAGAGACTGTCTTATGATCCCAGAATGGTCAACATAAAAGCAAGATTGTTCACCCGGAGCAACACAAAGTCCTCCTCTTTCAAGGAAAAGCAGGTCCCGCCCTGTTTATTTTGTAGAGTTACCATAGCTAGGGAGGACAGAGAATCGTCCAAGTGTCAGATAGATTTTTCAAGGGACTGGACGTCTACAGCCTGCTGGAGGGCATGGTAGTTCTGATCCTGTAGGATAAGCATGGAGGTGCTTATTCCTGTAGCAGAAGCAGTGCCTATTCCTAGTAGGGTAGTTAGGACAATGGCTGCTGTGCCTATTGCACACTTGGGCCTAGTCCAAATTGAGAGCTTAGTTTCTACTTCAAGGTCAGTCCAGTAATATAAATGGGGAACCAGCTGGACCAGGACACAAAAATCATTAGTCTGATTGAATGTCCAAAGAATGGAATCAAGTGGTTAATCCAGAAGTGCAAACCCACCAGGTGGAATTAGGAGGCACCGTATATGGGTGTGTACTGTTGTTTATGGCTCTGGTGTTACAAAGGTGTTGGTAAAAAGGGGGCACATTTCCCATTGCAGAGGTCCACATAACCCTTGGCTATATACGTGAGTAAGGGTAAGCACTTTCCTCCCTGTGGAAGGAGAAATTCTACAAGAGGCTGGGTTAAGGGTATTAATATAAAACCCTTGGAGGGCTAGGCCATCATAAATGGGGGCCCAGGATCCACGCAGAACCAGCAGTTGGCTGTAAGATCAGGGTTGGTGCTGTTTACAATGGTGAAAGTAGCATTTAAGAGGCTTAAGGGCCCAGGAGGTGGGGGCCTTCGGATTATTGGAGTGTCTGTGGGGGATGCAGAGGTGAAGGCTGTTTGTAATATAGTTTGGGCTGGTTGCCCAGTGGGCTGTGAAATTGCTGGGGCCGGTCTGACAGGGGTCCCCTGGTCTGGGCCTGCATGTAGACAGACTGTAAAGAGTACTCCTGGGTCAGTTCCTGAGGCACAGAGCCTTAGTCCCCAAGCTAAGCCATTTATCCATTCGTGCTGTTGCCCAACCTCTCTTCCATTTGGGGTGAAGTTTAAGGTTATAGGATTACAATTAGATGAACAGGGACCTCCCAGGCCTCCCCCAAGTTTTTCTCCCCCACCTAGGGAATATGATCCCGGAGCCTTGATCCAGTAAACGGGTCTTTAGACACAGTCTCAGGAAGTGCAAAAATATGCCTCAGGTCCTCTACAAGTTCCCTTCCAGCTTCCATTGCTTGCAGAGCAAATGTAGAAGTAATGATTCCTGGTCCAGCTGTGGGGAGCCAGGTATTTGCATCCATATGATAGAGTTCCCGGGCTGTGGGTGGAATGATCCCAGGTTCCGTCTAGATCACAGAGGTCAAACATGATGGAGGGGAACCAGGTGCCAATGGGTCCCAGGTAGGAGGTTTCATTCACCGTTTTTCCCGTTGCCATATTGTTGACTACCCAGGTAAGGGTTTTGATATCATGGGGAGATTTGGAAGGAAAGGTTGGGTCTATAAGAAGACATAAAAAGACAGCAAAGATTAAGAAACAGCAAAGAACCAAGAGGTTCTTTGGAATGTCGTTTTACCCAGACAAGGTCTCCGGACTTGAACCTGTGTGGTTGGCCTGTGGCAGCTTGTAGATGTGTGTCAGCAAAGGAAAATGTCCTGTGCAGTCTGTAAGGCCTGTATGGACTTAAGGAATTGAGACTCAGATAAATAAATTAACATACCTGACGGCAGCTTAGGGAGCAGGAGGGGAAGTCTTCCATACATGATTTCATAGGGTGTTAAGCACTGGGTATGGGGGTGGATTTCTAACTCTATATAGGGCGAATGGTAGGTGGCCCATTCAGTCATCACCACTTTCTACGGTTGTAGCATGAAAAAAGAAAGCAAAGAGCAGTTTTCTCTCTGTCTGCTATGAGGGATAGACTTAGGCCTGACTGACAACTGAGTAGCCAGTGGCTTAAGGGAAACGCAGGGAGGCTGGGGAGAAGAGAGGCGGGCGTGGGATGAGGCGTCCATCTTGGAAGCACACTCCGGGGGCTCCTGTGATCAAACTGCAAGCTCAGTTATAGGAAATCTCCCTTTCCCTCCCTCTGGAGATGAACTTTTTGTGAGTAACATGGAATAAACTAATCTGTCTAAAGAACATTCTCTGTTCGTTCAGTCGGTTCAAACCCGGGGGTGGGATGAGGCTGAATGCCAGGTCCTTTTGTGAGAAAATTTATACAACAAGGGTTAATTTATTTAATGTCTTTTTAAGGGTCAGATTCATCCTTTCTACCTGTCCTGAAGTTTGGGGGTGATATGCACAATGTAGCTTCCAGTTAGTCCCCAATGTTTTAACTAGCCCCTGGGTTACTTTAGAGATGAATGCTGGTCCATTGTCTGATCCAATCACAGAGAGGAGTCCATACCTTGGTATTAATTCATCGATGATCTTTTTAATTAGTACTGATGCTGTTTCTCCTTTTTTGGGAAAGCTTCAACCCATTCTGAAAATGTATCTACAAAAACTAAAATGTATTTATAACCATACCTGCCAGGCTTTACCTCAGTGAAGTTCACTTCCCAATGGCCTCCTGGTGCAGTGCCCCTATGTCTTTTAGCTGGGGGCATGTTACTTCCTTTAGGGTTGGTCACTTAACAGGAAAGATATCTGGAGAGGCTGTTTTCAATTATTTTAGTTAAACTGAAAATGTGATATGGGGTCAGCAGCTCCAGTAGTTTTCTCTTTCCCAGATGGGTTCCTTTATGGAGCTTGTATATTAGGTACTCTGCCAAATTTGGGGTAAAATGAGTTTTCCATCAAAGGTGTATCTCCATCCATGTTTGAGCTTCGTGTTCAAAAGAGTGGCTAAGTTCTGATTGTCCTGAGCTGAGTAGGAGGGCTCTTTTGGCAAGAGAGGACAAATAGTAGCCTTGGGGCAGTTAGAGCCGCCTCCTCGGCTGCAAAGTCTGCTCTCCTGTTCCCTTGTGCTCTAGAGAATTTCTTTTCTGATGGCTTGGGCAATGCATGATGGCCAGTTTCTTGGGTAGCCAAAAGGCTTCCAGGAGGCCTAGGAATTCTTGATTATTTTTGACAGTTTTTCCTTCGGCTGTTAGGAGTCCTCTTTCTTTGTAAATAGCCCCATGGATATGAGCCAGGTGAAAGCATAGTGGCTGTCCGTGGAGATGTTAACAGTTTGACCCACAGGCTCAGTTTAAGGGCCTGTGTCAAGGCAATGATTTCGGCCTTCTGAGCTGATGTCCCAACTGGTAGAGAAGAAGCCCAGAGTGTCTGGGATGTAGTGACCACCACTACCCCCACGTACCTGGTTCCCTCCTTAACAAAACTGGAGCTGTCCTTGAACAGAACCATGTGGCCATGGGGCATCCGTTAGGTCTCCTTGAGTTCTACGCACTCCGTGGAGCACTTCTAGACAGTCATGCATGATTTCAAGGTCCACTTCCAGTAGCAGGGTAGCTGGGTTGAGCACAGTACTGGAGAGGGACTGGATACTTGGGACGGGCTTAAGGAGCAAGGTCTGATAATGGGTCAGTCGGGCACTTGTCATCCAGCGGCCAGAGGGGGTTCTGAGGACGCCCTCAATCAAGTGAGGGCTGGCGACTGTTCGGGGCTGTCCCAAGGTTAATTTATCAGCATCCTTGACTAACAGGGCTGTGGCTGCAATGATTTGGAGGCATCTTGGCCATTCTGTCACTACAGGGTCAAATATTATTGACAAATAGGCCACAGTTCTCTTCCAGGGCCAAAGTTGTTAGGTTAGGACCCCTTAGGTATCCTGGCCCACTCATCCACAAAAAGTTGGTAGAGCTTGTTGACATCTGATAGAGCTAAAGCTGGGGCTTGCAATAAAGCCTCCTTAATCTTTTGGAAGGCCCTTTCCTGAGTCTCAGTCCATAGAAAGGAATACTCGTTTTCTCAAATAGTCTCATACAAGAGTTTTGCTAACTCAGCAAAGCCAGGTATCCATAGAAGACAGAACCCTGCTGACCTCAGGAACTCTGGCAATTGTCTGTGGATCCTCAGAGTTGAGATCTCTGTGACAGCCTGTTTTCTGGCTGGTGACAGCCATCTTTGTCCATCCCTTAGTATGTATCACAGATACATTACCTCTGAAGCACAGAGTTGGGCCTTCTTGGTGGAAACCTTGCACCCCAATCAGTCCAGGGTGTGGAGCAACTCTTTAGTGGCTCAAAAGCAGGTGTTCTTGTCCTCTGTGGTGATCCGGAGATCGTCTACATATTGTAGAAGGCTTACCTCTGGGTGTGAGGACTAATACTCCTTTAAGTCATGGTGCAGGGCTTTATCAAAGATGGTGGGAGAGTTCTTGAACCCCTGCGGTAGCCGCATCCAGGTGAGGTGTCCATTGAACCCCTGCGCCGGGTCCCGCCATTCGAAGGCGAAAATGTGTTGGCTTTCCTTTGCCAAGGTTAAACTGAAGAAGGCATCCTTAAGATCTAGAACAGTATAAACCTTTCTCTCTGGGGAGAGAGAACTCAGTAGCGTGTAAGGGTCGGGGGCACTATGATGATGTCCTCCACCCTTTTGTTGACCTCTCTCAGATCCTGCACTGGGCGAAAGTTGTTGGTCCCTGGCTTTTTGACTGGCAGGAGAGGGGTGTTCCAAGAGGACTGACAGGGAATCAGAATACCAAATTCTCTGAGGCAGTCTATGTGTTTTGCAATTCCTGATGTGACTTCCAGGGCCATTGGATATTGTTTTATCCTGACAGGCTGGGTGGTAGCCTTTAAAGTTATTACAACTGGAGGTTATTTAATGGTTCTTCCCGATGGGTTAGTCTCAGTCCAAACCCCTGGAATGGAATTTTGGAAATCCTGGTAGATGGTGGTCTGATCTTGTCTAGCGTTTGGCTGATCATGGAGCTTCCATTCTTCCTCTAATTATAGGCGAAGGACATAAGCCATGTTTGGCATAGTCACGTTGGGAGGGCCTTTCCTGGTAAAATGAATTTGAGCCTTCATTTTGTTAGTAAATCTCTTCCTAGCAGGGGTACGGGCATTCTGGGACCACCATGAAGGAATGGGAGACCTTGTTTTTTTCTAGGTCCACTTTTCTCCTTGTAGTGCAAGGGTGCTGGGTGATTCCCATGGCCCTCTGTACCCAGGTTCATTTGCTAGTTAGTTTTCCCACAGGCTCCTTTAAAACACAATATTACACCTCACTATCAACTAGGAAATCAACGGCTTGTTCCTTCACTTGCAAGGTGACCCAGGGCTCATGGTGGAGGCTTGTCAAGCCCAGGCCCCTTCATTTCTCTAAGCCCACCAATTCCAAAACCTTAGGAGGAGGGTAGGTTTGTGGTCCCCTCTGATGGGGGCAATCTTTGACCCAGTGCCCCAATTGTTTTCAGGAGGCACACTGATCTCTTTTTAATTTTGGCTGGTCTCCTTGGGAGGGCCTTGGGGCTCAAATTTCTCTTAGGATGTTTGTTCCATTTCGGGTTTGCCACCTTCTCAGCCAACAGAATTTTAGCCAATCCCTTGGTTTGTCTTTCCTTGGAGGTATCTCTGTTGTTGAAAACTTTAGTAGCAATGGCCAATAATTCAGACAAGTTTTTACCTTCAAAACCTTTCTAATTTTTGAAGTTGTCGTTTTATGTCTGGGGCGGCTTGGTTGGCAAAAGCCATGTTGACAGCCATTTGGTTTCTGGGGACCTCAGTATCAATAGGAGTCTAGGTTTTAAAAGCTTCAGGAAGGCGTTCTAAATAAGCCCCAGGAGACTCATTTCTTTCCTGCACTGCCTGACTGACCTTGAATAGGTTTGCAGGGCGTTTAGCAGCCATCTGGAGACACCCCACCCCATAAGAATCTGGAGATAGACGTTTAGTCGCTCCCTACCTTCCAGAGTATTGTGGTCCCATCCCTCATTGGGGCAAGTGAGTGGAAATGCAGCCAAGATCAGGTCTTCATTCTTGGTTGGCCGCCCATCATCCCCAGGGACAGAACATCTACATTTCTGGATGATGCGGTTTCACTCCTCCGTGGTGAATAGGATGTTTAATAACTGCTGACAGTCATCCCAGCAGGTTGATGGGTGAATAGTACAGTGTCTAAAAGAGAAATGAGGAAGAGGCTGGGGTTCATGCTCTCCAGGCCTATCGCATTCCTGGAGGCGGGCGATAGGGGGAAGGAAGGAAATCCTCCTCGGGAATGGAGGGGAGAATCCTGGGTCTGGGTGAGCTCTTGGCTTGGGCCTTTCTTAAGGGGAGCAGGGTGGTTGGCCCTTTTGGCCTAGCTGTGGGCAACATGGGGCACAACCAATCAGGGAGTTTGGCGACCAGATACTGCAAACTTAGAACATAAGGGATCTGGTCAGAATGTCCCGGCTGGCTGAAAATAATTCCTTGGACTCTGTAAATGAGAGATAAGTTAAGGATCCTTCTGGTGGCCAG
This sequence comes from Eospalax fontanierii, assembly GCA_035773235.1. Classification (NCBI taxonomy): domain Eukaryota; kingdom Metazoa; phylum Chordata; class Mammalia; order Rodentia; family Spalacidae; genus Eospalax; species Eospalax fontanierii. The sequence continues at coordinate 64,324,988 of CM069536.1, forward strand.
TGAAAGGGCCACTCCATAGTGCAGAGAGTCGGGAGGTAAGCCAGTTTGACACGGAGTTCAGACATGGTAGAGCCTGCCTGCCTATAATCTTAAAAATGGTTAAGGACTAGATCAAGAGGAGGAGTTGAGACCTTAGTTGAGACCTTCTGACCCATAGTAGGATATACCTAAAAACAAACAAACAAACAAACAAAAAAAACAATATGAGGACAGGGATGAGGATCAGGAGAAGTAAGATAGGAATACGATAGTGGGGGCCGAGCTCCAAGAAAAGGAAGAGAGTTTGAGAAGGCGGGTCCCTCTTAGGGGATGCAAGAACCTCGCAGCATGTAGAGTTGACTGAGAAAATGGCTCCTGTCCCTGTTCCAGACAGGTCTGGCCAACCCGGATTCAAAGTCCGGGGGGCGGGACACAGACTCTGGGTCTGATAGACCTGGATTCCACATCAGGTTTATCTGCGACCCCCTAACAGAGGAGGAGTGGAGGCATTCCCCATCCCCTCCAACTAGGAGATCAATGGCACGACCACCAGAGCTCCGCTGAGCCCCAGTTTGTGCGGACTACCAAGAAAAATAGACAGAGAAAGAAAAAGAGAGAGAGAGCAGAAGAGGAGGTGCTCACTGATGCAGGCCCCACTGGCATGCTCCTGTGAGTCGGGGTTTATGCTTCCTTGTCTCAGTGGGACCTCAAAATGTTAGGGTCCGACAACGGAGAACAAACCCCACAACTCCACTATGATGCACAAAGGAAAATTTACTTACATAATTTGGCAAACAAAGAGAATCAAGAGGCTAGCCAGGCTGCAGTCCCTAAAGCCGGATAGCAGAACTGCTGCGTGCTCTGGAGGGTGCAACCAGGTTTTAAAAGTTCCGAAGTTGCGTGGCTCTGTGGGCTAGTCCAACCTTGGAATTGGTTGGTCCAGAACCTGTCTGTACCTTAGGGATTATTTGTATTGGAAAATTCAGACCTCCTCCATGGGGTCTTGGCTTGACACTAGAATGCTAGTTGAAGTGTTACACCCGGAATGTAGCAGGGCGGGGCAAGGCGATTAAAATTTAAGAGGTCTGAGTTTGCTTTGTCCCTACAAAAGGAAACAATTTGAGGGAAGAATGGTTTTCATTTGACTTACAGTTCAAGGACATACAGGCTATCAGTGGAGAAACAGGTCATACATACAATCTGGTCAGAAAACAGAATGAAAAGGACATGTAGCCAAGTTACAGAATCTCAAAGGCCCCTCAGTGACCCACATCCTCCCATTCCAAATGTACAATCTTCCCAAACATCACCATCAGCTGGGGACCAAATGTTTAAACTCATGAGCCTGGGAAAACATTTCACATTCAAGCCACTGTAGTTTGAAATGAAGAAAGACTTGTATGAATAAACTGTCAAGAGATAAGGATTGTCTTTCACAGAAGAGATAAGAAATTTCAAATATTCTAAATATAAGAGTACCAAGAACCTCAGAAGATTTAACCAAACAGCTATTAATCTTAGAGTTGGTCAATAAATTAAAAAGATGAGACAGATAATGGATTTTGTGGACTATGTATTATTATTTCCACATCCCAGTTTGCTTCAGGACTTACAAATAACTCTCAGTGTAGTTATAATGTAGACCAAGGATTCTCTCCTATTGCCCGATACTCTTAAGCACCAGTTTGCTCTCACTAGCATATGTCAGAATCACTAGGAAGGGAAGGTGCAATTCTACTGGCCCCAACCCAAGAAGTTCTGGATGGGCAGATATATGGTATATCTCAGAGCTGAGAATCTGTCTAATTAACACATACCAGGGTGATAGGGATGCTAGTGTTAGCTAGGCACCGTATTTTGAGAAGCTATACACTTTAGAAAAGAAGAAAATCATAGACATCAGGAAATGAAGGGATATATTAACAATTGTTTTGTGAAAGATTATTTATTTATGTGTATATGTGTGTGTGTGTGTGTGTGTGTGCATGTTTGTGTAGTATGCATCTGTCTTTGAGGAGCCTGAGGATGCCAAAGGCATCAAATCCCATATAGCTGAATTTACAGGTAGTTGTGAACTGCCAAATGTGCATTTTGAGAACAGAACACAGATCTTTTACAAGAGCAGTAAATGCTCTTAACCGTTGTGCTAACTCATCAACCCCCAAAAGACAAGTTTCACAGAAATTTTCATAAAACAGAATAATGAAATAATATGCATATTCCAAATTAAGTATTTTATGAAGATATTCCTGCATCTATGACTGAATAAGATGCAATAGTCACAAATGACTACATAGCTGTTATCATTATCTATCACTTTAGGGACACAGAAAACCCTGAGCCAACCAGGTGTTCCACTTTGGATTTACTTGATCTTCCATCTATGCAGGAGGAAGAAAGTCTTGGGGATTATCAGGGACATAATCTAAACTAATTTAACCGCCAGGAGCTTCTTTTAATGTGCAGGAAAAGGAACTAAGCCACAGACACAGGAAACCCGACTCCCTGAAGGAAGAAAGACATGGTGAGGGAGAGAGAAATGAACAAGCAAAAAGTCCTAGGGGAGATTTAGGGTTCCTGTGGCACTTCAAATTATGTTAGTTTTACTTTCACACTGGATTGAATTTAGCTGCCAAAAAATGAATCCACTATTTCTTTCTTTCTTTTTTTGAAAACAACATTAAATTTATTTCAACAGGCTGTCTGAGCTACTCTGGTTTGTTATGAGCAGATGAAAATCCATCATCGGCCAATGACAGACCTTGCCTTTCCCTCACTCCAATTTAAGGCCTGAGTACAAGCAGCTGCAGTATTCCTGTCAAAAGTCAGACATGTCAATGGCAAATCTGCTTCTAGAAGATTGAAAGTTGGCCTCTGTTCCTGCATCCCCAAGTCACCCGTCAGGAAACATACTTTCTTATCACCTCTCTGCATGAAGAGCCATTCATTCCATCAGAGTGGTGTCGTGCTATCCCTGAAGTCAGGCACACTAGGCTTCTGATCTCATCTGTCCCCACAGGCTAATCAGAGCTAGACGTGAAGTGATTGTGACTGAAAGGCCATAGGAAAAGTGGATTGCTGACTATGACTCATTATCTATGTGAGCATGCTGGCCCTTGCATGTAATCAGAACTTCAGCAGAATTCTCTCAAAATGCTACATCCTTCTGCCTGCCACCATACCTATGACATTAGTGGAGTTTGCCTTCCTAAATATGTAGAGAAATTAAGTGTCTGAGCCATTTCCCTTGAAATCTGGGATGGCTTAATCAGAGCCTCAAAATCTGATCAGGTAGAGTGTCTTACATACAGGTATAGTCTTTGAGAATGGGCCAGAGAACCAAGAATTTGATTGCATCCTAGGTAATGCTGAGATGATTTTTAACTATTGTTGAAAAAATGGTTAAGTATTTGAATATCTAATGGAGACAACTGTACAGCTTGATTGCTTTATACATTTGGAAAAAAAAAATTATTCTTTCAGAAGGTCTACTTCCTCGTCTATACAATCAAGGAAATATGGGTTGTGGAAAGGACTCAGCTGGAAAAATGTTTGCTGAGCCTTGATGAAAACTTAAGTTGGATCACCCATAATGAATGTAAAAAATTAAACTGTAGTGGTACAGGTCTATAATCATGGCACCTGGTTATAGAGAGAGGACATTCCCTGAGACTTACTTACCATAGTAAGTGGCTAGCTTCAAGTTTAGTGAGAAAGCCTGTCTCAAAATAAGGTGAATAGCCAGAGAAGGTACCTGACATCCACCTTTAGCTTCTGTGCCCCCATGCACATAAATTGTAATCAGGGTAATATCACTGTAATTTCTACTAAGATTGTTGTCATTCAACTAAACATAAATCACTGTAACACATGGTAAATAAGTGCTAGTTACTGTTTATAGTGATGATTACAATTTCTTTTGCATTTATTCATTTTCTGGTGAGAAAATAATGGATTTTAGATTAACCATGAATTAAAATAAATCTTTGATTTTTAGCTTCAAAGAATCTAGAAGAAGTGTTAGAATAGAATAATACTGAAATGTATTTATTAGGTGCCTGATAGGTTAAATTCTTAACAGGTAGTGAAGAACAATTTAAATTGGGATGGCTGTCATGATGCTTCCTGTTTGTATGAATTACGTTTCTGTTGCTGTTGTAAAGATACCATGACCAAAGCAACTTAGGAGGAAGATTTTATTTAACTTACAATTCCAGAGGGATTATCCGAATCCATAAAGACAGAGGAGGTATGGTGGCAGAGGTGGCCAGAGCAGAAAGCCTAGTGATCACGTCCTCAAGCAGCCAAAGGAAGCAGAGAGGAAATCAGGAAATGCTTTAGACCTCTTCAAGTCTGCCCCAATTAACTTCCTTCCTCCAGCAATGCCACAGCTCCCAAAACATTGTCACCAACTTAAGACAAAATGTCCAAATACTTGGAGCCTATGGGGGTCATTCTCATTCAAATTACCATACTATTTATGTGTGAAAGCAAAAGAGCACATATACACAATAGTATAATTTTAAATGTGTATCATCTTGTAGATACACTAAGACTACAAACTACTAGGATTCAATGGGTGATGTCTTTGGGCATAATAGTTCAAGTATTTTCCTAAAATAGTAACACTTGAACAAATATAACGTGATGGTTAATCTCAGTTGTCATCTTGGTAAAATCTGACTTCCCTTGGAAGATGGGCCTCTGAAACACCTATGAAAGATTATCTTGGTTAGGCTATTTGAGATCGGAAGACTCACTCACTGTGGGTTCACCATTTCTTGGCATTGTGTCCTGGATGCCATAAAAGGGAGAAAGTATCCTAGCTCTCTTCTTCCTAACTGTGCATGATCAGCTGCTTCAAACTCTTGCTACTTTGACTTCCCCAACGTGATGGGCTGTACCCCCAAACTGTGAGCCAAGATAAACATTGTATCCCTTAATTTTCTTTGTGAATTTATTTTATCATACTAACAGATAAGTAGCTAAGACACGAATCTATGAGGAGGTAACCATGTCGGGGTAGGGCTCAGATATACACTAACCACATTGTTTATCCCTGGCAATGTTACCCTTACACGCTTGGTTAAGGTGCGTTTGCCAAATTTTCCCAGTGTAAAATGACTCCTTTTTCTCTGGTCACACTGTATTCCATGAATTACTAGATCCAGCCATCTTCCTATTAGGTACATGACACTCTAAGAAACGTTCTTCAAATTGCAGGCAGGAGAAGTTCAACATAGAAACAGGTGGGTACAGGCCTATAGGACAGAGTTCCCATTCAGAAATAGTCTTTGGAAGAGCTTCAGTTTTGAGACGATTTGTCTGTATCATTCAGACAGGCTACTTCCTGATCTTGATGAGACTTGCTAAGGTAAGAATCCTTGTCCTTCTTTAAGAGGCCTTATTTCTTCCTATCAATCCAAGTAAAATGACACCTGCTACCTGCTGCACACCTACTTAGGAAACAGTTGGTTGAGTCTCAGATACAGTATCTGCCACAGCTGCAATACTACCAGAGAGCAGCTGCATGCATCACTGAAACAGGTCAAGCAGTCATGAAAGAACTGAGTGAAATTCTCATAAACCAATACGGAACCATGCATGTATCCTGTTCTTAGTCCCAACTCCATCACAGAATACTGAAACATTTTGAATAGTGTATTACTTTGCTTCTCTACTGTTGAGAAAAAAATACTCTTTGCAATACCAACCTGGGGAGAAAGGCGCAATTCCAGTATCATAGTTCATCGCCAAGGGAGCCCACAGGGAAGCTGAAGCACAGCCCATGGAAGAATGCTGCTTACAGTCTTAATCTCCTGCCCTGTGCTCAACCTGCTTTCTTTCTTTTGTTCTTTTTATCTTTTTGAGACAGGGTCTCCCTGTGGCCCTAGCTGGCCTGGAACTCACTACGTAAACCAGCTGGCCTTGAACTTGCAGAGATGTAACTGCCCCGGTCTCCCAAGTGCTGGAATGTAACACCATGTCAGACCAAACTTCAGTCTTACACAATACAGAACCACCTGCCTCACAGACATGGCTGTAGGCCAGTCCAATGGAGACAACTTCCCAAAGGCGGATCCCTCTACTCAAGTGCATCAACTTAATAACTAAAGCTATCCAGGACAGATAGATTTGTTATTTCACTTTTTTCAAATACTCATTATATTTAAAATTACTGTACTAACCCTGTGGTTTTCAAATTTTACTGTTTCAAACTTACTCTCAGAACCACCCAGAGAGATCCCTCAAGCAGATTTCAGGCATATACACCTATTTTCTGATTCAGTAGTTTTGTGGTGGGACCCAAGAAACTGTATATTTAGTACTTTCCCAGGTTATATCAATGCTGCTTGGAATAAAGGCTGCTCTTTGATGACCGGAGTCTTAGATAGATTGTTTAGCTATATATCTTTTATTTAAAAAGCAAAATTCTCTGGTTATGTTAGGTACTGAGTGTGATAAAAATAATAGCTTATTATTAATAGGAGAAAACCTATGGGGTTGATCTGGGCGAAGCCACTGTGCAGCTGTCTTCAGTCTATACTGCAAGTACTCTGCTTTTCAGCTTTCCTCTGTACCTTTTCTTGCTTCTCCGTTATTTGAAGGAATTCCATTCCCAAATAAAACCAAATAAAATTAGCTACATGGAAATGTCTACCTTGGACCCTAAGCTGGGGAATAAAACCTGGTCAGCTCTTTGGTTCGCCATGACAGCTTTTATGAATATTTACTGATTTTTTTTTCTATTTTGTATGTTTGCTACACAAACATGTACTGAATTTGTGTGCCCTTGAAGGCAGCAAATGATTTCCATCAGCTACTGAGTAAACTCATTGTCACTGAAAATCCCAGTTTGAATCAAAACAGACCAACTCAGAATTCTAAAGGATGCCATTGTTTTCACTCATATCATATCTCCAGAAAAACATAAACTTAACATATTACCATAAACCACTCCTTTCTGCTGTTGATTTTACACTTTATAATGATTTGTCCAGTTTAATAGCTTTTCTTTTTATTTTTTTTAAGAGAGTTTGTGAAGGACAGGAGAGATGACACAGATATTAAAATCTCAGGCTCACAATCAAAAACATTTAAATAGCATATTAGGTAAATACATAGATATTTTTAAATATAAAAACATTTTTAATATCCTAAACAACTCAGTGTGTAATTGCCTCTTCACTGATTTGTTAGGAAGATTTAGTGTGTGCCTTTTAATTGCATTCATATTTATAGCTAGGCTTGCGAAGATATTTTGGTCTATTAAAATTCGGCTCTGTACACCAGCCAGTGTGACCTGTGTGTGACCATGCATCTCCTGAGAAAAGAAGCTCGCCTGTGCTGTTCTTTCTTCTTTTCTCATTTGTCCCCAGGAAGCAGGTGTCACGTCTGTCACTTCCTGGCCCAGTAGATTGTGCTAATTAACTTATAAATTATGTCCATGTGGCATCTCCTTTCTCTCTGAGGCAGTGCTATTTGTTTTTTATGCTATTTTGAACAGGGTTAAAGAGGGCCACCAGTTTTGCATAAACACCGACCTAATTGTTTGAACACTGGAAAACTTGTACTGTTTCTTTGTATTCCCTACTGTGGTTTCCTGTAACTGAACATCCGTGTGTACTCAGTGAATGATCTGAACAGCTAAGGGAGATGTCATTGTATGCATTATATAGCACAGTTGAGGGACCACAGAGGTCAGCCATAGGACCATAGGTAATGTAATGTCTGAGAATCTGAGGATCAGAAATTTACCTATACATTTTTATTCTTCTATCAGCAAAATCTGGTTACCTGTTGGTTTATCCTTCAGTGATTTACTCTGAATTGGATCATACAGATTAAAAAGTCAATAATCAAGATCAACATTTAATGTATGAGAATAATTAATACATTTCCTTTTCAAAGAAACAGATCTGAGTCATGGTAGCAAGATAGAGGGAAGGCTGGAGAAGCCAAAACTCAAGTGATTGGTCTTTTCTGATTTGCTCTGGCCAAGATGCACTTTAAAATTTCAACCAAGTATTCCAGTCCCCGACAGCAGTCCTTCATGTGAATCTACAGCAGGCACCTGAATCTAGAAAGTAGCCCTCCAGGGTCAAAGAAAGTGAGACTTCTTTAAGTTCTGATATGTCTGATGAACTTACTCTGAGGTGAAAGATGGTTGACTACTTTTCCTAAATTGCTTTCAGTGTCAAACATGTTTAGAAATAGAACTATTAAAATCTCAAGGGAAAAAATTCAACACTTCCCCCAAATGACTTTTTACTATAATTTTCAAGTGGTTCCTAAAATGTGAAATCCTGAGGTCTAAGACACACTGAAAAAAATAAATAAATAACTGTAATGGCAAAATTTGAATTTTGCTGTATCAGAAAACTAAATTTTAGTGATCTTAATATGTCATTTGTACAACCTGAACCCAGGCAACAAATATTACAGAAATAATCAGTCAAAATGAATTCAGAGATTTTAACAACCTGTCTAATTCCACTTAGATTTAATTATAATATACTAGAAAAGAAACTTTTTTGCTTCCATAATTCTTCTTGGTGTTTGTTGAATAAATCAACTGGCATTGGTAGATGAAATTATTGCTCAAGCATAATTTAGAAAGTTGGCATGTTTAATCAAATTTTCTTCAGTTCTTTGGAGTCTTCTATCAATAGTAGCCCTCAAGTCTAGAGCTAGTAAAATAACAGTTCATGTATAATCTTTTTGCTTTTAAAATTCATATACATATATATGTATGTCAAAACGCCCTGAAAATATTATAATAATACAGATATTTCAATCAAGTATAAGCCAAGCTAGATTGGAAGTAATTTATATAGAAAGTAATGGACTCAAGCACACTAAAACTCTACTTCATGTCCAATTTGTGAATAAGAATAGCAACTTTAAGTGCATTTTGTTATTTTAAGAAATGAATGTATTACAATATGTGAAATGATAAAAACTGATGTATGAAATTATACAAGTCACTGTCACTATTAATCCATCAATGGTGCATATTTCAAATTAGAGAATTCTAACTTCTGCAAATGCACACATACTACAAACTTTAAATTTTACATATTTCATATGCATAATATTTTTCAATACTATTTTTCTATCCCAAAGACTTGATCCTGAAAATAGTAAATGACTTGGTGGTAAATGGGGCTAAAATTTTTCAACTTCAATAGATCCTAAAGTGTTTGTAATGAACTTTATTGCAGAAACTAGAAATTTAAGTGCTCTTAATATTTTAAAACCTTGATAATTTGAAAACATAATATTGAATCTACTTGCACCACCAAATGAATTAATCATTATGTTATTATCTCAGTGATCACATTTAGATTAAGATCATGGCAGTGGAATTCTATATACTTCATTTTTACAACTTCCCATGAGACTGCAAACATTTCAAAGTGGACAGTTTGGAAAATGAAGCAAAAACTCAAACACCTTAAACAGATTTCCACCATGAAATGAAGCCCAACATAAACTGGAGAAAATCCTAAATTATTAAACATTTGGATGACATACAACTTCACTGATTTAACGTGTATTCATTGGCACTTTCAAGGAAATATTCAAAATTGTGCTAATTTCCCCTGAAGAAACTGGTGTCTATATATTCCTTGAAAGAAAAAAATTCTAAAAGCAGAAATTCACTAGAGATGGAAAATTCAAGAGAAAGATGTACCCTAGAACAAACTGTCATCAACCGACAATCGTGTTTCCCATGAATCAGATATGAACCACGTGGAAGGCTTAGATTAAATCCTATCATAACAGAAGATAACTTAAGGTTGTTAGAGGGGTGTTGTGGCCCTCGACCAGCAAGGAAAAACCGCACTCCAGACGTACCGGTTGCAAGCAGTTTTATTCAGTCCTTCTTTTAAGACAGCAACTCTTCCCCCAGACAGCAACTCCAACCAACTGATAGCAACCTGAACTCTCCAACAGTAACTCAAACTAACTAACTAACTACAACTCTAACTCTAACTCCCTCTTCCTGGGCTTCTTCTCCTTTTATATCCCCTAGCTTAGCCAATCACCTAAAAGGTCAAGTCGTGGGCGGCGAGCCTCCAATCATGGTAAACATCACACGCAGGTCACAAGGCCTGCATGCTTTTAGCAACCAGTCATACTTCCTTCCTGTAACCTTGGCAACCTCCTGGCTCTAGGAGGAAGCAGCAGCAGGATGCCATCTTTATTTCTCCCCACAATTCCCCCTTTTTGTTTTTCTAAGGGACCGTGCCTGTCTTAGGCGCCCCGGGTTTTGCATCTCCTTACCCGTCATCGGCTACCCCTCCGGCTAAGGGACCTGTCTTAGGTTGGTAGAGCATTACCGGGTGCTTACCCGTCACTGACTACCGGTCCAGCATAGTGAGCCATACTTCTGGGGAATCATGGTGATGGAGAGCTAAGATGGCGTGTGCCGGAAAAGCCTACTGCTGTTTTTGAAGCCAACTGTTACCAGGAGGACAACGATTATTTTTAAGTTATTCATTTCGGCTCACTGCTTGGCAAACGAGAATCCTTGCCTGATCCATTTGGTCCATTGGTCAATAAAGGTTATATGACCAGGATCCGTTAGGACCTAGCATACAACCAATTTGTTGGGACAAATTTAATGCCTTAAAGGCATTATCAACAAATAAAGGAGTAACACAAAGCCCAGGAAGGTTTAACACATAAGCGTTGTCCATGAGCCAGAATTAAGTACTAACTAACAGCAGTCCTGTCTTTGAGTGAAGGTTCATGGCCTGTTGAACTGCCATAGTACTGTTCCGGGCAACTCAATCGTCCATTCCATAAGATTCTTCTTTACCCATTGGTGGCGAAGATGGGTGGCAGCAGGGAGGAACTGTTGGTAACCGGTAGTGGGACCGGCCACGCCTTGGCCACAGCCCACAACTCCAGCTCCTCTGCAAAACTACGTTGTGCCATCACGAAGATCCTTGCCATTTTCAGTCAGGTCATCTGCGTTGTCTTTTTCCGAATATTCTTTTACTGTTTTCACCAGTCTATCAGGAATCCATACTGGAGCATCTGCATCCTGCGGAAAAACACAAACAGCTCCTCGCGTCCGGCGTAAGACCGGATGCGGGCCCTTCCATTGTTTGTTATGACATCCCTCCATCTAACATATTCACGTGGGGAGTCATGGCCTGGGGTATGATGCTCAGCCGTGGATAGGCCAAAAGCATCCAGCTTTAAAAAATTACTCTGTGGGTATAGTTTGGCTCCTACTCCCCCTTTTTGTTTTATAAGAAGGGTTTTAATTGTAGCGTGTGCTCCCTCAACCACACTTTGACCTGTAGGATTATAGGGGATGTTAGTAATGTGGGTAATAGCAAATTTTTTATAAAAAGAATAGGATTAGGACATGTGATTAAACGCCTGTGGCCCAGGAGATTTTTAGATTATTATGATCTCTTGGAGGCCTCCAGTTACATATTCTATACTGTATGGTATATGACTCTCCTGTTAACAAAAACTTGAAATGCTTAGTTTTAGTTAGAATAACATTTAAACCGGACACCAGTGCTACCTTGAGTATAGGAGGAAAATGAATAGTATTTTGTTGAAATTAGTTCATCCCTTAGTTATTCTCAACAGTACAATGTCCTTGCACTGAGGCTGTATTGTTTTTCTCTTTTATTTGTTATAGGATAAGGTGGCCAGCCTTATCCCATAACAGGTTTTGACTCTTTTAAACTCAGTGGTTTACATGGGACAGAAGAGCTGTCCAGTTCAGCAATTACTTAGTAGGGATGAAAACAACTGTTAAAATCTTTTTCTCTCAGATATTTAACAGCTTCCTTTTCTCTCTCCTCTTTTCCTTTGGGATCTAAAGACTCTTGAGGAACTGTTTGATTTGAGGTTCCACAAAAGCTGGCCCCTCCAACAGATCTGAAGGCTTAGTTTTACTTTCCTCCTACATTTGAGTTTCAATCCCAGATCCATTTGCATTTGTCTTTTTTTTTTTTTTTTTTTTTTTTTTTTTTTTTGAACCTTTTCTATCTGAATAGACTCTGAAATACTGAGGCTCCAACTTTGTTTTGCTTATTCTATTTTTACCTTTAATTAGAGCACAGGAATTTAGGCAGGAAGTCAAATTAGTGAACCTGGTCAGTTTCAGGGACTTCCTGAAGCTCCTGACTTGTTTACTTCCTGAGCTTAATGAGCTCCCCTGCAGGTTGGAATGTTTTACCTCAACACATAAACAACAAAAAAAATGGCTCCTGACCACCCATAACACATAAAGAAATTGTAAGAGTAATACAAAAACCTCTGGAATGATAAAAGCTGAGACCCAGATAAATTTACAGTAAAATTTTTCCAGACACTCAAACTCCATTAGACAGTTCAACAGGAAAGAAAATAAACAGAGAGACATCTTACTTAAAATGAACCTACCTAACAGGCATCTACTGAATATCCTATCTAAATACCAAAGAGTACACATTTTGTTCAGTACTGTCAGATCTTTCTCCAAAGCTGACCACATACTAGGGCATAAAATAAACCTCATTTAAAAACATTGAAATGATTTCTTGCATTTTTTGACCTCAATGCAATAAAACTTATAATTAACATTGAAAGAATCCTTATTAATTTAAATTCCCCATGACTTCCTGGGCTAGTCGCTTTCCCCGCGAACCTCACGTACGTGTCCCGCTTTTCCGCGGCTCCCTGGGACTATCTCAGCTAATGATTATGGGCCCTTCCCTGTCGTAACAGGCTTATTAAGTACTCTTAGCTTACTCACCGATCCGAGTCATCGATCCGAGTCACGGCACCATCTGTTGTGGCCCTCGACCAGCAAGGAAAAACCGCACTCCAGACGTACCGGTTGCAAGCAGTTTTATTCAGTCCTTCTTTTAAGACAGCAACTCTTCCCCCAGACAGCAACTCCAACCAACTGATAGCAACCTGAACTCTCCAACAGTAACTCAAACTAACTAACTAACTACAACTCTAACTCTAACTCCCTCTTCCTGGGCTTCTTCTCCTTTTATATCCCCTAGCTTAGCCAATCACCTAAAAGGTCAAGTCGTGGGCGGCGAGCCTCCAATCATGGTAAACATCACACGCAGGTCACAAGGCCTGCATGCTTTTAGCAACCAGTCATACTTCCTTCCTGTAACCTTGGCAACCTCCTGGCTCTAGGAGGAAGCAGCAGCAGGATGCCATCTTTATTTCTCCCCACAATTCCCCCTTTTTGTTTTTCTAAGGGACCGTGCCTGTCTTAGGCGCCCCGGGTTTTGCATCTCCTTACCCGTCAGAGGGGGACAATTAAAACTGGCTATGCAGAACATCCTTGCTCTGTGTCAGAAGAAACTCAACTGGAGGATTCCTATGGAAATCATAACAGCAATTCACAGCAATCTATAGAACCGTTGTACCACGCAACATGGATAGGAGATCACATTGTACTGCTCACACAAAACCACATCCTCCCCTCAACGGAATCTCTCTCCATCCTCCTCTGTTGAAAATTTGCAAAGACAAAGGTTGCTTACCCTATGCTTTGCACATGAATGCTAATTGAATTACTGTCTTTCAAAGGATACTGGCAACAAGAATGGCTTAGAGAAATGTGGAACCAATATTCTGTGGAGAGAAGGAAGGGCACTGAACCCTTGGCAGAAAAAAATCAAGATGGGATAAAAGTGACCGCTGATGCAAGATGAGTTGTCTTCCCTGTGTTCCCACCTCCAGGTAATCCTTCCTTTCTTCCTGGAGTTGAACTGAGAATATTTGAAGATTCCTAGCACAGATCAAGAATAATTACGCTGTGGGCAACTGAGAGGGCTTTCTGCCTGGTTCATAGATTTTTGTCTATATTTAATTCTAGGAAAAAAAATGATGCCATTTAATACTAGCGAAGCCAGATTTAGTGAAAAATTCAAGTGGGAAGATGAACATCAAGAGTCAGGGCACCAAAAGGTGTGTGCTTGTTTAATATAGCCTTGAGAATAACTAGATATGGGCTGTGGATGGACAGACTCTGCTTGAGGCTTCTCAGATATGAAGTGCTTCCCATTCAGAGCCGGGAATAAGCTAGGAGGGATTGGGAATGAAAGCCATTGCTCTTTTTGTTTTCACAATTGCAGTGGACACTTATTAAACCTCCACAAGCCAATGACAGAGCTCAGAAATGCCTACCTATTCAGGACCAGACACAGTGACCCTCACCTGGAGCTCTTCTCTGCTGTCTCCTCAGCTGGGAGCATCTCATACTTAAATCATTTTCTACAATTGCCTAATATCTATAAGAATAGTGGTGGATTTGTTCCAAAATTGCTGTCTTCTCAGAAAACTGAGGGCAACACACTGCTAGGCACAGCTAAAGAAAACTTTGCTTCCTTTTGAAGATTTAATGAGTTGAACTCACTTATATCTGTGGAGGTACTGGTGTGAACCAACTATTTATTCATGAAAACCTCTTTCTGGAATGTATTATAATCATTTGTGGACTCACTGGCTTCTAGAAAGCTTGGAGGTGAGGTGACTCTCTCAGTGTCAGTAACAGTTTCAGAAGTCTGTGTTCTCTCCTGGAAGACATCCATGGTTGACACTAGGTCTATGGTTTGGTCTAGGTCAGTGATTGAATCTCTGCCATATCAAGTTTTGAACCAGCTGTGAATACTGTTTCATCAGAAATCTCTAGATCAGTAGTCAGTTTTACTAGTTCATTGACTGATTCTGGTAGGTCACTAGTTGAATACTAGTAGTTCACTGGGTGAGTGTTGTATTTCACTAGTTGATTCCAGAAGGTCATCAGTGATTGATTGTTGATGATTATTGGTTGATTCAATGTAACGAATTAATGCTGGTTGAATCTAGTAGGTTTCACAAATTGATTCTAACAGGTTAGTCAGACATTCTGTGGATAGACTGGGGAAAACTACAGTCAGGGCTCATAAGACAGAAAGAATCAAGATTTTGCAGAGCATGGCACCCCAGTGAAAGCGGGGGCAGCAAGTGAGGAGGAAGAAGAAAGGAAGGAAAGCTCTGGTTCCTAAAGCAAACAGCATTATGAAGATATAGACATGCTTTTTCCAAGCCTAAGTCTCTAAATCCCAAACTAAGTTTTGCATACACATCCGTATGCACACCTGACTGTGATAGACTCATCTCTGTGAAGGGACTCATCTTCAGAAAGAACACTTGTAAGTTGACAGTAACGCTTAGAGTGTTGCCCAGACTAGATTTTTTTATAGTGTCTCAATGAGCATTCCCATTTAATGGTTTGCATCCTATTGTGAGTGTGAGGTCTCACATTGACACCTAAATCCTCATGAAAATCAAACACAAGAGCAATTGCTTCTGGTTCATATCATTTTGGGGTATCTTTCCACAATTACATAAAATGTTCAAACTCTCCTATGAAATTATTTATGATGAAGGATCAGCCTCTTAAACTTTCTAAGCCTTTGCTTTGCTTCCACTGGAACTGATTTTTCTCTATTACAAATTTTTCATATTCTTTTAAAAGAGGATTGAATTTCTAAAACATGAAAAATACTCTCTTCTTCCAATTTACTGTATAGTCTTTTTTTTTAATTTCTAGGGTATAATGAAGTATATATCTTTTCCTTTATTAAAAAGTCCATCAGTCATTCAGAGCTCAGTTCACTTTAATCCAAAAGAATAGTGTATGTGTATAAGGCACACATTTTTCCCCAGTTCACTTGTTACTTCTGTTTTACTTCTGAGTTTATAATAATTAGAATTCTAGAGCCAGTCACTCACCCAGCTATAACTCTGGAGCTGAAGTTGTTGCAACAATGAATGATCTTTGGCCTTGTGTTTGGAAAAACATCATTGCCTGTGTGGCTCGGGCTTTCATGTGGTTTCATGCAACTGTTGAAATGCATTGAGTCCTTTGTTCTGACGATTGATTTAGAAACAGGCAAACACAAATGGAGAATGATTGCACAGAAAATTCAGGTGTATTGCAGTGCTTTGTGACTGAATATATTTCTGTGACTAGTGAACATTAAAGATTCTCCTATGGACACACTCATTAGAGCATGTCATTTTTCATTCACATGATGACTTTTAGTGGATTAATACAGTAAACTGACCTCTGCAGCTCTGAGAAAAATTTGCACTGAGTGGCACTTTATGATGTATGCAGCTCCAATTTCACATACCTCTCTACTTACAATGACTGAGTCCTTTAGTTTTTCTCTTCTGAATAGTAGTCGCTTTCGTTGGTTCATGTTTATTGGACAGGAGGGCTGAAATTTGAAACCCTACCCTGTACACTCTTGTCCTTTTCCTTTCTTTAACTAAAAGAGGAAGCTGGATGCTTCAATATCACTGCGTTTCAATTATATTTATTTTTGACCATATGGGTAGAGACTACACACCACTCTTGGACACGATATCACTGTGTCTCCTTGGTAGCTGCCCAAAGCTCTTCAAACAGAGGGAATTACATTCTTTGACACTTAAACTTTAGCCACACACATGCAGGCAATACCCTGCAGGGATTCATGTTGGGTGAGAACTTTAGAATGAAGCTTCATGTTGAACAAAATACCATATTTTATGTGAATTCTCAGAGTTTCCTCTCCTTATATTACGAAAGCTTCAGACTGACTAGTCTCTTATTTAAAACTCCCAAGGCAAAAAATCATCTTAGAATTCAGAATTTTTTAGATGGCATCTACTGTATATTATATAATACCCCAAAGATATCTCTCCAGAACATAGTAATACATATATACTTATATAACAAGGTAATGACTATTCATTTTAAGAAGGGTGAACAAAGATTTAAAAATTCCTCTTATCAACTACAGTCGAATTATCTACTATATTAGCTCAAGCTAGGTCAAATTTTGCTTCTTTGTAAGCCTTAAAAGCTTTGTGTTCAGACCTTTATAGCTTCTGAATTTTTAATAAAGACTTTTGTGAGTCTGTATTCACACGTCTGCTTATTGTAGGTTTTTACTAAATATTCTTGGGAATGAATGATTAAATGAATACATGAGTGACTGAATGATCTTTCTCTTATGGGATAGAAGAAAAAGAGGATAAAATACATTATGATTTAAAAGCATGGCTACATATGTAAGCTGACATTAAGGGGATAAATGGGGCCGTGCTTTGTATTCAGTTTCCTGTCCCATTGCTCCAAGCAGCTTTTAGACTCAGGGTACTTTCTTATCTCCATGTTCTATACTAGAGCTTGTGTATCAACTAGATCCTATCTCCGATCATTTTCTCTTAAACTCTGGAAAACCACTAAATGCTCATTGGATTTTCACCAGAGAAAACTAGATATATAAGAAAAATAAATGTCTATGAGTACAGACTATTCTTCTGTATAGTTGTCTTTGATTTTCAAAGTCTGAGAGTCTGTCACTCCTTTACACTTTATGTAAAGAGCATCCTGCACAATTAAGCAGTTGTTATGCTTTGGAGATTTATTGTATATTTGATATTTTTCAGAAAAAAAGTAAACCAATACACAGTAGCATGACAGAACACTTTAAAAGGTTATCTTCACCTTCACCATCATATCACAAGAATTCTCTCATGCTATAAAGTTCTCTTTCAAATGGCCGTGTGCAAGAGCAGGATCTCCCCTGCCTATACACAAGTAGATTTCTCCAGGGCAATTCTTCCTCCTGCTGAACTTTACCCCTTCTATCAACATATTTGTTCTTAATTTCCACACCTATTCTCATAAAAAAAAAAATCTATCTTTGGATACAAACTCTGTGATCATTTTAGTTAACACAATTTTTCATAATTTTAATTAAAAAATTCAGATTTTCTAGGTTGGTCATGGTGGCACACAGCTTTAATCCCAGCACTCAGGAGGCAGACACATGCTGATTTCTTGAGTTCCAGGCCAAACTGGTCTACTTAAGGAGATCCAGGCCAGCCAGGACAAGAGAGTGAGACACTCTCTCTAAACAAAACAAAATAAAACCACAAAAACACAACAACAAAAAACCCTTAGCTTTCTAAAAAAAAAATTATATCTTATCTCAGCCTGAGTCTTTTGACGTATGATAAATATTTCTGATTTATGTCACTACCCTCTAAATAATAATCACCCTTATGGAATGGATTAGCAAATAATTTTGATCCATTTGTTACTCATACTCTTCCCTTGGAGAAAATAATGTCTTTTTCCTTCTATTATTTCTTAAAGTGTGCTTAGTAAAATTCTGAAGTAAAGCAGTATTTTTTCTAGAAAGAAAAAGCCCCTGGGACCAGCAAAATAGCTCAGCAGGTAAAGATCATTGTCACCAAGTAGGGATGACTTTCTCTGGGACCCATGTGGTGGAGGGAAAGCACTGACTACCACAACTCATTATCTGGCCTCCATATGCATGTCAGGCCACACGTGCACACATACACCAATTATACACACATACACAAATTATAATAAAAAAATAAATATTTGATAAAACAAATAAGTAGAGCCAGTTGCAGCCCAACATGTATGTGCATAAATTCAATGGGAGAGAAGAACTGAACACTCCCTAACGTTTTCACTGCCAGGCCACATGAAAAGGCATCTTCTTTTTCACCAGCCAGTATATTTCAGCATTCCCCAGTTTGCCAAGATTAACAGAAGTGCCAAAGGTATGTGCTTAACACTTGAGCCTGTTAATTAAGAAGGTGGGTAAAGAGAAGTGCGGGAAGACACTGAGCTGAAAAGTAGCTCTGTGTCCCATAGAGAATGAAATATGTAGTTTTTTTCTGCTGTGAAGAAAATAAGGATTAACTATACATATGGGCAATGATTCTATTGATATCTAAGTTTCATAGATATAGTTACTAGCATGATAAGTCAAATATTCAATGGGGACTAGTGAGGACTAACAGAGATGTTTCTTTCTTAAGAAACATTAGTTTGGCTGCCAAGTGCCACTAGATGGCTTCAATCATGATATCCAAATTTTATCATTAAAATTGGAAAATGAACCATTTTTGTAAAATGCTTGGCTCCCTGAAACACTTCTACTTATTATTAAACAGATTAATCCTCTCACATGGTGTAGGAAAGAAAGATCAATTGTGTAGAATTTACTTTGACAATCAACAGAATGAGGCTTTGTTCCGAAGAGGGAGTTTCTCACTATGAATCGGACGTGGAAGACTTCTAAGCCTCAGCACTCTGCATTTGATTCTAGTAGAATTTCCCGGCAAGTACTGACTAATACTAACTATGATCTCAGTAACTGTAGGGGCTCAGAATTCCATCCTATCATAACTCTTCATAGTTCTTGAAAAAATTTTCTTGGGTACCAGAACTACCCACCAACATGCAGAGTGAAAAGCAGCTCTCCCCCAAAGAGCAAAGCTTGCCTTTTCTGTGCTAAATAAGTGAAAATTAGTGGATACACTTCTATGGGCTCCCAGGTTTCATATGCCTCTATACTGAAAAGTGTGATAAATTAGTAATATGATGATCAATTGTTAGTAACTCAACTAAGAGGGACGGATTGCTAAAGATGAATTCAGAAGAACTGTGGATGTAGCTCAGTGGGACAGTGCTTGGTCAGCGTGCAAAGACATGGGCTTAATCTCCATCTCTAGAAAGAAGAGTTTCCAGTTAGAAGAAAGCATGAATGTCTAGACAAAAAAAAAAAAAAAATCCCGACTATGTTGATCTTGGCTTAAGGTCTTTCGACCCCATTCATTTTAAAGGAAATTGAGGTCAGGGTGGAAACTACTTATAGCCTGACCTGTCCCCCAGTCTAAGGATGAGCTATTGGCACTTTTCCTCCTTTCACTCCACTGCAGACAGTGGGGAGTGGAGGAAATTAAAGTAGCAATGTCACGAATACATCAAGTAATCAGGTCATTAAGGAGAAGAAAGTGCTGTTCACAGCCAGGGAAAATGCAAAGGTAGCTCCTTGCTGTAAATACTAAAGAGCTAAACCAGAATAAGATGATTCTCTGCTCTGAGACAGCAGGGACATTATCTAAGAGGAAGTCAAAAGTATGCAAATGTGATTGGGTGCTGAATGCAAAGGACTTTGAAAGTGTCAGAGCTGTAGCTGGGGGCTCTGGTCTTAATGAATCTCTGGTGGATTCTGCTGGGCAGATGGGAAAGGAAAGGTGTTCCTGCTGCTCCTGCTCCAGCTTCTGTGGGTTGGTGTCAGAGAAATTCAATAGACACAAATGAGCTCATCATTTTATGTATGCTTTCCCATTTCTCCACAAGCTAAAAACACTTCCATAGGAACGAAATGTTTTCTTTACCACTGCAGAATCTTGTGGAGAGTATCTTTAACCTTCACCCTTTGGCACACCAACAATACCCCGCAGATGAACACGTTGCAGACATACTTGTCCAGTTGTCTGAGAGAGCAGCAAACTCTAGGTGAAGGTTTAGGAACATTCATTCTGGGGATCATTTGGAATGACAGAAACATTGAACCAATAAGTAGCCTAATGACTGTTAACCTAGTAGTTCCCAACCTGAGATGACTATGTATCCCACCCACTTCCTTCAGTGAACATTTGGTCAGGCCAAAGCTATTTCAGAGTGTTGCAACTGAAGGGGAAATGTGGTGTTTCTGGGTGGCCTGCAAGGCACAAGACAATCCTTGACAACACAAAATTGCTCCCGGGCTACGAGGACAGTCTAGGTTGAAAAGCTCCTGTGAATTATTTTTTTTTGATAGGTCTGTTTAGGTATTTCATTGATGTTAGCTCAGGTGTGATGTGGAGGCTAGGGCTGACAACCTGGTTACTTCATTCCTCTACTAGTACCAGCCCTAGTAATTAGGACACCTATTGTCTCTGAGAATTCTCAAGAATAAGATTTTCTAAACACAATTCCTCCTACCTTTAAGAGTAGTGAATTGCATTTTATTCATGTAACTACTTAAAAGTCAAAGGGTGTAAATGCTTTTACACCTTTCCAAAGAATTTAAGAAATTTGAGGATTGTGTTATGCAGTACATCCTTCTTGAGTTCTTGTGATCATCAAATGACGGTAACCAAAAATGGGATTGTGGAGTTATGTGCAGGTTGAAGACAAAATATGCAGTGAACTTTTCTCAAACTTAAAAATGAATTGAGAGAAATAATTCCTGTTATCTCAATATGATAGGAGTATAGAAGGTTAACTCAAAGTCGATTCACTAGTTTTCCCGTAACAAAACTCATGAGGCCCTCCTTATCTCTTCTTTTTTCCTCTCTGTACAGAGAAGATAAATACAGAACCGGTTCCCATCATCAGAACTAGCATAAGTACTCTTCCCTGGCCTGCTTGCAGCCCCCAAACTGCATGAATCATCACTTCTTCAAAGACTGTGTCTCAACAAAATTTTACCATTTGAAGTTTCAGAAGATTTTAACCCTTGTACCAAATTTCCTGGGTTTGGGTGACCCTGTACTTTAAATTATGTTAAAAATCCGACTCATCTAACAGCATCCCCTTTTGAAGGCAGGAACACTGTGGATGGGACCTGTGTGGGCACATTCACCTATTTCCGGGCCTTTCCTGGTTTAAGATCCTCCCAGATATCAGTTGCTAAATTAAGGATGGGATGTGTTTCTTCTGAGGTATCTCCTGAATGTTCACAGCGTTTCTTATTTTGAAGAATATAAGTGAACTACAATTTATAGTCTTATTGTAGCTTTTTAATAAATATGTTGATGACTCAGCTGAAATAACTCTCTTGTAAATATGAATTTTCCTTTTCTGAATTTATCTATCCTCATTATATGTAATCGATTTTCTGCATTTGTTTTGATGTTTGCTTTTGTTTTATAGAGCAACCTTCACATGGTTTCCAATTTTTTGAGGGTATTGTTTTCTTTTGAATTGTTCTGCACAATGTTAATTCACCTGGTTCTATCTAAATGTTCCTTACTAACCATTATCCTGGGGTATTTACAGGCACTGCAGTTATATATTTAAATCCAAACAGCTAAAGCAAAAGAATCTCAAAGAAGAAAAATACGATACGATGATTATCTATTTTTAATCCAAACTTAGGTTTAAAAGTGCATGTCCATAATGATGTACTATCAATGAAAGAGTATCAAATGCTGTCTCTTAAAAATGTCACTATGCATTAAAAGTTTGCTGGTTAGGAAATCCACTAAGAACTAGAAACATAAAACTACTATGTTAGAATTCATCAGAAGCCTCCAAGTAAACTATAGATAAATTGTTCATAAAGTCCAACCTGAGTTATTTTGGCTGCAAACTGCTTCACTGATGTGATGTGTATGACGCATGCACATAGCTGGTGATAAAGTTGTAAATGCGTAATTACCTTATCTCAACTCTGATGTATTACCTCAGAAAAATCTTCCCTTCCCACTGTATCAGAAATAAACCTCTCTGTCCCTTCCTCCCACGTTACCTAAGATCATTTTTACCCTGTTTACCTTTGTTCTTAGTACCCCTACTTGTCTACCTGAGGGACTATTGCAACGTCAATGCCTTACATACAGTAGCATTCAAATATTGTTTCTCTAGAAATGAATCAAAGCATCCTATTCAATGCAGATCCTTTGAAGGATAACATTAGTATTTGTTATTGTATCAGTCTTTAATGCTCTTCCTAATTTCAACATATATTTAGAGTATAAGCAAATAGTTCATGAAATGAGTTGTCCTAATTGTAAAATAATAGTTAATTCTGAGCTTCTGATCTCTCACAGACACTGCTTATTTGCAGAATTAAAAATATCCATCTGTGATAGATGTATTATTATCTTTTATGGTTCTGAAAACTCTTACATGCTATTTGAATACAAATATCGCCTTAGGAATAACAAGAGTCTCTTCCAAGACCTTCTTTTTAGCACAACAGCTATGTAGGGGAATCACAAAGTCACTGACATGGGGATAGGGCTGCTGCAGTCTAACGCTAGTTCTTTCTCTGAACTCTTCCATCAAATAAAATGCATTATTCCACTGGTAAGTTCTTTATGAAGTGATTAAAGGTGTGTGTACTTAGGATATTCATCTTCTGTATAAGTGTTAAGGGATTATAATAGCTAAAAGTCTATATGACATACAGCACATTGTAAACGGGTTAACCACAGTTCTTTTGTTCTGTTGTTCAATCATTTGCTTGTTTGGTTTTTGGTCTTTTTGAGACAGGGTTCCCCTGAAGCCCCAACTGGCCTGAAACTCGCCATGTAGACCGGACTGGCCTCGATCTCACAGAGACCTGCCTGCCTCTACTTCTTCAGTGATGGGTTAAGGGGTGCATCACCACGCCCAGCACCAAAGTGTGTTTTTGCCTTCAAGTTTTTCATTTGTGTTCCTATTTTTTATTGAGAATTTCAGACATGCATATCATGTTTTCATTAAATCCACCCCTAATTCCCTTCCTCTGATTCCTCCTGTATCTCTCTTCCATGTTTTCCTCCCATTTCACGTTCTCTCTTGATGGCTGCTGGGAGAGGAGAATAAATTTTCATCAGGATGGGACTCCTAAAAGTTGACAATCGATGCTCCAGTAGGTGGCTTTACACCCATGCACCTCCAGACAGCACTAAAAGGACTGAGTGGGTTTAAAATAAAAGAACTGAGTTCAAATCCCAGCATCCACATGGCAGTTGACCACTATCCATAACTCCAGTTCCAGGGTATCCGACGCCTTCCTCTGACCTCCACAGACATCACAGAACAAAGGAGCACTTATATCCATACAGGGAATATACTCATGCACATAAACTAAAAATAATAAATTAAATATAAAGAATATTGAAGCAAACATATCTACTCACTTAACCACTTGTCGTTTTATGTCTTATAGTCACATTTTAGGCTAGCCTTTCACCATAGTTTTTACATTTTTGAATTGAGTTCTTGTGTATTTCTTACAGAACATCTCACTCAGTCGTAATCATCTTTATGCCGCTTTCCCCACTGGCATGTTCTCACAGTCCCCAACTGGAATCCATACACTCTGCCATCCATGCCAAAGCCTATGCTGTCGAGTTAGTGTTCCCAGACATTCCCTAATGCAAGTTCACCCACTCAGGTCTGGTCAGTCTATCTAGAATATGCCCCCCAGGAAGTTCAGCTCTTCCTCATCCAGCAGTAATCAGTTGCCATTATTTCTTCATTTAAGATTGGGATCTGCTGTCTATTTCCCCTGTTCTATGCTGGGTTTTTCTATTTGAGTTTACACAGGTCTTGTGCATGCTGCTACCTTTTCTGAAGGTTCATATGAGCAAGATCCCAAGAGCTTGTAGAACCCTATTGCCCAAGCCTAAGTGGCATATCTACAATGCAATCTCTATACCTAAGGCTCACAGGACATAGAACAAGGGATAAGAAGACACTAATGAATCTCTAAATTCTCATTAATGAAGCATCATCACACAACAGAGGGCCATGAACACAAAAGGTCAAAAATGGTTAAAGTATAGAGATTCAGAGTCTGGAGAATGCTGGTCCTTGGACAGGACTCCTATATGAAACTTCATCTACCCAGAGCTCAGGGACCATTGCAGAAGAGGTGCATGGCCTTTTGCCATATTTACAAACTAAATAACAGTTTGGAAGTTATCAGCCATCTGGATCCTAATAATTGCAGATTAATTTTCATAATTGTTCCTTGGGATAATATCTTCAAAACTTTTAGAATTTAATGAATATTCTAACCACATAGAGAAATACTAGTGATTTTTCTCTTTCCTTCTTGTTAGAATATATACAAAAATTTCTTACTTTAATTCAAATATCAATCTGTGGAAATTGAATGGGTTCTCTTGAAATTCAGGTAAGAGATTTAGACAAATAGCTATTGAAAACTGAATTATTAGGTTCTCAGACTTACGCATTGATCATATTCATCTTTCGAAGCTGTGAAAATTCTGATTTATTTGAGATGATCTTATTTCATTTAATGCATGGCTTAGCATGTGATAAGACATTTCTCTACTCTCTACTATTTAATTTTTTTATGTAACAAGGAGGGATCCAAATTTAAAATACAATTCAACTAAAGTTATTTTATCAGTCAAGATTTAATAAGGAGTGAGAAACTGTACCATAAAATAAACAGAAAAACTGTTGTATAAAGTTGTTAACTATAACGATCATTATGCATTATATGATGAACAAAAATCTAAAGAGTACTTGAGGTGGTCGGAAGTCTATGTAGTTAGCAACTGCCTGGAAGGCATGCTTGAGTGTGGTGAGTGTTATCTGTATTGAAAATACTGAAATTTCAGTCTTGATAGCATGGCTGCTGATAGTGGGGAAATCAGCAACTGATTTAAATCCCAGAAAAAAACTAGACTTTGACTATACAGACAATCAGAAGAGTAAAACTGTGACCCCAGGAATCCCTTTGTCTATCAGAATGCTGTTGAGCCTTGTACCTATGTGTTGTACTTTGAAAGAACTGCAGAGGAATGATCACTAGACTGGGATATAAAACTCTAAGAATATACATGTAATATAAAAGTTAGGAACGCTCATGTCTGTTCTTAACTTATTCACTTTTCTTCATGAATATAAAAGCACATTCACAAACATAATGACTACAATAAACTTCCTGGAGTTCACTGGAGGAAGGAAAGAAGAACAAATGAAATAGAATGGCAGCGCAGTGCAATTGCCTAGATTGATAACTAGAGATGCTTATAGACTTCTCATAAGAATCTCGATCCATGCTCCCTGTAGTCAACCTTAGTCAGTCATCTGTTACTCAGAACTACATGGCTTCAGCATAAATTTAGCCTGCTATTATCAATGTCATTACCAAGGGATAGAATTCATTTCTTCTCCAAATAAAAAGGTGGCTTGAGCATCTGGGAAGAGAATCTCACCACAAATACCTGGAACATGAGAGGTGGGCAAAAATACAGATACTGTCATGAATATTCTTCACTTCAAATAACATATTTGTGATCTCCCTTGCTATTTTTAGGTATTCCAAGATACTTGCTGCCTATTAAAATAAAGTATTTGTTGTGTGATTATGAAAACAGTGATGGTCTGGACATACCCTGTGTGACTATTGCATAACTGTGAAGAAAATCCCTAAGAGAACAAGGATAAAGAAGGAAAGATAAAGAGTTCATTCCCAGGTTGTTTAATCACATGTGTTTGGGCAGTGCATTATGGCTGCAAGAGTGTCTGGGGAGACAGGAAGCAGAGAGAGATGCAGATAGGACCGGGTCAGGGTCAAATGCTCACCACAGATACAGCAAAATGACTGGCATCCTTTCTCCAGTGAGGTCCCACCTCCTAAAGTTTCCAGAACTTCTCTAAATGCTGCCAGTGACAGGAAACTAAGTCCACAATATATGAGCTTTTTGAGGGGACAATTCAAATATTCCTATACCATACCATACCATACCTAGATAAATTCCTTAAATTTTTCAAGTTGTTCTTCTGGAAAAGTTCCAGATTCTACTCAAAGGTGAATATTTTCGGAAGCCAACCCCCCAGTTCAATGACGTTTGGGCAGCCCAAGTACACAACATCCCCTGGGTAAAACACAACTCCCCAGAGAAAGGTAAATTCTGAAGAAGCATGATAATGCCTTAGTTCTGTTCCAAAGAACATTAAAAAAGCCTCTTCACAATCTCTGATTTACAAACAACTTCTCTCTCCTGTCCTATGAATTTCTATTCTCTCACTGGTTAGAGAAGCACATCTAAGTTTATCATTCCTGGCATTTTTGCTTGTTGAATGAACAGAAAATCTCTTTATATTTTCAAACTGAACACGTTTTAACATTTGGCTTTCTTAAACACTGAATAGGGAGCCTGTATTCGGTTTCAATTTTAACAACCACTTGCTTGATGTAGTTAATGTTACATCCATTATCATTCCATTTGTGGCCATCATATTTGTGTTTACCCTTTTAACTCATATCTTAAACTCTCCATTAAAAGTGAGCACCCTGAACTACTATTCTAGACAGATATTTACACATTTAGCTTTCTCACAATGTTCTTAACAAGATACCAGTGATAACCGTGGGCGTTTAAACAATAGTAATTATACAATTAAACGAATTATTAAGCACTTTATACATATTAATTTACATAATTCTCACAATAGCTTTATAATGATTGGTATTAGAATTATCTACATTTAGCATATAAAACAACAGAGGCACAAAGGGATTATTAACAGGCTTAAGTCACACAACATCTATGTTGTTTCTGATTAGATTTGAATTCTCAGTTTCAATAACTTTGGGTAAAGAATCAAAGTTCTTAACCACAGCATTTGGTCTTCTTGAGAGCTGAATAAATAAAGTTATAGTAACATGTTTTAGGGTTTTCAAGGGGAACAGAACTAATGGTCTGCATTTGTATATTTTGATGAGAAGATATGTTGACTTGACTTACATGATGAAGCCTGGCAATGCAATAATTGTCTTCTAATGTTACCAAAGCAAAATAGGTCACTGGCCAATCTAAGATGCCTGTGCAGTCCCAGTCTACTGGTGGAATTCTAGAAGACCACCAGAGAGTCACTGGGATTGAAGCTATGTTAAATGGCTATGAAATCTGCAGTCTGATGTCAACAGTCAAGGCAATGGTGAAAGATAGACACTGTGACTCAGCCTTGTATATGTATACAAACAACCAAGGCAAACAGCTCCTTAGGAGGCACTCTCCCATACTCAGGGAGGGTATGCACTCAGTCCTCTCCCACATGTCAATCTCTCAGGAAATGGCTCTTGATACACAGAAGTGTGTTTCATCAGTTGCAGGTAACTCTTAAACCACTTAAGCGGACACTTGAGACCATATGTCACGTGATACCACAAATCTGGTTAAACATCTGTATTAAAAATTTATATTTCAAAGATTCTAAATATGAAACAGTTGGCATTTCATAACAATATCCCTATGTTTATAATATAGGACATGATAACTCTCAGGTGTGTGAAAATCATACCTCACCACATACATTTGAGGATAGCTATGAATAAGGCCCAACAAAAAGATGTAAACTTGTTTAAAACATAAGTGAATTGTTTTGGTTGCTTGAGTATGTGGTTACAAAGTGTTACCTTTCTAGATGACAGTGTAGATCAAAATATTCAAAGACTGGATACACTTGCACAAAACCAAAGTCATAATTTATTTATCAGCATACACTAAATGTTTTTTTTTCTTCAATTCTTTTAACAACATGGAAGTCAAATTTGCAACAAGATTTATATTTAAAACATCATGTAAGTCTTTGTTTGATTTAATTTTTATGTAAGATTTTTTAAAATGAAGAATATGTACAATAATAGAGAATGAATTTCTTCTTTAAACTATTAGGTTAGAGACACAAATAAGATTGTTCCATTCCTTCTCTAAAAGAGTATTATATAGGCATCCCATGATTACAGAATTGCCAAGTGAAATACTTTCTCATCACTCTCTCTCTCTCTCTCTCTCTCTCTATATATATATATATATATATATTTCTAAAAGCAAAATTTGAAAATTAAAAGCCAATCAATTTCATCTATACATACAGAAACTAATACAATTGAAGGATGAGAACCTTTTCATCAGAGAGAATGGAATTTTCCAAGGCAGGAAACACTCTCTGCTAGGTGAGACTTAGAACTGAGGACAGAGAATGGAAGGATGGTGGAGTAAGGTTTATGTAATAATTTTATTCAAATGCTCTGTATGTTTGCATTTTGACATTGGGAGCATCAGATACTAAAAATAGATATGTATCAAATATTACATTCGCAATTAATAAGAGAACAGAATTTTAATGGAACACAAAATTTAGATCGAATAGTTTCCCTATTTTTTCGAACAAGGCTCGTGGGGAATCTCTGAATTGTTTAGTTTTTAGCAAGGGAGTAATCACTAAACAACTGTGGCCTAAAGAAAATATAAGCTATAGAACAGCCAGATTATTGCTGAATATCCTGCCATTTCCTTTTTATAATGAGTAATTGTAGGCTTTTATTGGTTTAGTTTTCATCTGTTTGAGAACTCTTCCCCCTTCTTTTTGCTTGGTTTATTTGTTTAAAAGATCAACACCATGGGGATAGCAGCAGAGAACAGCTTTTCTGAAAAGTCTTTTGTGTCTGTTCATTTTGGCCAGAGAATTAATCCCAGACCTGCCTGATTATATGACAATTTTGATATCTGATTATGTCACTCAAAAGAAAATAGGAAAGTTTTTCTCCTTATAGAAATAATTCTGCTATTCCTGGCTTGGGTAAGATGCAGACTCTATTCTAAAATTTTTCTTTCATAGAAAGAATGCGTACTGTGGATTATTTAAAATTCAGATACTATTAACACCCATGTGGTTATTTATTTAAGAAAATTAAAAACTCCAAATCTCTGTGGAGTTAAATCCAGTGCTTCTGAATCTAGTAATCTAATTGACCGTTAACATTTTAAATATTGCAGTCTATCACGTATATTTTGTACTTTCATTTCACCTTAATTCATTGTTTCTCATTTTTCTACTCTTCATATGTGATATTTTAAGCCCATTAATTTCAAAGGAAGACAACTTACTTTCAGAATATCATAATTATTGTCCCAAATAATAGATTATGCAAATAAACAATATTTTATCCTGAAACAACTTTAGTTAAGTATTTCATTAGTCACTTTTAAACTACAAAATTAGATTATTTTTTAAAAACTACATTATTTTCTTGGCACAATAATATGATTACAACCTTTGAAATTGTGGGTAAACTCATCAATGTCTAATAAATTTACGTTTAATGAAAATGCTAGGAGCTAGAAAGACAGTTCAGCAGTTAACAGTACTGCTCTTCCAGAATTCAGTGGCCACCACCAATGTTGGGTAGTTCACCATGGGTCTGTAACTTCAGCTCCAGGGTATACAAGACCTTCTGACTTCTGCAGGTACCTGTACTCAAATATAAAACATACACACACACACACACACACACACACACACACACACACACTTAAATATTTTTAAAATATATTAGAAAAAGAAAATGTTGGAAGAAAGCAGGTTGTATTTAAGCTATAAATTCCTATACTTGTCTCCTGTCCCTTCATAATAATCATTCTTTATTCTTACCTAATTTTGACCTGTAGAAAATGGAATAAGTAGCTAATAGATACACTTTAAAGTATACAATATTATATAAAGCAGAATAAAGCTTTAAGAAATAGCCAGCCTGAAGATTGTATAGAAAGTTCATGGATATACTGTACATCTGAAGATTCATTAATTATATTTTATTTAAGGAGTATGCCTCATTTTTCTACATTGTAAGATTTTGCATCTTATTTTGATTTCTATAATCTTTTCAGAATATAAACTCCTTAAAGTTATGCAACACAACATATTATAGGTTAGAGTAAGTGGTTAACAGTATTTATGTAATGAATGAAAAAGTATTTTTTTAAAGATTGTACAAAATTTCTAATTTCTTGATGTTCTCCAATGAAAATACATAGTTAATGGGTAAGATATATATATATATATATATATAATTATTATCATGTATCATTATTATTTTGCATTGCTTTTGTCATAATGGTCAATAAAAGGATTTAATTTTGGTGGATAGTTTAGACGGGAAAAAATAACTTAACATTTGCTGCCCAGTAAGAACACTGAGAGAAAACCTTGAGTATATTCATTTTAAAGCAGTTTATGTGAGCCAAAGGCCATCCATGAAAAAGGCAGTACTCAGAAGCAGAGGAGATCAGAGAATGTATCTCCAAGCATTCCCAGTCAGCTTTGTTTGGCTGAACATAAAAGCCAAGTAAAGACATTATTTACAAGTAGGTATGCCATACTTGGGTATGATCTAGTGGAAAGTACCTAGAAGTTAGTTGGCATGTTATGACTGGTTAAGATTAAATTTTGTCTAATTAGGATTGAGACTGCTTATTTAGGAAGCCAAGATGTGTGAACCATCCTAGCCTAAAGGCCTTCCAATTAACTGGTTTCAACAGTATGCAATTGATATCTGCCAAATGAATACTCAGTGCTTGCTAATTTAGTGCTTTGCATAATTTAGAAAACTATTGACGACTGCACTTATACTTCTGACTCTATTCTCTATGCAAGCCTTCCTAGCTTATGGGGTGAGTGGGCAGTTGTATGGTATGTATTAAGTCCTTAAAGACTTGAAATGCTAAAGGAAGCAGCATGGCTAAGGAACTAGGTCAGCTGGTAAATTTCATGCTGTGCAAGCATGAGGATGTGAGCTCAATTCCTTGTGCTCCTGTGAAAAGGTCAGACGGTAGAATGTACGCTGAGGAATGAAACCCAAGTTTGACGACTGTCCTCCCTATGTACATGCAGATATGTACATCAGCCAGGAACAGGTACACACACACACACACACACACACACACACACACACGGATGCAAGAAAAGCTTCTAGAAAACCTGTTTGGCTCATTATTGGCACTCGGTTTTCCCATGTTTTCTGAACTTCTTCTTTTATTAAAATGCTTTATTATTTTTATTTTATGTGTACGAACAGTGACCATGGATGTCAGAAGAAAGTGTTGAATTCCCTTTGGACTAGAGTTTTGGATGGTTGTTAGCTGCTATTTGGGTGCTAGGAATCAAACCTGGGTCCTCTGCAAGAGCAGCCAGTGTTCTTAACCGCTGAGCCATCTCTTTAGTCCTGTTTTCTGGATTTCTTATTAGTTGTGTATTGAGAGCTTGCCTAGCATGAACACCCCCATTCATAATGCTGTGTTATTATCAGTTTTAGTCAGTTCCCTTGTGCCCTGAGTAATTGACAGAATTATTATCCTCTAATATGGTCTGCCAGAGATGCCTTTCTAGACTTACTCATCTTTATATGACTGACATTCCGAAATAATTCTGAAATGAGAACATTCTGTTGTCTTCTGACCTTAAGCTTTGGTGGTTTCTCTCTTTTCTCAAGACAGCTCTCCCTTTTCCAAGGATAGATCTTCCAGGAGTCTGCTTTATTCTCCTGGATTTAGTAGGAGTCTGACTATATGCAGTAGTATCTCTGAGCCTGTCTCGTATTACAAGTACAAACACCTTTAGAGACACAAGGTTGGCCTGCAGATTAAAGAATGAGAATACTGAGAAAGGTTAAAGAACAGAGATTATTTTCCTGCGAATGAGACATCTGAAGAGCAATTTAATAATGGTCTCCAATTATACAGAAGGTTCTTTTAGCATCTTCATATTGCAGATTGCAGCCAGCTGTCTTTAATCTCTACTGAGGACAGAAATCATCGATATGAACATCAATTATACACAAGTGGTTTTATCAGGATCCATGTTAGGCATAAAATAGAATTTCTGGATGAGATTTGCTTATTGCAGACATAATGCAAACAAAATATGGAATGAAAGTTATTCAATTTCATGTCTTATATTTTTGTTGAGAGAACTGGATTTTCAGTTTCTGAATGATTCTGGTTTTTCAATGTACTCACAGTAATAATGTCTCAGGTCATTTGCTTTCCCAGTGATAAGAAAAAAGACTGAAGTTGATGTGGACAGGCTGAACTTTCACTATCAGCTCCTTCAGGGTCTACACTGTTGCCACATACCTTTCTCATTCTGTTAGTTTACCTTTACTCCAGTAACTGATTTGGGACTAAGGATAAAAGACTAGATACCATCTGTTCTTTTCAACAATCAACAAGGGCTTATATTGTAGTATATCACATCACAAAAACATCATTTCAAAAGGAAAACTGAAACATTGTGCTCTTTTTTTGTAAGTTTTCACTTATTCCTTTCAAAAACATTTTTCAACCCAAACATAAAGTGCCCGTCACTATGTTCTAAGCTTCTTAGAAAAGAAGAATTAACAACAAAATACATGCAGTTATGAAGGTTTTGTCCTTTAGACACTATAATTGAAAATGTTTTATCATTGCTTTCACTGTACATGAATATATAGAGGTATTTGTTAGGAGCTCATGACTACAGTGAAAAAATTACACAATTATGCACCTTTAGTTCTTTAGCTGACACCATGTAACTTAGAATGTTAAACAATTTAACAAGAGAAAAACATAGAAATGTATTTAATGCAAGTTTTACATGATACAGGAAATTTCATAAGACCACTAATGGATCTGAGTATTTTTAGACAATTTTGATGAAGAGAGGAGGGTGATAGAAAACTGTACTAAGAGTCTAATTCTTCCTTCTTCTTTCTGTAGGGAGAGCAGCTTCCAGAAAAAGTTCTTTTTTTAAGTAAGCAAAATAATGTACAGGGTTTTTAAAGTTACTTATTTGTATTTTATATGTATGGGTGTTAGCCAACATGTATATAAGCACACCATGTACATGGGGTGCCTTTGGAGATTAAAAAAGGGCATTTGATCATCTCCTGGATCTAGAATTAGAAATGGTTGTGAGCTGCTATGTGGGTGCTGGGAACTAAACCTGGGTCCTCTGCAAGAGCAGCATGTGCTCTTAAAGACCGAATCATCTCTGCAACCCTAGAACTTCAAGTTTTTAGTTTTAAAAAATTTAACAAGGGAAAGATTTAGCCAAATTTAAGAAATCAGAATCAATGTATTCCCAATAAAATACTCTGCCAAAAATTTCAGCGCCTTCATATAGGGTCTGTGGGGCAATTACTCTCATTTAAACAGCATAATTGAACAATTCATGCCTTGACTTATATTGGATAACTTGATAGCAATGGTATTATCAGAAATTGTTCACCTACCTTGCCAGAGTGGATCATGCGTATGAATCCTTGGTGTTTCACACAGACCCTGTATTTATGTTCCTCATTTTTGACCTACTGAGAGTTGTTGTGTAATAGTTTTCTCCTATTCCTTCTATAACTACAAAACTCCTCTGTTGAATAGTAACTGAGTCATTTCTCTTTTAAAGACCAACTCAAGACAGTGTCAGAGCTTCTAAATTAGTCATAAGGCAATACCCGGCATCCTTTGAAACTCACTGAACACTGTTTTTGCTGTAGTTCTCAACTTGGATAATCCTTGTGAACAAACCAAAAATTGTAACTGTAGTTCTTGAAATCAGGCAGGTCCTAAAGTTTACCAGGTTTTCTATGTGATTTTCTTGGGTGTAACAATTTAAGTAGCCAAAACTAAAGAACTTGTTATTCAGTTCATAAATGCTCCTTAAAGGAACCCAACTTCGTGAAGAAAAAAGAAAAACCTGAAGATCCAAACATGAGCTTATGCAATTTCAGACACTTGATATTTGATAAAAGTGTCAAGAACACACACTGGAACAAAGATAGCATTTTCAACAAATGGTGCTGACAAAACTGGATGTCTACCTGTAGAAGAATGAAACTAGGCACTAACTGTTCACCATGCACAGAAGTCAACTCCAAATGGATCAAAGACCTCAGTGGGAAGCATGAAACTCTGAAACTGTTAGAAGAAAAGCTAGGCAGTACCCTACAACATATAGATGTAGGAAAGGACTTTCTAAATCAGACATCAGTCACTCAAGCATTAGGGTCAATAATCAACAAATGGGACCTCATTAAACAAAAACACTACTATACAGAAAACACATACACACACAACCAAGAAAGTGAAGAGAAAACCAACAGAGGGGAAGAAAATTTTCACCAGCTTCATGTCTGACATCCACAATATATAAAGAACTCAAAAAACAAAGAATCAAGACAATAAATGATCCAATTTAAAGATGGGCTATGGAGCTGAACAGAGAGTTCTTCTCAAAAGAAGAAATAAAGATGGGTAAGAAACACCTTAAAAAGTGTTCAGCATCCTTACTAATTAAGGAAATGCAAATTAAAGCCACAAGAAGATTTCATCTTACTTTATTCAGATTGGCTAAGATCAAGAGAACAAATGGCACTAAATGTTGGAGAGGATGTGGGGAAAGGGGCATGCTCATTCCCTGTCTGTGGAATTGCGAACTCATGTAACCCCTATGGAAGGCAGTGTGAGGAACTCTTAAAAAACTAAACATGAATCTTCCATATGACCCAGTTATACCACAACTTGGCGGGTACCCAAAAAGTTCATTCCACAGCAGAGATTCATGTACACATGAAGATCCATTCACAATTGCCAAGAAATGGAAGTAACCTAAGTGCTCCTCAGAGGATGAGTGAATAATGAAAATGTGTTCCATTTACCCAAAGGAGTTCTACTCAGTATAAAAAAGGACAAAATCATGAAATTTGCAGATACATGTACAGAGCTAGAAACTGTTACACTAACTGAATTAACACAGACTCAGAAAAACAGTGAATATTTTCCCTCATTTGTGGATTCTGGCACCACATACTTATATGTGAGTATATATCCTGATGTAACTGGAAGAGTCAGGAAAATAGAAAGGAACCAGGGAGATAAAAGGAAAGAAGGAATCTGAGAGGGAAGAAGACTTAGAGACAGGTGTTTCCAAATAGTAAAAAGGAGGGTATCTCAATAGGAGGGGAAAAGGAAGGCTATACAAGTAACTGTGGTGGTGAAGGAGAAGGAGGCTCTCAAGAGGGGTACCACAGGAGACAGGTATTGTCAAGGGTGAAGTCGGAAAACTGGGAGAACTTTGACTGGACAGGGAGGAAGTTGGGTTATACCAGGAGAGAGAGAAGAGAGATTAACAAAACCATATGGAAAAATTACACGTATAATACCTCTCCTTTTGTCCACGTGTATAACTGAAACCTGTATAATAAGAAACAGTGCCCGACAGGAGATACTTCCCTTCAAGCTGTAAGAGTCATGGGAGGAGGCACATGAGTTTTTATAGGCGCTTAGAACCTTACTCATATGAACCCACAGCAATGACAGCACGCACAGATCCATGTAAACAGGAGCAGACAAAAACCCAGCCTAGAACTGTGGGAATGGTCAGCAGGCCCCAGTCTTAGCAGGAGAACTCTTAAGTACCTGGTTTACTGGTGAGGAAGAGCTGATTTTCTTTAAGGGAGTGACTCCAGATCTGCTGACTAGCCCCCAGTGCATTGAAAGCGCACTAAAGGTGTCAGGGTATACTAACATGACTTGTTAGGCCTTAACATAAATAAGAGAGAGAATGTATGAAATTCAGAGGGTGCTGACGTCAAAGAGAGTATAAAGATAATTAAAATGTTGTGTATGAGATATGCAAAATTCAATAAAAAATTTTTTAAAATACTGATATGAAAAATTTTATTGTTTGAGAATGCACTGTGAATGTTAGTCAGAAATTGCTGCTTTTTGGTTCAGTGGAGCAGTAAAACCTTCCACCATCTTTGAATTCAAACCCATAAACTCTTGTGTCCATCCTGACCTCCTCTCTGTATGTAACGGGAAACTAAGTGCTTCTGGGCAACATCTTGAGCTTGACCTGTAGCTTGTGTCACTCTTCCTGAGAAGTGAACTTTACTGGTTTTCATTTGTGTCAGCTGTCAGACTACGAGTTGCACAATACCCAAATGTTCAACTCGTTAGTCTGAAATGGACTACTGATACTCATTTAAACAACAAAAAGAAATTGTCTTCCTTTGTTTTTGATACCTGGTACCTGGAAAAATCAAGTTAAATAAAATCATAGATTATTACTTCTTAGTTATACTTTGAATGGGAAATGTTCTGTATTGGTTCCTGCATTTGAACCAGGTCCAGAGCTGCAGGAGGCCTTTAAAAGGAGATTTGACTGGAAAAGGGAATCACTGGGGGGCAGGGCCTGAGGCAGCCCTGTCTCCTTCCTGTCCTCACTGTGCCTCCTGACTGCAGATGTGATGTGAGAAGCTGCCTCACACCCAAGCCAGGTGATACTTCCTCCCCATTAATGTACTGTGTCCCTTAACCTGTAAGCCAGAACAAACCCTGCTTTTGGTCATGTATTTGATCACCACAGTGATAAAAGTAAAGTACTAGAGCCGTACTTTGGAGGCCTGGGCCCTTGAGTCTAGAACCTGGTGTGATGAAATTAGTTAGTAAGTAAAATGGTAAAAAGTTTTTTAAAAATTCTGAACAACTTATAATAATAATTAAATACAACAAGCAGCTAAACATCTGATGCCAGCAATAGCCTGTTCACTTTATAAAATGTCTGAAACCCAAAGTGAGTAAGTCAATGAATACATGAATAAATGGTCCTAACTGACAAAACAAATCAATAATATTATAATGTTATAGAAACTTTCAGGCTAAGAAATGATTTATTTAAGATAACATGACTGCCAAAGCCCTTTTTCATATTATGCTTTTAAATTTTCTTACATTTTAGAGTCTGTATGTGCGTGTGTGTATGTATGTGTGTATGTGTGTATGTGTGCATGCACTCGTGTGCGTGCCAGCCACAGTATGCACATAGAGATCATAGTATGCACATAGAGATCAGAGGACAATTTTAGGTGATTTCTTTTCTCTGTCTACTATATAGGTCCTGGGGATCAAATCTTTGTCCTCAGACTTGGAGACAAGCACACTCAGCCACTGAGCCATATCACCAACCTCCAAAAGTCCTTTTGAAAAATCAATGAATAAAACACAAACTATTTGGAGCAAATGGATTAAAATATAATTGTTCACATTAATAATTTCATAGGGAAAACATGGCTAACTTCTTATAGTATGTGCTTCTATAATTAATAGAAAACAGTAGCAACCTGGCATATTAATGTAAGGTGATCTGATCAGAGAGTTATAAACTGCAAAAAGAAGGGGTTTTGTTTATTTATTTTGTTTTGCCTTCCAGTGGACCACATTTTCTTTTTCTTAATTTTGCTCTTTGGTCTAATACACACTGACAGAGTAAATATTTTAAAAATATCATTGGTCAAAGTTCAGCACAAGCTGCCCACCTAAACCAATTGAGAGAGACAGTATGACAGTAATGGGTACATTTTTTCACTAAAAGTCTAATATTACTTGTAAAGAAAGTCACTCCACATTGGTTAATGACCTTTGGAAAAATAATATCTTCAGTCATTTTCACTTAAGTACATGCTTCTGAATGTGGGAATGAAACGGAAATGTTCTGGTTCCAAAAATGCAACCTTATTTTTACCTGCTGAACATCCTCCAGAACACACATCATTACAGAAAAGTAAAAATAAAAGGAAAAGAGAAAATGAAACCTCAGCAGTCAAACAGCTGTTGACGTTTCCTCTTATTTTGAGAAAAAGCAGCAACTGCGGATTAAACCTGCATGGGTGCGGGGCAAATAAAGGTGTCCGGGCTCAGGAAAACAACATTTTCCCCTTCCCCATCTATTTAGTATGATGAAGCATTTTCCCTCCCATTTCTCCTGCAAAAAAATAGAAAGATCTGTCTGGGGAACACTGCCGTTAAACTCCTAGACTGAGTAGTTTCGTTTTCTGGCCAGCATTCGAGGAGCTTTGATGATTTACTTCACATTACACATTTCTATCACATAAAACAGCACCTTCAGCAGTGATGTGATTACCTAATTAAGTCATTAGACACAAAGGTGCTTATCATGGGATAATTACATCCCAGGGAAATAAAGAAAAGCACCAGAACCCAGCTTGAAGCAGGAGTGCTTTCCATTACAAGGGTTCCTTCATCACTGAAACGGTATCCAAGTGTCCAGGTGGGGGAGGCTGGAACTACTTTCTCTGCTGAGAGTTGAGAGTTTGGCCTGGAGGTCAGCCTAAAAAGCCCTTGCGGTCCAGGTTGACTTAACTCTGTAGCCTTTCATTAAGTGGTCTCAGGGCATCCACAGGCATGTGTGTATCTCACATTGAATGAACAGGACTGGGAAACAACTCTAGAAAAATGGGTATGACCACAAAACACAGAGGGGAAGACCAAATACAGTTACCCTGGTGAAGTGTGGTTGCTGACACAGTTAAACTCACAGATTCCACAGAGGGTGAAGCTGTGTGGCAAACTTAGAAATCAAGGACTTCTTAGTGTGTGGTTTTGAAAAATACCAGACCATTATCACATGATATTCAATAATGATATAGGAAATTTTGCCTAAGTACTTATTTCAATAATGTCATACGCATATCCACAAATAAGAATTATGTCTGTGTATACATGCTATGCATCCACCTATACACACAGTTATATAAAAGCACAAATATACAATATTTAATAGTTATTTATACACTGAAAATTGCTACTTACTGATTTGGTTTTACTAAAGAATTGCATCTTTCCTTGAATAAAACCTCTTTGATTCTCTAATATGCTACGTAAGAAGTGCAAATACAAATGCACAACCCCCACATACAAACATAAACACACAAACACACATGCACAAAACACAGAAATACACAGACACAAACAGATACATGCATTGATACAATTATAAATACAGACACACATACACACAAACACCAAAAGACATACACACATGTACGCAGACACGCACACACCTGTTAAGTTCTGCTCATAGAACCTAGGCTGGCGTTCTTTCTTAACTGTTCTGATACATATGGTTTTAATGATAAAATGAAATACTTTGGGGACAACGATACCAAACACAATATATTGTGCCCAAAGACACTGAATCAGGATCAAAAGACAGAAATGAATGGCTGGAGCGATGACTCAGTGGTTCTGTTCTTGCAAAGTAGCCAAGTTTGGTTCCTGGCATCTGCATTAGGTGGCTCACAACCTCTTGTAACTCCAGCTACAGAGGAGCCAATGTCTTGGGCCTCCCAGGCTCTTGCACGCACATGTGTGTAACCACACAGAGACACAAATGTATACACATAATTAATAATGTTTTTTAAAAGAAATACAGGTACAGGTGAGAGGAAATGGGAAAGAAAATAAGTTCCTTACTCTAAACTCTGCCTATAAGTAAAAACTTCAACAGAACTTATAAAATTGAAATTGCATTAAGGGGCTTGTCTTCCCAAAGAGATGTCAAAAAATACATATTTAAAAGACAGTAATTATGTTTATTTAGGTCAAAAAGTTTATGGCTTTAAGTTAAAAAGAATCATCACTCCTCTCTCATCCCTAAATTTAAAAACAAAATTCAAAAAGTAAATTCCTTAACTGAAGTTCAGCAATGAAACTGTTGGCTGACCATGAAGTTGATCAAAATGGACTAGGCCTCCACCAAGGCTGTGATCTCTCCCAAGGATGACTGCCAGGAAAAACCCTTTTGGCATCCACCAGGACAGGCATATGGCCACAGATTAGCCAAATGGTATGGCTAAAGTTAAAATGCTGGAGAAGGTTTAAGCATTTGAATGGATAAATGGCAGATTTTCATAGGTTAAGATATTGTGAATGGATATAAAGACATTGAGAATACACAGTGCCACACATCACAGGTGTGCCTTCCAAAGGGTCTTTATTGACACTAGGCTGGCCCAAAGTAATGAAGCTAAGGATGAAGATAAACCTCTAAAACTTCTGCCTCCACCTTCCAAGTGTTGGTAACACAAGCATCTGTGCTGTAACATTAAGCCCGTGTGTGTGTGTGTGTGTGTGTGTGTGTGTGTGTGTTTGTGTGGGAGTGTGTGTGTGCGCACACTTGTTTCAGTTTTTCATTTATCAGAGTGGGTGTTGAATATGACATTTAAGTGAAGACCTACATGTTTGGAGGTCAGAAGATTTCTACCTGGAATTGGTTCTTTCCTTTCACCTGAGACAAGGTCTCTCTTGTTTCTCCTACACTGCCTATCCCAGGCTAGCTGGCTTATGTGATTGCTTCTGGGTGTCTCTGTTTCCACCTCCCTTCTTGCTGGAAGAACACTGGGATTACAGGTGCATGTCACCCTTTGGCCTTTCTTCCTTCCTTCCTTCCTTCCTTCCTTCCTTCCTTCCTTCCTTCCTTCCTTCCTTCCTTTCTTATTTTCTTTCTTTCTTCTTTCTTTCTTCCTTCTTTCTTGATTATTTTTCTACTTGGGTTCTGAGGATCGAACTCAAAGTTGTCAGGCTTGTTCTTTTATCTGCTGAGCAATCTCACGGGTCATTTAAAAAAAATATATGTATTTTTTTATTGGTGACTGGAAAGATAGCCCAGTGGTAAAGAGCAGTAGCTGATCTTACAGAGGATCTGAGTTCTATTCCCAGCACTCACATGGTGGCTAACAACCATCTGTAACTTCAGTTTGAGAGAATCTGATGCTCTTTTCTGGCCTCTGTTTTCATGGCCCCACATGGGCACCACATGCAGGCAATACACTTATGCAAAATTAAAAATAATAAGTACAATTTATTTTTTAAAAATTTATTATTTTTTAGGTGTATTTTTGTTTGTCTGTGTATGGGTATGCACATGTGAGTGCAGGTGCTAAAGGAGACCAAGTATTGGTGCTGCAGTTACATGCAATTGTGAGCTGCCTGATGTGGGTATTAGGAACCAAACTCAGATCCTGTGCGAGAGCAATATCTTCTCTTAAACACTAGGACGTTTTCCTGCCTCAGCTCTACTTTCTTTATTTTAAACTTAATTTTTAAAATATGCTAATGTTTAAATATTATTGCAAGGTACATCCTCTGGTCAATGCAACTTAGAAAATCAGAGAATATATAAACATATATATTCTAAACATATATAAATATGTGTATGTATAAAGACACACACAACCATTCTAAAGACATCAAAGTCTAACTCTCCTTCTAAAAAGCTAGCCCATATATCATAAGTGAGTTCTGTTCTTTTTGGCTCTCTACTCCTACGTAATAAGCTCACTAGCTCATTTTACTCTGGTTCTGGAATTCTTTTAAGTAACAGTATCCTATATCTGGGTTTCCCTGAGAGTCCATTACTAATGAGGACCCCTTCAGGATGCTGGAGCCAGCACTGAGCTGTGGCTCCTAAACAGTTCTTTTAAACAAAAAAATAACAGCTGGAGCTCTACTGCCTTTGTTTTCATCTAGACATCACATCCCCACTTGAAAATATTTGTGAAAAAGAGAACTATCCCTAGAACAACCAAGATGGATATTTAGAAATGTCATTTGAGGGCTGGAGAGATGTTTCAGTGTTCAGCTCCCAGGACCCATATCTGATGGCTTCCATCACTTATAATATCAACTTTAGAGGGATCCATTGCATCTGGCATCCAAGGACATCTGTGCTCACATGTGCAAACACACGCAGACTCACACACATACACACACACACACACATACACACATGGACCAATCACAAGTTTTCTTTCATAAAATCAGACAGAAAGATATCTCATTTGGATAAAAATGTCTTTATGAAATTCATCAGTGTATGCAAAGAATGTATACCAATAAAAGTAAAAATAAAGTAAAAATTCAATTATCTAGGAAATGCTTATACTTTTATTGGAATATACAACTAGTCATATAAAGCCAGTGGGACCTCATGATCTTGTGTTATTCTTCTCTGTAGTTCCCAGGTGCCTATCCAGTGTCATGCAAAGATGTTTCACAGATGATGGATTGGCTGGAAGTGGCTAAATGACACTCTTTTTTCCCTTAAGATGCCACAACTCTAATAAGAAAATTAATGGACATGCCATCCAAGAAAATACATGAACCAGAGTTTCACTGGTCCAATGTTCATTTCTGTGAACATTCAGAAGTGAGTTTTTGAAAACCCCCATGTGGAGAAATGGCCAAATGTGAAAAAGAGAATTGAGGGGATGCTGTTCAAAGAAACATGAACTTCAGAGGTCTAAATACAAATGAAGAAAGGAAAAAGGTAGATTCAGGGGGAAAAATCTACTGATGGAGACTGCACACCGGCCAATCTGTAAATCTATACCAATAAAGTCTAGCTCAACCTGTGACTGTTCATTCTTCTTACTTATAACAACACCTAGAGATATATGACATCAAAAGCCGCTTTTCCATTGTAAGCAAGATATTTATGGAGTCTAATTTAAATATAAATAAATGGGGAGCACTCCACATTGATGAGGTCCTGGGAAAAGTTTGATAGAAAGGTGAAATTTATTATAGCTATATTTTATATACTTATTACATCTATGTTTCTGGAGAAAAATGTCCTTTAAA
Organism: Eospalax fontanierii; assembly: GCA_035773235.1. NCBI lineage: Eukaryota > Metazoa > Chordata > Mammalia > Rodentia > Spalacidae > Eospalax > Eospalax fontanierii. The sequence goes on from CM069536.1 coordinate 64,367,816, forward strand.
TCATTTAATTCTGTGTTTTGAGATTTTTTTCTAAAGAACAAAACCTCACTTTACATGAGAAAGCATGGAGTACTAAGGTATATAAGATAAAGTTTTCAACAACAGAAATTTATTCTAAAAATCTTAATATAGTCAGAAAATTTTACATATAATGATGAAAATATTTCATAAGTGCTATAGTATGTTTTTCTAGGAATGACATATATTGCATTAATTTATATTTACATGTACATGCTTAAAGAAGGCAATGGAATGATAAATACTTGAAATGTTAACAGCTATTAACTACAGAAAGTAGGATGAAAGATATTTTCTTTCTCCTCTTTTTGCGCACGTTTTGATTGTTATCCCATAATTTCTTACTCTGTGCACTAAAGCTTCCTAAAATGGAAAACACTAACCAAGATATTTAAAAAGATTTTCATGACATGAGAAATAATTTTATTTTCATTTTAAGTAAGATAAAACACAAAATGGAATATATTTATTCATGTAATCACTGCTCTTCCTCAGTCCGTATTTTATTTATTATTTTTATTTTTTTTAGGTCTACGAATGCATTACCTGCATGCATGTAAGTGCCCTCTTGTCCTGCAGAGACCACAGATGTCAGAAGAAGGCATCAGATTCCCTGGAACTGGAGTTACAGATGGTTGTGAGCCACCATGTGTGTGCTGGGAACCATCCCCAGGTCCTCTGCAAAAGCAGCCAGTGTTCCTAACTGCTAGATCATCTTTTGAGCCCCTCAGTCTGTGCTTTTGATTGCTATTTTGCTTTTGTTTGTCAATGGTTTCTCTTTCTGGACTGCACACTTTATGGTTACTCCTCCAACTGCTTCCTTTCTAGCTCCTTGTCACTCTTGTCCCACAGCAGAACCTTTTCCTGTGAATTCATCTTCTCCTTCTGCTTTGATCCATGTGCTTGACTGGCGACCACCTTTCTCCTTGGAGTTATTCTGCTGTTATGCCAGTGATGCTTCATATCTTACCTTCAGCCGGATCACAGGGCATCTTCACATGGATGTCACTCGTCAGTGAAATTCTGTTTGGCCTCTGGGCTATTCAGAATAACAAATGAGTCCAGTCTTCTTCTCTGATTCATTTCTTGGCATGACCCTATGATTTCCCAAGCTGAACTGGAAGCCTATAAACAGCCACCAGCTTCTTCCTCTCTCAGCTTTCCCTAGTTTATTCTATGTAACAGATTCCACAGGCTTTCCCTCCTAAGTATTTCTGGAACAGGACACCTCCACATGGCTCTTGAGCTGAGGGGTCCTGGAACTGCTGATATCATGGCTTCACTGACCCACAGTAGCAACTAACTATATCTCTGACTTTCTTGTCTATACCTTGTTCTTGCTCATGCTCTTTCTACAAAGACTGTCCAGAAGATGACGCCTCAGACATAAACCTGAATAATTCACTCCACAGCTTTGAATCCATTCCTCCTGGCCTGTGGAATGAATTAACTCTAAACTTCATGATGTAGTGTCAGGATATTCCCATCACGCTCTCAGTTTCTTGGACTTCCATGCTGCCAAGAAGAAACTCATTTTTTTCCACCCACAAACATGCCTTCTCTCTGCGATCTGGCCATTTTACCTCAGTGGGCTGATTTCTATGTCCATCTACAAGTCTGATGGTCAACCACTCTATTTGCCTGTTAAGACTTGCCTGGTAGTCTTTACACCAGCTCTAGGACTTTATTAATTAATTAATTAACTAATTAATTTATTTTATCTAACAGTCAGGAGTCTGCTGGTTCCAGATCTTGTGAGCTCATGAGGAATGAGCAATTAGCATTTTAGGATTTCAGGAGCCAATCACAAACCCAGTCATTGAACAATTATAAGATAAATTAAATAAATTATATAATAAATTATATAAAATAAATTATAACCCAAAACAAAAGTATGCTATCCTAAGGTACATCCTTTCCTATTTATCACCTACAATGTACCATTTATCCTCTTATGTATATTTGTATGTATTACATTTCTGTAGCTGGGGAATTATGTAAGGATGAGCCTCTCCGTAACTCCACATTCACTAGCTCCCTTTAGGTAGTATGAATAACTACAGGAGAGTGGAAGAATTTACATCACTGAAGTTAGAGGACACTATAAATCACTTTGATTTGTGGTTATGTTGATGATCTATTCTTAAGAAATTGCTGAATTTCTGAACACAGTGGTGCATACTTTTAATTGCAGCACTCAGAAGGCGGAGGCAGGTAGATTACTGTGAGAGAGAGGCTAGTCTGTGATGATTTATGTAGGGGGTTCCAGGCCAGCTGGAGCTACACAGTGAGACCCTTTCTCAAAAGAAACAAAAACAAACAAAAAAAGGTGATGAATAAAACTAAAATATAGCAGATTTTAATTGAAAAATGGCATTATATCTAAAGCCATTACATGGTAAATAGCACAAAAATGGGAGAAAATGTGATTGTAGAATTTAAAAATTACTTTCTCATTCAGTATAGAAGTCACTCTGTTTCTCTGTTTACTAATGACATAAGTACCAACATTTGTTGTCTGAGTTTTCTTCTATTTTGATAGAAACATGAACCAATATTTATGCCATAACTTCTCATCCATAAGTTTTATAGCATTTACAATAAGGGCTGATGTGTTTTTTTTTTAATATAAGCTCTTGTTACTTCTTATTCTATATATTTATGACACATGTAGACATTAATATGTATTTACATCTTTCTCCAAGAACCATCTTTCAGACATTTACTAGCAAAGCACTGTCCAGTAAACCACTTTCTATGGGTTACAATGGAAAATTCTGGCTTGCTTGGATATCTTCTTATCAAACATTTTTTATAATGTATTAAGGCTCTTCAAAATCCAAAAGGAGAACAATTGTATGAGCCAACAATCCATCTCTATGTTTTGAATATTTTTCGTTGAAGTTTTGTGCATTTCATACAAAGCAGCTTAATCATCCTTATCCTTTCTCCACAGACCACTCCCCCGACCCCTGCCGTATTTCATGCATTCTCTCATACATGTTAAGGCCTATCTCATCAACTTTGTGGACCCAGATATTCCTCAGTGCAAGTTCATCTACTTTAGTCTAGTCAGCCTATCCAGAGTCTCTCTCTTCAAGATCAACTCTCCTTCATCCAGCAGTGATCAGCTGCCGATAGTTATTTGACTAATGTTGGGGCCTGCCGCCCATTTCCCCCATTCTGTGCTGGTTTTTTATCTGACTGATTCAGCATGGATCCTGTGTGTGTTTAAACCATTTCTGCAAGTTCATATGAACAAGCCTGGAAGACTGTTTCTTTATGATCATGCTCCTACTCTGGCTCTTACAATCTTTCCACCTGCTCTTCCTCAGTGGTTCCTGAATCAAGGGTAAGTGAAGTTTAATATAGGAGTCCTATCTAGGAACGCGTTCTCTACAGCCTCACATTCTCTACACATTGGTCAAATGTGCCTTCTGTGCAGTACACTGTTGCATGAGTAAGATTTCCTAGTGAGAGTTGAGAAACGCATTAGTATGTTCTCTGCTGTCTGTTCTGCTAAGTTCCCTGAACCTTAGGTATGGAGGTTCCTCTAGATGTGTCACTAAGGTCTAGGCATCTCCCAGACACTTTTTCTCTGTGTGTGACCAGTGGTGGTACTCTGTAATAGCCTCCATTTGTTGCAAAGAGAAGCTTCTTGGATGAGTGGTGAATGACATGGAAACAGAAGGATCCATATTCAGCACACGTTAAGAAATTTGAGCTGTCTAGGGATATGACAGAGTTAGGGTTTTTCTTCTGGGATTTGTGACCTTTCCAGTCCTGTGCATTTGTTTATGTTTTCAGCTCCACCTATGAGTTCCCGCCCACTGAAAGTTCTTTAAGTTTAATAGATAGCTGTTGTTTATCCCCAAGATAAAAGTGCTGCTACGATCCTCCTGTGGTTGGCTCTGCCAGTCACTGTTATGGCTATTAGGCTTTAAAGCTGGGGTTAGACCACTGACTTCCTACTTTCACAGCTTGCCAGGTATCTTCCAGAACTCTGAGAACTAGTCTTCAGGGAAAGGCTTCCAGGTCAGTTCCAGCTTCACTGCTCTATGTCTTCTGTCCAAAGTATGGCCTGTCTTCAGCAACAGGGTCTTACCTTCAAGTTCTGGGAGGTAAACAAGGGCTGTGGCAATAGCCTGTGTTAATTTGGAAGTCTCTTGGACTATCTTGACCTACAACTTGAAGGGGGGTTCTCCTGTCTGAGACTGGGTTTCTTGATCTACAGCTATAAGGTATACACCTGCACTGTTAAATTTATTCTCTCTCTCTGTCTTTCTCTCTCTCTCTGTCTAATGCATCCTCCCTCCCTAGTTAAAATATCTCCATTTCTCCCTGTTTACTTTCAATAACACCTGTCTCTTATCCTCCCTCTCTTAAAGTCCATTTCCCCTTTACACCTATGGTTACTAGTATGTCCTTTTCTCCTCCCTTCCCAGGTGAACAGCCCCCATTTTTAACATTTCCCCATTGGTAACATCTGTTTCCTACTCTCCCTATCTCTTGGGCACTTTCTTTCACTTTACATCCCTCATTCCTTTCCACTTTCCTGGCTTTTGAGTTAAGGGACGTTTAGGTTCCATTCCTAGCAATTATGAAAACAGCAACAGTAAAAAAAAGGTGTACAAGTAACTCTACTAAGGGATGGGTCCTTTGGACATAAGCCAAGTGGTGGTATAACTGAATCTTATGCCAGATTCATTTTTAGTTTCTTAAGAGTTCTCCACATTGCTTTCCATAATGGTTTCATGAGTTTGCATTCCCATGGTCAGTGAATGAGCATTTGCCATTCCCCGACATCCTCACCAACATCTGGAGTCATTTGTTCTCTTGATTTTAGCCTGTTTGACTGTCATAAGATGAACTCTTAAAGTGGTTTTGATTAGCATTCCCCTAATTACTAAGGGTTTTGAACACTTTTTGAGGTGATTTTTATCCATTTTTATTTCTTCTTTTAAAAACTCTTTTCCAGTCCTTAGCCCATCTTTACTGGGTCATTTGTTTTCTTGTTTGTTTTTGAGTTTTTCATATATTATGGATATGCATTCTCTATCAGATATGTAATCAGTGAAGATTTTCTCCCATTCTGTAGTTTTTCTCTTTACTTATTTGGTCTTATCAAATCATTTTCATGGCACTTGTTTCTAGAAGTGCTGTGTGACCTCTCTTGGAGTCTACCATACACATGGTTGTGATCCACTGGAACTTAGGGTTGTCATTCTTCTTGGTCTCTAGCATCTAATCAAGTACCTGGGACATAGTAGGTGCTTGGCAGTGCATGTAGGATGAATAAATAAGCCGTGTAAAAACATTCCAATGGTAAATCATACTTACACAGAGACAGTAAACTTGTCAGCATTTGCAATTAAACATATAATGAATAAATACTTTAAGACTGAATCAGACATAGTAGCTTAGGTTTATGATACCAGCACTCAGAAGGCTGAGGTAGGAAGATCACTGTGATTTTGCTTGGTGGCAAGATCCTGTCTCAAATAAAACAAGACAAAATGGAAGAAAGGAATACAGCAAAGGATAGGGCAGGGCAGGAAAGAAAGGGAAGGGAAGGGAAGGAAGGGAAGGGAAGGGGAAGGGAGAGTTCATTTTTAGTGCCCTAATTTATCCTCTGGTCCATGCATTCTCACTGCTGAGCCTAATCCTCAGCAAAGACTAAAGATACACAGAGTTAATCCAAATCAAAGTAGAGGGTTCATCTCCCTTCCCACCTGAGGGAATATGTGAGAGCTGAATGGAGGTTCAGACCAAGTATGGGACGCCATCCCTTGAGTGCATATTATCATTAGTCACTGAAGTAGCTGATTTCTATACAATGTGATTACTCCCAAAATAGGAGAGAGAATAATTTTATAAGCATGAAAGTTCAGTCTCAGCATGAGTAAAGAAGAAAAAGTGAGTGCTCAAAACTGTGAGAGAATTTTACTTTGGATACAAATTAGTAAGAAACCATTAAAACTATCACTAAAATTCTTCCATGAACAAATGAAATATCCATATAATTAAACAAATGGAGGTGTCACCTTCACCTCCATTAGTAATATCCTATTATTCTAATATCAGTAATGGGAATCAAGAAAAAAGAGATTAGAAACAAAGTAACTGTTAATTCACAGAGGAGTGGGATTGAGAAAATATTTAGTGTTAAGATGCATGAAATTCATGTTGGAAATGCATCAAGGCTTGCTTGCCTTTATTTTAAGCCCTACATTGACTGTTTCATTTTTCTACATAATAAAGGCTTCCCAAGAGATGCTAATATTTTATTTTTTAAATTCCAAGGAAAGTTTTGGAGAGAACCCATGTTGCTTATAAAAATGTTTGAACAGAAAACAAAGAGGCTATCCTGATTCAATCCAGTGTTCACAGATATTCTTAAGTAACAGAGAAGATCAAGGAATTATGGGATATAAGTTAAAGGCTATATGTTTTAGGTTTTGGAATATTAACATATTAGAGATGAAAACAGAAGTCCCATTTTCTCCAACTCAACTAAAATGGTTTCCCACAAAGACTCTGGGACTATATTAACATCTTTTATCTTATGTAAATTGGTAGTTAATGAACATAAAAACCATTAGTCTTCACTTATGCTCTATAATTGAATTGATGCAATTGATTTTAAAGTTCAGAGGCATTTCATGTTTCTGCAAAGCATGCAGAGGGTTTTAATGCTGTAAGCCCATCAGTTTGATAAACATTCCCAAATGAGATGGAAAGCAGAGCTTACCATGCTAAGAACTCTGAGTGACCTGAAATTTTGTCGTGTTTTTGACCTTGCTCTTGACTTACAGAAAGAAGGGTTGCAAAAGAGAATATAACACATTTCACATGTTCAAATTACATCAAATCTCTGTTCTTCCATAAAATCACACACAGAAAAAATCATATGTGCTAGAATATATTCAATAACTTATATAAACCAAGTTGAAGTTTCATTTGAGCCTGAGGAGAAATATTGGGAAATCATGATCAACGGCACCCAGTAATTTTTCACAATAATAACTCTTTCTGCTTCCTTACTGGGACTTCTGGGAGTCCTGCACTTACCTCACAGTTATCTAAGCCATGTGATCACATACTATAAAGTCATCAGTTTCCAAGACCATCAGATATATGGGAAAAAGGCCAAGGTGCCATCTTACTGAATTCTTTAACTAGAACATCAACAACAGCTCAGCATTAATTTAGTTAGAAAGACAATATAACTTACTGTCCTAGTTCTCAGTAAAGGCTCCCTGTGAATTAAATTTCATGTTAATTAATAAAATGGAAACACTGACTAATTTGATTTGTAGTTTGCTTTTAATAGATGAAATTGATTTCTGTGAATAAGTGTTATTTCTGTGGTTTAATTAATTGTCCAGAAATAGCAATACCAATCTTAACCACTGCCAGTAATTTCAGTTAAGCTATGCAGCTCCTCTCCTTCTTGATTCTGCCAGCCTTGTTACCATCGAGGGGAAAAGAAAATGATGAATCAAATTCACAGAATTCAGTCACCTGAATATTTCAAAGACAGCAGCAAAGTCAACAGGCATAGCTTCTGTATACTCCACATCATTTAGAAGCAAAATTGAAGGGAGGTTTCAAATGCACAATATCTCTTTAGAGGACTATTCAGTGCTATCATGTGGATAAAAGTCATATATATATATATATATATATATGACTATAACATATATGTTTACTTTTCTTCTTTTAGTTACTCTTATTTAAAGTGATGTTTCATGAGTATCAGCATGTCTTACTAATTCTTCATTTTTATTTAAAGGCTGTACATCAGACCACAAGCCACAAAGGTATCCACAAATTACTAAAAGACTAGAAGAATGGGGAAAGACAATTAAATCATTATGCCCAATGTTCATAACTATCAAAATGATAGTTATCTTCATCCATTCTAATATAGTTAGACTATCTTCATCCATTCTGATATAGTTAGAGCCTGAGTGAGAGACAGAGAGAAATGAGAGAGAGAGAAAGGGATAGGGAGGAGGAAGAGAGCGAGCTAGCACATCAATCCAACCAATTGTTCCAGTCTTAGTATTTGTTACAGCCATCAGTGCTGTGCCATTCAGATCTTAACCACACATTGCTTTTTCCTTTCATTTCTGGCCAGCACCCAAAGCCAAATGGCAGGTGCTGTCTCGGAATGTCACCCTCTAATAAAAGTATTGTAACCTAACACAGAGACAATGGAGTTCTCTTTGGACATTCTTTGGTTGTCTTGACAGATTGCATTCCTAATAAGACCGAGTTTCTAAGCTCAAACGGAATAGTATATATGCTCTATCACTCAAAGGAAAAAAAGAAAAAGTACCACTCATGGTAGATTTCCTTGGGCGATGCACACCGGTACTGTGTGACAGGAGTTAAAGCCCTTGCTAGCAGCCACACACTCTCCCTCCCTCTGTCTCACAGGGTAGAAGGAGGAAGGTTCAGGCAAAGCTCTCCCAAAGGTGGGTCTTTGTACTCTTCTTCCGGTGCTTCATAGCATTTCACCTTAATTGCTTTCCTACATGACTTATGTGAAAATCATGTAAAGAGAAAACTGTTTCAAGAGAGTGTGAAGGATTATAGTGAATCAGTTCAAGTGATTCAAGAGTATACAAGAGCAGAATAGTGAAATTCTGTACACTAAAGGAATGGATAGGACAGCATGATTTGATGCCTTTATTTGGTGATCTAAGGCTTTGGATTTAAGGACTAAACCCTGGATGTATCAACGCATGCTTCTCTGAGAAAATTTGCTGGGTGCGTCTTTATTTTGCTCTTGTCAGGCTTTGATTTCAAAGCGGAACTCGATCCTTTCTCTTAGAAACAGATTTCATTTTTTAACAAACTACATTATATACCTTTATGAGACACAATGCAGCTGTGAGATACAAAGACAAGAACTTTACTTTTAATTGAAACATTTGGCTCTGGCGCTGGAGAGATGGCTCCATTGGAATGGTTGTTGCAGCACAAAGGTAAAGACCTGAATTCGGATCCCCAGCACCTAAGTAAGAAAATTAATATGAAAGAAGAGGAGGCAGTGATGGTGATGGAGGAGGGGAGAGGACAGGGATAAGGAGGATGAAGATGAAGATGAGGAGGAGGAGGAGGAAGAGGAGGAGGAGGAGGAGGAGGTGGTGGAGGAGGAGGAGGAATTGACAGAAGCAGCAGCAGATACTATCTGTAATCCAAGCCTTAGGAATTGGAAAAGTGAATTCTAATGCTCACCGGCCAGTCAGCCCAGGCTAATGTTTGACTGTTCAGTTCAGTGAAAGGACTTGTCTCAAAAAATTAGGTGGAGAGCTATTGAGGAAGATACCTGTTATAAACCTCTGGCCTCTATACTCAAGCACACACATGTACCGATACACACTCACATACACTTGTACACACACATACTTGTCCATACCCAAAGGAACACATGTATACACTACACCACACACACACACACACACACACACACACACAAGCATGGGCACACACAATAAAAGCTTTAATTTTTTAGTTACATTTGGAAGAAGTTCATTTTGGGGACTAGACCAAGGGTGCAGCATATAATCTAGTAAAATGAAAGAGATATTTTACATCAAGGCATTGCATATAGAAGTTGAATAGTAGTCTTTCTAATAGAATATATCATTATTACCTCTTCACCTTATGTGAGATACATGTCCACGGTGATTCCGTCTTCTTTCAATGAATAAAATGGAACTTAAACAAAAATTACCATGCTCTTTTGTAATAGCCAATCACTTAAGCACCTGCCCTGCAGCTGTTTATTATCTCATAATCCTCAGATAGAGCTAACATTGATGAGAAGACTGAGCACCTGCTGTACTCCCAGACTTTATTATCCAACCATTCATTGATCTTTACAGCTCAGTAAAATAATGAGTTTCACATTCTTAGATGAAAAATGTGAAGATTAAAACAGTTAGTAAATAGCCTTAGGTCACACAAATGGTGATGCAGAACCAGGATTTGAATCTGTCAGGCACAAAAGCTTAGACTCTGCCATGTAAAGCAGAAAATATATGTGGAACATGATTTGATTCCTTTCTTAATATACTATTTACCATGCAGCTGTATTCATCATTCAGCCTCTTCACCTATGATGCGATATTTTTTAATTGAGCTACATAAAGCTCAGTGACAAATAAATCAGAGATGGTCTGGGGATTGAATGAAAGTGAAGATCTTGCCAAATTGAACAGCTCACACTAAACCTTCTGGGAACTAAGTTTATAGCACAGATTGAGTTTCTTAAGATTCCTTTCATTTGACAAGCTGTGATGTCCTGTACAGAAATTGAAAGGCATGTAGAGAAATTCTGTGGTGAATAAAACCTTAATAAATAGAAAAATAGGTATTTTTTAACATTTTACATATACCCAGTAAAGACATTTAAACTTGGTGTTATTCATTCAGTAATTTTATGTATGCCTATTTTCTCCAATCATTTCTCATCAGAAGTAGCCTTGCTTTATTTATCCATAATTTTTTCTCATGGAATGAGGGGACAAACAGACTAAGAGAAAGCAAATCAAAGATCAGAAAGAACTTCAGCCTATAAAGAAATGGGATACAAGTATGAAGAAGTAGTCAGGTGCATTTTTTTTCCTTGACATCTGGTAAACCCTGAATGCAGAATATCATCTCTCTGTTGATAATTTAATTTTGGAACATAGAGTGATTTCAGCTACTTTTCTTAAACTCCTTGATTTGACAACCTATGTTTTGTGTCCTCTGACAACAGCTTTTCTCAGGAGATTTCTGGTACTTTTGGATTCTGGTTGGACTAAAATACCACAAAAACAACTTTCCTTATGGTATTTTGGCTCTTCGACCATCAGGACCAGATGGTACACAGAAGTGCAGAGGAAGTCTTGGATGTGAATAATGATACATTAAAAAATCATTCAGTCTCCTCTAACTCCATTGCATTTCAGATAAAGGTTCATGCCAATTTACACTCTACTCTGATCACACATCCTTACCAAGGGGAGGAGAATTGAGTGGCAGAGAATAAGTTGCTAGGGACTTAGGACAATGTATTCCATAGGATCGAATTTTAAGATTTTTTTTTCTGACAAACTGACATTTGTAATATGTTCCTAATAAGAAATTGTACAAAAGGTTATGGATTAAGCGATAAATCTGAAAACAAGTTTGAAATAAAGGAAGAATTCACCACTAAGGAGAATAATGGAGTGACTATGGGCAGGCATTAAATTTAATCACAAATGCATGTCAAAGATATTAACTGTATGTCCTGCAATAAAGTCTGAACTGTCAAGAGAGAAATACAGTGCAGGTCTTAACTGTAATGACCATTTGAATACAAAGCAGGTTGAAATGCTGCCTTTAATATTGCTGTTTGTTTTCATTTGTTTGTGAATATTTGTCAGTATTTTGGCTTGGGGAATAAGATATGAAAAAAGGCTGAAAAACTTTAGTGTCATGCTCAATAAATCATTTAAAAATAATAATCAGTGGGGAAATATCTAAACTATCATCTCTTGTTTGTATCTTAGAAGGAAAGTTATGAAGAAGTAAGTGGTAACTACTAGTTGAGGAACAAGATATGAGATGAAATATAATTAAAACAAATTAAGACAGAATGAGACTCGATATTCTCAAGTACCATAACTAAAATGTGTTCCTTAACATTTCAAATTAATTATGAGACATGATGAAACTAGCAAAGTTAGGTTCTATTACTTTCTTCAAACAGAGCATGTGTATTTAGATACTAGGTAACAGAATGGTTTCCCATATAGTATTTGTGCATGAATCGTTTCCTAGGGACATGTTACACGAAATAATTACACAAATCTAAGGATTAAAAGGATTTTGAACATTGAATGACTGAAGATCACTCTTCTGATTTCACTTCCTTATATATTTTTTAAAATACACGTATGGTCACATATGTTACCATATTTATAAATAGTTCACAGATAATCATGTGGAAAATTCCTCACTCTTGAGACATACAAGTTGCTTTGATGAGACTTGTTGCGAATCACAGTTCAGGAGTACACACGGGAAGTAAAGTTATCTGATAGTCTCTGATAAATGTCTAAAAATAAGTAGTAGATGTCACGAATTCAACTGTCTCATTTATCCACAATGAAAGTAAAATAATCCAGCTTGCTGTATTTATAATACTGTGGCTCAAACACCCTTTGGCAGTTAATTTTAAGATCTGGCATTGAATCTCCGAGTGTTTCAATTACTTCATGCCAGTTAATAGCAACAAAATATACAGATCCCTATCTTCATTTGTTTCTTAGCTTCATAATATGATGAAGAAAACATATTTAAGTTTTTAAATATAAAATGAATAGGTTTCCTTGCTATAAATTTTGCTGTGAGAAACGAGGAGGTTTAAACAAAGAATATCAAGTGTGAATGAATATGTAAATGGAAAAAATTCCACTGTATACTTTCCCATTTAACTCTGCATCATAGGAAACTTAGAAAGCAAATATTCTTATGATCTTTAACACAAAAGGAAACTGTGTCTGATTACCTGAAAATATAATATTGTAGAGGGTCTTAATTTCAAATAATGAGAACTTAGCCCCATGTCTATTACTGCTTTGATATAAAATTCTTTAATTTGATTATCTAGATCTAGTAAAATTATTTGATCAATTTTGAGCTGAAAAAAATATAAAAGTGGAGAATTCTTTGTTGGAGCTGCGCTAAAAACAACAATTTACTTCAAGCGTATTTTAGTTTAATAAAGTGATCAATTTCTTATTTAAAACCTTCTGAAAGGAATAGATTTTTTTAATGCATAAATTTTTCTTACAATATTTTAAAAGAACAATTAATTACGGAAGAAGGACATGTAATTCTGTGACCTGTAAAATAGTTTAATGGGCTTCTTCCCTCCTGTACATGTGCAGTATTGGACAACACAAACTTTGTAATATCATTCTCTTCAGGATGTAACATATAATTAAATGTTTCATATGTCTCACACAGGGTTCTCAAACACCTTTGTATTGATATTAAGGCCTAGATAATGGTTATGAAGGGCTAAGTTGTTTAATAGCATCCTTTACACCTACTAAATGCCAACTACTCCTCCTAAGCAGTTGTAGTTATAAAAATGTTTCCAGGATGGATCAGAGTCCACAGGCAGATCATGTGCAAGCCTGGTGACTTAAGTTCTATCCCTGAAATATACAAAAGGATTGAAGGAGAAAACTGATTCTACAATATTGTACTCTGTCCTCCACATGTATACCATACACATCCAGAGCCACATGAATGATAAGCAAGGAAAAAAAAATGAAAGAAAGAAGGAAGGAAGAAAGGAAGGAAAGAAGGAAAGAAGGAAGGAAGAGAAAAAAAGAAAGACAGACTGATTTAAACTGCCTGTAGACATTGCAAGTGTCATGTGTAGAGAAAACTTCGGAACCTTTGGTCTAAAATAGTAAATATGCCAGAGATGAGTGTATGGAGATTCAATCGTGGTGCTCTGGAAATCATGCCTCAGTGTTCCCTCTCACTTAGAACTTGCAGATGAAAGACTTTAGAAACCCTTTATCAAACACACTGCCCATAGTTCCCACCACACTTTGACATTTTATTCTACTCATGATTTGGTTGCCATTGATACATAAGCTCATTATTATAGAAGTAAGAATGTTTTGCAATGTTCCTGCAATTCGTGACAATTCCTGAGAAAATATAGTTTCATTTTTGAATAATAATGTCTCTCAGTGAGCAACTTGTGTATCCTCTAGGCTTTTGGACAAGTGTATGGATATTTTAAATAAATGAATTACATATTTAAAAGTTATAAATAGATTAAAGTTAACATTCAGTAGTCACTTTTCTGTCACATGCAGGTCAAAGCCTGTGTTGCTCAGGAGGCCTTTAAGATCCTCTGTGTCAGGACCTCCCTAACCCAGAGCCTCATCTTTCAACACCTTGTCATACAAGTCACACTCTAAAACCCTTGCTGCTTCCAGCCTGTATTTTAGGAATAAATGATTTATTCTCTTGACATTCTAGTCCAGATCCTTTAGGGAATCTTAGCTAAAATTCACTTAAATAATTATTTTTTTATCCCCAAATTGATTAGATGTATTCTCTCTCTCTCTCTCTCTCTCTCTCTCTCACACACACACACACACACACACACACAATCTTATGAACATGGGAGTAATTAATTCTTGGTTAAATGTACATCATATGCATATAGACATGCATACATGCATAATGTGTATTGTGATACAAGTGAAAACCACAAACAGTTAAAATAATCATGCAAATTGAAAACATTTGCTTTGATCACACAGGATTCAAGTAAAATTTTTGACAGTTAAATATTGTTTGTTTGTTTTTGTCTGGGGTCTTGATCTTTGATACTTTCCCACCTGAATCCAAGACATTCAGCATTGTTAGATGAGATAGCATTTCTAATTTCTCTTACATTGACTTAAATTAAATCTGGAATTTATTGGTAAAACACACATCTCTGACAACTGTGGTCATTTAGACCATTTGTGGCTTCTGTTTGCTTTGTTAATTCATGCACTTAGATGTTTTATAAATGCAATGATTATGCCTAGCAGGTGGATGGCCAACTCTGGCACGTTTTGTTTTGTTTTGTTTTTTTCAGAAGGGGTTGGAAGGGGTAGAGGGAATCGATGAGAGGCTTCTAAGAGATGAGCAGAGGGGTCTATAACTATTTTTCCATCTGTTCTTGGGTGATTTACACAAATTCCATGCAGATAAAGAGGAGCTGCTACATCTGACAGAACTCCCCCAGCTTCACTCTAAACAGCAGGCAAGGCCACCTGCTACTCCACAGCTTCTGTTACATCAAAGCAGCCTGGATTGCGCCTCCTCATTGGCTGACAGCAAGTCCCCCATTTCAAATGCCTGCTCCATGCTAGCAAAAGACAAAACATGCCCCAAACTACTGAAGAATCCGCACAATGGATTGTAAAATTCAGGCTTTTATGGGGTAGTTATCCAGTTTTCATTATGTACGTTCATTCATGTTTTATATCTTCCCACTGCTATTGTTTGGTAATTTATTTAATTTTAGTTTTGAAACAACATTCATTCTGTCTTTTATTAAAACATTTTTATTAAAGTCTCCTGTGTTTCAGACAGAACATCTCCATCAGTCTTAATCATCTTTTTACCCTCTTCCCACCAGCACTCCCCAATAGTGTCCCAACTGGAATCCATATATTCTTTCATCTGTATTAAGGTCTATTGTGTCAAGTTAATGACCACAAACATTCCTCAGTGCGAGTTTATCCACTGAGGTCCAGTCATCCTACCCAGAGTCCCTCGCTTTAGAAACAGCTCATCCTCATCCGATAGGAATCAGTTGCCAATATTTCTTCAGCAAAGATTGGGATCTACTGCCCATTTCCCGGGGTTCATGTTAGGTTTTTATCTCCTTGAGTTTACATGAGTGTTGAACATGCTGACACCATTGCTGTAGGTGCATTTGTGTAAGGTCCCAGGAGCTTGTAGGATTCTTTTCCATATGGTCATAGACCTCCTCACTGGCTTTTACAATCATTCTGCCCCTTCTTTGGCAATAGTCTTAGAGCCCTGGGTAAGTGAAACTTAATATGTGAGTCCCATCCAGAGACCCACACTCTGCAGATTCCTAATCCCTATTCTTTGGCCATTTGTGACCTTTTGTATCACTGGCCCTCTGTTGCATGAAGGAGCCTCATTAATGAGAGTTGAGAGATACATTAGTGTCCTCTTTACTACTTGTTCCAGTTGCATGACCTTAGGTTTAGAGGGTACATTATGTTGCCGAGACAATCACTTACAATGACTGTGTGTGACCAGTTGTGGAACCCTGTAGCCGTCTCTGTCTGGTACAACAGAAGCTTCTTTGATGAGTGGTGACTGAGATACTTGACTGTTAATATAAGGATACATATTTTGCACGTAGTAAGGACTTACATTAGCCTGGGATGTGACAGCTTTAGGGATTTCTCTAAGATCTATGAGTTCTTCAGTCATGTCTATCTGGCTATGATTATAGTACCACACATGGGTTTCCTCCCTTTGAATGGGCTCTAAGAGCAATTAGGAAGCCATTAATTGGCCACAAGATAAATGTGCCACTATTGCACCAGTGTCCAATACAGTGTCAGTCTTTGATGTGGCTATTTGGTCATGACTCCTGTGTTGGGCCATTTATTGATGTCCTCACTTAGCTACTTGCATAGTGCTCTCTAAAGCTACGAATGCTATCCTTCAGGGGAAGTAGTTTCGAAGTCAGTTCCAGCTTCATTGCTCCAAGTCTCTGAAGCATGTCTTGTTTTAAGAAATAGGGTCTTATTTTCAAGTTCTGGGAGGCAATCAAGGGTTGTGGCAATGGTTTCTGTAATTTTGGAAGTCTCTTGGAGCACCCTGCCCAACAACTCAAAGGAAGGTTTCTCCTGTCTGGCAGTATATCTTACTATGTAGCCTTCGGCTATGCACATGGACTTATGTAGAGATATTGTTAGAGGAATCTGTAATTAGGCTATTAGACTAATATGATTCTCTCTAGTGATCTACACTAGATAGATGGGCATTATTTATCTCTCTCTTTCTCTTTTTCTATTCTCTCTCTCTCTCTCTCTCTCTCTCTCTCTCTCCCTGTCTAACCCTCCTTCCATGCCTTCCCCATTTAAAGTGTCCCCATTTCCCCATTTCTCTCCTGATAATACCAGTCTCCTATGGACCCACCTCTCATGATCTCCTTCTTTCCCTTTATTCTCAAAGTTCCTTGTATAACCTCCCCCACTTTAAATGCCCTCATTTCATCTATTTCTCCTTAGTAATGTCTGTCTCCTCTTTTTCTTCTCTCTCAGGTTCTTTCTTTCCCTTTACCTCCCTGGTTCCTCTCCATTTTCCTGGTGTCTGCAGTTACATCAAGACATATACTCTCATATAAGGATTTGCTGCTAAGATCCATTCTATCTTGTACTTATAAGTATATGATGGGAGGAAAAAAAGGTGGAAAATGTTTTAAGACAATACAACTATTGCAAATTCTCTCTCTCTCTTCTTGCTTTTGTTTCTCTGAGAACACAGGCAGAGAAATTTCTTTGATTGTCCAAACTTTCTCCATTGTTTATTTTATCAGAGTAGTGAACATATTTATGAAGAACTACAAAGAGAAACATGGAAGATGAAGTCAAATGTCACTTCTGGACTTGATCTTCTTCATGGAAGAAAGAACTCTCCTCAAAGCTGCCGCCTGTCCAGTCCCACCCACCATATCCCCATGGGCTCAACAGATGGCCTGGTCACACGTTGCAAAAGTGGCCTAGAAGTATCCTCTTAACAACTCAGAGTCATTTCATATTCCTCCTTTACAAACCGATCAATTTTAGTAACAATTAAAGAGATTTAGGGTGACTTCTTTACTGCCGCTCAGGAGTCATGTTAAACATGAAAACTTCGTTTAATGCTTTCATGACTCCTATCTTTCCAATTATAAGTTTGTAAATCCCCTGGACACCAAGGTAGTAAGTGTCAAATATAATTTAATATTTCTAACCACCTCTGCAGTGGTTACTATTTGCAAAGTCTATAAACAACTTTCCTGCCAGTGAAATCTAAACAGAAGATTGACTTTTTCATTGTGGGTTAGGTTCAAAAACAAAGAATTGCCAAAGCCTCTCTGGCTGGAGTGGGTTATCCATGTCCTAAAGAACATAGGATGTAATAACTAAATTCATTGATAAATGAACGTAACTAATGGGAAGTCTCTACAAGGACATGTTTTTGTCATAAATTTCCCCTATCTCTCATATTCCTTTTAAATCCAAACCTTTGTAACTGTCTGTCTTTGGAAGGTTGGAATCCTAATAAAGACATGTCAGCCTGCAGATGCTCCCGTCAAATTCAAATCTTCTAGATCTCTAGAAGAAAATGCAGCTTTCTCTGTGACACAGACCTGAATTCCATGGCTGCCTTAGAACTGGCAGTGTCTGCCTGCGGCTGTACATCAGCCTAAAGACACTTTGACAGAATTATAGTGGTAGGTAAGGAGGTTCCCTAAGCTGTGCAGTATGGAAGAACTTTACACAGCACCTACCTGCAGCTCAGAAAAGAAGTCATTCTTGTGGAGGTATATTCATGTGTAGCTTGGAAATCAAATGAGTCTGAAGTTAAAGGAGAAGAGGGAGCGACAGCATCAGAAGGAACTTAAATTCAATAAAAGCAATTAATAAAACACTGAAAATGGAAAGTCCATTGTTGGACATGGAAGCAGCCTCTCTGGAAGGCTCTGAGGTGGTTGTGAAATAAGCTCGAAATACACAGAGCTGGTGCTGGAGAAAAAGACGTGCACACTCAGGAAAGAAGCTTTTACTTTGCATACCTGGAGAGCTTTCTGAGGTGGCCCCAGGAGAGAAAGGAGTGGTTTATTCCTGGAAACAGAGTCATCTGTAGTCAGTGTCAAATGACCAAAAGGAAAAGAGACAGACTGGTAAAGAACGCTGGGGATTTGGCACACCACACAGAGACAATGAATTTTCAAAAGGGAAAGAGAGAGAACGAAGCGTGCAGAGAGGGCCAATTCCTGCCTTGGGAATAAAGCCAATGCCAGAGTGCACTGGTTCCAAGTGTCGAAACTCCTTTAAGATATTTATTAGTTCCTAGGATTCATTTTGAACATTCTAAGCAATTAAAAAAAAAGATA
Organism: Eospalax fontanierii; assembly: GCA_035773235.1. Classification (NCBI taxonomy): domain Eukaryota; kingdom Metazoa; phylum Chordata; class Mammalia; order Rodentia; family Spalacidae; genus Eospalax; species Eospalax fontanierii. The sequence goes on from CM069536.1 coordinate 64,386,555, forward strand.
ATTAAGAGTTGCCAAAATGCTTTTCCCTCTTTTTTTTTTTTTTAATTAAATGAAGTCTAGATGTCTAGATTACCCAGTCTTCTCTCAAGACACATCAGATGTTTTGTTTTTAACCCCAGACACTAGGCTGTGGATTTCTGGTCCTGTTTCTCCAGGAAGAATTCCTCCAGTCCTTGAATTAATCTGGGGCTTGGCAGCAGTCTGCCGCACCCCGTGGAGATGTTTTGGTATCTGGAATGTCTATTTACATGGTGGTGTCCTGCACCTGGAATAGCAGAAGGGTGGCTCTGCTTGGAACAATGAACAAGGAACACAGGCTCTGAAGAACTTGGGGTTGGGGGAGGAGGGGACCCCAGCAGCAGCAGCACTTGTCTGCAAACACTGCAAAGACAGTTGCCACCTGAAATGCCCTCCATCCTCTTTGAAGAAGGAAATGTTGTCACAACCCATTAGTCACAGAAACTTCCCCCGGGAATTAGCATGTTAAGATGTATTTACATCAACTGGTAATTAGCAGAAAAAAAAAGATAGAAACATTCTTTGATCCTCTGACATTACTTACTAAGAAATTATCTTGCTGAAAATGCTCATGTCAAGGATGCTTACTGTGGCATTATCTATCATAGCAAAAGGCTGGAAAGCAAAAAAATGACCATGAGTAAAAGGCTGATTAAGTCAGAGTTCCTTTGTGGAGGTTGTGAGGCTGCTAACACAGAAGCAGACAAGAATTCTCCAGCTGATTCTAACAGAATGATCTCCAAGACTGTTTGTATGAAAATGTAGGTGTAAAAGATGAAAAGATGCACAGAAGATGAGGTGAAGGCTGAGTACAACTGAACTGCACTGCTTACAAGAGGGAGAATGTCACAATGAAACACATTAACTGTGACTAATAATCTAATTTTTTAAGTGAACAGGATACATGAATATATGTATACATGCATAAATATATACATATATTTATTTGGACATTTTCTGGGAAAATCCAATGCCAGTTAAGTGTTTGGGGCTCTGAGAATATAGATGGGAGTAAGACTTTAAATTTTAGAACTTTTGTAATTTGAGCGTGTTTTGGTAATGCACATATGTTGGAAAACAGTATGAAGGTTGCAGCAAGAACAGACTTGTGAGTAATTAGAGTGGAAGAGGCTGCCTTGAAGGGGAAACAGTAGGTTAGAACAGTCATAAGATCTTGCCTTGTATTCAATACTATCTAGTGTGCAATTTCTGGTAGTCTCTGAACTTCAGTTTCCTCACTTTAATAGGCATTGGATTAAGAATACCTGTTTTCTCTGAAACTTGGCAATAAATTAAACTGCTAGTTATTGAAAATGATTTCTCTCATGCAGTTTTAGTCTCAGTTTTTCCAGGATGGCTATAAAGACTTATTTCTCTAAAGTTAGGTCTTCTCAATTTGGAAGCCAGGATTTTAAGAGAACCTAATGAACAATTATTGTAAGGATTATGTGGAATAATATAGAGAACAGCAGAAAGTTTCTAGCACAAATCAAATTGCCAAATAAATAACGGTAATTATCATGGCTGAGCTTAGCGGAAATTATTGTACTGATTAGTGCTTAGGCAAGCCACACTTCATAGAGACTGCTCCAGAACAACTATCATGACTGAGAGTTAGTACAATTACACATTCTGTAGGCCTCATCTTTTCTCTTTTTTCTCATTGAGAGATGATTCCTGCAAGCACAAATATCTCATGATTCTTTGTCAAATATCTATTTCTTTGCTTTTCTTTTTTTGGTTCCAAGTCAGGCCAAGGAAATCTATTAATCCCCTAATTCATTTACACCCAGCCAAAAGAGAGATTATAGATTTTCCACCTTGATGTATATTTTAATTTGGTTAGCTCCAATAACAAACACTAAGTAATGGTTTGGTATGAATCAGAGAAGGGAGAACTGCCAGGAAATTGTGCTTTTATATATTAGTTACTAATCTGAACACTCAGACTTCAAAACCACTAGAGATGCTCTGAGGAGTCACATAGACCATGTCTTACATATGATCCATCCGGAGCTGTGCAGCCTGGAAAATTTACCAACCAACATCCAGTCCCCAGTAGGAGAGCTGTCCTCTAGGCTACAGACTTCCATGCTCTTCTGGGATGAACCTGTTGACAAGTGGCTTGGTATTAAAGAAAATAAGCCAACAGAAAAGAAAGCCTTAACCTAGAGTTGAGAAACTGCCAACATTTTCAAACTGTCCACTGGAGCCTCCTGTGAACTAAAGTAGAATCACAGAATGTGGACCTAAGTTATCATCAATTACAAAGCATGACTTGAACCTTGGAGACCCATGCTCCACATGCTCGATTGAGTTCTAGAGTCACATAATTCTCTTTGAAGGTTTTCCCTATGCACTTCTCTCTCACTGTTTCAGCATATTTAAATCAGTGATAACCTTTTGTATCTTCTTACACTGTTATGGTTCAATGTCACTAAGAACAGGGGCCTATACAATTTACCACTTAGTACCTTCAGAAGATAAGCAGCAATTGCTGGTATCTAAGAGGGAGGGCAATACATGTTAGATAGATGAATGAATGAATGAATGAATAAAAGCAAGAAACGCTGGAAGGATTGACAAAAGAAAAGAAATGAGGAAAGAAGGAATTCTGTTGTTTGCTTATTAAGTAAATTTTGGAATCATGATTCAGTTAGAATCTTTTAAGTCATGTTCTTTTCCCTGCAGTCTTAAAACATGCCTTCACACTATACAATCTGAATTTTCTCCTTTCATTTAAGTTCTCTAGCATTTTCACGTCTGTGTTTGATCTTTTTGTTTGTTTTCTTCTTTCCTTTTCCCCTTAACTTACCACTACAAAGAATGTAAATATAATTTCTATGCTCATTTAAAACTTCAATTTTCTCCAATATATAACTATATTATCTTTTACTTTTCCCGTAACAGAAATGAAGGCAAGGAATTTACACAATTTCCAGTTGGCATTGATGTTCCCAGTCACCAAAGCCAATTGTTCTTGGTCCTTTGTCTCATGATTCCAAAGAATGACTTTCACAGATAATGAAGGGTGAGTTCAAGAAGGAGTTTTATTATGAAAAGCTTAAAGAAGGATGATTCATTGAACAGAGAACGAAAGCAGAGAGCTGTTTTATTGGAGAAAGACTGCAGGAAGGATTAGGGGTCCTAGGAATAAGGGAGGGAATTTCTGTAGTGGTTTGCTCATGAACTGTTTGTCTAGAGGCTTTTTATAGGATTTAGAGCAGAAAAATGGAGAAGACAGAGGAAATTGCATTTGATTTTGGTTAATTTTTTGTCATTTGTGAGGGAGTCGATGGGGGAGAGTCACGCACTGTGTGCATGACTCTCTGGCCCAACTACAGAGAGAGATCATGTTTTTTTCACACACTCTTACCCAGTTATTGGGGTGACCATACATTGAAAGCCCTAATCATTTTTCTATCTTTGACTTGCTTGTTAGCTACTGACCTAGGCTCTTTCTGTTGGCCAATGCCAACATTGGCTCACATTGCTTGTTACTAAAGAGGTCTTCTTGTTCTTCAACAGTAGCAGGATCTGCCAGTTGTTAATTAAGCTATGATGTCTTTGTACTTACACCAGCTTATATTTAGCATGCACCCTTGTCTTTCCTGCTTACAGGGAGATAACTCATCACAGACACCACGATCTAGCTGGAGATTTTCTTAATGGCTTGATATTTAGTTCCTTGTATGCAGGGCAATCTAGGGTGATCTTCATTCTCAAAGAGGCAGAGGTTCCTTTAAAAGGCAATTTTAGACACAATTAAGAATATGTGGGCTACATGTCAGCAGTGCCTTGTATATGCTCGTCAGAGGTTCTGCATGGGAATCATCCAGACCCTGTCTTTCTTCTTATTTGGTCTTATCTGTGGGTATTTCACACCCAGCCCTTTAATTTAGCTTTCCCGATGTTCCAAACCTCACCATTTTACCCCAACATTGTTTTAAACTCTACCATCTGTTTTTTTTTTTTTTTAATGTAACACAGAGATTTTCCACTGAGAAGCTACAGTAACTGTGTCTCAGAATGCCTAGCCAGAGAAAATGTGAGTATCCAAATGATCAGAGGCTCCGTAACATAGTTGCTGTGCCGGTTTAAGAGCCTTAGGTTAAACACCCAGCTGGCACAGATGAGTCCACCGTGCCCATGTCTCAGCTTCAACAGGAAAGTTTGGAGGACTGAGGTGAGGATGACCTGTGTGGACATGAAGATGGTACCATCGGGTTGTTCCTGTGCAGGAGGAGGTGAGCAGCCGTGCTGTCCAGATCTCCATGGTAACAGCACAGCCAAATGCGAAATGCTCTGACTGAGTCCTGAAAAGACTGAAAGAATGCATCCGGAATCTTTTCAGTCACTTCAGCCAGTCTTAACCTTTGTTAATACAAACCTGTCTTCCACATAACAGCTTAAGTTTTTGTTGCTGTTGTGAAAACAGGGAGTTTATTAAGGTTGTATAACAAAAGTATAGAAAACTTGGTGTCTATAATTACAACAACAAAGAGATTTTTATCACAGTTCTGGAGTCTGGGAACTGCACTACTATGGAGCCTTCAGTTTGATGTTCTGTGAGGGTTCACTTTCTGTTTCCTTTCATATCCGTCTGCCATCACGTTTCCAAATGGTAGACGCATGCATAAACTCTCTAGGGTTTCATTCAGAGGCATTAATCCTTTCCATGAGGGTTTCACTCATGTTGTTCAATTCCTCCAATAATTTCTGTATGTCTTCCCACCTGCTCATACTACCATTAGGCATTCAACATGATATTCTCTGGGGGAGGGAATTCATGGGTAGTACAATGCTCTAGCCACAAACATAAGGAGTGGGCAAATTTATTCCACTTGTTATCCCCTGAATCTAAATTAATGCTTAATCCAGTGCAGGCTATCTTAGGGAAATCACATAGATTACATGCCAGGACAGTCAGCCCCAGGGAAGAAGAAAGAACTTAATAATTAACTTTCAAATTCTATTACATCAGATTTACTCCATAGACTATAATGTCTCCCATTACCACCCAGTAGGCATAGACAATGTGTGGGTTTTGAATAAACCCCACTGTGAATCATGTCTCAGGATCCTAAATAAGAAAAATAACTGTTTAAAGTGCCCCAAACCTAGAGCCTTTTGAGTCGAGATACTTATAGTGATAAAATTTGAAAATTTTTGATCAGTATATCACATAGAAAATCAGGTAAGAGTTTTCATTATCTCAGTTATGCCACTATTGGGTTATGATTTCAGAAAGTTGATCAGAGATCACTCTAATCTGTCTACTTCTTCAGTAGCTACAATTGACACGGATGAGTTTGAAGATCTAAAGTAACATGTAAATCATTTCTGATAAATATCTTAATTTTCCCTCCAAAATGATCCAAGCATTTCATAATATTTTTAGCACATCTTTTTTCTTTATTAAAATCTCACTTCACTCCATGTAGGAAAGTGTGGTTCTTAATCCATAACATATTAATAACTCTTTCAAATCTTTAGAAATGGTAGTAAGCTTTTTTTAAATTTTTTGTCTAGTTTGTAGGAGACTAAATTACCAAAGAAATATTTTAAGATTATTTTTGGTGGTCATTGAAAGATAAAATTATAATATGTTGTATTCTTCTTATTAAATGCTGTAAATGTCTTTTTTTCTAAGTAAGACGGCAGAGAGTGAGGACAAAAAAAAATTCTTGGCACATACAACCAGCAAAAATCCTGTGAAGACTGTGCCTGGCCAGCACTGCAAAGTAAAAGATGCACAGATTTCTTCCGTGAAGGAGCACAGCTCACACTGCAGTGCGCTTTATGTGCTTGTAAATGAAATCAGTTGAAGGTCTCATGGCAGAGATCATGTATGATTTGCAACATTTGGCACAACTTTTCCTCTGTTCTGGAAATACCTTACAAATGAGTTAAGTTCTCAAGAGTGAGTTCTTGCTTCCCAGGGCAGGAAGTAAGCCTACCTGGAATTTATGAAAGTGAGAAAACCCGGGGAACTGGCAACCTCAGACTAGTTTCCCAAGGGGTACCAGACATGAACACCACTAATCTTAATTAGAATTATGGATTTTTCTCCTCCTTTTCTTTATAAATTTTCTTTATTTAAGAATTTAAGTACACAGGGTTAAATATGTAATTAAGGGAACTGCAGTGTAGCAAATATATGCTATTATTTAACTTGTCTACTTTCCAAACATTGCGCATAAGTTTCTAAAATCATCATCAACTTTAAATTTTAAAAAGTAAGGTGTGATTTTTCTGTTGTATTATTTCTTTTAGCTGTAAACTTTCTTCTATTATGCACTACAAAAAATTCACAGAAACACAAATACTTCTTCAAAGTTAGAAGTAGCCTTGTGGTATATCAAAAGGTCAAGATAATGTGCATGATTTTAGTTGAACTCTGTCTCCTAAAAAGGCATGTTGATGTTCTAGCCCTTCTGCTGGTTAATGAAGCAATATTAGAAGTAGTATATTTACAAACAGAATCAAGGCGAGATAAGGTCAGACTATGAAAGCAGATTCACATTCTTGGGGTTCTTACAGGAAACTCTGTGAAGACACAGAGGCAGGCTCATGAGAATAGATACAGAGCGAATACTATGTGGCTGCTGAGGTAGACAGACATTGAATTGATACCATTGATACCATCATAAATGAAAGATAATAATAGTCCCAGCACCAAGAGCTAGAGAGAGGCATGAGCACATGTTCCCAGGAAGTCCTCAAGAGAATCCAGCCTTGCCACTTGCTAAATATGGGATTTGTAGTTGCTCAAACCATGAGAAAATGAATTAAATTTAAGAAACTCTTAAATTTTACTTCATTATGGCAACCTTGAAAAGCTAAATGTAAGTCCTAAAACTAATTTCTAGTGATATACCTGCTAACAACCACGGGACTTTGGGTTAGTCCTTTATCTTGCAGCACCTTTTTTGCCTCCTTGGTATAGTGATTAAAGTGCTTGAAATTAATAATCTATAATATTTCTTCTGGCTCATTTATTTCACAGCTCTAATTTCACATAAAGATAGTAGGATCGGTACTCTGTCTTTTCTGCTGGGCATACTGACATCAGAACAGTAATACACATATGAATAGAAAATTCTTGAACAAAATTTTTTAAATATAAACCCTACTAGGGAATGAAGTATGACTAGTCATTGGTTCCCTATAATCTTTACTCTTTCATTTTTAATGACTAAATGTACCAAGCATAACTAAAACTGTTGTTCATTGTCACTATTTAATCAACACCTGTTTTGGTGGATCTGTCACAGCAGTAGATACCATTATTAGGCATTAGGATAGAGAAGTTTTCTTAAAGATAAATGTCCCTGGGAATATTGCTCAGTTGGTGAAGTAATAGACTGGCATATGCAAAACCATGTGTTCAATACCCAGTACCCCTTAAACTGGACAGTAGTGGTCATGTTACATGCCTGTAATTGAAGCAATAAGCTTCTGGAAATAGGATGATCAAAAGTTCAAGTTCATTTGACTCCTTAATAAGTTTGAAGCCAGTCTGGTTAACATGAAATTCTGGCTCAAATAAATAATAAACTAAACAATTTTGGGTGTATATAATATGCATATGTGTGTGTGTGTGTGTGTGTGTATTTGTGAGCATATTGTTGCCTTCTTTAATTTGTTCTCTCTGTTTTTTGGACAAGACTTTTTATTAAATCAGATGTTCATTAACCGTTTAGATTGCCTGAGCAGTGATCCAACCATCCCCACTCCTCTCCATGGTAGCTACTGATCGGTATGACCACACCTGGCTTTTCTTTCTTAAAAATAAAATTTTTACTTTATAAAGATTCTGGTTTTAACTACAATAATATTGATAACTTTTAATGTCTTAAATAAATGGATTGTATTTATATATGAATCATTTATTTTATCCAAATATTACAGTGTTTCTATCATAACGATTAAAATTTAGACTTTTATTTCACATCTTATTATTAATTTTGACATTATACATCAAAATAATTTGATTGACAAAAGCAAGAGTCCTCCACAAATAATAGGTAGTTCAGTAAGTTCAGTAAAAGAAATGACTTTTTACAAATGTATTTTATTGAAATTTTATGTATTCATATAAAATATTTGAGTCCTTTTTATACTTCCTTCCACATGGGCACTATCCCATAGCCCCCTACTTCACGGAATCTCATGCATCTAGTCATTTATGTTAAGGCTATGAAGTCAAGCTAATGTCTTCTGACATCTTTGAATGCAAGTTCTTCCACTGCAATCTAGTCATCCCGTTCAAGAAGACCAGCTCTTCCTCACCCAGTAGTAATCAGCTGCCCAATGGTTCTTCAGCTAAGATTGGAGCCTGATGCCCATTTCCAGAATTCCATAGTAGCTTTTATTTTATTTTTTATCTGCTTGAGCTTGCATGGGTATTGTGCATACTGTCACTATTGCTGTACATTCGTTGGAACAAGATCCTAGGAGTCTGTAAGACTCTGTTTCCATATGGTCATTTCTCTTTCCCCCTGAGTCTTACAACTTTTCTGGCCCATCTTCTGAAATGGTCCTGGGGTCATTGCACTCTGCTGCATTACGGAGTTTCATTGATTAGAGTTGAAAGACGCGTTAGTATTCTCTCTACCCTTGTTGCACCGTGTTCCATGAGTCCTAGGTGCAGAGGTTCCATTGCAGATAGTCCTGTAGGGTTAAGCGTTGCTACAGCCCTTGATTACCTTCCAGAACTTGAAGGTAAGATCCTATTGCTGAAGAAAAGACATACTTCAGACACAGCACTTGGAGCAATGGAACTGGAACTGACCTGGAAGCAACCTCCATGGAAGCTGGTTCTCATAGTTTTGGAGAACACTATGCATTCCACTAAGGGAGAATATCAAATGAAGGTCCAACCACAGTTTTAAGGCCCCATACCAATTAGTGGTACAGCAAACTATATGGGGCAATAGTGGCACTTTTATCTTGGGGGTAATTAATAGCTACCTAACTGAACCTAAAGCCCACTTGGTAAGAGAGAACTCATGTGTGGCACTATAAACATTGCTAAATGCACATGGCTGGAGAGGTCATAGTTCTTTGGGAAACCCCAAGGCTGTAACATCCCTAGAGAAATGTAATTTCTTACTACGTGTGAAATATGAATCCTTATATTTACAGACAAGTATGCCAGTCACCACTCACCAAAGAAGCTTCTTTTGCAAAAATAGTCAACTATTTGAGAGTTACACAACTGATCACACATAGAGATTAACCATCTGCCTAACACCTGACTTTTTAACTTGGGTGCTGAGGAACCAAACTCAGGTCCTCATGCTTCTGCAACAGGACATTTACTGATGGTGCAAATTCCTCTACCCCAAGTCAATTGATTTAGTACTTTATTCTTTTATGACAAATGCCTTCACCTAAATTTCAGAGTAAACCTTCTCTTTAAAATTTGTATCTAGAACATTAAGTGCAAAGATGTTTCTATTGAATATTGATAAGGAAGAACAAAATTACCAGGAAAACATTTATTCTTCCTTCTATAAAAAGGAGACAAACACACGCAAAAAAACCCACATTGATTTCTAAGCAGATAACTGCAGTTCCACAGTCATTTACTAGACGTTTAAAGGCTTAAGTGAAGAACATGGAAGATCTTTGTGAGTTTAGGCACAGATGAAGTCAGAATACCCAAATTCCCATTCCAAAAGAAAAGAAAAACAATGGCTTCCTGGGCCTACTGGTCTGCAGTATATGGAGTTTAGACAGTGAGGGGAACAGGCAGGAAGCCCTGATTGCTAGAAATGCGATGAGAACCATTGTCCACCCCATTTTCCTTCACAAAAGGAAAGGGTATATTCTGGATATCTCTTAAATCCCCTAATAAAGTGTAGATACTAAAGTCTAACCCAAATCCTCCTACAACCTGAACTCAACTCTAGTGTAGCTTTTCAAGGACAAGCACTCTTTGCATATTTACATTATATATTCAGAAATGACTTTCTCTCCAATCCCGTGAGCTTTAATGGCCTCATAAGTAGGGGTTTCCCCTATTTTGCCTGAATGCATATCCCACACAGAACAAACACTCCTATGTCTTATTTGCCCATTTTCCTCCCTCTGAGAAATAGGGCTATTGTGAGTTCTTAATATTTCTCCCAATGCAGAATAACAAAATGGCATACAGTTTTTAGGGTAAAAATTGCTGATGTACTACCTTGATTTCCCAAGTCTGACATTCTGAGAAAGTCATTTCTGCTCTTGAGCTTTCAAAGAATTGAATAATCTCCACAGTGAAGAGGCACATCTGTTTAGCTAAAATATCTAGTAAATGTGCATGGTCTCGCTGCTCCAACTGAGGTATGAAGTTATTATAATAGGACTCCTGTTAACAACAAAATCTACTCCCATCCTTCACTGTGAAGGTGACATCCGTGACGCTCTGTCCCTCACTCAGCATCCGTAGGGAAGCACCGGGTACCAGTGACCTGTGAAAAGTAATGCAAGCCTACATCTCAATCTGAGTTCCAACTGCCCATCAGAGGTTTTAACTTAGAAAATGGTACCAGGCAAATCTGAAGAAAAAGCCAATAATGTCCCCTAAAGAAATGTAGTATTACAGACCTGCTTTACTAAAAAATCCTTAATGTTCCTTTCCAAGCCAACTTTATACTTGAATATTTCTACTTCTTGAAAATAATTACTACTCTACTTATCAAGGACACTGTCCTCCCTGGAGAAGCCAAAGACTTTTGTACAAAGAGGAAGGTAAAAGTCAAAAGCAAAATAAGGTAACACAGGACATTTTCTTTGCCTCTGTTCCTACTTTAGTGCATGATGAACTACTTTAAAATATGGTATTTTTAGAACAGAAATGCACTAAAGGAAAAGACTGGAGCAATGTAGAATATGCAGGACTTGCCAGGGAAGATGAAGAGGTGTGGTTCCCAATTGTTTGTATGTATAAGATGGATCAACATGGGCCCCCAAAATTCTACATTTAAAATGACGAATTTGGGTTAAGGGCATGCTTAGCAGTTAAGAGCACAGGCTGCTCTTGCAGAGTACATGGGTTCCTTTCCCAGTACCCACATGGTGACTAACAATAGTCTATAATTCCAGTTTCCAGGGAATTCACTCTCTTTTGACCTCTGTGGCAATGGCATGCACTGGTACACTTATATACAGGCAAAATATTCATATATATATATATATATATAAAAATAAAGAAGTACATGTTTCAATATATATCTGACAATTAATAACTATGGTATTCACTTTCATGGTCCCACTGTCTTCCTCTATATCTATCACTTGCTTCCTTATCCCTTGAGGCAGGATCTCTGCTAACCCTTCCCCACCACACCCACCCAGCTCTGATCTTATAAAATAAACTAGTCATTTGGATAGTGATCAAAGAAATAACCAGAATTTGACCACTATATGTGGCCTTAATTTTTAATCCTTGACTCTTTATATTTCCAAAGCAATGGAACAGACTCAATTCATGTCTATATTTCTCCGTAGTTACAGTTAATGTGACTATAGCAAAGAAAATAAAATTCTTATTCTTTTAATGAGTTGTTAATTTTGAGACATAGCTCATGATATAAGAACCTACACATCCCCTTTAGATTGTTGAAGCAATATCTTCAGTAAGTACTTTATACAGAAATAGTAGGTTATGCTTTCAATTTAATTATACCTATATTTATATCTTTGTCTATATACCAGAGCTTTAGAATTCTGACTAAAAGCAGAAACATGAAAGATTTTTAAAGATAAGTTTTATAATCCTTTTGCAGGAAAAACTTTTGGTGGGTACAAAAGTAAACAAGATAAATTCTCATACTTTATGGAACATAAAATCTAATGAAGAAGAGACTAGAAAGGAAATATGAAAAAATTTCGAGTAGAAATAATATGTATAAATACATCATGAGAAATGTTAGAAAGTGGCAATGGTTACTTATTCAGACATGACTAAAGAAGATAATTTGTGCATGCTTGTGTGTGTATGTGTGTAGGTGTGTAATGTATGTGTGCAAGTGTGTATGGGACTGTGCACTGAAATGCACAGACAAGAGGAGGAAGTAAGCTGTCTTCCTCTATATCTATCACTTGCTTCCTTATCCCTTGAGGCAGGATCTCTGCTAACCCTTCCCCACCACACCCACCCAGCTCTGATCTTATAAATATCAGACACTATGCCCACTAGCATACATAGGTGCTGGGAATCCACACTCAGATCTTTGTGCTTGTATAGGAGAGTTTTCCCCACTGAGTTACCCCTTCAAGCCTGAAAGGCAACTTTAATTGATGTTTGAGCAGAGAGCTACAGGAAGAAGAGAAGAAAGCCTTTTGGGCTTCTTGTAAAGACATTCCAGGAATTCAGAAGTCACTGTGCTGAACTTTCCTTGAAAAGGCTGGGACTGGGCAAAGTGTTCGCAGAATCCTCAAAATCATTAGGAAATGAGGTTGAAAACATGAGCAAATCTCCTGGAGCATTTGGGGATAGGGATGGGCATGTGGAAATTCACTAGTGGAGATAAAGGGACAGTGACGGGTTCCAGGAAAGTGATATGATGGCAATGGAGAGATTGGCCATTTTTAGATATATTTGGACAGTAACACAACCAGATGATCCATTAGATGGGTGGTCTGAAGACAAGAAAGCACATAACATTCAATCGATTAAGTATTATGGTGAATCTTTGTAATTTTTAGATTTTTTGCCTTGAAGAGTACTCTGAGTAAAACCAGGTCAAAAAGTGGTAGGGTTTTGAGCTAGTATAAAAAAATCATAGCAAAGACTAATTTATTATTAGATTTACAAATAGGGTGTTTAAATTGGAGAAAGTTAAATTAGAAATAACCTTGGATCTATGCTAGGAATCTGGATCTTTGAAACCTTCCCATTTTAGAGGAACAATGGCTGTAGCACATTTCTAAATGTCCTACTATGTAGCTTTAAAAGATTCTTCTCTCTTTATAAACTTGCCTGAAGGAAGTCTATTTTTTCTTACAAATTTGCCTGGGGGCAATGCATTTCTTTAAAGACATTAATGCCAAGATTTGATTAAATCCCACTGAACATAAGCTTGCTCTTCTGTTGGCTTTATTTATTTATATATGGGAATTGGCAGCACCCATGACTCGGTTAGACTGGGATCAGAGTGCTCTGGTTTGTTTATGCAATACCATCCTTCTGTCAATATTAACAGAATAAATCCAAGACCAATTTGTTAAGTGTGTGGGTGAGTGTTTCTGAAAGCATAGACACAGCAGTCCATTTTCAAATAATGTACTGAGGAAAGCATACGCTGGAAGTTTTATAAAGTCTTCTGAAATGCCTTGAAGATCAGAGACAGAAATTTGAAGCCGTATGGATAGAGCCTTGCAAACAGTTTCACAAGCTCATTGGCCTGAGGCCCATCTCATCTGGCCTTAGAAGTGTGCTTGGCTCTGTCCATATTTACCTGTCACTCAACCCTTTTAGATTGCCGTAAACAACATACAAATCTGTGATTGTAGTCGTACACCGAGTAAGTTCTCAGGGAAATAAAAATACATGCCATTTATAACTTTTAAATGGAATCTACAGAATTAAATTCGTGCTAAAGTGAAATTTGCCAGGTTCTGTAGCACCTTTGAATCTCTTAATCACATGTGGTTAAATTAGTGATTTTGATCTTCTCCTTAGTTTTTCTTAGACTTTGTGAGCTACTTTTTTAGATTCTGTATTGAGTTGTATACAGTTCACACGGCAGTTCTTAATCAAATTCAGACCCCCTCCCCGTACATCCCCATCACCCCCACCAGACCTCATGTATTTTGTCATACATGTTAAGTCCTACTCAGTCAAGCATTTTTGCCCAGATGTCCTTTGGAGCAATTCACTCACTGGAGTCTGTCAAGCTATCTAGAGATCGTAAGTAAGAGATATTCTCAGTTTCCCAATAGTAATCAGTCTCCAACAGTTCTCAGCCTAGGTCTGGCTAACCACCAATTTCACTTATTCCTTCACTCAGGGCCCTTGTCTAATTTGAGTTGGTGTGGGTCCTGTGTTCATTACCACCGTTGCCACATGTCCACATGTGCAAGCTTCCAGTTGTCTCTTAGCTTCTGAGTCTCTAAGCTCATGAACCAGTCCTGGCTTTTGCAATTTTTTTTCGGCCCTTCCTCAATGATCCCTGAGTCATAGGTGGATGAGGTTCAATTTAGGAGTTTTATCCAGGCATATATACTCTGTAATCTTTTATTCTATAAAACTTGGTCAGTTGTAGCCTTCTGTGTGCATAGCACTATCTTGTTTAAGGAAGCTTCATTAACGAGAGTTGAGGGATGCTTTAGTTTTCTCTCTACAGAACTAGAAAATAATTCCCTACTGCTGAAGACAGAGCATACTTGGGACGTGTGACACAGAACAATTGAGCAGGAACTGACCTGGAAGTCTTCTAGCTGAAGTTTAGCTCTCATAATGCTAGATGATAACATGCAAACTGCTAAGGGGGAAAATCACCCCATGGCCCAAACCAACCCTAAATTCTACTAACTGTAACAACGAGCACTGCACACTACCTGTGTTAGTGCAATAGAGCACGGTCAACTGAAGTAAAGCAACAGCTATCTAATGGGACTTAGAATCCTCTCAAGGGGCGTGAACTCATGAGTGACACTGTAAACTCAGCCAAATACACAGGGTTTGAGGGGACATAGACCCTAGAGAAAGCCCTATCTCTGTCATAAATATAGAGAAATGAAATTTCTTGCCATGTGCTAAATATTGATACTTATATTTACATACAAAATACAGTATACGACTCATCAAAAAAACTTCTTTTTGAAATAGATGGAGAATAAGGCCAGGCTGGGCTAATAATGAGTTCCAGACCAGCTTGAGGTTTAGGGAGAACCTGTCTTAAAAACAAAACAAAACAAAAACAAAAACATTTAGATTTGCTTAATAAGTTTGAGTGGGCTTCATGGACCCCAATAGGCCCCTCTCCTAGAGTCTAGTCAGCCTATCCAGAGTCACTCCTTTAGAGAAGGTCATCTCTCCTTCATCTAGCAGTAATCAGCTGTCAATAATTCGGCTGGTGTTGGGGACCATTGCCCAGTTCCCTCTTTCTATGCTAGGTTTTAGTCTGATTGAGTCAGCATGGGTTTTGGGCATGCTGTCACCATTGTTGAAATTTTCATGCGTGTGGAGAATGAAGTATGATCACATTCTCCCCATCCCCCTCAACTTAGTTCATATCTCCCCACGAAGCTCACCGCTCCAAACTTACTTACTTCCTTCCTTCCTTCCTTTCTTCCTTCCTTCCTTCCTTCCTTCCTTCCTTCCTTCCTTCCTTCCTTCCTTCCTTCCTTCTCCTCTCCCTCCTCCTCTATAACCCACCAAGTCCAATTACTGCGGCCCATATGTGCTTGGGTATGACTCCCTTAAAACATAGGGATCCTACTTGTGCTGACGCCCTCAAAAGTGGATGATTTCCGCTTCCCCAGCAGGTATTAGCTGCCAATAGATCCCATTTGCAACAGTCTTTCTGTGTTCTAGAGAATGCATTCTTATGCATGATTCACACTACACATGTACACTTGAGTGGTGATAACCAATCCCCATAAGCATTGCTTCCTAAATCCCTCACCACCATTGGATGGGTTCTTTCTTGTGTGTCCTAAGATCCAAGCTCAGAAATGAAATAAGTGATAGGCAGAAAGGCTCAATCAGCATCAGGCTCATCAGAAAGGCTCATCAGCCCCCAACAGGAACTACGTCATTAGAAATATTTCCCACTTCCTCCTACACAAGAAGAGACTCTTTATAGACATCCTTTCAAACATTGCAGAATGTGGGTTAATGTGAACTATTTCTTCTTAGCTCTTCTTTTGGCAAACCCTACTTTTGATCTTGTGATGTTTGCTGCACTGTGCTAAATTCACAGGACCCGAGACAGAGCACAGGCATAGTGCTCTTTGGTGTTAGAAACCATAAGCAAACCAGGGAATGTATATGTACAATGGTAATCACAGGGTAGAGTGTGAAATTGTTCTGTAGAGAGAACTGAAACACTCTGATGATGAACAATGACAACTCCATGAAAAGGGGCAAGTACATAAGGCGGTTCTGTAAGACTCTCTGGAGAAGGATTCATTTGATATGGGTTTGATCAATGCAGAATGCTAAGTCTTGTAGATCTAAATATGGAACAACAGGAAGACATTCAGAGGTTGGAAGACAGAAAAATTCAGGAAGACAATAGTTCCTCAGGGACATAAGAGTCATTGAACACATAGCCAGAGAAAATCGAAACCTTTTACATGTACTATTTGATCCTTTAATATCATCATGAATTAGAACTACCCAACCCAGTTTTAAAGATTAAGAGCTAAAAACTAAAGTAGATTGCCAAGGTCATTCACCTAGTCTGTTATAAATCAAGGATTTATATCTAAGCACTGAAATGTCAAAGCCCACATTCCTAATACCACCTCTCTATGGTTATTCTTAGTCCACACATGACAATAATTACAGGACAAGTGTGAAGGAGAAAATAGACAAAAGGACCATAATCAAGCATAAAGAAGATGGAATATCTCAATTTCAGATGAAGAATTTAAAAAATTAAAGACAAATTAACTGTAAACATATTTAATATCTTTAATGAGAACAATAATATCTATGTTTATATAATGAAATATGAAAAATTCTTAGTGTCCCTTGAGTAGCAATGACTACTTTAAGTAAGAAAACATCAGTGATTCACAATAAGCTTGGGAAAGGGCAGAAAGTAGAGGTGTTTGCTCATCCTTACTAGTGCCCTACAATGGTCCATCTTTTCTTCTAAAAGATAGGCATGAACAATGAGAACCATCAAAGTTTCACAATTACTATGACTTTGCCAACATTTAAGTACCTAGGGAAGGTATATTATGGCCCCATCCTGAGTCAGGAATCTATCTCTAGTTTGGAATTCAAAGACAAAGGACAGACAACATTATGTTGGGGTTTGTTCCCAAGGCAGGAAATGTAATGAAATCCAGGATGTTGCACTCTAATACTTAAACATCTTCACAAATGATGGGAGAGTGATACGGGAACTGGGGAAGCTGCTCACTCAGCAGAGGTGAGGCTCCTTGAATTAGACTCCTCTACATCCATATGTGGACAAGAGGATACTGATGTGGAAAATAAATGTGTGACAATTAGACCAAAGGAAGGGAAAAACAAGAGAGGAGTCAGCAGTCATCATGAAGTCTTGAGCTTAAGTGACATAGAAGATGTATTGATTATCTATTCCTGATATATCTACGCCTAGCTGGTCAACTTCAGCCATCACTCATAGATACCGCACTGGGGAGACAGTGTTCATGATAGGATTTATTTGCTGAACACTGCTTTTCTGAAGCTTTTTACCTATATTCTTTAAATGGACATAAGGTTTTACATTTCGGAGCAACTTTAACTTTTTAACCTATAACTGTTCTTAAAGTTTTCTTTAAGAAACCTCTTTAAGAGGCTCTACTTGTATCACACGAGTGAACTCTGGTTCAAGCAGATCATCAGTACTGGTATGCATCTTTGTTAGATCATCAGTCTTGTGGCACACTGAACAATGAAGAGGAAGTATGTCTGAGGAAAGAGGACACAATTGAAATTAGGCTGAAAAACAGAGATTAATAACAAGATGCATGTAAATCATTAGGTCATTTTGGTGAGTTAGGTAGACATGATTAAGTCCTTAGTAATTAAACTGAAGAGAGGGAAGGGCACTGAGCTCTTGCTTTGAATAAAGAACTGTGAGAAATGTCTCAACAAGTCACTGAGACTTCGCCTAAATTTTCTACTTTCTTATTCATTCAGGCTCCTCTTATGAAATGCAGTCAACTAGGTAGCTCACACATATACATCTCAGAAAGGACTCTACCTCCTAATATCTAAGCTTAGATAGGAAATATCTAAACAGGAATTTGGGGAGCACACAAACATTCAAGTAGACAATAGGCAAGTGCAGCCTATAACCTGCATTTCATAGAGAAATAGAATGAGGAACAAGACGTCTTGTTCAGAATCACGAAGAGAGTGAGATTCAAAACCCATGTACAGTCTATATTTGGATTGGTCTCCTGGCTTCCTAAATAACAGGCTAACAAAAATGGGCTCTGTTCTCCTCTGCATGGTTTTAGTTCCTTGGCTTGTCTAACAGTTTCTCAGATGTAATTCTTCCCCATCCCACTCCACCAACGTTTTTTAACTTGAAGCCTTAATCTACTTCAGATGTCTTCTTATAATTAACTAAGATTTCAATTTTCTAGTCTGAATTTCTAGCTACAGGACTTATTCTGAGTTCTACACTGCATAGATCCAGTAATCATTTCTCTATCCCTGTCACATTTATACATTAGGTTCACAATAGTATTTACATAGTGGTTTTGCTTCCTTTTGAAAACTCTTCAATACATCATCTATTCTTATCAATGAATCTCCCAAGTTCCCAAACAATTCAGCTCTCAAAGTCATTCATGCTAATATAAGCTTTAAAAAAATCTCTTGGACTTGATATTTCTAATAGGTAATTTTTCCAGTTAAAATATCTAGCATTGACCTGGTGCTAATTAAGTTGTCCATTAACTACTATTACTTTGAGCATTCAAGTTGATAAGATCCTCTAGAACTGGGACCCAAACTCCATCCCCAAGATTATCTTCCCTTAGTTCTTTTGTCCTTAGGTGAGGCACATTTTATTTATTTATTTATTTATTTATTTATTTATTATTTATTTATATTTGAGAAAGGGTTCCCTTATGGCCACAGATGGCCTGAAGCTGACTATGTACATCAGGCTGGCCTAGACCTCAGAGATCCCCCTGCTTCTGCCTCCCAAGTGCTGGGACTAAAGGTGTGAGCCACCACACCTCCATGACTACAGTACTTTTATTACCCACAATTTAATTTTCACTGTGTCTCGATGTTATGCCATACTAGCGTGTGTGTGTGTGCGTGTGTGTGTTTGTGTGTGTGTGTGTGTGTGTGTGTGTGTGTGTATAGTCTTCTAGAATGCTCTCTCCTTTTTCTTTATTAGCCAGATTAACTTTACTATTTTGGAAAACTAGTGATCAGTTCTTAATGGGTTAAAAACACAGAGGTGTGTTTTCTGCCTACACTGTCCTCATCATGTAGCTTTGTCCTGTGTCCTCATTTTCAGAACAAGCTAATGGAACAACTCTCTAGAACACATCATTCCCCAAGCAGAAGGTACAGAGACATGATGGCTATAAATAATTTTTCTTAGAAATGGGATATATTTTATTAGCCAAATCTAGTCATTTGATGAAATTTGACATAGTTAAGGCAAAAAACATAATTCTTCCCCACACACTAGTCCAACAGGGAGATGTACTGTGTATCTTTACTGTAATACTATTTACTCTACCTTTCTGGTTTCATCATCAAAATGCCAATGCTCCAAAAAATAAAGGTATCCCTTAGATGCTTTCCTGGATTCTCCTAGCCAAAGCTGCTTTGAAAGCACAAAGCCTTTCTCAGGCCTCTCCTTGAATTCTCATATCTAGACTATATGTCTGCAGCAATGCGGCAACTATGACATGCAACATTCAAGATACAGCCTGCAACATATGTGATGCTAACGAACACTTCCTGAATTTAGTTGCTGGTTTATCTTCTGAAACAATGGGGTCATTACATATAAATGACTGACTATTCGCTTATTTTTCTCTTTAATTTCCGTTGTGTAAATGAGTTCCTACAATATACAAGGCACTAAACCTTTGCCATCTTCCTTTGCTGGGTACTCAACTGATCAGAGAACCAGAAAGTATTGTAATTTAAACATCTTCTCTTCAAACAGTATTCACTGAACACTTCAAAAAGTAAAACTTAGCTGGTAATGAAAACTATCTTGGTGATGTAATAGGAAAAGAATTCTATATTCCATCAAAGCCTCCTGAGTGAGCACTATGCTCCACTCTTAACACATGTCAGATATCTACTGTGAAGTGAAAAATATATTTTTCATGTCACTTAAACAAGGGACTTACTGGATGAACAACGAATAAAATAATATGTTCATAAAGGAATCTTTCTGCATAAGCTGCTAGTTGGCAAGTGCGCTGCAGAAGAGAGGGCGTTTCAGGATGGTATGGAAGCAAATATCAGAATTTTTACAAGTCTGCCATACATGTTGATGACAAATGATTTTATAAGGTAACTTTAAACTTTAGAACAGTTGTTTTAACAATAAATTAAACATAATAGTGATTCTTTACCAAATATAAATGCATAGATATAAATACATTCATAGATACATCAGGGTTTAATGACAGATTTCTGGAAAGTGTTTGTCTCATGACAGAAAAGCAAAACAAAATAAAGCAGAAGAGACAGCCACCTGTGGTTTCCTTGGGGTCTTCTTCACAAGTGAATCTGAGAAGTAGGTACTGTGGTTCTCATTTCCCTGTCAATGTCTGTGACTCACTAAAAGTTAACTGTGTGTTCATTTTATGTTGGCATACGCAGGGCCAGCAACCACAGTGTGAATGACATAAGCCCATTAAAGTCAAACACTGCAGAGACCCTTCTACCTGAATGGAACAGTTGATGGAAATCAGATTAATTCCAGGTTTTCAGTCAGAAAAAGAACAATAATCAGGAATACGGGCTAGCCCCAAACTCATAAACACTGAATCTAAACAACAATAAAAAATTCCCTCACCATATTTACAAAAGAATATGTAGAAAATGCTGTCAGAGATGTTTGTGGCTATCCAGGACTTCACTTTCACTTTAAAAGCCCATTTTTCTCATTTAACAACCTTATTCTAAGTCAAATGTTTAGTCAGGGATCGCACAATGTCATCAAGGTTACTTGATTATAAATGCTAACATAATTTATTTAACATTTCCTCCTCTTTACAATTAAAACTAAAAAAAAATACAAGTAAATTCTTGAAGACATATGTCTGTTTTTTTGCATGCAATTGGAAAATTATAAAATCCCAAATATAATACTTAAACAATTGAAAAATAAGAGAGAATATGCTCTATACAGAAGACACTTGTAAGAAATTTGACACAAGTTTATGGAGTATGAGTACTGGTTAAATATGATCACACTGAACAATTGACTTCTAATATTTTGGACAACCAAAATATTTCAGCATGTTTATTTATTATGAATAGTAGACTATGTACTTGACTCCCATAAAGCAAATCCTGAAATATCATAACAACTATAATAATAGATGAATTTATTAAGTCTATGCCAGGTAATATCCATATTCTTTACATTTGAACATTTATTTAAATCTCCATAAAATTATTTTACAGAAAAATTAAGTATTGGGCCACATGGTCTGGACTGGAAGGCAAGCCTGCTTTCACTACAGCATGCATTCTTCCCAAGACAACATTATTTTTGTCTCTTTCATACATCTTTGAATGAATAAAGAAGACTGCATCAACATTTACATCTTCAGTGTGGAGTGGGCAATCTTACAATAACTGAAGGCCTCATATTACTGCAATCTTGCTCAGAAATTGCTTGTTATTTACCTTCAGGTGTCAGAAAAAGATAAAGCAATTTTATGGATATTGATCTTCTTTATTCACATAATCATTAATTTACATATCAAATATTTATTGAACACTTGGTAGCTGTCAATTCCTAAACAGTGTATTGTTCTCTATTGATACTGTAGCAAAATCAATGCCTTAAAACATGAGAATTCTCCCACAGTTGTAGAGGTCAACCAGAAATTAAGGTTAGACAAGGCCTTTGTGGATTTCAGGAGGATTTTATTATGGTTTTTCCACCTTCGAGAGACTGCCTCCATTGCTGAGCACCCTGTATGCTACCTCAAGGTGCATCATTTCAAATTCAGGTTCCAGTAGCACATGTTTCTTACTGCTTTCAGCATATCCTACTGATTGCACTAGATAAGTAGCAAAGTTTATCTCATCTCATCTCAAGACTATTTTTCTATTTGAATCAAGGCATTATATAGCATCCCAGGCTGACCTCAAAGGCTCCTGGGATCCTTCTTCCTTGGCCTCTTCAGTTCTGTGATTATAGGTAATAGCTACCATACCTGGCTCACTTCAAGATTATTAATTTAGCAATATCAGATGTTTGTTGCCTTTAATGTAGCATATTCATATATTCTGGGGGTTAAAATCTGGGAGGCATATTACAGTGTATGTGAAATGAATAGCTAAAAATTAAAGAATGAAAATTACAGACAATGATGTTCATATATTTGAGGAGCTATTAAAGGAAGAAAATGAGGGAAGGTCACAAGTTGATATTAAATAAACTACTTTGACAGCCCATTGTTATTGGTGTTGTTTGAAAATACAGAAAGCTTGAATAAATATTGTGAAGACAGGTACAGAGGGGTAGATCTGCAACACGTTCAGTAGGTTGGAACCACCAGGACACAGTCAAACCTTCTGCAAGTGAGTTTTGTTTTTTGGTTTTATTTTTGGCAGAGGGTGGTACCTGCTCTTCCATAATTGCAAGATGAAAATATTTTTCATATAAAAGGAATTTAAGATTTTAGTAAAATGCATCTTTCATCTTATTTTTTAATTTCAGATAAAGCAAAGGGCACCCTTTGTGGCAGAGGTGTAAGGGCAAAATCTTAAGAACATATTCTCTCTTTGGAGTTTATTCATCATCACCTTACCTGTCCTTGCTTGAAACAAAAAACTAACTGTTCTCATTTATCCACAAGAGTTCTCCAGCATAACTTGTCGAATGCACATGAATGTTTAAAAATACAAATGTAGGAGCTGGAGAGATGATTCAACAATTAAGCAAGCTGGCTGCTCTTGTAGAGGAACCAGGTTTGGTTCCTAGAGCTCACATGGAGGCTCATGTTCATTTATAACTCCAGTTCCAGGGGATCCAGGGCCCTCTTCTAGCCTCTGTGGGTACCACACATGCACATGATGTACAAACATTCAGACATGAAATAAGAGTAAAGAAATTTTTAAAAATTAACATAAAATGGAACATTACATGCTTCTGGCCTTTTAAAACTGAAATGATGCAATCCTAGAAGATACTCAGTTCAAAGTCTGATCTGGTCTCTTTACTGTACACTCACCTGCTCAGTTCAGGCTTTCTTTTTTAATATTTCACTTATTATTTTTATTTTATGTGTATCAGTATATTTCCTGTGTGTATGTTAGTGCATCTATGCCATGGAACTGGAGTTATGGGTGGTTGTTAGGTGCCATGTGGTTGCTGGGAACCAAATCCAGGTCCTCTGCAAAAGAAGTCAGTACTCTTAACTGCTGAGCCATCTCTCCAGCCCCAGTTCAGGCTTTCCTGATTAGAACTAATAACACCTCTTTCCAATTTCATTGCTACTCAGTAAATGACATTTTTATGTCATTTGGTGGCATTTTTTTAAAGGAAGTCCATAGCAGGGCAGTGCCTTATAATCATCTGTCTTCCTCATTCAATAGATACCATTGGAAAACATCACAAATCATTCACAAAAATTCATTCCAAACAGTCGATTTCAAGGTTTATGGCCATAAAAGGAAATTTAGAATAAGAAACTAGAGAGGAACTTGGGAGAGTGTGTCAGATGACTAGATTTGGCTTATGCATAGTGGACCAGATCTTATCCAGAGTAAATATAAACAAACATTATTATCTCTTAATCTTATTTGTGCCATTTAATTTGCAAGAAACTAATGTCATCTATATGCTTGCATGAACTCATGTGATTCACTTTCACTTAAAATCTTTGGAATGTTATTTTAGAAAAAGGAGGTTGATATTAAAAAAAGAAATAGCAGCTCAGCTTGGATATGGTTGAAGCCTTCATGATAGGAGAGCAGGAGAGAGAAAAGGATGCTTTCAAATCCTGCTGCCATGTAGAAAAGCCTTTACTATACCAAGCCAGTCTAAATTTCAATGTCACCATAGATTTAAAACTTTTAATATCCTCAGTTGGGGGCACCTGTAAATGCAGGCTAAGGCTGCCAATAAGACGGTTCTATTTGGTTAGTTTACTCTAAAGGACACATTTCTGTTCCCAGTTTACTCAAGCCTGTAATCTCTGGACAGGACATTGTTCAGCGACACACCTTTAACCATAATATTTTGACCATACAAAGAACCCCATGATTATTTGTTTATAGAAAAAAATTCCTCTGTGGTGAAACAAGAGATTAGGAGTCTTACGATGTTCCACTTTCATGCATTTCTCATTCTGCACGATGTGGAATGTAAAATAAGAATGTTGTTTTTAAATCACAACACGTTCAACCTTCATGTACTCATTCTGACACTGTAGTTTCATTCCTAGTTCATTCCAAAGCTTGCAACATAGGACTTTGGAATTTTAAGCCATGGCCATTTCTACTTAATTTTCTATATTTATCAACCATAAAAGAATGTGTGTTGATAACTGATAATTTTCTGATGTTCAAATATTGAATTACTTTACTATTCTTTGGGTGCAGTACCAAGAGGTTATTTTACTGAGCAAAATTGTTGCCTACCCTGGAGTATTAGTGGACTGTGGATATAAAACATTCATTTGGATATATCAGTTTTATTGATGCTTATTGCTCTTTAAAGGCCCTAAAAAGAATTTTAACATACAGAGAATGCTTGTTAGGCTAGAAGTTTAGAAATGTTCAAAGAGCCTGTATCTGACAGTGCTACTAGGTTCAAGAGCTTGAGGATAGACAGATTGAGGCCATTGGAACAAATCTACGGTGATTATTTCGCTACATGGGCATGGTATTTAACTCCTAACGGCTTACTCATAAACATAGATTAGTATATCTCTCAACTCAGATCAGAGAACCTTCTTGCAACAGATCACCATTAACCCAGATATACTCAACTTGCCAATGTGCAAAGAATAAGAGACTTTGGAGTGCTCAGTCCTAAATGGGACACCTATATCACATTCCTCCACCAAATGCTCAGGGAATATCTTGGAAGAGGGGGAAGAAATATTATAAGAGACAGAGGGATTGACTGACTGATTGATTGATTGATTATAAGGAAACTGGTTTGGGGACACAAAGGGACAGTTGCACATATGAATCCACAGCACTTATAATAGCATACATAAGACTTGCAGAATCCCAAGTAAAATAAAATCCCAGCACACAGCAGAGAGGTGGTCAAGAAGCCCCAGCCCTGGCTGAGGATCACTTCTGGGAGAGAGAGATTCAATTTTCTTTAAGATTATAAAAAGGAATAGGTTGAGCAGGCACCAAGAGATGTACAAACATGAAAAGGCATTTGGGAAATACAAATTGAACTGAATAAACCTTGTAATAGAGGGCATGAAGTATAGGGCAGAGGGAGGGGTTAGAACTGGAAAGAAATGAAAGAGGTGGTCTGAATATGATCACAAAGAATGAATAAAAATACTATAAAAGACAGAAATGCAATTTACCTCTAAAGTCACTTTTATGTACAGTAACTGTAAAGTAGCCTGTTCCTTATTTTTAAAATTTGGTGGTGTTATTAAAGCATTCATACATTCTGGGACAAGAATATAGACTAGCTATATTTTTGTATTATTTTTCAAACTAAAAAAGAATCATCTTAGCTTTTTTTCTGCTGAATAGCTGAATAGCTTCAATTTCTGTCCTAGTTATCTTGGATTCTTGTGATAAAATACTGATCAAACTTGGGAGGAAAGGGATTATTTGGCTTACAGCTCACAGTTAATCATCACGGGAAGTCAAGGCAGGAACTCCTCCAGGGCACCTAGAGGAAGAAACTGAAGCATAGACCATGGTGGAATGCTGTGTATAGGCTTGCTCCCCCTGGCCTGTGCTCAGGCTGCTTTCTTATACAATCCAGGACTATCTACCTGCCCAGGGGAACCTTCTATGTAACACAATTATAGAGAATAACTTTTGTTGGAAAAATTGATAATTTATTTCTGAAATTTTATTTTCAGAGTATTGGACAATGGCTCAAGAGTCAGACTGTGAGTACCCTTTGGATATTACACTCAAGGAATTCTCAGCATACAGAGAGAGAGAGAGAAAGAGAGAGAGAGAGAGACAGAGAGACAGAGACAGGGAGACAGAGATAGAAACACATAGAGATTATTCATAAGGAAAGACTTGTGGATCAGTGTCAAGCATTTCAAAGTGCAGCATTTGTAAAAGCAATGGTAAATCTTGTTAATTTAATAAGCATGATAATGAAAATAAATTTACTGAAGCAGTTATTTCAGATATGAAGATTTATGTTGTTTCATGGATATAAAGCAGAAAAAATGGAGTTGCTTAAAACTTCCTACAGGAAGGGTTTTATTCTAAGAGATGATGTGTCTTATTAATCAGGTTCTGTGTGATCATTTAAAAGTCCTCGAATGCATGCTTTCTGTATTTATGAACACAATTTTATTTTCCATGAAAGAGCGATAAACTGCTACAGCAATACCAGTAAATAATATTTAACAGTGAAAAAAGAATGAACTGTATGTGTAACAAGATGAACCAAACTGCAAGAGCAGGCGAGGATGCATGTAGCTAAGTGGGTAGAGTGTTTGCCAGCATGCACAAAGCCCCCTGCTCATACCCCAGTGTTATCTAAAAACTGGTTATGGTTGCATCTACATGCAATCTTGGCCCGTGTAGAGAGGAGAATCGTAAATTCAAGGCCATAGTCAGCTACATAATGAGTACAAGGCTAGCTAGGTCTATGCAAGACTCTGTCACAGAAAGCAAAGAAAGGGTCAAACAACAATTAAAAACCTTGAGAGAACCGAGTACTGGGTACTCAAAACTACCTGGAAAATCCTGCAGGGCAGAAACTGCCTCAAATGTGCAGCAGATGGGATCTTTTCCCAATGGTCTGGGAGTTAGAGCAGAGACAGAGAAACATTCAGAAGCCTTATGCTTTTAGGCTTGTTTGGATCTGTCACTACTTTCTTCCCAGTTTCTCATTTGGGGAGGGAACATTTGTTTCCTGCCTCTTCTCTCCCCCTACTGATTTTTTTAAGCAAACAGCATGCTTGATTCTACAGGTTCTCAGCTAGACCTGAACTTGGGGTCAGGTTAAAGTAACCTTGAGGCTCCTCATAAACTTTGATTTAGGTGACATTTACATGAGATTTTTCAGCTTTATACTTTTGATTTGCTGCTAGAACAAGTTAAGACTTTTGAGGATTACTGGTAAGGAACGAATGTGCATTTCCTATAACAAGAGCATGAATTTAACCAGAGGCAGAGTTATGACTAAGTAAATGTTACCCTTCTCTGCGATTCAAATGTTGGAGTCATAATCTCCAGTGTGATAGGTTTAGTGGGTGGGGTTTTTGGGAGGTTATTAGTGAATGAAAGTCCAGTTTTCAAAACTGAACTAAAGATCTTGTCCAAGAAACTTCCGAGACATTTTTCTCTCTTTTCACAAGTCAGGCCACCAGGAGAAGACTACCATCTATAAGGAAGTAAACTGCAGTAGTTTCTGGAATATCAACCACACACTTCCATGGCCCATTCCTAAAAGCCTGGTCTCTAGTTTGGCCCTGCTGAGAAGTGGTAGAACCATTAAGAGGTGGGGCCTTGTGGGAGGTCTTTGGGTCATTGGCAGTAAATTCTTCAACCTGGCTGGTAGACCTCAGTCCCCTCCTCTTCCTCGGTATCTCTTGCACCTGGCCCTAAGACAGAGGGTGTGGTTCTCTCCTGTGTTCAGTCATGACCTGTTCCTCACCAGAGGAACAAAAAACATGACAAATTGACTATGGACCAAAACCTCTGTAAAATCTAGAGACATCAAATCTGACAGCACCAGAAATACGACAAGTTAATTTTTAAGGGTTGCTCATTCCATGACAGTTTACTGTAGCAGCCCAAAGTTCTCAAACAGCAAAACGCAACTGGGATCCTCAAATCCACGCAAAGACAATTCACCTTCTGAACATACACCTCACTCAGTCCTCTGTTCCACCACATAACTCCTGCCATTCTTCACCTGAATGAGTGATGTGTGTCCCTTTGTGAATGCTCTTCTTCACCCCTATGCCTCTGGCAGACCATTCGAAACACCCTTGGTTCCCAAATCTTACACTAAATGCTCAATTTGCTGTTTAAAAAGAAAAGACAATCATAAGTGTATGTCCTCCTTATAGCTGACTCATTTAAAATTCTGTATGAAACCTATTTTGTTATTAGAAATCACTTGCAAAAAGACATGTTAAAAAGAAATAAACTATAGTAGGTAAAAACTAAGGACTATAACCTCCTCACAGCTAGGTACATATGCTCCAGCTTGGACTCTGGCTCCACTTTCACTGAAGGGACTATTCAAAACTTTTGAAAAGCTTCAAATTGCCACTGTCTAAAATGACAGCCAGCCTTTAATGTATCCTCTGTGGCCCTTCATTATCCGGCAATTGGCCTCTTTCAGACTTATATTGGATTACCTTTCTTCCACTTCAGTGTGGTGTCCTTCCTTTGCTGTTTGTTTCAAGGTGCTGAGGATAGAACATAGAATATTTCATAGTAGACACATAATTTACATTACGCATGTAATAGTTAAGAACAAGGAGCAAAGACATATTAAATCATCCCTTCTTTATTCAAATCAAGAAACTATTAGATATCAATTTAGTTAAAACTAAAAACTAAAAAGATACATTTAAAACTTTTATTCTTCCATAAGAAAAGAACAGCACTAGATCTGTACAACTTTAGCATATACTTAATGTATGTAGATATTTACATATACCATTAACATATTAGGTATATTACTCTGGACAAATTATTTTTATTTAACCATACAACTAAAAAGTTAGTCTTATCTTAAGCATGTTTACAATGTAGACAAGCATTCTGAGCCCTGTGCTCCTCTTGTGACCTAATCATATGGCCTTAATCTCTCATGACCCTTCCTTTATTGAGACTTAATGTATGCACGTATGTGTATTTGCACAAACCACACTTATCTTACTGCAAACAACGAAAGAAATTGTTAATGTCTGTTTTGTATTATAAGTGTGCTATTCTAAAGTAATAGGGAACAGGAAAGGAAAACCCTTCTCTGATAAGGCAGTTCTACTTTTACTCCCCCATATCATGCTGGACATGGGATTCAATACAGACAATGAGGGGCCTTTGTTATAAATCACAATTTCAAGAGAATTCGGAAGAAATAGGTTCTCAACAGCTTGGGTCTGCTCTTTGACAAGAAATGGGTGTTAAGAGTCCGGCTAATTTTTATTCAGGTATAACTATAATGTGGTGTCATGTAGTAAATGCTACAATATAGACTTTATGTTTTCGTATTTCAGTGTGCATTGTTAGATTATGAAGACAAAATATGCCTTAAAATTTGGCATAAAGTTCTCCAATTTTTAGATGTAAATTGAAAGTCTTAATGAGACTCATATTCAGTTAGCTTATTTTGAAATTTTTAGTTATTTATTTTTAATGAATTTTACATTTTGGTAAATTTTAATTTTTTTGCTTCCCTGGCTGGTCTGGATCTCACTTTTCCAATCAGGCTGCTTCTGCCTCTTAAGTGCTAGGAATAAAGGCATCTGCCACCACATTCACCTTAATTATTAACTGAAAGAGGCATGGCATGATGTGTGGAATTCAAAAAAGAGATTGTGGTTGCTAAGGAACACTGACCTAAAAGGATGACTCAAAATTTAGGATTAAAATGATAAAATTAATAAGTTTTAATAAATAAGAGGATGAATACTTAGAATATAAGCAATAGATTATTTATAGAAACACAAACACTCATGATTTCTTCAGAGGCATGCCTAAGTGTGTATTATTTAAACAGTAGAACCTGGGAATGGAGCTTCTGCTAAAGATTTAGTCCATAAATTTGGTGACTTCTGGAGACATTCTACTAACGTATAGTGGAAGAACCTAATCTATATGGGACTTTTTTTCTTAGGGTAACTAGAGAATGTGAAATTCACACACCTTTCAGGCAAATCTAAGTTACTGCAGACTGATTTAAACTCTAAAGTAAATACAACATAACCTCTAAAGAAGTATTCACATTTTCTTTGCTTTCTGATCATTCCCGTATTTTCTTATCTATACTAAAAATCAGATTAATATTAGGAATGAATTTATTGAAAATAATCCTTCTGAGCTGTTAGAAATCAATGTGTCAGAGGGGTTTTATTCAGAACTTATGCTCATTTATGAAGATTCTTGATAAAGCATGAGCATCTTTAATGTTCTTTCATATTCTTAAATGTGTTTGTGTAAGAGGTTTATTATCTGAATCTCATCCTCAGGAATTATTGTGGGACTACTGACAATCTTTTCAAATCTAGCCACTAACACTATAGAAACAAAGAGCTATTGCTTTAATTCTAATTAGTTCTTTGAAGGATTCTCTATAGTGTAATGTAGTATAGTGTAGTGCAGTACTGGGTAGTAAATGTGTCATCAGAATTATGCTGTTTTTCACGTTCCTTTGGCTTTAAATGAAGTGTTATACACTTCTTTCCTTTTATGGTAGTAAATCCACTTAAATAATATAATAAGCCATTTAAAGAAATCTACATTTTGGATTAACTGCATTTCTTTTGAAACATTTTACACACAAAGAGAATGGCAGAAATTCTCTTTAAAATTTATGTCTATTCTTTACTGGTTCTGAGACAACAAAATCTTTGTGGTGCTAGTCATCTTAATATACATCTTAACTGGAACAAAAAGGACCCTAAATAAAATACATATTTAATCAGTAAATATAAGAGCATATAGACTTATACAAGATATATGAATGCAGAGGTAGAATATTAAATATAGAAATAGGGCATAATTTATATGGCCTACTTTCAGGGAATTAACTGGATCTCTAAAAAAACATATCACCCTAGAATTTCGTACATTGTAGATACCATGAGACACGGTATAAGGGGTTTGGAGAGTTTAGAAAGTAATAAAATTTATGCAAACATTTTAGACATTTTCTTTGGAAAGGACTCAAAATTTAACTTTTCGTTTTAAGAAGCTGGTAGTGAAAGGAGAAGCTGTAGGAATCACTGAGTTTCAGCCACCACTCCGAGCTGCCTGGCAGCCAGAGCAAAAATAAAAACTAAAGTTAGTTGCCATCAATTCAAATTTAAATGATCCCTGACTTTTTCTGACATCTCTATCATAGCATACAAATATGAAGATTCATGTTACAGAGACCTGAGGTGAATCAGTTATTTTCCCTTTATGAAAAAAAAAGGCTAAAAATCTATACATACATTTTGAATATTAATCTTGTCTTTACTTTTCTCCTTTCCTCAATTGATATTTTCTCTAACTTCATCACTTGCTTTTAATTCATTTTTAAGACTGGACGCTATATAGAAATAAGGGAAGTCAATATTCAATCACATGCTGATAGTGATCTTCAGCAGCATATTTGCTGTATTTATTTCTCTTCAGTGAACCTTTTTGTGAAGTCAGTTAAAGTATGCCATCTTGTTATATTGTATACGTCCCGATCTTTTTGCAAAGCAGGCAGGATAATCATGAAGTATTTATCTAAGTTTGTTAAATACCTTATGTTTAATATTGAGAGAAAAGGGAAATTAGATTTATCTAAAATAGTTATATTGTTCTTTCCTTGTTTTCTATATAAGGACATTAGCCACAATCTCCCTACTACTTTCATGATTATTTCTCATGCTCAGAGTCCGAATTGGACCCTTCAATTCATTGTCTTAGAGATTTAGGCTAGGAAAGTGAACAGTATTTGTGAGAACATGGTAATGGAAGTGATCTGACTCTGATTAAACGGAAGATTATGATTCCACCTTCTTTTCTTGTAGCTTCTGTTACTGCCCATGAATGCTTCATATTGTTAATTCTTTATTTTGGAGCATTTCATACTTGAATGTAATTAAATATAATAATCTTTACTCCGCATTTCTTCCCTCTAACTCCCCATAATTCCCAACGTATTCTGCTCCCAGATACATATTATTTATTTTAATTTTTATTTGATTATTTATTTTTATTGAGTTTTATGCATTCCATACACAGTTCTGAATCAAATTTAAACCTGCCCCACAACCACCCTCCCATTCTCTACCAGACTGCCAGACCTCAAGCATTCTGTCATACATGTTAGGTCCTATCTAATCAAGCATTTGTGCCCAGATATCCTTTACTACATATTCATACACTGGAGTCTGGTCAGGAGATCTAGAGTCCTTAAATAAATCATACTCTCCATTTCCCAGTATTAATCAGTCTCCAATAGTTCTCAGTCTAGTTCTGGCCCACTACCAGTTTCTATTGCTCCACTCTGGGCCCTTGTCTAATTTGAGTTGTAGTCGGCCCTGTGCTCAGGGTCACTATTGCTACAAGTTCACACGTGTAAGCTTCCAGTGGCCTGGAAGCCTCTGAATCCCAAAGTTTAGGAACTAGTCCGAGCTCTTACAATCTTTCTGTCCCCTCTTCCTCAGTGATCCCTGAGCCATGGTGGGCAAGATTCAATGTAGAAGTCCTATCCAGGGACATACACTCTGCTGTCTCTTTTCCTATAAAACTTGGCCAGTTGTGGCCTAGCACTATGTTGTTTAAGGAAGTTTCACTGGTGAAAGTTGAGGGATGTTAGTTTTCTCTCTACCTGTCATGTTCCACTGTGTTCTATGAGCTTTAGGTGTAGAGGTTCAACTGTAGATGTTTCACCAAGGATTTAATATCTCTCAGTTGTATAGTCTTTGTGTCTGACCAGTTGTGGAATTCTGCTGTAACCTCTATCTGTTGCAAGAAGAAGCTTCTTTGATGAGTGGTGTACTGTATGTTTGTCTGTAACTATAAGGATCCATATTTAGCATATGGTAAGAAATTTCATTTCTCTAGAAATATAACAAAGATAGGGTTTTCTCTAGGATCTATGTCTCTTCCAGCCCTGTGTATCTGGCGGAATTTACAGAACCACCTATAATTTCATTCTCATTGAGAGGGTTTTAAATCCAATTAGATAGCTGTGGAGTACCACCCCCTCCACACACACACAGATGACAGTACTGAGCCAGTTGTTATGGATATTTAGAGTTTAGAGTTAGAATGGACCATTGATTGATTTTCCCTCCTAGCAGTTTGCATGCTGTCATCTAGCACTATGGGAGCTAACATTCAGGTTGAAGGTTTCCAGGTAAGTTCTTGCTCCGTTGATCCAAGTCCTGTCACCCAAGTATGTCCTGTCTTCAGGGGTATTACCTTCTAGTTCTGGGAGACGATCAAGAACTTTGGTAATAATCTGTATTATTCTGGGAGTCTCTTGAACCTCTCTGACCAACCACACAAAGGGAGGTGTCCTCTGTCTATCACTGTGTTTCTTGCCAAATAGACCCCAGGTATACAGATGCACTAATGTGTACACACTGTTTGTGCATTTCTCGGGGATGTTCCATGACATCGCATTTCCCTCTGGTTTCCCTAACTCTCCAAGATTCATTCATCTTAGCTCTTTATCCGTCCATCCAACCTCCCTCCTCCCTTCCCAGTCCCAGCATGCACATTATCCTCACCTTCTCCCCATTAACACCTGCCCCCTTCTTCCCCATCTCCTGATTCTCCCTCCCCACAGACCATGGTCTCCTGTTACCTTCCCTCTGCTCTGGGGACCAAGGGGGTTACAGGGGTGAAAGACAGACACTGGGGGCTGAGTGGAAGCATGTGGAGATCAAGCTGCAGCAAACTCAGTTTATTCAAGGAAGTGCAAGGGGTTTTATTGGTTTGGTTAGACAATCACCCTATGGGGTGGTTCCCAACTGTGGCCAATAGTAATCTGTCCCCCAGACCATCTCAGTGCAGGTTCTCTCCAGACACTGAGCAGAAGCTGGTGTCAGCCTGGCTGGACCTGAGGGAAACACCACACCCTCAGAAGCCATTTCTTTGTTCCTCATGGCAGGTGGTCTGGCTGAGGCCCATCCTGCATTACACCATACAGTCTCCTACATTTCCTTCCTTCCTCTCCTTCATGCCAAACACTGCCTCTTTCTCTATCTACCTCCCTGGCATCATCTGTTCCCTACGATCTCCCTTTGTGAGTTCTTTCATTTCCTTTACCTTCATGTATCCTTTCTCTGTCCTGGCCCCTGGTGTTACAGAAGGATCTATACTCAGGTATATTGGATTGGTGTTATAATCTGTAAATGACGGAGAACACACATCACTTGCTATTCTGTGTTTTTGTTACTTCATTTGTATAGCACTCACAAGTTTATTCCATTTGCTTCTAAATTTCATTATTTCGTCTTTTCATAGTGTTGTGTAGAACTGAGAACTCTAAAAGAAAGAACTAAGAATGAGTCCATTATTTGATCCAGTTATACCACTCCTTGATATATACCCAAAGGACTCATCCTATTGTAGAGATACCTGTACATCCATGTATATTGCTGCTCTCTTCATAGTAGCTAATAAATGGAAGCAAACTAAATGTCCCTTGATTGATGATTGAATAATGAATTTGTTTTTCTTGACACCTAGTAACTATAGTTAGTGCTGCCATAAACATGCATATCAAACTCCTCACTGGCACATGGGAAATATACTATTGTCCCTGTCTTCAAGAGAGAATGATCCCCCCCCCCCAGACATTATTCACTCCAACAGCTCCTTGGTAAGGGATGGGTTCTAGAGATAATTTCCCCATCTATGTCTGAACGTTGGATGGCTCCATCTTCTGTAGGTTTTGTGCAGGTAACGTCAGCTGTCTGAGTTGATGTGCAATAGCCCAGTTATATTCAGAAGACAGCATTTCACAGCTTTCTCCCTCACTCTTCAGTTAACTTCTTCCAGCGTCATTTTTTGTGATGTTCCCTGAGGCTTTGGGCTGGTGAGGTTGATGTAGATATCCCTATTTAGAGTTTATTTTCTGAGTTTTGAGCAACATGTACTTCATAGTTGACTGCTTTCCTCTGCAAAAATAAGATTCTGACCAAGTCTGAGAACAGCCTAGGTCTATGGATCTAAATATAAAAATTAAAAGATACTTTGATAGCATGACCATTTTGTAAACTAAAAAATAATAGCTTTTTATCTTAAGGCCTATGACTGCCCAGCCATGGGTTTTTGACTAGGATCACAGTATCAGGGATGAAATTTTGTCCTGTGGAACAAACTTCAAATCCTGTAAGAAATCAGCTAGTAATCGCATAACTGCCACACCAATAGTGCAATAGTAGGCACACCTTACCTAGCTGGTGACTTCTGCAACATTCAGAGTCCAATCCTGGGTAGACTATTGATGTGTTTTCTCCTCCAGCAGCCTGCATCGCACTATTCAGCACTGTGAAAGCTAGCCAGAAGTGAAAGGTGAAAGTTACTAGTCAGAGATTTATTTATCTATGTCTTATCGCTAATGTTTAAAAGTTAACAGCAATAGGATCTTACCATGGAGTTGTGATAGTAATTAAGGACTATGTCAGTAACCTGTGCTGTTCTATGGGACGATGCTGACCGATCACTTTTAAGGAGATATCCAATGCCTTGTACTGAGATTTTCAATTAAGAACTTGTGTCTTCTAGGAGGTACATTGAATCCCAAAGCAGAGCAATTCTGTTCTAATTGTATTTTCAGTTGTATTTTGAAATTAGCTTACTAATGAAAGGGTTTCTATAAGGCTTTTTCATACGTTCTCAGTTTTGGCTAGTCTACTCATTACGCCTTGCACATCCCCATCAGCTGAACACATCCAATATCATTTGATTATACTTTCTTTTCATCATTCTAGAAAAAATATCAAACGTGATTAGGATCCTTACACAACACAGTACCATGTACAGTATATATAAACCAAGAGGAAAATAATTTAAGAGCAACCAATTTACATGATCTTAAAAAGACAAAGTTTGAAAAAAAGAAACTGAATCTGTGTGATCTATTGCCACTTTATAGATTTTAGAAGTAATATGTCAATAGTATCATTGATGCTAATAATTACTGAGGATTGCTATAAATAGCCTGAATAGTACCCAGGCAAGGGCTCTAAAGAACTAGATTCTCTAAATTACTCTTCTAGCTGCCCTTGGGCAAATCATAAATCTCCACTGTTTATCTGTAACCTGAGAAGACAGGACTTCACGACTTTCAATGTCTCTTTGACAGTTAATGTGCATGGCTTGCACTTCCCTGACTTTGATGAGTGGTCACATGTAGGGCTATACTGGAGCCTTGAAACAGCCTTGTGAAGAAAGGGAGGCAGAGGTTTTCTTTCCTCAACTCCCTGTCTTGCCTTTTTAAATCATTTTGTAGATGTAGATGATAAAGCACAGAGAGTGAGCTAGACTGTGTCTCAAAGCCAAGACAGAGCTAGAACTAAAAAATCTCATCGAGGTTGGCCAGAGTTTACATGAAGTGTCTGACACAGAAAATTCCACTTCCTTCTAAATAAGTGCATTGATGTTGCATTAAAGTCTAAAACTGTATCTATTGATTCTGCCAGGATTTTTCATCATTTTTCAGGGACTGTGAAGTACTTTGTAATGGATCATAAATTGATGTGAACTTTTAAGTCTCATCATCTGGTTTTATAGTCAAATAATGCATATGATTGATACTATGTTTAACTGAAAGTCACAGGTTTTTCTCTAGATGATGACTTTTCAATGCTTTTTGTTATGAATTACTAGGTTAGCCTATCACTATCAATTCAGATGGCTGAAATTTTGATCAGCCCTTGAAATCACTTTAAAGCATAATACATACACCCAGAATATTTTTTGCTTATATCTTTGTAATAAATAAATGTTACAATGACTATAAAATGTGATTTAAATGTGAATCACACAGTTATTGCAACAATTATCTAGAAGACATGACCACACATATCCCAACATTAGTAGTAATAATAATCTTTTTCAGAGGTTGGAATATCACTGAGTTACTTTCCACTATAATCTACCTAGTAAATTGTATAGGTGAAAAAGAATACAAAATAAGTTTCTGGTTTCTTTTTGGAATAAGACAAATAGGAATTCCAGTAGTCCTTAGCATTTGCTAAACACAAAAGTGTATTAGGAAGTCTATCATACAAAAATTGAGATATAAAAATGCTTTAGATGTACTTATACACAATGAAGTAATTGACAGCTCCTAAAACATGAAATTATGAAATTCACAATCAAATGTATTGAATTGGAAACATCCATTCAATGTGAGGTAACCCAGACCCAGAAAGACAAACGTGACATTTTCTCCCTCATAGCTGAAATCCTATATATGCATGCTTGAATTTGAAAACTGATAAATGACCATGTTTGGGGGAGGGGCCTTTTGGGAAGGGTGGTAAAGCACAGTGATATAAAGGGAGAAAGGGGACTAATAAAATAGAAAGTGCTAAATGGGTTGGAGAATTAGGCAGCAGGGCAGAGGTGGAAGTATGGGGAGCGATAACCGACACTAAAGGTCTTTAGGAAAAGCTATATGGCAAAAAATGTTTCTATGATGAGTGGTGACAGACATTCCTGTTTGTCACTATAAATATCCATATTTGAATATAGTAAGAATTTACAGTGGGCTGGAGGGAGTGCTCAGTGATTAAGAGTGCTGGCTGCTCTTGCAGAGGATTCAGGTTCGATTCTCAGCACACACACGATGGCTAACAACATTTCATAACTCCAGTTCCACGGGATCCAGACTCCTCTTCTGCAATAGAAGTGTGCTCACACACATGCAACCAATACACTGATGCATATAAAAGTAAAATAAATTTAAAAAAGAAGTTGCAATTGTCAAGTGATGTAACAGACTTAAGGCTTTCTCAAATATCTATTAGCTTTCCATCCATGTATATTTGGTTATGTTGACAGTACCACACAGGAGTTTCCTCCAGTTGAGACGGATTTAAGTCCAATTAGCTAGCTGTGGATTACCCCCAAGGTAAAAGTGCCACTAGTGCAACAGTATAGTTTGTTGTGCCTGTCATCCTTGTAGTTATTAAGCTTTAAAGCTGGAGTTGGACCACTGATCGTTTCCCCTTAGCAGCTTGCATAGTATTTCCCAAAACTATGAAAACTAGTCTTCAGGGAGGAAGCTTCTAGAGTCAGGTCCAGCTCCATTGTTCCAAGCCCAATATCCAGAGTATGTCCTGTCTTCAACAGTAGTGTCTTACCATCAAGTTCTGGGACATAATCAAGGGATATGGGAATAGCCTGTGTAATTTTGGGACTCGTATGTATGTTTTTTAGTAAGCTGTTACCCAATACAATCTGGTTTTCCACACATTATTTATCTTCTTTCTCTCTCTCTCTCTCTCTCTCTCTCTCTCTCTCTCTCTCCCTGTCTAACCCTCCTTCTTCTCCTGTAAAAGTAACCCCATTTTCCCCACTTCCCACTTAATTTCTGCTCCTATGATCCCCCTTCTCTTGGACACCTTAGTCTTCTTTACCCCCATCAGTCCTTGTGCAAACTTTCCTTTCCCTTTGTAGCTAAATAGTCACATTTTACAGATATTACCTTTGATAACATCTGTCCCCTATGACCCCCCTCTCTCTCAGGCTCCCTATTTCCCTTTACTTACATGGTTTCTTTCCTGTAGTTATGCCAGGATATATAGCCACATATCTGGATTTATTACTAAGATCCACAAATGAGGGAGAACATATGTTGTTTGTTTTTCTGATTGTATTTACTCAGTTTCACAACTGATCACACCGAGAATAGGTGTCTGTCATATTTCCAACCATAAGTGACACATCTACAATGGAACCTCTACATCTAAGGCTCATGGTACATAGTAAAACAAGGGGTAGAGAGAATTCTAATGCATCTCTTAACTCTAATCAGAGAAGCTTCCTCAGGCAAAAGAGGGGGTGAATACAAAAGGCCACAGCTGGTCATACCATATGGAAAGGGTCGTACAGAGTTTTAGGACTTGGCTCATTTGAACCTACAGCTATAGTATCAGCATGCACTAGACCCATGCAAACTCAGCACAGAACTGGGGAAATTATCAGCAGTCCCCAGCCAAAGAACTATTGGCAACTGATTACTGCTATGTGAGGCAGAGTTTATCTTATTTAAGGGAGTGATTCTAGAAAGGCTGAATAAACCCTACTGGTTGAACTTGCACTGAGGGATGTATGGGAACACTAACCTGACTCAGTAACCTTAACATAAATGACAGAATGCATGAAATCTTGTGGGATGGTTTAAGGAGGAGGGTGTGGATGGGAGAGGGTATAAAAATGATTAAGATGTTTTATATGAAATGCACAAAAGTTCAATAAAATGATAAAATAATTATTATTATTATGTCAGCTAAAATTTTTAATTAAACATTTCTTTTTTAAAAATTATAAAAAACAGGCCACAATTGACCAAAGTATAGAGAAAAAGATGCTGCAGAATGTGGATCCCTGGACAGGACTCCTACATTAAACTTCACACACCCATGACTCAGGTACCATTAGGAAAGAGAAGGTGGAAAGATTGTAAGAATCAGAGGAGGAGGTACGTGACCATAAGGAATCTGGGTCTTAGGATCTCATAGGCTCCTGGGACCTTGCTGGTATGAACTTAGAGCAATAGCAACAACATACACAAGATCCATGCAAATAATCAGATAAAAATATGAACAGAACTGGGGAACTAGGCAGGAGGAACTATTGGTAGCTGTTCACTGCTGGGCAAGAGAAAGTTGACCTTCTTAAAGAGACTGATGCCAGATAGGCTGAACTGGCTCTAGTGGATGAATTCACAGTGAGAGACATCTGGGTATAGAAACTTGATTCAGTAGACCTTAACATACATGAAAAAAAATCATGACGTTCAGTTGGCAAGACCAGGGGTGTGAAGATGGGGAAGGGGGATGCCTAATCATGCTTAAGATGTATAAAATCCACAAAAATTCAATAAAATATATGTAAAAAGTCCATATGGAAACCTTCCACTATAAAAGCTTCTTAAAGTATATACATACACATTATAGCAAAGATTAAAAGGAGTTACTTTATAACAGGAGGGGCATTGTTCCTACTAGACACCATAAGGAAACAGAAAAGTATCTGAAAGTTAGGAGTGAACTTTCTCTTGAAGATGCTGACCAGGAGTCCCATAGACCTTCAAACAATATTTGTCACTGCTCCTGGTCTTGGTTACTCACCAGAACGTAATGGCAACACCCTATTGCTGAAAACACTACATACATGAGCTGTAGAACAAACATGGAGAAGTCAAACTAGTCTATACTTGACAATCCCATTTCTACTGTTTAGCTTTCATAGTCCCAAAAGGTGCTAGACATGCTACCAGAAAGGGGAAAAAATAATGATTAATGTTACCCATCTATGAGTCCTGGGAACTATAACAACAAATGCCCAGGCAAGATATGCTCACTGGTTCAATAGTGGCATGAACTTACGGGAGTAACAAAACCACTTTCTAATTGGATTTAAGCTTTGTTTCGTAGAATGGATCCCATACCTGACTTTAATATCAGGTCTGAGATCCTGAAGCTAGACAAGTCACAGGCATAAGGGAGAGCCTAATACCAGTCTTCTGCTAAAGAGTTATAATATTAAAGCAACTCCTAATGACTTGGTGTTAAACACATCTCTCAACTCTCACTAGAGAAAATTCTTATGAAACACATGATGATTCACACACACGCACACACACACACACACACACACACACACACAAAGCACAACTGGTCAAGAGGCAGAGAACAAGAGGATGCAAAGTACTTATCCTTGAATATATCAAACTTCTGCATCTCAATGCTCAAGAGTAATTGTGAAGCCAGAGAGGAGGGGGGATTGTAACAGCCAGCAGTAGTGGATGACCACAAGGAAATAAAGTTTTTCAGCAAGCTGAGCAGTTACTCACATAAACTCAAAGTAATGGTGGAAGCATGCATGAGTCCCATGCACTCTCAAATCAGATAAAATTCCCTCATAGATGTGGAGAAGTGAGTAAGAATTCCAATCCCATTTGAGGAACTATTGGCAAACAAATAGTTCTGAGAGAGGAAAAGTTAGTCCCTTTCAAGGATGTGCCCTTTGGTAGATCAACCAGGTTCCAATGATGGACCCATACTGAGGGATATTTGTAGATACAAATTAGGCTCTATAAGCCTTCTTACACATACAGCACATTACATTACACATACAGCACAGGAATGGGAGGTATGGATGGGGAGGTGATCTAAATACTATTAAAACATTGTATGAAAATTATAGAACATCAGTAAAAATAATACTTTGGATGGAAGACCTCTATTTTCTTAAATTAAACCATTTGTGCTGAAAATAACACAAATTTAATAAATGACCACTGACTTTTTAGATGTGGAACTTATTCAATATTATCTTTCATTGTTCAGTTCCTTGATGTGCTCCCCCCTAAAGTAAGCCCATCACGTAAGTACCACACGATAGCAGCAGAGATTGGAGTCGACTTGGTTGTTCTTGGTTGCTCTCTTAGCTGTCATAGTCCAGTATCCTTTACGTCCAAATTTTAAATATCAGTAATGCATTTCTGCACTTACTCTGATATTCAAAATATCTTCTGGCCCAAAGAAGAGGAATATAGTTATTTTGACATTCCAGCAACCAAGTGGCAAGTATTGGATTCTTTCAAGAACTGACTTACTGGAAAGTAGTGAAAATTGAGTTCTGTTGGAGAAGTACGTAGAATTACAATAAGATGAATTTAGATCCATACTTTTTCTGTCTATTCCCCAGGAGATATAGGTGTACTTTTGTCCTGTATTCAGACTCTCTCTACTAGTATATAAGCATATTCTTCTTACCACATTCCTTGTTCTAAAGTTAAAAAAACCATGGTGATTACACAACTTTAATAGAATACTACATCATTGGTTGGCCTTTAATATTATAAAAGTTAATAAAGAATGACAGTTGCTTATATAACAAGAAACTTGAGTTGTTCTCTCATAGAAACTGAATTGAGAGCTAGGATTTTCTATCATTTTAACTGATTCCATCAGGTGTAGGAGACGAAGTAGCCAGTCTTGTGACGGCTTATATGGAGAGAAATAAGGATCCTTTCCATGGTGGTGGTTGCTAGATCACAGAGAACTACAATCAGCAAATAGATTACATATATTAAGCAAATAAAGAATTCAATAATCACATCATCAGTCAATGCCTACAAGCTAGTCACATAGATTTCACTTGATCCACCCTAGAATAAAGTCTTCATTTTATTACTTATTTTATTTTGGTTATTTTCAGTTGCGTAGACTGAAACCAGAGCTTCTACAACTGTCCTACCTACACACCAAGTCACTGCTATGTTCAAGTTTCACTTTATACAGTTTATCTGGAGTTTTCTTGGGAACTGAAAAATCATTTACAATTTCTGTTTAGAAATCTGCTACAGATGCCTTTACATGCAAGCACTTCACTTCCTAATACAGCCCAACACTTACATATAATGAAACTGGCCATTGTATAAACTTTTCTTGTCCCTGAATAATAAAGTATGGGTTTTTTTCTTTCTGACTGGTATCCAGGCTCTGTTTATACATAACCCTCTTCTTTATTTAAGATCATTACCTCATTGCATTAAGTATATATGATTAATTAGAACTGGTATTGATGTTTCATCATAGAAATTTTTCTAGTAAAGATGTCCATCATAAATTGTGATTTTATACACTAAAATAACTCACATATTTTTATTGATTAAAAGAGGTATAATTCAACATCACTGCTGTCATATATTTTGTTAGAGTTTTCCACTATATGAAGTATTTTTACATGAATTGACTAGTGAAACTGATATTGACATAACTCATACATTAAGTGTACATAGAAATTCTTTTAACAGAGAAGTTGAAAATAAAGTGTGAACTTCAATTCAGAAACTGGGAAGGAAAGGAGAACAGTAGATTGTTAGAATAAATGTAGTCAGCTAAAAGCAAAAATCCAAAGAATGTGGAAGGCCAAGTCTACGTAGGAACTAGAGGTCAGGGAAACATAGGGTGATCAGATGCAAGAAGGTCTATACTGCTCGCCAGCCACAGGACCTTGGACACCGCAGATTCACACACTTTGCACTTGAGCTTCCTCATCTGCAAACTGTTAATGAGAACAACTCCCACCATCTCGAGCTCTGCTGTCAGTGTTTGGGGGCAGAACATATTTTTGAAATGCTTTAACTACCAGTTTAAAATTCTTTTAGAGAGACCTATATTTAGAAAAAAAGTCCTTCATAGACTACTGAAGTAG
The DNA here is from genome assembly GCA_035773235.1 of Eospalax fontanierii. Lineage (NCBI taxonomy): Eukaryota > Metazoa > Chordata > Mammalia > Rodentia > Spalacidae > Eospalax > Eospalax fontanierii. The sequence goes on from CM069536.1 coordinate 64,429,756, forward strand.
TAGCTGATAGATTCCCCAGAGAATGAGCTAGAATCTGATGGTTAAACAAGAGAGGGTTGTGTGACTTTGAAAATGACTTTAGCAGGCATTGAGGATGAAGAGCAGAGATAAGAAAGAGGAGCAGAGGTTAGAGAAGAAAGACCTGTGATACCACAAAACAGCCTAAGCCTGAAGAAAGGCAACCCTCACACCTTCCTCATGGTAATAAGGATGAAAGACTGCTCAAAATTGGGTAAAATATGGTATTTTAACTTGTTTGTAGCTCAGTGATTTAAAACCCTTTGGTTGTCCTGATCTTAGGAGCCTGATATTCATTTAATGGCTTATGATATTGCTGTATTGGGCATAAAAGTGATTAGAAATGTTTCCCTATATTTTGTTTTACTTTGTATTGCTTTTGTAGTACTGGGAAAGCTAGTAAAGTGTTCCTCTAGGACTATAAGAGCCAAACTTCAGGTAGAAGGCTTCCATGCCAGTTCCTGCTCCATTGCTCCAAGTCCTTTGCCTTAAATATGTTCTGTCTTTGGCAATAGGGTCTTGTTTTTGAATTCTGGGAGCTAACCAATAGCCTGTGTTATTTTGAGAGTCTCTTGAACTACTCTGACCAACCATTGAAGGCAGATCTCTCCTGTCTGGCACTGTGTTTTTTGCCATACAGCCCCAAGGTATGCACATGCACTAAGGTTCATAAGGTTCACAGTATTACGCATTTCTAGTGGGTTTTTGAGTCAACTCAGATCCCTCTGCTGTCCCTAGCCACCCCTGCCCACATTGATTCATCTCTCCTTTCTCCCCCGACCTCATTTTGACAAATAGTAAACAGCTTCTCAATTCTGATACTGTTACAACAACCCTCATTCACATTTACGGTTGTTTCTACATTCTCTATCAAATCCTAGATTCTGTTGTGATGAAGTAAGGGTGATGTAAATGAGCTTTCGTGCAGGAATCTGTAGCTCTGACTAAATTCCCAGTGGCATACACTTCGGGTGATTGCACTTACTTTTCTTGCAGTTAAAGGAAACATGGGATATTTCACTTCCTGTTCATTTCACTGTGTTTCTCTGAACAGCAATAGTCTACCTACTTAGGGATGAGGCTTTCATTGAATGAGTATTAACACCAAGTTCATAGGCATTCTGAGACCTTAAAGAGTACGATATGGTTGAGGTTGGTTTTAAATGAAAAGTCACAAAAAATATTGTAACACCCTTTGTGATTTCAAATAATTGAAAATAGAGCTAGTTCATAAATTTCACAGCCTAATGGAAAAAAGAAATAATGAAAAAATATACATTTAAAAACACTGTCTTCATTCATTGTTATTAAATTTTCAAAATATTGTAAGATCTTGAACTCTCAGGCCTACAGTATACTAAATGCAGTGAAGATAATTTTCCTATTAGGTTAGGGTTTTCCTGCTTGTAACAAAGTAATTACACAGTTCGAGATTCTCTTAATTGTGTGCTATTCTTTTTCCTTCTGCAGATATTGCATATAATTTAAAATTCTATAGAGAAATCGTATTTATTGGCATAGTATAGTTCATCTGAAGGCTAACAGGAACTGTATGCTGTTTTTACCTCAGGGCTCAGTCATTCAAAGACTATATAGTGTGCACTATCCTTGGCACTGGTGTTATACCAGTGGACCAGCTGACACGGGTTCAGCACCAGGGATCACACAGTCTAAGAGGAGAGCAGATATTAATCACATAATTTACTAATCATATTTATTTATTAATCGCTATTGTTATTAGCACAAAAAAGAATAGATCAGGTCCCTCAGTATTTGAAAAAGCTATTTTTATAAATTATATTTTTCTGTTTCTGTATCTCCTGTTTATATTTTCTTTCATTTGTTAACTTTTAGGAACTTCCCTGTTAATACTTAGAGATGGAAAGAACAGCAAGAAGTAAAAGTAAGCACAAATCTGATGGTGCTTTCTCGCTATAGATTACCACCCATGGAGTTTTCTCTCATCCTCAATATCAAATTATAATCTCCCTTGTTCCTTACAAAGCCCTCTGTGATGTAGGAACTGCTTGGTTTCTAGAATCACGTTCCCACATTTCTCCCATTCTCTGTGTCAATTTTATTGAGAGTTTCTCCCCGTAGTTCACTCTCTTGTCACTTACTGCTCTAGAACACAGCCTTCCCTCACAGTATTGGCCCATATCCACATTCTGTCCCCTCTCAACCTAACAGTAACGTCTTGTCTCTTCCTTCCTGACCTCTGTCCTCAATGTTCAGATTACAATCTTGTCTTAAGTTTCATGAAATATTTGGGCTCCCCTTCCCTCTACTGTTCATATCTAATTAATTTCTCTTGAAAGCTATTAATGATCTCCAAGCATCATACTTAGGAGTCTTTGAGCTAACCCTGAACAGCTTCAGCTATATAGCAGTGAGATTTATGTGGGAGCAAGCACCATGTCTTACTCAAAGATTCACCCTGCCCTTCCGCTATGTACATAGCCTGTAATGGTACTTGGAGAGTCTCTTGTATATTGAAATTCCTGTATTTGAGGATAAAGGGCAGCATCAATAATCTACTATGCACATTATCACCATGAAGAGTGAGTATTCACTTGAGCTTTACTGAATATATGAATTTGTACATTGATTATGACTGAGAGTCTTTGTGAATTCTCTTAGTTCTATGAACTCTTTTTTTTTTTTACTTTAATTATGTGTAGTTTAGGAACTTTGAGACATTTGCTTTATTCTTCTGAACTAACTCATATCTAAAGTGAAGACAAAATCAATAAAAGATGCTTAATCTTCAATCGTGTTCATTCATGGCATTTGTTTAGAGTATTTTGGGATGTTAACAGTGTAAGGTAGAACGTTCATTTTACAGATGAAGAAATTAGGGTCCAGTTGAATTAAATGGCATAGCTAGGATTCTCATCCATTTCCTGTACACAGAATACAAGCTCAGGCCCTGATTCTGTTGCATAAAACTACTAGTTATCTTTAACTAAAATTATATATACTTTAGTGCAATGAAGCTATCTCAGGTGCATTGAGGAAGACTGCTACATCACAACGCAGAGATAGTGCAGGTCTGCAGCTTGATTTCAACATATTTCTTTAGAAAAAGATCATTATTTGAGAAGTGGGTCTGGACCCCAGTCACTCCTGCACATGCTGTTAACATTCATGAATTCTGTTGCAGTCTCTTCAACAACATGATCTGGAAGCTTATATTTTTCCCTGTATACCTCTAAGATTTATTTAAGTATAAGAACAGATTTTTTTAAATGTAAGTACTTTGAAACATTTTAAGTAGTGCCATCCATTTCAGAAGAAAAAAGATTATATGGGCTTGGTGCTGCCAGCCACCTCCGGTGTGCATGCAGTAAGTTTCAAGTGAAGTAACATGACCCTTTATCCTCAACATGACTTGATTGATGCGTATGTCTTTATTGGTACTAGATTGAAAACACATGCTCTTCTAATGGTGAATGAGAAAGAGAAATATTTGTACCCAGAAAGAAGCATGTATTGGTACTTTGTAACTTTTGATTTTTAAATAAAATAGATTCATGAAAAGTTACTCTACAGAAACTACCTGAATTCCTCTGTATGCTGTGTGCAGTCTTCTCAGGAGCTACCCTAACTTCTGTTGCTACTGTGTAGATACAGTTTGTCCCCTGAGGGTCTATGTATTGGAATTTTGATCACAATATGTCCATGTCAATAGGGAGTGTGAACTTTCAGATATGGGATCTGAGGTGAGTCTTTGGGATGTGATAGATTCCACCCTTTGAAGAGATTAACACAGTTATTTCAAAATATAATTATTAAAAACCTAAACCTGACACTGACTTGCTCTCTGGTTTGCTATATTGAGAAGAAACCTCTTTGTCCCAATTGCCTTCTATACATTATGCGCACACTCATCACATGCTGAGCCAATAAGGTTGCTTTGGGCATGCAAAACTATTGAGTTAAATCCACCTCTTTTCTGTACAAAGTTATCTTACCTTAGGCATTTCATTATGGTAACAGAAAGCTTACCAATAAAAAAGTGTCGTATAAAAAACAGGAAATTGGGGCTGGAAAGATGATTCATTAGAGAAAAGTGCTGAGGATCCTAGTTGGGATCCCTAGAAGCTCAAGCAAAATTCTGGGTGGCCATGATGGCGGCTTGTAATTCCCATATCAGAAGTGGGGGTGGGGCAGCTAGAGCAAGTTGTAAAGCTAGATAAGCACTATCAGCAGCTCTGGGTTTGATTGAGTGACCCTGACTCAAGGAATAAGATGGAAGAGATATCAAGGATAATTGTAGAAATCAGCCTTAGGCCTCCACATGCACACACACCAAGTGCAAGCACTCTTGTGTGAGGGTGTCCACACACATGACAAGCACGCATGCACTCTACATGAAAAACAGAAAAGAATGGTAAAAAAGAAATCGACCATTTACATTCACAGACTGATTCTGATTTCATCATTTATGCATGCTTTCATTGTATCTGTGTGCATACTCAGTTTTATCACAAATACAGTGGTTTAGCCAGTTCACAATCAATATATTGAACTCTGTGAACAGCACACATTCCTGTGCTCCCCATAGACTCCTTTCCCACAACACCAAATACTTACCTAGGGAATGGGGAAAGGAAGGAGTTTGCTTTCTAAATGAGAATGTTTTTTAATACAGTCAGCATCTAGCAGGATATGTCATTCTTTTCCTCCTTTGCCCTTATGTGATCATCGGTGATCTACTCTTCAGGATGAAGCCCAGGACAGACCTCTGAGCATGGATGGCTTGCTCTGTTCAGAGTAGGCATTCTTACAAGGGACTCATTACCTTTTCATGATACATATCCATAAGTCAATGCTACACCATCATAGAAACTGAATCTATTAAAAGGAGATCTTGATGATTAGACTTATCTGCAAGACTATATGCAGTGTAACAGGCATTATCCATATGTCTGTCATCTATCTACATATCCACATATCTGTATGTATTTATTGGACTGTTTCATCTGTCTTTATCTACATATCTTAATATGAATAACAAAATGATATGTTCAGGCCTATCTTGTTTTACTGTGTTTTCAATTAATTTTTCATTTATCTTGGTAGGATGAATTCAACTCAGGGCCCTTTTGCATGCTAACTTTGTGCCCCACCACTGATCTGCTCTCCTGGATTTTGCATTATTTTTTGTAATTTTTTCATTGAAAATTTGCATTTTCACACAGACATCTTAATCGTCTCTATGCACCATTCCTCCTTCGATCCTCTCATAGGCCATCACTGGATTTCATGTGTTCTGTCACTCATGTTAAGTCCTATCAAGGACATGTAGTGTCTCCACCTGTCCTTCAGTGTAAGCTCATCCACTGAGGTTTAGTCAGCTTATCTAGGGTCCCTCCCTTTATGAAGACCATCTCTTCCTCCTCCAACATTAATCAGCTCTCAGCAGTTCTTCATCTGAGACTGGGGCCTTCTGCCCATTTCTATCCTGGGATTTTGTCTGCTTGAGTTTATGTGGGCCTTGTGCATGCTGACACCATTGCTATAGGTTCCTATGGGCAAGGCTTATAGAATCAGTGTCTGCAGAGTGTGGCACCCTGGACAGGACACCTATATTAAACTCCACATACCCAGGGCTCAGTGGACATTTCGGAAGAGGGGGAAGAAAGATTGTAGGAGCCAGGGGAGAAGGTGCATGACCATATGGAGATAGAGTCTTACAGGTTCCTGGTACCTTGCTCACTGATTTTTCAAATGAAGGTTTCTGGGAGCCTGGTTGTCAAAAATATTTGTCAGATCCCTTCCTCTCACAGTCTGTGCTCACTTCATTTCTCACTATGACATTTTGGTGATTCTCACAAATCCACAATGTTTTATCATCATTATGTCTGTAAGAGTTTATGAACAGTCATCTTGGTAGGATTTTCATGAATATACCCATATATAAAAGTAAATTCAGGGAACAGAAATACAGCTCAAGGTTAGATATAGTTACATGACACTTGCAAGGCTCTGGCTTAGTTCCCAGCAACAAAAATAAAAAATATATTTAGAAAGGGACAAAATTAATTGCTAAGTGTGTGGGATATGAACAGCATTCCTCCATTTGTCTTCTACACAGTCCTGGTCATTCACGAGATACAATGATGTTGTTTTCAGGTCATTTCACAACCCTTTGACAGTATCCAAATGTTAAGAGACAAAGATCACCACACTTACTTAAAGAAGAAAATCAGGAGTGATTAAACAAGTAAAGAAGACATATTAAAAGCAGAGAGAAGCCAAAATCTAGGAATCATGTACCAAACAGTAAACCAAGTTGTGAATGGAGAAGGAACATGCTTATCAAAAATTGAAAATGCCACAGAAATGAGATCAGCAGCCAGGAAGCAAAGCAGCTTTAATGCTGACATCAAGAACAGATTAAAGTATAGATCCCAGGCAAGCTGGCACAGACTTTTAATCTCAGCACTCAGAAAGCAAAGGCAGGCAGAGCTCTGTGAGATCCAGGCCAGTCTGTTCTTCAGAGGGAGTTCCAGACCAGCTGGGGGTACATGGAGACCCCCATCTAAAAAAGAACATAAAACCCTAAAATATATATAAATAAAATGAGCCGCGTGGCCACAGTACCTCACACTTCATTGTAGTTCTAAAGGCTGAGATGAGGAAACTTCAGAAGAAAAGTTTGAAGCCAGCAGATAGTTAAGGAAACGATCTTTTTCAATACCATAAAAATGCAAAGTGAGGCTGATGCAGAAACTTCAACAAGGTAAAAGGTCAAGCTAACATCATAGATAAATGCAGTTATTACTAAATGACAGATATTCAGTTAAGATTACACAGTCTTATAGTAAAGAGAATGCCATTTAAAATTGTCATAATTAGGGAGGAATTTTCAGTGCTTGACTTGAAACCTTCAAAGTACAAACTGACTCTCTTGGTAGGGTTTAACACAGCCAGTGACTTTGGTGACTTAAGTTGACACCAAAATTCATTTACTATACCTCAAATCCTAGGGTTTTTAAGATTGGTACAAAGTTGACCTGTTATAGGGTTCTATTAATTGCCATCTGCTGTAAAAAGAAACAGAAGATGAGGACTGAGAGATGCATGGATCTGAGGGTATAAAGATAAGAACTTAGGGGTAGTTTATTAATATGTCATTTATTGCAATGGTACCAGATTTTCCTGTAAGATCTATGGCCTAGCCAGCTATGGATTTTGTCCCAGTTAATGATACTAAGCATGAGTTTCATATTGTGGAGTAGGCTTTGAATTCAGTCAGAAAGTGGTTTGTTATTTCCATAACATTTGGGCCACTCTTGCATCCACGGGCATATCTTGCCAGGTTTGTCATTATTACCACTCACAGGGTTCATAGCTAAGTGCAAACGTTGATTCCTTTTATTCCATGATAGTGTGCACATAACCTTTCATCACAAACCAGTAAGGATGAAGCTTCCAAGCTGGTACCAGAGTGATTTCCCCAAGTCCTCTAAGCCAAGTTTTTGGTGCCTCAGCAATAGGATCATACCATCAAGTTCTGGGAGGTAACAAAGAGCAATGGCAATAGCTTTTAATGTTTAGTGGGAGGTGCCTGAGTCCCCGACGACCAACAACTCAAAAAGAGTTAACCATTTTCTGGCACCAAGTTTTATATTTGATAGCCCATGGTGTCTGAGAAAGGCATTGTCCTTCCATGACGGGGTGACTCTATCTACATTCTTTTATATATGTATGTGTTTTTGGAAACTTCTACAGTAATAGGTGTCCATGTGACTTTCTTTTTGTTTTTAAAGATTTATTTTTATGTGTTTGTTGCAGGAGTCTGTACAGATGTGTATAGATGACTGTACAAATCAGAAACTCTGGATTCCCATGGAGTGGGAGCTGTAAGGCTTGGTGAGTCACCAGGGGTAGGTGCTAGGAACTGAGTTCTAGTAATCTACAAGAGCTCCGTGGACACTGAACTATTAAGCCATTCTTCCAGTCTTCAAACTGGCTTTTCAAAGATTTTCAGTGTTAATTATCCCTCCCATATTCTTTCCTCTATCCTGTCTTCATATTCGACCCATTCAATACTGCTTGATCATTTGTACCTCTTTCTCCTTCATAAAACTTATGTAATTTTAGTTTTAGTATGCTGAGAGGTTGAAAATCCCTCAGACCTTCTTACTATTTTCCTGATTTCAATAGATTTTCTAATTTAAATACACTTATATAAAGAATCAAAGCTTGTCCCCACATGTGAAAGAGAATATGTGGTTTGTCTTTGGGTTACCTCACTCAGAATGATAATGTCCAGCTTCAGTCATTTACCTTCACATTTCATTTTTACAGCTAAGTAATATTCCACTGTGTATATGTACCACATTTTCATTATCCATCTATCAGTTGATTGACATCTAAGATTTTTCCTGTTCCAGAACATGGGTAAGTAAGTACTTCTGAAGTAGGCTATGAAGAGAATAGTGCTCTGGTCTAAAAGAGACATTTGCATCATACTCCTTCCTTCCAAGGTTCAAGTCACGAATGTCTGCAGTCAAACAGTATGTACCGGACATGAGTGTGTGGTGGCACATATGAGCTCACAGGTTCTGTGACTGCATGGACAAGATCAAACCAGTCAAAATCTAGTACTGATGGGAGAGGAGCTAGTGAAGGAGCCACTGTTAATTTATGGCTGCTCCAGAATGTTCTGCACTCTGGTACTTACAGGTATCACTAAGTGGATTCAGTGTTTTAAAGAAGAGGACTTGATACTGGAAGAGAATACTGAAAGGAAGAGGTGGAAGACGAATTGTAGGGAAATGGGTAGGGGAGAGATTTGAATAAAACACATTATTACTTGGGGCTGGAGAGATGGTTAAGAGCACTGACTGCTCTTGCAGAGGATCCAGGTTCGATTCCCAGCATCCACACTGCAGTAACAACCACCTGTAACTCCAGTTCCAAGGAATCCAATGTCCACTTCTGACCTCTGTAGGCACTGCATGACACACCTACCAACTGGCAAGCCATACACTTGCACACATAAAATAAAAATAAATAAAATAATCAAAAACACATATACATTTATGAAATTATTAAATGATAAAACTTATTACTTAGCATATGCTACATTGCTAAATTATTCTGCATAATGAAAACCCACTTGAGATTAAGCACATTCAGAATTTCTACTGTGGCAAAATGCTCTTACAAAACATTGCATACTTCAGGAAAAGTCAGTCAATATATAAAACTTGCTCCTCATGTTTAAAAATATGGTATAAAGAGCTGGAGAGAGATGGCTCAGAGGCTAAGAGCACTGGTTGCCCTTGCAGAGGAACTGAGTTTGAGTCCCAGCACCCACATGGCAGCTAGCAACCATCTTTGACTCCAGTTCCAAAGAAAATCAGATGCCTTCTTCTGACCTCCATGGGAATTCCATGACATGGATGAACTCACATACATCCAGGCAATACACAGAGACACATTAAATATAAATAATAAATTTCAAAAATAGTTGCCATTGTTATTTAGGGATTCTCTTGGTCTACTCTGACCAACAACTTGAAGGGAAGTTTCTCCTGTCTGGTACTGTGTTCCTTGTTATATAGCCTTCCGGTATATACGTATACAATATTCAAGTATTATATGTGTATTTTTCAGGACTTTTGAGTTAATACATTTCCCTCTGGATTTTTATGCTACCTTAGTCTGTCTCTGCCTCTCTCTCTCTCTCTCTCTCTCTCTCTCTCTCTCTCTCTCTCTCTCTTCTCCCCCTGTCTCCCACTCACCCCGTGTAACCTCCCTCCTCCCTCCCCAGTTTAAGTGACCCTGTATTCTTTCCGTTGATATATCTATCTGCTATTATCCCTCTGCTATTGAGTCCCTTCTCCCCTTTACCCCCAGGTTTCCTGTTGCCCTTCCCTTCTCCTTTCCCAGTTGTTATACCCATTTCTCCATTCCCCCTGGATAACATTTGTTTGCTATTATCCCCTCTTTCAGGCTCTTTCTTTGCCTTTACATCCATGATTCCTTCCCATTTTCCCGGCTCTTTCTTGCTGTTACATCAGGATATATACTCACATATAAAGGATCGGTACTGCGGTCTGCAAATTAGAGGGAACATAACCCTACAACTGGGGTTCTTAGACGAAGTCCCTTGGGACCCTTAATGAAACTGCATAAACAAAATACAACCCCGGAAACAAAAGGATGAAGGAAGAAATAGTAAAAAAAGAAAGGATGGAGGGAGGAAAGGTGGAAGGGAAAGAGGGAGGGAGCGAGGGAGGGGCCGCGTGAATAGTTAACATATCAACTGGGTTATAACATTTCTTTTATATGGTGGTCAGGTTTCAACAAAATGAGTCGGAAGTAAAGAAACCTGAAGTACATGAAGCAATGCAAAACTGATGTATCTGTAACAAAAGAGGAATCTGTCCTGTTTTCCCTCAGGATCTGTTACCCTTGGTTCAGATATAATGGAGTGCATTTATTTATGCAGTTCCTACTCTATGGAAGATTAGAAGTAGAGTGTTCATGCGGGATAGAGTTTTATTGCTAGTGGCCAATGTTTTGAAAGCAAAACAAAATGACAGCTAATGATTTGATCGGGAAGGACAGAAGAGAGCCCATTAAAATCAACTGCTAGCATCCCAAATGGAATAAGCCGTGGTGATTTGGGGTAAGAGCAATTACACACCACGCACCCCTTTTCTCTTCATGCATCAGCTTATTATAAACAACCCAATAACCGCTTCTTGAAATGATGGCTTGAGTCATCAAAATACAAGTTAAATTATTTTTAGTATCACTTTTAAGGAAATTGAAGTGTAAAATGCATTGTGGAATGATACCATAAAAATAATTAGTATTTCCTACAAAGACTTGTTGCATAGTTGTATAACTGTTGGCTGTTCAGCTTTTCTGAACTAAATTTCTTTATTTGTCACAGACACATGGTAATATACATAGTGAAAGTGTTAAGCAATAATTCTTACCTAGTACGTTGTCTGGCATATAAGAGTTTGATTTATTTATGATATAGTAGTATTTATGTTAGTTATTTGAAAAATTAACTTCTGAATTTCTCATGTTGAAAATTAAGTGAGCAATTCTTTTTTTGACCAAAATGCTGAAAATTAAACTGAGAAGAAATTAGCATATCTCCTATCCTACTTAAGTGTAGATTACAACTGTCAAACACATTCTTTCAAAATTCACCATCCTTTTTATGACTGGAAGAGGACCATGCAGGAAAGCGACTCCTTCTTTCCTCTTTTTAAAAACACAGTGCTTATGCTTACTTTGCCATACAACTAGAGCCATACAACTGGCTGCTGATTCATGTACCTGTAGGGAAGACTCAGCTCTCAGACACTTGGGAATTAGCATTTATTAGGAAAGTTTGGGTTTCCAGAGAAGTCTTGATGACGGTTTTCCAAAGAAGCAAGTATTATATTTTAGGTCTGGAGAACTCTAACATGTGTAAGTCTTCATTCATGGATGCTATTTACTCTTTTACAGAAGGTAATATTTTGCCTTTGGAAACTGAGAAATCATTTCCACTCTCACCACGCTCTTTCAGCCGCCTTGTGAGGCCGTGCTGCTGAAGCAGAGCTTTATGTTGCATATTTTCCTGTCAATATTAAGTTTTTGTCATATTTTTCATGCCAAAGGAACGCAGAGTCTTTGATTGAATTTATCAATGGCTTGGTTTCCTCCTTTCTGGTGAAGATGAAGCAAGAGAATTTGTTCCTGGTAGTTAGAGAATGTTCAGGCTGCACAGCTCAATGAAATGGTCAGTCTCTAAACTCAGGCAATCAAAAAGCTGAGTGGCTGACCCTGTTTGAGGGCTAAGAACTTAGACTAAACAGAAGGTTAGATGGAGAGAGAGAGAGAGACTGAAAATGTGATGTGCCCAAGGCTATAAATACTCAAGACCTCCAGGAAAACTGTACCTCTGTAGAATTCTATGGCTCTCCCCAAATAGCACCACCAATGAACAAGTGTTCAAATATTTGAATCTATAGTGGTCACTTCTGAAGCCTTCTTGTCATATGATGTAATTGTGTGTAATTTTCTCTTCCAAGTGTCTTTGGTTATAGGCTTCTAAGTTATGAGCAAGTGATGCGTGAGGAAAATAAAAGCCTTCCCCGTAAAAGGAATTCAGATCAAGTTTGTGTAATGAGTTTAAAGAGAAAAATCAGAAAGATTCCTGACATCCCTGTGGACAAATTATATAATCACAAAGGATGTTTTGTTAAAAATCAACACATTATATGAATCTTCTTCACTGATAGTCATCCTACAGAACATTTACATTCCTCTATATTAGAAACTATCTTAGTATCTATAGGTTACATACCTTCTAAAGGTCTTTTTTTTCTTTCATTCATTTAGCCAAGATATGAGTTCCAGGGAAAATCATTTTGACACTCCGTCTGCATCTCCAGTTGAGCATAAAGCAGGTGTTCTGAAGTGGCTTTCAGTTTAGCAAGCTGATCATCCAGAAAAAAAAAATATAAATCCCAAGACAATAATAAAGTCAAGTTGACCTGGATAGTGTAAGACTCAGACAGGAAAATGAAATTGCAAAGGGTGAAAGGACTCAAATATGTGGCAGGAAACCTCCTTGGATTTATTAAGAAAATATTTCCTATACATCAAGTATTATCCACATTAGGAGAGAGAACTTGTTTTGACATTGCCAGTGACTGGCAGGTTCCAAAGGGTATGAAAAAGTCATCCTAACCTAGGACTTCAGGTGTCTTTTATAGTGAATGGCATACACTCAGTATTCCATTAGAATTGCTAGTATGAAACTTACAGCAAAATAAAACATTAAAAGCCATACACATAAACAAGCATAAAAGCTCGAAAGTGAACTATTCACATTATGTTCAACTAATCTTTGGGGACACATTTAAATAGATTACAGAGGAACTTGAAAACGCTTGGCATCAAGACATTTAAAATACAGTAGACATATGTTTAAACTATTAAGCAATATTTAAAATAGCATGAATCTTACATATTTTAGCTTGTGCTGATTATACTAATCCATAACTTTAAAAATACCTTGAGAGTGGGGAATGGATAACATAGAGCAGTTCAGGTTTGAGAGTCTAATGTGCCAAATTCATTCTCTTCTTTTCTTATATATCCATCTCCCACTATTGATTCCTTCCTCTCTACAGTGCACAGAAAATCTCCTCATGAAGATATCATTTATTCTTCCTTTTCCATGGGGACATTAGCCTTATCCTTCATGGAAGGTCTGGAACTCCAGATTTTCTCCTTCCCACTTTCTCCTCAATCCTCTCCCATAGACCTTCACCACAAATGCACTGATAAGACTCCCACACCCAGGAAATCTCTTTACATTTTCTAAATACCTGGTACGGGGCAGGTTAGATTCATATTTTGGAAGATCCAAAGAAGCACCTAACATAGGTTCCTGAAAAAGGAGACCCCATCTTATATGCCACCACTTTACAGAGTCAGTACAGGAAATAATAATTATTGTGTATTTGGGATAAAACTCTGAAACAAGCCTAACCTCTGCTCCTATGGATCAGAGAATGAATTGGGGAAATTAATATGTAATGCTTATTCCAACTAAAATTGTAAAATATATGGCAATAAAAAAGTGAAAACACATAGGTAAACAATAATTTGAGCATGTATGTTTAATACATAAAACAGAACATTGGTATTTATATAAAGAATTCTTGGAAAAAAGACCAAAATTTGAATAAATGAGTAGATAAAGACTATGCATAAACAACAAATATCCAAACCCATGTTCAGTGGTTAAGAGTGCTACTTATTCTTCTACAGGCCCCAATTTCGGTTACCAGTTAACCCCATCTGGGAGCTCACAACCACCAGCTTCAGCTCTAGAGGATAAGATGAACTCTACTGATCTCTTGAGGCACCTGCATATATGTGGCATAAATTCATACAAGTAAATATAATAATTTTAAAAGCAATTATGTAGGCTTGGCATACTGATATGCACCTTTAATCCCAGCACTCAAGCAGTCAGGCATATTTCTAGCAAATGTCTGGAGGAAGATTTTTATAAGAGTGATCCAGGGGCTGGAGAGATGTCTCAGCAGGTTAAGAACAGTGGCTGCTCTTGCAGTGGACATGGGTATGATTCCCAGCTCCCACATGGAGGATAATGATCAGATGTCCTCTCCCGACCTCTGCAGCCATTGCACGTCATGGGTGCATTTACATACATGCAGCTAATATACTCATACACATAAAACAAAAATGAAAAATAAAGTATTTTCTTTGAAAATACCAATTTTCATTCAGAATGTTAGAAAAAACCTTCCACATGGGAACAGTTCTCCTTCCTCCCAGTCTAAGACCCTCTGATGTCTAAAATCCCACATGGAGAAGACCATGCCAGGTCGTGTGTTGCTCCGACGTTTGTAACCTCTCGGTACCCACACTAGGAAATGTAATTTCACTAGACCTAATTCTTCCACGTGTGAGATTAACACTGCAACCCACTCATTCTTACATTCAACAAATATCGCTTGGATAGTCATTCTGTGCTAGGCCCTGGTTCTTTCACAGCTGGCCATATGGAAAAAGAGTTTTGAATCAGCTAGGTAAGCCCTGGTATTGCATGCATACTTTCTAGAAAAATTTATCTTATATGGATCACTGTTCAATTTGCAAATGAACAGTAACTTTTAATGCTTTTGTGCTTTCCTTCACACAAATTCTTGTACATGGCAGATGCTGGATAAGTATTTCTTACATGAGTAAAGACCTGCTATTTATGTGCTAGTGATAATAAAATTAAATTTTCATAAAGATTTGTTGTGGCTACTTTTTCTTCTCTACATAAAATAATTCAGATTAGATTTTCATTGTACTTTGTACAGCAATAAAAATAAACAAGATAAAATATATGAAATGGTTAAAGTTCATCTGGGAAGGGTGTTTTCATCAAAACTGTTTGATTAAACATAATGTAAGCATACACTCTAATGATGTTTTGTGTAAGAATACATCCAAGGATATTATTTAAATGGTTGATATGAGCAGACTCCTAGTTATAAAGTCAATTTTCTAGTCATTGTTGAATGTAAGACAGCACCTGTTAAAATGGTAATTTTCTGTTAGGCAGTTGCTGTGTTTACCATAAAATAGCAGTAGCTTGATCTTTGATGGAAGATAAAATTGGATTTTCATCCAAAGAGACAATAAACAGAAGCATGCTCATTTTCAGTAGATCCTTGGGGCTGACCTCATTCTTACATAGTATTTGTGGAGTGGGATATTAGGAAGACTGTATTATTATTCTGTCTTTTTTTACATCAGACAAAAGTAGAGTATATTTCATTGTGTCCAGATGATTTGCTGATTCCACACTGCTGTTTAATGCTTCACAACTTGGCAAGACAAGTGGAGTGAGCATGTGTACAATTAAAGCAATCAACTCGTTAACTCCCACCTGCAGAGTCAATCCCATCATTAAATTCTGACCTGATGGTCCGCTCTATTCCAATACGTTTGCATTCTCCTGGACAGATTCATTGTCTTTCCTATACCTTCTAGATTCCACTGTCCATCACCTATGTGAACCTGTAATCACATAGTACACTGAATTTTGACACAATCTTACCAAAATTACATCAAAGAATTTCTTATTTTTTGATTCAATTGGTCTTCCTTCCCGATAGGTCTTTCCTGGTGAAACGATGATAGATAGAAATAGATAGATAATGATAGATAGATAGATAGATAGATAGATTATAGATAGATAGATAGATAGATAGATAGATAGATAGATAGATAGATAGAAGATAGATGATGAGAGAGAGAGAGAGAGGGAGATACATAGGTAGATAGAAAAAAGCTGAGAGAGAGAGAGAGAGAGAGAGACTGTTTTCCAAATCAGACAGATGCCATCTTCCAGAGCTAAGCTGTGCCACCTTTCTGAAGATGATCTTAGCTGAGAATGATAGCTGTTGATGCCCCACATTGAAGGAGGGGTATGGGTCTTCTCTGTTCATGTGGCTATGAGGAAGCCATCCTCCGTGCTTGGGTGAAGACATTCTTGTTTGACCTTAGTGGGAAGCACCCACAATTCTGTAAATAACCCCTCACCCGTTACTCTGTAAGAAAGTGTAATAAACTCATTGGTTTGGTGGAATCATACCTGAATTTTTGGTGGAAATTTGGGTGGAATCATTGGGACATCAGGACAAGGGGTAGACCTCATTTACAGCCCCCCCCCAGGAAGAATTCTAGCAATAGATAAATATGACGGAGTTGAATAGATATGGATATATAGAGAGGAAAGGAACAATGTAGACGTGGACCAGATAGTTCTAAAATGCATACACACGAGTAAAGGACAGCCCTCAGGAGGACTTCCACACTCATGTGAGAGCCAGATTTTGCTGTGTTCCATGTCTCTTGTCATCTCTTTTCCACTCGTCTCTGACCATACTGCTGCTGCATGTCTCATATGCTGTGCAATGTGCCCAGTGTTATGCTAAGTGTGTAAACATGCCTCCAAAGTCCCACAGGCAAAGAAACTCTTTAATCAAGAACTTCTTTTGGATTCCTGTCCTGGATCTCTTACAGCGTTTTCTCCTTCCCTCTACCCATTGGGCATCTGAGGACAGTAATATTACTGCTGCTCCTCAAGGCCAGTCCTTTCACCTTTGGTCCAGATTTACAAGCTCTTCAGACCTTTCTGAAACCTCCTCCTCTGATGATTCATGCTTGTCTGCCAATTTCTTTCTTCACAGGAAGGCCTCCCTTAGCCAAGGAGCAGAGTAAGTCCTCTTTTTAACACACAACCAAAATGAACAAACAAACAAAACAAAGCAAAAGATGGAATTAAATCTCCACTTGCTTTTCCACTCAGCAATAAGTAAGTTTGTTTCCCTTCCACGTCTCCTATTATTCCACTCAAGTTATTCTTGTTACTATAACCGACCAATTGCTAATTTTCAGCTCCTGTCTTTTCATTCCTTATCATTCTCAATGAATGCTCTGAAGAATGCTTATTCATCTCCAGATCTCTCCCTCCTGCTTCACAGACTCCTATCAGCCTCTGATTTTCCTCTGACATGGCTTTCCCATTTTTTTCATTGAGCCAGTTTCTAAAAAAATGTATTTATTTGTATTTAATGTGTATGAGTATATGACCTGCACATATATTAGTGCACCCATGTCATTCAATGTCCATAGAGGACAGAAGAAGGTGTCGGATTCCCTGGAACTGGAGTTGCGGATAGTTGTTAACTGCCATGTGGGTGCTGAGATTCGAACCCAGGTCTTCTTCAAAGAACAGCCCATGCTCTTAACCACTAAATCATCTCTCCAGCCACTCACTGAACCAATTTTCTGTATGTTTATTTAATGTTGTCAATCTTACTTGTTCTTTTAAAACATTTCCCCTGAGTTGATGATCCAATGTAAGCAAGCCTCAGACTTCATCTCTTGCCTAATGTCAGAAGATTCCAACTATATTTTTCCTTTTAACATAACATCTCTCTGTTCCCCGGTTTTCTCTCTCTCTCTCTCTCTCTCTCTCTCTCTCTCTCTCTCTCTCTCTCCAGCTTTTCATAGGTACTTTAAAGTGAATATTACATGGAAACATCAATGTCAATCTATCCATATGGAGTGCATTTGCTTCACCTTGTTATGGTACCACATATTATGAATCAAATTTGCTTCTCTGTCTCCTTATCCTCTCTCTTATTCACAGCAAGGTCCAAGTGTCAGAAAACTGAGCATCCTTTTCCACTGTTTGCCTCTGCTTCTATTTGCATTCAATCTGTTTAATGATGTCTAGCTCAGATGACATAGGTTTTGGAGCCCCAGTTCTCACAGACTTCTGATCTTATGCCTGCTGTTTTCATACAGTGCCATACACTTGTGAACTCTCAGAATTTCTCATTTTTGCACACCTTTTTCCCCATCCAGTAGCTCATGGCTCCATCTTCCTAGAAACACCGTGCCCTTATACTTACTATTTGGTTCTCTAAGAATTACTTGTTTTTCCTTCTAGTCTCATTTAAAATATTAGTAATTACACTAGAGGTATGACTCAATGTCAGAGGGCTGCTTAGCATGTGTGAGTTCCCCTGAATTGGATTCCAAACAGAGAGCAGGAAAGAGAGAGAGAGACAGAGACAGAGAGAGAGAGACAGAGACAGAGAGACAGAGAGAGGCAGAGAGACAGAGACTTGGAAAAATACCATGCCAATTGCAACCCCATTTTCCAATAGCAGTGGCAATGACCAATGTGTTCCTTAATATAAAAAGCAAATGAAAAAGAATAAACAAAACAGTATTTTCCAGTAGATTTCCTATAAAACATACTTGCATATTTAACAGAGCTTCAAAACTCTAGGTTCTGATTGAATGAATAGCAATCAACCTTTAGGAATAAGACAGTTTAAAAAGTTGACTAAATAATTTTCAAATTATGACACAGTATTGGACATTAATGCAGTCATTTTGCTTATAATGAGGACATTGGCTTCCATTAGATTAGACAGCAAATGGGAGTTATTGTTAGTAATGATTGTTTTTTTTTCATCACTGTGAAAAATACCTAAGAGATGAACAGTTGATTTTGGCTCAGAGTTTCTGAGTCTTTGGTTCCTGGCCATTGTTTTTAGGCCTCAGTATGGCTGCGCACTGTGGGAGAAGCATGTGATAGAGCAAATGGAGAAAGAAAAAGTAACCAAAGGGACCCAATTTGGACTGTCCGAGAGCATAGCCTCATGGCCTGTTCACAGCCACACAGATAAAAGTTTCTACAACATACAACAGTACCACAATTTGAGAAACAAGCCCTCAACATGTGAATTTTGGAGATATAAAACAAAGCACCACTCAGTTTATAAGATATGGACAGAGAGGAATGAAGTAACTAATAAGAACAGCTAGTTTATGACAAAGTTTAAGGTACTTCCTTCTGTCTTGGCCCATAAAATAATTCTAAATTCTAAATGAGAGATGGACTACTGTGTGCGTTACAAGATGTAGCTCAGTGGTGGAGAACTTGCTTAGAATGATACTTTATTGCACGAGTTTCATTAATAAATAAGCCATTCACCAACTTTTATACTTCATTATTAATAGCAATTTCCTTGTGATGTTCCCCACAATGACTGAAATACTTGAGAGATCTGACAATAAATTTGGAATCCATTTTACTGGAGTATTGACTGTTTCACATACCAGTGTCACTTTACTGACAGTCCTCAAAAAGTTAGATAATCATGTAGCTCTCCATGATAATATTTCCAATAGAGCTACATTCTTTGTGTGTGTGCATGTTTGTGGGGGACATGCACATGGAGGACACACACACACATTTGTTTGCATATTCATGGGGAGGCAAGAAGACAATCTTAGTTGTCATTCCCAGAAATGCTGACATTTCTTTTGAGACTGGATCTCTCACTCTGAAACTCACCAAACATGCTACGTCGGCCAGTGAACCCCAGAGATCTATCTTTCTTCGTTTCAAGGACTTGCATAATAACTTCTCACCACCATGCCTGCTACTTTATATGTGGGTTCTATGGACTCAACTGTGGTCTTCAGCTTGCAATGCAAGTACTTTATTGACTAGGCCATCTACCCAGCTCATGTTTACATTCCTATATACAGTTGAGAAAAGTGAATTTCTAAAGAATATATTGTTAAGGCAAATCAACACATTACTGTGGATTTCCGTAGAAATACCATGGATCTTAGGATGAAGCCTGCATATTAGATGGTAGTATTATGATCACGTTAGCTGACCCATGATAAGATGAATATTAGATTTCTTTATTTCTACCACTCTTCTGAAATGCAAAAAGTGTTTAAAGAAAATTCATACTAAGGAATTTTTAAAAAATGTCACCAGGAACTGGAGAGATGGCTCAACCATTAGGGCACTGGCTGCTCTTGCAGAGGACATGGGTTCCGATCCCACTTGGTGACTAACAATCATCTGTAACTCCAGTTTCAGAGGATCCAGTGCCCTATTCGGGACTTAGTGGGCATTGGCTGACATGGGTGCACTTAACATACATGAAGTCAAAACATTCATATACATAAAATAAAAATAATACATACATAAAGTAAAAAATAAAAGATGTGACTGAAGCCTTATACAGATGACTGTATGAAATTATTAAGAGTGAAATTAACTGGCATATTCACTACCTATTTATTGTCTAAAAATAAGCATCAGTTAAGATAAAGACTAGTTAATCCTCAGACCAACAGTGCACTTTTGGTTCTCGTTTCACTGTGTAAATTTCACTTGACAATTATCATAGTACTTCTACCTTGACATTGTAAGGAAGGGGAGTGAAGTGCAAGAAATAACATAGATTTTCCATTAATTCTGCTAGATAATAATGACTAACATCTATCTTAATTTTGAAATAAAAGCCAGGAATTCAGACGCAGCCTAGAGGGCAAAAAAAAAAAGAAAATCAAAATCAGTATTACATGTAGTACCCTAGCCATTTGATTCACACTGAAGCTAATGCTGTAGGTACAGAGCAGAGTTCAGACGATCAGCTTAGAACTGTTTTCCAAGTTCAGAGTTTGTGACCATTGCCATGTGCATGGCCACATTTCTCCTTTCCTAACAGAGCTCTGCTGCATTAAAAATCATAGAGTGTGTGTGTGTGTGTGTGTGTGTGTGTGTGTGTGTGTATGTCTGTGTGTACCTGTCTGTAACTGTGTGTACACAAAATGTGCTCATATGATGTGAAAGGTGCAACATGCTAGCAATTAAGCCAGAAATCAAAAGAAAACAATGGATTATGAAACATGGCTTTGTTTCATAGTTGCCGTCCTATAACTGGCAGGGCTAATGTTGTAATGGGTAGAATCAGAGTAGCACATATATAGGATTAGATATTTATGCGTTCTTTTACTGAGCCAATATGAAACACCTACTATGTGCATACAGAAAGATAATAAAAGGAAAGAAATATCACAAAGTACAAAAATGTTCAGGACGCTGGACTGAAATAATCTTTTTTTTTTTCTTTGCATAACACATCATTCTTACTGGCATTAGTAGTTTTTAAGAATGAATATGTAATGAAAATATGTTCTGTCATAACAGAATCTGCTTGGTTTAAATGCAGCTGCATGATTCACAGCCTTAACGTGGGCATGGAGACTTCGGGTAACATGAGGCACGCTTGTGTCAGATCCTGCTTCCTGAAACAGTATAGATCTTCTTGGTAAGTTTGCATTTTAGATGGGAAATAATGCTAAGATAATGCACAGGGAGAATTTTTGAATACAAAATATGCTTTTTATATCTAAACAAAGAAATGAAATCTATTCTTAATAGCACAGTGGGTAAACTTTCAGAAATCTGACTGTAAGTTCTTACTTAAAGGGTTTCTAATGCAAATCTGAAGCTCCAAATGATCACTGTTAATACTCTCTGAACACGCATCACATACAAGTCTCTGCATGTGTGCTAAGGGTATGCATACTTCCTGCTAATATATTTATGCTGCAAAAAACATTGTTAGCATTCACATTGGTTGCTGAGCATCCCGTGGAGACCTTAAGCTTTAGAGATCTAAAGTCATTGACCAAATATTAAATAGCATATTAAATGGACTTGCGGTTCTGTGTTGGTCAGTGTGAGTACAGAGTCCACACTTGTAATGACTTCTGTGAACAATGTTGCCTTCTTAATTCAATAATTTAATTAGGATGCCAGAATTACTTTGCCTCTAAAAATAAACAAAATTATCCCATTTGAATAGAGCTTTTTTTCCTCTGTACAAAAGACATATTTTTACATTAACTTTCCCCAAGTTCTTTAGCCTTGCATAGTAATGTTTTTTATTTTATAACATTAGAAATTTGAGTAAATGTTTAACTCCTTAAAGAAGGAGGCAGAGAAGGAAAGTTAATTTAAGCATTATAACTGGAAGAAAGTAGAGGCCTACGATGGGTAGAGACACAGCAAGCAAAGGTAGATGAATGAGCCTTGCTGCTTCACATAAGTCATGTGGGCATGAAGAAGAAGTGTCAGAATTGAAGATATTGCATTGTGAGCAGACAAAACAAGTCAGCCCTAGGAGTCATGCAGAACAATAGATATTCAACGAGATACATTGCAAAAGAGCTACTGGAGAGGACAGGAGAAAACCCTGCTGCAAGGTAAGGAAGTGTGAGCAGGCATTCCCCCTTACCAGCCATGAGACAGGCCCTGGCACAGCCATGGCAATGTTCAAGGAAACAAAATGCTTTGTGCCTCCTAAGTTCCATGTTCTACCCAGTCAGTCAGGGTATTTGAGGAGGATTAATTCTAGTGTCCATTAATAGGTCCCAAAGTCGGCAGTTGCTCAAAGTCCCTCATATGAGACGGTGCAGTGTCTGTATATCACTTACTCTCAGCACTCATAAGTTCATCTCATACACTGAGCCAGTGAACTCAGAAGGCCTACCAGATCTGAAAGAAGAGATTAATGATATGGATGCACAAGCTTCAAGGTCTTCACTGACCTTGATGACAGAAAGGAGAATCCCACTGTGCACGCTCCAAGCCAGGAAGTGATTTCTAAGCAGAAACTAATCAGAGAATCTTCAGAAGAAACTATTTGCTAAAGTTTTGATCTGAAAAGTTCCCTAATTGTGTACATGTTGAAGCTTTGCTCCCCAGAGTGGTGGTACTGGGAGCTGGTAGAACCCTTAAGAGGGGAGTCTAATGGGAGATTTCCAGCTGCCTGGACTAGGCTGATGAAAGAAACTGGTTTCCTAGTCCTTTCCTTTTCTCTGTTTAGATTCAGGCTGGGAGGCAACCCATTTGATAAGCATTGCTTCCAGGAAGTGTTGCTTCATCAAAAACAAACAATGAGGCTAATTAATCCTTTGCCTGAAACCTCTAGAATTGGGAACCAAAATAAATGTATGCCTTTACAAGGTAAAAGTATTCATTACAGCCATAGAAAACTAAGGCAACAATGGAAGGGAAAGGAGTTCCTTCTCTACAAACTATTCCAGCACTGTGAGTGTCTAAGAGCAGTCAGAAAGCATGCCCTTGGGGTCGGCACTGAAGTCCAGGCAGTGAGGTTCCATAACAGAGACTGAAAAGTCATCCTTTTAAGTCCTTCTGTTTCTTCTGTAATAATGATGGACTTTATCATTAAATAAACGCCAAATGGAATTATTAGACCATTCAGAATCACTGAATGGTCTAAAACCTTTGATATTTGACTTTTGAAAATTCTCCCCTTCCCACACATTAAGTATGGTTAGCTGATGCTGTGAACTGCTTGCCCAACCCCCAATTACATGCTGAACTATGTCTCCATTGTGATATTACTTGTTGTTGGGATCTGTGTGGGTTTGTGAGGGTGAGGCCCATAAGATCAGATTTGTGACTTTATAGAAGGGAACAGAAGCACTTGCTTTCTGCCAAGTAGAAAAGAAAGTAAAAACAGCCATCTGCAAATCACAAAGCAGATCTTCCTCAGATATGGGTTTTGACAGCACCTCGAACTTGGATTACCCATGCTCCAGATGTATGAGAAACAGACATTTATTGTTTAAGGTACCTAATCTGTGTCATTCTGTTACAGCAGCCCTAGCTCACTAAGAGAGCGGGCAACCAGATTGTCTTTGTCCATATCTCTAGAGTGAACTTGTCTGCTGACTCAAACACTGACTATTCACACACTTAGAATAAGAAAAACCTGTTCCAATCCTCTTTAAAAAAGAACTTCTTCCACAAAAGTGTTTTTAGTTCTGTTACATGCTTTGTGACATTTTACAAGACAAGTTACCCAAAAAAGAGGCCGAGGAAAAGGGGAAATGCAGGTTCCAGTATCTCACCAGTTTCCTCCACCCTAGTGCTGTTATATATAGCACTTGGTAGAAATCCCCCAAGCTGCTCCTCTATCTGTAAAGCTGGTAGTGAGAAGAGCTTCAGGGAGAGGCACACAGGCACCTCAGAGCTGCCTGGGAGAGCTGAACCAACCTCTCCTCGTTTGTCAAAGCCCCATCTGGGCACACAGTGTGGATCCCTCCTCTGCTTCTTCCGGTCCTCCCAGGGGATGTGAAGGTGTGTATTTGGAACACACTTCAGCTTTTTATTCTTTGACAGGAAGGACAACTAGTGGTGAGGGATGATGAAGATGATCCAGTGTGTGTGTGTGTGTGTGTGTGTGTGTGTGTGTGCACGCACGCACGTGCAAGTGCATGCACACTGATGATGATGACTCAAAATCCATGTTAATATATCTGACTATTTACAACTGTTTACACTGAACGTGCTCTTTTTTATTATATTCTCACACTGAGGAACACCTGCCACTTTCATACGATTCGCATGTTATGTATGTTCAATTCGGACAAGAGCTTCAGAGTCATACATGCTAGGATTCAGGTACTGAGCCTTCTCTGCTGAGAATATTTACTGCTGATATTAGAAATAAATCTTAATTCAGTACAGCTCTGGAGCTGCATCAGAACACCAGTTTCATCATGAAATTTCACATGTTTCATCAGGATAAAGAAATCATTTTCCTAAATGTCTGTGTTTCTTTCCGGACGTACCTTCCTTACCACCTCTTAGAGTTTAGATGGTCAAAAGAGAAGAGTCTGATCCTTAGTACTCCATCTTCTCCTAGGAAGGGAAAGGGAACAGTTCAACCTGGAGTCTTTCTGGACCTCCACTCCCAGTGCTATTAAATGAAGAGAGTAGATTTGTCCTACTCTCAAATAAAAAGCTTTTATCATACATCAACCTTGGTTTGAATGCTGTTTCTCAAAATAACAAACCATGCTTCCCTTGACAAAAATGGTTTCATAAAAGTTCAAGATATTAAATTGCTTTAAAGCTGATGTTAAAATTGAAACAGGAATGCTAGGATTCTCTCATGGAGACCAGCCTTTGTAAAGTACGCTCCTTCTTCTCTAAGAACTCAAAGGAGATTGAGATACCTGTTACCTTCTATTTGGCCTTATTTTGGTTTCCTGTTGGGCACTGGAGTGGTAAAATGGTCCCCACATACATGGAAGAGAAAATAAATCATATGACCAATCAGATGACTAAAGTGTTGGCCTTTCTTCCTCCCTTCTTCCCTCCCTTTTTCTCCCCCCTCCTTCCATCTCTCTCTCTCCCTCTGTCCTTTAGTTCCTTCCCTCCTTCCTTCCTTTCTCTTGCCCTGCCTCCACATACCTCTTTCACTTAGGAATCCAGGTGCTATTTATTCAGGCAACCTTCTTATAGGTTGCCTAAGGGCAAGATGGGGACTAAGCCTGACATTCTGAGTTCTAATATATGAGCTCACAAATACATGAAAGTTGTTTGAAAGTCCTCTATTGATTTTAGACTCAATAGTACCTGAAGTTCTTGACAGGGTCTCTGAGCCATGATACTTTACAACCAGTTTTCTCTAAGTCCTCAGCTGTCTTCTTTCGGTTTTGGCTTGTTCATCTGTTCCTAGCACCACCTGTTGCAAAGAACTGTTTCTTCCACAGAACCCGGAAATTTGTATGCCATGTGCAATGCTTAAAATAACATCTCCGGGAACGTTAAAGCTTTGGTCAGACTGCTGGTAGCCTTCTGGGTTTCAAACACTGCCATGGTAATTTCTTTCCAAAAAAACAGGTTTAGCACTGAGAAACTGTGAGGGCTAGCAGTAATTTGGCTTCAACTGCAGAAGCCACAGCCTTGGGGAAGTAATTTCATTCCTATGTTTAAAACTGCAAGAATTATTGGATAAATCATCTCAATTAAGAACCTACTTAGACACAAGGCAATGTGAAAAGTAGTGAAAACGTGATTGGCTTGTGCATTGAGGCTAGCAGTTCATCTCCCTGGTTTGCACAGGACACTGGGACAGGAGCAGCAGAATGTTACAACTGTGTCCAAAGGCCTGGAGTGCAAGTGTTGCTCCACACGCTCCATCTTTGATGTGGCTACAGGTAGGTATCCAGGAAAACTTTTACATTCTCAGAGTTCAAAAGCCTTCAGTTCTCTATGGAGAATTATGGAATTTATGTAGGCTTTTCCCTCAGAGGTCTCTCTCTCTCTCTTATTCATTTGTTTTAGTTGTACTTTTGGACACAACATATCACTCTGTAATTCAGGTGGTCATCAGCATAATCCTCCGGTCAGCCTCCGCCTACTAAATACTGAGGTAACAGGTTTCCACCAACATGCCCAGTTTTCAATCTCATGCTATGCGTCACATTTTTTATTTTAATTTTTAATTGAAGTTTTGTGAATTTCACACAATAGAATTTGATAACATTTAAAGTCCCTCCACATCTATACCCTCCTCTGTCAAGGGCCCAACTTATTTTTTCTTTCTGATTTTTATTGAGTTTTGTGCATTTCATACAATACATCTAAATCCAGTTTAAACCCCTCCCCCATAGCTTCCTTGGCACTAGATCTCAGGTGTTCTGTCATATATGTTCATTCCTATCTGATCCAGCATTTGTGTCCAGATGCCCCTTGATTTCATACCAAAGAAAGTGTCTGAAACACAATAGGCCTAAAAAAATCAGTAGTTCATTCAGTGATTGAATACTAGTTAGGCAATGATCTTTTCTAGACCTTGGGATAGAGTTTAGAGTTTAGAAAAAAAGCAAAAATTAGACATACAAAATAAAAAAAAAAAGAAACGAAAATAAAAAATGACATCAATCATGTCCTTGAGAACTTTCTGTTCCAGTTAGTGAGAGGAAGAAGTAGATACTGAAGTCTCTTTTGAGACCAAACAGGTAGGGGAAAGTGCTTGCCTAGCTCGATGGTCTGAGTTTGGTCCCTAGTACAAATGTAAAGGTGAAAGGAGAGAACCAACTTCACAAAGTTGTCTAGGACCACTGCACACACACACACACATGTGCACACAGACATGTACACACACATACACACACACGTGTACACCCACAAACATACACATACACACATGGGCATATGTACACACATACACATACACACATACTGCTACCACTACTACTATGAATAATTATAATAAATAGCTCAAAGTCCACTCTAACTTAACTGGACCCTCTGCTCACCATGAAGACTTCTATTTTTCCTCAGATAAATCGAGGCAAGTTATTTAACCAACTTACACCTTATTATTTCCGTTTTTAAAGATAGTGATCATTCTTAGTGATGGAAAAAATATTCAACGATATTTAATAAATGCATAATTCATATAAAGGAATGAGATTTAGAATGTAGCCTGGTCCACAGTGAATGTGAAATGCCATCTCTTCCTATTGTTCATTTTATTTTAAACCCATACATTTCTACCATCATGTTGCTGATAAGGTATTCTGTTTGCTTTCCCCCTAACCATCTGTCAGATAGCATAAACTTTGCTTGGAGACCAATACAAAGACAAGAATAAATATGCAGCAGAACTATAATATTTATATTCTAATAAAACAAGACATGAGAAACAGATGTATTTAACATAACAGATCTATGAAGACAAAGTACCTTAAGTGATCAACAGAATCTTTCTTCAGAATCAGTCAGGATGGCATCTCCAGGTAACATTTCAGCAGAACAGAGCAAATGAGTGACAGAGCCCTCTGTTCAGCTGAGGACAGTTTGGGGCATGGGGAACTTCAGGGTCCCCTAGGCATGGAGACTTGGGAGCATCAGACAACCCCAGGAAAATTTTCCCAAAGAAAAGTAATCTATTTAGGGAAAGGTTAGTATTAAACTCATTTCTTAAAATAATTTATAGACTAAGATTAAGTTATATTTCACCAGTGACTTCTAATAAACTTGTTTTGGTTATTGCTAAAGGAGACTTTTCCGAAAGGTAAAAACCTCAACTCCTGAGCAACTCTAAAATGAGCCCTTGTTAGAGACTTTATTCAAATCTTTAGCTACTGAAAGGCTCAGTGAAATATTAAGATCAATTTGGAGAATATTTGTGGATCCAGATATAGCATCAATTTAATTAAGCAGATTAAGGATCAGATTCCTAGTGTAGACACAAAACTTGCTATTTTCCTGTAGGATAATAAACTGGAACTTTAGAATTTTGTTTTAACCACAAAATGTCAATCTAGATGGGGGAAGAATCTGAATACCAGCATATGAGGACATCCTTAATAGTAAATAAAATTAAGGGTGGGTCCATTCTCCTATAGTACACTGAAGTTCTAGATCACCTGCTTTCTTCATGATATACAGATTTGGTAAAAAAATTTTTCCTCACACAATTTAATTTTTATAGAAATGTGTTAAATCAATAATGACATATACCATATATGTGTAGAAGCTTAGTTATCCAAGCTTCTGCCATCTATAAAGATCTCTGATCTTAAAGTTCCATGTTCAAGAAACATAGAAGAATATAGTTCTCTTTCTCCCCAATAACTTTTATACTCCATAATCCCTTTTGTTTTGCTAAGCAAGGTCATTTTGATTACTCTCTTCTGTTATGTGCACAGTCCTTGCAGCAAATCAGGGCTCATCAGAACAGTGTCTTCAGTTCCCTGCATTCCAGAATTTGACTCAGTTCTCAGGATATAAAAAAAAAAATCATTTCTTATCTTAAAGACTTGACTTGATGGTAGGTCTACTGCACAAGGCTAATTAATTCTGCATAGACTTATTTGTTCCTCAGATATCCAGACTTTCAGTAGAGAATGTTCGTAGGACTGCTGTGTTTCTAAATATGGTTTGTTAAATTCCCAGTTTCCCCAAATCCTTACTTAGAAGCACAACAGCCTTAAAAGAGAGAACACAACTGAGCTAAGATTTTATACATCTCTGAATCTTTCAAATGCTAGAACATTGTCCTTCCCAGCTGGCAGCAAGCATAATTCTGATACTTCCTGGATGCTTTTGTATGCACAAAGCATGAGAAACATTTCCACCTTTTTTCTTATCAGAGGTTCCAAGGGGTCACAGGTCCATAATGTCTTTCATCTTATCACTGAGAACACTTCCTTTCACCCAGTCCTCTCTTACTTCATCATATGCCTACTTCATAGATCATTGCAGAGAAATCAAAGAGATGAGGATCATACGGGAATAATTACCTTCTCATGACAAGAGGGTGGGCAGAAAGTTTACACTATTAAAAATGAGGGTAAGCCATAACAATTACTCTATATGAATTGAGATGCAAGATTATTCACCTCCTTCCGCCACAAGAACCAACAAACATCTTCAAACTTCCCAAATGCAGCATAATGATTAGCTTTGGCAGCATAATAAATTCTACCACCAGAGCAATTCTATTCTCTTCAGACAGTTATTCTGAACAAACCAGGCCTAGATTTGTGCCCTGCAGCAAAAATGCTTCTCCTGAGGCAACATTATAAGCCAGGCCTATGCCTTTGACCAGGCTGCGCTGTGAAGTCATTTGCAATCCATTTTCTTTTAATTGGAAACAAATTAGTGCTGTCTGGAGTGAACAATGTGAACATTGAACCAGGGATCTTTTTGGTGTAGCACACCCCCAAACAGTATGAACAGATTTTTTTTTTAACACTTCCTTTTGGGCTGTAACTTTTGAGCCTCCTATTATTTTATGTGGCCTCTAGGGTTCCACTATAAGCAAGCCATTAATGCTAATGTGAAAATCTTGCAATGTTTGGAATAAATTAAGCACATGCTCTACCCTAATTATTTTACAGGTATTATGGCTTTGCTGGCTAGATTGAGAGGAGGAAGCCGACTGGAAACTTGTTTAATCATCTGGTAGACATTAAGCTGAAAGGATCCCTGTCTATGCCCATTGCTTAAGCTCTGTTTAGTAAACAGACTGCACACAGCTAACTGCCCTGACTTCTCTTTGAAATGAGTATATAAATAAAAGGCCACCACCACTGTGTATATTTCTATTTATGATGCTTCTAACCACAGGGTTGTACCATCATTAAATGTGGGGGCTCTGGATATGAAGGCACTGAGGGTAAATATCACTTAGTGCCCATGGGAGAAGAGTGAGCTACCGACTGTCTTCAAAAACATGGTGATGATTTTATAGTTTCTCTATCTAACTTGAAGGTTAGTTTTTAAAGAAAACAGAAGTTAAGGAAGAAATCAGATGTTTCATTTACCTAAAGTTCACTTCGTCCAAAGATAGCTCAGTGACCATTGGCATCAGAATTGCCAAAAGCTCCTCAGTAGACATTCAGATTCCTAAATTTAACCCGATCCCAAACCATCTGAAAATCCAAGTTTTGCATTGTTAAGCAACCCTGATCCCACCATCGCACTGAAATGTGACAAAGTGGTTTATTAGTAAGCTGTTACGAAGTCTGTCTCACTTCATTTTTCTCTTCCAGTACTCCCTGAGTACTCACTTGATTTTCCTGATTGGGGACGAGAACAGGGAAATGGAAACTCCATGACCATATTTAAGGCAGATGTTTAAGGGTAACTTTAAGAGAAATTGTGGCTGAGTTAGTTATGCCTTTTAAACTCAAGCTATCAAAAGAGGTTGATGAATCATTTAGAAAGAAAAGATTCAAGTCCACTCCAAAAAAGTAGTTATCATGCCTTTGCTGGTAGTGGTTTTTTGCACATTTTTTATTGAATGTTTGTGCTTTTCATCGAGACCATCTTAATCTTCTTTCTCTCCCCTTCCCCACTGGCACCCTCCCACAGCCCCACCCACTGGAATTCATACATCCTGTCATTTGTGTTAAGGCCTATCATGTCAAGTTTGGGTTCCCAGATGTCCTTCAGGGCAAGTTCATCCACAGAGGTCCAGTCAGCTTATGTAGAGTTCCTCCCTTTGAGAAGATCAGCTCTTCCTCAACTAGCAGTAAGTAGTTGCCAGTAGTTCTTTGGCTAAGATTGGGTCCTACTGCTCATTTCCACAGTTCTGTGATGGATTTTTGTCTGCTTGAGTTTGCATGGGTCTTGTGCATGTTAACAGCATTGCTGCAGGTCCCAGGAGCCTGTCTTAATATATAACTGCCTGCCTTTTAGGGACACAGGTCATAGTGGGTTTTATAAATGCTACCATCTCTTGTATTATTTGAATGTATAAAAGTTCTGAAAGTGCTATTTGAGTTAGCTTGTAGCACAGTTCAGCTTGTGACTCAGTCCTTGAGAGCTGTGCATCTTATTCAGAGTAGAAAAGTCATCGTGATTCTCAGAAAGCACAGTGCACACATTACTTTCCATCTTTGACATCTATGTGCCAAAAGTTAACTATCCTATTTTGGGGATCTGAAAATCTAAAAACCTGAAAATGTTTCATGTTGACCTCAGTTTAAAATTTTGCTGTATCTTTATTTATTTATTCAACAAAACACTTTTACCTTAAGTTTCCTATGAGGCGCATGTTTTGAAAAGTGCCATTTAATCAGTGCTTACTGCTTTTGTTTTATTTGCCAGTCAAAGCAGATAAAAGGAGTGCAGTGTGTTCTCCAACTACTATAGTAAACTAGAGTCATTTCCCAATTATCACCTAGAATCCTTTTCTTAAGCATTACGAACATATTAAATGATTGCTACTACCTAAATAAGTTGTTTTACAAAAAGCTTTTTCTGAAATTAAACAGTATTCTTTTTCTTTGCTTCTGATCCATCTTTTGATACATAATTGATTATTGTGACAGATTAATTCAAGCTAAGTACAGTTGCAGATTTTAAATTCTTAGACATTTAGTGTGGAACAGTACTTTCAAGGAGTTGCATAAAACAAAAGAATTCATAACTTACATGACAGAGGTCTTACCTTTTTCATCTCATATAAGTTCTGATAAAACAGAACAGCAGGCATTGCTAGCTTCTTTTAGAAGGGTGGGTTTATTTTTAAAAGCATTTGTAGAAGATCTAAAAGAAAATCTTTACAGACAGCATGGATGCTTTTGTTACTTCTTTTTACAAACAGGACAATATGGAGTCTAATTTGCTGAAATTGACTTTGAAACTCCTTGGAGACCATTGGAAAGCCTCTAATCCTCACCAATATGTTTTGTTAAAACAAATGCAGTGATTCCTCAATAAGCAGCATAAGTCACTGAAGAGAATTTAAGGAAACACTTTGAATTTGAACTCATTAAATAAGTTGTGATTTACCCTAATCTAAACTTAATCTCTGAATTAGGGATTGCTACATGGAATGAAGCTTGAATAAGACTTGTGTTGTTATTGCTGTGAATTAAGTTCACCAAGAGAGTATGGCAAAGAATTTCTGTTTTCTTTTTAAGAACATAAGAGTAAGACACTTGGATAAGGAGATTTTTAGGAACACATGGGTTAATAATGTTATAATAAAAAGTATTTTGTCCAAATGATCTCCTCTTTTTGCTAAGAGAACTGTTAAGATAATTCATCTTTTATGGGAAGAAAGACCCTTGTTATGAACAAGGTTTGAAAGTGTTAAGTAAAAGAATGTCCATACATGAGAACATAGGGCACACCATTGATTCTTGTAAAGTTGCTGAACTGATTCGTAAACAGAAAGTTCAGCTGGCAATTGCAATAAAAGTGGGCAGAACTTTCTCCTTCAGCAAAGAGCTTTCCATTGATGCATTGTTCTCAATCCAAAGAAGAAAAGGAGCAAATAAATACCAGGAAGTGCGACACCTACTCTATGGCCCCCAAATTTATATGTGTGCTTCCTGTGTCATGATCTCTCTTTTCTTGAGGGAGCTCAGGGCTTCAAGTTTCTCAGCCCCTGCCTAACCAGCCTTCAGGAAGGGAACTTGCTCCTTTAGTGATGGGTGCCAGGATTTCAAACACTGCTTTGTTTCCCTTGAGTTCAATGAATGATGTCTAGTTTACTTGTGTGCACGTTGTCTTTCACAAAAGAGCATCCATTTTCCTTAAGAATGGAAATGCATCATAATTTCCCCAGCTAAGGCAGATCTAGTTCATGGGTGGCAACTCTTGGATCCAACTTGCCTTGCCACACACAAACCCCTAACTCACAAATGTCTTTTCTTCCTGACCTTTGCTGTCTTGACTCTCAGTTTATTGTTGCTGTCAAAAGGAGATAAGCATATGTTTGTCAAGATTACTTCCTGAAAATGATCCCATTTTGAACTCATTAAATAAATCGTGCCTTTGAAAAAAATATACGAAGAAGATTATTTTTGTTTCTGCTTTCCTCAGAAAGTGGTTTCCATTAGTAGAGTTAATAACAGTCAAGGTTGTGTGCAACATTTTTTTTCTGATGTGATTTATGCGATAAAGCCACTTCTGTATTACACTTCCTTCTGGTGTCCAGACTTTTCATTATCATTGAATCACAGTACAATCTCCAAACAAGTTTGAAATTTAATTAGAAACATAACTGCTTCATTATAAGCACTGAAGTCCAGCTCTTTACTTTTATATCTGATAGTAACTGCTATTAGATGTTAGCCTATCTCAATTTTCCCCAAGAATTTCGTGTTGGCACAAAAGCCCGAATTCATCAACAACAAAGTCTTTGTAATCCAATATATAACTAGAAATTGACTAGCTGATGACAGAGGAGAGAAATACAAAAGATCCATTAACTGACCTTGAGAATTTTGAAATTAAATAGATAAAATTATTGAAATATTTAAAGAATGGGTTTTTTAAGTTTTCTTTCTAACCTAACAGAATTTGGGATATTTTATGTTTCCCTTGGTTGAGATAGGAAAAAGATTCACAAAGGAAATGGGATTAAGCTGAATTGTGAGCTAAAAGGATTTGACTGCATGGGACAGTAGAGAGTAGAAATATGATATGAGCTAAAGCTTAAACAAATGAAGTAAAGGTTGCAAACAGCATCACCACTCTCTACAGGGAGTCTGTGAAGTGAAACTGTGCTGTCTGGGAACCACTGAAAAAGTGAGCTGAGTACGCATTATTAGTCCAGTTCTTAACGACTTTTAAAGCCATGCAAAGTGTCCAAGGTCATGATCCTCTCACAGTTGACTCCTGCAGGAAACAGATGCCAAGGGAGAGAAGTACAAGAAATGTATTGAGGCCCAGATAAAAGAAAAAGAAAGAAGGAAGATTGATTAGCAACAGCGTCTGATTATAGCCCAGCTCTACAGGCCCCAGGCATTCTGCATGGTATCCCCACTGAGTCCCGCCTTGCAAACATCCAGAACAGCATTGCTTCTATGGGTAGTTCTCTTCTGACAGCTGCCTGTGTGGAGAATGGCCTCACTTCCAGGACAGGGAAGACTGTGAAGATTCCTGCTCACCCCAGGTGATGACTTCTCAAGGCTCTGTGACGTGTCTTTCTGCCTAGTGTACCCATGATGGTTACCACTTTGATCCACCTGTATGAGCAAGTCTAATCACTGAGCAAGCACTGAGGAGCATTCGTACACTCTCTCACTCTCTCATCCTCAAATCCAGACATACTAATCTTTTCCCACACAGGTGGTTTGAGGAATGCTCTTGTTCTCAGAACTCTTGACAGACCCCTTGCCTGTAACTGACAAAGAACTTACTCGCTTTTGAATACAAAAATTATTACATTGATTTGGCATTAACAAATACGTCATTAAATTTCTACTTTGCACGAAATTGTTCAACTATATTAAGTATCGCAGGCAAAGATTAATAAGCAAAATAAAAGTATAACAACTGCTCCTAACCAATGAATGCAAACGTCAAAAACTTACTGCAAAACTGTAGATTGTAGGCAATTGGTACATCTTTAAATGCTTTATATAATGAGTGATGTAACTTCCAAAGAGCCTACAGATTTATAGATGCCCAAACCACCCAGTTTCTGCAAATATTGTTCTGGAAATGGTGGGTGGTTGGCTGTCATTGATTGCTCTGGTGCTTCTTGACTATAGTATTTACTCTGTTACTCATCCCACATTTTGAGATCGAGGAGGGAGATCTCTAGAAAATGTACAAGACATTAAATTTAGAATCAGGGAGATAATAGTAAATTGTAAAATTGGCTTAAAAATGAAAGGAAATATAAAAGTTTCTAGTCCCATGCCTTTACCTGCAAATTCCATAATTTCATTTTTCTTTAACACTGAGTAGTAAATTGTGTAAATGGATGGAACTAGAATCTTCTACACTAAGGGAAATAACACAGACTCAGAAAAACAAGCAACATATGTCCTTTCTCATTTGTGCATCCTAGCTTCAAGTCCTCAGATATGAGTATATGTTGATATAACGACAGAAGTTGATGAAATGGAATGGAACCAAGGGGATAAAGAAGAATAGTAGGATGAAGGTGTGGTCAAGTGGGAAATGGGGAGGAAGGGAGAGGAAAGAGAAATAAATAAATAATGCTTAGGTATGACTATTGAAAATTATACAGGATTTGTATGTGAGTGTGTGTGTGTGTGTGTGTGTCTGTGTCTGTGTGTGCACGTGCATAGATGAAGGCAATATAATAAAAAATACACAGTTCCAAACAAATGAGACTACTCTTCGAGTTGGTCATGGTAGGTAGTTGAAGAGACTCCCAAAATAACTCAGGCTATTGCCACAGCCCTTGATTGCCTGTCCAGACCTGAAGGTAAAACCCTATTACTGAAGACAGGCCACACTTTGGACACAGGACTTGAAGTAATCAAGATTGAACTGACCTTGAAATCTCCTCCCTGAGACTAACTCTCGTAGTACCAGAAGAAACTATGTTAGCTGCCAAGGGAGAAAACCAATCAGTGCTCAGACACTACTGTAAAGCCTACATACCACCACAAGGACCAGCTCAACAAATAATCTCTATTGGTGCAGTAGTGGCCCTTTTATCTTGGGAGTAATCAACAGCTGTGTAATTGCACTTAGGCCCATTCAGTGGGAGGGAATATGTGTGGTACTGAAAACACAGACAAGTATACAAGGCAGGGGATGGCATAGACGCAAAAGAGAAACCTACTTTTGTCACATTCCTAGAACAACATAAATTTGCACTGTATTCAAAATATGTATCCTTATGTTTACAGACAAATATATCTACCACTGCTCATCAGTGAGCCTTACTTTTGCAACAGATAGAGACCATTACTGAGTTCCAAAACTGGTCAAGCAAAGAGTATGTCTGTGAGGTTCCTAGCCATAAGTGACACATTTAAAATGCATCCACTACACCTAAGACTCACCAAACATCATTGAAGAGGAGGTGGAAATAATGTAAGAGCCAGAGGGACAAGACACTTGTTGGTAGTTAATGCATTGTAGACACGATAGAGAAGCTTTGCTCAGTGAAATCTGTACAATACAGTAGTCAAACAAGATACACATAAAATAACAATTCTAGCTGGCATATAAGGTGGATAGGTGAAATATCAAGAGGTCCCACCTTAAGATAAAGAGTTATAAGCAGTCAATGGATACTGAGGGCGGTGGAATCAGTTTCGATTATGTGCTAGCTCTCTAAGAGGTTCTAAAATTCCATGTGGGCAATCCAAATACAGGTACAGAGAAATACCATTGAATAGACTGATATATATATATATGTGATATATATATATATATATATACACACACACACACACACACACACATGTAGCGATACTAATCAAGGAAGGGGACAAGGAATTGGGAGGGAGTCAGGCATTCATGGGAAGGGTTGGAGGGGACTGGAAAGGATGGAACTGATGGAACTGATAGGAAAACTATACTCATGAATGATGTTCCTAAACGGATTTAAAACTTTTTAGTTAAATAAAAAAAGAATAAGGCTTCCAAGCCCATACCTAGTTCTACAGAAACTTTACTATGTAAGACAGCTGAAGAAGTGCTTTATTTAAACAAATAATAATAATTTTAAAAAGCAAAAAAGAAAAAAAAAAGAAATTTCTGAAAGTAACCTACATGAGATAGTTACTGGTTATACATAAACTGATTTGCATGATGCATTGTGTATAAGATATAATTAAAGTGAGAAAAATCAAACAAGGAAGAGAGAGAACCGACCTATTCCTGCCGGGGAAAGATTGTGTTAGGTTTTGCCTGTTGTTTCAGATATCTAACTTGGCATCTTTAAGGGGGGAAATCTTTATTCTGGCTCATAATTTCAGAGTTGTCATTCCATTATGATAGGGAGGACATGGCCAGGTAGAACAGTTCCTGGTTACCAGAAAGAAGAGAAAGAAAAGGAAAGGGTCTGGTATAAAATAGCCCAATAACTTGGGCCTAATGGCACATTCCCTCAAGTAGTTGCCACTCCCTAAATATTCCTGAGCCTCCTCAAATATCACCATAGCTAGGGACCAAGAACTAACACCTAGGCTGCTGCAAGACATTTCATATTAAATAAAAGAAAGACTCAGGCAAGGAGATGAAGAGCAAAGTCAGGGAGACAGTGATGTCCATGGTGTATGGAGAGTTGTAAATCCAAGGGGAGCTTGAAGATGCCGGCAAAGTACTTCTATATAAATTTCCATGGAGTTAAAAGAAAGGTCTATGCAAAATAAAAACTCGAGAGTCAAATGTATGGCACTAAAAGCTATGTGTTCAGTAATAATTTATAGAATAAAGTGCTGAGTAAGTGTTCCAGTTTCTTCAGATACATGGCTGTAAACAAAACATGTAAGCATCCCTTACCCATAACACTCATTTAAGTTACGATTGGAAGAATATATATATATATATATATATATATATATATATATATATATATATAAAATATCGCCTGGTGCTTAATTTTAGGATGAGATTAACATGGAACTTGCTGGAGCTGAAGAAAAACTGATTGGACTCCATAGTGTGGGTTGGATTGATTCAGTTAGTTCAAGATTTTATTCCTGAAATAAAAGAGAGACCTGCTCCAAGCCAGAAGGAGCCAATTGGGACTTGGACTGTTACGTTGGTCTTCCCTGACTCTCCAGTCAGTTGACATTCTCTGTCTTCCCTTCAGATCTGCAGATGATGTAGATTTTATAGTAACCAGGCCCTTAACTCGACAGTCAATTCTTTAAAACACAGTCTCTCTCTCTCTCTCTCTCTCTCTCTCTCTCTCTCTCTCTCTCTCTCTCTCTCTCTCCTTCCACTCTTTCTTTGGAAGAAGATCTGATCCAAAGGTGATACTATCTGTTTTGGATATAATTAGATCATTTAGAAAAAAAGTGAGCCAAAATATTTATAAACTGGATGGTAATCATACTAACTATATAGCCCATAAGATCTCTATCAGAATTTCTCAATTTAGGGAATGTAGAAACAAGTCCATAGATAATAAAAATGAGTGTCATTGTGTTCCAATAAAATTCTATTAGTAATAGCAGGAAATGGAAACAAATAGTCCCCTGTAAATGAATGGAGACCAAAAGCAATTCAATTTTTAAGAATTGTTTACCTTTTGAAATGTTTCCTTATACATTTTGTGTGGTAGAGATGCAAGTCTAAACTCATTCCCTTATGTGTAACTTATACAAATACCTTGAAGGTAATTTCATATAGCATTTTAATTTATTTGCTTTTATTTTTAATGAATTCATTGTTTTTATTTTACCTTTATGAGTGCATTGTCTGAATGTGTGTAAGTGCATGAGTCTCATGTGGTGCCTGCAGAGTTAGACGAAGGTGTTAGATTTGACCAGAAATGGAGTTATAGATGGTTGTTAGTTGCCATGAAGGTGCTGGGAATTGAACCTAGATCCTCTGCAAGAACAGCTGGACATCTCTCTAGCCCTCTCATATAGTATTTCTAGTGCACCTGTGTTTTGATTGCTACTTTTTACCTAATAGAAGGTAGAGTGTTTTTCACCCTTAGAATGATGTTAGTGATCAAAATTTTAGAGATGACATCTTCTGGGATTTCGAATTTGGGGATTAGAAATGTATAGAGCATACTGTAAGAGAACTTGCCTTGTAGCCCATGTCCTGATAGAAGGAGCACCTCAATAAACATATGCTGTTACCAATATTCCTGAAAGTGTTATATCTGTTACTCTGATAAAAGTGCTCAGCTTGTTTTCTCCTTTTGTTTCAGTCCTGGACACCAGCCTTGGTTATGGTGCTGCCCAGCTGTGAGCTGGTTCTTCCCACCCAAGTTAGCTTAACCTACATAATCCATAACAAGCTTGCCCAGTGGTTAAGATAATCAAGATAACCCCTCACAGTCCTGATAGGAAGCTTGTACTCTAGGTGATTCTATATCCTGCCTTTTGACAGTCAACATTAACCATCAAAAGTGATTTCACAGCTTTTTAGATTTTTTATTACATTATTCTAATAAAAAGGCAATTTTATTTTAAAAACTAGACAGCTTTCTGTTATTGCTCAGTTACTCCCAGTAGTCATTCTGAGGTCCAGAATTTCCATGAAGGAAAAGAGCCTTATGCTCAAGTGAATCAGGTACTTTCTCGTCCTGCTTAATACTAATTTAACTCCTCAGTTCTACTATTCAGAAAAGAGACAGAGAGGGAATGAGGGGATTTTCAGGAAGATAACTTATGGAAATGGATTACTCCAAAATCTGAAGCACACAGCGGGTATGAGGGCAGAAGGCGACCACTGTGATGCCTAAACCCGTGGCTTCCTGCAGTGGCTTCCTACAGTGGCCCACAGTACACTAGTGATCAGGCAAAAGTCCCATATTTACAACATGAACTTTTTACGAATTTCACCTATTGAAAATACACCATGGCCCCAATGAGTATCTTTCCCTACAATAAGCAGAGTAATATCAGCATCCCCCAGCCACCAATATCCATGTCCGGAGAATAAGATTGTGTTACCATGCAGAAAATGTTAACATACGGAATTAGTACTGCTGACCTTAATATACATTATTTTGGATTATCTGTGCAGACTCCATGTGCTCAAACAGCTGAAGGAAAGTATTAGAATACGACAGAGAAGGAGAAGGCAGAGGGAGACGTCTCCATTCAGACAGAGGAAGGCGGTCCTCCACCAAGGCAAACCCAGTGTTATTAGAAGTTTCTAAAAGCAGATGAACATACCCTACCTGAGAGCCTCCAGAAAAGAATACATTCCTGTATAGGTATATTTCCATAGACA
The DNA here is from genome assembly GCA_035773235.1 of Eospalax fontanierii. Taxonomy (NCBI): domain Eukaryota; kingdom Metazoa; phylum Chordata; class Mammalia; order Rodentia; family Spalacidae; genus Eospalax; species Eospalax fontanierii. The sequence continues at coordinate 64,469,654 of CM069536.1, forward strand.
TCTGGTTCTAGCTTACCTGGATGGTAGTATTAAAACCTTTACTTCCTTAGTGTGAAATTTGCTTGAAAATGTTTTAGAGTTATATTCTCCTGAGATTTTATTGGCAACTTGACACAACTGAGAGTCACCTAGGAAGAGGGAGTCTCAATTGGCGGGAATTCCCAGATCAGAGGGGCCTGTAGCCATGTCTATGAGAAATGGCAGTGCTGATAGATTGCTGCAGGAGGGCACAGCTCACTGTAGGCAGTGATACCCCTGGGCAGGTGATTTGGGATGCTACCAGAAAGCTGAGACAGACAGAGCAAACAAGTAATCAGCTCTTCTCTGTGGTTTCTGCTACAGGCTCCTGCCTTGAGTTACTGTCTTGATTTCCTTTCATGATGGACTGTCACCTGTAATCTGAAAAAAAAAAAAATCCTTTTTCCTGCCCATGTTGCTGTTACCACAACAGTAAAGCAAATAATGGCAAGTGGTGTCTCCAAATCCATTTCCTATTAGAGCTTTGTGAGTTCCTGATATAGTCTTATTACTCTCATGTTAATTGTGCATGTATATATCTAGCTCAGATTTAAGCTAGAAATCTCTTAAAATAAAGTGATTGCATTAATTGGCTTTCTTTCGAAGTGATATTGTAAAAAGAAGAATGGTTTATTTTGGATTTGACTTGACATTTCAATTGATAGCCTTTTGATTCCACTGTTTCTGGGCAGAACAGTGTACCGGTTAGCTCCTCAGAGCAACCAGGAATGAGAGACAGAGTCCCAGAGCCTTCATGGACATGTCCACAGTGACTTACTTCCTCCAATAAAACACCACCTACAGTTTCCACCATTTCCCAATATTGTCATCAGGTAGCACCCAAGCATTCAACCCCTGACTCTCTAGGGAACATGTAGGATCCAAATTATAAAACTAAGTTTTCAACCTTATCTGTTAAATAAATAATGATGTTTAATATGCTTCTTTAACACTTTTGTTTAAAGATTTAAATGTTAGAAATTACAATAAATTCATTAATAAAGACAAATAATACAAAGAAAGAAGCATGATGATACTTTAATTAAATAAAGGACAAGATTTAAATCTTGAGCCATTGGAGGGACCGTGGTGCAGAAGAGGATGGCTGGGATAATAAACTAATGATTGAAGTATGTAAAATGTTGTCATTAATCTCTGGGAAGCCCATTTATCCCCACAGCCACTAAAATGACTTTCCTTCCCTGTGAGCAAAACCCATACTTCCCAGGATGGCTAATAGAAATTAAATTATCATGATTGAGTTTGAATCTGTAGACATCTCATTTTGCTGTTTTAATAAACTCAGATGTTAATTCATGTACTTCCATCTATTTCACTCAAGTGTAAGATGATGTAGAATTTCCTGGATTTGGAAATCTGAGAGGCGACCTAATTTAGAGTAAATCTAATCATGGTGTGGTTACACAGACTGGCTGAGTTTACTGCACTGGGAACAGAGTTGGTGCTGCTAACCACAGAAGCCAAGCTGTGTATTTGTCACACCCTTTTGCTTAGGGCACTGGCCCACCTATCTTGTTATGTCACTGGGAAGAGACAGTACTATCCATCATTTCCGTAATTAGTTGATAATTAAGAAGCCACAGGACAAATATGTTGTCTCATTCTGGGCACAGGCAGCAGAAACTTAAAATGGCAACCAAGGACTAGCTTACTCTCAGTGTCTCTCATCAGGGCGGGTCTTCTCAAACTCCTCTTCATTGGGTCCATCTGTGTCTGAATGTGATACCCAGCAGGGTTAGTACACAATCAGCAGCAGATCTGTTTTTCCTTACTCCAACCTTCGTCTAATAAGGGTAGTCAATTTGTTTTTCAAATCATCTTCACCATAGCTATTGTCCTCCTCAGCAGTGGCATTATTAGGATTTACAATTCTTAGCTCATGCCAGGCACTGCTCATGATAAGATAACTGGTCAGATAAGAAGTAGATATTGAACTGCAAAAACAGATTTTCCAGCAGTATAATTGGCAAGGGGCAATTTCAGGGACATGCTGTTCCTTCAGATCCGGACTTCTACCTTTTAGTAGCTGTTTAAGTTGAAAACTGACTTTATCTCTCAGTGACTCAGCATCCTCATATATTCAGTAAAATACAAGGTGGAGACTGTGTAGTAGGCTTATTGTGAGAAGGGAGAGCTAAATAGATAGCCAGAGTCTCTAGCAAATATCAAATCTCAATAATTGTAAAGTTGTTTTCCCCTTGTTATAGACAGGCCTAAGTTCTCCATGTCTGTGTTGCTGAACTCTAACAGACTTGTTGCACGTAAAGAAATATCCAATATGTTTAAATGTGTATGAGACTGGTAAATACTCAGTTCATATCAGTTGATTAGTGCATGTGACTGAAAAATGACTCTTAAAACCTCTAAATATGCTACCTTTCATGGCAAAATTAACCTCAAATAGGAATATGTAAAAAAGCTTATGATGGCATTGATTACCAAGTACATTCAGTGCAATCCCAGAAATCTTCAAAAGAGGCAGGAGGTCACATCTGAGAGGAAATTTAACAGCAGCGCAGAAGATTCATGAGTTTTAGAGCTGCAAATGGGACCAGCAACCAATCAGGGTTAGGAACCACTACTTGGATTTTCAGTGTTACCTAAAGGGGGTTGGGCTAAATATCTAGCCTTTAGTCAGTGTGCTTCGGGGAGACTGTGGAACAGTAAGAAGGAGGAACCACAGGAAACAAACCCAGTATTTGGTAATAAGTCCTTGCAGGGGTTATTGGGAGCTTGGCCCCTTCTCTCCCTCTTCGTCTTGCTTTTCTGGCCACCCAGAGGTAAGTGGACTCCTTCTAACTCATGATGTCTACCCTAATGTTCTCTCTCACCCAACAGCAATGCAGTAAAAGAAACATGTGCAGAAGCCTCTAAAACCATTAGCCAAAATCTCATCTATTTTGAGCCATGGCAATAAGCAAAACAACAACCTCTAAAGCTGGAAAGGGAAGAAACGCGAGTCCTCATGAGAAATTTAGCGCTGCCAACATGTGGGAACTTAAAGAATTTCTGACCCCAGAAAAGTAATATATTAAAACTCTGTTTTCAGATATGCTTGAACATACCTGTAAAAGCACTCCTCTCTAGAAACTTCTTTCACTGTAAGGAGGAACGTGGTCTCTAAGCGGGCCTTTAGGTTGAATTGCTAGAGGACCTTTACTGACTTGTTTCAGCACAGATCCCACATACACTCAGCTTATAATGGCTTTCATGTTCCATAAATTTGTAATAGTAACAGGGGTTTCAAACAATGACTTCCCTATGACGCGCAGTTCGAGTCCTCCACTCCTTCCTTATTAATGATGACTAGAGGAGCAGCCACCTTACAGACTTCTACTTGGCAAAGTAAGGAGTGCAGGATTTATTTCCACTGTCGGTGTACAACTTTGCTATGACTATAAAACTGAGTCAAAAGAAAGATTTAGACTCTTTGATGTAACTAACACCCCCACGTCAGAGACAAGGAAGAAGATCCTCAAGGAGGTTAAGTCAACCAAAGATCTGGAACTTCTGAGCGCAGATTCAAACAATGACTCCTGTGACTCCAGAGCCAGATAGCTCAGTACAGTCTCTGCAATTTCCTTTCCTGGGCCACAGAGAAAAAAGGAGCTGGACATGGGTTAGACATCAAGGACAGAACAAGGAATGCCTTAAAGAGGCCCCTGAATCTCTAGACACTGTAGCACCTTCTACCTTTTGTCATTATGTAAATGAGTTTCTTGCCTGCATGTATGTAAGAGCATTGCATGTAGGTAATGCCTGAGGAGGTCAAAAGAGCATACAGATCCCACAGTGCTAGAGTTAATGACAGTTGCTAGTGCCCATGTGGGTTCTGGGAACTGAACCCAGGCCCCTTACAAGAACAGCCCATTCTCTTAACCACTGAGCCATCTCTCCATCCCTTATTTTAATAACATACAATTCTTTAAGTTGCCCAAAATTTGGCCTCTTGTTTTCAGCAACCATAAAGAATAAAAATAAAACTCTGTGCTTCACAGTGAAAGAAGTACGGACTCAGTTATTTGAATTAGGGGCCATTTTCTTGCATTTTAATGAAAATTAAAATATAAGAACTGAGCACGTGAGAGGAAGCCTATTTTCTTAGTCTGTTTAGGGTTATTGTAAAGGAAATACAATTATTTTGGATCATGATTTTAAAACTAAAAAGCTCAGGATGAAGTAGTCACATCTGCCTAAAGTCTCTTGCTTCTTCCTGCCATGTGGATGACCTATAACAGAATTCTGGGCTAAAGTGCTGTGCAGTGTGTAGACAAACTTTAAAACAACCTAACCCTGTAGTCCTGCGAGACTAAACCCATTGCCACAAGGGAAGCAGCAATCCTTTCTTCGGATGCTATGCTGTGACTTAATGATTTCCCACCCCTAAAAGGTTACATTCATTCTGCATAGGGTCACTTGGGGACCAAGCTTCTAACACATGAATCCTTGAGAGCAACTGCAACCCAAAACATGGCTTCTGTCAAACAAGTTCTGAGCAAGCTATGTTGGCAAAATGGTTTGTGTAAGAAAGGAATAAAGCAAGTGGAGATCCCAGACAGACAGACTCTCTCTGGGGATCAGTGAATGTAGCCCATAGCAGACAAAGCAACAGCATCAGGCTCAAAGCTAGATTTGAGTGTTGGCTGTGTCCCTTGGTAGCTTTATGATAGGAAACAAGTTATTTAACTTGTCTGTATCTCCAGTCTCTCATAAGCAAGATGAGATCATATTATACAGGTTTTGGATTTGTAGGGAGGGGTTCAAAAACAGGCAGGGCTCTAAGGGATTTAGCACAAGGAATAAAGGAGCAGTAGCTGACGTTTCCATCTGCAGTAGACGCACAGAGAGGACAGAAGCGCGGCCACCGCGCACTGTGTTCTGGGTCTTTTCCTTTGCTTCCCCACCTTCCTGCCTTAATTTCTTTGGTTCTGAGAACTCTGTGTGGAAGCACCAGTCCCCACTGCCCTTACCGTTAGTTCACAAAACCCCGGAGGCCTCAGAGTGTGAACTTTATACATTTTTGAAACCTGAGATTCACTTAAAAACAACCTCAAACCATGAGAAACCACATAAATGTGTAAACTGCAAACCTCCAGTCCCTCTGTCGACAGTGTAATGATGGCAGCCAATCGATATCGCTTTAATTGGGTTGCTATGTTCCCTAGGCTCCAGGATCACAACTCACAAATGGAAAGCTGAAAACGTTACTTCTGCTACTTTCTCCCCAATATCTCACCTTGCTTTTTTGACGTGATTACTTTCAATTTTGAGACATAAATAACCTGGACAGGAACTAAAATGCATTTTATAGTGCAGTAGTGAAAAAATAATGAACTTAGCTTAGTCCCAATTCACCCAAGGCTCACCGCATGCATTATGTTAAACTCATAAAATATCACTTTATGGCATAACTTCAGAGTCAGCTCCTGAATTCTGAGTGAGGGTATCAGGACTTAAGAGGAATATGACCCAATGTGAAGGCGAGGTCATAAAAATTCAGTGGCATTTGTTTTATAAATGACATTTCAAATACATGCTTAAGTCCACATTTTACCTTTTCATTAGATAATTTCTTCTAGCAATATCATCATGAATTGTGACTTCTTATTGATTCTCAATTTGTGCTTCAGAGAAATACACTTTGTTCTTTCTGATGCAGAAGCCCAAGTTCTCACCAAATAAGAATGTATAATATGTAATAGGTTAACACTATCTGTTGACTCTCTGTATTACTAACTTAAACATAGTAAGGCAATTGATTTCAAGTTTCCTACCTTTTGTTGAGTAGTTGTTTTCAGTATGCAGCTTCTGGAAACTAAAGAAAGAATTGTGAACCTAATGAGATGAAGCTGAAGAATAGTCAGTGTGGTGGGTTTGAATGAGAATGTCACCCATAGGTTCCAAGTATCTGGACAATTGTCCCCTGTCAGTGGTGCTATTTTGGGAGGTTTTAGGAGATGTGGCCATGCTAGAGGAAGCAAGTCACTAGGGGTGGCCCTAAAGAGTTGATAAGTCTTGCCAGATCTTCAGTCACTCTCTGCTTCCTGTTCCTGCCTTAAGATGTGAGCCTCTGCTTTCTGGTCTTGCTCTGGCCACTTCTGATCACCATACCTTCCTACCTTGACAAACTCTAATTCCCCTGGAACTGTAAACTCAAACTCTTCCTTTTATAAGTTCCCTCATTCACGGTGTTTTATCACAGCAAGAGAAAAGTAACTAATACACTCCATAAAATGACTCCAAAGCACTTGGTGTCTTCAGACTTTCTATGACAATTTAATTCTTATTAACACAGCTTTCAGAAGACACTATATGTGACATCAAAAGTGATGCTATTCAGTTTAAAATTTAGATTTCAATAGCTCAACATTGATACTATTTCATTCTCTCTTCCAGGTAAATAATATAGTTGGTGAAGGCTAATTTAAATAGAGTGATCAATTTTCAGGTACCTAATGAAATGCTATAATCACTCAGAGTAATCCACCTCTAACTAGTTATGGATGTTAATACCCAGATAAACAATGGAAGTACCTGAGTCAGCCCTCACTCTTTTCTAGTACTTGGTGTACTTATAAATGACTGAAACCTGGGCAATATTTCAATTCAGTAAATATTTATTGACTGCTTACTATGTGCTAAGCCCAAAGGATACTGAAAAATCAGTAGATACTGACAACCAAGAAAAGGAGAGAAAGGGAGAAGGGAGGGAGGGAGGTAAGGAGAGAGTGGGGGAAGAGAAGGAGGGAGCTGAGAGAGGGAAAGAGAGAGACAGAGACAGAGAGCTAGAGTTGCACATGCACATTAGCATGGGAATTAACATGGGATTCTATATTTAGTCTTGGACATTCTGGGTGCCCAGTAATATCTTGGGTTTCATGGAAACATGCATTAAAGCATTAGCTCTTTTTCAGTATTCTAGTCTAGACTGTGTACTAAAACATCAGGACCAGTAAGATGGCTCAACAGGTAAAGATGCATGCTAACTAGGCTGCTGACCTGAATTTCATCCCTGAGACCCTCCTGGTGGAAGGGCAAGCTCCCACAAGCTGCATTCTGATCTCTACAGGCATGATCCCTACGCAGAACAAATTAATAATTTTAAAAATCAGCCACTAGTTCAAGACAGTATATGTATACGAGTGTTACATTAGTAGGACAAGAAAAATTATGGCAAGATAAAGAAAAATGAAGTCGATATTTGGCCATGTATAGAAAAGATGAAATTTGGGGTTTTGAAAGAGTCACATACTTAGGATTCCATTTAAATATTTAGAGCAATATAATTTCAGAAACATGTTAATTACTTAAACAAGTAGCCTTATCCAATTTAAAAAAAAAACAACAACAAAAAAAACATTTTTTCTCATAAAATCACCTCTTTTCCCAAGTGGGTTACACCTAATTTTCAGAATCAGTTCTACAACCCCCTCAACAAAGTTATCAAAGTAGACAAATAACGTTTCCTTGATGCTTATGATCAACAGATTATCCAGTAGTAGAATTTCAGCCTTGCCTACTTAATTTTTCCAGACATGAAAAACAATCTTGTAAGTTACATTTAAACATTCAGATAAAATAATAGTATTAATATTTTCTGCAGCACATTAGTGTCTATAATCTTTTGGTGGTTATCTAGCCTGAATGACAGCAACCACAAATGTAATACACTTGAAATGAATAACACATGTTGGGTGTTTATATTATGCAAAGTGGACCAGAAGCACTGGAGTTTACTGCTCTGACTGAGAATTCTTTACATAATGTTACATTGAATGTAACGCTAGATTCTGCAGGAACTGGAAGAAAGATACATGGAAAAATAAACTGTCTTGATGTTATATATTAGATTCCACAGTGGTCTCAGGGCATGTCTGATGATCTTAATTCATTTAGTGTGCTGGAGCAATCCTTAAGCTCATATCTTCTCAGTGTACATAAAGCTGCACTACCAGCTCACATTAAAAAGGAGAATTGTAAAATGCTTCTTGCAAAAATAAATAACTTGAGTATCCAGATATGTAACAACTTAATTCTCAAGATCCGGGACACTTAAGACTCACATTCTTTGAGCTTTCAGTCTAAAGCATAGAAGAAAACATTCCTTCACACTGGAGGTTTCTGAATGTGTAACCAGTGAGCTGACATTCTTGCCTGCTGCCAGTGTCTTCAGAACAGATGTAAGACAACAAAATCACTGCTAAAGCAAGTTACTAAAATTAAAAATGACTTCCAGATACTTCAAATGGCCCCTATGTGAGTCCATGGCTCATTTTGTTAGAGTACATATTTTTTGATGCTTTATCTGCTGCCAATTTCAGAGCAGTGTTTCACTCATGAAAGCAAGCACAAAAACACACACACACAAAAATGTCATCTCAGACACAGAAAAAGTTTATTTGCCACAATTTTTAATTTTTCATGAATGGATAAATCAAATTCTACTATGAAACCAGGTTATACTATAACTTGAATTTTATAAAATAAGATGTGTCCCTGAGGTTTAAACTTTTGTCTCTGTTTATTGATTGCACAGCCAGTCTTTTTCATTGTGGATAAGTAAACCACTTGAGTTTCTTTGGGGTAAAAGGCAAAAGGGAGGGAGGAAAGGAGTGTGCATCTTTTGATGTTTATAGTTCAATCTGGCACTAGGCAAAACTAAGAAGGAAATGCAATTCATTTCCACCCATCGCTTCCTCTGTTACTCTTATTCTGTAAATAGCCCTTCTTATATATTTCTTGCCTCTTTCATCTTTCCTAAAATTGTGGTTAGCCATAGAACTTGCTCAAGATCTTCTAGAGATGACTAGAAGGTAGATAATATTATAAAGCTTAAAAAAACTGTTCTAAGGTCTACTTTCTTGTTTTTAATGATGTGGAGAAAGGGATAATGGATCTATGCACATGAGTATCCAGCTCCTGTGGAGATTCAAGGCAGAAGACAGTAGAGTTGCAAGCAGTTGTGAGCCCACTAACATGGCTGCTAGGAACTGACTGGGTCTTCTCAGTTCTCTTAGACCTCTCTACCACCTCCCCAGGACCTACTTGAAGTTTTTGCTTTGGGAAATTATGTCTGATAGACCATAATCAGCTTGCAAAATTAACTGCAAGAATATAACACATTAGAATCCAATTAGAGTGCAATCTGTCCTATCTGGAATGTTACTTGTCACTTTTCAGATCTTGGTTAAGAGTGAAAAGAGAGAAACTGTGAATGACACAGAATTAATGCAACTCACTGAAGATGGAGCGCCCTTCAACATCATTACACAGAAGGAAACTACTGTACTTGCAAAGCCTCAAATCATAAATAGCAGTGACTTGATCACAGTGTGGATTCTCTCTGGTAGCTCATCTTCAGGAAAAAAGTGGTCAGCCTGAACTATTTGCAAAGGTGGTTCAGAGTGTTTTTATATCTGTCATACATATGTAGAACATGTTCTCAAGTTTACACTTGCCATTTAACTCCCAGTACAGGAAATCTGCTGCTTGGAAAAAAAACTTGTAAAATATTTATGACTCTTAAGTCATACATAAGTTTTCTTACTCAGGAAGACTGAACTATAAAATTTGCATATGACATACAGTATTTGGACCAAGAGTCCCACATTTGGCCTTCCGAAATGGTGGTTATACAAGTGTTTAATTCCCTAGTCATTTGATCATATATGCAGTGTTTTGTTACTAAGTACAATATCGATTAGGTCGTTGTTGACAACTAGGTTATTGACTAGATCTACTATAAATTATATCAACATTTCATCTTCTTCAAGTCCATCATATCATTAAGATATGTAAAGGATGTTTTATTGTGTAATGTAAAGTCTTTACTCTTCTGACTGTGAACAGAGAAACTGTCTGGAAATTTCAAATGAACAAGGTCATCCTAAGTACAAATGCACTTACACTTACATTCCATGGAAATCCATCTCTTGGTTTATATTTTCACCCATATTTGTGAATTTGTATTTATAATCATTTCTAAGCAAATACCTGTCTCATATATGAAAAAACATATGCAACCACATCCCTAAAATATTTTATTCTGAGAGATATTTCAAGAACATTAAAAGTTTTATTGAGCATATTTATTTCCTTTCAAAAATCAATGAAAATCCCAACAACACTGCTGTGGTTCAGATATGGCACACCCTTACCTTCCATAGGTGTTGAAGGATTGGTCCCCAAGAAAGCGCTACTGGGTAGTAAGGAAAACTTTAAGCAGTGGCAGTCATAGGCCACCGAAGACATGAAGAAGTCACCATACAACCCCTGAGCAGTCATAAGAGCTGTGGTGAATGGAACAAGCCTGGCCTCTCTCATGCCTTCTACATCTGGTTCTGGACATAATCACTCGTTTGTTTCTCATCATGTTCCTGTCATTTTTACTCATGAAGTGAAGTGAATTAACAGAGAGGCATGCCTCTGTGTAGGGCCTCAGTTATACCACTGTACTTAACACTCTCCCAAACCATGAGCTGAATGTACTAATCTTCATTCTGGAGCAGGTATTTTGTTGAGAAGCTGAGCTGATTAACAGAACTGACTTGAAACAGAGAATCAGGAAGGGATGTCTACAATTCAAATATTATGGTATCTAATAACCCTGTACATATTCAAATGGGCACCAAATCTTCATCATAGCTGTCAACAGGAAGAGAGGATTTCCAAAGTATCAGGAATAGTTTTTTTGAATTGTGGAGTTTATTGCTGAGACTTAGGACTGATGACATTTTTTGTTTTTCTAATTTTTATTTATGTATTTATTTTCTATTATTATGTGTGAGTGTCTGTGTTTGTGTCTATGTATGTGTCCCCGTGAGTGTATATCACATGTGTGCCAGTACTCTCAGAGGCTAGAAAAGAGCAGAGAATGCCCTAGAATAGAAATCACAGGGGTTGTGAGGTGCCATGTGAGTGTGAAGAACTGAACTCTAGTCCTCTGCAAAAGATTAAGTGAACTTAACCACTGAATATTTCTTCAGTCCCGTGATGAATTTCTTAATGGCCAGAAAGAAATGCTTTGTATTATTAAGGAATTTAGAGAAATTCAGTGTCTAGAAAATGTCTGCTTGGATTCAATTCTACATGATCTTTCTGTTTTTCATATTTTCTTGTACTTTAGGGAATACATGCAACGACCCAATATAATTTAAATAGAAAAGAAATTTCAATTGTGCTTACTACCTGATTATTAACAAAAAGTGTTAGTCAAAATTTTGTTACTGTAATTCTTGCATTGAGGAAAATTAAAAATAAAGGTTTAGTAAATACTGAGTTAGCAATAAAGTTCAAGATATTTTTGAAAATGAACGGTTTCCCTAGGACAGAGATGCTCCTAAGAGAGCAGACAATTTCCCTGTGCGTCATAAAATTCAGTGATTCTGGGAAAAATTGTCAGATTCTCACATCATCCTCTTCCCTTTTCAAGTAACACATATCCACCTTTAAAATAACTATTTTGTTGTTACCAATGGGAATATGGGAGTGTGAATGCATTCTTTATATGCATTAGAAAACAATAAAGAGTTAAGAAAATTCATATGTTGGTAAAACACCTACTAAGCACAAAGGATGGCTCAAGTGCTGTGTGCTATCATTGGCATATGTGAAAAATTATACTCATAGGGAGACACAAATTTCATCTGAGAGATACAATTACCTAATTAGAATTTCAATTTTATAGTTTACTTCAAGTTAGCAAAGTGGCAGGTATATAGCAAATTACCACAGTGCCCAAAAATAATAATAATGTTAGCTCCTTTCTTTGACTAGTCATCCCCTTCATTTGAACTTCATATATGTATGAAGATCAAGTAGCTCTCCCTAAATTCACTGAAGTAGTTTTTATTACGCTAGTTTTACAAAGCCATAAGAAGTCTTACTAAGATGCTTCTATGTATACAGCAGGGACAATATTTAGGAATATTTAGCACCCTTCTTGTCACACTGACTTTTATAAGGCTATAGGGCAAGGTACTTACTTCCCACAACTATCAGCATATGTGCCTATTCGTGTACCAGAATCTGTACACATTGCAAAGTATGTAACCAAGTGTGATAGTGGTTTCAATGGTCAATCCTGTGAGTCTGAGTAATCAGAGTATAGGTCTCTTTCAGTTATTAAGATTGCTCTGATTTGCATACTAATATCATTACCATTAGCCTGTATGGTTGTTCCTATGGGATGTGAGTATCTGAATTTGGTCCTAACTTTAGATTTGATACTATTGACAAGTGAGGCAGATGGTTTTGCACAGGGAGCTGTCCTGAACACTATAAACTGTCAAGTGGTATCCCTGACCTCTACTCATTAGACAGCAGGAGCACTGATTATGACTGTCCAGAACACTTTCTAGAGTTCTAGAATGTGCTCTCGGATTCAGTGTTCCTCCCCATTCTCTCCTGGGAAAGACTCCTCTAAGTCAAAGAATTCCAAATATCTGCATCTCCATGACCCTGTTTAAAGCAACTGTTTCTGGGGGCTACTTTGAGGAGAATCTGGAAAAGACAGTGTGATTAATGGTGCTTATGAAGTGAATAGAATGACAGTAGGGTATCTAGGTCTAGACATGCTTATGACTGAAAGATCCACTGGACTCAATAGGAGGAGCACAGAGGCAGCCTTGTTACGTTCATCCCAGGGAAGTTAGAACCCACGGTCTTTGAATAGTAGGGACACTGAATCCTTGGTGGGAATTCTTTAGGTGCTTGATTCAGAAAGTCAGGTGTAGAAGAACAACAGATTATTCTCCTTTGAACTCCAGCTTTACCTTCTACCTAACACCTCATTTAAACCTCACCTCTTTATGAAACTCAATTCCTTCCATGGACCAAGAGGAAGTTAGTGCTTACCAGCAGGCTCTGAAAATATGAGCTGAGTCCATTAGAAGTCCTCTCTAAAGGGTACAAAGTAGAACAAACTGAATTTGACAAACTGGAAACCAACAATATGCAGCAAATAGTCGAATCAATCAGCGAAGCTATGTTCTGATTTAGTATAGGCCCTCAGCTTCCTGGATTTCTGGTACCAAACTGCTCAGGTCTCTTAGTTTTCTTGTGCTTGATTCCTTACAATATCCTGTCATTTGTGTTAATGTGACTTCTATGCTCTGTGTTGAAATGTGTGCCTTGTTTTCACAAGTAGATTTTTATCACATAGTAGAAAATTTGCCTGGTTTATTGCTAAGCAAATCTTACAATTTTTTCTTTTACTATTTTGCTGATGTCAGTACGTGTGTGAAAGTTTTCTTCACTGTTATATCACCCTTATCACTTTAAAGTTGTCAGGGTTGATGCTTAAAGAAAAACAAATGAGACTCATTTGTCAAAGGCTTCTATTTTGTGATGACTATAAAGTACCTGTATAAGTGTTATTTTTGTATGTGTTTCTCCTTCACAAAGTATGAAATATTATATTTAGTAATTATACTGCAATGAAATGTTTCTGCAAATTTTTTTCCATCAGACATAGATTTCTATTGTGACCTAACAGAGTAAACTAGTCATGGCAACATAAGATTCAACGGTATCTTAAAGGATTGTCAATATCTAAACTTGGAGGATGGTGGACATGTGTGGCCATCTTATTTGTTGGGCCCAATACCTCACTGTGTTTTTCATCCTGGCCTCTCTGAACTTTTTCACTAGCTGCAATTTAATAATCCCCTTTTCAGGAGTAAGTAAATACTGCTGTGTTCCTTTGATAGGGGCTCAGATTAGAAATGTTCTCAAGGCCTGGGAAAGGGGAGCTTGAAGGAGGGTCTTTGCACATCCCAGATGGGTTTAGTTTCCTTCTCAAAAGAAAAATGTGCTGTAACTGCAGATTGATTTCTCAGAACCTCTGTGCATAGCCAGAGGTGACTCACCAGCTGGGACAATACAGACTGTCCTCATAAAAAGTACATGTGGTTATCACCCACATGTGAAAACAACCAAAACTTCAATGTGGAAAAATAATAAAACAACACACAGCAAAAATAAATAAAATCAGATGAAATTTCTAAAGGATAACCAATTTGTTGATAGAGTCACCATTTGCAGTCTGCCCTATTTACCTTAATTTTAAAATTTAATAAATTTGGATAAATGAACATAGATATGAACTTAGTTTCTTTCTTACTGTTGTGATAAAAGAGACTGACCAAAATAAAATAAAATTAGGGAGAGAAGGTTTATTTTGACTTCCAGCTCTAGAGGGATATAGTTCATCATGGTGGGAAAAACATGGTGGCAGGAAGCTGGCTGGCCACATTAAATCCACACCAAAAGGAGAAGCAAACTAGGCCCAGATTATGAAACCTCAAAGCTAGGCCCAGTAATATATATCCTTCAACAAGGCCCCACCTTCGAAATGTTCCGTAACCTCCTTAAACAGTGCCATCAACTTTGGAAAGAGTGTTCAAACACATGTGCTATGGTACATTTCATATTCAATATACAGCAGTTATAGAAATTGAGGATGGGTCTTCATTTGGTATTTACTTTGACATAGAATTAATCAACGCCTCTGGAAAGCCAACAAGCACATTGTTCCTCATCACTGAGACTTTTTAGAAGACATTGAGTAAATGTTCTCTTACAACTCTCCTAATGAGTACTTGACAATTTAGGCTGAAAATAAACGCCATTAAAAGAGAAGTCCCAAATGGTAGTCATGTCAAATACAACCTTATCTTTTAATTAGACCATTAAATTCTGCTTTGATTGGTGAGATGAGCAAGGAGTAAGAAAATTTCCCTGCCCACACGCATGTCCTTTCTTGTACTTCTACAAATAAAATGCCTTTCAGCCCTAAGCCTAGATGTGATATGGATCAGAGGGCTGTAGAGTAGGTGATGTGCATTCCGGTGAACATGCTTGCTCACTACAGATTTTGAAAAATTAAGCGTTAGTAGTTCATTTGTACTTACATTATTGTAATCTTTTGACATTCTTATTTTACTTATTTTAATTCATTAAGTAGTCATGGGCTCTTATTCACTATTTTGGTCAACCATGCTGTGAAAATGTTAAGTGGAGGTTTTCAGAGATGAGATAATTTTTAAATGCTGTCACTGTGAGCAGTATGATGACTTCTGACGTTGATCTACTTGGGTCACTCTTTTATCCCTGTATCTATGCCTTATACACTACCCTTCTGTTAGTCACTTACATCTTCTAAATCATCAGATAGATCACAGATTACAGTCCTGGTATTAAAGTCACCTTTATTTTACTTATTTTCCTTAAAAATGACCCCAAAGAGCAAGAATGGTTCCTAGAAGACATGAAACAATGTAGGGAAAATCGACCCTGTAGACTGTGACAATACTGCAGGACACATTAAATATCACAGGATCTGCAGAGTCCTTGATTAAGCACTGTCTTGCATCTACTGGGGATTCTGGGATCCCTTGAAATAGAGAGACTGTATTACTGAAATATGTGTATCCTAGTTTTATTCTATTGAGGTGATAAAACACTCTAATTTAAAGGATCTTAGGGAATGAAGAGATGGTTCATTGGTTAAGAGCACTGACTGCTCTCACAGAAGACCTGGGTTCAAATTCCAGCACCCATGTGGCTAACAGTCATCTGTAACTCCAGTTCTAGGGGATCTGATGTCCTTTTCTGCCTCTGTGGGCACTGTACGACATGGGTGCACTAACATACGCGCAGGCATAGCACTCATACACAAAAAACACAAGTTTCTTTTAAAAAAGATCTTGGGAAGGAAAGGGTAATTTTGTCTTAACTTCCGTGTCACAAGTCATCATTGAGGAAAGTCACAAGAGGAACTCAAAGTAGGAACCTGGAGGCAGGGACCGTGGAGGAATATTACCTACTGGTTGTCTCTCATGTTTGTTCACAGGCTTATGCTTAGCTAACTTTCATATAAAACAGAAGACCACCTGCCTAGAGACTGTGCTGCCCACACTGTGCTGGGCTTTTGTACTCCAGTTACTAACCAAAAGTCTCCCACAGACATGCCTATAAGACCAACCTGATCTGTACCAATTCCTCAATTGAGGCTTTCCTGTCAGATACCCAGACACAATGTCAAGCTGACAAAGTGAACTAGGAAAGAGCACATATGCGTACACACACACACAATGGTGACCAAAAATATTGGAATGATTGAAAGAATTTAGTTTTGCCTTTTGGAACCATGCAAACTTTGTTTATATTTAACTGCCTAATTTAGGGAAATTTGACAACATTTACAGATGATTGTGTCTTTGGAGAGAGAGAGATGTTTCAAATTGCTCACATATGTGAATGATTCTTCTCAACTCCCAGCTAGTGGAGACCCTAGAAGTCATTTTATTCCAAACTATTCTATCAGAGAGCTTTTTGTTCAGATAACATCCTACCATCTTCCAAATGAGATCCCCCTAGATTCTTAGCATTCTGTTATAGAAGACGTTTCTCCCATATTTTGGCTAACATTCATATGACACTATCTAAATAGGGATTTTATTTTCTTCTGCAGTTAGACAAAAGTTTTAGTGTTAGACAAAAGCTATCATCTCCTTCTGATAAGTCATTACTTAAATTCCATCTTTTCTCTAAAGAGAAAAAATATTCAAGTTCTGGTGAAACAGCTGGTTTCCAGAACTCTTGGGAAGGAATCCTTGCAGACAGATGAAGTATACACAGCCAGGCTAACCATTTGTAAGTATAAACGCTTATTCACGTGTTAAGAAAGGGATCCTCTTTCACCTAAGTATTGTTCCTTTGTCTAGTAGGAGCAATAATGCTTTTCTTATGGGAGTAACTAGGGTCTAACACTCATGACTGTCGTGGTTTTTGCTTTTCTCTGGATATAAGAAGTAAATAGTGAGCTGGTCAAACTAGAATGTACCTCAGAATCATAAAGACATATGCAATTGATACAATGATCAGTTTGCCTATTTCTTAGCTTAGAGACTGGACATTCAAATGGTACTCTACATTAAATGAATTGATTTAATTCCAGTGTCTAAGAAGTTCAAATTAAAACATAGATGCAAATTGTGGAAGAGGAATGAATAGAAACCAGAAACTGATACATGACACTGAATATAAAAAGGGCAAATTTTGCTTCTGAAGCTTCATGTGGATGCTGAATCTGTGACTAAATAACTGTGACATATTTCTTCCATTATAATAACAATTTAATTCACATAGGTCAGGCCAGTCTCAAACTCCCTATTTAGTTGAAGGTGACCCTAAATCCCTGACCTTCTTGTTTCCACCTCCCTAATGCTGAGATTCGAAGTGTACATAACCACACTGGACTTTCTTCATTAATTATGATTTAACAGAAATATTTTGCATCAATTTGAGAAAGTTATTAAAATTTTGGTTGGTAGATTTATAGATATGTGACTATTTCAGTATATTCAAGTGCTTAGGTATGCTAACTAATTTGAAGGTTTTGTAAATGTCTTTTTAAGTATTTTTAGTTTATGTGTATGAGTGTATCACCTGCATGTGTGTAAGTGCCCAGTCCCCTGCACTGCCCTCAGAGGTCAGAAAAGGACATCAAATTCCCCTAGAACTTGATTTACTGACCATTGCTGTCAGCCATGCGGGTTCTAGAAATCAAACCCAGGTCCTCTGCAAGAGCAGCCAATGCTCCTAATTGCTGAGCCATCTCTCCAAATTCATAATTTGAGTTTTTAAAAGAAGCCCTAGAGATTCTTTGGTCAACAACATGGTGATTGTTGATAGTGTACTCAACAATTTTATCATTGGATTTAATGAAGATTTATAGGGAATAACATCTTATCATTTCAAAATCTTACGAGGCACATACAAAATTAATGGAGATAATTCACTAATGAAAATACAATGAAGTTTTAATAGAGCTGAGAAATTAAATGTGATCACATGGTTAAGGTGAAAACAGTATTGAAGTCAGCTCAGCTTCTCCATAGGAAATGGCGGGTGTTCTTGCATCTTTTGTGTAAGTCACATTTTCATTTGAGTCTATCGTGGAAAGGAGAGATATGATTAGAAATATATGCTAAAGTTCTGGTTTAAATAATCAAGTATCAGTTGGAAAATATTTATGTGAATGGTTCAAAGAAGGGAATTACATTCCATGCTTTTATATGTGCATTGTGAATATGAATCAGTTCTAACGAATAAACACAGAGACAAAGGCAGAAATAGCTGAAAGCTTGGATGAGACAGTTACAGGCAATAGAGCCAGACTCTGGCTGACATAAGCAAACAGCATGGGTTGGAAAGGTACCAGGAGCTCTTCAAACTGAAACGAATGCGGAAGCTCTTAGTAAGGACCTAGATTCCAGGATGCCTGGAGTCCAGTAGCAAAACCTGCAGTCACCATCTGATTAGCACACCAGTACTCAAGAGACTAAAACAAACACCCTAATTGCCTGTTCTATTGTTCTATCCTCGGTTTGCACTTCACATGATTTAAAGTCCTGGCATAGGGTGGACAATGGACACAGCACGTGGTTGTCTCTAGTCCAGGGGAGGAAACACCTGGAGAACAGTGCCTACTGCAGCCACTGAAGAGCATGTGTGGACCTCAGTGGCTTACAGCTGCATCATGGCTTCGGAGAACAAGAGCAGAGGAAAATCATTGTCTGTTAGAAAAGGGTAGTGAACACCAGGAGTCAGAGGAACAATGAAAGCTCTCCTCAAAAAAGACATTTCCACTATTCAAAACTACAGCAAAGTAGAAAGACATTCCCCATTTTTTTTCCCAAATGAGTAATTCAATCTTCCATCAAATTAATTCAGTTTAACCTCAAGGCTTGCTTGCTCCATGCACATGAACGTGATGATGAAGTTACCTGCTGCTAGATATCAAACAGCCCCAGAAGATTAACAGAAATATTTTGCATCAATTTGAGGAAGTACAGGTATAAAATATGAATTAAAATTTTGTTTGGTAGATTTACAGATATGTGACTATTTCAGTATGTTCAAGTGCTCAGGTATGTTAACTAATTGGGATAGACTATCAATTCTCTAGTTTATCTGTTGAAATACCCACATTTCCAGTTTCACTCGTCAATCACCTGATCATAGGAACACCCCTGGGAAGATTAGTTCACTTTAAGTTATACTAAATAGATGAACAGAATACCGAGTGTGCTAATGAAATAATGAACTTTTCCTGCCTGGAATTCTGCCTCCCAAGGCGGTGCTTCTGGACCCTGAGACAGACTTGCTCTCCGTAAGTCTGCCCGCTTTTCTAAAGAAGTCAAAAAAGCATTCTTTTCCCCTTTTTTCTTCGCGTCCCTTTCTAAGCACGCTTTCTCTAAGGCTTTTGGCTGCCCCAGCATCTTGTATTTCTCTTCTTTTTCTCTAAAGCTTCCCTTTTCTAGTCACGTGGCTGCCAGTCAGTCAGCCACCTACTCTAAACCTGCATGTCTTTATAGCTCTCTTTCCTTCTCCCTCCATTCTCCTCCTCCAAGCAGCTGCTGAGACACCAGCTTGCCTGCCTTGCATTAAATATCTGATTTTCTTAAGAGTCACGTCATTTTATTTTATAATGTTGGAAAATCATTTGTCCTCTAAAAAACTGAAAATTGTTTTTATAATAATGTGTTATGAGGGGTTCAGAGATGCTGCATAAAGAATATCGAATACCCATAATCACTTTAGAGGACATTTAAAGACTTTCTATGTATTCATGAATGACTAGTTCTGTGTGACCAAACACTGTGTGGACAGCCACCTTAACAACTGCAAGTTTTATGGGCCATTCAAACAAAGATCAAAACTCAATTTCTAAAAATAAAAATTGAATCAAATAGCATATCAGCATGTGTAAGGGAGAACTGTTGCAATTTCGAGCAGACTACTTAAAATATATATATTCTGTTTCCTAAATTGGACAAAGGAATTATCAAGGCAGCACAGGTTTTTAAATATTCGCCAGTCATGTCCTCCATGTTTGAATGCCATATTTAAGAGAAAACAATACTCAGTCATTCCTCTTTATGAGCTAGTTGTTTGTAGATTTTGGGATGTGCCTTTTTGTACATAAAAATCAAGAATAAATTGGTATCTCAAGTAAATTATATTATGCATTAATTTTCTGTGGTTATAATTTGGTTAACACATATGAGCAGAGTTCTTTCTCGAGTAAATGGAAGTATATGTGTTTTCATCTCAACTATGAAATATAACTAGAGTTTATTATTTATTCAGATTTAATAAGGATACTGGCTGTTTGCACTGTTGGTTTGCATTTTTGTTTTGAGTTTTTTGGGGGAGGATTGTTTTGTTTTGGGTAGGTGGAATTTAAGTCAGTGATTCCACTTTGGATAATACATCACAGACGCATTGTAATCAATTCTAAACCAGTAGCTTCAGGACATGTGTAATGGTTATTCTTTAATACTACAGATGGTCAAACAGCCTGTGGGAACAGTTCTGATGGGCATTCTGTGAAAGTTGTTTCTGTAAAAATGAATCCAACAGAACATGCTGGACCACTGCGGCATGAAGGGTTGATGTGAAAATTTCTCACATTTATGTCTGGCTTTCACTCTCTTTACTGATATTTTTATAAAGTAGACAATACATATCTATCTAACTCAAAGGGAATACATGTTTAAGGATACCTGCATTCACAATGAAATTTGATTATGAAACAGAGGACTCAGATCAACAATAAACACTGCACTGAATCTATCTCATTTGGAGAGATTTTTTTAATTGGTTCTAAATACATAAACATATCCTGCTTCAGTAACTCTGTGTACATTTAACTCCTGAAGCTATTGACAAATGACACAAGTGGGATTAATTAAATCAATAGATCAAAGAATTATGGCATATATATGAACCCTGTTCTAAACTCTAGGTGCTTCTCTTCAGAAGTGGCTAATCTCATTCACTCATCAATCTCTTAACAAAATCACCATCACAGCGTAGGTTAATATGGGTAACATTGAAATATTTAATATGATCAGTGCTCAATCTTATACATTTGTCTTATACATGATAAGACAAATTATGGTTTAAAGATACAAAAACCGCTCGGATCTGCAATAGAATTAGCTCCAGTACAGAACTGGTGTGTGTGTGTGTGTGTGTGTGTGTGTGGTGTGTGTGTGTGTGTGTGGTGTGTGTGGTGTGTGTGTGTGTGTGTGTAGTGCATATGTAAGTCAGGAGTAGGTTCTTGCTTCTGTCTTGTTTGAGGCAGGGTCTCTTACTATTTGCAGCTGTATACTTCAAGCTAGCTGGTCAGCAGCCCTCTTCACCCGTCATTTCATTGGAAGGGCACCAGGATTACCAGTGTTTACTACTGCATCATCTTTATGAAGGTCCCAGGGATTTGATCTCAGGATGTCAGATTTATACAACAAGCACTTTTATCCATGGAGCCATCACCAGAGCCCCAGAAAGACTCATAAAAATGGCACATGAGAATAAATATTATCAGTATTGTATCCACTTCTGAATCTAGAGACTTTCATATCCTGATTCGCACAAACAGTCCTTGCTAATGCATGGAACAGATCCTGGGTCTGAGGAACTGAAGCTGGCATCAATTAAAGATCTGCATTTCAACTTTTTAAAGAACCAGTTCAGAGTATCATAGAAAACCTGGTGGTATTTCTCTGGAGCTATTATGTGCTTATAAATGGAAAATAGTTTAAAAACAGGGAATACAGCCAGACTTAAAAGTGCTTCTGATTCTGCCCAAATAAACAACCAGAAAGACCACACATGCTTTCTCCCTGTTGTAGGCCTTGGCTTTTTTGTCTAAACTCAACTGTTATTCAGGTGTGGTAAAATTTCACTAAGCCAATTACTGTTTATCCTAAAATAATAATTAGGGAAACTTCTTATCTTTAAATCAAATTGAAACCCCAATAAAAATATTAGATCATATACACTTACCTAACCTGTACTATTTCTTTTTAACAGCCTTGGTTTAGGTGAGGACTTTTTCTAAAACTGATAAAATATTTCACAGCATATTTCATGGAACTTGGGATTGTAACTTAGACAGCAATGACTAAGTTATAAATTTAGCATTAGAATGCCTTTCTCTACATTTGGCATAGAGATATCTATGGACTAAGTAAACTATATTAATACAATATTTTCTCTTCCATGGAGTTTGTGTGAGATCCCAAAGAGTCATATGATTTTTATGAAAGGTATTAATATCATCATCTTTACTTACTACATTTTATAGGATGTTTCCCCTGAATTAAAATCCAGAAATGTCACTGAGATTCCTCTGATTTCTAGAACACCTGTCACATATGACCTCAGGATACTACTCTATATCTGCCTACTTTATCCCATGATCAATGTAAGAAAAGTTTGCATATGGAGAAGAATCTTCTTTATTGAAGTAAATACAGCTAGATATAATATGTGTACCTCTAATACCTGCATCTGGGAGGTTGGGAAAGAGAATACTAAGAACTAGGACACCCAGGCTCTAAAGAGAGATCTTGTTTTGTTTTAAAGGACATTATTAAACTCAGTATATACACAATTTTAATCTGAAGTCATTCTAGCCTGATTTGGGGAAAGTAATGGATAAATAAACTTTCCCACCCAGCTGAGAAAGGCAGCAATGCTTTCCTTCCTATCTGAGCATCAAAATCTCCTGGAAGTACTTATAGACAAAACTATAAGACTGATCATAAGGGTTCATATTATTTACTCCCCATCAAAGGTTTCTGATAACCAGCCAGGTTTAAATGCCAGCAGAGTATAAGTCCTAAGAAACCCATATGAGTGTGGAATTATGAAGGGTATGAGGTCTTCATTCTTATTTCAACATTATTCGCATTTCAAAACAGCATTTAAAATGAAATGAAATGAATCATCTCCTTAGGAGAGATGGCAAATGGAAAACTACTTGCTTCAAGAGGATGCTAGTTATTTTTTAAGTGCCTTCAAATTTTCAAAGGGCAGAGACAAATGGAGGTGGATAAGATTTGTTATATTAAAGGAATTCAATGTGAGCCATTGTGCTTAACTTCAGGATGGAACAAGGCTTGCATCTGATTCACTTTATAAGATAACACTTAGAAAATGCTATGTTGAGAAATAGTGTTCTCCAAAACGGCCACTGTCTATGCGTGTTCCTACTTGAATGTCACATAGAAGACTCAGTATCAAAATATGGCCCTACTTTCTGATTCTTGAGGCATGCGATGGTTAGTATAGTCAGCTTGGCAGTAGATTACATGATCTACTAGGCATGCATGTTGCGGATTTTCTTGGTATGTTAAATGATGTTGAAGTATTAGTCTTGATTGTCAGTTGAATTATTAACTGAGGAGATGACCCTAGACTGTATCTAACAGAAAAAAGAAGGTTATTACTAGCATGAAAGCATGCATTCCTCTCTTTTGACTTCAGATATAAGGTGGCCAGATGCTTCAAACTCCTGCTGCATTGACTTTCCCACCATAGACCATATCTTGAACTATGAGCTAAAATAAATCCTTTCTCCTTTAGGTTGCTTTTCTCAGAGAATTTCATCATAGCAGAAAAAGAAACTAAGACTAGGTCCTAAGTAATTGATTTCCAGTCTTACTGATTCCAAAGCATGGGCACTTTTTTCTTAACATCAATTTACCTTCTAAAATCCTTTGGAGGATATATCTAGAAACTAATCATTCCTAATATTTGATGCTGAAACTGGCATCACAGGGGGAATCATCGAAGTCTAGCATATTTCTTGCTTCCCTTTGATAAAATCAGGTTCCTCTGAGCAGTTTCAAAGTCAAGATGAGCAGGTACTGGTAACATTAATAAGGCACTTGGCTCAGGGGTTAAATTTAATGGATTCCAAAACTAGCACATCAAATATGTTTACCCACTATTTAAAAAATCAACAATAATACAAAGAGATCTTTATAATACCTTATATTACAAATAATACTAGTAATATTTTATATTACAAAAAACATATTAATATTTAAATGAAACCAGGACCACTATTAATGATTTTTCCTTTCTGATTTACATTGGACTTGATAAATAATATTATTGGTCTTTTTCAGTAGGTGATGAGTTTTGCTCTTGACCCTTTGTTTTTTGTCTTCACTTAAATGTTACATTCAAAATAAGTGCCTTCCTCATGCCTCAGTGCTGGATTCAAGTCATGCAGCAATAAGCAAAATAAAAGTGTTAACAGTTACCCTAAGTTTATATATTAACAAATATAGATATGATACATACCATCTATATCCTATTTAAAGACCCAATAGCCTACTAAGCTTCATTCCTGAAACCAGTTTCTTCCCAATTGAGAATGAACTAAGATTTTTAACATATAACTTTAAAAATTTATCTAAAAAATAAAGACCTGTTTATAGACACAGGTTTTGTACTGGATCATCAATTGCCTTTGGTTGGAGAAAAAGAAGGATAAGATTTCTGAAAGTTCACTGTGTATTGAGACAGTATATTCAGAGGCAGTCAGGTGACTATGGAAGGAACACTGCTCCTTTGTTTCAAGTCCTAAAGTGCATGTTCTTGCTCACGAACTCGACTTCAAAGACTCAGCATTTGTTATTGGCTAGATTTCATCTTGACAAACAAAAGCTTCGGTATAGGATGAAGTTGCTACTGCGAACTAGTTAGGTAGGAAACTAACTATGCGTGCATGTTAGGGATTAGAGGACATATTTCTAACATTTCCTTCCTTATTGAAATAAATTGTTTAAAGTTACAGTGAACTTAAGGATTCAGAGGTAGAATTTCATAAGAACCAGAATTTTGAAAGTTCTGACCTAGAAAGATACTTCTAACCAAGTGCTACAAGACAAAAGTGTGTGGCAGGCAGATGCTAATAACAGTAGCAGACTATGCTCGGATTTCTTCCTGTGCTACTCCACTTACTTGTTTTCACTAGTGAACACAATACTTTCTTCTCTTCTTATATCTGGAGAATTCACCTACAGTCCATTTACTTCTAATGACATTTACCATCCAAAACTCTTCTGTGAGGGTTTTTTTAGTTATTAAATGTAAAGATAGTGTTCTTATCTTCGTTTTTTAAATTTATGAATATATGTGTGTATTACTGTGCATGTATGTGTGTATGTTTGCTTGTCTGTATATATACCGCATGTGTGTGGTACCTGCATAAGCCAGAAGAGGACATCAGCTTCCCTAGAACCAGAGTTACAGGTGATCGTGAGCCTCCTGATATGGGTGCTAGGAACCAAATTCAGGTCCTCTGTGTGAGCAGCAAGTGTCCTTAACTTCTGAGCCATCTCTCCAGCCCATATAGTATTTTTAAAAGCCTCCATTTCTACTCTGGTAGAAGCAGACGGTTATCCACACAGCTCTACAATCTCTAATTCCAGTTTTGTACTTGTGACCTTGTGACATGTCTTTCACTGGGTTTCTGAGTTAGGCTGACATTAAAGGAGAACTCTCTGCTCAGCAGATGGCTCTGTGAGTAAAGCATTTGATGTACATTTGTGAGAATATGAGTTTGCATCCCCAGACCCATTAAAATCTGTGTATTGCCCATGTCTATAACATCAGAACTTTTTGGTAGGATGTGTGAAGAAAACAGAAGCTTCCACGGAAGCTCACAGGTGAACAAGCCCAAAGCCCAATATGTGGAGAATAAAAGAGCAAGAGACATTGTCTAAAACAAGATGGAAGGGAAGGCCCCAAACGAGAGGCTTTCCTTTGATCTCTGTACATATGTCTGTCTACACACACACACATACATACACACACACACACACACACATACAAAGAGAGAGAGAGACAGAGAGAGAGAGAGAGAGAGTAAAGACAGAAAGAAGGAAAAGTCTACTTATTCACTTAGTCCAAATGTAGCAAGAGATGTGTGCATCCCCACATACTATATGGTATCAAGGAGGCAGATAAGGGAGGCAGATGTGTGCCTTCCCACTGTATCCCATAGGAATTATGGCTTGGATTTGCACTTCCACTGAAGGACAGGACATGGCATTCTCCTGTTTTTTTCTTCACCCACACTCATGGACCATAACCTCATACAATGTCAGTAGAAGCTTCTATGAATCCAAGCAGACATTTATTTTCTATGGCTGGGCACAAAAAGAACACCAGTAATTAATTTTGGAAAGCTCCTG
The DNA here is from genome assembly GCA_035773235.1 of Eospalax fontanierii. Taxonomy (NCBI): domain Eukaryota; kingdom Metazoa; phylum Chordata; class Mammalia; order Rodentia; family Spalacidae; genus Eospalax; species Eospalax fontanierii. The sequence continues at coordinate 64,495,759 of CM069536.1, forward strand.
CTCTTTACATTAGAATGAGACAAAGGCATACAGAAGGAGACAGTCTTCTGCCCTTCGATCCCAGCACTGAAGCTAACTTGCCATCCGACGGTAGATGAATCATTTCACTTCCATGCTCTCTGTTTGTTCCGTGTACCTGCTAAGTGGCTGAGAGTAGTAAAGAATTTATCTTCATCATGTTTTCTTGTTCTGGAGTACAAAGTTTCTTAATGCCATTCCATTTGAGATTTATTGTTTTCATATGTTGGAAAAATACTGAACATTTTGGTACTAATTCATTAGGGGCTGGTTTGGAGCAGACATTCAGATTCTTGTAGAATGAACATTTTGGAGGAGTCTAGTTTCTTATGAGTATTATGTTTTGATTATGATGCAGACTAGAGAGTGATACCCTGAATTCCTCTTGGACCCAGTACTTTATGATACAATGTGCATTCCATTGTACCTTATATTTCTTAGTGTTGGAGAAGCAAAATATTGATTACCAGTTTAATTTTGTCTTGACATTTAAAGATATGTCAATAAAGAGCTAATTGAAATATTTATAAAGTAGTTCAATATATTTAGGAACCATATGTTTTGATCATGATTTCTGCAACTTTTGTTTGATGGCCAGGAGACTTGGCCAAGTTTTCCTTTGATAATCAGTCAGCATGTATTTTTAAGAACACTCTTACAAACCCCATAGCACTCTTTGCTTTGTAAATTTTTTATCCTTCTGAACATTTGCCCATAAAGTCAGTCAGTAGGTCAGAAAGAACCATTTTTTTCCCAATAGGCTTCCTTTTTACAGTTAATCAGCTTTCTATAATGTCTAGTCACCAAATTGGCGGGAATTTACCACTAGGATTTCCATTTCTACCCCATCACGATTGTTCACTAAGATCCCTTCAGCACTCGTGCCATTGTTACTGAAAAATTAGTCATCTTCATATGGATGTTCCATTTGTTCTACCATTTTTCATCATCCAACTCCCACAAGATAGGAACAGGCATGGTGACCACTTATATAGATGTCTACAAAAACCCCTGGCTGAGCTTATTGGTCCTCTGTTTTCTTTCATATCATTGCTGGCCCAGCAGAAATAGGAGTCCTATAAACTGTCACTGTGACTTCAAAGCTTTACATGAGTTGGTCTCAATTTCCTGTGCCTTAACACTTAACATTCCATTTCCAATTTGTCTTTATTTACACTGCTCGAATCTCATTGTCTTTCTGTCACTCCTCAGAACTGCAATAAAATGTACTTGTTTCTGAACATTCTGTACCCGCTGGTCTTTCTAGGGACATGCATTTCATTCACGTTGGTATCTCATACTTCCTATGGGGATTTACTGAATAGCCACCCCGTCAGTCAACTGTTATCTGGATAATCTATACCCTTTCTCTCATCCACCACTGGCATTTCTTTTTTGATCATCAACATGTTTATTGTGTTTCTGTGAATTTCAATTTTTTATCATATTTAGATCTCCTTCACTGTCTTGTATTCCCCATTATTAATCCCCACCCAATTTCACTCACACACATGTATACACACACACACAGACATACACACCACACAAGTAAAGACATATAGAGTAAAATTTGTGTTCCTCAATGTCCTTTGGTGTAGATTCATCCACTGGAGTCTGGTTAACCTAACAAGAGTAACATCCTTAAAAGAGACTAACTTATCCTTGCCAGCAGCCATCACTTTATAATAGTTTCTCAGGCAGGGTTGGGGTTTCTTACCTACTTACCCACATTTATGCTGGAATTTTGTTTATGATACTTGTGAATTCTGTCACCACTGCTATGAATGCATATGAGCACCTTCCCAACCTCGAGGAAAAGGTGGAAACGTCTGTTTCCTAGTGGTATTCTAACAGCTCGGACTCTTACAAATTTTCTTGCCACTACTGCACCAGAGGTCATATATTACCAGGTTAGTTGTAGTTGAAGCATGCAGGATGCACAGCTGGGTAAGTTTAAGGGTTATTTTTATCTTCGGGTAGCATGTATAACCCCTTCTAGCACTAAGAAAGCTAGCCAGTAAAGATGGAGCTTTGATGTCAGCACAATCTTGATTTTTCCTGTTTTTTTCTACTGCTCATGAATGCAGTGTCTTCAGAAACAGTGTCTTACCATAGAGCTCTGATGGGTAAACAAGAGCAGGAACAATGACCAGTATTGTTTGAGGGTCTATGGGACTTCTGGTCAACATGTTCAAAAAAGCTAATGGTCTTTTACTTAGTGAGGCTATGGTATCTAGTATGGGTAATGTTCCATTTTAAAATGTAACTCTTTTCTACTCTGTTATTCCCTTTGTCTTTTATATTTCTACATTCGATTTCCCTTCCAATGAAGTCACACTCAATGCCATTTATTTATTTCCTGGCATCCAGGTATGAGAAAGAACATGTGATGTTTGTCTTCTGAGTTTGAGTTTTTCCAAATCAGGATGACTGTTCTCGGTTCCATTAATTTACCAGCAAATTTCATAATCAAATTTTTGCCAGTTGAATAATATTCCTACATATAATGTATCATACTTTCATTATCAGTTCATCAGTTGACAGACATCTAGGTTATTTCTATTTCCTTGCTATTGTGAAAAGGGCAGCAATTAAAATGGATGAAGTATCTGAGTAGTATGGTATAGAAATTTGGGGGTATATGCCCAAGGGAGGTATGGTTGGGTCGTATGGTAGATCAAAGAGCCCCATCATTTGAGAGAAGAGTCACTTTACAGAATGGGAAAAATTCTTAACTGACTGTACATCTGACAGAGGGTTAATATCTATAAAATACAAAGAATTAAAAAAAAACTAAACATAAAGAACAGAACAATTTAAAAATTGGGGCAAGGGCCAAGTGTAGTGCTGCATGAATTTAGTTCTAGCTCTCAAGTGTCAGAGGCAGGTGGATCTCTGTGAGATCAAGGCCAGCCTGCTCTCTAGTATAGCAAGGTCCAGGACATCTGTGGCTATAGGGAAACTTGTCTCAAAAAGACACCTACACCAGAAATAAATAAATAAATAAATAAATAAATAAATAAATAAATAAATAAAAAAAATGGGGCAAGGAGATGAACAAAGAATTCTCAAAAGATGAAATGAAAATGGCTGAGAACTAGTTAAGTAAATATTCAACATCATTAGTTGTCAGGGAAACTCAAATTAAAGTCATCTTGAGATTTCCTTTTACCCTACTCAGAATGACTCTAATCTAAAGCAAACAAACAACAACAACAAAAAAAATACAAGTAAGGACTAAGCCTGGGGAGGATACGGGAAAGGGGAACACTTATCCACTGTGGAGAGCAAACTGTTGAAGCCACTGTGAAAACCAGTGTGGAGATGCACAGTTAACATTTCTTATCCATTTCTTTGCTTTCTTCTTCATGCTTAGACTATCCAATAAATACCTCGTCTGTTCCGTATATTTTAATGTACCTATTTTGATAATACAATCCTCCTACATCAATACCACTGAAGTCCCTCCCATTACTATAGGGGTAGGCTTCTGGTTCCTTTAATAGGGACCCAGACCTCCACAGACTACCTGAAAAAGCCTGAATGCAGCCTGTGCCTAGCAACCTTCCCAAATTATGCTGTGCCTGCTAGCTAGAGGGGGCCAAACCTTAAGAGAGAGCATCTGATCTTTGCTGACTCATGCCTCAAAGTGAACTCTGAGAAGCTAGACTAGAGCCGTCTGGTCCCTGCAGTATAAAATCAAAAGAGAGAACATGAAGCCTTGACCAACCAGTTTCATACCCAATAAGAAAACAACCAAGTCACATCAAGTATACAAAGAGAATCGACTTCAACAAAGGAAGACTTGAATAACACATCAGTGTTATAAACAACAAAAGAAATCCACATAACAAGATAACAATGAGGAAACAATAATATGAAAAACCAAAATAATATAGCCTCATCAATCATCATCAATCCTACAGAAGAGTTCTACAACAAAAACCCCATAGAGATAACACAGTGCAGTTTAAAGAACAATCATAAACATGACCAAAGAATTCAATGAATTTAAAGAACAGACAAATAAACAAATCAAAGAACTAAAAGAAGATAGGGATAAGCTTCTGACTGAATTCACAAACAGAGATAAAAATACTGAAGAAAACCCAGCCTGAAATGAAGAAGGAAGTGAAAAATTATGCAAGTCAATTTGAAATGACAGGAGAAAGCCTCACCAATAGACTGAATGAAATGGAAAACAGAATATCAATATTGGAAGCTCAAGAATTGGAGCACTAAAGCTGAGGTTATAATTAAAAAAAAAACAACCATGGAAATGGAATAAGCAGGAAATGTGGTATACCACAAAAAGATCAAATTTATTACATATCATAGGCACAGAGGAAGAAGAATCTCAAGATAATGTTGTAAGAAAATTGTAGAAGAAAATTTCCCCAAATTAAGGAAAGATATGCCCATACAAATACAAGAAGCACATAGAACACCAAATAGACAGGACCAGAAAAGAAACTCCCCACATCATAGCATAGTAAAAACACTAAGTGTGCAAAAAAAAAGAAAGAGAGAATAACGGAAGCTACAAAAGAAAAAACACACATCACATATAAAGGAAAACGCATTAAAATTACAGCTGAGATTTCCATGCAAACTACCAAAGCCAGGAGAGCCTGGACCAAAGTATTCCCAGTTCCTCATGATGATAGAAGCCAACCTAGAATACTTTACCCAGAAAATAAAATGTCTGTTACAGTTGAAAGTAAAAGAAAAATCTTCTATGACATGAATAGGCTCAAAGAATTCCTATCCAGAAAACCAGCCCTTCAGAGAATACTTGAAGCAATACAAAGAGCTAAAGAAAGGAACAACTATACCCAAGGGGCAGCAGAAAGAAAATAAATGAAAGCATAACTGTGGAACCACAAAGACAATGAATGCCAACAGAACTTAAAATGATGGGAAGCAAAACACATATTTCAAGAATAACTTTAAATATCAATGGACTGAACCCCCAGTCAAAATAGTTGAGTGGATGAAGAAACAAAATTCATCATTTTTTTGTCTGCAAGAAACAGCCTTCAAGGACAGGCGCCACCTTAACGTGAAAGAATGGGAAAAAAGTATCCCAAGCAAATGGAACAAAGAAAGAAGCAGGAGCTGCCATTCTCATATCTTACAGAAATATACTTCAAACTAAAACTAATCAGAAAAGATAAAGAGAGTCAATTCATTCTGATCAAAGGAACAATTAGCCAAAAATATGTAACAATCATGGACATATATGCACCAAACTCTGATGCATTCAACTTCATGAAAATAATACTTTGGGACTTTGAACTCATATTAACTCCAATTTGTTAATAGTAAGGCATTAAAAAGACATCCACCAAATATTCCACCCAATTATCAAAAAGTACACATTCTATTCACCAGTAGCATGCAAAGCACCTTCCAGCACTATGAAAGCTAGTCAGTGTGTATCAAATGTCTAGAAATATATCTGACATATAACAAGTAACTTTAAAAAAAAAAATGAAGAGTTTGTGTTTTAGTGGATTTGGTAGGAAAAGGGATTGCTAGATTTACTTGCAAGTAGTCTTGACCTAACTAAAGAGGAACTAAATAGGCACAGAATATGGTCTAATGGTAGAGAGAAAGTGAAAGGACCAGAGAATTCCAGCCATTCATGCTCATTAAATCTGAGTAGAAGAGACTGAGCTTCAATCACATAAAACTTTGCCAAAAGTAATTAAGACTGATTGAGATTTTCTTTGTGAAATGCACAAAAATTCAATAAAAATTAATTTTAAAAAACCCTGCCCCATTCCACAATGCCTAGAAAATATACCTGCTGTGACCAGGGCACCTAAGTACTATGGATCTGGACTCTTAGGATCTCTTTTCTGGTTCAGTTAATTTTACCGAGTTGCTAACAGAGGAGCGTATAGGTGAATTAGAGAGCTCCTACACCTTTAAAGTACATGCATGTGCCCAAAACCTCCACCCGCCACAGAAAACTCCCAAGCTCATCTATCAGAAAGCTCACTTTCTCCTGGAAGTTCGGGATTTCCTGGAATTTTCATTACACAGGCACGGTTATTTACCACACCGGCCATTGCTGATCAACTCAACTTTCTAACCCTCTTCTAGAGAGGAGTTCTGGAAGTAGTTACTAGAAGTTCATACCCCATAAAGACATGATTGGTTCTGCTGGCAACCAGGTTCCATCACCTCATCCACAGAGTCTCCAGGAAGTCCATTATTCAGAAGTTGCCTATTACTCAAGAAATTCCAAGATTTTTTGAAGCAGTGTCAGTACCCAAGCTCAGGGGACAAACAACAGGACAAAGCACTGCATCCTAGCACTGATATGCCAGGTACTAGAAAGGAGAACAGGCATGAAAACAGAATCATCTTGTAATGTATTTGTTTTTAGGAAATGACAAAGGTTTTAAAATGAGGTAGATACCAGGGACTGTGGGCAAATACTGACACACATACATCATACATCTCTTATTATTCGACTGTGTTTGTGTAGGATTAGGAGATGAGGGATAGGATTTAGGTCATTGTGAATAGCTTTGTTTGACTACAGGAAACAAAAATCAGGTAAATGAAAACCTGAGACCTCATCAATGAATCTTGCTCAGACAGAAGGCAGAGAAGGGTGAATTTGTCCTACATTTAATAGACTGAGAAAGACAATGGATGCATATCATAAACATGGTGTGAGAGAATAATCTCAATGTATAAAAAAACTTTAAAAGGTTTTAATCAAGGGGAAAAAGGAAGCATTAGTCTCTGGGATGAGAGAGTTATAAGATATGTCTTGGTGAAATGAGAACCCAGCTCCTACCTGGTGGAACTCAATATCTGCTGCCAAGAAATTAAAGCCAGCAGAATATGACTTCTAAGACAGGCTTGGGAACTGCCTCATAGCTCCAAAGGCAATGACTCACGCAGTTGTGAGTTTTATGCATAACATTGGGAATAAGCTATCCTGTTCCATAATTGTATCCTACATTTATATGATAAAGGAGTTTATTTTAACCTTTATACATGTGCTCTGATTTGGGCAAAAATCAAAGAAAAGAGCTGAAAATATTTAACTTAATCATACCCAAAGTATTTATTTTATCTACATTAATGTCTGAAAGCAAGAGAAAAAAAACCTGTGAATTAATTCAATTTTCCAAGATTGTTTTAAAACCACTGTCATATATCCAGGAGTGTTCTGTACACCAGTATCTTTCTTTCATAATATTCCTGGAAATTTCATTGGTAATCAGAGGCTTCCAAAAATGATAAATGCCAGATTTGGTATGATGAAAATCACCCTATGCTCAGATAAAGTTAAAATCTTAGACAAAAAAACTGTAATCTTAAAGTTCTGGAACTCTGTAAATATAGAAAAAACATGGAAAAGTAGATGTTTCCTCTAGGTTACATGATAGTGATTTTAATTATAAATCAGGAGGCTGTGAGGGAATTCTAGGTTTATAAGAATAAGGACAAAATGAAACAGAGCCTGAATTGAACTGGATCTGGAGGAAGGACTGTGACAAGACATCTTTCTTTGAGGCTTATAGACTTTTTTGGGTGTATCCTTAAGGACCAGGATACAAGTTGAAACTCTAATTCAGGTAAGATGGAAATTAAAACAAACTCATAAAAAGACTTCCATCAGGCTTTTATATTGAAGAACAGAGAAATCAATTTTAAGTTCTTGGTATGTAATGAATGGCTTATGGATACATTTGCCAAAGAGAGAGAGAGAGAGAGAGAGAGAGAGAGAGAGAGAGAGAGAGAGAGAGAGAGAGAGATTTAACTATCCATCTCAATACTGATGAGACAGAAGTGTGAATTTTTTAAATCTTTGAAAACTACATTATCCACTTGTAAAATTAAATTTTATGATTGAGCAATTAGAAATGACTAGTCACTAACAACCAGGGCCCTATCATCTTTTTCAAATAACACTTTGATCACTAGTACTTTAAAAACTACTGTGACTGCTGGGGCAGTGTCTGGGTGGGTAAGAGTGCCTACTGCACAAGCAGAAAGAGTTCAAAATTCCCAGTACCATAGTAAAAAGCCAAGTGTGATCTTTCACATACCTGTAGCCTCAGGTCTATAAAGGGTAAAGAGAGGAAGGCTTCTGGAGCTTGCTGACTGCCAGGTTCACCCAGCATAAGCATACACACATTCACATTATTGCGCATGATACTATTTAGGATTTTCTGAGATCTTATGGTAAGAATTTTAAATATATACATTACAATGTTTACTTTAGATATGGGAAAACTGAGACTCATGAAAATGTATTGTCTGAAGACATTCAACTTACAAGCTATCATGCTGTGGCTCTAAACCTTATATTAAAGTTAGTTCATTACCAATGTTGTCTATATCTGCGGAATGTGTGCTATGCTTCTATGGATGGTGTGTTGTTAACTTTTCTCATTGATGTGACAAAAAACTGAACAAAAACAAGCAAAAAAGGAAGCATTTATTGTGACTCAGAGCTTGAAGATGTCTTTTGCCTTGTTGGGAAAGTCATGACGGAAGGAAGGCAATTACAGCAGCTGGTTATGTTGCTTCAACAGTTAGGAAGCAGAGAGCAATGAATGCCAGTACTCAGGTCTCTTTTCTCTTTATTCAGTCCAGTCCTCCAGCTCATGGAATGGTGCCATGCACATTAATGTTAAGCCTTCCCACCACAATTAACCCAATGTATAAATTCACAGACATATTCAGAGGTTTGTGTATCAAGTATTTTAACATTCTGGCAAGTTGACAATAAGCTTTAATCATCACAGATCAGGCTGAACCATATCTGTGGACTGTTCTTTTCTTAAAAAAAAACCCTCACTGCATCCCCACCCAAGACCTGTTGCATCAGAATTTCTGGTTCTGAAGACATTGCATTGTGATGATTTCTCAAAGTTCTGAACATAGTGGTTATGTGCAGCCTATGCTTCTGTTCCCATCACCTTTTAAGAATAAGACATTACACTACTAGGGCATCACTAGGCATCCTTGTGCCTATTTTTCAGGTAAGAAAAAAACAGAGATTATATCTTTTGTCTAAAGTCACATAATAAATACATGGAAAGATTTAAAAGCAGTCTGATGGCTTCCAAAGTTAAGGAGTAATTTACAGCCACTAAAATGCTTCATTTCAAAGAAAATTTGTATGTGTCTATGAATATTAATAATCCTTCAAATTATTTAAATGACAAACATAAAAATAATCTGTTGTAAAAATTTCAAAACTGTTAGTCAAAAAGGATGTATGTGCCAAGCATTATTATAATTAATCTAATTATCAAACTGAGTTATAGTACATTGCATTATTTTATTCCTGAATATTCCATTACCAAAATCTATGGTATAATTATTCCAGCTCTACTGGAAATACCCTAAAGGGCCCAAATAAAACAATATCCTTCTACAAAAATAAGAAATTGGATTCTGTTTTATTTTGTAAAGGCTATTGATTGTTTACCAGTAAAATGTTTTCTCATTTATTTTATCTTTTTAGGTGCAAATTCTAGGCATTTAATTTTTTATGGCTCAGAGACTAGGGAAATAGCAGTAGGCTAACTTTTTGCCTGGGTCAAATAAAGCCTCTTTTCAATCAGGCAATATAAATTTCAGTTGTCCTGTTAGAGCCATTAAGAGAAAGGATGTGAATCAAGGTTATAAAGTTAAGTATTGTTTCCCATCATCCTTGAAAATGCATGATGCATCTCATTGCCATATGAAGAAAGGCCATGATCCAAGAAAGAGCAGTGTCACACTGATACCCACTTGGTTCCTCCAATTCGTGGTCAGGAACCACTCAGCTTCTTACCATAAATTCAGTGGTACTTTTTTCCAAAGTTGGTGAGACTCTGTTGATAGAAAGGATAGATTAAACAAAGTTCAGGTAGCCAGAGAGAATGCCTGTAGATTGAAAGGATGGACTTTGATGTTCCCTGTAGTTTCTGGCTTTTCAAACTCTGAGAAACTGAAAGTCTGGTTGCTTTCAATTCAGTGCTTCATCCATATTAAAACAAAATAAAACTCTGGAAGTGTGGGTTTGTATTGAATGTCTAGAGGAAAGTTTAATATAAGTGTGATCTAGGGGCTGAAGAGATGATTCAGTGGTTAAGAACACTGGGTGCTCTTGCAAGAGGACCTAGGCTCAGTTCCCAGCACCCACATGGTGACTAACAACCATCCATAACTCCAGTTCCAGGGGATCTGAAGACATCTTTGGTCCTTTGTGGACACTGAATAACATGTGTACAATTGTACACATGCAGGCAATATACTTGTATACATAAACTAAAAATAGAATAAAATATCAAAAGAAGAGTGATCTATACTCGGAGACTTGGCAAAATGCTGAATGATTTATTTTCATTAGTAACTACTGATAAAAACTACTTTGAGTTTAGGACTTCTCCTAGTTCTTATATGTATAAACTCGGGGAATTCATTAAGATATATACTGAATGTGAGGACTGGTATTAATTGTCAAGTGGCCAAGAATCATCTAGGAGACAAGCTCTTGGCTTAATTGTGAGGGATAATTTAGATTGTTCTAGCCTATGATCAAGCCTATGGAGGATTATCTCAATTGTGTTCATGAATGTGGGAAGATCCATCTTAATTTTGTGCAGGGGAATTCCCTGGGAAGGAGACAGTGGACTTTTTAAGTGGGGAAAATTAGCTGAGCATTATTATGCATCGCCCTACCCTGTTTCGGATTGTGTGTGTGTGTGGTTTGAGAAGCTGCCTCAAGCACCTGTGTTCTGGGTTCCCATGCTATGATGGACTGTGTACTCTTCAACTATGAGACAAAATAAACCACTTTTCCACTGAGTTACTTTTGTTAGAGTATCAAAGTAACAGGAAAGAATAGAGTAGGGCACTGCCCCCAAATCTTAGTCCCCTGCATAGCAGGCACTCTGAATACTGGATCCTTGATGGTTACATCAAAGTGCATCTTTACAACATATAATTCAAGTATTCTAATAGGTATTTTATCCAATTATTTTGACATTTATCTATTTATTTGCTCAGGGTGTGTGTGTGTGTGTGTGTGTGCATGCACACACATACTTGTGTGTCATAGTGTACAAGTGGAGGTCAGAGCCCAACCTGCAGGATTTAGTTCTCTTGCTTTACTGTGTGGATCAGAACTGCTTGAATTCAGTTCTATGTAAATTATCTAGCACCTTTACCCTCTGAACTGACACGATAACCCTATGCACTTACTACAGATGATTCTTTCACGGATGTACATATAACTGGGAAAAGTGATAATAACAAGTTGAACACAGATCTCAGATTGTGTATGCTTAATAATCAACGTGAAACCCTTCTTAACTGGCCAGCTCAAGCTATATATATATATATATATATATATATATATATATATATATTTAAATATATCGTCAATCAATGCAGTAACTATATGAATGGAATTTTCCCTATTCTGGAAGTTCAGCTCTGTACAGAAGTAGATGTTTTCTCAACATGATAAGTCAACATCCTAGCAACATCTAGTTAATTAAGCCCGTGTTGCCAGGTCTGGGAGTCAAAACAACTGTGGTCTGGTCTTCAAGAAACAATTCAATCAGTCGTTCTTCATAAGCAGCCTGCAAAGCACAGAATCATAATGAGCAGGACTTACCATCTGCACAGTGAAAAGCTAGGCAGTCCCAGCCTCTGAACAGTGGCAGGAGATCGCCAGAGAACATTTGTCCATGAGAGAAACACTGTCTTTGATTTACCTGTCTGTATCTTGAAAGCAAAGAAAACATGCCAGCAAAACAAGGATCACAAAGCTAATACTTGGCTTAAAAGTTTGGAAAGATACTATCTAGCACTGTAAACCACACATTGTGCTAGACAGGCATTAGTTTGAACACACGTTATCTGATTTTTCAGATGCACCCTAAACCATTAGTAGTCCAATAATTAATAAACATGACCCCAGCTTCTGAAAATTTCACTATTTTAGAAATAGAACTGTAAACGTACCATTAAAATAGAACTGCCAAGATAGATTATGTCTGAACCACTACAGTTGAACAAAGGTAAAAAGGATAAACAGGAGGCCAGAGGCACCCTTAGATAATAACTGAGAATGAGATTCCTTGTTCTTTTATTAAAATCCCAAAAGGGCATTCCCATGAGAGAGACTGACTGCACTTGCTAATAAGGGGATGAAGGAGAAGGTGAAAGGGCATTGTTGGAAAACTTGTGAAGTATCAAGGGAAAATGCTTCTCTGGTTACCCATTCATATGCGTGCATGGCATATTTATTGCTGGCAATTTAACATATGAAAACATAATATTTCTTGGATAAGATTTAAGACCTTTAAAGAAATGCAAATAATGTATCAAACTTGATTTAAAAATTTGAAATTGCTTTCTTCCCTGTGTAGATGAAATTTACAAACCGGAAAGCTAAGCATAACCACAGCTATTTGGACCTCACTTACTCATAGGAATCTGACCTTCTCTCCAAAGAGAATGGCTTTGGATGCAGTAGTCCTGGAAGCTACATGCTCAGGGGTTCTTTCACTGGGAAATGAGAAAATCAACATCAAAAAAATAAAGGCGGATATAAAAGAGTTCATGTGCCCAACACAGAATGCCAAGTGTGAATCTCATCACAGACATTCAGACATGAGGGCCTGGTGAGGGGAGGGAAGGGAGAGCAATTTGCAGAGCAAGAAAGAGGCCTGTAGAAGACAGTGCAACACCTAAGTGAAAACTAGAAAGTCACCTGGGACACAGGGACAAACAAATAGATTAAGCACTCACTTAAACTGATTGCATTGTGTAGATGAAAGCAATGGATCAAAAAGTAATGGTCTCAGTGACACTCCAGGCCCTAACAAAAGTCAAGGGAGTGGGAAAAATTTTCAAACTAGTTATTTGAGTATGTGAAAAAAAAAAAAAAGATGCCTGGTGTTCCCGGTTGTGACAGCATTGTGGCGATACAATCCAATCTCCTGTGATAAGATGGCCACTTATCTGCATCTCCTGGGCTCTATCTAGAAAGCTCTGGGGAGAAACGTCATTGATTGCTTTGACACTCGACGTTCCTAGTTCTCATTTCCCAGAAAGTACTGCTTTGTTCCCTCATCATGTTTCTGAACAAATTGTAAAAACTCATGAATTTGTAAAACCATGAGCTGAAGAAAATGCAAATCTAGGGCATCTTGAACATGCAAAGTAAGAATTTTCTGTTTGCTGCAAGGGATGGTCAGATAGAAAAGAAAAAGGAATTGAAAGGGAGTTGAAAGTTCTTATGGCAGTCCAAGAATAGCTATTTTCTTTGAACTAAATGTATATTTAAAGTTGTGCTTTTACAGTAAGCCAATTCTACCATAAATTTCCCTTTATAGATTAATGAAATATTACCTTCAAAGACATTAAAAGACTTAAGCCCAAGGGCATAGGAAACAGTTCACAACACACAGTAACTTTAGGCCCTTCAATATTACACTCCATTTTCCATCTTCAGGCATCCAGAAGGTTCTAATCTTTATTACATCATTCGGAGGTTGCAAACTAATGGCCCGTGGGTGGCTGCTTGCTTTTCTAAGTTTCATTTGGAACATTGCAATGCGCATTCACTTGCATATCATCTGATTTCATGTCCTAATAATAGATTCATAATAGGGACATGCAGGCATGAAAAAACATACAACTTCATGGAACATTTGCTGACCCCTATTCTAGGTGATTTTCACTGTGGAAAAAAAAAACAAAATGAATACCTACCCAGGGCATTGGGAAGAGTCAGCACTTTAGACTCCATGTGATTGATGAGGTGGCTGACAAGATGCCTCTTCCTTCTGCCCCTTCACCTAGCTTATCTTATCCACAGGTGAAGTCTTTTTCCTGAACATGTTCTGTCTTCCTTTGCTTCTCTCTTGTCTGCTACATGCATAGTTTCCCTTTCTCCCACATTACAAGATTAATAGATTTATATAGAAAATACTGTGTTTCCCGGGGGCTTCTTCAGACATCCTAAGATTTGGTTAAAACTTTCCCTTCCTCTCCTCCCTCCTAGTCTTCTGTCTTCATGTCCACTTCAACATCTCAACACCTGTACTTAATTGCTCCTGAGACAGTTCCTTTCTTTCCCTGGGAGCTGAATTTTAATGGATGTATAGAAATCAATGTAAGAAAATACACACAAACACATTCCCACACATTCATACCACAGTTTAATAATAAATGCCATACAGAATTTAAGAATGAAAACACTCGGGTTATCACGTGCTTGCTCAAACTGAAAAGAAAGGAAGTTGAGTCATTTTCTTTGTATCCCACAAGTAAAGCGCACATTGTATTACAAAATTAAAGGGTTCCAACTCTAGCCCTAATCCCAGAGGTTTGATTAGGGTTAAGGTTAGAGTGAGGATAAGCACTATTGCTAATGTGAGACATTAGTTTTAGGGTTTATGTTTAGTCTTAGAGTTATCTTTACAGGCATGCTTAGGGCTTGGCTTAGGGTTAGAGTCAAGTTTATGATTTGGGTGAGTGTGTGACTTAGGGTTAGAAAAAAAGGATATTAATTAAAGAAAAGTTTTATATTGACTTTTGCATTTTAGGTGTGGCTGCTACCAAGTGGAGAGTCGTATACATGGCTAGCATTTGTAATTAGCAATACTTCTCTATTGGGCAGGGTAAAACACTTGGGTTTGGCATTGTTAATTCATGCTATTACCATCACCTGAATTACTTGGGTAAAATTTATATATCTAAACTACTCAAAAAAAATGAAGTTGGCTCACTTCAAATTTTTCACCTCTTCTTGCTCCTTATGGAATAACTGGTGATTTCCTAATTTTTTACATTTCTGCTTTGTCTTTTGGCAAGTACTAACACATAAATATATGGTTTAGATTTTATTGCTAATAATTAGATTTTCCTGTACCTACAACTTCGTAACTTTTCTTTATCTTACTGTATCCCTGAAACCTTCTAAACTACTTTATGCTACAGCAGAGCATTTAAATCATTTATATAAATTTCTTAACCAGTCATTTTTCATAAAAAAATAAAAAAAAATTCACGTGTTGTTTTCAGCACTGCTTTGAAAGAATTCCTTCCAGATGAAGAGAGCAAAGCCACTAGGCACTTCTGAAAAGCAAGTGTGCTCATTTCTGTCCCGTGTTTACAAAACTTCAGGGTTGCCTTTCCCCTGGTGATGAGTGTTAAATCCATAGCATGGCTTCCACGCTTGGCCTCTGCTTACAGTATCAACATCTTTTGTCAGCATCCTTTTCTCTCACACTGAACTTTGGTATTCTCAAACTCTTTTAGCTGTTTAAGATGTTTTGTTTTTCTTTCCTCATTACTTTCAATCACAAACACAGCCTTTGGTAAGAATGATATCACTATTAAAAATATGTATTGAGCGTTTGTGCATTTCATACAAATTTATACCCACTTCCCTACGTTAACACATACAGATACACAGACACATACACACACACACACACACACACAACACACACACACACCCCACTGGACCTCATACATTCCACCATTCATGTTAAGTCTTTTCAGTCAAATATTTGTACCCAGATGCCCTTCATTGTAAGTTAGTCCACTGGAATCTAGTCAGCCCATGTAGAGATCATAAGTAAAGTCTTCTCTCCATTACCCAGTAGTATTCATTCTCCAAAAGTTCGTAGGCTAGGGATGGCCTACCACCGATTTCCCTCACTCCACTCTGGACCCTTGTCTGATTATGTTGGCATGGATCTTGTGCTTGAAGCCACCATTGTCAAAAGTTGACACATGCAAGGTTCCAGTGACCTGAAAGCCTCTGTTTCTCTGTGTTCATGGACCGATCCTGGCTCTAACAATCTTTCCAATGTTCCCTGAGCCGTGGGTGGGTGAGGTTTAATATAGGAGTCCTATCCTGGGACAGATACTCTGCAGTCTCTTATTCTCTAAAATTTTGCCTGTCCTTGCCTTCTGTGTACATTGCTCACACTCTGCTGCATAAGGAAGTTTCACTGGTGAGAGCTGAGGGATGTACTAGTAATCCCTCCACCTCCTGTTCCACTATGTTCCAAAGAGCCTTAGGCGTAGAGGTTCTACTGTAATCTGTCACCCAGGATTGGGCATCTCTCAGACACATATTCTCTGTGTGACAAGTTATAGAACTCTCCCAATGGCCTCCATCTGTTGCAAAAAGAACCTTTTTTAATGAATGATGTACAGTATACTTCTCTGTAAATACAAGGTTCCATATTTAGCATATGGTGAGAAATTTCATTTGTCTAGAGATAGGGATTCCTCTAGATCTATGACCTTCCAAGTTATATATTTAGCCTGGTTTACACTGCCACTCGTGAGTTCATTCACTCCCACTGAGAAGCCTTTAAGACCACTTATATGTTGATTATTCCCCCCAATATAACAGTGTCACTGCGCACCAATAGAAGTAACTTGCTGTGCCAGTCATTGCGGTTATTAGGCTTTAGGGCTCATTGGACCATTAATTGATTTCCTCCCTTAGCACCTTGTATAGTATCCTCTAGAACTATGAGAGCTAGACTTCAGGTAGAAGGCTTCCAGGTCAGTTCCAGCTCCATTGCTCCAAGTCCTATGTCCAAAATACATCCTGTCTTCAGCAGTACACTTTTATCTTCGTTATCAGAGATAACCAAGAGCTCGGGCAGTAGCTCGTGTTATTTTGGGAGTCTCTTGGACTACTCTGACCAACCACTCAAAGGGAGGTCGCTCCTGTCTGGCACTGTGCTCCTTGCTATACTGTCTACAGATATACATATGCACTAATATTCAGACTCCATATGTGCATTTCTTAGGGATCTCCAAATTTTATATTTAAATTTTCTTTAATCTGGGACCTTAATCATTGTAATGGATTTATTTTATGTTGCTTTTTAGGTCCAGTTTTAGACATTTTTTTCTTCCTTAAAGATTATCTGGAACTGCCAATGATGAACTAGATTTTTGCTCTGGGAATAAGAGGTGATTTACACTGAGGTGCTTGTAGAGTTCGCTGAGAGATTCAATTTACTCCCAGAAAATAATTGGCTGGACTCACTCAGCATTTGGCATGCTGACTGCCCTGTTTCATTCAGCAATCGGCATGCGGACTGCCCTGTTTCAGGGGAAGGGCAAAGCTGCCTTCTTTTCACAGCTGCTGTGGGCTCACTGTTTTTGTAAGAAAGCCATTTCATGTCTTTATCTCTCAGCTGCTGATATCTGAAATTTCTGACTTAAAATGTCCCTTCTGCCTCCTAAATATGGCCCTAAGGTGAATCATTTTTCTAAAGTTAGAAGCACCAGATGATTAAGTGAAATTTGAGAAAAACTAAAGAATTGTAACACATTCACCTAAGGTATTTCTTCCACTTTATTCTCTAACAAAACCTTTTAAAATTTGAGATAACTACACACTCATGTATAGCTAAAATAAATAATTCAGAAATGTTTTGTCTAACATTTTCCTATTTTGTCCCAGGGAAAGATCTCTCAAAAACTTAACATAAAATTACAGGGTCTCAGTAGGGAGATAATCCACTTCCCCTTTTTGGTTGTTGCACTTTTCCTAATCCTAGGTGTGGAGAGGAATAAATGTTTATTTCTATACATTTGTGCCAAGTGGATAGAGTGTGAATCCAGAAACACAGTCAAGAGGCAAATATCTACCACAAGATTCCCTGGTAATATTCATTCATAAACACCCCTGTCTTCTATTCCTGATCCCTGATAATCATCAATTATTTTTTCTCAATTTCCATAATTATGTCATTCCAAACCAAAATTTTTGTCAGCATCTTATTAGCGGAATCTTAGCATTCAGTTGGACAGAGATTCCTGTTTCAGTCCACAAAATTCTCTGGAGGGTCATTCAAGTTATTTAAAGTATCAACTGTTTCTTGTATTACAGTTTCCTTGGCTCTTCATCCACTGGAAGATATCTCAAAATGTTCCACTTGGGGGTGATTACTAAATACAGCATTCTGACGGTCATGGACAGACTGCTCTGTGAGGATAGGACATTTCACTGGGGTGACCATCTAAGATTAGAATGGCTGAGTGGTAGACTAGTTGAATACTTAGATATTTGTATTTGTGTCTTGAATGTTTAATTTTATTTTAAGAATGGCCAAATATATTTTCTGGTATAGGACACCATTTTACATATAGTGTTTACATATAGTTTCCCTGCATTTTGCAATGTCTCATGCTGTCACCAAGATTAATTTTGTCAACTATGCCAGTCACATGATAACTAACTACAGTTTTAATTTTTGTACTCCTGATGCAAAATGACTTTAAATACCAGTTCTTAAGCTTACTCATTATCTGTGTGGATCATGGAAATGTTCATATATTTTATTTAAACTTTTCATATGTTTACTGTGTTTGATACAGGGTCTCCTTGTAGCCCCAGCTGTGGCTATTTAGAGCAAGTTGACCTCCAATTCAGATATTCTCCTGCCTCTGCTTTCAGAGTGCTAGGACTAAAGGCATATGCCACAACATCTGGCCACACTTACTACTTAATATTGAATTCTGAGAGTTAATATTTGTTGTGTATATGGGTTGGCAGATTCCAAGTCTTTTCTTTCCATTTGTAACTGTTTTTATTCTCTAAACAGGGTCTTCCCAAAGCAAGATTTTTAAATTCTTGATTCAATCTAATTTTTCAATCTTACTTTACAAAAATATTTATTATTGGAGCTGGAGAGATGACTCAGTAGTTAGAGGCACTTGCTGCTCTGTCAGAGGACTGAAGTTCCCAGCACCCATATCTGGTGGTTCACAACCAATGGTAATTCCACCTCTGGAGGATCTGACGCCCTCTTCTGGCTTTGGGGGCACCTATAACGTTCAATTAATTTTAGATTGTTAAAGAAAAGGCTGTTCCCTGCCTCCAATCACATATGCCCAGCAGGACTTCAGATACAAACTGTATTTATGTTTCCAGGCTTTTTACTTTTTGATTTGGGTTTCTTAAATTTCCATTAAAGTCTTTTTGTTTTCTAACTGATTTTCCTTGAATTACTCTGTGCAGCTTTAGCTGAATTCAGGTCTTCACTCACTGGAAAACAGAAAACTGAACTCTCCTTCTTTCTTCCTTCCTTCCCTTTGCCTGTCATTGTTCATACTGCAGATAATTCAGGCTTTGAATTGCTTTAAATTCTAGTTAAGCGTTTTAGTCAGTATTCTTAAGAGACACAGAGCCAAAAAGATATATGGAGTTATTTTCACTTTTATTTTTTTCAAGTCTTTTGTTTCCTCAAAAGTGACTGTCATATAAAATCAGCAGTTAGGCGATGATGATCTACTTAATGTTTATCTCTGGAGCCTGACTGCTTCAGAATCTTTTATGCCCCATCAGGGGCCACTGAGTCTCCAGTTCTCTCCCAAAAGAGTCTGCCAATTATGCAGTATTCTGCTAACTAGCGCCTGGGGCCTGAAACCCTCAGCAAGTTTCTTGTGTCTAAAGCAGGTGCATACCCCAAGTCTAATCTGCGGCAATTTTGTCTTCATGGATGGCTGATTCTATAATGTAGAAGTAAAAGCAGACTCTTCTTTAATTTTTTTATTTAAGAAAAATAACACAGGCATTAATTCACTCTTGGCTAGAGGATTTTGTACTGACACTCTCCAGAAAAGCACGCTTTGGTCTTCTTCTATCCTCTGTGTAGGAGGTGTGCCTTGCCCTTCCTACATGCCTTCATGTTTTCATAGGAGTCACCTCCATTTATGTGCTATGTAAAAATCAAACCAAGCTTTTGGCCTCTAACGCATCTCTTAAGGGACTCAGGAGTAGATTAGAAATAGGACAGGCTTAGATAAAAACACCCAAAATTTGGGTTAGGGAAGGCACCCTCTAGGTGGGATGCTCAAGTGATTATTTCTTTAAGCTGTTGTTAAAGGGTGTCTATTTCTGTTAGCAGAGCTGGAAAAGTGGCTTACTCATTAAGAGCTCATGCTGCTATTGCATAGGACCCAGGTTCAGCTCCCAGGACCCATATCAGAGGACTCACAACCAGCTGTATCTCCAGTTCCAGGGAATCCAGGGTCCTCTTCTGGCCTCTACTAGCACCTGCACATACACAGTGCACAAAATCGCAGGCAAAGGCATATACATAAATTAGAACTATATGAATTAATGTTTTAAAAAAAACTTTTTTGAACCACATGAACACTAAGTCGTTAATGGTGTTTCTTCTGCAACTATTAAGAAAATAATCTTCCCAAGAACAAAGATTTTTCCCAAGAAAAATAGAGAAAGGAAGGAAAGGAGAAGAGGTACAGAAAAACAGAGGGAGAGAGAGAGGGATCCTGATAACATCACCTGCAGGAGTGGATGCAGGAGTGCCAGAAGATGGCCATGTGCCCATAGCACTACCTGAGAGGAAGTCCAGCCACCTGGGCCCTCTGCCACGACATCTGAAGGAATTTCAATGGATTCACCTGTGAAGCCTGGGTGTTCTCTTAGTTACTTTGAAGCAGTACTTAGAAATGTTTGTCTACAGTTTCCATTAAGAAAATAAAAGAGAATATGGGCTAGTGAAGACAAATCATCTTGATACAAGCACTGAGCAGGACACTCTGAAAAGCGGCTGTTTTGATTGATGGGAAACTGCTGCTTTGCTATTTCTTATAGCATCTTGAGATTTCAAATATTTTCTTGCAAATATGTGCTGGAAATTCTACCACATGCTCCCGCTAAAATTCCACGATTTAACCAGATATGACCACAAAACCAATTATTGCATAAATAATTAGGCATATATGGCATGCTTTGCTTTGATAACTGCTGTTGTTTATTTGTCGATAGCCATATGTTCATCTATTTTGGGTGCTTAAAACAGAAATTTCAAAATAGAATTAATGTAAGTCTTCTCAGAAAGTCATTTTAATCTGTGTCTTATATGTATATTTTGTTTAGTTGCATCTAGAGTGGTTTTTTAAAATCCTTCATGAGACTTTGAGTTTGTAGTGATTGCCAGAACAATAAAAACAAAAAAGCTTAAGTAAAGATTTTTTTTTGAATGGTCATTCCTGTTCAATATAAAACATCATTGGCCTTATTCATAGCACAAGTATATACAATTCAAATATAAAATGTCATTGCCCGCAAGTAATGAATCTACTTTGGTAAAAACGTGTATGAACAATTTATATTATAGAACTTGTATGAGAAACAATAGAAAAGAGCCTATACTATTAAAAATACTATTTTACTTTGGTTATCGGCTACATATTTTTAAAAATTGCCTTTGTAGATGATTTAAGGTGAAGTTCAAAACTATTAACTCAAAAGAAAGTATATGAGTGTTCTGTCAAATGTGAAAAGTAATATCTGACAATGTATAGACAGTATAATGCTAATTCCATAAAACCCAGAATTACACAATGTTTAAGAACAGAGTGTACAGAATATTCTCATTAGGGACACGTTTTATTGAGTTCTTTGTGCTTTTCACATCCAAATGAATATTTTTTTTTTAAGAATAGGAAAATTTATTAAAAATAACCACCAGAACTACCAGGGCTAAGACAGGCCATTCATATTACTGGTAACACTGTTCATCAGTCTTCACAACAGGAAATACGCTACCTCAGCTCATACTATTTTGAATGATGAATGAATAATCATGGACATTCATTTGATAAGTTTAATCACCAAGAGATAACCTTATTATTGTTTTGGTTTTATAACAAAGTATCCTAAATATAAAACTTCAAGGTTGTGTCATGCTAAAAAAAAATGTTTTAAATGCTGGCCAAGACAAGAATAAAAATTTCTTAAGCTAGGAAAAGAATCCTCACTAGAGACCTAGTCCACTGGCCCCTGGTCTGAGACTTCGAAGCCTCCAGACCTGTGAGAAATAAATTTATATTTTTGATAAGTCTTGCAGTGAGAGACATTTTGCTATGACAATATGACAGCTATCACAGTACTGTAAGAACCTCCTGATATATTGTAAAGGTGAATAAATAACAAAGTCAGAGTCTTATCAGAATAAATGAGTGAGGGAATTTGGCAAGGACTGGTGAAGATGTAGCTTTCTTAGAGACACAATATTAAAGCAATAGTCTCAACCCTTTGGTTTAAAAATGACAAATTTATTTCAGTCAAAGAAGGAAAGTATATGGTTCATGCAAAGGATAAGTACAAATCATAACTGCATATATAGCTGAATCAAGGGGCATAACCAATGTACTGTCCACATGCACCCACTTCTCTGCCACCTGACTCATCATTAAATGTCAGAAAGTGGTTTCATTCTGGTGACATGGTGGTTCTTTACTCAGTAGCAAGAATATTCTATTTTCAGAACAACCTTCAAGAAAGATGGCTTTTTCTTTATTTTAGAGCCGTGCTTTCCCCCAAGGAAGTACAACTGCTATTCATTGGCATGGGAATGCTAAGGGGCAGAAAAATGAAACCAGAAGCTGCAGAGATGGCTCAGTGGTTAAGAACACTGGCTATTCTTACAGATGACCAGGATTTGATTCTCAGACCTCACATGACAACTAACAACCATTGTAACTCCAGTTCCAGTGAATCTAAGGTCACTATCTTCTGACCTCTGTGGGGCATTGCAGGATGTGGGTGCCCTTACATACAATACACTACATATAAAATTAAAAGAATAATTTTTTTTTGAAAAAGAAAGTAAACCAGAAGGCTGAGGCAATGTCTCTTGCTTGCTGATCAGGCATGAGGACCAGAGTTTGGAGTTCCAAAACTCACATAAAGAAGTGCCTGTAACACCAGCAGTGAGGGACAGAGACAAGTCGATCCCAAAGGAACAGCAGTGATCCAGACTAGCTGAATCAGAGAACAGCAGGTTCAGTGAGATACTATGTTGTTGATGATGATGATGATGATGATGATGGGGAGAACAATAGAGGCAGACAACTGAACGCAACCTGACATCCACAGGTGAGTCTACTATGACACATATGTGCACACAAATCCATCCTCCATATACACATTTTCATGCACACACACACACACACACTCACACATGAAAGAAATAAAACCAGAAAAGGGAACATGAAATAAACGAATCAATGAGTTAATTAATACAATAGACCATGGGAATCAGTCCTAATGAATTAGAGAAACATTGACCTAAAGAATAAATCAATCAGTCACTGAGTTCAGTAAAACCCTGCAGTATAGCTGCTTGCTCTGTGTTAGAAATGACAGTCTTTACACAGAGAAGCTGTGAAGACCCACAGGGGATACTCACAAGATCCGGTATGGCATGTTACTGTTACCTATGAGATGGAGGGTGGAAACTGAAGAGAACCATAAGACTTCAAAGCTTTGGTGAGACTCTCATGATGTTCTATCCCTGAAACTTCATGAAAGGTAAACAATTTACTGGGGTACGTCTCCCTGATGGTACAGCCACCTTTGAGTTACTCATGTTCTCTGTGAATAACCATAATAAATTTAGTGTCTCACCAAAGTGGACTTAGAATCCTTTCAGTGTTTCACATTGTTTCTGTCTGGAGTAATGGATATTTCTTTACATTTCCCCAGGAAAATTCACAGGACAAATCCTAATATATGACTTAAGGAGTGAGTAGGCCCAGATATAGGACAAAAATTTACTTTTTGAATGTTTAACTTATTAGGAATATAACTTTTTTGCACACCCAAGTTCACAGAATAATCTGGAACAGCATTGTGATGGTTAATTTCATATGTCAGCCTGATACAACCTACAACTTCCTGGAAACGGAATCTCCAGAGGGGTTGATTATATCGGGTTGACCTGTGTGCATGTCTGTGAGGGATTGTCTTAATTAAATCAACTAATGTAGGAAGTTCCAGCTCACTTATGGGTGGCATAAATTCCCTCGGAAAGGAGTCCTGATTTGTGCAAGCATGGAGCTAATGACTTGAGCACAGGCTTCTAGCAAATGAACACACAATCATCTATTTTTCTCTGTGGATGCTATGCTGTCGGACTAACTGTTATGTTGCTTTCCCATTCACTTTCCTGTGAAAATAAATCAACCTAGAATTTGTTTTCTTTTTCCATTCTTTTTGAGACAGGATCTCCCTGTAGCCTCAGCTGGCCTGGAACTTGCTCTATAGACCAGGCTGGACTCTACTTCACAGAGATCCACCTGCCTCTGCCTCCTGAGTGCTGAGAAAGGTGTGCTACCACACTCAGCAGTAACCTGGAATTTTGAGCTAAAATAAACACTTTCCAACCTAAGTTACTTTTTAAAAAATACTTTTACTCATTGTTCGCAAGGTCAATACAATATATTTTGATTATATTGATTTTCCTTCTCACTGTCTCCACTCATATCTTACTACCCACCCTCTGACTTCGAGTCCTCTCTTACTTTTTAAGGCCTATCAACTCTCATTTGTGTCCCCCAAATGCTATTGAATGTGGGTCCAACCCCTGGATTCACGTTAACCTACCCAGTGTCGAAACCTTAAAGAAAACTGACTCTTCATTTCCTAGCAGCTATCGATTGATGATATTTCATTAGCTAGAGTTAGTTTGGTTGTCTTACCTATCTCACCCAGCCATGCTGAGATATAGTCTGGTTTGAGCTTGCATAGGCCTCACTATGCTGTCTGTGAGTCCATATGGACAATAGACTTGCTGTCTAAAAAAACAGTATTTTCTTGTAGTAGCCAGCTCTGACTCTTACAATCTTTCTGGGTTGTTTTTCTGAAAAGATTCCTGAGCCTTTGGAAGAGAGGGTGTGATATAGGTGGCCCATTTAAGGCTGAGCAGTCTGAAGTCCCTGATTTTCTGCAAGTTGAACAGCTGTGGGTTTCTTGTTAACTGCCATCTGCTACAAGAAGAAACTTCTCTGGTGAAAGTTGAGGGATACATTAATCTATGGGGAAAAACAATATATCATGAGAAATTGGTTTAATCCTATGTGCATTTAGCTGAATAATGGTAGTGGGTTCTTCCCTGGGGCCTGTGTCTTGTCTATCACAGGTTCTTGATCCTGATAACAGTGTCAGGTATGGGCTCCGTCTTGTGAAGGAGGCCGTTAATTCAGTCCAATCAGAAAGTGGCTGCTAACTCCCATAACATTCTTGTCCCTAATGCACCAGTGGGCACATATTCCAGGCCAGTTGTTCTTGTAGCTCTCAGGGTTTATAGCTGGCTAAGGCTGACGATTACTATGAAATTTGTCCAGTACAGATGAAGCTTCAAGATGAATACTAGCTTCACTTCTTAGTTCTGTAACTCATGTATGTTGTGCCGTTGGCAATAAGGAATTACTGTCAAGTTCTTATGTGTAACCAAGAGCAGGAGAAATGGTATTGTCTAAGGATCTATGAGACCCCTGATCAACAGCTTCAAAAGACGGAGTTCATTCTTGGCTCTGGGCTTTTTCTTTGCTGTCCTTCATGTCTGGTAGGGCCATTGAACCTCAGTTATAGGGTATCTTCAGTTAAACCTTTTGTGTGTTGTAAATGTATTTATTTTAAGAAGCTCCTAAGGTAGTAGGTTTTCATATGACTTTTTCAAGACCAGTTTTGTCGGTTTCCATGGCCCTTCTCTACAATAATATCATCCCACTTAACCCTTCCTATTCAATTAGTCCATTTTTCTGTAAGTTGCTTTTTTGCCATGCTATTTTTTCACAGCAACAGAAATAAAACTAAATCAATCCCTGACACACATTATATTTCCATAATTGACAATGGGGAAAGCTATTAACTATTAAACGACAGGAGACTTTGTACTATGGTCCACTGAGCTCAACAGAAGCAGCAACTGCCCTGATGTCTGTAAGGAGACACAATGCTCCTGTCTCCACTTACAGCTTCACTTCAACCTAGACAGAATTTAACCACAAGAGACAAAAGAGTGCACGAAAGAAAGACATTCTGTTCTTCGGGGCATTATGCACTAGAGGTAATAAAGGTATTGCAAAAATAAAATTAATTCATTTTATTGGCTTAAACCATGTGCAGTCACACTCAGTGTCCCCAAAAAAGTGACAAGATTTTCTTCAAGGTGATCTGATGAAAATTACCAAGTGGGATGAAGATCTTCTTTTTCAGGTTCTCAGTCCAGACTTCTAATCGAAAACTTCCATTCCAGGTCCTTAGCTGAGGATTTCATGTTTAGGTGCATTCCCAGATGCTGGGAATGTCTCTATAAGCTTCCGTGTTTACATGAAACTTCTAGATAATCAGATAGCCTGGACTGAAGCACTGACTTTCTTTTCAAAAGTGGTTCCAAAGTGCTGCAGTGCAAATAGGCACTAAGAAATTTCGTGACAGGAATAAAAACAAAATTCGTTTCAAAAGTTTGCTGAGAGGGCTCAAATCATCCATCACACTTTACTATATCCCGCTTGTGTATTCAAACCAAGAATACCATTTCTCCACTTAATGCATTTTCTAGCAGAGAGCTGGTGGAAACAGGGACCGCAAAATGACTGGTGATTAAGAATAATGCAAACAGTTTCCAAAGAGTTTGATAACAAAATGACCGAGATCCCTCAATTCCCCCAGCCAAATTTGTTTCCTACACTGTTATGACATTGACATCTAGCCAAATTATTCCATCTAAACAGTGAAGTTGGCTTTAATTGTTTTCTGAATTATCAAAGTTTGTTGATCCTCTTATGATACGCAACTTATTTGCACTTCCTCTGGATGTGCAAAGGCAGCCTATTAATTCATGTGGGATCTTGCTGCCTGTTCACAGTATGGAAGCTTTAATTTGATCTTGACTTATTCAAGGGCCTGGCTGTATGCAGGTGAGAACACATGTGATTTTAATCTCTTTCATAAGCTGCAGCTGAATTAGCATCTCACATTGGTCTATCATTTTTCTACAATTCATCCTTTTTCAATCAGTTTACTGTTTCACCTTTTTTAGTTTGGACAGTGGCAATGCAGAAATGCCAAGACTGTTAAATTCGTGTAGCATTGAGTCCTATGTATTTTTGGCTACAAATACCAGAGTTCAATGTTTTTTGTGGGTAATGTGATTCTTTGCTTTATAGACCTTAATTAGAACCAATGTTACTTTTTATCTGCAAAGTTTTAGCATAAGTAAATGCTCATTTTTAGAAATGAGGGGCACATTTAATCAGGCTAAACAAGCTCTTTAGATGATTTGTTCAGAAATTTCTCTAATTAAAGTCTGCCTTCCAGGTAATGTGGTGATCAGCTCTACCAGTGGGGATAAATTAAGGACATTATGTAATTATCACTAAGACCACAAATGAAAGTAACAGGTGTGTGTGAAGGGAGTAAACAGTTCCTAGGTGGCACCTTAATATTACAGAGCCAGGTCCAGCAAGAATGTACAGTGGTAGAATTCCTTTAGTTCAGCTCCTGGGATTCTTTTCATGTCAGAGGATAAAATGAGTCCCTTCAAAATTTTGTTTCAGATAAGATGGTTCAACTTCATTTTGAAAATGATTCTGTTTCTATTCAATTGAAACTTCCAGAATGGGGTCCAAAGGCATTTTCCTCTGATACCAAAAGGTATTTCCACATGAACAATGGAGCTAGAGGGTGTAGGCACACAGCTTTTTATTTAGTATGGTCTTCACCTGAATTCAAGTGTAAAAACACGCTGGTTATATATTTATTTTTTTATTTATATATTTAGGTATTCAGTTAGTTAGTTGGATCATAGAAAAATACACTTGGTAGGCCTGGAGAAATAGCTCAGCTCTTAAGAGCAATGATTGTTCTGGCCAAAGATCTGGATTTGAATCCCAAAATCCACATGAGGGCTCACAACCATCCATAACTCCAGTTCAAAGGGATCTATCACCTTCTGTCTTCAGTGGGCAACACATGAAATGGGTGGACTTACATGCATGCAGGCAATACATTCATACACTTAAAATAAAAATAAATAAATAAAATTTAAAGAAAAATTTAAAAGTACACACATGGATTTTTACATGTCTATTTTGTAAGATTTTCTTATCTGACAGGATTCTTATCACCCATTTCCCTATCATGTTTTTCTTATTAATTTAACTTTCATTTCAGCTAAACTGCTATTGCTTTGTACAATTTACAAACATATTTTCTGAATTAGATGCTAGTCCTTTGTGTGTCCTACATTCCATCAAACCTGTCAAATCACAGCACATTTTCACACTTTGTATGCAAAAAAGTCAAGCCAATTTTCCAGAGGTCTCTTTGAGGATGCACAACACAGAGGGACCTGGGTGTGAAATGGTTTCCGAACAGCACCTAGATGCTTTGTTGAATGGTTCAGATTTGAAGGAGAATACAGAAGCAGGTCCAAGTGGCTTCCCTTACATTTACAAAGTGGAACACTCTTTCTAGCTAATAAAATGGGACATAATATACAATGAATCTACAAAACAAACTCTTTAGACCTGGAAGAAACTCAGAGATCATTTAAAAAAAATTAGCAGATGGCTAGGTAGATAGCTTAATCCATAAAGTACTTACTGAACAAGCATAAATACCTAAGCTTGGTCCCCAGAATCATGGAATCAAGCCAGACATGATAGCTAATGATTGCAGTGGCAGCATGGGGAGGCAGAGGCAGATCGACTGCTTTGGTTTACTAGTCAGCAATCCTAGTCTAATCAGTGAGCCCCAGATCCCTATGAGTGATCCTGTCTTGGATGGAAAGAAGGAAGGAAGGAAGGAAGGAAGGAAGGAAGGAAGGAAGGAAGGAAGAGGGAGGGAGGGAGGGAAAGACGTTGGACAGCTCCCATGGCCACCCCATTCCCATGAATGTACACACAGGTTCATGCATACCCCCACACACATTCATGCACACATTCACACAGAGAATGATTGCCCAGAATTAATCTTTCTGAAAAGCAAGAAGCAGTTACTTTGCTGACTCTTGTTGGTAAGATATTCTGTCAAGTATTATTTCCATCTCAGCAAGAACAGACATCTGAACTGGTTCCAACTGGAAATCATTTATCAAGACACTTCTTCATAGTGTCGCCCTCCCTTGCTTTGTGCCCATGGATGCCCCATTCATATGAGAAGAGCTCCAGCTAATTAGCATGAGGGATATCAACCCTAGCATGGGAATAAGTAAACATGTTTGTTAGAACCCCTGGTAGAAGAACCAAGACAGCAGCACTCACTTTCAGTCTTCCTGGATCAGGCCTCCTTCAAGTCTCTTTAATAGTACTAAGTCACTGGGACAATGGCATGCATAGGTTTTCAAGAGCACCATTGACATCTGGGATCAGAAGATCTTTGTTGTTGGGGCTTTTCTGTGCATGGAAGGATTTCCAACACAGCCCTGACCAATAGCACCTGTGAGTTAGGAGTCAAAGAAAAAGCCTCTGTATTTAGCCAACTTCCTCGCTGGAAGAGAAAATGGCTCTCAGTCGAGATCCAAGATACTGGGCATGTTTTCTGTGGTTCAGCATGTTTTAAACCTCAAGTTTCTTTGAACCAGACAGAGCACTTGGGCTGAAAACCTCAGAGAACTTGATCTTGACTCATAGCAGAGCCCTTCAAGTTGTTGGTCAAAAAAAAAATTTATAATGTGGACTCATCTCCAGAAATGGATGGAAATGTCACTTATTACTGTGTCAGTAATAAGTCACAGACTTTTGCATATACTCTGATCTCAATGTTTCGTAAGACAAATTCACTGCAACTCTTTGTCAAGAATGTTAGCATACCCAATCTTCTATATTTCCCCTCATACTGTACTTATCAGTATTTATAGAGAATAGATATAACTACAGAGATCACTCTAGTTTCCAAATGCACAGGCTGGTGTGGATTTACGTGGCAAGTTATAAAAATCAATAGCTCCATGAGCTATAGAAAGAAATCAGTTGACATTCACACAGGCATTGTAGGAGAAGGTGATGGATGGAGGCCAAAGGCATGGACACTTAGAGCCCTTCAGTCAGACCCCTGTTCCTCTAGTTCTCATGCTCTGTCCAGCACTGTGTCAGCTGACAAAGACAGGAGCACATCATCTCACTGCTTACAGTTGCTTCACCCCTATGTAACTTGGAGACACAGGCTGGTCCAGGGTGCAGCGTCTTGGTTCAGTTTGCCAGTATGCACATTGCATAGCCAGGATGAGCTGTCAGAGAATGGATTTCTCTTCAGCTGAGACCCAGTCTTATGTTTATGATCAATAAAGTAAAACTGTGGAATGATGAAATGTGATTGGAACAAACCAAAATTAAATATGTGAAAATAAATCCATAAATATATCTGAATGCGACATGCTGTTGTTGTTATACTTAAATTACTTGCACTTCTAAATGAGAAAATATTTCTACACAGTTTACTCTTTGGAAAACAATAAATTATTAGTGCTTTCTTTTTATTTATTCCTTACTAATGAAAGCCCCACATTCTCAATGTAATTTATTACTTCTCTTTCATTTTCCTACAACTAGAATTAGTGAGCCCCCCATTCACCCAGGGGGGAATGAGGCTTACTGTAGCCAAGTAAGGAGTACAGAGGACAATGTAAGTAAACAAATTATACCAGTGACCTTAGTCTAAGTTCTGAAAGACAATTATCAACCCAGACTATTATACCCATAAAAACTATCTATCAAATTGGAGAATGAATAAAAACAAATTAAAGGAATTTATGACCACTAAATCGGCTCCACAGAGGATGTTGTAAGGAGTAGTTCAGTCAAAACAGAATGTTAAGGAGACCGAAGATATCACAGGAAATAAATTAACAGTTGCAGAACACGAAGTCAAAGGAGGTCTAAGAAAACCCTACAGAAACAACAAAGTGACAGGAATCAATACATACCTTTCAATACTAACTCCTGATAGTCTCAACTTCCTCAATAAAGAGATGGAGACTGGCATTTTGGACTAGTTCTCTGTTCTGATATGTGCTCACATAATCCTCTGTAGACCACTCCCATTTTTCTTCTGTATTCCATGAAAATAAGCATATGAAGACTTATGGAACTCTGTACAACTTGAAGTTGCTTATAGAAATAAGTTTCTGTTTACCCTGTTATAACCTATAACCTGGGCTGTTCTAATGCATCTGATTATTCAAATAAACAAAAAGAAAGTTATGCAGCTAGATTACCTCATGCATTTTAGTTCTTAGAATTACAGTGAAAATATTGGAACAGTATTTGAATATTTTTCCTTGTTATTATTCCCAAACAATAGGTATAATGAGAAGTACTTACAATGAATTTACATTCTTTGTATTAGGTATTTTGAGTAATCTAGAGATGACTTTCTGTATGAGGGATGAGATGCCCAGTTTATATTCAGATAATACACCTCGTTTTTGAATGTTGGTAACTCCATGGGCCCTGGAACCACTAAAGACAGAGAAAACAGAGCTGTACTCAGGGGAAGCAAAAACTACATAAGGAGAATTATAAGCAAAAGTTCTTAGTAAAGTTATTCTCAAATTCTAGTGGCAGGGAGGTTACTTATAAAGTAATACATAAGCAATTTGCACCTGAGTGTGTTAATAGAATTGGAAAAAA
This sequence comes from Eospalax fontanierii, assembly GCA_035773235.1. NCBI lineage: Eukaryota > Metazoa > Chordata > Mammalia > Rodentia > Spalacidae > Eospalax > Eospalax fontanierii. Next base: position 64,527,250 of record CM069536.1, read on the forward strand.
AAAGTTTGGTCCATAGTTTTGTTTGATTCTCTCAACAATGATTTCGCGTAGCAAGAACTCTATATTGCCAACAAGAAATGATTAGGACTTATTAGTCATCTTGCAAATAAGCAATTAAGTTCTACCTTTGATTTCAGGTCATTGAAAGACATTTAGGGACACACATCAGACTCTATAGGCTGTTTTACATTAATATAAGAGAGTACATTCAGTTGGGCAGGGGAGATGGTGCAGATGGGTGAGGGGATAAAAATATCATCAAACTATGTTGTACAAAAATCAAAAAGTTCAATAAAAAATAAAATCAATGAAACATACCCCCCAAACATCCTGTGCTCCTGTCTTACACAATATCTAGCACTGACAGTTGTGGAACGACAGTTGATAGAAGTGTCGCTTGTGGGTCTATACTGCTTATTCTTGCTGTTATTTCAACCTGTTCACTCTCCTTGTTTTCATCCTATCCATGAAAGAGTTCCCAGGGATCTTAAGTGTGATTTTTTTTTTGCCTAGAATGAATACAGCATCAAAATCAAAAAAGTCTTCTTTCTTTTTTAGACAAAGACAGAAACTGATTTCTGCAGGGCAGAAGGTATTATCAGATTTGGCATGAATGAGTTTCTTTCGTTTTAAAATTTTCATTGCCACAGAAACCTACAACCATAATATTCTCAAAGAGTTTTGCCTTCATCACTGTCAACGTCAGGATGCACCTGGAGCTGGATGGACTAAGCAACATGTTGGCCTCTTTTTTTTTTTTTTTTTAACTCAGTCAGAAGGGACTTGTGATATAGCATATAGCGGCAGCTTAGGATTGCTGTATCATGTCTCCTCCCACTGAAGGATGAATTCTCCACCACTTCAGGGACGAATCCTGATGACCTTTTGATAAATAAGATTAGAATTTATATGCTGCTCCCTTGTTAATCAATCTACTTAAATAGAAGTAGCATTCTTCTTAAAAGTTTATTTCATACGTATATTGTCACTTTTGTTAAAAATAGACGTTCATGGGATTCATTAATTAAGAAAGTTTTTCTAGTATCCTCTGATTTATGTGCATTCTTCCTATCTAGTTCATACTATTGATAAACAATTCTGTTGATCATGGTTCCTTTGCTTCAAGATAAGCCCTGACTTTTATAATCCATGACACATACTTTAGTATGTGAAATCTATTGTTACATCTAAATGTTCAAACAGAGAAATGTTGACATAAGTACTGTAAGGTTCTTGCTTTTATGATTTTGCTGCATTTTTGTTTTGTGAAAGGGTTTCCTGATGATATAACCCAGATTTGCCTTAGACTTCTCAGCCTCCTTCCTCAGCCATCCAAGCACTATGATTTTAGGTGTACACTAGCACATCTGGCTCCATATTTATTTCACTAACAAGAAGTTACTTTTCAAATGTAAGTATATGCATGATAAAATTATATGCAAACAAACACACACACATGTATGTAATAAGTTAAGTGCCTAGGCATGGCAATTGTTTCATTCTTTTTTTCTCTCTCTTTGCCTGACCACTATTAGAAACAACACATTAGACACACTAGCATTATTGAGTTTTTTTTAGAGTAAACTTTGCAGATCAATGACATTTTATATCAAGCAACCAATAGACATTTTGAGCCCTGTATGATACTTAACCAGCTGTCTATGTGCATAAGTAATAGTCATCAGTTTATACACACAGCTCAGTAATGGTTTTGCAAGCATGGCTGAAGAACTTGCACTTTGCCAAACACTGCAGATAATCTGAATCAAACTGAACTTATGCTCCTGCTCTATGGCAATGGGTAAAGGCAATTTACAATAAAATACTGTGAATACAGAATAGACTAGAAGAGTTTTATGAGTATAATAAGAAATGAAACTAATGCAATTTCTAATGGGAAAATCGGTGACTACATTATTACGATCGTTCTTCTATAACCAAAAATTTTAAATGGCTAAAATATTTCAAATCTGATTCGAACTTATGTAAATGAATGTGAATATCTTACTTTTTAAAAATCAAAATAATTGTATAGAATTTATAACAAAGAGAACAGTAGTATTGGAGCTATGTTTAAAAGTCAAAATACTGTTTAAGATTAATTCAGCTCTAACAAAGAGCATCTCAAATTAACTTCAGTTTTCCCATCCCACATAGATGCACTATCATGTTATTCATTTGCTACCTTTTATTGAGTCAGTCAATACTTAATTCTCAGATAAACATTGTCAACATTTCTCAGAAGAAAAGCAACATGAGTCTATTATCTAGGTTTTTCAGAGTTAAACAGGTCACAGCTTTGTGGGTCAACATACAGTCTGCTTTCTTCTCATCACTAGGGAAGCATCTACAATATGGCTACAATGTATTTATGAACATTCTTAATTCGCTATTAACCAAAGTTCATAATGACAGTATCTATTCAAGACCAACCTTCACTATTATTCCAGGGTATTCTGAAATTTTCAGTGATAGCAGCATGATTATCTTGAGTGTCTAAGGATCATCAGGTTGAACACAGCAGTTGTCCATAATGATGCCTGAAGTGGAAGCAGAGGTGAATTTTGTTTGGCCAATCATAAACATCTTTCACCAAGAAGCTATCTGTGTTCCAGAGGTCTGAATTCAGTGTGGAAGGACTAAAATGGCCATACCCTCTGTGACCAGGCTACTTAGACGGGGATATTAGAGCCCTGACAAACCTTGATTTGTATTTTTTCTAAACAACCTCTTCATCATTTAATATCTCTGAGCTCCAAGCTTTAAATAGTCTTCTTTTTTAAAAAAATCCATAAAATTGTACATTTCATCCCATGGAATAAAAGGCTGTGATGAATAATTTGTGATATCAACTTGAAGAATTTGGGGGACCCAGGGGAACCAATAAGCATTCATCTGGGTGTGCCTATAGAGATGTTCGATAAGACTATCATTTGAGTCAGTAAACTGAATGCTGAAGAACAATCCCCATGTGGACACCATAGACCAATAGGCAAGGGGATTGGGGGATACAGAAAATTCCAGAAGGAGGAAACATTGTCTGGGTCTTCTCTCCAAAGCTACACATTTTCTTTTGCTACCACACTTGAACTCCTGCTAGTACTCAGACTTTAGGTTCTTTGGTTTTCAAACTCTGGGATTAGGATGAGGGGGTCTCTTGGACATGGAGGGACATTAGAGGCAGAGTGTAGCTGTCTCCTTCTGCCTCCCTGGTTTTGCAGCTTCCAGCTTCTTAGACCGAGTGAGGATATTTACTGGTCTATCCCTCAGGCTTCCCATCACATGTATCTCAGCTACTGTGATAATGTGAGACGGCCCCTAAGGAATCCCCGCTTGCCTATACATGAACATTCCATTTGTTCCATTTCTGGTGAGAACAAGGCTAATGTAGCCATCTACAAAATCCAAGTATAAATTTGAGGTTTAAATTACTAGTAAAATGAAATGCCGGTGACTATTGTAGATCCCTTCCCTCTTTAAAAATGTTACATCAGTTGACTTTCAATGCTTCTTTCCCTTTCTGTAAAAAAAATTAAGAGCAACTGCTTTTCCTAAGCATGCAGTAATGCAAGAGAAGATTATATTTAAATTGATTCAATTGGTTGTTGGGTAAGATGATTAGCAAGCCCCGGGAAAATAAATTGTCAAGTAACAAGAACTTGTCCATTTCCCATGGTGTGTGGGCTTTGCTTTCTGAATCTCTGAGAAGAGTGCAATTAGAGTCACTTCATCAAAATGAGAATCACTTCTCAGGCTCCTGTTTCCAAAAAGGCAAGCACAGTGTACAGGGAAAGCATTGCTTTTTAATATTTCAAATTAAATTTACCGTGAAGTTGTAATATGATTTCCCTCAAGTTATTTTAAATTAATATTTAGTATTCTGTGTATGGAGTTAAAATTTGGTTGTAATATAAACTTATGAACAGATAATAGGAAAAATAGAACTATAGCATTTGGTCATCAGTTTTTCTCTTGCTGTCTTCTCAACATGTGCTGGACTGAGACCACAAGCAGGTCTGCTAATCAGCTGCTAAAATAATTTTATATCACTTCCAACCTCTGTCAATATATGGCCTCCATGTGGCCTGAAAGCCCAAAGTCTCAACTTTTCTTCCAAAGATACAGCAGTATGAAAATTGTACTAAGCAATGAGTTCTTTCCTTGGTCACCCGGAAACCACTAAACACACACTGATCTTAGCAGGAGCGTCTCTCCATTCAAAAATCCCACTTGTTCCTTGAATTAAGTTAAAGACAACTTTTCATCGAGAGCAAGTTTAAAAGAATTGTATTAAAATGTAAAGTTCACATTTCTATTTATCATATTAAAATTTCATATAGAAAATATTACTAGGCCTCCATGATGTGTATGACCACTTTCTAAGACATGTAGCTATTTCATGATTGGTTTCCAGGTAGGAGTTAGATCACTTATTCATGTACTAAGTGAAACACGTGGTGTAAAAAGCTTTGCAACGAAAGTGCCTGACTAAAGCAAGTATACCAGCCACCACTCATCAAATAAAATTCTTTTTGGAACAGATGGAGATTATTACATGGTTCCATAACTGGTCATACACAGTGAATAACTGTGTGATAGATGCCCAGCCTTGAGTGACATATCCACAAGAGAAACTCTACACCTAAGTCTCATGAAAAGTAGCAGAACAGTAGGGTAGAGAGAGTATTAATACATCCCTCAGCTCTCACCAATGAAGCTCATGACACAGAGTGTGATGCACACAGAAGGTCACAATTGCCCAAAGTGTAGAGAATAAGAGAGTTCATATCCCTGAATAAGACTCCTATATTAAACCTCACCCATCCATGACTCAGAGACCACTGTGGAAGGGGAGGCGAAAAAACTGTGACATCAGAATCACTGCATGATCATAAGGAAACAGAGTCTTTCAGACCTCTGAGAACTTGTTTATAGAAACTTACAACAATGCTGACAACATGCACAAGTCCCATGCAATCTCAAACAGACAAAACTCAGCATAGAACTTTGGAAAAGGGCATAAGGTCCCAAACTTAGTCCAAGAACTATTGGCAACTGATTACTTCTGGGTAAAAGAGACTTGATCTTCTTTAAGGGAGTTATTCTAGATAGGCTGACTAGACTCTAGTGTATGAACTTATACTGAGGGATATCTGGATATACAAACTTGACTCCATAGGCCTTAACATATATGACAGACTACATGAAATATGGGGGAAGGGGGATTTGGAGGTGCAGATGGACGAGGATATATACAAATGATTAAAATGTTTTCTATGAAATGCAAAAAAATTATATAAAATTATACATTGACATTGAGAAAAGAAATACAAAGCTTTGAGTGTTCATGTGGCTTCTCCTCCATTTTTCCCAAATGAGGTAGGGTGAAACTTTGTCTACATGAGAAAGAAATTGTCATGTCCTTCCTCATGAGCTCTCAGGAGACTCACGGTTGATTGGAATAAGCATGTGACATGCATTTGAATATATAGTCTCATTAGACCTTTGTCACATAGAATCTTCTGTTAGCTTCTTCTATGTTTCTTTGATGTGTAGATTCTGGGATTATTAAATTCATCCTCTATTTTACAGAGTAGATAAGGCCTCTTAGTCCACAGCTGCTGTTGAATTTAGCTTCCTGTTTCTAAAACTGGGGAGAATTTCTATTACATTAGCAAACACCATAAAAATGTTAGTATATAAATGCTACCTACCCCACACTGAGAAACAAGCTCTTGTTTCTCATCTTGAGTGGATAAGGGAAAAAGATGGGGAAGGAGAGAAATAAAGGATTTATCTAATAAATATATCATAAGTAAATGAATAGATCCTTGTCCTCACCTTCATTGCTCTTTCTTCTACCTCCATTAATTTTTATCATGTGGGTTAAAAATCCTGAAACTTTCCTGTCAATATGGAAACTTGAGTAGAAATATATGAATACCAAGAAAAATAATACTGCACTTTACACACAGAGAAACAGACACACACATACACAAACACATGCACACATGTGCACACACATGTGCAGAAACATGCACAAACACCCCTCATTTTATATTTAGACCTGGGTGAATATTTTCACTTTGACTCACTTTTCACAGGCAACTACTAATAGAAAGGTCTGGTTGTGACAATGGATTTAAAATCAAACACATTTTGCTTAAACTGTTGCTCTATCTCCTGCTTTGAACTATCATAGTCTTTGGCATTTTGAGCTCTTTAATGTGGTTTCTTTATTTATGGAACTGGTACAATAAGATTAATTTGTAGGGCCGTTTGCTCCGGGCTCAAAATGACATGCTAAGGAATGTGCTACTATGCACAGTTACAATCATCTTCTTCCTCAGTCACCTGGGATAACGAGGTGGTACTGTGCTTACGGCTGTGTGTTCATAGACATGCTCTTGTGGGCTTTAAATTCTGCAGTGGAATACTGTTAGTGTCAGTGGTCTCAGCCTGTTGCACTTTGTGTTCTGTAGCTGTGTGATGAGCGAGAAGCAGTGCTGTGATGCTGTGAAAGCAGCAAAGAGTGGACCAAGTTTAAATCTTTTGTCTGACACCCTTCCATGGAGTGAACGTGCACCTGTCACCTGCTGTCTCTGGACCTGAGTTACTTCATCCAGTAAAGAAGCACTGTGTGATCTCACCAGAGGAAGCAGAAGTTTGGACAAACTTTTGATGCTACCAGTCTTTGGAAGACTTGAACTGTGTAATGTCACGAATGGTTCTTTCATATGGATTTCTTTTCTAAGTTTGTTTTATATTTATTTTTGTTGCTGTTGTTGTTTCGAGGCCGTCTTTAGCACAGGCTTCTTCGAACTGAATGGGTATCTAAGGATGACCCTGAACTTCTAATACTCCTGCCTCCACTTCCTGCATTCTAGGACTGCAGGATGTGCTGCCTCACCTGTTTTATGAGTTTCTGGGGACAGAGTTTATGGCGTCATGCATACACAGCAAGGGCATTAATAACTGAGCCGCATCCCAGTCCTCAGAATTATTTCCCTTACTCTTGCTTTTGGTTTTTAAGATGAATCATCTTTTAACACATATGTATATTTGCTTTCACTGTCTGAGTATGGGTGTTTTGCCTGTATGCATGTAAGAACACCATATTTGCGTAGTGGTAGTGACTGTGTTGTCCAGAAGAAGGCATTAGATCCCGTGGAACTGGAGTTACAGATTGTTGTTGGCTGCCATGTGGGTGCTGGGAACTAAAACCAGGTACTCTACAAAACCATTCAATGCTCTTAATCATGGTGCCATCTCTCAAACCCCAGATGAAGTCATCTTAACCATAAGAAAAGCCTGATAAACATTGTTCCATGGAACTTTCTATATCAATAACACATTAATCTAAAGACGGATGGCTGCTGAGTACTTACATATTACTGCTGTGACTGAGGAAGTTAATTTATCTTATTTTAAGTACAACATTTAAATATAAAAAAAATATGGCTGACATTGTAATGCAAAATAGGACATGTGATAACACAGAAAAAATCAGGACTGGAAAGATAGTCCAGTGGTTAAAAGCTCTGTCTGGCCTGGCAGAGGTCTTGGGTTTGGTTCTTAGCACCCACATGGGGACTAACAATCATCCTTCCATAACTCAAGTTCTACAGGGTTCAACACCCTCTTCTGGCCTCCATGGGTATTGCATGACATGGATGCACTTACGTATATGGGGTAAAACACTCATACAAATAAATAAAGAATATAGAAAAATTCTAAGTTAGGTACACTTCTAGTTAGGACTAGGCATTGCATTTTAATATGAAAGGTCATTCATGTTTAGAGTAATAACTTCTGTGACCTCTGGAGAATAAATAAACATTGTGGGAGGGAATCTAGTTGTGTGTGATGTAACTCTGACATGGGGAGTGATAACTTCCTTACAAAATTTTATATGTGTGTGTGTGTGTGTGTGTGTGTGTGTGTGTGTGTGTTGAGATATGTGGAATGACTAAGTTAAAAAAATGAACCCAAGTTTTGCCTTACAAATTTATGATTTGTGATAGAAGCCGTTTTTAATAATAAAATACTATATTCACCATACAATATAATAGCAGTTTCTAAAGATGTCTGGAGATGTCTCAATGTTAGAGTTCTTTCCGAGTACGCATGAGACCTTAGGTTCAATCTCCAGTACAGAAAAAGGAAAATCCTTCAAGCCAGGTCTGGTGGCATACACCTTTAATCCATGCACTCGAGAAGCAGAGACAAGAAGTAGGTGTCTGTGAGACAGAGGCCTGCCTAACCTACACAGCAAGCTCCAGGCCAACTGAGGCCACGTTGTTTCAAAATAATAATAATAAAACCCAAAATTTGAAAAATTTTTTACTTATTTTTTTACTTATTTATGTGTCTGAGTGCTTCTGTGCACATGAGTACAGATGCCCACAGGGCCAGAAGAATGCACCAATCCCTTGGAATTGGAGTTACAGGTTGTCACGAATGGTCTAGTGTGGATCTTGGGAAATGGACTCAGATTCTCTGCCAGAGCAGTAAGCACTTTAAACCACTGAGCCTTCTCTCTAGCCTTTATAGTATGCTATTTTTATTAATTTTATTTTTTCTAAGCTTCTTCCTGTTGCATTAGAAGGAATGCCCTTAATGAAAACCTTGTAGGATGTGCTTCTACTCCCATCTACCTGAGACTCCTTTGTCTCTGGCACATTAAATAACAGTGGAAGGAAGAAGAGGATATGTGTATTAGTGACTTGTCTTATTCCTGCGACAGGAAACAATTTGAAAAAGAAAGGATAACTTTGATTTATAGTTCCATGGAACATGGTCCGTCATGACAGGGAAGTTATGGAATTGGAGGGACGAGAAGCTGGTCTCACTGCATCTGCAGCCTAAAAGAGGGAGATGGAGACTGGCACTCAGCTCCTTTCCTTTCATTTAGACCAGAGCCAGCCCTCAGAAGGGCAGAGCCCACATATAGAATAGATCTCCCCACCAAAGTTAGATGTTCTCTGGAAATGCCCTCAGAGACATGTCCACATATTTGTTTCCATTGTGACTCAGGTTTTTTTTTTCCCTACAAGTTGACAGTCAAGATCAAGCATCACAAAGGGAAGTGTTTTAGATAATAAATTGCAAGTTTGTACCCTAGATAGCTTAGTTTCAAAATTGTAAAAGAAAAAAAAGATGGAGAGAATTCTTTTGAGTTTTAAAAGGCTATATAAGGAAATACTGGAAAACTGACGACCTTTTAATAATAGGAAAACAGCCAGGAGTTCCATCTGTTTACAATATTTAGAATTTGATAGTTTAATTAAAAACTGAAAATCCAGTTTTCTTTTCTTTAAGAGCTTTGTTTTTTCTCATGAATGTAATAATAATTTTATAGCATTTTACATTTTAGAAAGTATTTCTAGAAAATAGATGTCACTTTGCTCGCACCATGAGATAAAGTAATGGGTCAGGAAACTGAATTCTACTGTGGTTTTGAATGGTTTTAAGATAATGAACATAAAGCTCATTTAATGTACTCCAATGGCCACATAATTAACAGCTTCAGAATCAGGAATCCAACTCTGTTGTCTTTCTTTCTAAACTGTTCTCTTCTCTACTTTGCATGTAAAATTGATGAGGTAACTCACAGAACGTATCAACACAGCCCTGTGAGGGGTTCTGCTCCACAGTCTCATACGTGGTGTTTCAAGTTCTGAATACATTGCACCACTCAAGCTCTGCTTTTGAAACTTTGAAGTGATAAAGGCCAGCCAGCCCTAAATGTGATTTATGGCTCTGAGAATCATTCCAGCTGCTCTGTGAATTATATTTGTTTTAGAGTTGTTTTGCTTTATTGTGATTTAATTTGGTTTGCCTCTTGCCTCCAACAGAGATTGTTTAGTAGGGGTCTGTCCAATAATGATTTTCTTTTAAAAGTATATTGGAAAATGTATTTTCCATTGGAGATCTGGCTGAGATGTTCTTTTTTCAACTGCGATCCTCCAGGAATGCTCAGTGAGCACTAGAAAGAACAGAACAGCGTTTACTGACAGTTTATTGGGAATGGGGGTTAGGCTCGTATAACTGTGCGCCTTGCAGAGGTGCAGAGAGTCTGTAGCATGATGTAATGGTAAGCACTTGATGTTTTCTTCAGATTTTTCCTTGTAAAAAAGGCAGAATTTGCTGGAAAATCATTCTAAACAGATGTCCCTAACCTCTGCTTGGGCACTGCTTCAGTGTAGAGTATGATAGGTCTTTAAACATTCTTCACAGGGTGCCTCATTCAGGAGTCCAGACTTTATGTGCAATATTTATGTTCACTTTACAATAAGACTATTTATTACATAAGTTCTGGCATTACTCAATGGATCACCAAGTTAGAAAAAAATTAATATATCAAGCTCTCTATGAATTATCCATTTTTTTCTTAATTCTTTCTTCATTTTAAATAGCAGACAATGCAATTTTGAGAATAAAGTCATAAAATATAAAAGGTTAAAAATGAGCAGGAATAGTCACCATTTTCCAGGATGTGACACACACATATATCAATAATTATACATGTACAATTTCAAATCTATATGCTGAAAGCCATGCACAAATCTTCTTATGTTTAATAGAGCCACCACATTTATGAAAATAATTGCAAACAGAATACAAGAAGCACTCTTTTTTTAAAATGCCGTCTACTGATCCTTCATTAAAAAATATATTTCATGCTACTATTGTCTATGATAAGTATAATAATTCGACTTGAATATTCCCAGTCAGAATTGTGAGAACTAGCTGCAGGATTATTGATCATAGGTTTCCATCAAAAAACATGAATAATTATTGATCCCAGAGGCTGTAACAAAGGATATACTGCACTTAGAAGCACCTTTAAGTCTTATTATTGGTAAAATATCATTGAGCTTGCACTACAAAATCAGAAAGCAGCTGGCATTGCACAGACATGAGAGGAGAAAGCTGAGGCGGGAACAGGACTGCTGGACCTCTCTCTTCACGGCCATTTGGACATAGCTACATCAATGAATGTCTACTAAATGCAGACCCACCAGAGCTCTCCACCAGAGGAAGAAAGTGGGCACACAGATGCAGTATTTTGTCCTTGTTGAGGAATCAGCAGATGGGTTGGCTACACACCATTCTCACCGATTCCTTGACTTTCTTATACTCATGATTTTCTCTACAGGAAGGCCAGGCAGCTTACAACCAAACTTCAGACTCCTCATGGCTTTCTAGGAAAATTCTTTGCTTCTAAAGAGAGCACCAGTTTTTTTTTTTCTCCTCCTTTCTGAGTGGATCATAGTTTTGATAACTTGGTTTATGGCTACAACCATGTCAACAGCAAGAAAATGCGGAAAAAAAAAATCTGGGGTCTAAAAGTCTGTGCCAGAGAACCATGGATGATCCCAACCCACCTCTCACCTTCATCCTGTAGAACAGAGTGAGCTATAATTCACTTTAGATATTTTTTAAAGTTCTGGACTTATAATGAAATATTCCCCCTGACATAGTTCTGAGAACAGACTCACTAAAAAAGGGAGAGAAAAATAATAACAAAGAAGGCAGAAAGAAAAGAAGGAAAAGGAGAGTGAGGAAGGAGTAGAGGAGGAAAGGAGGGAGAGAGGAAGGAGAGAAGACGAGTCTGTGCCATGTAATTCTCTAAGATCCATAAAAGTAGACCTCTTCCACTGAGGGAGTAAATGGAACTCTTTGCGTCTGAATGCTGTGTCCATGTGATGTACCACATGCTGTAATAGCTTGTGCCTCTGAATCCAAAGTTCACATTGCTGACTCATCTGTCAACCTGTCTTTGGCTCAAAATGGAAGAATCCCAACTGGAAAAATCACACAGAATGACCAGAAGGCAGTTTCAGAACATGAAGGGCATACAACTTGGAACTGGGTGAATGGACTGCAGGACTCACCAGAGAACAGCTTGGCTGAGCATCACCTAAGTCAGTAGACAAGAATGTTTTCATCAAATTCTTTGAGGCTGACAACTGTAGCCAAAGAGAAGAAAAATTCAAAGGAAAGATCAGTAACCTGCTTGCTTTAAACAAAAAGACAGAAAGGCCCCACAATGAAAACTGAAGCAGGGTCATGAGCCTAGTGGAGGGACTGGGTATCAGAGACCACTCAATTTCAAGGTCAGCTGGGAGACGCATGAGTGGTATCAGGAGTTTCCCATGTGTGATCCATGCCATAAATCTAGAACAGTACAGTCCAAACATGTCAGGGATAAAGGAAATTTTCTGCAGCCATGTTCTCTATCACGGGGACCACATATGAAATGTCACTGATGTAACTAAGAAACTCAACTCTTAATGAAATTTAAGTTTCCATAGCTGCTGTTTGGGGCAGCACAGACCAGAGCAATTGAATCATAGAGGAAGGCAGAATATATATTGGCCTCAGATTGTCAACAGATTGCTAGAGAACTCAGCTCAAAACATAGAGCATAGGGCTTTGTGGGACTTCCACAAACCGAATGGAACTCGGTGAGATACAGAGAATCTCACCTTCTGGGTCCTATTGCGGTGTAATTGAAAGTAAGGAATATTCTTATTTCTTCCTTATCATGAAGTGTACCTGATATATTTATTTTTATATATATTCAAGCTTTTGGACCTCTAGCTTTTATAAGCAGAGTTATATCTGTCTCATATAATAAACAACAAACATTAGTACTAACAAACAGCCATCCTATTTAGCTCTTCACAACTTTTCCTTTGGTGCTCTGTATTCTGCCTCCCTCACAATGGCAAGCTTTTTGAAACAGAGCCACATAAGCATTTTCACATCTTTGTCCATGGATCATTCTCCTCCGATTAGCCATGGTTATTTTGCTGAAAATATACTCATTTCACTAAAAATGTTAGAGCTGGCAAATCCAAAGACATTCATCAGTTTTAATTTTAATTGAATCACATGTTGGCATACACCAACTTAAAACATTCTTGGGAAAGTTATCCTCCACTGTCGTCCAGGGTGGAAATGTCTCTAGGTCTTTTCCCTGTTCTGTTCTGTTTCTTTATTTTATACTTTTTACCCCAACTCAGTTTTTTAAACTTTTACATGTTAAGGATATCTGGGACTTTTCTTGTTTGTCCCAAGAGTAAGCACTTCCTAACACATTTCATTTAGTATTTAACCACATTAGTGGTTAAGTTTCTGTCCCACAATGGCTCAAATATTTTAAATGTATTTACTTTATCCAATATTCACAACAATGCTAAAAAGTTGATTCTGGGCCTGGAGAGATGGCTCAGTTCATAAGAACACTGGGTGCTCTCTCAGAGGACCTGGGTTTGAATCTCAGTACCCACATTGCAGCTGAAAACTGTCCATAACTCCTGTTCCAGGGAAATCTGATATCATCTTCTAATCTTTGTGGGCATTGTCTGACAGGAGTGCACTTATATACATGCAGGCAAATATACTCATACACATAAAAGAAAAATCAAAAAAATATTTTATATAAAAGGTAGATTCTGCTGTTGCTTTCACTTTACAGATGAGATACAGGGTTCAGAGATGTTAAATAATCTGCTCAAGATCAAACTTCTTAGACAAATTATGAGTTTGGAAAGTGCATTTCAAATACTGTAGCTCAGGGGTGTTTATAAACCTTTATACTGTGCTGTCCGCACTATGAGTTCAGTGCCCAGTCACTCATTCTTTCAACAGTTACATTTTTTACATGTTTTTACCGAGTTTTTGTGCAATTCATATAGTAGATCTTTATCACATTTAGACCCTCTCTTCCATCTGTGTCCTTCCACTAGCCTCCCGGTGGATTTCATGTCTTTTGTCATATATGTTACATCCTAACTGGTCAAACTTTTGTACCCTCCTGTCCCTGGGTACAAGTTCACCTACTGAAGTCTATCTAGAGTCTATCTAGAGTCACTCCCTTAAAAAAGATTTATTCTCTGTCACCCCACAGTAATCAGTTGCCAATAGTTCTTGGTCTAGCATTGGGGCCTGCTGTCCATTCCCATAGTTCTATGCTGGGGTTTGTCTGATGGAGTCAGCATGGGTCTTGTGCATGCTGGCACCATTGCTGAAATTTCATATGAGCAAGTTCCCAGAGGCCTGGAAGACTGTTTCTCTATGTTCATGTAGCAGCTCTGGCTCTTAAAATATTTTCTTCCCGTCTTCTTCACTGGTGCCTGAGCCATGATTGGGTGAGGTTTAATATAGGAGTCTTATCCAGGGACACACACTTTCTAGTATCTTATTCTCTAAAATGTAGCCAGTGGTCCTCTGTATGCATCACACTGAGCTCTCACCACTGAAGCTTTCTCATACAACAGAGTGCAATGCGTACAGTTATATTTTGACCACTTAAACTGACCCACTTAGATCCATCCTGATAACCCAGTAGCCTATAAGGGCCCTTCCTACAAGCTACTTTCTACTACTGGCTTGGGACCATTCCAATGTTTTCTCAAGCTAAACAGGATTGAAATAAAGATTATTCTCCACCCAATCTCTATTTCCTGGGCCAGGTGATAAGCATCTTCCAGTGTCCTCAGAATGCAGGTAGTCATTTTTGTTGCAGTTTTACACCCTACACTGTTTTCTCGTGCACATCCTCCATGTTTTGGAATAACCAAGAGGTGCATTACTTCTCAATAGAATTATCCATACAGTGTCCTGTCTGGCCAGCCTCCCTCAAATCCCTTCAACATTCCAGCATATATACAACCCAGCCTTAAAATCTTCAGTATACTTTTTTTTTTCCCTTGTTCAAAAGTTTTTAAAAGCTTTTCAATGCACTATTTTAAAAATTCTGTCTAGTTTTAGCGAGGTAAGTGAACTTTTTACTCTGGATCTTGACTCCTGTCTAGTCCTGTTTCTTGACCCATGCTTGTGTGTGGTTTCCTTGATCCTCCTGGGTGTGGCATTCATACTGAACTCCCTAAAGAGTTTGCTTCAGTGGTCTTTCCTAGCCTCCCAATGATTTTATAAGCAAGTTGCCTCTTGCATGCCAAGTTTGCCTCGTCCAAGAATTCCTGGGGCTTCCTCTTCCATATCCAGGTCTTAACATACATTTTAAACATGTAGCTATTATGTTGCAATTATACAACTATGCTTTTCCTCACCACTTCTATGGAGAGATTGCTTTCACCCCTTGTATGATCTATGCTGCTTAGAACCTAAGTATGTGCTTGATAAGTGGCTGAGTGCATGGTATCATCCTTTCTCCAGACCATCACGTCAATTTGGTTAAAAGTTAGCCTGGAGAGCAGCCTCCAGGGAACTTATAAGAGGTTCAGAGTTGCCTTAGGCTTCTCATACCTTCTGTTAGTCGTGAAACCCTTGGCCATGGGCATGTGTTTTCTCCCATCTTAAGGAGGGACATGCCACCCTGGAGATGTAGTTCCCTTTTGTAAAATGCCCTTGGCAAATCTTCTGGAGCAGGCAGGAAGGACCTGGGGAGAGGCAGGACCACACATGCAGCTACACTCAGAGATTTTCTTTCTTGTTTTATCCCCTACTGCACCCACTTTAAGAATGTCTTTATGCCTGGCAGAAGATTCTAGACCATTGTTAGAAAACACATGGAAGTCCCAGAAAAGGCTTGATTTCGTGTGAAAAATATAGTCCCATTTTCTAAAGTACAGTGAGAGTTGTGAAGTTATTTTCTGTCCTTAGGAGGAATGCAATAGGGAAAACCGGGCATTTTCTTGATTCCTCACAGATGATGCTTAAACAAATTAAAAGCATATTTTATAGCAAAAAAAAATCAGTGTCCCTCTTATGACACAGAAGAGTAAAATGAAAAGTCACCTCATAAAGGTCACCTCAGTGACCTTCTCTGTCACTGAGCAGCAAGGGTACACACTGTGTGTCTACTTGTGTGGACAACTGACACATGGTACCTTCTTCATAAAGCTAATTATGAGATCAGATATCATATTACAGTGTTCTTACTGATTGTGTGTCATTGTTCTGAATATATGTACATTAACCTTTAACTCAATTAATAATAGATAAATAAAAAATATCTAAAATATCTAATTTGGATCATTTTTTGTATATCTCATTTTATGAATATAATACCTAATGCCTGGAACAGGATGGTGGGACCTTCCTGAAGGTTCTGAAACTAGTGAGTAATAAGAGATAGAAACACAGAGTACCCAGTCCATGGGTTGTGGTATCAAGCCTGGCATGTTCTATCTAAGGAAACTGAATCCCAACCAACCATTTTACCAATCTATTAACCATGAATATATATGTCTGTCTAGCATAATAAACAAAATTGCATATAGCCGAATTCAAAAATGTAGAAATTCCCTTAAGTTGGTCCCTATCAAGTCAACACAGCACAAATATGAAACTATCATACATACTGCCAGCATCTCTATCTTCCTGTTCAGGTCTCCTGTTATTTCTCTGGTGTTAAGAAGCCAAAGGAAGCGTTCAACCATTCATCAGTCAGGAAGCTGTCGCCAAGAGACAGGTACTGTGCTGCTGTGTCAGAAACACACCCATGATGAGAGCTCTTGCCCCTCCAAGCTCTTCTTGTTATGAATGAGCATGGTTTTGCTTCTTGCAAGAAACTGTATTTCCTGGGGTCAGGGAGATCTCTCCATGGGTAATGTAATCCCTAATACGCACATAAAAATCTGGCAGACATGGTGGCCCCAGAACTCAGGAGGCAGAAACAAGGGATTCCCCAGGCAAGCAGCCTGGTTAGATTAGTTGACTCT
Organism: Eospalax fontanierii; assembly: GCA_035773235.1. NCBI lineage: Eukaryota > Metazoa > Chordata > Mammalia > Rodentia > Spalacidae > Eospalax > Eospalax fontanierii. Next base: position 64,543,947 of record CM069536.1, read on the forward strand.
GCAAGCTCAGTGAGAACACTGTTTTAAAAAAATGGAGAATGATTTGAGGGGACATCTGCCTTCATCTCATGGTCTCCACATGCATATGCATATACATGGGAACACATATTTAAAGACACAAACACCACACACAAACAAAATAAAGCGTTTATTTCCCACTGATAGGTATTCTTGTTGAGTTTATGTTCAATTAAATAACATGGTTGCTGCATTAGTGACTTTTCATTTTCTGTGAGAAACAGACACTATTACCAAGAAAAAAATTATGGAAGAAGGAGTTTATTTTGGCTTCTGGTTCCAGAAGAATCAGAAGCCATCTTGACAGAGCAGTGTGGCAGCAAGCAACAAATGTGGCCTTTGTCTCCAACAGCAACCAGGAAGCAGAGGAAGAGAAACGGGGAGTGGGAATGGGTTATGAACTCTCAAAACCGACCCCCAAGTGTCACATTTCCTCCAGAAAGGCTGCACCTCTTAAACCTCTGCAAACAGCACCACCACCTGGGGACAAGTGTTCAACTATTGGATGCCTCGGAGACATTCTCACTCACAACATCACAGTTGTTTTTTGCCTTGTTTCTTTGTGAAACATAAGCTATCAGAAACCTTAAGAAATGGAAAAGAATGTGACAAAGTTGAGTAGTCTCAGGCATCAGCAGAAAATTGACACTTGAGTAAGTGCCACATTAGACATGATTTGAGAAACCTAAACACCTCTGGCGAATAAGAGAGGGTCCCAGGGACTTGCATGAGCTAGCCAGTTCTCTTTGGAAAAAAAAAAGTTATTAACTTCAGTACCCAGTTCCTACTTTGGAAGATTAAACTATGCCTGGTATGTGGAATTTTTCTTAGACAAATGAGAAATAATGTCATAAGCACTTAACCAAGCAATATACGGATTTGATTCAGTAACTGGATATACTTTATCCAGAAAATGATGAAGCATTTTTTTGGGTAAGGCCTTAAGAGAATCAACGGTTAGTCTTTGCAATACATATCACAGATCAAGTACACCGGATGAAAGAATTCAAGGAAATTGTAGAAAGAAAAATAAGTTGCTGCAGGAAAATTGGAAATTGGTTAAAATGAAAAGCAATTAAAGGAGTTTTGTTTGTTTACTTGTAAACAGTGAGTATGTGAAAGATTAGCCAAGCATTCTTTGGACTGTTTTAAAATCCCAGAAAGGCTGAGGACCATGGGAGAGGTAGGCCCTGGAAACAGATGAAGACTTTAAAAGGAAGATGCTCCTAAGAGGAAACAAAGCTACATATTGGGGAAACCAAAAATCACTTTGATATTTATGTTTTATGTTCACAAGCAAACAAGCAGAATGTTAGTTCTGTTGTTCCTGATGCAGCTTGGAGAGTTACAGCAGATAGGCAGGATTTCTGTGCTCTGCATCCAGTTAATACTGAGAAATCACTTTGACCTTCCAAACAGACAACAAACAGGACTTTGGACAGAGATCCAGAGTGCCTAGAGGAAAAGGCCGGTACATTCCATCTGAGAGTACACTGGAGCCTCTGCTCTAGGGTTTCCTTCCACCAAACTAGGAAGCCAGCTCTTTCAGGGCCTCACAACACTGGATTACTTTCCAGTTAGAAGCCTCAGGAAAGTTATTATACCAAAACAAAATCTAGTTTGTTTTCAATGTAAATAAAATTGAAGATAGAATGAAAAATCCTTTCCATTTCATTTGTTTAGAGACCTCTGTAAACTGTGAGTCATTTCCTGGCACAAGTTTCACAGGGATGTAGAGTAAAGGATTGTGTTTCAGTTGTAGAAAAAAAATATGAATGAAGTGAAGGAGGGAAAAGAAGAGTGGAAGGAAAGTCACAATGAGGGAGAGAAGTGGAAGAAGACCACAATGAGGAATGACCTCTAGGTACTGAGCTGCTTTACACACAGTAATTATCAAATTTAACCTCAGTGGTAAAGTCCACTGGAAGCTGGGTTCTGTACTGATACCCATTTTAGAGAGAAAGACAACGAAGCTTTGAGAAGTTATGTTCTTTAAATCTCATCATTAGCAAACGATGAACTCACGCCTCCTGGTCAAGTCTATGGCATCAGATCTCATGCTTGCAAATATGTTCAACTGTTGGGGGAGGCTATTTAAATTTATTCCATCCACGACGTATCTATGTACAGTAGACATAATGTTTAATGAACATTGAGCCTACCTGTCAACACAGAGTTGCTTTGTTAGGAGGGTATGGTTCAGAAGCATAAAGTTAGGTCAGGTATTTTACTCAATATATGTGAGTACAGTCAAGTGTGATTTTTAGGAGATATCCTCTTTTTATCCTCAATCCCTCTTAGATGGCTACAGAAATGTGATACTGTTGAAGGTTCTGATATAAAGACCTGAGAAATATGTAGGCCCTAAAAGAAGCCAGAAAAGGAAGGAAGGAACTTTAGGAGGGAAAACATAACCTCGTAGCTAAGAACAGAAAACAGAAAAGACTACATTTCCAGTGGCTTCCCAGACAGGAATCTCTGTTTCCTACTCTTTGGAAAATGATTAATGAATTGACCTCCCGTGTGTCCCTTTGAAAACACACCAAGTGTGCTTAGTTTGGCTTGCCAGTAGAGGAAAAATTATTCACAAAGAACAAAAAAGGCTGCTATTTGCCAGTAGCTATTAGCTCCTGGCTATATCAACAGTTGCACTGTTAACAATAATCTCCTCCAAGAGTCTATTCTTGTACAAACTTGGGGGCTGAAGAACTATGTTATTGGCAGCATCCCTAAGCTTATAAGTAGCAATATGTTTTGACAGAATGAAGCCACGCAATTCTCACCTAGTCTTGAGTTTGCTTTCTTAGAAGACATGAGGATGAAAATAAAAAGCACACCCCACACCCAGTCTTCTGTAAAGAAACAGGCTTCACCCTCCAACTTTGGTGCTTGAACTTCAAGATTTCTCAGGTCTCACAGTTTCTTTAACTGGGTATCTTCTGGGCTCCAGAGTAGAAACCCTAGTATATAGACACTTTAAAATTTATTTATTTATTTTTATTTTTCATGTATGAGTGTTTTACCTGCATGTATGTAAGTATACCACATTTATGCAATGCCTGCAGAGGCTAGAAGAGGACTTCAAATCCCCTAGAACTGGAGGTACAGATGGTTGTGGGTTCCAGGATTCAAACCCAGGTCCTCCATAAAAGCAGTCAGTGCTCTTAACTGCTGAACCATGTCCCCAGGCACCCATAAAACTTTTTAATCTATGGCCAAAAGAATACTTCATAGCCACAAGATCCATCTATTATGAGAATGACTGTATCCCATAGTGATCATATACAACCTGTTAATTTGGTAAGAGAAGTTTAAATTTACCTAAATTGAAATTGTTTTGGTCTTGAAGCAGTGCCCACATATACTAAAGAAAGTGAGATACACGTGGAAATGAAATCCATAAAAGAGGGTGGAAGCAACAGCTTCTAACATTCTTCTGTGAATAAATCATTTCCACCCATTGGATACAGTAAGAAGTATGATGAAGAAAATAGCAGTGTTATAAAAAAGCAATAGTTGTCCTTGAAGCAAGGTGCCTCTGTGTCACCATCTATTAGTATAACTCCAAGTACTACTTCATGGAGACTTGTAATTTCTGTTCTACCTCATTTGCTGAATAAATATCAATGTACAAATCTGGGCCTGTAATTTGCTGAGAACCATGCTAGAATCTCCAGTCACCACGTAGAGGGGATAAGTTCCCCATTTCCAAAGAGCATATGTCCTGCAGAAGGAGATAAAGGCAGCATACAAGCAGTGTTCAGAGAAGAAAATGCCTGAGTACTGTGGGAACAAAGACAAGGGGTATATCACCTAGATGAGGTTGGCCAGAGAAGGAAGATGGTTTAGCTGTTTTAAAAGATGAGATGTCAGAGAAAATACTCACAGATGTGAAGAAAATCACCAATTCAAAATTCCAAGAGATACGTAGCAAAATGCAGTTTCTCAGCAAATTAGGAGCAAGTCTGTATGCATCAACAGTATATATCTGTCCAACCATAAGTTGTGCTGAAATGAAAAGATCCATGGAAATAAGCTATAAAGCTCTTAGATTCCCAACATCATTCTGTTATTTTTTAGCTATAAAATCTTAAACCTATTAACTATTCATTGAACAAATACCCATTGCAAACATGTCAGAGTACTGACTCTAATGACAGAGTTCTAAGGAGAAAAATGGATTAATGAAATAAGAAAGATGACTTACCCAGTCCCCTACATAAAATAGGTGCTGACATGTGTAGTTCTGTATCTTGTAAATTATACTCTTCAACAGTGTGGCTGTTGCCACCATCTTCACCCTGATGTGACATTTGGTGGCAATGGCTACATGACCCAGAAAAACACTGGCAGATAATTGTCTTCACAAGCCCTTGCTGTGTGACCCCGCTGTCATCTGAAGAGAGCTGCCCCTTCTATCTAGATCAAAGAGAAAGAGAGGTCCAAGTTCGGGGCAAACACACTGGCAGCTATGTCCTTTTTTCTGTCTTCTTAATTGGCCTAACAAAATTATTTCATTTTCACATTTGTTTGTGTTTTCAGTAAACAGATTGTACATAATGCTGTTTAAGATTAACTCAGCTTGTAATTACTTGGTGTACCAAAGACAAACACATGGCTCCACTTTGCTTCAAGCGATAAGCTTTTGCTGAACACTGAATATTTGTACAACATGCAGCTAGATACTCTGAAGACAAAGTGACCTGTAAGATTTTATCCTTTCCCTGGACTGCATGAAAATTCCAGTGAAAGCAATGGTAGGTTCACAAAATAAGCATAGCCAGTAACTCTATCAGCACTTACGTAGGTAAAAGGGTACATTAATTCTAAAGGGAAAGTGGAAAACATTTTCCAAAGGTAGCATTTAAATTGGATATTAAAGAAAAACTCAAAACATACCAGAATGCAGAAAGGTAATGCAAGGATATATTCAGCTGATGGAACTTCAGGAGTAAAACGTGCTTTTTTCTAAAACTCTTATGGTGACCACATGAAATAGACACCATTTTCCCACTTTTCAAATACAAATCTGAAGAACACTAAAGATAGTTTTCTATGATATTATTCCTAATAAAGATAAACACTAAATGTGGCCTCAGTTTGAGTCTACTCTGCAAAACTGTGAGCCGCAGTTCCTGCCTGTTCTGGGAGAAGCAGGTAGTTTTCTATGACTAAAATGCAAGGTAAGGACTAGCAGAAAAGACGAGGAGGAGAAAGAAACCAAGCGGAGAGACTTGACGGCTGACTTGAAGAATGCTGTGCACAGCTGTGGAAGCAAGTTGGGTATCAAAGAAACCAAAGCAAAAATAGCCTGAGAGACTGTTGAATGAAGTGGCCATTGTTAAGAAGCTAGGGGACTAGAGGAAGGGCAGGTATTGGGGACAGGGAGCTCTGCTTAGGAGATTGCATGAGGGAAGAAATCAGTTTGGCTGGAGTTGTTTTCCCACAGTTTCTGGTTCCTCTTTTTTCAGAAAAAAAGCAATGAAAAGTCATAAATAAATTCTCTAAATTATTAAATATTGGCCCACCAAAAAAGCTAACACTGTGAACCCAACCAAACACATTCACTGGCACCCAGATTGCAAAAGGGAGCTATCTGTGCTTTCAAAATATACTTGGTTGTTGGGGGCTAGGGAGATGTCTCAGGAGTTAAGAACACTGGATGCTCTTGCAGAGGTCCCAGGATTGGTACTCAGCCCCCACAGTGCTACAAATCTGTCACTCCAGTTCCAGGAGTCCAACTCCTTCTTCTGACCTCTGCAGGTATTGCATGATATAAGATCCACTTACATATATGCAGGCACAAAATTGATACATAAAATAAAAATATTTTTAAAAGCACTTGATTCTTAATTTTTTACGTGGCAAACAATGTAGCATATTATTTCCCCAAGAAGATAAAATATGGTAGAATTATAGAAAATCAAATCGAGAGGCTAATATCCATATAGAAGATTATTGTGTAGGAAAAATAATGACAAAATCCTGGGTTAGTGACAATGGGAAAAGAGGGGGTTTCCAGCATATAACTGATCATTAAATCCAGAGGGTGATAAGAAAGAAGGCTTGTAGGGGACTCCAAGACTGTGTGGCTTCAGTGATGAGAAGGAGGTTAATCTATTGATGGAGACAAGAAAGTGAAAGAACAGCACACTTCTGGTGGAAAACTGAGTTCATTCTGCAAAATTTCAAATAGCCTTCAGGAAGCAGTCAAACAACATTCAGTTTGCCATAACTTTTCTGTTACAACAGACGCTCACCCATTCCTATAAGCCACTCTGAATACACTGATCATATGACTTCTTTGAAAACACTGTTTCAAGGTTTCTTGAAACTCGTCTATTTTTGCGAGATTTAAGCACAAAATCAATTATCACATGAATTAGTAGCAATGAAATTGAAAACAGGATTCATTTGGAGACACAAATCCATGCAAAACAAATGGTGTTATGATGAGATGGAATGGGATGACTATATTTGATTCAACCAACTCAGAAACATTCTTAATTCAGCATTGCTTGTCTTATAGATATGCAATCAGTTTTCTGGGAATTTCTAGTATATCATGATCATACTACACATTTAGTCAATCACTGCTGGTAACTAGAAAGATTTTGTTAGGTTAATACATTTTTAAAAGGCCGTTGTAATCAAGCACAACAGTAATGATGTGAATATGAATCAAAAACTGACATCAAGTAGTACATAGTTCCTGCAGTTTCTACAGCCTTGTGTGCATGTATGTGTGAGTATGTGTATGTAAACATGAGTGTATATTTACTGCCTCTTTCTTTTAAAAAGGGTTTAACATATTTTAAAATCAAAATAGATCAAATAAACTAAAACATACACCTGGAATGATGGAGGGTAAGTAGGGTATGTCTTAGGGCTCTAAAACACATGCATTTGCTCAGTCTACAAACAAAATGACTCCACATGAAAGAGGTTGTACTATATGTTTCAAAGAAACTCTGAGGAAAAGACAGTGTCTGGCTACACACAACTCACAATCTGATGGGATACATGTACATAAATTTAAGATGCAGTAAAACTACCAAGAGACAAGCAGAGAAAAAAAGCCACTTGTTCACTCTAGTAATAAAGTCCTCAGGCCTCTCCTCTCTCAGGTATCTCCTTCTCTATCTATCTATCTATCTATCTATCTATCTATCTATCTATCTAATCTCTAATATTCTACCCTGGTAAGATGTTCTTTGTTTCCTTATCCAACCTAAACCAACAAAATTTCTGAATTTCTATCCTTTCATATAGTAGCACAGTATTTTTATGCTCTTTTATTCATTTTATTGAATTCATGTATATTTCATACAGAATTTCTTATCTTTTTATGAAGCATCTCAAACTTCTTAGAAATTAAACTGGAAACTGTTCAGGAGCATCTGTGTGTGTGTGTGTGTGTGTGTGTGTGTGTGTGTTTGTGTGTGTGTGTTTATGTATAAACATATTTGTGCAGGCATGCGTGTGGGTATACATGCATGCATGTGGAGGCCAGAGATTGACATTGGGTGTCTTCTTCTATCACTCACTGACTAGCTACACTGCCTAGACTGGTTGGCCAGTGACCTTCAGGAATCCACCTGTCTCTGCCCCTGTGTGCCACAGACAAGGGTTATAAGCATGTGCCACCCACCCCACATCATTTTTAATGTAGACCATGAGGTTCCAAACTCAAGTTCACATGCACGCACAGCAGCCACTGATTCAACAGCCCCTAGAACGACTCTGAGCAGTACCAAATCGTGTACTATAGAACACTATTGCCACTCTTGAAAGTGTGGTAGGAAATGCTAATTTTTCCCAGATATTTCAAGAGTAGTTTATGGCTCATAAAATTTATTCTTTAAGCCTGCTTTTTGACTGTCCCTGATTGGTGTAGCAGAGTTCTAACACACCATCACATCTTTATAAGGAGCCTTTGCTCCCAGCACTTTAAAGCACACCCTAAGTAGCTCCAGTTAAATTAACACAACCAGGACCGGTTAGCTGTCCTGTTACAGCCACATTTTATTTCTGTGTCTGCGACTGCTTCAGAAGCTTACATTTTCTGTCAGTTTTTCAAACTTTTATAGACCACGAAGATATGAAGACGGTGCTGGGGAGATGTTCTCTGGGGCAGGAAGAAGGCCTGAAGCAGTATCTGGAATTCTGCTTGGGTGCAGCCTCCTCTCCTCTCACTCTGAAAAGCAGATATTTCATTTCCATGAAGAATAAAAGCATTTGAAAGAGTCACAGTACCACAAAATGAAAAAATAACATGCAAATATGACTCATCTGAGGACATAGAGATCATTTCAGTGACTGTCCCATGGTCACCTTGCTAGTGAGTAAAAGTTTCCAGTTTGAAAGTCTTCATGGATGTGTACATGGAGCTTAGTCATCTTCTGTTACCCTTCCACTGTTCTTTAGACACATACATGCTAATGTGCTTGATTAACAACTTAATGAATGGATCTACAATTGAACTCACAGACAAGGAGCACCATATCTCAGTCTCCATTGAAATTGGTGAGCAGTAGCAGTTAAAACCTAGTAATACAGACGCCATTCCTGTCATTGTTAGTGCAACTGAGGCACAGAGAACCGTATGCACATTGAGCAAACTTACATGGCAAAGCTTGGACAGAACAGGTCCTTGAAATACAAGCTGAAGGTTAGTTCTTAGAGGGGTAAAGACTGACGACAGACACTGACCTTTGCCCAAAGTGGCAGAGCAGGCAGGCAAGGGAGGAAGCAGAGAAGCGGAGGCAGGCATCAGAGATGACGTTCTAAGAGCTGGTCAGTGGGTATGGAATAAGGTATCCCAGAGCCATTCTCTTCCTACACTGGAGATTAATATGTCTCCAGCCGAGAGAGCTCTGCATAGAATACGTCTCTGAAAAAACTAGCGGATGAAAGGGAGGAAATCACAAGCATCCACTAGCTGGGTACTGGAAGGACTTCATAAAGGAAAGAGGGAAATATGAGTTTTACACATCTCACTGGAGGGAACACAGAAAACCAGCGTAAAATCCGTTCCCTTTTACTCCCTTCCTCTCCCTTCCCTCTGGCCCTGTTAGTGGAGACAGAGTGAATAGAAAAGGCCGTGCCCTGAGCAGTCAGCTTGAGGGAGGAATGTTTCCCTTTAGGTTGGAAAAAGGTAAGTTCTTCGTATTTAGAATTAAGACTTTTAAGGTTCTGAACTAATCATTTGTTTTTGTAGTTTAAGGTCAGCATAGGCTACTAATTTCCTCAAATCAGGAAAACAACCATTGCACTCCAACTTTTTTTATTCTATCAATGCAATAAACAAATTGTATGAAAGAAATCTTAAAGATCTAAAGTGAGACAGACAAATACAGGCAGAAAATTTTACTCACAATTGCACTTTTACAGATAATTTCATTCTTGGAACTGTGGTTGCTAAAAAGTAAATACTGAACTGGAAAACGCAGGTTGTCACAGAAACCTTTCTGAACTTGACCATTAAGGGGAAGTGGGAAGGAAAACACTGGAACTGGAGAGAGGATTAAGAGGAAACAGGCTGGAGAGGAGAAACCTGGTTTCCTTCTAACTTTTCTTTTTATTTTAATCACATTTGTGTCTGTGTGCACGTGTATAAGAAAGCAGGCCATAGCACTCGCTCCTGGAGAAGGAGGCCAATTTGTGGGAGTTGGTTCTTTCCTTTCACCATGTAGAACCAGTGATAGAACTCAAGTCCTCAGACTTGGTGACAAATGACTTCGCCTACCGAGTCGTCTCCCTGTCCCGAGACCCACTGCTTCTTATTGCATGTTTTTTTTTTTTTGAGTGCTTTGATTACTTGTGCTGAAATTTCTTTAGTCCAGAAATAAAAGACGATTTCAAAGTAGAGTGTCACAGAACAAGTACGCATATGCTCTAAACTAGGTGCTCAGCCTGCCCTCACTAAGAAAATCTTCTCCCTTGGATTCTAGAAACAAAGGAACTGAAGGATGCACTTCTGAACTGACTGAAGAGATACTTCAGCATGTTGGTGCTGTTTGTTTCCTTTTCAGATGAACTTCTGAAAATTCCCACACTTAGTGTCTTAGTTCTAGCTGAGCTCACTCATCAGAAACTCTGGACTGCACAGAACTCCGAAGTGGACTGCACCTCCCGGCAGAGTGGCTGCTGGACTCCTGTGATGACAGCTCCAATACTGCTCACTCTCTACCTGACCCAGCTTTTAAATATTGTATCATATATCTTCATGTGTGATATGCTGCTGTTGGGAGGTGAGCATGCTTATGAATGTGATCTAGTCTGGCCTGAACAAGTCTGGTAGGCCCTGAACTTCTTGTTTTGCCCAGCTATATGAGAATGGTGCCTTAAACAAAGATTATACTTGTGGAAAGATGTATCCCTGGTGTCAAGAGGATTTGGAGTTCGACTAGCTGATTGAATGGTAGATCTTCCTTCTCTTTCTTGTGTGACCTTTGGAAAACTGTGTCTTTAATTGGACAGCATTACCTACAAAGCTCAGCTTTGTCCTTTAGCTTTAGATAGAGATGAAGGTCACATCAAAGAAGAGCAATTTCAAGGCTCAGCTCTGCAATCTCAACTACTCAGGGGGTTAAGGGCCAAGGATTGCAAATTCAAGGCCTGCCTTGTCTATAGAGGGAATCAGTCTGGTAACTTAATGAGGCTTTGTCTCAAAAAAATAAAAATAAAAATAAAGACAGAGACAAGGATGTAACTCAGTGGTACAGAATTGGCCTGGCCTAGCAAGCACGAGACACTAGTTCAATTTCCAGTACCAAAGGAAAAAAAATATAGTATTTGAAAGATTTAGTGGTGAAAGAAAAACAAAAGCAAAAAATCAGATGAAATGTCTAACAATGACTGCAGGACAGAGGAAGAAAGGGGAGAGAAAGTAGGCAGAGCTTCTACCACAGGAGAACGCCCACATGGGAACGTAAACAGGGAAGTTCTTTACAGTTAGCAAAACAGGGAAATAAGAAAGAAAACCAGAATAAGGCTAAAGAAATGACAGCAGAGAAAAATCTCAAAAAGTCTAAGATAAGTCTAACTCTGCTTTTAACATTATATTAAGAGAACGTGAGTGAGAAAGGAATATTGTGCTTCCATAAATGTCAACAATTGGAAAATTATGCAGCATCATAGAAATCATAAAAGAGCTTTTACAGGAAATTTTTAAGGAAAAGTCGGATGAAGATATGAATATCCGAACTCAAAAGAAGATGATGAAAGCAAGGGACTAAAATGCAGCTACTGGAGTCACAGCCTTTGAAAGGCAAACCAAGTAAACTTGTTTGCTTGAGTTTAGAAATTGAGAAATAGTTGCAGTGAGCATCTCAGGACAGGCCTTGTGAACTGGTAAGTGGCAAATGAGTCAGGGACGGTTGTAAATTATGAAGAAAAGGAGAGACTGGATTGGGCAGCTTGTATTGCAGCTGCCCTGTTGGCTCCTACCAGTGACACCAGGAAATACGAATGGATATGTACTTAAGGGTATGTCTCCTTCCTTTAAAGAAGACAAACAATCACCTTTGGAGAGAATATAAGGTTCATTTACAGAAAAGAATGGGAAGGACTAGTAATAACTAAAACTAAACAAAGAACCAAAGAAGAATGCACACAGTCAGTCTGATAGACATACAGCACTTACTGTGTTTTCATGTCTGCACATGTAGGAAGACTGAAAACACACTTACAAAGGGTAAGTCACAGTATGGTTAGAGTTTATGTGACAAGGAAAAGAAAAACTTTTGAGTTTTCAAATCACCAACATCTTCCCTAAATTTGGATAAATTGGGAAACTATCTTTGGAAGATTTAGTCATTCCCACAGAAGAGAAAGATTGTTCAAATCACAGAGTGAATAGGAAGCTAAGAACTTTGCGCCTTTGTGAGCACATGAGAGTCCAGATGAGTGCTCAGGACAGTTCTGGGGGAACCCTTTGAGAAGGCAAAGCTCAAGGAGTTAACAGTCGATAGGACATCTCCAGCCTCAGATCCAAACTCTGTGGAGATAAAGAAGGTGGGAATTAAGAGTTCAAATCGGAGAGCAAATGAGGTCCTTTTCAATATGGTCAAGGGAGAACGAAGCATAGAAAGATAAGGAACAAACAGGCCTTGGCCCTCCAGACTGAACTAATGGCTGTGGCTTGATACTGGAAGGGGACATGGCAACATCTTAGGGTGTGTACCCACTGGTGGGACCATCACATTTCAGTGGATAATTCCAACCCCATACACAGACAGTCCTAGATACACAAAATAAATCAGGAAGGCATGAATATAGGAAGAGCATTACAGACAGCAGAGGAAGTGGATGAGGAGGAACAGAAGGAAGGGGGGGTTGAGAGTAATCATAATAAATCATGTATGATATTACAAATAACAAATTCAACAGGTTTCTAAAAATCATAACACATTCTGTAAACCTTTCATTGCATTTGAGAAGGGACGAGGAAGTGTTGGGTTTAAATATCAACATGAATGTTTAGAAAAGACTATAGAAAAAGAAGTCATATAATTAAAGTATTCTATAAGAAAAGATGTGTAGAGGAAATTATGTGGTTTCTGAGGAGAAAATGAGTCAAAGTGAAGAATTCCATGACTCAGTGTGAGACTTCTCCCCACAGTGTAGAAACAGGGTAACCAGTGAGATGAGGTGTCCATTTTCTCCTTCTTCCTAGACATACTAACTTCTTTAACATACACACACACACACACACACACACACACACACACACACACACATACAAGCACACACCTGCCTGGGATAGTGGCATATACTTTTAATCCCAGCATTCAGGAGGCAGAGGCTGGCTGATCTCTGTGAGTTCCAGGTCAGCTTGGGCTACAGGAAGACCCTGTCCCCAAAAAAAACAAAAACAAAAGTGAAAACAAAACCTACCAGACTAAAAGTGAAATAAGTAATTACTATGATGAAAGAGATATGATAGGTTAAAAGACGCTTGGGAAGGGATCAAAAGCAGTCAGGAGCAAACATCTGTACACTAATTACAGTGATTTTGCTAGAAACGTTGCTATCCTATCACAGCACAGATGTTTCCTCCCACAGTCATAAGCAGATGGGATTTTTTATTGTATTCTAATCCCTCTGTCCATACAATGAAGAGAAGGACTAACATGATTTAGCACAGTTAAGTCAAGAAAACCTCAAATGAAGAGCCTATGCAGATAGGCTGGGAACACATGTGGAAATGTCATCATAGGGCCAATAGTCATCATCATGGGGAAATAGAAAATAATTAAATAGATGAGGGGCTGAGGTGTAAATATTTGTTATAACCTTATATGTGTAGCTATTAGAATTTTTCCAAAGGAAAGAAAAACGTGACTGATTTGATAAATAATAATGCAGAAAAAAAGAGAAGAAAGGAAAGAAAAAGTGAGATGGGGTAACCCTGTCATATATTACATAGCTGAGATTATTCTGGAAATACTGATAGCAAAAGAAATGAGAGTGTTTTAAATACGGGACAAGTATATAGCAAAATACGGAGAAAGGTGCAATACAATCAAAAGAAAAGTGGCAGCAACGTGGTACAGGGTGACAGCTGATGATTATGGTTCACATTATCAAAATTTCACAATGAATTATAAATATATCATCAACGCCATTTTATAAATTTAAAAAGCCAGAATTACACAGGTTAAGTAACTTCTCCAAGGTCACACCTTAAACAAATAGAACTGAAATTCAATTCCCTCTCTGTCTTACGCCTAAGCTTTTATCTACACACCATTGCCTTTCAAAACAAAGACATAAAAGTAAGAAACAAAGGGAAATGCAATTATATTGAAGCTGCTTGGTTGAAGGATGTTTGTATTGTCTGTAGTGCATAAGGCTGCAACAAATTTTTTAAGGAAGAAAAAAAGAATGTTGGCATGATTTCCACTCACTTGTCAGATAAAAAGGACCTTCTAGAGTACTGTGTAGAGGTGTGTCAACCACATGAGGCTTTAGGAGCTGTGTTATACACCCTGATAACAGCACACACAGACCTGCAATTTCTGCATTGGATTCTTGTTAGAGAACCACTCCCCTCCAAATAATACCGAATTAGAGTGGATTAATTGTGATTTGACTTCTCTTTGGTTGCTATCCAAAGATATATTTTTGTTACTCTGCCTAATGAAGTTAGCAATCGTCATTAGAGCATACAATTGAGCAGTTTGACATAAGATTGCAAGTTGCATGCGCTTTAGCGTCACTCCAAAGACCATGGAAGGTCCCGTCAAAAGGTTTATATCGGAGTACAATACCTTTACCCCCCCTCCAATAAAACAGTGCCTCTATTTTGGCTGTAAAGCCACACTATAATTTAAATTTCAAGGGGCACATATAGAAACATAAAATTTACAAAATGAAAGAGTGAATCTTGAGATTTATTTCAAAAGTTGACAAATATGTAAAATATGGAGCTACTTTTTCATGAAATGTTCATATATGCAGTAAGATGAAATTTTACATGCTTTGGATCAATAGGTTAGTTACACTGATATGTTATGGGTACTAGTTCCTCTTCATACATTTTCTACAGTAAAAATTCTTATGTAGTTTTAACATGTAAAAGTTTGCATATAAAAGAAATACCCACTTCAATACTTTAAAATTAGACGAATTATCATACTGAGTGAGGTTGACTGTTAGTCATATAATGCAGCTTGTTCTGGGCCTCGCTAGCTTGGAATTTATGGCAAATATTTAGTTCCCAAAGCGTAAGTTTTTGTCAGTATGTTGGGATGTATATAACAATATCACCAAACATTGAGAGTTCTGTAAGTTATTTCTAATCATAGTGATAAACAATATTTGCTTTGATTTCTAAACAACATTTTATTATTTTTATTTTATGTGTGTGAGTGTACAGCCTGCATGGATATAATTGCATTCATGTTGTTCAGTGCCTAGGGAGGTTAGAAGAGGGTGCAAGATCCCCTGGAACTTGAGTTAGGAAGGGTTGTTAGCTGCCTTATGGGTGCTGGGATTCAAACCCTGGTCCTTGCCACAACAGCCAGTGCTCTTACTTGCTAAGTCACCTCCCCACTTCCTTGCTTAGATTTTTATATGTAATTTTTAAGTGATTTGCATCACATTACTCACTTAACTAATCATGTGTTATAATTGCCATAACTAAGTTTTGACCATTGGGGAGGTTAAGAATGCCAAACAGCTTTAATAACACATACATACAGTGGCAATAATTTACAGAAAAGTAATACTGTGTGAGGCAAGACTGATGTTTCCAGCAATACTTTTCATTCACTAGTCATAAATTATAAATGATTTTGAAAATAAATGTTTGTGTGCCCCTAAGGAACAGAAGTTACCATTCTTCTGAAGTAAAACCGAGAGCTCCTTGCTCTTAACCAGCATTCTTTAAAAAGGAAACAAAAAAGTGCTTGGTCCTCTGGAGTCCATAGTCAAAATGGTGGGGCTAAAAGCTGGCTTTGTTGACATGAACCCTAAAGATTTTTCCCCCTGCTGGGATATACTGTACTGACTTCAGAGTTAGCATGCAAATGATATCTTGAAACAACAACAAAAACATAGATTTCTGTCCTGGACATTCCAGCTCAGATCAGTTGCTTTTTAATTTGCAGTTGAAAATGGAAATGCTCAGAGACATTGTTTGCACCATGTTGTCTTAATTTGTAGTCTTGGCTCAGAAGCCAAGACTTCAGCGGAGCTGACCTTTGCTCCAGTCCCCAACTTCTTCATTCTTTGCAAGGGGAGGAAATCCTGACTGAGGTGGGATGTACCTCTGACAGTTTGAGTCCAGTATTTCTGTGTTTGGTTTAAAATGCATTTTCACATCTGACATTTGATTCCACAACAATGGACTCAAATATTCCAATATGAGAGGATCTATTTGTTCTTTCCAAGATTTAGGGCTCAAAATGTTAGAAGTGGGAAAACAGAAAGAAACCTTCATTGTTCTTGTAGCCAAAAACAAACTAGTAAAAGATTGAATAAATATTTTCAGGAAGTGATAAGAGCCACATAGAAAAAAAAAGAAAAAAAAAGCAGAAGGGCTCAGTTATAGAATGACAGTATTAGATAGAAGGTGTTGGGTTAAGTATGAAAGATCTGAATAAGGAGTTGACATTTTAACTGAAATGTGAGTGCACAGAAGAGTAAGACATCTAAACTCTGGAGGATCCAAAAAGAAGAACCATGATGTGCAAAAGCTCACAGTAGCAGTGGATGTAGTTTGTTCATGGAAATTATGAAGGCCATAATAAATAGAACATTGTAAGAAGGGAGTTTGAGCAAAAATAACCAAGAATTCACTCCCATCTGACACTGTAATACAGGGTGCTTGCATTTCATTCTGAGTCTGATGGAGAACATTGGTGGTTTTCCAGCCAGGATGAGAAATTAACTGAGTTACAATCTTCAGTATCATTGTACCTAACACTTAGACAATTGATTGGAACCAAGGGAACCTATCATTAGCCTATCATGGTCCACCCAGGTCAGAGGAGATTGCATCTTAGTTTAGGTGTTAACAGGTAGATGTTGAGACAAGGCTAGGTTCTGTGCAGGCATGTTTCAATGTGAGTACAGAAACCACCAACATTAGAAACAGATTAGATGAAGAAAGAGAGATAAAGAGGAATTACAGATTCTTACAGAGCTTGAGATTCATGCGTTCAATATTTGAAGTTTACACTGACATGGAAAAGATAGATTGTAGACCCACACACTGAGTGTAAAGCTCAAGTGTAAAAACAAAAATGAGAGGTGGTGGTAGTGTGCATGTGAGCTATGGGAGGGATCTAGGAGCAGCTGAAATGAGGGCAGTCTGGGCATCGATGGAGTGCAACCTCAGGACTCTAGATGAGGTCAGCTGGGTGGAAGTATGCACATAAAAAAAGAAGAAATGCACTTGGGGCTTGGTGCTCAGCAATGAACTTGTTCAAGCCTGCTATCCTATGTCAAATGGGTGAGGTTCTTTTACTCTCTTAAAGTGACAGACAGCAGTGACTTGGCAAGGGGACCCTGATTTATAAAATAAATATGTGTGTCAGTGTAAATAAACTAGAAAATCCATATTACCTGAGACTGTCATACACACTCCCTGAAAAGGCAATTATTTATCTGTCCCCCCCTTTCCCAATATAAATTTAGGTGTGAATAAATTAACATCCTGCACTGTAAGATTCATTTTCAGCAGCAAGCTTCAGTTAATCCTGAGAGGCTGGCAGATTCACTTATAAAAACCAGTGGTACAATTGGGAAGAAAAACTACCCTTTTGAGTAAGTGTTTTATAAAGGCAATTAAAGTAGAAAGATGTGTTTATGGGTTTTCACCCTTCAAAATGGCTATAGATCAAATTTATTAAAAATGTAATTTGGAAGAGAAGTTGGGAATACAGTAATAAAAATAAAAATGAAACTAATTCATCTTAGAACTATGTGGTGCTTTTAGCCCTAACCATCTTAAAGTCTCTGTTATCCAAATGCAAGTAGAAATTAGAAATGGCATTTCAATCCTAATACATTGTTTAAGTACCTTGAGGCTGAAGTTTATATGGCTAAATGATAGGTTATTCTCATAACTCATTAAAGAAAATATATTTTTAGTTTTTGTGTTTCTAAAACTTAAGACAGATGATGTTTAGGGGATTTTTAAAATATATATAATTTCAACCCAATACACATAGAAAGTTTGTAATAACAAAAAAGATGCATTGTGAAATCATTCATGCAAATGGTTAAAGAATACCTTCTAATATTCATAATAAACAAAATATATTTTTGTTTAAAGAAGAAACTTGTTCTTTATCTTGCTGTTTTTAGGAGAAAATACAAAATATTCCTTAAATGTATGAGGATAGCACAAATATTATATAGTATGAGAATTCAAGTAATCATGGTTTATCACATTTCTCCTATGTTGCTTTTTAGAGACAACCCACTTTAAAAACTATGAAAGTTGTTTTTAAGTTCAAGAATTACACCCCAATAGATGATATCATACACCAGAGCATCATTTCTGATGATAGTATAACTCTCTCAGTTCCCTATAATGGAATCAGTTGAATGGGTCTGACTTGTATATGATGTTCTTTCCAGTAAAGAACTAACCACTAAGACTGTCTAGATGGCTCAGTGGGTAAAATATTTGCTGTGTAAGCATGAGGACCTTACATCAAATCTTCAGCACCCATGTAAACATGGGCATTGCATTAGCTGTCTGTAACCCTAGCAGTGATGGGCAGAGACACGAAGACCCTGGTAGTTGCACGTGCCAGCAGGTCTAGACAAAATGGTCAGCTGAGCAGCAGGTTCAGAGAGAAACTTATCTTAAAACATAAAGGAGACAAGTGATTGAAGACAATATCCTGACATCAAGTTCTAGCCTCCACATGCACCTGAATGGGTACATGAGTGAGAACAACCATATACACATATGAGCACACATAAACACACAGGCACACACGCATGCACACACACACACACTTGGCAGTTTGAAAACAAGGTTTCTTGTCATTGTTTGAAATCTCCACAGAATTTGGAGATAGGACATGCTCAGTGAATGGAGCTGAAGAAGGTTGTGTCTGATGTTTGGCCATTTGGAAGGGATCTGCTGAGTACACAGGGTGTGAGGCAGAGAGACAGTTGTGTTTCTGAGGTCAGGCCTGCTTTGGGAGCCTGCCCCACCTTTGTTTTGCTGAACAAGATGTTCAGAGATGTAAGTCCCCTCATTTCCTTTCTTGCCTCCTTCCAATATTCCTCAAAGATTAAGCATAACTCTTGAGCTAAGAGTAGATCGGATCTGCATCTTTGGTTTATTGGCATGGAAAATAATCATTACTAACACAGAGAGCAAATAATGATCTCAGAGAATCTTTATAATTGCCAGAGCAGCAACCCTAGAAGATGAGCTCTGAGTAAGAAATGGGAAGTTTTTTCTTGTAGCAGAAAGTTGCTCTGTGCTTACCTTAAGTCTAACAACATTTTTAAAAATATTTTCTTCATTATTTTTATTTTATGTATATGAGTATATTGCCTGCATATCTGTAAGTGTACACGTGTCGGGCAATGCCCTTTGAGGTTAGAAGAGGTTGTTGGATCCCCTGGAACTGGAGTTACTAATCATTGCTAACAACCATGTGAGTGCTGTGAATTGAACCCAGGTCCTCTGCAAGAGCAGACAGTGTTCTTAACCATTGAGTCATCTTTCCAGCCCCTAACAACATTGATTTTACAAACACTAAATGGTGGATAAATGTTTTCACTGACCAGATTATACAGACAGTAGTCTAAATCATGTAAGTGGGCAATTATTTTTCAAATCTTAGTCTTTCCATATCAATTCTCATTGGAGGACACCATCTTCTCACATTATTAAGTAGCAGAAGTGTTAACATTGGTTTAGAAAACATAGACATCAATGATTTTGTTTCCTCATAATTCAATAGTCCAGCCGATGCATAAATCAAAAAAATATTCATACATTACATGTAACTAAACAAACACATTCCCATGAATACACACTTCATATACATACAGGCTATCATTTTCCTAGTTCAGGAAAGTGAGTACCGCTGTGCACCAAACAATAGTGGCCATCCATGTGCAAATATTTGTCATTCTATTATAAGAATTAAGGAAAGACATTGGAAAAAACATCAATGATTTTGTTTCCTCATAATTTAATAGTCCAGCCCATGCATAAATCAAAAAATATTCATACATTACATGTAATTAAACAAACACATTCTCATGAATACACACTTCACATACATACAGGCTATCATTTTCCTAGTTCAGGAAAGTGAGTACCGCTGTGCATCGAACAATAGTGGCCATCCATGTGCAAATATTTGCCATTCTATTATGAGAATTAAGGAAGGACATTGGAAAAAATGACATTTTAAAAGGAAGAAATACCACCCAAGTCACCACTTAGCTTCATTCTTTCAGCTGCAAAGCATAAAATAAAATCAGAAAGGTTTTATGGGACCTAGTGATTTTCCATCTCTCAGCAAAGGAGAGGGATAAATGATTTGCTTTGTGTATATATTTCACCGAGGTCTATATAGAATATGACAGTTACCTACTGCACAAAATGTATCCATTTAGAAATGAAGTAAATTTAAAGCTTTTTATGGTATGGTATGAGCCAGAAACGTGGTGGCTAGAAAAATAACATGTTGGAAAGGAACTTATTTAAACTTCAGTTTCCACCTAATGGTGCAAACCTTATATTTGCCTACAAGCAATAGTTCTGTCTAAATGAAGATGAGCCAGCAATGTGTTCATTTGACAGTGAGATGGAGTCTTCAGTCTGTTAAATTGTATGTCATTTTCACATGATGTGCAAATTAATATAAGAATATGGATTGCTCTAATTTTTGTTCCCTAGACTACTATAAAGTTGCCCCAATACATTTGAAATTAAATTGCTCTCATATTTTACTGAGGGACTTGGAAGACAGGTCATTCAGTGAAGAGTTATCCCATAAGCATGAGGGCCTGAATATGATATTCAGAACCCATGATGACAAGGTCATGGTGATATGTGCTTGTAAGCCCAGCAAAATGGAATGAGAGACAGGAGGGCCCTTTGAGCTCACAGGAGAGCTAGCATAGCCTATTGGAGGGCTCTAGACCAATGAGCGACCCTGCATCAAGGAGAGAAATAAGTGACGTGCTCCTCAGAAAGGAAACCCAAGGTTGATCTCTGGCTTTCAAAAGTACATGTGCACATACATACCTATATGAACATGCACCTTCATGTATACACAATACATATATTAGAAAATACGTTACTGAACGTTCTTTTTGTTTCTAATGTATGGATATGTAGAAACAGATGTACATAAATTAGATAAACAGATAATTGTCGGTAAGTAGATAGATGAGAGATATAATTTTTCTAACTATACACCTCTATATTTCTAGGCACACAGGAGAGATTAACAGAGAAAGATAGAGTGTGTGAGAGAGAGAGGAAATTTGTATGTATAAGACCAAATGGTTAATATTTAAGATTTTATAAACCTTCCTTTTATGACCTCTGTCATTAACACTTAACTTTGTTTTCATTGTACACAAAAGGTATAAATAATATGTATATGTATCAACCGAACTCTGAGACAATAAACATTATTTATGGACACCAAAAATTGAATTTAATGTATCTAAAAAATGTACTTTGTTTTCACAATGACTTAAAAATGTGAAAGCTATTCTTGAGTTTCTTAAAGGAAAAGTCTACACAGACATAAGCATCGATCAAGTTCATCCCATGGGTCCAAGTTTGCACTCACATGTACACAGAATACAACAACTGAAATGTTTATTTTCCATATCACATGTTTCCCTAGATAATCACTATCTTCTTATTCTGATCTTCATTTTTCTTTGAAATAATTTTGAACTCTATACAAGAAAAATCAAAGTTAGTTTAGAAGCAGAGAACATTTTCAGTGAAAATGCCATTTTAATGCACAAATTGGAACACAGCCAAGACAAAAACTCACACCTCTGCTTTAAAAAATGTGCAAGACAAGGATATATCTCAACAGAATGTTTTATTAAAAGATAAGTAAAGATATGTAATTACTCAACATATGATCCCAGTATTTTCACAGTATTGCAAACAGCACAATATTAATTTTCACATTATATTTTATATGCAAACAAACTAGTTTGTTTTTTAAAAAGTGTTGCTTTCCTCACAAAATCTGCCTTTGATAATAAATAAGAATTCCACTAAAAAACCTATTCTACTTATGTTACAATTTTCAGAACTATAAAACAATAGTGTTTCAAAACAATAAAGAAGTAGCACTTCCCTAAACACAAAATTTTAGATATGAAAATTCAGACTGCCCAGAAGTACTAGTTTGTGCAGACAAGTGAATGGAAAAATAACCAAATGTTCCTTCTGAATAGTTCATTTGGCATCAAATTCCCCAATGTAGTAGACAATGGCATTATTTCTCCTTTCAACTGAATTATAATTACTGATCAGATAGCTGGATTTCTCAAGTGTATATTTCAAGAGTGTTATAAATGTTGCTTTTTATCCAAGCTTGGTAGTCATAAGATTACCAGACTTGATTTACCTGTTTTGTTGGAAAGTTTCAGACACTAAAGACTTAGAGGAGAACTGAGCATATAGACTATATCCACCCAGGTCATCTCTCCCTTTGCCAGTAGGAGTTAGCAATGGGTCAGTGAATGCTGCAGTTCCTTCTCCAACCCACTTCTGCTATCTACATGGCTCTTCCAGACATTTGTGGCCGTTTGTAGGCAAGAACTTCAGGGCAGCTTCAGATCCCTCCAAACAAGAAAATAAAATGCAAAGAAAACCCAGAAATCAAAAGAACAAGGGAGTATTTGTCTCAGTTTCACCCCTGTTTCTGTGATAAAAATACCTTGGAAAAAGCAGTGTAGGGAAGAAAAGTATTTATCTTGGCTCTCAGTGACAGGTTATAGTCTGTCACCCAGAGGACATCGTGAAGCAGGAACTAGAGATAGGAGTCTCCCACCGTTATGGAAACCTCTTATCCCCTAAGTTGGTTTCCTCAGGTATTTCATCAAAGCAACAAGGATGGAAACAAGATGCTATTCTTTTGTTTCTTTCATCTCTTCTTCTTTTCTTCTGTCTCCCGAACAAAGGCAGCACTATTCTGATCAGATGGTTGCAATTTGGTAACATCAAATCTGTAAGGAAACAGAATGTAAAAATGCCCTCCAGAAAAACAGTGAAGCAATGTTCGCACTTTCAAAACGAACTGAATAAGTACTTGCTTATAAGTGTTGAAAAGTATTATGTAAAAAAGTATTATCTTCTCCTTTGTGTTTATAGGCTGAATAAATAACTCTATCTTTATAAGAAAATCCATTATATAAAACAAGAAAGTAAGGATTATGGAACACATGATTTGCTAGTTCCTGAACATATTTGCACATGTACATTTGTCTTAAGAAGTTCTCAGATCATTAACTAGTGTCTCAAAGACAAAATGCTTTGGAGACTGGAAGATGGCTCAGTCGGAACAGTACCTGCCATAAGCATAAGGACCTCAGCTTAGATTCTCAATCGTCATTTGAAATTCAGGTACTGTAGTGTGCATCTGTAATCACAGTATTGGTGAGGCACAGACACGCAGATACCTGTGGCTGATTGGCCAGATGCCCTAGCTGAACTCATGAGCTCCAGGCTCTATGAGAGACTCACTCTCAAGCAATATGGTGGGAAGCCACAGATGACATCTACCTCAGGCTTCCACATGCACATGCTCACACCTGAATGTATCTGCCCTATACACTCACATGCATATACCCATGTGCATATATATATATATATATATATGTATATATATATATATCAGACGAAAATGGTCTGATATAGCTGACAATGCAAAAATCATAATATAAATATGAATGAGATGAAAGAAATCCAAGAGAATCTGATACACTATAATTATTTTAAATAGTCAGCATCCAAGATCAATTTTAATTTTGCTAATACTATCAGCAACTTTTGGGGGGATTTCGTGCTTGTACTGATGAGCCAAAACCCCTTTTCTGCACTGATTTTTACAGGATTTATTGGCCAAGGCATTGTGTTACTCATTCTGTGACATTCATAACAGTCTTCAACACCTCCAGTCTGAGAAAAATTTGTCATACAAAATAGCCTAAGAAAAGACGTGGTCAAGGAATTTCACCACAGGATCACACAAATGTAAAAAGCCTATTTGGGGATAGGCACTGCTTATCATGCTCCTAAAAATCCCTTTAATCCTAGTCCTATCAAGTAGAGTTTCAGATGCATACAGACCAGTAGTCTAAAATAAACTTCAAAGATTCATCCTCATTCTGAACTTGGAAGACTATTCATGCTCAGTTGCATGAACTGAATTTATAGCAAGTGTCATAACGACTTCTCTTCCACAGACCATGAATGTAATTCCCAGGCCAAGGTGGGGTTGCTTCTCTTGAATTTACTTATAACTATCATTTTCTATGATAAATCTATACTAATAAAATTTATCAGCTTAAAATAATAATTCATTCCACAGATACGTATTCAGTACCTACTATGTGCTCATCACTATCTATCACAAGACTCTGTAGTGATTACATCCTAACTGAGGAATTTATATTAGAGCTATAAAATGGCTGGCCATTCCTGCCAGTTATTAGCCAAGTTCAAGGTGATTTCCAGAGTGGGCTTGCCATCAGCACTATAGAGTTATACGTGAAATTATTAAGAAATGAAGACACTGCTTTTGGCTTTGCTGAATGTCCTATTGCAATGTGCAGCATGCCTTACCTATAGACAGGGTATTATGATTATTACAGCAAAAATGAGTGAGTGACTTAAGCTGTTCATGACTGAATGAACACTATGAGCAAAGGAGGCCTTTCTGTCAGAGTCTTGTCATGTCCATGCCTCTCCCGTCTGTGTTTCTCTACATAAAACTCTTATCTGCTCATAAAGATCCCACTCTGCCTTTGGAAGTGTCAGGAAAAGAAACCCTTTAGTTAACTAGGGACTGACTGGGACTGAGTGTGAAATTTCCCAGCTGACTCAGCCCTCAGATTGAATGACCAGTGTGTATGAAACACTGGCTCCTGAAGAGACTGTCAAGGACCAAATGGTAATCTATTGTGGAAACTTGCTTTGCAGCTCCCCATTTCATTAGCTTCCCCTCGACTTCCTTCACCTGTTTCTAGGTACCACATCCTAAACAAATACTCTTCTCTATGGTTCTGGCTTATTTCCTGGTAAAACAAACTAAAACATCAGATACCTTATGATATCCTCTGAGACATATTTTTCAATCTGAAAGAAATATGTACATAAAATAGGGAGGAATGCTGAAATATTTCCCCTTTAAGAAAATGAAAAAGTGTCCAGCATCTAAACATTTGCCTGAAATCAGACATGCTCCTATCTGGGATAAATGAGAAAACAAGGAAGCTTGCTTAAATTCTTATAAAACACTTACGAAGGACCCCCCAAAAGTGATACATAATTCTATGAGCCGATATTTGATTATTAAAATTTTTGATCTTTTATTTTTAGTCTATGAACGTTCTGACTCCATGAGCGTAAGTAAAACTGTGAGTGCAATGCCTGTGGAGGCCAGAAGAAGATGCTGGATTCCCATAACTCAAGGAATAGCCTGGTGTTATCATCTATGTGAGTGCTGGGAACAGAACCTAAGTCCTTTGAAAGAGCAAACAATGTTCTTAACCACTGAGTCACTTCTCCAGCCCCCAAACTTAGTTATTTTTAAATTGTTTTTATTTTATTTTATGTGTATGGGTATTTGCCTGCATGTATGTAGATGTGCCATAAGTGTGCAATGACCATAGAGGTCAGAGAAGGTGACAGATCACCTGGAACTGGAATTATAGCTGGTTGTTAACCAATATGTGGGTGCTGACACCTGAACCCAGGTCTTCTCCAAGAGCAACCAATACTCTTAGCTGAAAAACCATCATTTCCTCTTTATTATTCTTAATATGGAAAAGGTCTTCACCCATATTAATATGACTTAAATGTTCTAACAGCCACATGTTCATATAAATCTACAACAGTGGTGTCATCAAGCACAAGTTCCATGGAAACTTAAGCTGTCAAAAACCCAGCATTGAACTGGGGGAATGGACAGTGACCCACAATCTTAACAGAAGAACTGTTGGCAGCTGATTATTGCTGGATGTAGGAGAGATGATTTTCTTTAAGGGAATGACTGTAGATAGGCTGATTAGACCTCTGTGGACGAACTTGCAGTGAGAAATGCCTGGGCACACTAACTTGACTGAATGCAGAATGCACGAAATCCAGCAAATGCTGGGGTGAGGCACTATGGGAAGGAGCAGATGTGGAGGGGGTATAAAGACAATTAAGATGTTTTCTATGAAATACACAAAAATTCAATAATTCTTTTTAAAAGAATCTTTGGACTTTTAAGGTTATAAAAAATTTAAAGACTGTGGGGACTTGAAAAGTTGGACTATATTTTACATTATGATTTAAACATGACATTTTGGAAAACAAGAAGTGGAAAGTAATGGCCTAAAAGAATGTGCTAAGTTGAAAAGGGATGGAGTTGTGATGTTTAGTTTTAATTATTAACCAGATACAATATAGAATCACCTAAGAAGGGCACCTCAATGAGGAATTTCTCTAGATTAGGTTGGCCCACAGGAAAGTCTATGAGAGATTTCCTTGATTACATTAATTGACGTGAGAACATTCACCCACTATGGGTGGCACCATGCCCTGGGTAGGGGATTCTGGGTTGTATAAAAACATTGACATGAATGCCTTGATGCATTGCTCTCTGCTCTTGACTGTATTAATAATGTGTCTAGCTGCTTCAAATTCATGCCGTGTTGACCTCCTCACCATCACCGGGATGGACTGTAGCCCCTCTGGAACTGTGAGACCAAATAAACACTTTCTCTCTTTAGAAACTATTTCTGTGGCTATGTCACAGCCAAGACTGAGGTGACTGATGGTACTGAGAGAGAATACAAAAGTCTCCAAAGAAAAGAATGAATCAATCCTGTTCTCATCGGATGTAATGTACTCTGGAAAACACTTGTCTCACTGGTACCATCTCATTATCCACTACACGGTTTTCTCTACACTCTCCCACCTCCCTCTCATACACAGAAACACACTTTTAAAAAAGTTTTTGATCTATGTAAAATACTTTGATCTATGTAAAATGTTCATCCAGAGGAATGATGAGGATATTTTAAAGGCTGACTCCAACTAGAGATGATATTTTTTACTAAATACTGTCAGCTCTCGTCTGTGTGTGGTTCACACACCTGTGTCTGTTCAACTACTAGATCGCATACATCAGTAAAATGACCTGTGCAACCACAGATATGATCACTACTACCTCTAAGATGGAGCCTGAAAAATATCTCAATCCTCCAGCTCTGTATCTATGACTAATAATTTTAAATATTATACATGATTTTAGAATATGCATAGTGCTTTCAGTTTGATTTTACATCCAAAGAAATACTTACATAAACTATCAGATTGTCCAGTGATCACCAAGTACAGCAAGCAAACCAGATTCGATACTAAGTAATTTTCACTTTTCAGTGGACAAAAGTAAATTTCATATTTACAGTGCACCCAGAAGTCCAGAGTGACCTGCCTGAAGTGATGTCATCACAGGTGTGTAGATCGCTCCAGAAAACACACAGAAGGTGAATTGTGTGGTTGAAATTAGTTTAGGATAAAAGTGTCACAATATAAGAATAGTTTTCCCATGGTTGTAAGAGAGAATATGGAAGAGCTCGTTATATACAGCATCCATTTGCCCTTGTCCTTGGTCATCTCTCTCATTGCCAGTTTAATTGTCAACCTGTCTCCTGTGTTTCATGCCTTTTCCAAATGCGTTTTCCCTTCCACTTTATCTCTTCAGAGCCATCAGTCACGCTGTAGATTTGTAATGAACTTGTTCTCTGCCAAGGCGAAAAAGAAAAAAAAGTGACATCATTTTCAAAAAGGGGGAGATCAGCACTGTTATCTCAGTGTGATAGAAAATAGAACAAAGAAAATGCCTAACAGAACAGAAAGAGAAAAAAGACAGGGGTGGAATGCTTTCTGTCTGTACTTATCCATGTTCCGTCCAGTGCTCATTAGAAATTTGGAATCCACTGGCTTTTTATCGCTCTAGTACTCTGCTGGCCAAGCAGAGTCTTTTCTGGAATCGTCACTAAAAAGGACAAGTTTCTCTCTCTCTCTCTCTCTCTCTCTCTCTCTCTCTCTCTCTCGTTTCTCTCTCTTCCTGTCCCTCTCCCTCTCCTTCTCCCTTTCTCTTTATGAGTTTGGTGTTGTGGCATAAACAGTGAGCTTAGAATATTTCAAGTTTTAGCACATACCATTTCCTGGGTTAATGTGAAGGAACTACCTGTTCCATGACTGGCCAGGCAAGTGCATTGTAGCTGCTTCCAAATTATAACCAGAATCAGAATGAGCATTGACTATGAAAAGGGAGGGAGGGAAAAGTTTTTTTTTTTTAATCACTGAAGATCCCATAAGACTAAGACATGGACCTATGAATCAAACGTAATGTGGAAATCAGCATTGAAAGCTCAGAGCCTGTTATATTTGAACAGTTATTTACAATAACTTGGGGCATGTCATAAGAATTTTTTTATATAAAGCATTGTCCTCCGAATAATCAAATTGTAACGATATGTGTGTTCTCTGCAGTAGCTGGGGGGCCACGTGCAGAAGATTCTCAGCTATGTACCATTTGTCAGAGAAAGAAATCTCACGCTTGATAAAATCAAAGGAAACATTTTCTTTTAGAAAGGAAGCCAAGGTAGAATGAAAGATGCATGTTGGGTAAGGACTTAGCCACATACTCATGTGTGCAAAGAACATAATGTTAATTTTCTTTTCCATTTCAAAATTTCTGTCTGGAATTTAATTCTGGGTCAAGTCTAGATTTAAGTCTAGATTTTCATTTACGTTTTCATCCCTGTATATTATGCTTATAAACAGAATACTTGGTGACAAGAATTTACAGTAAATCTTTGCCCTGTAGTTCTAGAGACTGGGAAAACCAATTGGGGCAGTCAGGTCTCATGAAGGTCTTACTGCACCATAGCATGACAAAAGACATCTCATGGTGGAAAACAATGGCCAGAGAGGGCTATACTCACTTTATAAGAGACCCATCCTTACAACAGCAGCAGCAAGTCATTCCTAAGGATCCAGTTTCCCTTGAATACCATCTCTCATCGTGCTGCTTTGGGAACTGTTTCCAACACACAAGTTCAGAGGTAAGCACTCAAAGTAGTATGATAGAGATTCTATTGGTTTCTCATAGTTTTCTTGCACTGGCCTTGGTCTTGGCCACCTAATCCATCATCTACTCAAGGGTGTAGCACTCTGTTTGGTCGCCTCTTTTCTTGCCTCCAGTCTGTTAAATTTAATCTGTTTCATCATGCTACAACTTTGAGTGTTCAATCTTTCACACTAAAACAAAAGGTTCTCCTTAAACAAGTGTTATTATGCTAAGTTTTGAAATTTTAATAACTGAGATTTAATGTTTTCCTTTTGGTATTTATGATAGATGAGCAAGAAATTTCAAAGAAATGTCATATGCTAATATTTTAAGATCTTTGCATATAAATCTGTGAATCCCCCCACAAAAGATGTGATTCTTAATTATTTTGCTTCTTGCAAGGAAGAAGGAACTTGTCAGTCTCCTCCAAAACAGTAAATTTTGCAAGAAGCAAAATAAAGAATACATCCATACTAGAAGACACTAAGCCAGGATCCCAGAGGAATGAGACACAATTCCACATAACCGACTAAAATTTTCAGTCTGAAGCTATGCATTGACTGAAAAGCTTCCTAGGGCTGAATTCCATGGTAGGAAAGGCTTTCCACAGAGTCCAGTAGAACCTTTCAAGGCCTCTCATGAATCAACACCAAGTGACACTGAAGTTAAAGTGAAGTTAGTAATGTGCAGTTGAGCTAAGTGATTGGGTGAATTCAGGCCAAGTGCACACGCAACAAGAGCCTAGAACACGTGCACACAGCTGTTGCTGAGCAGAGAGAGCACATTAAATAAGACACCGAGCAAGAGGAAAACAGTGCTAAGATGTACACCAATCACGGCTAAAATACTTTGGTGAGGTTATGACGATAAACTGCTGTGTTCACAACTGCATCCCCTGGCTTCCTGGTTCCAGTCCTCCTTTTTAATTTATCCATAAATTCTACCTGTAATCAGTATCCAATATATTACACAGTTTAATTCATTTATGGTCTGTTTCTGTGCACACACACACACACGCACACACACACACGAGGGGGAGTGGGCAAGACTGCAGAACCTATCAGAGAATAAACGATTTTGGTGTTGTGGCTGCTGGTGCAACTTTAGCTCTTATACTTGTGATAGTAATATCACTAAATATTGTTGACGGGATGAAGGGAGGAGGTGAGAAAGCAAGCAAGGAGGGAACGTAGCAAAGACACTAACAGAATGAGGAAAATGCTCTGCTCACCTGGGAGGCCTGACTGCTTCAGGTCCTAGTTTCTATGGCATTTCTTATTTTGTTTCCGTATGTTCCCTGTTCTCCACCTGACTACGTTGAACGAATTTCTCTTCCCTATGTCCTCCCAACAATAAGTACCTGGAGAGGTAGAGGGAAGGAAAAGCCTGGGCTCGCTGGCCAATCAGCATAGCCCAATTGGTTAGCTCCAGGCCAGGAAGAGGCCCTGTCTCACAAAGGCAGCAGTTTTGAGAATGTTATCTAAAGTTGTCCTCTGGTCTCGACACATGCAGACACAAGAAAAGGCACATACTCACCTACAAAAACTTACTCTCCAACTTCATATAAAAGCTGATCCTATCATGTGTATGAGCTTGTTGTGAAAGCATGACCACAGGCCATAGAATCAAGTAACATGCAGAGACAGTTTTAAAATACAGAAGGAAACCAAGTGGAAAGATAAAATACATCCATGACAGCTATAGAAACCGGGATGGAAAAATCTAGAAAATGAGGAAGCAGCTGTCTTTCCATTTCTAATGCCACAACTTTAATGGCAGTCAATGATCTATAACAGGCCCCCAGTATGAACGTCAATTGACTTATAACCGAAGAAATGTAATGGAAATGTTGATGCCTATTTTCTATAAATGAAAATTCTGTAGGATTTGATGGGGGCCTAGAGACATGAGTTATTTCTCAATACAGCAGATCACATCAATGGAGGTAAACTCTCATTACCCTCCAGAAGAGGTAGATCTACTCTGCTTTGCAGTTCTTAGAGTGCCACATTACCCAGAGTTCACAATGGCCTCCATTTTCAGTACCATCTGTCTCTGAATCCCACATGCCAGCAGGAATTCATAAATTAAAGACAGTTTGTAAGAGTGGATGAGATGACTCAGATGTGAAGGCATCAATCTATAATCTCAGCACTCAGGAGACTGGGTCAGGAGGATGATAATTTCTTAGCCACCTTATGCTACAGTGCTTTATTATTTTTTTTTAAATGGAAAGAAGACAAGACAAAAAATAGAAATCTGAGGTGAAGTTCTATGTTGGGTGCTTTTCATTAAAACCTTCTTGGAGGGCTTTCCATGGGGTGACAGAAACAAATGCCTATTTAGCCCACATAGGGCACCATCAACAGCCCAAACAAACCACCGTTTCATATGGTGAACAATGCATTTATTGCATTGTGCTTCTTCTTAGACCATTCATGAAGGATTCCATACAGAAGCCACTATATCACAAAAAAGCCCACGCCTGAAGGGTTGACTACTCATGAAAGCTCCAGCCTATAGCTCCCTGCCCATCTTCCTGGCAACTGCTCTCCAGACGTCCCCTCCCACTCAGAAAATGTTAGGTACTTATAATAGAAAACCTTGGGAGGCTCCTTGGGAGTCTCACAATTTTCATGTGTCTTGCAAATTTTCTAAGCTTCATGAGTCATATAAGCTTCCCATTTTCCTCCAGAAGGGAATGTTTCAATCTTGTGGAAAGAGGGACACTTGACAACAGACGTTCATGGACAAGAACATAACTAATAAACATAATTAATGAACGTGTGCCATCAAACTATGGGGGCCACACCTGGAAACAGGGTCCCATCAGACTGGAACAGACTGTCTATTACACTTTCTTTTATCACCAGTTAGTGCTTCTACATTTTCTTAGAACTAAGTCTCATACTTACAGGTCTTAAATACCTTTCTCATGTAAGCTAGAGTCTGTGTGCGTGGTGTGTATGTGTGTGTGTGTGTGTGTGTGTGTGTGTGCGTGCTCACACGTGGGGACCCAATGTCAGATATCTTCCTCAGTCACTTGCTCACCCTCCTTTTGAGTCTGATTTTCTTTCAGAATCTAAATTTGACTTGGAGGGCTGGCCAGAAAGCCCCAGGAGTAGTCCTGTCTCTGTCTCCCCAGTGATGGATTACAGAAACCTGGCAGAAGGCCAAGCTTTTACATGGATGTGGGGACTGAACCCAGGTCTTGATACCTACATGGAAAACACTTTACCCACTGAGCCGTCTAGTGAGACTCTTGGAGAAGCTGCTGGGAATTGGGGGATAAGACATTGGAAGAATGAACTCAAACCCTTATGACTAATTTGCTTTAGGGTTAACAAGACAGGTTATAATTGATAGCTGACAATCTATTAAAGCCAAGTAAATCTTTATAATCTTCTTTGAAAAGCTCCCTATATCTAATACCTGGATTTCACAGTAATCAGTAAGGTTATGTCTGTCCTTGGCTGGGTTTCACCCTAGATTCCTTTGGC
Organism: Eospalax fontanierii; assembly: GCA_035773235.1. Taxonomy (NCBI): domain Eukaryota; kingdom Metazoa; phylum Chordata; class Mammalia; order Rodentia; family Spalacidae; genus Eospalax; species Eospalax fontanierii. The sequence continues at coordinate 64,576,288 of CM069536.1, forward strand.
TTAACATACTCAAGCACGCACAATGCCAGATCTTTTGTTTGTGCTTTGGTTTCCAAAATGAAGCCTGTGGAGAGAAGAGTTAATTCAGTTTTCAGTAGTTTCTATGTAACACTTAGGATGGTGTTGTCTTAGTTGCTTGCCTGCTTGATGAACTGTGGTATCCCATGCCTCTAAATAGGGTTATATAGAGCAAGAACTAATCAAGAAAGAAGTTCCTCCCACTCACAGACCTAGAAAATATATAGCTTTTCACAAAATGTACAAAGGAGGATTCATATACTCAGGAATTGTTCTGCGTTCCCCAAATACAGCATGTTTCATGTTGGAACTTAAGAAGACCAAAGACTCGGCTAAGACCAAGCCATAGAAGCTGGAGACTTAGTGAATTCATCCTGCAATTTGTTTCATTATCTCAGGATTTATAGAACAAAGTACTACCTGATGTGCAAATCATTTTTAGTTTTTTGTTTCTCTTCCTTTTTTTTTTCTTTTTCTTTTTTATAACATCAGTGTTAGGTGTTCTAGAAAGTGCTAAATTAAAGTTCAGCAGTCAGCTTCTGTAGTCCTGTTGTCTCACAACTAGAAACTAATATTTGTCTGGGTCAGTAAAAGCAAAAGAGAAACAAGCACACTCAAAAACCACTCAGAAAAGCATATACACATGAAAACTCAGAGACAAACAGAAAAACACAGATGGACACACAGACAGACAGACACACACACACCTATGACATTGCACTTTGAAACATGACTTGGTTTGGGAAAGCCTTTCCTCCACACCTCAGACAAATTCTTCCTTGTATCACAAAGTTCATACATCCCAAACAAGAGAAAACTATCGCAGGACAGGTGAGAGGAGAATATCAGAATGAAGCAAGGAGACATCAATTAACATGAGAAGAAGAGAATAATTATACTAGTACAACAATTTTACTTATAGGTTCATATATGAGCTGCCATTTTTATCTCTGTGTTCAGTACTTTATAGATAAATGAACACACAAGCATGTGTAGTCTCTGACAGTGACTCTACAAAGTAATTTTATCAGAGATTTTGGGATACTGGGAAACTAAGATGTGGCTGTATGTACAGTGGCCACACGTTCTTTAAAATATCTTTATCTGATTCTAAAATCTTCATTTGCTCAAAACTTTCCCATAATCCAATGTTCATAAGTGATGTGCTAAGAGGAAGACCATGTTGCATTTCCTATTGCTCCTAGTCCTGTCCACCCACGTCTGTGTATGTCTAGGTTGAACAGACAGGAAATTAAACAACCTTAAGTACTGAGAAATTCTGCACAATGCTCCTGTCTCCAATTCCACCTTGCCTTTCATCTCAATCACAATAAAGGCATTCTTTGTGTTTTTTCAAGGATGAGATACCGCAGGCTTTAGGATCTACAAGATGTTTTCCCCAAATCATACTGAGACTTAAACTTCAACGTGACAGCATTAAGTAGTCACAAATTCAGAATTTGATTAAGTCTTGAGGGTTCTACCTTCAGAGATTAATGACTTTATAAGAAGCAGGAGGTAGGGGCTTTAGAGATGGCTCAGCTATTGCAGAGGACCTGGGTTTGATTCCCAGCATCCACATGGTACCTAACAACCATCTCTAACTCCAGTTGTAAGGGATCTGACACCATCTGAATTTGGGGGCATTGCATGACACAGATTCACTTACACACATGCAAAAAGTATACTCATACAGATAAAATAATAATAAAAAATATTTTTAAAGGTGTCAGAGGCAATTACGTGCTCTTTCTGTTTTTCTCCCATGTGAGGAGATGCACCTCTACACTGTTTGGACAGCCTAGCCTGTATAAGGTTCCTGTGAAGTGGGATTAAACCCATATCTGACACTGAATCTGCTAGTGCCTTGGTCTTGGAGAAAGAATTGTCAGAAAATAAACATTATTTACAATTTACTGAATCTGAATTCTTTCTTATAGTAGCACAAACACATTAAAATAGAAATTGTTAATAAGAAATGAGGTGTTGCTTCAGCAAATATCTAAATATGTTGGAGGATTTTGAAGCTTAGCAGCAGGTAGAGACTAGAAATAAGGCTCATAAGAATCGAAAAGCTGCTGAGGAGGACTTACTCTGCCTAAAGATTGGCTGTCATGAACAAGATACTGGTAGAAGGGGAGACATTGAAGGAAGTGCTGATGGGACCTTGGGTGAAGAATGAGAAACTACTAACTGGAAACTGGAGCAAAGATCACACTTATTATGTGGTAATAGCGAATTTGGGTGGTTTGTGCTTATGTCCTAATGCTTTACAGAATAATGGAGGTATGAAAATATAATGGAAGATGAAACAGGACATTTGTTCGTATAAATTGCTGAACAAAATGTGAAGGAGCTGCATGGCCTCCCTAGACCATTTATCGTAAAACATGCACAGAGAACACAAAGACCGGAAACATTCTCTGGCTAGTCAGGTGGTAAAGAATTAAAATTGTGTGTTCAGAGGAGAAAGGTCATAATGTGGCCAACTGAACATTTGGTGAAAGACTAGTATGAAGAAAAGGAATGTTATTCGTCAAGACAGAGGAAGAACAAGCATAAAGTAATCTTAGAGACTCCCAAGGTGCACTCCAGTCTAGGCTGGGACATCAGAAGGCTTTTAAGGAAACTGTTAAATGTATCAATTGGGATTTATTGAGCATTGTGTCTTCAAGTCTCTGATACCCACACAGAGGCACAGAACTTGCTGGCTGCCCCCAACTGGAACTCACACAGGCTCAAATATGTCTTAGAGAGTTCATATCTCTAAAATATATAGTTGTGGGTTTCATGGAATGCTAATTCTGATGGTATACAGAGTACAGGAACTATAGAGTCATCATTATTTCCATCTAGATCACAGAGAGTGACCAAGATGACTTAGAGGGCCAGGCAAAGAACTACGACAAGGGGCCTCACTAAGTCAGTATGTAAAGAGGTCATGGGAGTGTTTATTTACCCTATAACTTTAGAGCCACAATTGTGAGGCTCTACCCATGAGAAGTTAATTGATATGTGGGTACTCAATAAAACTTTATTAGTAAGGATTTTATGCAATGCTTGCCTCACATGTGCCTGGGAGACAAGGCATGCCATGAAGTAAAAAAGTTTGTTCTCAAGATCCAGTGCATAACATGGTTTACCTTGTTGAATTCTACGCTTTCTTGGAGCTCGGTTCTCCACTGCTCCTGCCTATGGTTTCATTTCAGAGCAGAAGCACTCCTCTCTCTCCACCTCACCATTGTACTTCGAAAGAAAATAACTTTTGTAATTTGGAAAGCCCAAAACTCGGGGGCAGGGGGATTTTCTTGAAGATAACACCTTAATCTCAAATGATTTAGGTAATATTTAGATGAGACTCTGGACATCACCTCTAACATTAATGCTAGCACAAGTTAAAAGTTTTTCAGTTATTAGAATGGAGGGAATATATTTTAAAAGTGAAAAAGACATGAATTCTGGAGGGTCAGGGGTCAGGGATGAAATATTCTGGCCCAAATATGCCAGCCTCTCCTAAAAATCATAATAAAGCAGTATTCAACATGACATTATCAAGGGGTAGGAATCTTAGGTGAATTAAGTCAGGAGGATTAACACATTCATAGAGGGTATGAGTAAACTGTTTGATATGTTTCCCTTTCCCAGTGGTCTATAATCTGTGTACTATTCATGTCTGTCTTCAGGGCAGACACTATACAAGCAGCAGGACCTCATCAGACATAGAATCTGCTGGGGCCTTCAGAACTCTACGCAATAAATTGGTTTGCTTACTGAGGTGCTAGTTTCATTCTGTTGCTATGATGAAAATTCCTAATTCAAAGCAACTTGAGGAGAAAGGGGTTCATTTCATCTTATACTTCCAGAATAAGGTTTATCATTGAGGAAAATCGGGGCAGAAACTCAAGGCAGTTTCAGGGATCCATCTGAAGACAGATTTGCTTTATATTCCAAACAGCATTACCTCTGACCAGATATCCCACTCATAGCCAAGAAACACAGGAGAAACCAGGAAGGAATACTGCTTAATGGCTTGCTATGGCTCATACTTATCTTCTATTCTTATAAAGCCTAGAACCATCTCCCTAGGAATGGTGCACCCATAATGATCCTCATCAATTAATAGCCAAGACAACCTCCTACCAACATGACCACAGACTAGTCTGATTCAGGAAATTCCCCAATAGAGGCTTTCGTTTCTTAGATGACTCTAGTCTGTGACAATAAGACAAATCTGATTGTGACAATCCAGCTTAAAACAGTTTGTTATAATGAGCAAAGTGATAATGTGTTTTAACTTCTTTCAAGGATGACAAACCCCAGGTCTTCAAGTTCAAGTAACAAAACATTAAAGCATTATCACCTGTCAGAGAATCAGTCTAGTTAGTATGTAGATAATGTAAGATTTGTGTATGGGAATGCTTGTAAATTATAGTTGACAAAGAAGCATCCACGTTTAGGTGATTTTTCTATGCCCCAATCCTAGGTAGTCTACTAATTAATATTGTTATTATGTTAGTCTACTTGTTTCAAGATAGAAGGGATTTTACCTCAGGTCACCAATATCTGAATTAGGTCATTTAGACTAGACTCATGGGTAAGAGGTTCTTAATTTATAAAAGGGATAAAAAGAGTCTTGTCTTTCAAGGATGTAAATCTGTAGTATGGTAGAGACATGAACAGCACTTAACTATGGTTCTTGAAAATAAGTGCCAAAAAATACCACATCTCTTTAGTGCCAACAGTTTTTTTATACACTGTAACATTTTATTTTGTATCCTAGGACAGCAGTTTATTAAACAAATCTAATTATTAATGTGTTAATATCGGTATCCTGGGAAACAGATGTCAGCAGAGCATTTCTGATACAGAAAATACAGCAGAATGGCATTTTGCACCCCCTGTTGGTAGCAGCCAGTCATCCACCCAATGCACTCATGTTATGTGATGCTCTCCTCCACACAGGCTGAGTCACCTATTCTCCTGGGCAAAACCCACAGCCATAGAATCTCTGCATTTACCAGTGACTCTATAACATTGTTTTGAAAGTTCCTATAGTTTCCACAGTGTTTCAAACAAAACAATGTTATATGAATCCCCTAGTGTTTTCTTGACATAAACACCACATCATTATGCACATTTAAAATAATACCCTTGTGTTTCGCTCTTACAAATTGGATGAAGTTATTTTCATAAAGACTTTTTTTTTAACTTTTCATTTCTACTGTCATTGCTATCTTTATGATTTTATTCTCTATGGAACCTTTTATTGCAGGTAGAGATAAAAGACCATTGCTTTAGAAAATAAAACAATGCTATGGAATTATTTCGCACTGCAAACTGAGATCAGTGTTCTTAAGATGGGCTCAAGGCTTGAGGTCATGATGTCACTAAAGACCCATTCAGTTTCCAGCCCTCTTTCCTGTTCTCAACATGCATGCACTGTCTCAGCTTCATCACTGGTGTTATAATAACTGTTCCCAGCATACGGTAGCTATGCTACTTTCCTCTTTGCTGTGACAAAATGTCAAACAAAAATAACTGAAGAAAGGAAAGATTTACTCTGGCTCACTGTATGAGGGTATGGTCCATCATAGCAATGTCTCCTTCCATTCAGCCTGAAGCCATGGGATGGTTCCACCCACATTTAGGTTGGGGTTTGCATTCTCAGTTAAACCTCTACACAAATACTCTCATAGACACACCCAGAGGTGCGGTTCTTAGGTAATTCTAATCCAGTCAAGTTGATGGTGAAGATCACTGTGACCCACTAGTATGCTTGACTGTTTCCACATCATAAAATCAAAATTAAAATTAAAGTTAAGCAAGAATTTCATGAGAATATATCAGTGGATGTTAAGTCTAGCACCTAGAAAAAGTATAAGAAAACCATTTAACACTTCTAGGTTTCTGTTTGTTCATCTATATATCATTTAATTTCATAAATTAACAATAAATGTCTCATTTGGTACTTGTCACACTTCAAGCATTTAATAAGCAAGTATAATGACTATATAAAGAAATATTTAGAAATATAACTGGGAGGTAACTAGACAGTCTTAGGTAGTATAAATAGATGGCATTTCCAAAGGGAGAAGACAGGATTTGCCTGATTCTTCCATAGGTATGTGTATTTCCTGTGTTCTGATGGGACTTGGCTAATCCAGGCATGCCTATGTGTGAGTCAGACTTAGTGTTGACTCTGTCTGCACTTCACCTACATCTGTCTGAAAGGTAGAGTCAGACAGCTGAATCACTCTCTAAGAGCCTGAGGGAGATAGGGCGATAGCTTTCAAAGCCAGACAATTGCACTACTTGGCCATAGCTGTTCCTTCATGATGCATACACATTTTTTTCTATCTACTGTGTGTCATCAATAGTGATTCCAAATATCAGAAAGTTTTGGAAGGGATGTTTTGAGGTGGAGCTCGAACAAAGATCAAATTATTGAGATTACTATATGGCACAGAATGCCAAAGTTCACTACCACCATCAACAGAAGTTCCCAGTTAACCCCGGACTTGTTGTCATTTAAAAGTGAGCCCAAGGGCACATCTAGGACCCTACAATGAGAGACCAAACAGCACAAGGCCAGAATCATACAAGAATTTGCTCTCACTTTTCCATATTCAGTTCCCCCCTGACACCTGCTTATCTTTCATTGTAGACAAATATAAGATCTCTTTCTCCAGGTTACAATCAAGAAACTCTGCTACCAGAAATATGTTGACTTCTGGTGATTCTAGTGCTGTTTGTCTGTTACTTACTTAGTCTGTTACATGTGTAAAAGGAAAATAGAGGACCTATAGTTTGAAGAGCCAGGCTGCATACTGTGAAGATCTCTTTGAATCCAGTCATTCATAAGAATATATATCAACATTATGTTGGCAATAATAGGGTTTCTAAGCATCAAGATTTATCTGTTACTAATGTGTAGTAATATCTAAATTTACCTGTATAATGTAAAAGAAGGCAGTGTTTTAATATACCTTAACACCACAATATAATCAGCTAGGCATCAACTACAAATCAGTGTTTACTTTCAGACTTTTGTTAAATTAGTGTGTTGTTCACTGTATGTGATGAGTAGTTAATATTACATGAAATAACAAAGTGGCATCAAAAACAGAGACTCTGGGAAGTCATAGAAAGAACAATGGAAATCTAAACTTGGGAGCTAGTTCTTCATTAACAAATGTGTTATTCTGCATGAAGTAAAGTTAGTCACTAGAACTTTCTGGTTGGAGACACTTCAGTCTCAATTAAAAATGTCATCACCTTACAAATCTTATTTGTTAGAGTGAGAGCCTATTACATTGGTCTGCTATTTTTAAGGCCTTTGGAATTTCACACTTACCTAAATGCAGAACTGATGGTATGTTAGTAGACATCTTCCACTTAGGGCCAGACCATTCCAATAGCATTCTGCATGTGCTTGAGGGTGATTACATGCCCAGACCAGTTTCCAAAAACACACTGCTTCCTTCATTTCTAAATCCCTTGGTACTTGGAGTTAAGAAGCAGTTAAGCTCCTCACCACCACGAAAAAACACAGATAAAAACAAAACAAAAAACATGCCTTGAAAACACCATGGAAGATTCTGTTTATTCAGGGCACTTGAATGAAAGCATACTGATTAAAGGTGTTCTAAGAAGCATCTGAACTCACTTCTTTAAAATGGACATCAGGAGACTGAAGAGATGGCTGAGCAGTTAAGAGCCCTGACTGCTCTTGCAGAGAGCCTAGGTTTGAATCCAAGGACCCACATGGCAGCTAACAACTGTCAGTAACTCCTGGTCCAGGGGATCTGATACCCACTTCTAACCTCTGATAGCACTGCACAACACAGGTGCACTTGCACTCATGCAAGCAATACATTCATACATATAAAATAAAATAATAGATAAAATATAAAATGGAAATCAGTAGGACAAACAGGCCTGGTTGGTCCAGTCTTAAATCAAAGATACAATTTTCAACTTTTAGAGCGTTTCTTAATTTTTTAAATGTTTCAATGGACTGAAGTTTTTGCCTCAAATTTTCTAAAATATTTATTTTTATTTTTTATGTGTATGAATATATTGCTTGTATGTAAGTGCACCTGTGTAATACAATGGATCATAAGAAGACATTGGATTCTCTGGAACTGGAGTTATCAATGCTTGTTAGCTACCATGTGGATGCTGAGATCTGAATATGGTTACTCTACATGAGCAGCTGGTGCTCTTAAATGCTGAAACATTTCTACAGCCCTTCCTCTAATATTTGTATGTTGTATCTCATACCCCTAATGTGACTATAATTGAAAATAAACCTTGAAAGATGGAACTTGAAGTCAAACGAAATCTTAAAGGTATAATTAATTCATGTAAGAAGAGGAAGAGATGATGGTCATATGAATGCAAAGAGGAAAGGTCAGGGGACAACACCACAAGAAAATAACTTCCAGTAAGCCAGGGAGAGAGCCTTCACCACCCCCAAACTGCTAACTCCTTGACCTTGGATTTCTAGCCTTAAGAACTATGAGCCAATAGGTTTCTGTTACTTAAGTCACCAGTATGTATTTATGTTATGGTGGGATGCATTGACAAATACATACTTATAGTCAGAGAAGATTATCCAGGGGAAGAGAGAGAGAGAGACAGAGATAGAGTTAGATAGATAGATAGATAGATAGATAGATAGATAGATGATAGATAGATAGATAGATGATAGAATGAATAATACCTAAGTAGTGTAAACCCCAGAGAAAATCATATTAGTCTAACCACCTGATAACAAATTCCACATACAGTATCTCTACATGAGCCCATGTGCATAGCTGAAGGTTACATAACAGGAAGCAGTGCCAGATAGGAGAAACCTTCCATTGCGTTGTTGGCCAGGGTGGTTCAAAAGACTTCTAAAATTACAGGGGTTATTGCCACAGTTCTTGATTGCCATCCAGAGCTTCATGGTAAGATGCTATTGCTGAGACAGGACATACTTTGGAGATGGAATTTGGAACAATGGAGCTAGAACAGACCTGGAAGCCACTCCCCCTTTAGGCTAGCACTCATAGAAATGGAGAGCAGTATACAGGTAGCCAAGAAAGAACATCAACTGATGACCCAACAGTAGCTTCATGATCAAATAATCACGTCAGTGACTGGCACAGTATTCAACACTGGTGTAGTAGTGGCACTTTTGTCTTGGGGCCAATCAACAGCTACCTAATTGGTTTTAAAGCCCACGCAATGAAAGGAAACTCATGTGTGGTACTATAATCATAACCAAATACACATGGCTGAAAAGGTCATAGATCTTGGAGAGATCCCCAGGGCTGCCACATCCCTCGGCTAACATAACTTCTTAGTAAATGCAAAATAGGTATCCTTATATTTACACTCAGGTATCACAGTCACCACTCATCAAAGAAGCTTTTTTTTTTTTTTTCTTTTTCACCAGACAGAGACTAATAGATAGTATCACAACTGGTCACACATGGACATTGTCTATGAATTACTATGCCTGGGCAGTACATCCACAGTGTGGTCTCTACATCCAAGGCTCATGCAGGATGGAACAAGGGGTAAAGATGTCACTAATAAATCTCTCAGCTCTCATTAATGAAGCTCCCATATGCAACAAAGGGCCAGTAACACAAAAGGTCACAAATGGCTAAATCATGGAGATTAGAAATCTGTGGCATGTGGATCCCTAGACATGAATTTAATATTAAGTCTCACTCACCCATAGCTTAAGAATCATTGAAGAAGAGGAGGTGGAAAGATTATAAGAGCCAGTGAGAAGGTGCATGACTTTATGGAAAAAGAATCCTACAATAGACCCTGCTCATATGAACCTACAGAAATGGTTTCAGCATGCTCAAGATCCATGCATGCTCAGACGGACAAAAACCCAACATGACACTGGGGAAATGCATAGCAGACCCCAACCTTTGCTTGAGAAATACTGGCAACTGATTGCTGTTGGATGGGGATAAGTTTGTCTTCCCAAAGCGAGGGACTCTGGATAGGCTGACTAGACCTCAGTGGATGAACCTGCACTAACATCACTTGAGGACACTAACTTGACACAGTAGACCTTAACACAAAGGAAAGAATGTATGGAATTTAGTTGGGGATATAAAAATGATTAAGACTGAGTGAGATGTTCTGAATGAAACACACAATGATTCAGTTTTTTAAAAATCAAAAAATAAATAAATAAAAATTGCTTGCCTCAGGTTCATAATAGTAGCAGATTATAAACACTGTTCTAAATACACTAATTTAATGAAATAAGGCATTCTCTCTATTTTATCAGTAAATTGGGAAACTAAAGCCAGTATAAGAAACAGTGTATCCAAAATAGGTATCCAATCAGGTATCCTAAATACCCTGAATATTCTGACTAACATTCTGAGTAACAGAATGAAATGTTTATAAATTCTGTTATTTTTCTGGGGGTGAAAAAAGTATATTAGTGCATATTAATCTATTTGAAAACATTTATTTAGCAATTAGAAATTTTAAAAGTTCCACAATATCCTAAAGTCTTTTGGGTTATACTTTATTTTCTAATATGTTGGTGGTCTCAGAGAAAGAGACCTATTCCTAAGAAGAGATGCTGAGTCATATCTACCAAGTACATTCAGCCAAACAGGGGAAATTATCTTTAAAAACAACTGCAGAATCATATAGTTAAAAGACTATTTTTTGTAAATCTTTAATAAAGAAGATAATTGCCTTTTTATTTGTTGATTTTCACATAACTCTGCTTTAATGTTGAGTGCCAAGACTTTCTTTGAATCTTATGACAGGCTTAGAGATCAACATATCTCCAGGAGAGAGGAAAGCTTCGATAATCTTATTTTAAACTTGTCATCAAGTAAAAATCTAACTAATGTTGATTGTTCTCTGACAGCACTTGCTTGGAAGGTTCCATGGCTTTGATTAATATTTAAACACTAGGGCTTTCAAAGCAAATTTACAAGCTGAAGTTACGAAAGCTACAGTAAATACAGAAACACATTACTGTTTTATTTTCTATATGGCCTGAAAAGCAAAGCCATTAGCAGTAAGAATTTCAGGAAGGAGGGATTTCAGTATGGGCTCCTCAGTGCCCTTAGAAATTCACAGAAAAGAAAACAGTAGGATAATACTGTTAACAGGGTTTAGAGGTAAACTCTTTGAATTTGACAATAGTTATGCTTTTATTAGCTGTGTGGCATTAGACATATTAGTTTAATGTCTGTCTGTCTCATTTACAAAATGGATAATGCCAGTATTTTGAAAGACTTTAGCACATATTAATGAGTTTCAACAGACATGATACATTGAACAATGACATATACAAGTGATCCATACGTGCTAGCTATAACTATTTTCTGGGAACACTGTAGTAAAACATGGCCATAGTTTTATGGTAGGCATCCACTGAACAGTATTCATTTAGTCAACGAATTCTTTAAAAGTCCATGCTATCACAAGGTACTAGCCATAAAGAGTTAAATGATTCGGAGTACTCCAGTTTCACTAGCTCAGATTCTCAGGGTAGATCTACACTTCATTCATGGGAAGGGGTCTTCTATTGAGCTATCTTTTAGAACATAGAACTGAGCTATTGAAATGCACTTAAGAAAGAATTTCTGGAAGATGCATTGTTAGATATGAGTTTTGCATCTTTGATGACTGAGAGTGAAGATGGAATGGAAGACGCAAATCTCACCAGTGAAGATTATGGGAAAGTCACCATGGCCAGTGTTTGTGAACTAAATATATCAGTTAGTATCTTACAGAGGGTACCCTGAGGAAGCAGAACTACAGGCGATCCCATAGTGCCTAGCAATTGTCTGTTGTCTGCAATCTGATTTCTTCTGGGCTTAATCCTTTCATTCTGACTATGAATGGGGAAGAAAAGCCTAATAATACTTTCTGCCCATTTGCTCCCATTGAGGATAGGAGCTACAATTTAGTAACTCAATTATTTTGGCTCAGGGCCATGGTCAATTTTACATCACCCCCTATATACTAATACAGAATTTATTTATTCCACCTGAAGTTAAAAATGTTTTCCTACGACTCTTAAAGATAGCTAGACAATGGTAGTCTATAAAGTAGCAGACTATATATAAATTAAAGTTTAATGTTAAATACTTACCTTGGAAAGCAATGTAATTTTCCATCCGATTTAAAATACGCATTTTTCTAGGATACAAAGGTGAGAAATCACAAACTAAGTTTAAAAGCAGCTTCACTTAAAAACTGGGGTCTATGAGCCCTTTTCTTCTGTTCATGCACATAAAAATGATTAAACTTGTGGCACACAAAAGCCTGAATCGCTGCTGAAGATCTGAGGAGGGAGAAATATTTAATGATTCTAGCTTTATTGTAGGTCAGCAAGGTCATCTCTTTGCATGAGCCTAAATCAACAATATGAATAATTTACTCAGTTCTCTCTAGATGCTGACTGACTTTTATGCCTAAGGAAAAATAACACAGGGCTTTGTAACTCTCTACCTTGATTGCTTGTAATACTCATTGATCTGACAACAAAAAAGTGCATAAATCTCTTCTTTAGCCATGCAGGCGACTGAGGTGTCGATTAAAAATGACCGAGAAGAAACTGGGACATGATTACCAATTCCATAGAACTCAGCACTGTTCATTGTCCAATACAGAGCTGCTTCTCTGAAAAGAGGAGCTAAGTAAAATCCTCTCTCAAAATATTGAATTATAAGGGACATTTTATAAGGTATTTGCAAGACTTTTTTTTTTCCTGAGACAAAAAGATGTATTTCTAACTGGCAGCCCTGAGGACACATCACAGGTTCCTCCAAATATCTCTTTCTTTCATTAATAAAAACGTTCATAGAGTAAAATTGCATTTGTCAGCACTGCTGACAACGTAAACCATAATCCAGTGTCTGTAATGTTACAGGAGCTCAATCCAACCAAACCAGCTTCCATTCTTAGCGGGAAATCAGACTCAGCACACTATTTAGATGAAAGAATGACAGCAAATTAGATCTGTCACACGAGTTATATAGTCAGTCATTGTTTACTACAAGAAGATGGAGTTTCCATCCTTCCCCTACAAAAGAAGAGAGGAGACATGAGGTAGTTTAGCAGTTAAGCCACATGACCAAATCCAGGTATATCATTAAACCTTGAAACTCTCCCCTCCCCCAGGTAACTTCAGTGTGAAATTGTCTTTTGGGAACAGGGTAACACACACGTCCTATCTCCCTTGTGTTCAGGAGGGAGCATGGGTCTAATGCTAGATAATCAGTTATAAGCACAGTGTCCCGCATATCTTTGTGTATTGGTACAAATGTAAAACTCTTGAGTCCTCTTTTTTTAATGTCTGTATGATTGGCAAGGGTTTCGCTAAAAACTTGGTGCCAGTCAGAGTCCCACCATGAGACAACTGAGTTGTGCGCCACTGAAACAAAATGTTATCCCTGTTCTGTGTTCAGAATTTGAGCTTCTTGGTCTCCACAGCACAAGCTAACCAATCCTGAAGAATGTAGACAACAAATCCAATTCTTCTCCTACAATAGGGCACACAAACCAGGAAAACCACGATGAAACCATGTAACAAGGACAACAGGTAGTCTCATGAGGGACCTGAGAGAAAAAACTTGGACTGAAGAAGAACAATTGGGAATTCCAGAGGCAAACCAAATGTAGAAGATAAATGTACTTGATATTTTTAGAGACGAATAAAGATGCTGCCATAAGCTACAAGAGATATAGAAAGAAATCCTTTAAACCTAAGAATGGATGACCTAGAGAAGAAGTAGTGAAATAGGAACTTAGTCAAAATACTTGTGTTAATATATAAGAAGCCACTTATAGATAAATATGCATTTTAAGAATATAACATCATTTTTGGACATGCTGTATAAGGCCAGTTTCTCCATAATTCCTAAAATTGGAAGACAGCATGTAATCTCTGTTTTAATTCTTTGCATATGTTTCTGAAATAGCACTTCTTATAATAAACTAAATACATGTGCTGTTAGTAGGTTTCACTTGGGCTATAAACTCTCTGAAAGAATATTTGGACAGAATAAGTTTACCTTTAAGGAGAAATATCTTTCCAACATGTGTCCAGCAATGGTTTTTAAAGGATAGGTTGGGAGAAGTCTCACTGTGTTTGGGCTGGACATTCCATACATATGCAGTGGCTAAAATCACTTTGAACAGATGCCAAAAATGAATAAATACCCATGACCTTGTAATGACTTATAGTGATAAGGCAAGTTTGTTAAAAGGGCACAAGTAATTCTGCAATCCATACTGAATCTGACCAAGTTTTGGGAGGCCAGGCATATAGATTTGGTGATTATGATTTGATGCTTAATTTTAGTTGTCAAATTGACTAGATCTGAAGTTGGAACTCTAGTGAGAGATTTTCTTAATCAAAATATTTGACTTGGGAAGACCCACCCCATCTGTGGGCAGAACCTTCTCCTGACAGCCCAGATAAAAAGACATGGAAGAAGGAAACTTTGCTTTTTACTTGCTTGCCTTAACTCTTGTTGGCAAGTTTTCTATTCTGTTACTGCCACTCCCACATTCCTTCTTTGAAGTTAGAGCCAGCTTTTATGGAATTACAACAAATTCTCCAGGAATCCTCTAGAACTCCAGCATCAGATTGGGACACTTGAAATGTTGAGCCTCATGCACTGAGTAAATATTGCATTCTCCACGTTTCCAGTGCGAGATGGACAGTGTCGAACTACCCAGATCATATGTGTAAGCCAGTCTAATCAATCCCTTTTATTAGACATTCTATCAGTTCTGTTTCTTTGGAGTACCCTGGTTAATACGGTGACCAAAGGGAGAAATTTAAAACAGAAATGAAGATGGCCTCATCACTTGCATGACTAATGAAGAGTGTTAGCAAATGGGAGGATTAGAATTTTATGCTTCTGGTAACTAAAGTGATATCAGTTCTTGTACTGGAAATATCTATAGACACTTTCTGTACAATGATTTTTTTTCCCATGAATCTCTAGGTAAGCTGGAGTCCTCTTCGTTGGAATTACTAGTAAAGCCTTTAAATTTCACTATCAGTGTGTTGCTCTAACATCTATGCTTATACTTGTTACTAACTTTTCCGTGAAACTGAAAGTGTTCTGAGGGGAAAGATGTCTAGTGTTCAATACTATGCCATTCAAAAATGAATAGTTTGAAATAAGTTTATCCACTGAAAGAGTAAATAAATATACTTGCAGCTAAATGATAGATTCAAGAATGTTATATGTTTCCATTAATTTATAGGTAAGCACACTAAGAAGTTCCCAAATCTTGTCTTGAGAATGTTACACATAACTTACTTTCCAGTGTCAGGTTGCAGTTCACATCTCGTATGTTATGCACATGGTACTTGCTCTCCAATCGTCTCATTTAATAGTAAGATATCACTTTTGTTTCATAAACTAAAAACTGGATTTTAGAGTGGCTATATGGTTTGAAGAAAATAATCTTCCAGAAGAGGAAAAAATATACCTTCTCTTGTTTGATAAATTTATTGCACGATTAGAATGCCTCTTGATTCTTCCATGCCTCCAGCTCACCTTGGATACAGCCCAACATATTCCGCTCCCAGATCCATGTGTTCTCTCTCTCTCTCTCTCTCTCTCTCTCTCTCTCATATCCCAGTGAGTTCACGTTTTCCCTTACTGCTGCTCAGATGAACATAGTTTATGGGTGTGGGACCATCCACTGGAGAGTGGGCAACCACCAGTGGCCACACCCACAATGAAGAATGAGTCTTCAGTCAGCAGCCATCAACTGCTACGGCAGGATTTCTATGTACCAATTTCCTTTTTTTTCTAATATGAAGACAATACTGACCTACTATTATTGGCAAAGTTCAAATTAATGACTAAAGTCCTTGGGGGCGCAGTTAGCCATTTAGATAATAATACATAATGAGTATTAGCTATTCACATTGATTCTTCACTGGAAGCACTTGTGTTCAGGTTCAAGTGATCATTCTTAGAATGAAAACAATTTTCTATATTTCATATAGGATTGTGACCTTACTGTAGAAAGTATTTCATGATCTTCCTAGATAATGGAAATTATTTCTGAACTCTAATACTTATATGGAGCTATACGGATATGCTTGTATGAACTATATGGGTCTCTCTTTCATGTGGCTCCCTTACACCTAGAAACCTTTTTGTTCACAAATTCCTTTACTTTAGAATTTGAAACATTGCCACACTGAGAAGATTCCCTGGCCCCCCGTGTTAGCTGAGATCCCCTTCTGACTCCTCAGTAGCATCTTTCCATGTCCTATGATCATCTGTATCATTTATTCTGAGTTTGCTTCTGTGACTGCCTGTCTTCTCATAATCAAAGTACCTGCAGGCAGGAACTGAGTTTGGAGGTTTTCGTTTGTATATCTTTCATCACAATAGGAATATCAGAACTTGGATATGATGGTTCATATTGTCAACTTGGTGGGATATAGAGTTTCTTAGGAGACAATTGGACATGCCAGTAAGAGATTGTCTAGATTCCATTAATGGATGAAAAGACTCAGCCTACCTGTGGGTAACACCATTCCATGGTATTTGGTCATGTGCTGAATAAAAAGGAGAAACCAAGCTAAGCAACAGTAGACTGCATTCTCTGCTTCCTGACTACATATGAAATACAACTTGCTTCAAACACTTGCTGCTATGACTTCTCTTCCCTGGAGGACTGTCCTTTCAAATGTGAGCCCCAATAAACATTTTCTCCCTCAAATACTTCTGCTTGGGTATATTATCAGAGCAACAGGAAATGGAGTAAATACACTGGGCATGAAATTAGCAAATACGAGCAGAATATCTTTCTTATTGTGTTGATGTATGCTTAGGTGGATGTGGGCAGTGTGGGCCTGAGATGTGGGATATTCTTATGAAAATGGAGGCCTAAAGAAGATGTCAAATCTCTTGCTCTAATCAATCTCTGCTTTATCCCCATGAGACAGGTTTTCTCATTGAAACTGTCATTAGGCTTGTGGCCAACAGTTCTCAGAGATAGCCCTGTCTCCATCACCTACAACACTGCTTATAGGCATATGAATGAACAAGCTCTGTTAAATATGTAGGCTCTAGGGATTTGAACTCAGGTCCTCATATTGCACAACAAGTACATTCTCCAAATGAGTCATCTCCTAAATACCGAGCATAGTTTTCAAGTGACATTCAGGAGAATGCTTTTTGTAACAATTTACAAGCATTTTCATGTCAGAACATTTCAAAGTACAACAGGAGAAATTAGGCAAGAGAAAGTCTAAAGCCAAAGATCTGCAATAGCCTGGATACCATCAGGGGTACCCTTTGCTGCACTCAAATATGGAGTGGCAAACCCCCTATTATAAGCAAAGGAGTTGCGGTTTGGAGCAGAGAAAATGAAGGTGGAAATCTCATCCTCCCACTCTTTAATTAGCTTCATTGTCTTCCTCAGGCAATTGTAATGAATTAAAGGTGAGATTTATCTAAAGTAACCATGAAGGAAGCATGATGTTTGAACCATTCATTAGAGCACTCAGAAGATGCAGACTTTAATACCTCTATTACTCTGAGAATGGAGCTCTCATATCCTCATCACTTGAAATATAGTTCCCTTAATGTACGCAGAGAATGGGAATGCCTACTTGAACATCCCAAGCCATGGGACTGTCCTAAAGACAAATCTTATATAAGAAAATAACAGAATTTGAGGCAAAGTATTAAGTATGGTAATTGATTGCAAATATATTTTTCGTATGTGAAATGATGATGTCCATTGCGAAGAGAATGCTTTTATAAATTAATATTATAAACAAATGTGTAAATGAAAGGGAAAGGAAATGTTTATAAGAAATACAACAGAGGGTGGGGGAGATGTCTTAGTCAATCATGAGGACCGGAGTTTGGATTCCCAGTACCCTCATTAATAGTCGGGCGTGATGGTGGGAACCTGTAACCCCACTGCAGGAGTAAGGTAGATCCCTAGAAATCATTGGCCAGACAATCTAGAAGAATCAATACGCTCTGGGTTTAGATAAAGAGCCTGTCTCAAAAAAGAAGGTGGAGCATCATTGAAGAAGATATCTAGCATTATCCTCTGACAGTCCACCACAGACACAAACACACGTGTAACAACATTTATCACATACACACACACACACACTTTAGACAAACTGACCCCAGATGACATAACTATTCTAAGATATACAGAATTTGAAACGCTTCTTTAAGGACATCCGTATGTTTTATTGTGGAGCTTAGAAAATTTCCTATTAGATTTGGAAATTTTCTTGCCTTTTAGAAAGAGCAAAGCAAGATCTTTCCATTGTGTTCACTCTCTAGCAGTAGAGGAACAGGCTTGGTACAAGCCAATGAGACATTTTGTAATAAGCCAAGCATGTTAGGATGCAATGACTACTTCACAACCTTATACACATAGTGCGGTGACAACTTACTATAGGAAAATCTCGCTTTTTCAGGCACAAAAATGATGACAGCTTTAAGGGTCCAGTGGTGCAAAATGGTATCATGCTCAAAAAC
Organism: Eospalax fontanierii; assembly: GCA_035773235.1. Classification (NCBI taxonomy): domain Eukaryota; kingdom Metazoa; phylum Chordata; class Mammalia; order Rodentia; family Spalacidae; genus Eospalax; species Eospalax fontanierii. Next base: position 64,594,848 of record CM069536.1, read on the forward strand.
AGAGTTCTACCTACAATGAACCAATTTCCTAGCCTAAATATCGAGCTCCTTTCTCCTTTTCTTACAATCAAAACCATGCATACAGCTGCCCCAAGGTCATATGAAGTATTTTATAACTTCATGCATTTTGCTTCTGCTGAAATTAGCCAAAATTAGATTCTTCTGCAAATAATTTAGAGTTAGAAGTACTCAAGGAAAGAATTAATTGAATAAATATAGCAACAAAGAGCTGAGCTTTCTATAACTTACAATCACATAGTTTGAGAAAGAATTGGAAAAAGAAGTCAAACTCTCCAAGCCAGTCTAGAAAGTTTGTACTCAGCACAACAGCAAACACTTTGGAGGTAACCAATAAACAGTGTAATTTACTATTTGTGAGTTATTGTTGGTTTTTTTTTAACATGCTTTCTATAGGGCTACAAATTCAAGCTGATGATTCATGAAGGTCTTATACAATACAGTGCAATCATTCAAATAACAATTAGGGAAATTTTGTAACTCATTTAAAAGCTAAAAAAAAATACATTTCCATAGTCTTTGTCTTTCATGGGAAAAAGTACTTTGTCTTACAAAATAAGAGCTAAATTAAGCTGTGTAATGAAAAGGGAACTTTTTCTAACTATTAGATGGATAAGTGTCCAATCTCTTTTTTTCTGTTAAGAAATTTAGTGGTCTCAGAAACACATTTTATGATGATGGGATTTAGTTGCTAAAAATGAACTAGAGCTTGGGACTTACATCATTGAAAAGAAACGTCACCGTCATAGCTGGTCCTTTCCATGTGTTGAAAAACACACCTTTGTTATGATGTCCTCAGACAGTTTATGACGGGTGAATCCATTTCCTGTATCTATGTCTTCCAAGACCTCACATCATTCCAGAGGGAAAACTTTGTGTCATTATTATTGCCTGTAATACTCCGTCTATCTTTCACTGTCTCCTTTAACTTCTTAGGCATGAAATCTGCTCGCCACTTTACAAATGTTGGCTGAAATAATCCTAACCACCAACATGTGTGCATAAGCAAATGCATGCACTGAGCCGTGATTTCACCTGGCTCAGCTTTGCAGAGCTTCTTTATAATATCTGAATTATTCAGCTTTTAAAAACCAAAAAGGAAACTCTGAAGTCCATAACTTCTGTTCCAGCTGTAATTCCCATTTTATTTCTGGACTCCAGGAAGTACTTGAACTACAAAGCTGCCAAGACATATACTCACAAACTTCAGGTTTGAGTTGTCGTGGGGCAAAGTCTATGAAAGTCTTCTTGGACTTTTGAAATCCTCCATTATCAGAGAGAGAGGGAGGGAGGGAGGAAGGGAGAGAGAGAGAGAGAGAGAGAGAGAGAGAGAGAGAGAGAGAGAGATGTATCATGATGAACCATTAAACAAATTAGCCTGAGATATGTTTAGAGAGTATAAAGTTGTCACATGTGTGAACAAAGAGTAAACGTAGTAAAAAAGCCTTAGAAAAGGAAAATATTAATTAAGCAGATCAAGAAAGGGAGAAGCAGAAAAACATCAGACTAATATGGACACAAAGTTATTAGCAGGTAATTGCTTCTTATTTGTAGAAATGGAGAATGGAAACATCTAATGAAGACGCATTCTAAGACACAAAACTCCTACACCTGCCTGTCTGCTTTCTGTCCATCAGCCAGTTCCCTCCCACCCTCGGCAACACATTCACTTCGCAGACTCACCTCCACCATAGCCAGCAGTGTGTACAAGTTGAAACAGCCTCAGCCTCTTCCCTGGGCAACACCTTCTAATACACAGAGCCCTGTGTGCTGCTGGTAAGCTGGCCTCACCCTAGAGAATGTTAAACATCTGTTTAGTAAAATCCTGCAACTCAAGTGATGCAGGTGGGAAGTGGGGTGGACTCGGTTAAGCTTTGAATTTAAGACTCAGAATGTCTGGATTTAAATACAAGTTTCATTTTCCATATCTTTTCTATTTCCTTTACTGGAATGTAGTTTCCTTTTCTGTGAAATAGGGATAGTAGTGAGGCTATTTCATAGGGTTATTGTGCAAATTAAATTAATGAATGTTTATTAAAGTACTCTCTATGGACCCATACTGAGTGTAAAATACTTGCTCTCCTTATTATGATATCAGTATTCCATGAAGTTTGGGTCCCTCTGATCTTCTCTGTAGTGGTGGCTTTTGACCTAAAAGCAATATTCCAATAAATATCTACTTGCTCAAAATTCATGCAAGTTCTATCTAAGCATGTGCTTTACACATTGGGCACCTCTCAGACTGCAAAGTGGTGTCCAGGAACAACTTCTTTTCATCTCATGCTTACAGTACTTAGGGGGATTGGCTATAAAATGGGCTTGACGGGGAGAGGAAAATGGATGGAAATGTGCTCAAGCTGGATGGTGATGTGGTTACACACTCTTTAAATTCACTGGAATTGCTGAATTGTATAGTTACAATGTGTGGATTTTATGGTACGTAAATTATACTTCAGTATAAATATATTAAAATGACAATGATTGTTTTGTTAAAGTTCTCAATACATCCTTTAGGAGGTGTGGAAATAGAATGAGCCTCCATGGAGATGAGGAGAAAGCAACTATTTCACTGTGTCATATCTCTCTAAATTTGTACCTTCCTTCCTTCCTTTTTCTTTCTTTCTTTCTTGCTTGCTCTTTCTTTTTTCATTCTCTTTCTTTCTTTCTTTCTTTTTCTTCATGGCTCATTTAATTACCTTAGAAATTGTAACACTAGTCCTGGCCGAATACCTAGAGCTTAAGAAATCAGACAATATATCTAAGAGCCATACTATTTTCTAAACTGAAGAACAGTCAGAATAAAGAAATTAGTGGGAATAGATTTAAGAATTATGGAACCCATCAACATTTACCTAAACAGCAGTACAAGAAAAAAAAAAGCTATAAATGTGTCAAAAGAAGTAGCAATTCTTCACTTTTTAATGACAAGACATAGGCAGTCCGGATAACACTCTAAAGTCCATAACGTCCTTTAAATGAGAAAAGAAATGAAAGCCTTAGTAAAGGATGATACTATTATTAGCAGCAAAATCAGTTTGGGCAAAGCATTTCATTTTCTCAAGAATTTGGGGGAAGAAGAGAAGAGAATATGAAGAAAAGACAAATGACCTCTACAGAGCATTAAGCTTCTGGTTTCAGTTGTGTCAAGAACTTTACTTCAAATGCCAGTTTCAAGAAAGTATTTCAGCAAATCTCCTTTGTATCTGACATCACGATTTGCATTTGGCAAAACTGCGATATGTTCAAAGGACAGTTAATTCTCCTGAATGTGTGCTAGCATGGAGAGCAGCTCCTTGTTAGCAGTCACAGTGGATGTTAGCAAAAGCCAGGAGATTCTAGACAAGACCACGATTGTATTTAATGGCACTTTTATGAATCCCACAGATCTTCAGCAGATGTCATTCTGGTTTTGGAAATATCAATAGACATGGTGTTCAGGATTTATTTTAGTGAACCAATGAATTCATTCATATTTTTACCCTCATCTTTGAGTCTTCATTTTATTTAAAATAGAATAACAAACTACATAAGCTATGGTAAGTGGCTTCTCCAATCCTTCAACTACTTAACAAATATGCTGCTTCATATCTCTATGCCTGGTATTTTGAAAGAGTTCAAGACCAATCAGAGTATCTGTGAATGTGAAGAAAGGGCAGCCCTGACTTTAAAGTCTGGTGAGGAAGTCAGGGGACACAGATGGCCGCCTGCAGAAAGTTTGCTGGGTCATGCACTTGATGCCTCTGCTCCGTTAAGAGCACTGGTAAAGCAGGTCTGTCTTTCCTAGAGGAAGATTGGACTCTTCAGACCTACAGAAGCCAAGGTGTCAAGACACAGGATTTGCTTCGAGTTAATGTTTACCTGAATTATTGATTGCCACCTGAGACATGAAACAGCTGGTGACTCCATTTGTGATGCTTTTTCTTCCAGTACAAAGAACTCAGCTATAAATCCAAACCTGAGAGGCTTTCTTTCATTTTTTTTTCTACTTGTGAAATATATCTCTTCTGCAGAGTTGACCCTGGGTCACTTTAAATCAATTACTAATAAATCTGTGGTGCCTTTGCTTTGTCTCATTGAAAGAGATAGTGGCGTCTTAGGAATTATTATTATTTTTTTGTCTCTGGTTTACTGTTGTCTGGGCTGCTCAAGGGAACTTCCAATATTTATTCCACACAATGATGGAGTATTAAAAGTTTACTGGACACTAAGATGCCTCAAGGTACAAGGAGGTTAAACCACACAATGAGTCAAAACATTTCTAAAGTTCATTCAGGTGTTAAATACCAACATAAAACTACTGAATGGTAAAATAAAGTGGATCATTATATGTTTATTTATTTATAATTCTTCTCACTAAAAATGTACTCCACAACTGGTGAACAGTAATGGTCATATTAAATAAGACATTTCTCAATAGAACAAGAAGAAATTAACACACAAATTAATGAAAAATGTGAATATTCAACCATTCTTAGAGATTACAGAAATAATATAATCATTCCATGGACTACTGAATTTCAGCCTCCTGGAAGCTGAGGGGAAAATTAGTTATATAAATTTTATTCCATAGAAGTTACTATAGCTCTTACTCAAAAGAAATATTTGAGGCTGTCATACTCTAAAGGAGCTCTTTATAAATTACACAACCTCAATCTGTGTACAAATCAGCATGTGTTCAAAAGAATGCAGAAACTATCAATCTTATATTTTCTGAAATTTATGAATTTTCTCATATGAAATTTTAGGTAGGAAGCATCATTCACTGAAGGAGTTTATTACAAATGCTAATTTTATAAGAATACAAAAGCATGCTCCGTTTGGCTGTTTCTGAAGTTGCCTGTTGAGAATGTTTAGTGCTGATAGAGCTAAGTACGAATGAATGAATCGGGTGCTAAACTAGAAAGACCAGGGGGACAATTTTCTATTCATGAATGTATATTTCAACTACTACATAAAGAGCTGCCCTTTATGTAGATATATACCTCAGATCTCTCCCTGAAAGTGCAGATCTTGTCTGTTTTTCTGCTGCAGAGTCTCTGATACTGTGTAAAGGACGTAGCCCATGCTAGGAATTTCAAAGACATTGCTGAATTGAATTTAATTATATATTTTTAAGGAGATATTTAATTTCTGTCATCATCTGTTGATATCACAGAATGCAAAAATTTTTCTTGTGTACAATGTTTTTTTAAAGCTTATTTTTTAACTCAATTTTTTTCCCATCTGTATTAAGTAATAAGGATAAGTTCTTGATGTGGTCACCAATACTGTTTAGATACAAAGCACATTCAAAAATATCTTTACATTTTTATTTTTAATGTGTTTTCTTAGAGTAGAGTAATTTAAGTGTAGTTTTGTTATGATTAAGCTATTATTTAATAAAATTTTCACATGTTTATGAAGCCATCCATCATTTGGAATAGCCCACTTATTTCTGTGCTTTCTATCTCTAGAATTAGTATTACAAAGACTAGATCTTATCTTGCCAGTTATGATAGTTTATATATATATAAAATTCTATAAAATGAAAGTCCAACAATATGATGTTCAACATTAGAAAATATAAAACACATTTGTAGGCTTTAAACACTTCTAATTCTTAAAAATTTCCAAACTATATTATCTCTAATTTTAATTACTATAGAATACAGTTTAACAAAATACAAAGAAGTGATACATATCTTGCAGTAATACCTTCTATGTGTACAACACATTATGATATTTTATCTCAACTATTACCTTATAGGAAAGTCCTAACAGCTTCATTGTACAGATAAGAACTCAGAGCTTATTAGGGGCTGTTCAGAATGCTAGTTAGGAATCTCAGAGGCATGGGTGGACAAGGTTGACTTCCTCTGCATGTGCACTGACCTGCTTTCTGTCTAATGTCACTGTTATCTTCTCACTGAGGCAAAAACAGAGCGGTCACAGTCTGGAAAACTGGAGCGGGCTATGGTCAAGAAGAATGCTTTGAAGGATTTCAAATGGTAATGGAACACTCCGTTCTAGAGGCAAAATAGGTCATGTTCACTTCCAATTAATTGGACAAAGCACACAGACTACTGTGAAAACCAGAATGTAACAGAAGACATCCTACTGTGTGTCGGGGACTAACACACTGTTTTCTCATTTCCCTGTCCTCTGCTATTTATGAAAGATTCTCCTGTCATATAGAACTCAATCATTTCTATGTGCTCTAAAGTAGTATTTCAAGAGGACAGTACAGAAGAAGCTCTTGGATTTGCTTGGTGAAGACACTTGAACAGGCAGATTTGAAATAGTTAAGGCTATAACCACTAGAGGCAGACTAGTGCTCATCTCTGACTGTGAAGTTTGTGCCCTGTACAAGTGCTCCAGACCTGCCTCTGACATGTATCTGGTTCCTTAGTTGCCCTGCTGTGTCCATTTAGCCATGGCATCTTAATCCCCACCCCCAGTTCTCCTTATCTCTATTGTTGAAGTCAGTATACACACAGTGCTTACTTCTGAGGCTTGCTGAGAAACCACATAAGATAAGGTAGGCTGGGAGCTTTTCATAGTTCATAGTAGCCTCTTAGTAAAATTAGTTTCTAGTATTATCAAGTACTTTATCTTCTCCTTCATTATCAGTAAACTGATCTCCATAATGTTGGTCATTTCCTGAAGGGCTGCTTCCGGATGTGGTAACAGTATGAAAGTGAACAGGCATTTACTTGAGTGTTCTTGTTTCACATCTGCATTTAAGAACAACCACAACAAAGTACGTTCCTACAGCAGTGAACATAACCCAGCATCTTCGGGATTTCAAGCCACAGCCTCAGATTTCCCCATAGCCAGTTGCTGCCTAAAATAATCCAGGTTTCACCATTGGAGTCATGAGAAATTTAATCTCTTGAGGAAAAGTAGTTCATTTGAAGAAACGGGATGACACTATTAGTGTATGCAATTTGATATTAAAATAAATGATGTAGCTCTACGGCCAGTGAACTAAGGACTGTGACTACAACACCACACATTTATTACAGTGGGAGAATGAACTCCAGAAAATTCTAGGCAGAGGGAAGATCATGGACAAGGATTGATTAAGACTTTAGCAGCTAGCAAAGTTTGTGAGCTTTAGCTATGCTATAGCTAGATCCCTTACATGTCTTCTTAGGGTTTGTTTAGAACCCTAGAACTGGCAAAAAATAGCATTATAACCCATATATGATAATTGTAATCTGTAAATCTGAGACTCACAGGTAGATTTATTTTAATTTTATGTGGATGAGTGTTTTGCCTGAAGGTATGTATCTGCTCCAGTTTTGTGTAATGTATGCACAGTCCAGAAGAGGGTGTCAGATCCTCTAGAGCTGGAGTTATGGACAATTGGAACTTCTACAAGGGCAGCCAGTGCTCTTAACTGCAGAGTCATCGCTCTACTACCACCTCTAACCCCAGTGGCTGTTTCAGTATCTCTGGACTTGAAGCAAAGTATCTGTAAAAAAGCATAGCTTTAAAGGAGCTAAAGGACCCAGATTAGAGTGTGGATAGTTTCCTTGGTGGTAAAATCTAAGAGAGTCAATGGCTGTGTGAGAGGGAAAGGTTATTTTTCACAGTGATTGAATGAAAGATTTTCCACCTCATCCAGTTGAGTGTCTGCTGGAATCAGGTGGGTATGCTGGAGGCTTACTGCAGAGAAGAAATGTACTCAAGCCTTTTAGAAGCCTGTTCTCAGTCTGTTCAACATAATTATTTTTTCTCAACTCTTTGTGGAGGAAGTATTCCAGCTGCCCTTAGTCACTTCTTTTTTAAAAAATGAAACTTTATTTTAACCTTTGAGAAGTGAGCTCAAGTGCAAATGTCCCTTCTGGTCACTTGTCTAAGTCTCTCTATTTGAACAGCTGTATATCAAACCACAGCAGCAAGGGAGACTCTGGCCGCATGCGCCAGAAGCTTTCTGAAGAGCAAGTCTCCAAATGTCATAGCATTTCATATTTGATCTGCACATCAGAATGAGGAAAACCTCCGAAGTCAGCTAGCATACAATGTTTTCAAACATATGCTTATTTGTGTTTAACAATCATAATTACACAGCTAAGAACCTGGGCTCCCAGCACTTTACTGGATTTGAATGTTTTACCATTGAGAGACAGAGAGGGGGGGGATTAAAGTGCTAAACAATTTTCACAGAGTCATGCAGAAAATCTTATATTTTCTTGGGTTCTAAAATGAGTTCTAGAATTAAACATACTCCTCTGTTTGTATTCGAACTGTAATGTGCGTGTATTAGACCATCTGCTTCTGAGAATGGGGTCCTGGGAGCCCCATTTTATTAAGTCTATGTCTTGAGTCATTCACAGGAGGGAAGCAGAGATGGCAGGGATGGCAGAATTTTGGACTTCAGCAAGTGTATTCAATGAAAATGGGTTTATATTGGCCAAGCACTGTTTTGTTTTGTTTGTTTTGGTTTGGTTTTTACTTGTTCTGGCTATTTCCAGATATAGGAAGTAAAGAGACAGAGAACTAGAAGACTTGAGGGAAAAGAATCAAAGGAATATCATTCAAAGGCTTTGTAAACCCACTTGCAAATGTTTCAGCAGTTTCAAAGGGTGGCCCAGCCAAATCCTAGAGGAAGCAGACATGTACAATAAGGCCTTAACATGTCTTGACACTGAAATGTTGACTGAATATGAAATTATTTTCACCAAGAGCTGCTAGTAATACATGATTCAGGCTAAACAGAAATAAGCATTGACAGAAGCTGTATATCGAAGATTAATATTTAGGAATTTTGAGTTCTCCTAACAGAAATGCATGCAATCCAAAGTCCAACACTTTGGATGCCTCTTCTGTTTCTCTTATGTTTTGTTTCTTCTCCTTATTCTTACTCTGTTTTTGAAGAATAGAATTTGCTAATGAAAACAAAACTTTAGTGCTTGAAACCACCATTTGGATTTGTGGTCAACTTAGTGACAAATAGCAAGTAGTGCTGATTTTGCTTAGGAATCTTCTTTCTACGTAAGAAGTTTACCACGTACGATTCATGGGGTTACTAAAGAGAGAATAAGAAATAGTCAAAATATATCTTTGTGTGTATAAACCATTTAAAATGCAAAAATTCAATCAAAGAAGATATTTGGGCTTCATAAGTAGATATAAATATCTAATCAGAGGAAGACACAGGCACATAATTCCTGAATGACATATAAGAGAAGACTTCTTTTATTTTTAGTAGATTTGTGATTTTGTTGAAATGAACATACTTTTTAATATAATTTTGGTTCTTTTAGTCACCATAACCATGAGGCTAAGCTGACTTTGTTAAAGAACAATGACAATTTTCTTTGGTTTTGGGTACCCAATTTCCCAGCATTAAGTGTATACCAAGTGTTCAGGAATGAGTACAGTTAAAGCAGTAACTTCATTCAGCATCTCAGAAATTTCCATTCTCCCATATTGTACCCAATAAACTTTCCAGTGGGAAAAGACCACAGCAAGTACTTTATCTAAATTCCAGTCAAGAGAAAATTGTGGTCATTGTAAAAGATAATTATTCTCTGATCTTTCCTGTAGGGATAATGTACATAACAATATAGCTGGCAGATATGATCCTTTCTTCTGATGTTTGAAAGCCTCTCATGAGTCAGGCCTTGTGGTACACACCTGTAATACTACTACATGGGAAAGTGAAGCAGGAGTATCAATAGTTCAAGACTCTCCTGGGCTATGCAGCACAATATTATCTCAAAATATAAATGAATAAAGTAATAGCCTCTTGTGACACATATCATCTCCTCTGTTATGTCTACATTATTATCTTGAAAGTAATCCATATGTATATGTGTGTGTGTGTGTTTTCTGTGTCTCTGAAACATATCTCCAGAAATCATCTTATTCCCACATTTTAAAAATTCAAGTTATGAAATTCTGAATGAATAGGCCAAAGCTTTAAACATTGGAGGAATTATTTCTTCAAATTCTACTAATTTTAGCTTTAACATTAAAATATTTTATCATTTGGAGCTATGAATTCTCAAAACTGGGCCAGATTGTTGATTTAAAAGTCGTAGAGCTACAAGCATTCTTGCATAATTTTAAGTGATTCTGCAGGCTAACATTCACATCACAGAGGTTAGAAAGTTTGTACTTGCCAATAGGAGCTGAGCCAGGATTTGCCGGACGCCAGTGTGCCTGCCTTGTGTAAAGCCCATGGTTATGGGAGCATGCTAGTTTTCAATGGAGGGAGCAAAGAGTACCATAATTTTTACTTAAAATAAGTGTCTGGACTTTCTCATGACATGTTGCTCAAATCAGGAACAGAGTAGACCAACCGAGATGAAAACAGACCGAAATAACAGTGAAAAGCTTTATCTGAGCAAGCGTAGGTCAAAGTGACGATGCTGCTTCTTGGAATGTTTATAATGAAAAAATCAGGACTCTAGCCTTGCTGTTGCTACGACTTCTTAAAATCAGAGAGTTACTTCACTAAAATGTTGGTAAAGGGAAGGGACTATGCAAGCTGCAACTTGGGTGCAAATTAAAGACTCCATTAAACAGCAAGCAGAAAACACCAGAACTAAAATGTAAATCAGAGTAAGAACTGTGAACTCTGAGACCACTTCTATCGAGTTGTAAGTGGCACTCAGAGGGTCCAGTTTTGCCATTTATGTTGAAGAATTTTACCTAAGAGTTCCAATTATGCCATTTTCTTCCCTAATGCCTCCCCTTTCCTCCCTTCCTCTCTTGCCTCCCTGCCTCCTACCCTCTCTGTCTTCCTTCTCTCTCTTCCTCTGTCCATTCCTCCCCTCTCTCTCATTCTGTTCTTTTCCTCTATCCTTCTCTACTTCACTTCTCTCCCTGCATCTCTCCCCTCAACCTTCTTTATCACGTTCCTTCCTTCCTCCCACCTTCCTTTACTTCGGTCCTTCTTTTCTTCTCCCTCCTCTTCTTTCCTTCTTACTTTGCCATCACACTTATCTGCCACGCACCATGATGCTGTCCCCACTGTTAGAATAATAATCCACAGAAATGGCCCTAGATATTTTCTTACTCTGTATGCAGAGATTTTCAACATATAATGTCCACAGTTATCATTTGCTGAACTTACAAAACTGTTGAGACCATAGGACCTGAGCTGTGTTCTGAGAATCTCTGAAGTGGTTGCTTTACCTGTAGAGCTGGGATCATACTTAGGGCACAAACTTCTAGCTGGGTTTTTTGAACCTGTAAATGAGCATATCTGAAAATAACAGTACCTGGATTATATCCCCAAGTACAGTTCTGCACTGGATCCTCAAGTAACAATAAGGAAAACAAAGATAAAAAAATAACAAAAATTATCAAGAAAATATCACAGTACAATGGGTACCAAACACGTGGATTGCTATCATTCTTAAAAATCAGGGAAGAAACCATTAACAAAATGATAAATTACCCAGTAAAAGTGGGAAAAAAGACCATGAAGGCTTAGCCAAGGTTAAGGAGTTTTAAAGAAACAAGAATACCTTGATCTGGCTTTAGGCCTTAATCAAGTTTCAATAATGAACAATGTTTTCCTAGATTTCTTGACCATCTCTTGGGACCCATGCAAATTCAAATTGACATAAACCTAGCATAGAACTGGGACCATCAATGGAAAGCAGACACCAATCTTAGATGAAGAAATATTGGCAGCTGATTGCTGTTGGATGAGGAATGTCTGATCTTCCTAAAGCAAGAGACTCTGGATAGGCTGACTGGACTTCAGTGGATGAACTTGCACAGAGGAATGTATGAGGACACTAACTTGACACAATAGGCCTTAACAGGTGACAGCATGGAATTCAGTTGGGGGACTGTGGTGTGGTGCTGGGGGATAAGCAATACAAAGATGATTAATATTGACTGAGATGTTCTATATGAAATATATAACAATTCCATAAAAAGCTTCATCTTCATTATTCACTCAGTAAGTACACAGAGAAAAATTAATTCCTATATATTGAACTTGTATCTTTAACTTTACATGTTCCTTTTTGGTATTTTGATTTTCCTGACTCCTTTGGAAATTCTATGCATATAATTTTATCATCCTCACATAAGGATCATTTTACTTCATCATTTGAATCTTTGTCTTCTTTATAAATCTTTTTCCTGTCATATTATTCTAACAAGGAACACGTCTGTAATGTTGAATAAAATTGGTGCATTAAAAAGTTCATAGATTCATAGGACAAGATAAAATATGATGATATACTTTTTTGATTTCACTTCCCAGGTGCTTCTGGGTCCAATTATCTTGGTGCTAAGATACCCTCTAATTGGCTGTGAAATACATATCAAAGTTAATTATACTGTACATCACTATACAGTCTTGAAATAATTAAGAATGTTTTCATTTCTCAACTAGCCCAGAAACAAATGTACATGCATTTCAAGTTTCAATCCTTGGAGATTTCTTTGAAACTCATGAGTTTAGCAAGGTATGAATTTATGCAAATTTCTAACCCTAGAATCTTATTGAGACCATGCACCTCACTCTTATCATAACCTAGATACTTTGATCTACAAAAATACAGCTATCTGTGTTTTATGAGGCACATGTGCCCTTTGAAACTTGAGGAACCAAAATATTATGAAAAGGACTGTTACATTTTTATTAGATTATGATAGGCATTTAGAATCATTAGTCATCTGAAAGTAATTTGGGGAGAACTACAACACAATAGCCAGTGTATCAAAGACAAATTCATTATAGGACAGTGGCTCTATACTCAATTAACAGTATTGAGGGATTTTGAAATTGAAACTAAAATGGTACTCAAGTCCAAATGGAAATAGATTAGAATTGAGCATGTACATACACACACACACACACACACACACACACACACACACACTCACAAATACACATGGAGATCTAAGCACTTCATTTTGAGAACAAAAATAAAAGTCTTGCCCTTTGATGCCGCTGGTATGTGAGAAAGTGAACTTTGTAGAATGCAGAATAGAATCATGAATACCAGAGGGTGAGGGTAGGAAGAGAATGGCAAGTTACTCATCAAAGGCTATAAAAACCCTGGTAAATTGTGAGATTTTGAATATAATTATACATGAAGATTATAGTCAATGAAGTGTATCATATTTCAAAAATACCTAAGCAAGTAAATATTAAATATCTCACCATAAAGTCTGATAAATGAGGTAACATATACATTGAGTAGCTTAATTTCATCATCTCATATCAAAAACATCAAAAAGATTATCCCCCATGATCAAGTTGGTTTCATTCTAATGATGTATATAAGTATGATTTTTCAACTAAACATAATAAAGAATAAATTAATATTTTAAGAAAATGTGCACTTTCTTGAAATCTTAAGAGCCATTTAAGCTAAATTACAAATATATCCAAAATTAACATGGGTCAGTAATTTAAAAGTATGCAGGAAGGTACCTATTATTATGGCAGCACCTTGCTTCCCAAGTCTGATTGATCTATTGTTCTGATGTTGGAGCCTGTGTTGATATTTACCTTGCTTTATTCTTTCTTGGCCATGTTGGATTGGTCCATGATTATTTGCCAGTTTTCCCTAATGTACCTTTCTGACTCTTCCAAGGATCCCTGGCTCCTTCCATTGCAAGGTACCACTCTAGCCTTCATCCTAAACCATTTCTTTCCTACTTTTCTGTATCTATTGTCAAAGATGCAAAACTGCCTTAGATCATTAGTTCACACTACATTGAGCCAAGATTTTCAACTATTCTTCAATTCAAACACTGCAACTCTTAACATTTAGTAGTAAATCATGATAACCCCTCTCCTAATACAAAATCTATCACTGCTACAAAATAAAGATCACTGTCTTAAAAGACTTTTGTAGAGAGTGGACATTCTTAATCTTGTTCTTTATTCTAGTAAGGATAATTTCTGGTTTTCTCCATTTATGGATTTTGAATTTTGTCAAAGGCTTTTTCTGGACCCATTGAGATCATCATGTGGTTTCTGTTCTTGTATCTTCTTATATGATGGATTACATTGATTGATTTACATATGTTAAACCATCTTTGCATCATTGGAATGAAACCAACTTGATAATGGGGCATAATCTTTTTAGTGTTCTTTTGTATTCCGTTTGCAAGTACTGAGAACTTTTGCACCTAGATTCATCAAAAAGATTGCCTTATAATTCTTTTTTTTTTGGCATTAGAATAATACTGGCCTCATGAAAACTATTTAGGAAAGCCCCTTCATTTTCTACTTTATGGAATACTTTAAAAGAGTATTGGAATTAGTCTTCTTTGAAAGTTTGGTGGAATTCTGAGCTATCACAGTCTGGTCCTATGCTCTTATTAGTCGGAAGATTTTTAATTACCACATCTACTTCATTGTTTGATATGAATATGCTTAAATTATTTATGTTTCTAATTTTATGGTCTAATTTTATGGTCTAATATTATGTTTCTAATTTCATAATGCTATGAATTTTCTTCTAAGGACTGCCTTCATTGTGTACCATAGGCTTTGGTATGTTGTGTTTTCTTTTTCATTTAGTACTAGGAATTATTTAATTCCCTTCTTAATTCCTCTGTTGATCTAATTCTAATTAAGTAATATGTTGTTTAGCTTTCATTATTTCTGTATTTCCCCCATTTTTATTGCTGGTGACTAGATTTATTCCTTTGTGGTCAGGTAGAATATAGGGTAATATTTCAATTTTCCTAAAGTTTTGGAATTTTTCTTCATGTCCTAATATACTTTCTAATATTTTTATAGAAATTTCCATAGAAGAAAGTATGTTTTTGGTGTTTGGATGGAATGCTCTATAGATGTCTGTTAGGTCCATTTTATTTATGTTATCATTTCATTGCAGGGTTTCTCTATTTAGTGTTTGTCTCCTTCACATTGCTGTTGGTGAAAGTGAGGTACTCAAGTCACCCCCTATTACTGTGTTGCAACCAGTGTGTAATTTTAGATGTCATAAACTTTTTATGAAATCAGATACCCCTGTGTATGACGTATATATGCTTAGTATTATAATATCTTCTTGGTCTATTTTTTTTCCTTTAACAAATATGAAGAGAGTCCCCTTGTCTCTTCTGACTGGTTTGAGTTTGAAATCTCTGTATTTTGACATTAGAATGGCTACAACTGCTTGTTTCTTAGTTCCATTTGCTTGGAATACCTTTAGCCAACTCTTATCCTAAGGCGCTGTCAATTGTTTCTTAGAGACTGCAAATTGGATACTGGTTTCAAATCAAATCAGCTAGTCTGAGGCACTGAGACTGTTAATATTGGTAGTTATTAATGATCAATGTTTATTCATTCTTTTTACATTGGAGTTATAATGTTATATTCTTAGATTACATTTGGTTGAATGTTCTGGGATAATTTATTCTTTGTGCCCTCTGGAGAGTGTTTAATCTTCTTTTCAGACTGAAGTATTCCATCCAATACTCTCTGCAGAGCCTGTTTTGTGAACATAAATTCCTTAAATCTGTATTTATCATGAAATGAATAGATTTTCTTCCTCTTTCAGGTACTACTGGTAGTTTTGCTGGGTATAGTAGACTGGCCTGGAATCTGTGGTTCGGTTCAAATCTTTCTTTCTTTCATAATCTCTGTTGGAAAGTCAGATGTCATTCTACTGCCCTGCCTTTATATGTGACCTAGTCTTTCTCTCTCATGGCTTTTAATTTCTTCTCTTTGTTTAATACATTTAGGATTTTGATCTCATATGATATTTGTAGTTTATTTTCTAATCCTGTGTATTTGGTATTCTGTATGCCTCTTGTACCTCAATAAGTATCTCTTTTCCAAGATTTAAGAAATTTTCTTCTAGGATTATTTTGACAATATTCTTTGCACCTTTGACCTTGGTTTCTTCTTCCTCTTTGGCGTCTGTTATTCATAGGTTTGGATTTCTCATAGTGGGACAGATGTCTTGCATATTCCATTCCTGGGTTATTTTAGATTGGAATTTTCTTTCACTGATTAATTCATTTCCTGAAGCTTATCTTCAAGATCTGATATTCTCTCTTCCATTTCCTCCACTTCCTTTTTAGTCTCTTTCCTTTCTGCTTTTTTTTTGTTTCAAGTTTTCTTTCAGTGTGGTTTTTCATCAGAGATTCTCTCTTTATTGAGTTCTAATTTCATGTTTTGAACTGTTTTAGCTATTTAATCAACTGTTTCTGCTTTCATGGCATTCATTCAGTTTTTTATTCATGCCCTCTTTGAGTTTCTTGAACATAAGCATAATTATTATTCTGAAATAATTATCTTGTGCACTTGTTCAGGTATCCTTCTAGGGAAATATCTGGATGGAGGTACTAATTTCTGCAGTAAATATATTAGCTTGACTATTCATGCTGCTTTTGGTTTTTATGAGACCTAGGCATCTGTAATTGTGTCTTTGGTGGCATTTCTTAGTATGGCGAAGTGATTTCATCTTTGCTGAATGGTTGGTTGTATTTCTGTTTTCTGTTTCCCCAACTTATCTGGTTATGGACCAATTGAAATTTGCGTTCAGTTTGGAGTCTACTGTATGCTGATGTCTAAATAAGGTGTCACAAGTAGTCTCAATTAAGCTATTGATAGGTGCTACTTTTGATTTGATGGTCCAGGATTCATTCCTCATATTCCTAGGACAGCACAGTAGGCTGGACAGTTGTTAGATTAATAAATTGGCTGATTGGTCTGCTGTGACTCTGGAAGAGTTCACAGGTCTTGGGGCACAAGGAACCTATTAACCCACACAAGTCTGAAAGCTGAAATGGTAGAGTGTAAGTATGCAGGGAGATGTAGGAAATGAAATTACTATCCACACAGGTCTGGGAATGCTTTTAGATGGAGGATGGATGGAGGCATCACAAGGGTTCAAAGAGAACAAAGATGGCCAAGTACAGGGGTTGTAGGAAAGGGAGTGCACAAGAGCAGCACATCCTAAATTCTTGGTTGTTATATTTTCACTTACCAGCTTTGAAATATGATTTCCAGTAAATTCTTCATATCGTTTCAGTGAGTCAGTTAACCAACCTGAGCCCCATCAATAGAATCTCTAAATGTAGCCAATATTCATGATTTAATTTAAAACCCATATTTTTATATCACTGTTGTATTATAGTTAGTATTTCCAAAAGGTATATCATGCTCAATAAGTTGACTCATTAAAAAGATATTTTTACATTTATTTATTTTGTATGTCTGTTGCTATGTGGACTCGGCAGTCCACAGTGTACATCTGGAGGTCAGAGGACAACTTGCACGAGTCTGTTCCCTCCTTTCACCATGGGAGTTCAAGGGACCAAAATCAGGCCATTAAGCTTGGCAATAAGTATGTTTACCTGCGGAACTATCTCACTGTCCCTTCAGTAACTTCTTGAGTTAATAATTATGTGTTGTAGAAATGGCTCAGTGGGTAATAGTTTTTATCATACAAGCCGGTCTGAATTCAAATACCCATAAATCATGTAAAAATTCAGACACAAGTAACATGGATGCCTATGGCCCCAGCATTGTTCAAAGTAGAGAAGGAAAGTTCACTAGGACTTTTTGGACAACATCCTAGCTCCAAGTTTAGAGAGATGCTCTGCCTCAAGGAAATAAAGTGTAGTATGATAGAACAGGATAACCAGTGTCCTCCTTTGGTCTCCTCATGGACACACACACATACACGAGCAAGAGCTTGCTTACATAAACGTTTACATATCACACCCCCCAAAAAAAATTAGCAAACTCAGTGTACCTCCATTTTGTTCAGCAAGTAGGTAAAAAAGAAAAAGTTTAGAATAAATACTTTTCCTTTAATCTTCTTAAATTAAATTAAATATACTCAATACCTATTACCTATTTATATTTGATGTGGCTCCTTTAAGAAGATGAGTAGGCAAAAAAGGGACACTTCCTTATGATATCTTATTAATAGTAAAGCCAGACAACTGAACTTTGCTACTGGAAAGACAAAATATCACTATTTAAATTGACTTTGGTTATGTAAATCTATCAAAATGAGGAGGCAAATTTGAAGTCCTAATTAAAGTCACATTTTTATAGAAAGTCTATTCAATTTCATGCCATTTAGTACTATATCTACAACTCTTGACGTTTCTAAGATCTGAGTAAAATATATTCCAGTTGTAGATTATGACTGTCAATATAACCACTTAATGCTTATAATTTCCTAATTATTTTAATGCTATTGGAACATATATTCTTTAACCCATTCAGCAAGTATTTACTAAGCATCTATTACATGAAAGTATTAATGATAATTGATTCTGTTAGTTTTTCATTGTTGTGAGAAATACGTGGGTGACCAATTACTCTGGTCCATGATTTCAGGGGTTTTGGTCCAAGGGCACTTGACCACATTGTTGTAAGCCTACAATGAGTCACAGCATCAGGTCAGAGAAGATGTGACTGGTTGTAGCATCTCACTTCTTTGCTGCTAGGAACACAGTGAGAGAGTGGGACTCCAAACACAACATATAAGGTCATGCCTGAATTACCCACTTCCTCCAACCAGACCCCAATTCTGAACATTTTGTCCCCTCCCCAGACTTCCATCAAATTATGAAATCATCAATGGATTAATCCACTGACTACCAGAACCCACAGCATTCAAACAACCTCCCAGTGACTTGATGCACCTGCTGAGAATGAAGCCTTCAATATGTGAGGCTTCTGATAAACACTTCATATCCAAACTGTAAAACAGACCATGGGGATTCAAGATTTATTTAGGATAAGTTATTTCTACATGGTGGTGAAATGAGAATTAATTGAATATTCACATTAATATTTCATGACACACTTTAGGAAAAAAGAGGAATACCAGATTTAATCTAGACTTTGGGCTTCCTTAATTAAGTGGTATTTTAGTGGGAACTGGAAAGAATCACTTAATCAAATCAAGGGGAAGAATTATTTTGCAGACAGAAAAAAAATAAGACTAAAACCTTGCCATAGGAACAAGCATATCTTCCTAATGAACGTGTATGCAGCAGAGCTGGTGAGGGAAGCTGTGATTTTAGTGTACTGTTCTTATACAACAAAATGCACTCCTCCTTCTTGATTTCTTTGATTGCCCCCCAAACAGCTGGCTCAAAAAACAAAACAAAACAAACAAACAAACAAACAAACAAAAAAACAGATACCAGAGCCCCTCTCTCTAAGATGTGAACCTAATGACTGGAATTCCGACCTGACTGGTTTAAATTAAAATATTAAAAGCTGGAATATACTCAAACAGACTTCCTATTTGTATTGTCCACAGGACCCTTGTGACACTCGAAGTGCAACTAATTGCAGAGAACTTCCAAAAAGTGTCTATCCTATAAGAAGGAAGGGTGACTGTAAGGATGAGAACAAATTTGTGTTATCCCAAATCTGATACTAAGGACTTTCCATTGTAGTTAGAGTTTGATGTATTTGGGAAATCTAATAGCCTAAAAATGGAGGAAGGCATTGGCCTAGGAATATTCTCGTGGAACCTTATTTAAAATACTGTGCAGCTCAAAGAACAGAGATGTGAAAATGTCTTCTTCCACATTTTCTACAGGAATGAAGAGTAAAGTCCAGAAAGCAAGCTCCTTTACATCTTCACAAACTCTACATATTATAATCTTTGTGCTTATAAACTAGAGGACAGGAATCTTGTAGACCTGTACACCATCTGAATAATGTGCCCTTTACGGAAATTAATTTAAATAGTATATTTTTATTAAATAAATAGAAAGCATTGTGATAAGTTCCTTGTAGACCTACATTATATCATATTATCACAGGAAATGCCACAAGCCACCAGAAAGTAAAATTTCTAAATAGAAAGAAGAATTAAAATGTAAGCTAATATATGTCTGAATAGCACTAAGTATACTCCATACCATGAAAATCAGGGGCACACTCTGCTCTGTGTGTGTGTGTGTGTGCAAATGTCTTTTGGGTGTACACGTGGATATGTGCCAACGTGTGCAGTTCAGAGATCCAAATCAGAGGATATCTTTAATTGTTCTCACTTTTTTTGAGACAGGGTTTCTCATTAAACCTAGAGTTTACAAACTGGCTGGATATAAAACTACCTGTGCTTACCTCTGCTTACTCCAACCCCAAAACTGGGATAATGGTTCTATGCTTCTGTATCTGGCCTTTTCATGGGACCTGGGAATCCAAACACAGATTCAGATACTTATTCTTATGAAGCAAATTTTCCATTAAACTATTTCCCCAACCCTACCATGTTTTCTAGAACTGTCCCATCTTGAGTGTCTGACTTATGTGACTTTCCATAATGACATGGGAAAGAAAGGTTTCCTTAGAGTCACCTAGAGTTTGCAATCAGAAGAAAAAAGGAGTTACTAAGTGATCAGGTCAACTTACTTCTGGAAAGACACATGTGTTGAAGGCCTGGGTGGAACCTGTAGGAAACCGTTAGAGCAATAAAACACACACACACACACACACACACACACACACACACACAATAATGAAAATGTTCTTCTTTGTTTCCTAAGCCATCTGGGCCAATTTCCATATTTGATCAAAGGAAGTACAATTCTGTGATTTCTGTTCTCAAAATAATAGACCGAGAAGTAGGAAAAACTGCAAGAAACTCTTTTTCCTTCTGTTGCTTCTCTTTTCCTCTTCTGTTGTGTTTTTTCAGCATTGTGAAATAAAGATTACTTAAACATATGTGGAAGCAAAGTCAGCTTTTCAAAATAATATTTTAAGACACTGCTGTCTAATGCTTGACTCCAGGTGTCTGCTTTCTCAAGGTAACAAAAAGGTTTGTAAGCATTCTTATCTCCAACTGATAAACAGATGCAAACAGAGCTGCATCTATCTAGGCTACCACAGGCCTGTTTGACTAATTGCCTTGATAGATCATTCTCCTGATGCCTAATGTTGTTATTGCACCCAGCATAGCTGAGATAGCACATGTTTAACCCCTGACCTTCCAGCTGCCAAGGCCTCCTGCCCAGGAACTAACTGTTCTCCATCATCACTTCCTCCCCACAGCAGCCAGAAAGAGATCTGTTTCTAAGCAAATAGCAAAGGCTCTGACCCCATCATGAGTCACCAGGTTGTCTCCCCACTACCAAGATTCCCCCTTTATGTATTTATTCAGCTTGTCAGAGTTCCTGTCAAAGAAGCAGAGACTTTTGAGTTAAAGGGGATTCATGTTAACTCTGAAAAACACGAATTTCATAAATCTGCAATGGCTTAAATGACTTTTATAGATTTCTAATGATACAATCCATCCCAATCTACCCTCTTTAAAGGTAAATTTTTCATCAAATGATGAAATATCAAAAGCCATAAAATAAACAAAAGAAAAATATTTCAAGGATGTTTATGATAATGCAGGGAAATAATTATTCAGGGCCTTAGGGCACTGATTTATAATTTCTCTAAGACAAGCTAAATGCCATTACTAACGGGAGAAGAAAGTGCATTTTATCTAAAACCAGCCATCTTTCTCTTATTGAATGTTTCACACATTTTATTCTGAAGACTTACACTGATCTAGTTTTAACAGATACTGCCAACACATGGTAATTCAACCACTGACATTCCTGGTTGAGGAATGTGCAGAAATTTCACATCACAGAATCATCAAACAGGAAGAACACAAAAGCAAGTGATTCTTACTACTACTGGTTCTAATTAATGAAATTACATTGTCTCTCTAAAGAAGCAGAAAGCAAATGGAGAAATGAAAAACGTCATTACAGAGCTCATTTGAATTTCATTTCATTTCATTATTTCAAATTTAAGTAGATGTTGAAAAATCTTAAGATATAGCACTGAGATACAAGATGTATCTGATACATATTACATGTCATGGGGCTGGATAGATAGATCAGCAGTTACAAGCACTGTCTGTTCCCCAGAGGACCTGGGTTCAATTCCCAGATTCCACATGGCAGCTACCACCCATCTGCTACTCTAGTGCCAGGGCCTCTGACACTCTCTTCTGGCCTCTGCAGACTTTGTACAACACAGGTTTGTTCAACCTGTGTTGAACATTATTGCATTCAATAATAATGCATGCAAAACACTCATACACATAAGATAAAAAATAAATAAATGAATTTTACATGACCAGGTTGCAGAATTTAACCTAGAATCAAAGCATTGATGCTTAATTATCAAACAGCTTCTATTTTTTCCCTATATGGTGTTTAACCTAGACTTGAAAACTTAACAATTGCCAAAAAAGTATTTGTACTATAAAATCAATTCCTGAATGATAATGTTGATATTCAATATTATCTTGCACATATAATGATATCTTGGTATTTCCCTTCCTCTATTGGGGAAACAGAAATGTAATTTTTGAAATACTGAGTGGATGAAGAAGATACTATGGATTAGTGAGAAGAAAAAAGAGGTCAAAAATCTATATGACTGAAGTTTATTTGGTGTGCCTTGGAGATGGCATACAGAAGCATCTCTCTCAGCTTCAGAAAGTACTCTAGTTCAACTTCTACTGCAGGCAGCTTCAAATTTAATGTCCTAAACCATAATTTTATCTTAAATTCGATTAATGAAGGCTTTCTAAACAGCTTCTGACATTTAGGTGCTATAAAATATCTAGTTCTGTGACTAGAATTAAAGAAGTGCAAAACTTCAATTCAAAGTTACTTCATGGCCTTTCTTATAAAACTGACTAATATTTCATCTAATCCAATTTATATTCAAAAGAATTTGAGACTAATTCAACTACATTTACACAAATTTAAGAACACTTTGCCCATCTACAATGAGACAGTTTATTGTCTAAAAAGAAATAAAAACAGGGACTGACGGTTTATGGATATAGCTCAGTTGATAGTGCTTATTTTGTGTGCACGAAGCGCCGTGTTTGACCCTCAGCACAGCATAAAGCTGGTGTTGTGGTGCATTCTTCTCATCCAACACTCAGAGTGGAGTCAGGAATATCAGAAGTTCAAAGCCATCCTCAACTACATAGAGAGTTTTAGGCCAGCCTGATCTATATGAGACCCTTTTAAAATAAATGAGAGTAAATATTCACAAGTATCATCCCATGGCCCCACCAAAACAGGAATAAATATAGATGAATATTTAGAAGTAATAATGTTTGTTTATTATAAATTGTATGGCAGAAATATTTACTAAGATACAATGAGATAATGCAAACTAAATGCTTATCCAAGCAGATAGCCTTACTAATTGCTACCTATTTTGTATTATCATTAGAGAGATGATTTTGACATAACTGAGAATTCCTTAGGTCTTTGGAGTATTAGAGTTTATTCCTGGATGGATGGAAATTCTTCCATAACCATTACCTGAATATGAATTCCTGATAGCAAAAATACTTTCACTGAATTTCCTTTTCTTTGTTTCTTTATTGAACTCTCCTGCCTGTGGCATCTGCTCAAGTTAATGTCAATAAAATATCCCATATTGCAATAAACTCCCAAATAGGTCAACAAGAAAAATCTTCTTTCACACATGAAAGCTAATATTAATCACATATCCAAACATTTCTGGTAAGGCAGTGCACTTAGTAAACACTTGACAAGATTTTAAATCAATTCAAATTAATTTTGACCAATATGGGAAAAACTGGGCACCAATTTCTGTTTCTACACCTGGTATATATTTATCAACCTATGTAACTATATATTTATTTGTTTACCTGGCTTACTATTTTGAGTGATAAGTTCATACATGACATATATTGTATATAGTGTCCAATTTGTTTTGCAATAAAAGGAAGTTAATTAATTAACTATTTGAAACATTTACTAAATGATAATCATTATCTAATCAATTTATATGCCTATCCATTACAGAAAACGTCTTTTTATGTACTATACTAAAGCCATTTCTCACCACATTGCATAAAGACAAGGCAACTTTGGGCTCAAAGGTTTAACAACTTAGTAGTGATATTTTAAAATTATACTTTCCATTTAAATAAATGCAATTCGCTCTTATGCATTAAAAAGTGTCAGATAAATGCTATAAATCTAAAAGCAGAAAAACAGAGGAGAAATAGTAATTTATATATCACAATGGAGCATTTCACAATTTTTGTTTAACACAACAGATTTTACTCAGCTTATCCCTTGATCTATAGGACCCTGCTGATTACAAGGCTGTAAATTGTGTGAAGAGTTTTGAAAAAAAAATCATAAAAAGTCAGCAAGGGGCCTTATATCATGGAGTCATTTGCTCTTTCAGACTCAAAAGGACTTTGATATTTAGTTTAGACACAACTGCATAGTCATTAATAATGAATAGGGCCACTTGTTTCACTTTCATAAGCCCAGTACACCAAAGCTGGTGAAATTTCTATTACCCATGACCTGGACATTAATCCTTTGATTTAAAGTCTCTGAAAGTCTCCGTTTTTCAAATGTTGACTTAATGCTGCAACAATGTGAAGCAAGTCTCCCAGCAGTTTTGTCACACCGAACAGAGAGAGAAGGATGACCGTTCTTTGCTGACTTGGTGAGCTATTAAGCACACTTTTGGTGCAGGAAATTCTTTTTCCCTCCGTAGGAATCAGGGGATATCTTCAGGAAATTCAGTAGATTAATTATATGAGCCTTGGATCAACTTTATTTAAAAATAAATGCAAACTTTTAATAGCAATCCACAAGTGAAAAATTCCTCTTTCGGTATCACAGGGCTGAAATGTTTACATTTGAAAGTATTCCTGTTGGGTCAGAAACCTAGGGGTTTTCCTTCTTCAGATTTTAGGTTTTTCTGTTTTTACTAGTAGGCTAGGAGAAAGATAAGAAGAGACTATTGGTTAAATTCCCCTGATTTTTAAACATGAAATAAGATTCTAAATTTATAAAATGACATACAGGCCTAAGCGTGGAGGTGCTAAAAACTTTACATTTGCCTTTACAATGGTTTGTGCGATTTGTATTCAATAGGTCTCAGAATCATAAATCTCAATCCACAGAGACAAATGTTCCTTCATTGTGTGTGTAGGGAATACTCAACCTTTTGGCAGAGTTTTTACCAAAGCCTTAACATTGCCCATGTTTCCTAAAACTTCTCTAAACTGTATTTCCTTATAGAAGGAATGGAGAAGTTATAGCTTATGCCAATCTTGCTGTGACTCAAAACCAATTCTGTTGACTGAGATATAGAATTATCACATGGACAGAAGTATATATTGTGTATTGACTTCTCTAAACTCAGAGCTAAACACTGGGAGGCCTTTAGGAGTCAGTTTGAGGGAAGGCCATGAAATATAAGAAATTAGCTCTGCCCTCAAAGAGCAGATTTTATGATTGGATATGAAAAGGAGCATGAACTTAGAGTCTGTTTTTAAAACTACACGTTAATGTATGGGTACAAATACAGACATTGAAGATACAGATCGGACGATGAGGCAAACTTATGTGCCAGGGTACTTTCCTGGAAGTTGTCAAATGAAACTGATCTACAATAGGACGTTTTTATACTTTCTCTAGTGGTGGCACTTTTCACCCAAGAACATTTTATATGACCTCAGATACATAGGTATATACAGTATATACCAAGTATTTACTGATCAAATATTATAATCTTATATATTTATTTTTAAATTTTAAAATTAATTTTGTCTTAATCTATATGTATGGATGTTTTGCCTGCTAGTATGCAAGCATATTACATACATACCATATGTATGTAATGTCCACAGGGGCCAGAAGAGGGTGTCAGATGCCCTGAAAGTGCAGTTATTGATGGTTGTTAGCCAACATATGGGTGCTGGGAACTGAACCTGGATCCTCTGGAAGAGCAGCCATTGCTCTTAACTCTTTAGTCCTTTCTCTATCTCTATGAAATGTTATTTTAAAACAATTCTTTAGTGTTCATGCAGTTAAAGCATTTATCAAAATAAAAAGGCAACATATTAATGAGACAGATATGCGTATTCATTTTAACATAAGGAGTTTTTGGCTGGATGTTTGATACTTTATGACAGAGAACATCTACGATTTTCAGAGTTCATCGGTATTTTGATTTTACAATGTCAATGCTGTGAGTAGTGATTCACACAATTACGTGGTACAAATTGGCAGAAATCTGTTTAAAGCCACTTCAGAAATTATTGGAAATTCTTTCTAATTCCTAAACCATAGTTCATTTATTGATCATTTATGAACAACACAAGCAGCAAGTTCTAAACCAAACATGCTAATGTATTAGATCATTAATTTGACACTTAAAACCTGAAAGATGATGCTAAGAAAATGCTGTCTTTTGTTCATAACTAAAGCAGGAATTGGATGCACAGCAAAAGTACTGAAACTTAAACCATGCAGTAGTCTAAAGTATGAGCTGAGGTGTTCACTGTCACTGTAAAGTGTGATTACTTATTACAAGCAAAGTTTCAAATATGTTCAAAGCTCAGGCTATGTGAACTCACACTGTGCAGCATGGGTGAGCATAGACCAAAACACGTCAGATTCATCACACATGTGGGTTTGGAATTGACTTTTAGTCACTGCATGTTCAAAAATCTTTTACTGTTGCCAAATTTGGGGTGATCCCACACTCAGTTATGTGAGCCTTTATGAGGTTAAGGTCTACAGCTTGAGAATGTCTTATCTATGACTGGAAAGGGGACTCGATGGATGAGAGCACCCTACTGCTTTTATAAAGCACCAGAATTCAGGTCTCAACACTCACTTGGTGGCCCAAGACCCTCTGTACCTCCAGTTCTAGGGGATTCAAAGCCCTCTTCTGACCTCCATGGGCTCCAGGCAATCACATGGTGAACATACATATATACATACAAGTTAAGTATTCATAGACATAAAGCAAAACTAAATATATCTTTAAAAGAAGAATTTCTAATGTAAAAGGTAAGGAGAACAGTTGTGTATTCTCAAGGAGGAAATACAGCCTTCAGATATGAGTGTGACTGAACGTGGTGTGTGGAGTGCTCTGAACCCAGAGTACTTATTTCCAATGACCGCCACCCCCAGGTTCTCAGTAGCATTTAAGAAAATACAAAGGGAAAAACTGCTATAAATGTACATTTACCAAAAATATCATGATTTCAAATAATGCTAGGATATAACTTTGCTTTTTACCTATCTCATAGATTTCTTGGGAGAATATCTCCAAGATGGCAATCTTTCTGGCCTTCAGTTGTCTTCTCTGTGTAAAGGAAATATTGATAACGGTGTTTAGAAGGTTAATTTGTTTAATAATTCAAAGTATTGGATCAAGTGCTTGGTACCCGATGCATACTTATGGTCACAATTACAATTATGCTGTTTGTTACCAAGAATGGGGACACTGGAGCAGTCTCTGTGGTCATTTGCAGTGTTTGGCCTTCAATTTTCTACACCAGGAGTGGAATGGACACAGACCAGGGAAGAAAAGCTTCTTAGTAAAAATGAAGGAATATTAGCTTACATAAGTCTGTGTAGTTCTGGGATGTGATGCCTTTACACAGAAATTCTGTGATTCCTCCTCAGGTGATTCTCACCCAGGTTATAATTATAGTGCTAAGTTATAATAAATACATGAGTCCTACTTAGGTTTGTGATGAATAAAACTTCACAATCCATTAAGCACCTTTGAAAGAGTTTCAGTTGAAACCTGAACCCTAGTTCTTTACAAAGAGCCAGTAATCACACAAAACATTATAAAGTGAACAAATCCTAAGACAACCATGAGATACTCTCCTTTTGAGGAGTCCAACAAAAAGCAACACAAAACATTAGTGGTAACCAAACTTAGTTAGATGGGCTAGTCTACAAGCCCAGTGCTGGAGAGGCTGAAGAAAGATTCAGAATCCAAGGGTGAAACTCACTGGTGGAACTCTTGCCTAGCTATACAGATCCTGAGTTCCAGTTCAACACTACCAAAGAAATGTATATTTGGAGAATATAAGTCAGCCCCACTCTTTCTTCATATTGTATATGAAAAACTCTACATTTACCCTTGCCTAGTACAGTTTTAAGAGAATTGACTCCAAATTGTTGAGATGCACGGATGCAAGAAAAATAATATTTTCAAGAACTCTTTTACCTCTTAAGGGTCTTGACTTGCATGATCTATTTCCCAACCCTTTAGTCAACAAGCAGTCTCTTACAAGCATAAGCCTGAAGGTGAGAGACCTGAGAGCACAGTAAGGAAAATGTCTCTCTGTGTCATCTCCTTGGGCATCACACAACAAGCCTGGCAAGTGCAGGCGGCAAAGTAAGACTAGTTTTTCTTTTTAAGATTTGTCTGATATGTTGTAGTCATGAAACCCTAAAATGGTTCTCCTTACAGGAGTGTTTGGAACCCTATAATTAGAGAAAGATCTGGAGTTCCATCCCTAAGAAAGTTGTCTGGTCCAGGAGATAAGGAGACTCAGAGGGAGTCTCCCCAAGTACGGAAATTTCCAAAGCAACATCTATATGCTACGAGATTTCCCATTATTAGGGGCTGGACATTTAAATGCCATTAAATGGAATTTACATTCCCCTGGAAATAGAAAGACAAATATGGAATAGACTCCTCCCTTGCACCCAGAGTTCAAACCTGTGTTAAACCAATATAAACCAACTGATCAAGTAACATTTCTGTCAAAGCCAAACAGGTCCATTTTCTCCAAAAAAAAAAAAAATCTCCATATCAAAAATAAAGACAATCAGCAAAATAAATAAGATCCTGTCTCAAAATAAAAGGTGAAATGAGTTTGGATATGCAGCGGGAGAGGAAGTGCCCAGAATGCACGAAGCCCTGGGTACAATCCCCAGAACCACACACAAAATGTAGTCATTGCATACTTTTACTTTAATAAGTAATGATGAAAAATGTTTATTTTCTAAAGACTGATAGCTGCTAGATTTAGAGGTCAAGGGTTAGCTATGCTGCAAGTGTAAAGAATATATATTCACTTTTTCTTAGCAGAGTTCACCAGCCTGACTCTGAATCATGGCTAAATGAGAAAAAAATATTTAAATATGCTCACAAAGCCAACTGGGTTTCATTTAGAAAGCTATTATCATCTATTTCTGATCTATATGAAATATTGGTAATTGTGAATTTTCTGCTATTTCTAAATGTCTTTAGCTGATGGGCAAATATGAAATCAGCCAGTAAACAAATTTCTGGGAATTTTTTTCATTTTAGAATTTAAATGTTCATATTGTCTACCATGTTTTGAGGGTTACTAATCGTTACCTATGTCAGTCAGGCACTGACTCATACTTCGACATTCTGACCTACAACAACTTGAAAATGGAAGATATTCCTCACTACCTCTGAATCGAAGGAGGATTCTCTCCTTGGATCTTTCTCCAAGGATGACTCAGTAATGCTCATTTCTGAAGAGACACTAAGAACTGTTACTTACTGTATACACACACACACACACACACACACACACACACACACACACACAGGGAAATGATAGATGTTTTAGCAAAGGACTGAAATCACCTCCAGGTAATTCATGCTCGGTCAATAGATGTATCATCAGCCTGACACCCAGAAGTGGGACAAGAAGCTGTAAAAGGGTTGTAAATTGGAAATAGTGTCATGGACTGATAGGTTTAAAACCTGATTGTCTGATATTCCTGTCAAAATCCATAATAATGTGAACATGACCAAAGAATGGAAAAATAATAGAAGTCTGGTCTGCACACATACAAGAAAATCCTGAGAAGAGGTGGAGTTGTAAACAGTGCCAGATTCAGAGGCATTGTGGTTGGTCAAATATGAGAATGAGGAGTTCTTAATCTGGCTTTATACATCTTGTGCTTTCCTGATGGCACAATCCTGAATCAGGATTGGGAATAAGCTGGCACAGTGTAGATAAAGAAAACTGTAGAAATTAATAGTTATAGATGCAACAGAAGCCAAGAGAGGTGGCTGACCTACAGTTAGCACCATGAAGCATCTGACGGGAGTGAGGGCACATCACTCCTCAGGATTTCCACATCCAGTGACAGAGAACACCCTGGGGTTAGTGACTCATAGCTTGTGCTATGGCATTCATCTTTTGGTACACATAGATAAGTGAAGATATAACTCCATGATTACATATAATGATAGGATGGTCTCAGCAAATGTAAGAGACCATAAATATATGCCTACTGGTTCATATGGTAGGCATTTCACATTAAATGTCAAACCAGTAGTCTCTCTGATCCTTATCTTGACCATCAGCTTGAAAACATATCAACTTGGCCATGGAGAGATAGCTCAGTAGTTAAGAGCACTGGCTGCTCTTTCAAGGGACCAAGGTTTGATTCCCAGCACACACATGGTAGTTAACAGCCATCAGTAATGCCAGTTCCAGGTGATTCAGCTCATTCTTCTGAAACTCATCAGGCACTGCATGACATGAGTACACTTATATACACACAGTCAATAAGCTCATACACGTAAAATAGAAATAATAAATACAATATTTTTAAAAAGAAAGCATATCAATTCTTATGGACTGAGAAATAACAATGTCCATTTAATTGGCACTCCATGCATTAGGTCTTAATTTTCTATTAGAGTAGAATATTCTAGTTCCTCACACCAGTTCTTGGCTTTCTGAGTTGGGTGAATAACAGGTATTTTAAATATACATGGAATATTTAGATATTTAGATATGACTTATAATAAGTATCATTAGGTACTATCTACCACTCAATTCTAAGATGCTATTTAACCCTCAAACATTCCACCATTATTCATCTTTTCACTTCTCAGTAAGGGTCAGGATGGTTTTATAATAGGCATTCCCAATTCTGAAATCAGATCCTTTCTGATATGTACTCCAACTTCATATGTTAAGTGTTTATAAAATGCAATTGATTTTCACATTATTTCCATATAGGGGTTATTAATGGTACCATATCATGGACTTATTGTAATTCAGAAGTTGCAAGACTTGCTTTCTGAATTTTACTTTTTCACTAATTCCAAAGCGAACAGATATTCATTCAGGCAGCCCTAGAGAAACTTCCTTTACTCTACAGAGGTTGTAAGGTTTTGATCTTTAGATTATTTTGTCCTTGAAGCTACTAGAAGGACCTGTATCCTGAGTTACTCAGAAAATAAGTATTTTAACCTTGTGCTGATGCTCTCAACCCTGATCTCCTTGAAAATGATCGCACATGGTAAGAAAGTAGCTCTGATTGCCTTGAACTTAGGAGGAAACATGACCAAACATGTCAATGTCCTGTAGTGTCTACAGTTCTGGAAACTTAGGACCAAATTTGCTTTTCAATATCTAGAGATATAAATCTAAAATGATAGTTCTTATCTTTTTCTCAAAGGTTGTTCAAATCTTCTAAGATCTAGACTCTGCTGACCATGAAGTACTGTCCACTTCCTCCTTCTGGTATTCTTTCTCTGCTCTATCAAGATAGTGAAGCATTTTTAATATTTTTATTTTTGAGAATCTCATACTTGAATATTATCTTTGCATTACTTGGAGTGAAAGGTTTTACTTTACAAAATTCATGGACTGATCCAAAATTGTTCCTTCTTTTATCCCATTTCCTAACTCAGTTTGAGCAAGTACTACAACTAACTCATAATAGAGAACTCTTCCCTGAGTAGGGGCAAGTGTTCAGATTAGTATGAGGCCACACTCAAATCATCCTGACATAGGTTATTACTGATGTATCTACTGTCTATGAACTATAATGAAATGTGTAAAATAAATAAAATTGTAACCTAAACATAAATTTCATGTTAGCTGCATCCCCCAAATCACATATTTTTTCTACTTAATTTTGAGGCAGTTGACAGCTCTGCAAGGAAGTTAAGCAAGTGAAGATAGCAGCTTTATATTGATTTTAAAAGAAGGATATGGCTCTGTAGTCCTTACTACACATTATTTGAAAAGCAGTGAGAGTACTTAAGAGGGTATAGACAGGGCAGGGGATTTAAATATTTTTAAAATATATTATATGAAACTAAAAAAATTAAATAAAAATTATTTTAAAAATGAAGGAATTAGCTCTATACATAATCACAATGCACTCCTAATAAGGAACACCAGAAGCCTTATACCCCAAACCCAGACCACACTGAACAATCATTATATGTTTCCTCTCTTTGGCTGGCCTCCTTGTCAAACCTGAAGCCTGATCACTAGACAGAGTAACCCTCACCGATGAGCATTCAAGTTCTCAGAGAGAAAGAAAGGGAACAGGACTAGTCTATTCTAACCGAGTGCCTTGCCCAAACCCAACTCCCTGGTCTTTCCTAAAGGAAGGTCAAGTAAGAAAATGGGTGTATTAGTCACTTTTCTGTTTCTGTGATAGAAACACTGACCAAGGGAACTTCTAAAAACAAGAGTTTATTTAGCTTGTGGTTCCAAAGGGGTGAGAGTCCATCACGGTGGGGAGGTGTGGTGGTGGAGGTGGCTAGAATAAACACAGAAGCTAAGCACTTAAATCTTCAAGCAGGCACAAGAAGCAAAATGTGACTGGAGATCTGGCAAGGCTTAAAAACTCTCCAAGTTGCCCCTTCTCCCCACTGATGTGCTTCTTCCAACATGGACACACCTTCGAAGACCTCCCAAATCAACGTCACTAATTGGGGACAAAGTCTTCAAATACTTAGATTATATGGGGGACATTCTCTTTCAAACCAGCACAATGGGGGACCAGCTCCCACTTGTATTTAGAAAAGGCTTTTCTGATTTAAAAAACTCAGAAGTGGGAATAGATGAATTCCCACACAGAAGAAAGGAATTAAGTGACATATAAAAAGTGTCCCTCATATGGTTGTTCCAGTTTCCACTCTGGTTAGACATTGTTAGCCTCACCGTCACTCTGTAACAGTGGGCAGTTCTTCTGGCCTTTTCTGTTCGTTACTGAAAGAACAGCTGCCTCCAAAGTGGAACGTTCCAGTGCTCTGGACAATGGATGAATGGAATCCTGGCATATCCCTTTCTCTGCATGAATATGCTTTCTCCTGTGAGTTTCTCAGGCTTTATTAGTAGCCCAAAATGAATCATTTGAGGTAGCTGGTGGTGGCATGTGTATCTAAATTCAGTGTCACACTTGAAAGAAACAGATAGGTGCTTTGGAATAAAATCTTAGTAGTCCTCACCCTAACCGACAATACAGCATGGATACTCCTCTCTTCCCTCCAGGGTCTGTGTCCTTTGAGGTCTATAGATGTACCTCTCCATTGTTGGGTATTGTTAGTTACCATGGAGTAAATATTGACTCTCTTACAGCCAGAATCCAAGGATAGATTGCTGCAGTTAAACTGTCATAGATATAGTTTACCATTAACAGACATAATGACCAGGCAAGTTAGAGTAACAATCTTTCAAAGCTCTGTGAGTAACACAGTGCCTTACTGATTTAATATTTTTTCTACACTACATATTTTTTTAACTAATGAGAACTTAATTATGCATCTACAATCTTGTATAAATAGCCAATTAGTACTTTTCATGAATTTAAATCTAGTGGCCCTGTAAGTGCCATGTGACATCTCATTTGGGGTCATCATACCTGACAACTTTAGCTGAGGACTGTCTCTGATCTCATACAGAAATTGTCTACATTAACTGTCTTGGCATTATATTTGTCCTGGCTTAAATAAAATTTATTTTCAAAAACCAGATGGTGAGCTCTTGAATACACTGACCTAGTCTGTACATCTCTCAAATCTCCCACATAATGTGTTCACTGAAAACTAATTGATTGGCTAAAGAATTTGTCCTGGTCTGACACTGTGTTTGTGAATACTACTTCCTAATTACTCATAGATCTTTCTGGGGATGTCATGTTTTGATACAATCTAATGGCGGGAGTAAAAGGAGGAGGTGGAGGAAGAGGATTAAATACTTGAAGCCAGATAATTAAAATGATTCAGCCCAAAGACATGCTGCTAGTTAACAGCAGATGTGAGACCAAAGATGTAGCTCTCTTGACATTTACAAAGTTTCCATTTAACCATGTGAAATCTTTCTGGGCTAATTTGTTTGATTTCTTCATGTAGGAAGCCACTCCTAATAATCCAAAGACTCAGTTAAGTACCTGAAGCACAGTTGAGTAGATTTTAGTTTGAGACACAAGACTCTGATTTTAAGCATGGAATTTATGATGGTTAATGTTCATTGTCAAGTTAACTAGATTTTAGGTTACCATGGGAATGGGAACCTACCTCAGGAGGAAACACCCACTATGAATGTGTGTGCACCATCTCGTGGGCTGGGATCCTAAACTGAATAAAACAGAAAAAAATGAGCTACAGGTTTGTAGTCATCTCTCCCTGGTTCCTGAGTACAGACCCAATGTGACAAGCTACCTCAGGGTCCTGGCACCAATCCTTCCCCACCGTGGTGGACTGTGTATCCCTTCAACTGTAAGCCTAATAAACATCTCTCCCTTTTAGTACTATTGCCAAGTTTTTCCATCAAAGCAAGGAAAAGAAGTAACCAATACAGAGTTTCAGAATCACAGTCAGATAAACTAGTCTTAATCTTAATACCGACATGCCTTGCTATTTCATACAGTATTAATTTTCCCCCTACCACACGTGGAACTTCCCTTCCTGTGTATGTGTGTGTGTGTGTGTGTGTGTGTGTATGTGTGTGTGTGTGTGTGTGTGTGTGTGTCTTTTGTGTTGAGTAAGATGTTTAGAAATGGCCAAGGAATAGCTATGTCACCAATAGCACAGTTGTGGTTATAAGAAAACTGACTCTGGTTAACAGAACAACACCTGCAAGAGTAAATTAAAATCACAGGCCCAATCTTCCTCCTCACTGGAAGCCTCAGGATCTACAATATTAATCAATATTCTCCTTAGTTTGTAAGCTTTTAATCAGCAGCAAGAGCCAATTAGCAAGAACTAATTTGAATGTTTCTGACATACTTAATAAAAGAAATAGAAGCAAATGCTTTCTAAAAACAGAACAAGCAAAAATAACCCCATTTGTTAATGTCTGCTAAAGAACAGAGTATGACAAATTTGAGCCAACCTCATAGCTTGAAATGCACAGTATGGATGTAACAAACAGTTGCTACACACTGTGTTTTAGTCCATTATAATATGAGGCACTTGAAGGCAGGACAAAGCCTATCTCACTGACTCTTATTATGTAGAGCCTGGAACCATCTCTAAATGGAACACAAAAGATTCTCAACAGAAGTTTAAAAACATAAAGACAGGAGGAGACCACAGGGGCCTCCCACTACTCGGACATTTTTTTAGTTGCGCACGTTTCATTCTTTAATCTATTTTCATAAAATAGTAGGAAAATAAATTCCATTCAACTCTAACCCTGAGAAAGCAATTCCAGAAAAATATTGCACAAATACAAAGGATGAATGTGAATGAAATGTGAGTGAGATGCTTGGCATTAAATATAGCACTTAGTAGGTGCGATTGCAATTCTCACCATTATTATAGCACTTAGTAGGTGCGATTGCAATTCTCACCATTATTATAAATACTGGGTGTTCATCAAAGGGAGACGTTCTGCAACTGACATGCACATGCCTGTGAACTCTAAGCCTCAGGAACTGACTGAGGATTAGAATCCCTGAGAATCTACCACTGCATGTAAAAAAGAAGGATCCCTAGGGTGTAATTGTAAGATTTTCTCTGAGTTAGCAGAACTTATGGGCTTCTGAACATCTTTTAAATAAACCTGTCTTCCTATAAATCATATACTTTAAAACATAATGAATAATTTTGTCTCACATTATGAGATTATATATATTTGGGGAACGGGAAGCTATTTATACATGCAGACTCAAGTGTATATGTGTTAGAAAAGGGGAGATAAATTGTAATTTTTATAATGTAGAGTTGCCCACTTTGATCTTTAACATCCCAAACACATATGGACACATACATATGTAAACAGACACATATATTCTACCCATAGATTCCCATTGTCAAAATTAGATCACTTTTACACTGCAATAAATTTCTACTTACCCACAGTCTAAATCACTATGATAGGAAATAATGTACAGGGATTTTATGGGATTTGTGTAAATAACATCCTCAGTTTCAAACTAAAAGAGACATAATAATTAAGTAAGGACACTGTTTTAAGACGAAATCAGCGCCCAGGGCAGTCACACTTTCCCAGGATTTTCTGGCCAGTGGTTGCTACATTTTATTTCTTAAGGATCACTCAGAATTTCAGGAAAGCCATGGGTTTCCCTGAAGAAATATACTTTTACACATGCACATAAAGTCCAGCCTCCAATTTCAAGGTGTTCACAGTCTTAGAGAAACTTTAAGAAAAGGCTCACATCCTTGTATTTCAAAGGTTTCTGGCTAGGACTGAGCATCAACGTAAGAGGCCACCCCTCCTTCCGAGACAGGACCTTTTTCCACTTAGTGACTCAATTAGTGAAGAACCAGCCCCAAGTTTAGATATGAGAACTGTACTAATAAAACCTGTGGAAACAGTGCTGAATAGATGGTTCTGACTTCATGGAAATGATATCAAAGAATTTCACTTTCTTTATGCAAATCCCAAGAGCTGTTTCTTTATTAAATTGGTAGGAGCAGAATTTTCCTTTTGTAGATTCTTCTTACTAACATATCAGTCATCTGACATAACAAATCAAGTGACAGAAAGCAAACCAGGACATATCTGATATTTTCTGTTGGTAGTTTCTTGTTACTTTTTTTTTTTAACTTCTCAGGCATAGTCAGGATTTTTTATTTACTGGTTATTCTTTGACCGTTTCCTGTAGGTGTATGATGCTGCCATGTGCGCAGGTTATTCTTGCTCCTCTTTCTTCCCTTCCCCGTGCTGTGAAGCCTCCTTCTCTACAAGTCTTTTCTCCTTTATCCATGTCTTTTTATGTTGTTTTGGGATTCACTGAATTTATCCAGGGCCATTCACATGAGCACGCATGTGGAACTATCTATTGGAGCTGGATGGCTTTACTAGTGGATACACAGCGGAAGAAACCGAGAACTAATCCCCAGAATCCATAAAATTCCCAATAACTCTCAAAGGAAGTTAGGGAGTGGTAGAGTCACCCAGAGCCCCTCCCCATCCATAACTGACTACTGACAGGTTCAGTCTTAGCAAGACCTCGTGCAGTCAACTATGGCAGCTGAGAATTCATGATTGTAATGACTGTGTTGTACCCAGAAGACAGCAACTATTTTCTTAAATTTTTATTTTATGTGTATGAGTATGTTGCCTACAGGCATGTAAGTGCACCCATACTGTGCAGTTCCACAGAGGTCAGAAGAAGGTGTTGGATTCCTTTGGAACTGGAGATGTGGATGTTTTTAGCCATAATGTGAGTGCTGGGAATCAAACCCAAGTCCTCTGTAAGTCAGTACTCTTAACTGCTAAGCCATCTATCCAGTCTGACAGCAACATTTTTTAGTCATCTAGTTCTTACATGCTTTATGGCCTCGTCTTCTAAAATGTTCCTTGGGACTTGGAGAAAATGTTTTAGTATCCCATTTATGGTTAAGCACTCAGCAGTCACTTATTCCTAACACCTTGAGAAGCCATAAGTTCCTTTCTTTACCTCAGTTCACTACAAAGAGAAACCTCTTATCAAAACTGGGAGTAACATTTGACTATGGGTAAAAATATAAATATTTAGAAGATAGTTTGGCACCATGTCACTGTAGCAAAACAACAGTAGTAGCTTCCCCTTAGTACCATGGCAACCTCAGACATGGGTTTTTGACCAAATTGCAGTACCAAGGATGAATTCCTTCCTGTGGAGTGGATGAAATTATGCAATTTGCAGGCAAATGAAAGGAACTAGAGAGTGTTATACTAATTGAAGTAACACAAACACAGAAAAACAAGTGACATATGTTGTCCCTCATTTGGGAATCCTAGCACTGATTCCTTATATGTGAGTATATATCCTGATATAAGATCAGGAACCAGAAGAATGGAAAGGAACGAGGAAGGTAAAGGAATTGAA
The DNA here is from genome assembly GCA_035773235.1 of Eospalax fontanierii. Classification (NCBI taxonomy): domain Eukaryota; kingdom Metazoa; phylum Chordata; class Mammalia; order Rodentia; family Spalacidae; genus Eospalax; species Eospalax fontanierii. The sequence goes on from CM069536.1 coordinate 64,632,684, forward strand.
AGACCCTGAAAGAGGGGGACAGTAGAGAGCAGATGTTACCAAAGGGAAGGTGGGGAAGTGGGGGTGTTTGGTGTTCAGTTCCGCTGTGAGGAGTGGAGAGAGGGGGACATGCAGACAGGCAAGTTGGGGGACAGAGAGACTCAGGAGCGGGAGTGGCGGGAGGTGGATGTTCTTGGGGGAGAGGGGGGATAATCATGTGCTTGGTCTTGGGAGAGAGGAGGGAGGTGAGATGGAGGAGCAAGAGCATAGAGATGACTGGACCTTGGGAGGCTTGGGAAACCAGAGGGAAATGTGCTGCCCCTGAAAACCTCCGAGAAGTGCACATACAGTACCTGATCATTTGTGCATGTGTATACTTGGGGCTCTATTGCAAGGAGCACAGTGCCAGACAGGAGAAACCTCCCTTCAAGGGATTGGTCAGAGTGGTTGAAGAGACTACCAAAATAACACAGGCTATCGTCAGAACTCTTGGTTATCTCTCAGAACTGGAAGATAAGACCCTACTGCTAAAGACAAGACATGTTTCACAAACAGAACTTAGAGCAATGGAGCAAGAACTGACTTGGAAGCCTTCTACCTGAAGTCTATCTCTCATAGCTCTAAAGGGAATTATACAGGCTGCTAAGGGAGAAAAGTGAATCAATGACCCAATCCAGTCCTAACGTATAACAGCCATAATGATTGGCACAGCAAAACACATCTGTTGGTGCAGAGAGGCATTGTTTGCCTTTGGGGTAATCAACAGCTATCTAACTGCACTTACAGCCCTCTCAATGGGAGTGAACTCATGGGTGACACTTTAAAACACAGTCAAATACACATGGCTGGAGAGGTCATAGATCCTTGAGAAAACCCTATCTCTGTCAAATCTCTAGATAAATGAAATTTCTTTCCATATGCTAAATATGGATCCTTATATTTACAGACAAGTATACGGTACCTCACTCCTCAAAGAAGCTTCTTTGCTGCACCAAATAGAGGCTACTGTAGAATCCCACAACTGGTCAGACACAGAGAATATTCATCTGAGAGATATCCAGTCCTAGTTGACATATCTACTGTTGAACCTCTACACCCAAGGCTCATTGAACACAGCAGAACAGAGGGTGGAGAGAAAACTAGTGCATTCCTCAACTATTACCATTCTACAACAGAGTACAGTGCACAGAGAAAGACACAACCTCTTCTCTTTTAAAGAACAAGAGACTACAGAGTGTGTGTCCTAGATAGGACTCCTATAGTAATCCTCTTTCACCAGGGATCAGGGACCATTAAGGAAGAGGGGGTGTAAAGATTATAAGAGCCAGGGCTGGCTCTTCCATAGGGAAGAAGCTTTCAGGTCACTGGAAGCTTATGCATGTGAACTTGGGACATGGTGGCATCAAGCGCAGGACCCACGTCACCCCAATCGGACAAGGGCCTAGAATAGAGTGAGGGAAGATGGTAGCAGGCTGGCTCTAGTCTAGGAATTATTGGAGACTGATTACTACTGGATGAGGGTACTAGGCCTTACCTCCAATCTCTAGACAGACTGACTAGACTACAGTGGATGAATTTGCACGGAAGGACATCTGCGTACAAATGCGTAATTGGATAGGAATTAATGTGTATTGCAGAATATAAAAGGTCCTGTGGGCATGATGGGGAAGGATGTTTTGAATTTGATTAAGGATAATTGTATGAAATGTATAAAATTTCAATTAAAAAATTAAAAAACATAATCAGAGAATATTTAGTCACCCCAATAACAGTCATGCAACCATTGACTCAATGGGAACCTCTTGTCTGGCAGGTGGTATTATAGCATGCACTATCCACAGGTAAGTGAAATTACAGATGAGTTTTCTCCTCCAGTAGCCTACATAACACCTTCCAGCACTATGTATGCTAGTCATCAAGGAGAGAGCTTCCAGTTCAGTTTCAGTTTGATTTCCCTATGTCTTACAGTCAAGGTATGTAAATGGCTTCAGTAATATGGTCTTACTATCTTGTTGATGAGCAAGAGCAACCCAATGCAACATCAAAAGCACATATTGTTTGGGGGGCCCTGGGCCTTCTGGAGGAAGTATCTTGCACCAGCAACTGAGATTTTTATTGGCTCACTGGTGACTTCTGGAACTGGCATTATCCACTCATGTAGTATGTACTTCCTTTCAGACTCTTCCTATTCAAAGTACATTTTTAATTAGGTTGTCTTGTAGTAGGCCTCCATACAGCTTCCTCTTATGGCTTTAGTTCTCTTTAATCCTGCCCCCACATCTCCTCTTATGTTCTGTTCCCCACAAGCTTTCCTGTTTAGACTTTGCCAGCCTGGTATTCCTTCCTCTATTTCTCACGGCTTCCACTATCTGCCTTCCTTTCTAAATTCATGGTCACTATACATATTCAAATTTAAGCACAGTCCTAAAGAAAGATGAAAGAATGAAATTTGCAGGTAAATAGACAAAACTAGACACTGTTATGCTCAGTGAAGTAACACAGACTCAGAATAACAAATGATGTAATACTACTCCCTCATTTGGGATCCCAGCACCAAGTCCTTATATTCGAGGTAAAGGAAAAGAAGGAACTAGAGAGTGAAGAACAGTGGGAAGTAAGTGTAACTAAGGAAGATATGTGCAAGATTGGAGTATTTAAATGGGACAAGGAGAGGAAGGGTTATTCAAGAAACTATGGAGATAAAAGGGAAGAAGGAGCTCAAGAGAGGTGGGTTCTAAGCAGACAGGAATCAAGGGAGAAATGAAGAAATGGGGGTACTTTAAATGGAGATCGTGTAAAGGGAGGGTTAGATAGAGAGACAGAAAGGTAGATGAGAGAGAAAGAGCAGAAGAGCTAAATAATGCACAGGTAAAATGAAAAATTAGAGGGAATCGAAATTAGTCTAAAACCCTACTGAAAAACTCCACATACAATATCTCTACATGAGTTCATGTGCACAAGAAACAGTGCAAGATAGGAAAAATATTCCTTTGTGTTGTTGGCCAGGGTAGTCGAAGAGACTCCCAAAATTACACAGGTTTTTGCCACAGTCATTGATTGGTTCCAAGAATTCGAAGGTAAGTCTCTATTGCTGAAGACAGGACAGATTTTGGAGTCAGGATTTGGAGCAATAGAGCGGGAAGTGACCTGGAAGCCACCTCCCTTGCAGGTTAGTTCTCAGATATTTGGAGAGCACTATGCAAGTTGGTAAGAAAGAACATCAATAGATGGTGTCACCCCAACCTCAAGTCCTAATAACCACCTCAAAAACTGGCACAGCAAGCAACACTGGTGAATTAGTGGCACTTTTATCTTGTGGGCAATCAACAGCTACCTAATTGGACTTAAAACCCACTCAATGAGATGAAATTCATGTGTGGTACTCTAAACCTTGCCAAATACACCTGACTGAAGAGATCATAGATCTTAGAGAAATCCCCAAGGCTGTCACATCCATAGACAAATGTAATTTCTTAGTGCAGAAATATGGATCATTAAATTTACAGAGTATCCCAGTCATTCTCATCAAAGATGCTTTTCTTGTAGCAGGTGGTGACTATTACAGAGCTCCAGAACTGATCACACACAGAGATTGTCTGTGAAATTCCCAATCCTAGGTGACACATCTACAATGGACTCTTTACATCTAAGGCTCACAGAACATAGTAGAGCAAGGCATAGAGAGAATACTAATCTCTCAACTTTCATCAGTGAAGCTCCTTTATGCATCAAAGGGCCATGAACACAAGACACAGATGGCCAAAGCATAGAGAATAAGAGCCTGCAGAATGTGGGTTCTTGGACATGATTTTTATATTAAAATCCACCCACCAAGGGCTCAGGGACCATTTGAAAAGTGTGGGCAGAAAGATTGTAAGAGCCAGGGAGGAGATTAGCATGTGGAAACCTGAGCAGACAAAACTCCAGCACAGAACTGTGGAAATGAAGAGCAAGCCCCAAACTTAGTTGAAGAATTATTGATAACTGAGCACTTCTGGGTGAGGAAGAGCAGATTTTCTAAAGGGATGGACTCTAGATAGGATGAAGAGACCTCAGTGGATGAACTTGCACTGAGGGATGTCTGGGACACTAACCTTATATGATAGTCTTAACACAGATGACAGGATGTATGAAATTCAATGGAGAGGGAACTATAAATGGGTACCAGTGGGGAATGGTGTATAAAGTTGATGATCTTCTGTATGAAATACATAAAATTTTCAATAAAAATAATAATAATAATAATTTTAAACCCTTTATATACATATGAGAAGGATCTTGTGGTGGTGTCTTTGGGAATTAGTTGGTAATCTTCATCTATCAACCCTTTCTGTGTTCCTCAACTATAAATACCCACTGCATTCCATCTCCCACTCTCACTCCCATACCCGAGACTTCATTGCAGTAAACTGTGAACTGGGTACGACAGTCTTGAATAAAGTCTCTCTTAGTCTGCTGAACTGGATGGATTTAGTTGTCATCTTGGCACACCTGGAAAGAAGGAATCTCAACTAGGAAGCTTCTTCTATTACATTGGCTTCTGAGCATGTCTCTGAGGCATTTCCTTGATTGTTGAGTAATGTGGGAAGGCTCAGCTCACTGTATTTGATGCTATCATGGGCAGTTAGTTCTGGGTTGCATAAGAAAGCAAGCTGAGACCATGCCAGAAAAGCAAGCTGGTAAACAGTGTTCCTCCGTGTTTTCTGTTCTTGTTCTTGCCTCTAGATTCCTGCCTTGGCTTCTCTTAAGGATGAACTGCTATTGAGACATGTAAGCCAAGTAAACACTATCCTCTCAAAGGTAGATTTTGTCAGTGTTTTATCACAGCAATGGAAAAATTTAACTAGGGCCTCTACTTTAAAAAGAATCATGGAATAATTTTTAGCAGACAGCAAGTGAGACTCTTCTGAGCCAAGACAACTTGCAGGATCATGGGAGATACTGATTTGTTGCTTTAAGCCATTAAACATGGGGTGATTTGTTATACAGCAATATATAACTAAAATGCTCACAATAAATTCTATTGGAAAATAGTCAAGTGGTAATCAAATACAGCATGAGTTACAGTTAAATCCACATAAAGAATTATGGGAGTTAAAATCACCAACACCTACCCTCACATGTGGAAATGAGAAGCCATAGCTATAGTCATTTCCACTACCGTCATGTAGTGGGGGGCAGCCCTAGGGGATGATGGTGAGTAGACGCAGAGTCAAGCTACAGACTCTGGGAGTTGGATGGGAAGCATCCCAAGCGAGTGGCACTGCAAACTCGTTTATTGAATAGGTGCACAACCTCTTATAGGTCTGGATAGCCAATGACCTTATGGGGTGGGGTTCCAAATACAGCCAATAGTAAGTTTGTCCCCAGGTAGGCAGGTACTTCCCAGATGCTGGTCTCACAACTAGCCAGAGCAGAATGCCACACCCACAGGAACCGTTCCTCTATTCCTCCTAGCAGGTAGCCTTAGGCTAGGCCCACCTTACATTATGCCCAACACATAGCAGGGGTAGGAGGCAGCTCAGTGGGTAAAGTGCCAGCTGCGCAAGCTTGAGGATCGAATTTGACTCTCCCGAACCCACATAAAGTGTGATGCAGTAGCAAACCAGTACTCCTATAGGGAGATGGTAGACAGAGACAAGAGTTCTCAGAAACTCACAGGTCAGCTAGTATAGTACATGCTATGGCCCACCACAAAAAATCTACCTTACTTCCAACAAGGTGGAAGATGAGGATTGGGATACCAGAGATTGTCTTCTGAACTCCACATGCACGCTCACATTCACAGAGATGAGCATGCACACACATACACACACACACACACGCACACACATACACCATGAACGCACGGCACAGAAATTTAAAAGCACAACAGCTGAGATGGAAAAGAGAAGAGAAGGTGCCAGAGAAAGATGAAAAGAGAAAACTAGAAGGGAATCAGGAAAAGGACAGAAGCAGCTTTTGGATAGCTATGTGCATGAGAGAAAATGGTTTACTCTGAGGCATAGGGGTAGGCTGGAGCATTTACACGTGATTTTACTGTCAGCCTGCGGGGAGAAGTTGAGGACTATGAACTTAGAGGAAGTTTGTTGGAGACCACAAAGAGCTTTACAAGGCATTCTGAGAAGCCACACTCTATACTGCAGGCAACAGAAAAAGAAAGAGCTAAGTGTATATGTAACTTGGGACATTGTTGGGATACAGGGACTCAGAGCAGTGGAGCAGGAACTGACCTGGAAGCCTTCTACCTAAAGTTTAGCTCCCATAATGCTAGATGATAACATGCCAGCTGCTAAAGGAGAAAATCAATCAATGGTCCAACCCTAAATTTGAATAAACGAACAACTGGAACAGCACAATATCTCTATTGGTGCAGTAGTCGCACACTCATCTGGGGAACAATCAACAGCTATCTAATTGGACTTAAAACCCGTTCAATGGGAGTGAACTCATTGGTGGAACTGTAGACTCAGCCAAATGCACAGGGTTGGAGGGGGCATAGCTTCTAGAGAGAATCTACCTCTGTCATATCTCTAGACAAATGAAATTTCTTACTATATGCTAAATATGGATCCTTATATCAACAGAGAAACATACAGTATACCACTCATTGAAGAATCTTCTTTTGTCAGCATGGAGGCTACATCAGAACTCCACAAATGGTCAGACACAGAGAATCTAGAAATGAGGAATTCCAAGTAGTAGATGACATGTCAATAGTAGGACCTCTACACCTAAGGCTCATGAACACACCTCTACACCTAAGGCTCATGAACACAGCAAAACAAGAAATAGAGAGAAAACTAAAGCATCCCTCAACTCTCACCAGTGAAGCTTCCTCAAACAACATAGTGCTATGCACACAGAAGACCACAACTAGTCAAGTTTTATAGAATAAGAGACTGCAGAATATATAGGACTCCTATATTGAACCTCACCCACCTGTGGCTCAGGGATCATGTTGGAAGAGGGAACAGAAAGATTGTAAGGGCCAGAGTTGGTTCATGAACTTAAGTAAGCAGAGCCTTTTAGGCTCCTGGAAGCTTGCACATGTCAAATTGTGGCGATGATGGCATTGAGCACAGGACCCATACCAATTCAAATTAGACACGGGTCCAGAGTGGAGGGACAGAAACTGGTTGTGGGTGCCCTGGACTGAGGACTACTGGAGACTGATTGCTACTAGGAGGCAGAGAGATACCTTACTTACAATTGCCATGTAGGCTGACTAGACTCTAATAAATGAATTTGCACTAAAGGACACCTGGGAACTAGTGCTTGCCTGGATAGAATTTAACATGCATGACGGAATACAGGAGATCGTGTGGGAGTAGTGGAAATGGATGGCATAGGGAGGTCTAAATTTGATTAAGAACTGCTATGAAATGCACGAAACTCAGTAAAAATGTTTAAAAAGAGCAAGAAGTAAAACTATACATAAGAATTCAGTTAATATTAAATAATTGGAATAAAACGTGCTTATCACCTGCCTCATGCTGTACATTTTACATAGTTTATCGTAGCTCTCACTCTAATCAAACCAAGAGAGGCTAATATTACACCTTTCACTATCCATAAGAAAACTGAGGCCCAGTGATGAATGTGTTTGGGTAATAATAACAAGAATCAAACTCAGGCTATGACCTGGTTCAGGTAAACTGTGATTGTGTTCAAATTCATCTTTTAACTCTAGGGGAAATTTAGAAATATACGATAAGCATCTTTTCAGTTCAACATGCATGTGGCTAAAGAGAATGTTTCTCTGGTAAATGTTTTTCCTAAGATGAAGAAAACTTCTGAATTGTTAAAGGTTCTTATATGAAAACACAAATAAATGAATAGTTTCAATGCTTTCAAAATGAAAAAGAAATATATGTATCATACACACCAAGCTTTTGATGTAATTTGGCTTTAGTAAGGAAAGAGAAAAAGTTGAATTTATGAAACTTTGTCATGGACTTAGGTCAGGATTTGAATCAAATGAAGACAAGGTCACTTCAAGCTCTGTACTAGCTTGATTTTTCTCCTTGTATGTTCTGAGACTTAGATATGCTGTGTCTGTAGCAATAGGGTACTAGTGTCAAGTTCTGGTGTTTAATCAAGTTCAATGGCAATATTCAGTATTGTGTGAGGATCTATAGGGTCTCGCTGGTCAGCAACTCCCAAAGAGGGAGTTCATTCCAAGCATTGGGTTTTTCATTTGCAAGGCTGTGGTATCTATTAGGGTCAATGAACCCCTGTTATAGAGTAACTATGCTCAATGTATTTTATATTAGAAATGTATATACTGAAAGAAGTTTTATAGTAGGCTTCTGTATGACTCTTTACGAATACCTTTAGTGTTAATTATCCCCCTTCTTACATTTTTTTGACCTAGCCTCCCATGCCCCCATCCCATTAAACCCATCCTATTGGTTATCCTCTTTCTCATTGATATCACTCCCCTCCAGTGAGCCATCCCCCATAATTCCTCTGTTGGCTAGTTTTCTTAGTACTAGAAGGGGCTATGCATGCTATTGGCAGAGAAAGATAACCATCCGCTTTACCTAACTCTGAGCCCTGTGATCTATAACAACTGACTTGGCAAAATATGCCCAGTGGCAGGAATATTGATGGGTATAACCAACTACCTTCTAAATGAACTGAAGGACAAGATGAAGTCCATACCTGACACTGGTATCAGGTCCAAGAACATATAACCAGACTTGTCACAGGACCATAGGGGAGAACCTGCTAATATCATTCTGCTAAATGGACCTAATATTAAACTAACTCATAAAGATTTATTGCTTCCTTACAGGTTAGTGCATCTCTCAACTCTTGTCAGAGAAAGTTCTTCTTGCATCAGATGGCAATTAACAGAGATCCACACTTGGCCAACATGCAGAGATCAAAAGACCGCAGAGTGCTCAGCCCTATCACACCTATGTCATACCTCCCAATGCTCAAGGATCAGAAAGATTGTAAGAACTGATACAGTGGCTTGCACCTTTAATCTCAGCTCTATGGGAGACAAAAGTAGGTAGATCTCTGTGAGATCAAGACCAGCCTGGTCCTCATAGTGACTTCCAGGTGGGCTGGGAGACCCTGTCAAAAAACAAATAAACAACAACAAAACAAAATTTAAGAGCCATATGTGGTAGATAGAAACAAGGAAAGTGTGTTGTCTGGACACTACAGGGTAGTTGTACATATGAATTTATAGCACTTATGACAGTGTGAACAAGATCTGTGTAAACCCAAGCTAGACAAAATTCCAGTAAAGACAGGGAAGGTGGGCAGGATGTCCCAACACTATCAGAAGATCGTTATTGATTTGATCCATCCTGGAGAGGGAGAGAGAGATTCACTTATCATTACTGTGTGATGCCTTATAGGTTGACCAGACTCCAAGGGAAGAACTCAAAACCAAGATATTTGGGAAACACAGATTAGACTCGGTAGACCTTTGAAAAATACAAATAATAACAGAGACCATGAAGTTGGGGAAGGGCTGTAAAGTAGAGGTGAGGTGGAGGTCTGAATATCATCAAAATGCAGTGTATGAGTTTCTCAAATCAATAAATTTGAAAAAAAAAGAAAAGTCAAAATCTTTAAAATGGCTACTCAGAGAATTGTAAACTATGGCTAAATCCTAAATATGGCCCTTTTTATATAACATATTAAATCAGAATGTCTTTTGCATTTTTCAGTAGCTACAATAATAAACATATAGCATCTTGTGGCATCTAAAAATGACATGAAATTCAAAATTCAGTGCCCAAGGTGACATACAGCCAGTGGTGGCTTTCAAGATGTCTTAGCTGAGAGAGATAATTGTAATACTGACCACAAAGTCTCATTCTCTTCTGCTTTAAAGAAAATGTGCTGATCCTGCCCTAAATAGAAAATACAAAATCGTGATTCTCAAGTCAGTCATTCTTAATTTCTGAAAAGACGGACTTTGGAAGTAAAAAAATACATAAATTTCAATTTCAGATTTCACATTCATGGGGACAGCCTCACATGTTGTCCCAACTAACCCCTGCTTCCCTTTAGTAACTCCTGTTCTCAATCTTAGTTGGACTTGATTATTTTTAGAATCTGGAACATGATGTCCTTTTGCTTTGCGTCTCTGCACTTTGCATGCTGCTGCCTGTCTAGAATATTTTCCCTTCCCACCCTGAACTCATCAACAGTGCCCATTGCTCAATCCTACCATTCTAAAAGAAAAGTATGTAGATAGAGTGAATTTTATGTTTTAATTTCCTATAAACACAAAATCTGATTATATAAATTTTGGTTTTTTTTTTGTTTTTCTTGAGTGAGATATCATTACAACTACTGTTCACGTTCAATTAATCAGTGCAATTTTTTGGTACAAATTTTGATTAACATCATTGAACATACTAAGCCAAATTTCATTGTGCAACTATTCTTAAAAAACTGAGCTATTTTAATCTATGATTTCCTTGTATGCATGTGTTAAAATGATTGCCAATTTATGGAAAATTAGGACAGAACTCAACATCAAATTGTTCTATTATTCTCTGTTGATGCATTAATGAGAAAATCAGTTACTATATTTGTTGGAAATAAGAGACCTCAGAAAACTCAATTCCTAGGTCCATCTTTTGAAATTCACAAAAACTGCAGTGTGATTAAACATCTAGATTTTTCCTTATTATGCAATAGTTGTCTACTCACTCAGGTCTTGCTTTACTTGGGTTTTTGTGTTTTAAGCAAGTGATCAGAAAGCACCGACTTGCAAAGCAAATCTTTACATAATCCCTAATGACTCAGATTCCTATCATCATTATTCCTGTATCTATAAGAGTCTTATACTTCTGAGAAGAACCCTAGAAGCATGCTTTGCTCTCGGGCCTGGAAGTAGAAGCTGTAATCAAGGGAAAGCTGAGGAGCTGGAGAAAGGGCTCAGTCATTAAGAGACTTGTTTAAACTGCAGAGAACCTGGGTTCAGTTGCTAGAACCCACATGGCCACTCAAATTAACTGTCTATGCCTCCAGTTCTGGAGGATCCAACATTCTCTTCTGGCTTCTGTGGACACTGCACTGCATGTGGTGCACGTAACATTCTGCAAGCGTAACACTCAAACACATAAAATAAAGGTTAAATGAATAAGAGGAAAACTCCTATGACATATTAATTTTAATAAAGTACATAGATGAAATTTACAGTCTTGATACATGAACTGTTTAGGCTTCTCTTACCCTATCCTGAAAGTCTTGACCTTTCTAAGGAACACATATCATAGGGAGAAGACCACTACTCTAGGAAACATGAGTGTATTCACTGTATTGACTGTATTCACTACTGTAATTCCAAATGACTGACACAAAACATGTTCATCTGTGTTCATTACATTGAATTTGTATGAATTACTAATCTAGTCACATCCTAAGATTCTAGTTTTTTCATTTAAAAAATACCATTTTCTTCTTTTTCATTCAAATGGAAACCAGAAATATTTAGAAGCCTCATGGTTTTAAAAATCATTCCAAATATCTAATATTTCTCAGACAATATTTTTTTCTTTTTTAAATTTTATGTTTGAGTATATTGCCTGCATGTATGTAAGTGAACCAGTGTTGTGTAATGTCCATGGAAGCCAGAGGGCATTAGATCTCCTAGAATTGGAGTTAAGGTTAGTTGTTAGCCACTGTGTGGGTGCTTGGATTCAAACCCGGGTCCTCTGCAAGAGCAGTAGTGCTCTTAACCTCTGAATCATCTCTCCAGTCCAGAAAGACTTTGCTTTTTAAAGAATCCTGCAAATAAATTCAACACAATGCTTTCAACACTTTTAAAAAAAAAGATGCACCAGTGGCTTTGGACTGGGACAATTTGATAAAGTTGCTAATTAGTTGTGTTTATTTGTTTGAAAGAGTTCACTCTGTAAATGAGAATAAAGAATATATTTGAGTTACTTAAATTATTAGATATGTGATATTTTAGTGCTAACTAAAATTAGTTATGGAGAAAAAGAAAGCATGCATACACACGTAGATCATGTTTTCCTTTTCTTTTCCTACAGTTATTGTTTTCTATATCCAACAGCTCAATGAGTGATAAATCACAATACAGGAGCTCGACTTGTCATGAACCATTTTCCCAGGTTTCCTTTCCATGCCATTCTCTCCTTTGTCTATAAAGGGAAAGAAGAAAATTGATTCCACTCAATTTCTTCTAAACCTGCTGCTATTGTTTTGTAAGGCCAGAAAACCAAGGGCAAAACCATCCAAGTTTGTACTCCACATTGAGAGAATTCATTGAACCCTCTGAACTATTTTGTCTTTATACAGCTACCATAAATTTTAGGACTTGCCTTTCTATATCTGTATTTCATTATTGACACTCCATAGCTACCATTGCTGACACTATTAGATTGCTATTTATAAAGTAACATTGACGTTTCTGATTTTTTTTTAATAGAACTTCTCCCTTGAGAATTCAAGTTCATAGATCTGAGATGACCAGTAGTTTACAGGAAAGCTCAGACCATTCCATTGGCAAATGGATCTCAAAGACTAAGACCCATATCTACCAAAGTTAGCTTCACAGAAGGAAATGTGAGTCTGTGAGTTAGACAAGTGGTTTTATTTTTTCAAATAATATATTAGGCAGCATTATCTCTGCTATAGATCTTAAGAGCTAAAGATTTCATAAGTTGGTGAGAATTGCAAGGCTATAGATGGGTATGTAGGTTCTCTGACAACACATGCCATGTCCTCAGCATGTCATGATCCTAAAGCACTTTAGCATTAGAGAGTGCTCACTGAGAAGCAAACACGAGAGCAGTAAACATCAAAGTTCCTTTCCTTCCTTTAAGTTTGAACATAGAAAATTACACAAAGGCAATTCAGAACTTTTCAAGTTCATGTAGTTAAGTATTGAGTGATTCACTGCCAATCAAAAATGAGTGAAAATCATCCTTCCTTCCTCCTTCCTTCCTTCCTTCCTTCCTTCCTTCCTTCCTTCCTTCCTCCCTCCCTCCCTCCCTTCCTTCCTCCCTCCCTTCCTTCATTCCTCACTCACTTTCCTTTTGCAATGCTGGCGTTTAAACTCACAGCTCTGCATATAATAGGCATTTCTCTCTGACAAAGCTATGTATCCAGCCCCTTTTCTGTATCTTCTTTCTCACGTAGGTAAAGCCTTTAGAACTTTTGTGCATTCATCACTTTTTGCTTCCTTCCTCCAAAGTGCTCAAACACTCCACTGTTTTCCATTGTTTTTACTAATCATACTCAATAAACTTGGGATTTCATGATGTCTTATCCTGGCTTTTGTTACTATCTTTTTTTGATTCTTGCCAAATGTGTATCTCCAATTTAGAATTATTCTGTGATCACCAAGAACTAAATAAGACCTTGGCACTCAAATATCTGAAAAACATCGCAAATTCATCTAAACAAACTCAGTTTCTAAGAACCCGTCCACAACAACTAATCCACGCTACCTCTAGTTCCTTTACCTCAGTTCATGAAAACTCAATTTGTTCAGCCCATTAGAACTGTATTTAACTCATAATCTGACTCTACTTTTTAAAAAAATCATTAAATTTATGTACAGAATGAAAGTTAATGTAGCTAAGAGGGAACAACCAACTACTTTTGTCTCACACTCAGTTTAGGGTGGCTATCCACTGTGATTTGTGTGAGTTTTCCAACATTTTGAGTGAGCCTTTGGATCTGTGAGGAATTTAATCACTGCTCTTTGTGAACTACTCGGTTTCACACTTTATTACAGCAGCACATAATGGACTAAGATATCATACATTTCTTCTTGTAAGGAAATGTCTTTTCCTTACACAACTGCAAGACCTGGCCTACAAAGATGCTATGTAGTTAATTCCTTCAAATTGAAGCATTTCCTGCTGAAAGGAAGAGGAAAGCTCATAAGGTCTAGGAAATAAAGAAAATGTACAAGGCTCAGGAAGGTCCTAAAAGTCTCAAGGTTCACAAGGCCCTTTCCCAATGCTATAAAAGACAGAGAGAACTGGAGGCCAGCAGAGACTCTTCGTGGCAGAGCTGCCTGCAAATAGTACAGGGAGTTCTGTGGAGGCAGTGTCAAGTTGGTAAAGTGTCTTCTCTGGAGGATACATAAACAAAGCCTACCTCCTCTTCTAACTCCTCAACAACAAGCCAAGTTATGACTCCACCAAAGTTCACTCTTAGGAATCAATGGGTTCCTTAGGTGTACTTACAGAGCAATGTTTGGGGGTTCTGGCAGGAGTGTGAGTGACCTTAAAGCAGTGGCAATGGAGGGTCTAAATCCAGTGTACATGATGACTGCCCCATTACTGTATGGATTGAGCCTACATCCCCCTAGTCTTTTTCTACCTAGATACTCTACCACATTCGGGGGGGAGTGGGGCAGATTAGCCCCATCTAATTAGGGACATCTAATTAGCCACATCTAATTAGGGAAAAATCTCATACAACTGCCTGGACAAGTGATTTAGGTGACTCAGGTGAGGGTCTAACACTCAACTTCTCTTCTGTGAGGCAATGTCAGCAATCCACAATTCCAGCTGTGATATCTTTCCCAAATAAGTGCATACAGCTGATCTGATAAAGACAGTGGCAGTTTGGCTCAGAGGACAGTTCTGTACTACACCATTTTCATGAGTCGTCTCCCACGCTGGGTGGATTTTTGAGTCATGCAAATGCTTTGAGTCATCTGCGCTTCTGTAATAACTCCTCATTCCTACACTTAAAAGCAATTCTAATTAATAAACTCACTGCTTCACTTAACTCAGGCTTGGGTGGAAGTTTCCTTGGTCTGTGGTCAGTACCTAATCAAAGTTGAATAGTTATTTGTTCATGTGTCTGAAGGAAAAAAATCTTACACCAGAATGCATGTTTTGTTCTGCATTAAATATTATTCCTAGGTCTGACTGATCAGATAAAGAATAAACTACAATCCAAACACAGTGAAATCACCATCTTTTGGCTAACTGATCCTGACTTGAAGTTCCATTCAAAAAAGCTAAAGTTTTGAGAAGCTGATAGACTAACCAAACTTTACGGCATTTGGACAGGCAGTGACTCAGGCATGGCAATGAAAGTCTGTATGGACAGTAAAGATAAGAGACAACAGCAGAAAATGACGTCCGAAAGTAGAGGAAGTCAGTTTATAGAGAAATGAAACTGGAACAAGGAAAAACATGCAGCCTATGACCAAACAATGTCCCCAGAGAGACCTTGCTCCTGCAGCACACCAGTACGACTATAAATCACTGCTGTGGAGGTAACTTAAACAGATATCTTTTCTTTACAGCTATTGTAATAATCTACTGGCTAAGTGCACTAAGAGGCTATGTTTGTATTAAATATATAAAGAAAAGGATTGGACTCATGCATTTGCTAAGTCAGGTGTGCTTGCCTGAGGGTGTCAACAAATAAAACCACAGAAGATTCCAGTTCAGTAATTAAATGCTTAGGTCAACCTCAGAAAACAATATTTTGCTGAATGGCAGTTTGTTAAATAAGTATATCTAATGAATTATTTGTGAATGGTTGTGCCTATGTAAAAATCTAGGAAAGTACTGAATCAGACAATATTTTACACTCAATTTACAATAACAGCTATAGTAACATTGTGATCTTTGACCTTGTGATCTTTGACCTTGTCCTTGATTTTTAAATACACTAAGCTAAAGATCCACCACATCAAGAGAGGATAGAAAGTGATCTCTGTGAGAGAATGGAAGCTACATTTTGCTTGGTAATGCTGATCTCCTGACATCTATTGTGTGAAGGTGACAGAAAAATAGACACCAAAGACATTAATCACACAAAGTCTGTCACAAAGGAGGGACACAACCAATAATTTTACCATCAAGTTGCAAACCATAATCAGGAGAAAAGGGAATTGCTCTGCTCTGTGATTCCAGGCCTGATAACTAATTAATTAGATGCCAACTGCTAAATACGGGAGCCAAGGAAGACAAAGGAGTTATTCTCTCCCTTTGTAACAAAGGAGTTTACCAATGGACTATATTCATTTCTTCAAATTTTTACTTTGTCGTTTTGAAATTTGACACAAATCATTTTAAAACTCTGATTATGAAAATCCTTAAAAGTATAAATTTGCAAGTTGATTTCTTTTTAAAAATGTGATCAGTGTTATTTCTTCAGCTTATCTTTGAAACATCGTGGTGTGCATTTTGGAAGAAATTAAACATTTCCCATTTCTTTGCATTAAAATTTGCATAAATATCAAACCAACAGAAACAAGTTTTATGTAAACGTCAGAATGATATATATTTTGTATACACGTGTTTTAAATTTCCTGTTGAGGGTTTTAAAAGGAAGCATAGAAAAGAATGAAATGAAAAGCTGATCTAGTCTTTCAGATTTTACACCTATTCAAAGATCGGTCTTTGGGAGGTTATGCTTCTGATATGAATTGTTTTTCTTTTCTTCTTATTCCAGTTATTAACTAAATTAGAGTTATTATCCAAAGAATAGAGGCTCTAGAATCAGACCCCGGGAGGAATTTAAGGGCAACAGCTCTTGTATATGAATTTGCGCTGTTCTGTTCAGAGAACGTTATTCATGCTTTCAAGAACTTCCTCTGTTTCCATCAATGTTTTAAGGGAGCAAAAAGCAAGGGATTAATATAGTACACAAGTGAAGGGAGGGATTAAGAGTACACACGTAAAAGTATTGCAACTTGCAATTGGAGTATTTCAAAAGCAAAGACATGTGGAGTTTTGGGTGACCTTCTATTCAATGTTTTCTTAGGATGTGTTCAACCAACTGGCTGTTGTCATCAGGGGCTCCTAGGAACTACAGCTACTAACCACCCTCTCTACTTCCTCACACATGCCTACTGCCCACTAAGAAGCAAGACCTTTGTGATCTCTGAACCTCATTCTAAACTAAATCTCTTCCATCAAAGCACAAGTCATTTCTCATGGGACACAAATGACTTCACTTCTCTTTGGCTCCATCACTCTATTTTTATTGTGTGCTCATCGTAGGACTAATCAGTGTGGGGCCCTCATCTGGAGGATCCAGTATTTGTAAGATGCATTTCTTGCCAACAGATCTTTACTTTCTGGTAGCAATCAGATACAATACAAAAGGAAGAAACTTGAGGGAAAATGGGTGTGAATGGACATACCAGGAAGCTGACTTAAAGTAAAGGAAATTTTTTATGTGGATGACTCAGCTCAAAAACTCATTTGTATATAGATGTAGGCATGGAATGGTAAAAGGTGAATTAAAAGATAAACTTCTCTGTCCATGTTGTTGATCTGCCTTAGGGAAGCAGAAATGACTTCCATTATTTAAATTTGAAAAGAGAAAAAAAGAACTTGTTTTGTAGCTAGTTGGTACTAACCAGCTTTCTTTCTGTAAATAGTTCCAATGCTACTTGAATTTAAATGGCATGGCTCTGTTAGGACTCCACCTCCAAATTCTTTATTGCTTCCTCTCAGGTCTTAAGAGTCTTCAACAGCCAAATGTGTGAATGAAGTCTTTTCTATGTTTTACTATATTTCATTAATCATTTATTCACAGTATATGAACAATGGCATATTCCAATAGCTTTTTTGAGTATATCAGGATTATTTTTACTTGTCAGAACTGGGTCATTTTATATTATTTTTATAGTCTTTTATGTAAATTCTGAACTTGGTATGTAAGCATCACTTGTGTTTGAAAATGTATCTAGGTATGGGAACTGCAGAGATGGCTCAGCAGGTAAGAGCAATGACTACTCTTGCAAAGGACCGGGTGTTTGGTTTCCAGCATCCACATAGTAGCTAACAACCATTCTTATCTCCAGTTCCAGGGCATCCAACACCATCTTCTGGCTTCCATGGACATTTCATGACACTCACATACATGGATACACTTAAATACATGAAATCAAAACACTCATACACATAAAATAGAATCAATCAATCAAAAACTTTTATTTTAATGTATGTAGGCAGCATTTGAACATACTATGCAAGTTCATTTACTGAGAATTCTGTGAGATTTATTCTTTTGATCTTATAGAAATACACCACTAACATATGAAATTCACAAAAAATAAAATTGAAATTAAATGTCATTTAGTATGACCACCTCTCCTAGATTTATTATAGTTATTTGTTTCCACAGAGCGTTCAAAGCAGAGTTCTATGCTAGGAAGATCAGGAGATCTAAATTTACACTGCTATATCTCTAAGGAGTCTTCTGAACTTTGGCATATCACATAAAATTTACATGTTTTCTTTTATCTTGGTAAGAACAACAATAAAAGCATGAGTTGAGACACAGAGCTGGAGAAATGAATAAAACATATCAAGACATGCTATGAAATGTTTTCTGTTGGCAGAACTAAATGTACATATCTAGAGAGCATAGTGCACCAGAGAAAATGGGAAGGAGAAAAAGATGTGGTAACATTCCATTCATGTCAAGTTAATACTTGTCCATATATGTGAAACATTCTTGGACATACACATACTCACCACGGCAGTATGAGTATGTTTTCACTGCTTTCCACCTAGGAAGATGTGTGATTACAAATACTCATGGGCATGGTACCAAATGTCTACAGGGTGAACATAATGATGGTGGAGGTCAGAGATGAACAGAGAAAGTGAAGAGACAGTGTGAACTCTAAGATAATTGTTTGAATTCACAAGGCTAATTTCATCCAAATGGTAAATGGTTTTTATCAAATCTTCATACCTACAAATCATAAGGATAAAACAATTTTTATTTAAATTCAGGTGGAAATGCCTGGCCTTGTCTTCTGTCCACTAAACCCTCAACAGAAGACTTTTGGAATTCAAGGGTTTCCAAGAGGATCAGGAAAATATCAGGGGCAAGTTGTCTATTCTATTCACCAGAGACACACACAATTCTAGGCCCTCTCATTGTCATGATGTGCTGATGCAGGCTGAAATCACTGTCTTCTTTAAACAATTCAGCTAAGAGAATCCTACAGGAGCATTGCAGAGGCATTAAAAGAACAGCCTCTTTCACTCAGAAGAAAGTTCTGCCCTGCAGTTTATGGGCTATAAGGCTTAAAGCGGGTTATTTATTTCTGTTTTATAAGCCTTGGTTTCCTTATCTCTTTGAAAAGAACAGTTCTTTGCAGAGTTGTTGCTGTGATATAGTTTATCCATTTTATTCAACAAATGTTTATTGAGTCTATCATGTTCCACTCTTCTTAGGAATGGAAAACAGCGAACAAACCAAATTAAAAATAAATATGTGTCTAGCTCTTATGACCTATAGTGGAGGAAGAGACTGCATTACAATAAGAAAAAAAGACTAGAATTATAGGCGGTGATACATGTAACAAAGGGAAAAAAATCAGAAAAGGATACAGAAATTTTCCAGAAGTAGGACAATTTCATTTTAAGTAGGATTTTGTATTTGGAAACAATCTTGCTAAGGGCTTAAACAAAGATTTAGAAAAAGTAAACGAGTAGTTTGGGACAAGTTGGTTGGACAAAAAATGGGGAGAAGAGCCACAAATCTTGAGAGCTGGAGATGGAGGCCAAGTCTGACATGTTGAGGAAGAGCAAGGACACAGCTTATTTCAGAGAAGTAAGAAGAGGGAAGCACCATGTGCTCGAGGGTGTGAGCTCATGGTTACACCACAAGGGTTTGTTGTTAGTTAGAATGACTTTGATTTCCACTCAGAGTCCAGAAGCTCCTGAAAGGCTGTGAACAGAGGACATAGAGGACTTAATTTACTTTAAAAGTGACATTTCTAGGGCTGACAATCACCAAATCGCAGTAAGATGAAAGCAAGAAACAAGGTAGGAAACAGTGCCCTTGGCAAAAGTTAATGTTGGCTTAGACACACTTGCAGAGCAGAGACCGCAAAAGTCAGGTCTGGGTCACCTTCACATGGGCTGACAGGTTTGTGCTCAGAGTGTGAAGAGTGGTACCCAAAACTGTTGTGTGTAACACTTGGAATATCTGAGCAACATCACAAAATGATCCCATCAAATGTGGGTTTATATGGGAACTCCTTAGAAGACACCTGTTGCACACAATGCTGTCACCTATGACTGAGATCTTCATTCAATATCGCTGAAATGAGCACTCCCAGCTCATTTTTTTTGGACAGGCATACTAGAGGATTCTGGCTGTTCTCTGTTTCTTTTCCAAACTGAGGACTTTTTGGATGAAATGCAATTAAACCAGAAACTTTTCTGTTAGAATCCTCAAAAAAGCATTGCATTTCCATGTCAATATCAATGAAATCAGGGGCAGACACTGTTTCTTCCTAAGCATGAGTGTGTAGAGGTGCATTGAGAAGCCTACAGGTAAGTTTTTCAGTGAAGGTAAAGTTCGGGGTGACTGAAGATGTCTATGAAGGTGAATTTGATTGTCTTTATATATTGAATTAATGAGCAATATAAATAAAATAATAAAGTCATAAATTAAATGGTGGGGAGGATCAACTCTATGCCACTTTTTCTGTCATTATTGTGTATTTTAGTTAATATTTGATTTGTCCATCTGATGCCACAAAATCAAACTGAAGGAAAAGTGTGCTGTTTGTCTCTGAACTTGAAACTGAAAAACCCCAATCTGAATTTGACTCAAACATGAAGAGAAGAAATTATTTTAAGGACTTTTTTTTTGTAACCTGACTATAATCATTCTTATGAAAAAACAAATAACTAAATAACAATCATTTGGCTTTGATTTCCAAAGTTACTGACAGCTCTCAAATGGATCCCCTACATTGAGATCAAAATAGTGTATTTTTGAAAGCTATCATGTCAGATATTAGAATGGCAATATTTACTTGTTTCTTGGTCCCATTTTCTTGGAATATTTTTTCCATCCTTTCACTCTAAGGTATTGTCCATCCTTGTAGGCACTAGAGAAGAACCTATTTCTGTCACTTCCCTAAACCAATGTCATTTCTTACTGTATTCTAAAATCTCTATACTTACATACAAGCATACCTCTCAAGACTCATCAAACAAGCTTCTTTTGGCCACAAATGGATGTGGTTACAAAATTCCACAGCTGGTCAAAGGCAGAGAAGTAAGTGTCTGTGAGGGACCCAGCCCTAAGTAACACATCTACAATGCAACCTCTACACCTAAGACTCAGGGAACATCACGCAAGAGGGG
Source organism: Eospalax fontanierii (assembly GCA_035773235.1). Lineage (NCBI taxonomy): Eukaryota > Metazoa > Chordata > Mammalia > Rodentia > Spalacidae > Eospalax > Eospalax fontanierii. The sequence goes on from CM069536.1 coordinate 64,653,773, forward strand.
GCAGAAATAATGTAAGAGCCCAAAGGACAAGACAATTGCTGTTATTTAAGGCAATCTAAGTAGCAACACCAATGAAACCTCCACCATGTGTTAGTCTAACAAAATCTGCATAATGACAAAACCAGTTGATATGCCCGGGTGGATGGGAGAAATGTAGCAGAGTCTGACATTCAAATGAATAGCTATTAGGGCTGGAGAGATGGCTGAGTGGTTAAGAACTCTTGCTGTTTTCCAGAGGACCTGGGTTCAATTCCCAACACACACATGGAGTCTAACAATTGTCTGTACCTTCATTAGCAGGTGACCCAACACCAACTTCTGTCCTCTGCAGTCATTATATACATGTGGTACACTTATACACATGCAGGCAAAACATTCATACACATTAAATAAAAATAATAAATATTTTGTAATTTTTTTAAAGATGAATAGTTATAGGCAATCTAAAGCTGACGCTGAGAGAGTGAGAATCCTATTTCTTCAGAGCTAGCTCTCAGAGATGTTATCTAATCTTAAATAAGCAGCCCTAAACACTAAATGGACTCAGTGCATTATATGTATGTGGGAGGATATTTATAATAATATACATGTATAATGATAATAAAAAGAAAGAGGACAGAAAATTAAGAAAGACTGAGGGAAAACAAGGGAGTGGTTTGAGGGAGACTGGGAGGGATAGAAATAATGCAAATGTAATACTCATATGAAATTCCCACAAATAAAATATATAAAAATAATATAATCTACTAAATAAGAAACTAATTTTCTGTTGTAATCTTAATGAGATGTCAAAGGCTTACAAATAGAAGTCTCCTGCATCCAGAAATTTCTCCAGAATTGTTTTTTTTTTTTTTAAGCAGGAAGTTAAGGGGAAAAGCGATTTTCCAATTTTAAGTTTGGCATTTGAGATGTGAAATTCAAAGCCCAGGCTCTTCAGACAAGTTTCAGATAAAGACCCTAACATGTGTTTTCTCTTAAATTCATCCTATCCTTCAAAGTGGGAGGTAGATATTTGTGAAGAGGGATAAAGAATGTTGTTGCAGATGGAGTTTGTGGATAAACATCAAAATTAATGGAAAGTGGTAACTTGTAGTAATTTTTATAGCGAAAGATACACACTAATCATCATTTTGGCTTAAGAATAGGTAGAATATTATAAATGGCTATGTTATATAGCCAGGAAAATTAAAGGCAGAGAGTGCCAAATGTACTTAAATGCCCTAAGAAATCTGTGCAGATTGTTAAAAAACAGACAAATGCAACACAAAGGCATAAAGACCAGGCTGGGATGACAGACAGCTCAGTGTGGACAAATGAAACATAATTATGACTTTGATGACACTTCATACCACAAGACAAGATTGTAAGAAAGAAAATACCAGATTTTCCTCTTTGTGAAAAGATTTTTTAAAAAGTGTCTGGAGATGAATTGCTATGTATCATTAATGAAAGAGAAAGAGAAAGCAAAAGACAAATCAATGAAGTTAGTAAGTCTTAAGAGCTCAATTCTGTATTCAGCTCACCAACATTTCTCTTGAGACAGCACAAACAAAAGACTACTTTTGAATTTCAAAATCCAAGAAAAGAGTAACAGCCTTGGAAGGTCTGGCTAGTGTTTGGATAGGGAGACTCTGAACTGAGTCCTCTCAGCTTTGACTTTGTTGAATCTGAAAGCAGAAAATGATGTTCCTGAATTTACCAAATGAAAGCATTTTAAAATACGTCATTTCTTTGTTTTTTTTTTTTAGAGTTTTCCCAGCTTGCCAAGTAAATCAAACCTTCAAGAGGGCAAGTAAGAATTCACTGATTCTCAATTCAGTGGATATTTGATGGGTTTAAATCTAGACCAGGAAAATGTAAAAGTTTGAGTTAGAAAAATGGTTCTTGACTTCCATGCAACATCTCCCACAAAATTCCCCCAAGGCAACAAATATTTGGCAGTATCTAGAGACTTTAAAAAATTATTATCACCAGCGGCCAGGGATGGTGCTGAAGATTAAACAGTGTTATGGAAAAAGTTCTCCAGAGCAGTTGCCCCACATAAAATATCAGTGAAAATGAGGTTAAAAAACACTGACTAGACATTTTAAGTTATTCTATAAATACAAGGTTAACTGTTAGGGAGGGATATTCAGAGATATTGGAACATATTTGAGGGAGTTTCACTGAGAATTTGGAAAAGGTGATAGAAGTGCTTGGTACCTATGGGAATCCTTGAGCTCACTTAGATGAAAATTTTTGACTGACAGGAGTAAAAGAAAGATAATGATTGAAAATAGTAAGACATAAAAGTCAATGAGGGACAGCAAGAAGATTCAGTGGTTAAGAGTGTGCACTGCTTGGGGCTGGAGAGATGGTTCAACAGTTAAGAACACTGGATGATCTTAAAGAAAACCTGGATTCGAATCCCAGCACCCACATGTTGGCTAACAGTCATCTGTAACTCCAGTTCAGGAGATCCAATGCCCTCTTCTGTATTCTGCAGGCACTGTACAACATGGGTATATTTACAAATATCCAGGCATAACACTCATACACATGAAATAAAAATAGAGGACCCAAGTTCATATAAGTAAAAGTGAATGAGAATCTCACTGTCTATTAATTTTTTTCAGGAAGATATGGAACTGAGGGAATTCACAGAGATCATTCACAAAGTATCTACAATTGATTAAAAATGAATAAAAAAGAGAACATCAATCTTTGAATATTGTAGTCAAGAGTTACCAAGGTTTATTAATTCAGGGATAATATGACCAACCATACACTTTCAGAAAGATAATCTTAATAAACAATATTAAATTTGACTAAGTCAGTTATGGTGAAGCATGCCAACAAGCTATGCTAGAGACAGAGGCAAGAGGATTGAGTTGGGGCCAGCCTGGACTAACCTGAGGCTGAAGAGTTGGATCAGTGAATATTAAATCTCCCTGCTCTTACAGACAACCTGGGATTGGTTCACAGTACCTATATGGCAGCTCAAAACCTCCTGTAACTCCAGTTCCAGGAGTATATAGTCCTTCTTTTGGTCTCTTTGGTTTAATGAACACATGTGGTACACATAATCTCACAGACACACATACACACACAAAATAATAAATAAACAAATTTGATTGATGAGAAAATAAGTTGAGTAAAGTGATTGAAGTGTCTTCCATAATGAAGTATAATTGTAAAAAGGCTGCTATGGGGCCAAGTAGCGTAAGGAATGCTTGATTAAATTAAATCAGTCTCCGTTCTCTATTACAACATTCAGAAAATGTTCATAATTATTATACCTTGTGGTTCTTCACAACAGTCTATAGGAGTAGCATTTTAAAGAACATTTGGCTAAGGAAAATTTTCACAGTTTACACAATAGATGTGATTTAAAAAAATAAATAAAATAAACATCTTCACACAGGGGGAAAACATGACGACAATGTGTTATTCTAAACTCTGTTCCCAAGTTAGTGCTCACACTTGCAGCAGAGATACTGCATATAAAATCATGCTTAGAGTTACCAGGGATCAAGGTGTACAGGGATCAAGGTGTACAGGCCGGGCATAATGCTGAATGCCTTGAATCCCAGCACTCAAGAGGCAAATGCAGATCTCTGTGAGATCTTGGCCAGCCTGGTCCACATAGCCAGTTCCAGGAAGGTTGGGGCTACAGGGAGAACTTGTCTCAAATCACAACAAAAGATGTTCTTATACTCACCCATCTGAGGATACACACAATCTTCTAGGTGGAAGTGAGAAACTCCGGGAAACTATTAGAAGAAGGGTATTAAAACTGATGTCCCAATACCTCCTGTCATTGAGGTTATCTAAAATTATGTGTTCAGGAGGATTCTGAGCCTCTATCAAGAATCAATGCAAGATTATATGATTCTAGGAATCATTTCTATGTAAGTAAGGAAAATAATAAGCCATATGCCTGTCCTGTGCCCACTAGAAGGACCTAGATCAAGTAGTAGCTTAATTTTTTCTTCAAAAGAAACCTCACCTATAAATATAAACATAAACAACAAATACAGGCAGTAGCTGGCAGCAGATGGCAGCTCAAAACCTCCTGTAACTCCAGTTCCAGGGGTATATAGTCCTTCTTTTGGTCTCTTTGGTTTAATGAACACATGTGGTACACATAATCTCACAGACACACATACACACACAAAATAATAAACAAAATTGATTGATGAGAAAATAAGTTGAGTAAAGTGATTGAAGTGTCTTCCATAATGAAGTATAATTGTAGAAACCCATTTCATTCATAAACTGCACCATCTTTCCCACTGACATCACTACTCATGATAGCATCTGGAGTTAATTATCTAGTTGAAAAAGATAAAGCTCAAAGATGCAAACAGAATCTAGATATGATGAATACAAACATTTTTATTTTATCAGAGAAAATAAATCTGTTTTATTATCTACATTTGGTTCTCATTTGTTCATTATTAATATTCAGTACAGTTTGGGGGAATTTCCAGAATAAATGAGTTTTATCGATAGATAATCAAGGAAAGAGATTTTTGGTTCATGCAAAGGCATTTATGTAAACTTCTGGAATTTACCCCTGAAGGAACTCAGTGAACACTTGGGACTGGATTAAGAGAAGTTGCTGAATGTGGAGAGATAGGGCTGTGATAACAAAATATCTGTGACAAGTGAAATCAGTGATCTCCCCTTTTATCAATTACCCCAGCTAGATCTTAGTTTGTAGTTTACTTGCCCACTAAGCAATGATTTCTTTGCATATTCTGTGGTTAAAAAAAATTAAGTACTAATGTACTTTAAATGTTTTTAGCTTAGAATTAATTCAGAAGTAACAGGAGAATAATCTGTCATGCTGACAAGTTTGAAATCCTTAAAAAAAAAAAAAAAAAAAATGGTGGGTACTTTAAAAAAAGTGGGTCTGCCTGCAATGCTCATACAGTTATTGCCAATGAAAGCAACTTCATGTTATCTTCTACTTTCAAGCAATCAGACTGAGGGACCACAACTATGAGTGAGTCCTGTTCAGCTTTCAATTCTTCTCAGGTGGGATGGATGTCCAGTACACTGTAGGAGTGTCTCATTATTTTAGAAGTTTCTGTTTTCTGAAAATCTGGAAAACATAAAATAGCAATAGTTGAATTACTTTTGAAAGCCATGAAACCTAAGGAGGCCAAATTGTCTAGGGTGTCTTGTACACAGATTTGGAAACATAAAATTAATCCCAGGTAGACAACAGACAAAATGTATTTTATGATGGATTTTTTTATTTGTGTTTTGATTTTGATTTAGAAGTTTTGATTTCATTTTGTTTGGATTTTTTAAAAAAATTTCTTGTTTCTTATTTAACAATTTTGTACATATACATTGTATTTTTACCTTATTTACTGACAATGCCCTTTGTTATCCCCCTTAGTATGTTTTTTGTGAGTGAAAGAATATCATGGAGATGCTGGCCTTAAAAGTGCTATGTATACCAAAGCAGTCCTAGAATTCTTGATCCTTCGGGCTCTATCATTCAAGTTCTGGAATTACACATATGTGCCACCATGCTCTGTTCTGACAGGTTTTTAGCAGTAGGGTGATAGTTTAATAGAAATATATTTCTATCCATTGATAGATAAAATTAGCAAAATTGATATGGTTGAGTCAAGTTGCTTGCTAAATGAAACCTCTGCCTGGGATAGTACACCTTTCTTGAACATTTCCTATGGCTTGAATCTGAGTATTTTCTAAATGACTTGCATAGTTAATTGATGAGATATAACTTTGTAAAGGCAGGCTTATTTTTCTTTAACTGTGATGCTGCTGTGTTTTGAATTGTCTGAAATATTTTGATTTTTTTGTAGCTTTGAAATGTTTTAAAAATTATACTCTTGCTTACTTTGGAATTGTTTGAGACAAAGCAAATAATGTTTTACAACTAATTGTAAATATTGCCTTTCAGTGGTTTTTATTGAAACTGGTAAAGAGATGTGGAAATATACCTGATTTATACAATGAATTGACTAGGAGAATTAAATTAGGATTAAGGCATATTAACTCTAACCATCAGAGGATAGATATTTGTGTAACTTAGCAAAATAAAACATATATATATATATATATACATACAGGAATCTTTATAATAATAGAAATGATAATCTTGTTTGCAGTTATGATTCAGATTATTCCTTATATTTCAAAAATTTGTATGTGTGATGCATGTGTGAGTTAGATAAACTGTGAGAGTTGCACATGCGAGTATGCTCATGTACAGGGTAGAGGAGGATGTCAGGTGGCCTCCCTTATCACCGTCCACTTTATATCAGGGTTTCACCATGAACCTGAACTTCATTGTTTTTGTCTAGGCTGCCAAATAGTAAGTCTGAAGGTCCCTCCAGTCTCTGATCATCTCAACGCTAAGATGATAGGCACAGGTTGTCTGTGACAGGAGTGCTAGGATCTCAATTCCATATCCTTATGGTTGTATAGCAAGTGCTCTTAAACACTAGGCCATCAGCCCAGCTTATACTTTACATGTTGAATAGGCTGAGCCATCTATGGGGCATTAGTGTTAATGTTACGTAGCTCCATCCCCATTTCAGCAATATACATAGTAGAAAGCTCGTGCTTTCTCTTTCCGTTTTTTTTAACTAATCCCTATTTTGTTAAAATAAACCTTGCTATTAAAATATCTCAACCATGGGTTATTATACTTGTATACTTTTCCCATATGATTGAAAGAATAACCAGAAAGAGCTTTTGAAATTCATGAAATTTAAAGTCATAACAATAACAATAGTTTGACCTAGGTCTGCATTTTGGAACACAGAGAAACTATTTGGACACTGGATATTTTCTCTAAAGGGGTAAACCATCATCTATGTATACATATACACATGTATAGTTGTTTATACACACGTACAGATTCATAGATGTAGTCTGACTGAACCATCTTTATTTGCCTGCCTGCATGTTCCTATTGGGCAAGCTAGATGAAACCATGTTTACATACATCTGGACACATTCAGAGCGTGGTATGTTGGAACTGAGAATTGGGCACGTCATCCACTCTGCTGTGATTGGCTTTTGACATTTGCATGTGTGCCCTCCCTTTAAATGGAGAACGTTTGAACACAGTTTGTGTAGTGCTGCTTGAGATCTAAAGCACATTGACACAGTTTGATATACATGAAAAGGCAAGGTTTCATTGCTTGATGGTGGTTTCCATTCCAAAAGCTTCAGATATTGCAAGTAATGGATGACACCAAGTGTTGAGAGAACAGCCATTTGCTGGAGTTATAGGAAATGGAACTATGAAAAGGTCGTTTGGCGTTTCAATGCTCAAAACAATAAAAACTTGAAATTCCAAGTGTATTCGTGAAGAATTATAAAACATCTCCCACTCCAAGAAAGAAGCTTGCCAAGTAGGAGGTGTGTAGGGATTTCATTTACTCAGTGTAACATCCCCCAGTGTCCTGCAGAACCAGTAATTGGGCGTTGCCAAGCATTTTAGCATTACATTGTAATACAGCTATCCTGACGCCATGCTCATCCACAAAGCCGAAACAATGGGAGCAAAAAATGGAGAAAACTCAGCCTTTAAGGTTATAGCAGTGTTATTATCTTAGAAATTGGTGAAAGTCCAACCTTTGTCTTGACTAAAGACAGCTTACAGATGAAACCACACTCAGAAGGAAAGGAAAGGAATAAAAACTCTTCAGCGTTTTGAGGAGAAAAGACAACTCCCCCTCGAATCTTACCTCTTCAGAATGGGATACTGCGCCGTCTGCTCCCCAAGCACTTATTTCCTATCACTCTCCACTTCTGCTGAGTCTCCTCCCTGGGCTGTGAGGAGTTTTCAGAGTGGCTCTCTTCCTGTGAGTCATATCCTTTTTTAAAATCTTTCCATATTTCCCCTTCTCTTTGCAGCTCTTGTGTGATTCTTTGTCAAGCATTTCAAAATATTACATGCAACTGTACTTGTTTCCCTGTATCTAACTTAGCATTTTTATTCTTAGGACTTAGTGGTGTTCAAGCACTGGCTTCCTCATTGTAGTATTAAAAGTTGGTTATTCCTAAACCAGCTTGGAAAGATCCATCACAATTTGCAACAGTGGGCTGGTTACCTCAGACTTTGTTTCTACAATGCTTCATCTAACTCAGTGTCTGTGCAATGTCATTTCAAGGTACCCGTCAATTTATAATCACATTATCATACGATTTCTCTGTACCGTTCTATATATAAACATGGGAGTTTTATTCATTGGTAATTATCACTACTTGCTAATTAAGCCAGAAACTTTATATCTCCCTCTTCCTTATTTCTACCCCCACCCCCATCCCACCCCTTGCAATTTTATTGCATCAGGGGTTTTCTGAGTGTTGAGAAATCTGACCTATGGGTCAATTCCTGGTAGCTGCTTTCTTGTTAATAAAGTTTTATTGGAACACATCCATTCTTATTTGCTTTCATATTGTCTGTAGCATGATTAGGTAGCAAAAACACAGATTGGATCTTATCACTCTCCTACTTAAAAACACTCACTGACTTCCTATTTCTGTCAATAAAACCATCACTTTCCTAACCTCAATTTCCAGACCTTATTGCTACCTTATTGTATTTTTTATCACTATTTTCTCTGTCCTACATGATAGAGAGTCTGGAGCTGAAAAAAACTGTGACTAAGTTTCTGCAATATTCCCTGTCATATCAGAAAAGGCTCCCAACTCTGATAGACTGTATTAGGTGCCTAACTGCCGCTGTTGCTTATAACCTTAAATTGTAGCCCCTTATATAATTGCTCTGCCAACTTATTCATTATCTAAATTACTGTCCCATTTACCAAAACTAAATCGAGTTCCTGGCACCTAGTAAAATTTTATAAATATTCATTCATGCAAATAATAAATGTACATACTGTTTACATATTTAAGAAATAAAAGGAAAAGGGGTTAAAGAGAGCTGAACAGTTAAGATTACTTCCTATGATTGTAGAGGACACACATTCTGTTCCTAGTACCCACACTAGGTGGCTCACAGCTGACTGAAGCTGTAGGTCCAGAAATTTGATGCTCTCTTCTGGCCTCCGTGGGTCCTATACCTCCATGTGCATATGGCATATGCTCAAGTGTACACATATGCATATATAATAAAAAATTAATTGCTTTTTAAAAGTAAAATCAAATAATGTCATTAAAATGAATTTTAATCTGAAACATTGTAATGAAATGCAAAGTTGTAGAGAATCAGATAAGGTCCAAATCTGGTAGATAGGATGAATAATATTTTGGGGCATTTATTAAATTTAAATATGTAATATGATAGAACTATAAGAGATAGTAATCTATTAACTAAGCATATAGAGAGATGCAAAAGTTTGGAAACAATTCCACACTGTTTCAGTTGCATTATTAAAATATTTAGTACATAGATCCAAGAATATTAACATTTCCTTATTCTTGTCATCTGGTTGGTAGTGATTATGAATCACCAACTGTAATTATTTAGATATATTATCATCATCATCATTATTGTTTATGACTGCTTACATAGATCCTGTTTTATATCATGTGAAGTATTAATTAGAATAAAAGTTACATGACTACAGCATTTGTTTTATTAAATCAATCTAACCCCCCACAGTCATAAGGTTATCTAGATTACAAATGAATAAGAAACCTGAAGACAAGAAATGCTGTAAGGACCTTAATGTTTTAATGGTACCCAATATTTTCCAGTAACTGAGCCTTCCAAAACAATTTAGATTCCACAGATTCTTCAACTAAATCATAAAATCAATGATGTTGAGATATACATTTATATATTCTATATAAACTTGAGTCACACAATCCTTTAAATGCCCTTGTTAAAATTAATTCTGTTGAGATCTTTTTTATCTTAGCTTAAAAACAAAACAATACAAAACACCCTCCACTTCAGCTGAGAGGTGTCCTTTAATCATTTCAATGAAGAAAAGATGAATAAGTATCAGTAATTAAGTAAAAAGTATAATACTTGCAAATGAGGGAATTTTGGAGGATTGGCAAAAGTGTCCTATTTAATTGCAAATGTCCTTTGCTCAACAGTGGCAAAAAATGACCTGAACTCCTGATTTTATAACTAGCCCATTCCTCCATAAAAAGTTTTGCCAAAGAATTTAACAAACCTATTCATAGGAAGGTTGCCAGTTAGGCTTTTCCTAACTATAACTAAGCATTAGTTTCCTAAAGTAAATAAATATGGGATATTATGTGATTCACATAAACAACTTGGCTGATCCTGAGAAAGGAAAGCCCCCCTACTGTTCTTAATGGTTATGTGACAGGATAAACCTTGTTTGAACTTTTTGAATGCATATCCCCTTACTTCTGCCTGGTGGGATTCATAGTCACCCATGAGGCAGGGTTAACTAATGACTGAAATGAAATCCAGTCATTTAAGGAAATTTCAAGGCTTCCTGGGGGTAGGTTGGAAAGATGTTACTGTGAAGAGTGCTGTGCTTGATGCTTCTGAACTGTTTACAGAACCTGTAACACAATGGAGCATGATTAATGAGGCTCTTCCAACTCTAACCCCAGCACAAGACTTTGTACTTGTCATGTCCACAGATCAACCTTTATCACCCCGATAATGTCAGAAATGTAAACCAGAACCCTAGTCATTTCCTAGAGGAGTTACCCTGGCTTTCATCCTCCAGTAAAAAAAGGTTAAACAGGAGACATTCTCGTGTTCTGAATGAGATTGACACCTTTGTGTTGTGAAATGCTTTCTCCCCAAACATTTTTACATTGCTCATGTTACTCTAGACTTACAAAGTGTCTCAAAGTAAGCTTACCAGAAATGACTGCCATCTTGTGATAGATGAGATGGGTACAAGGTCATTAAGTAACCCTCCTGAATATCCAACATATCTTGATACTTCACAATCCTGAGCTCCTTTCTTTACCCCAGTATTCCCTCTTCCATGTGTATGTGTGTACACACATGCACATCTTAGATTTTCACATACATTATGATGTGCTCTGATACTTAAATGCATCCTGTAAGGTATTAGTCAAAGAACCTGGGTAATCAGACTTTGCCTTAATGTCTTCAGATTGAGTTTCTACCATTTTTCTGAGGATAATGTGAAAAATAAATTAACCAGAGGAAAATATTTTTCATTGTTTCAGCATAAAAAGCATTCTCAAAATCTTCAATAATTCTTTATGTCTGCCCATTCAGGATCACATCCTTTTATTTTATTTTATTTATTTTTTCATTCATTCATTCATTCATTCATTCATTCATTCATTCATTCATTGAAATAGAGTTACCTAGTAGCACCAGATTGCCTGGAACTCACTAGGCAGACCAAGCTGGCCTCAGTCTCACGAAAATCCACCTGCCTCTGTAACCAGAGTGCTAGCATTAATGGAGTGTGCCACCATTCCAGGTACATCACACCTTTTGAAAACGTGCTCCTCTTCCTTCTTTAGGCACGCTGCTAGTGGGCAACGAATCCTCCTTCCCAGTGTATCTAGGAACACTTTTAACCTTCTTCTCTCTATCCAGTTTTCTAAGGACTGAAAACTGTGGTCTTCTTGGAGGTAAAAAGGCCATTAAGAAAACATACCAACTTGATTTTGTTGCATCTTTTGATGGAGAAAAATGAATAGAAAGCACCAACCTAAGACCTGTTCTCTGCTGAGAAGGCCTCTGTCTATTGCCCTGAAGCCCTGAAGAGAGAATATCTGAAGGTAGATGGAGATTATTTTTCCTGCAGATTCTTCCTCAACAGCACCCAGCAGCGCATGATGACAGCTATCCAAATGCAACAGACATGACATGCCTCTATTCGAGTTTCTTCTTTTTCTCTTGTAGTTAATCTTGTCAGGTCATTTTCCCGGTAAAATGACAAGTTTATCTGTTCCCGACATTGCAGTGGAAACCATGGAGAAACACTTTTGGTGGTTTTGCTTATTTATTTTCTGGTTGCTCGTAGCTCTGGAGCTGTCACCATTCAAGTAAAGAGAGACCTTGATCTAAATGCCTTGATGGACAAGATGTTGTCTTTATTTTTTTCCCCTTGGCAACTGATACTATCTCTGATTTTCTTCTGAAGCCATCTGTCTTATGTTTCTTTGTTTTGCCAGAAAAAAAAAAAAGAAGAGAACTTTGACATTCTCAGAGATCGATATGTACATTGACATTGCTGGACAGAATCAAGGAAAAGATGCCGAATGTTTGCCTATTTTAAAGAATTAAGCTGGTCTGTGCATTTGCGCAAACAATGCATAATTCTTGGACCAAAAAGAGAATGTTATTAAGAAACAACCATCCATTGTCCCTGGACTCATAGTCATCAAATATTCTGTGGGTTATAATAATAATGGAATCTTGGTCAACGGTGTCTTGGTGAGGAAAAAAAACACAAAAAAGGGAAAATTTCCTTTGCATGGGAATTCACAGACTTTAAAAACGGTTGCATTTTTAAAGAAAATAAAGTGGGAAAGATATGTTACTTTGTATTTTATTAGTTTTCCTCTTTTCTGAATTTTATAAATCACATGGGTGAATTTAATAAGATTGGTATTCACCTGCTGCTTTGAAAAACTGGAGAATGAGGAGGTATTATATAGACTTTCACATCCGTTTGTTATTTCTAGTATATTTCATATCCCTTATTTACCACTGTTAAGAACATTCAAGTCCTGTTCATAGGTAGTAAATGGTGGCTGAACAATGATACTCTAAGATTAAATAATCATAGAAACTGATATCTTTCTTAATAGAGATTTTTTTTTGTCTCTTTGAAACAAGGTTTCCCTGTAGCTCCAGCTGGCCTGGAACTTACTACATAGACCTGGCTAACCTTGAACTCACAGAGATCCACCTGCCTCTGCCTCCCAAGTGCTGAAATTAAAGGCATGTGGCACCATGCCTGGCTCTGTTAATGTTTTTTTTATAAAATAATTATACTTATGTGTATTTCATGCTATACAATTCACTTTTATTGAGCTATAGCTCAATGAGTTTCAATAAGTTAATTAAGTAATGCATGCTTCCCCTTGAATCATCTCAGGACATTACCACCAAAGCATTATGAACCCCCCATATACTGTTTCATAATTCTCCTATTCTTTGAGAATTTCATGCATGCATGCAATGTATTTTGAACATATATGCTCCCCTCAGATCTCTGAAGACTTGTGTCCTTCCAACTTTAAGTCCTCTTTTATTTATTTATTCATTGATTGATCAATTTCCCACTGAGTCTAGTTAGTGTTCCCCATGTGGGCATGGCCTTGGGGCTACACCCAAATAGGAATGACTTCTCCTCTCCCCCACAAGCAAGAATTGCCATTAGTTTCTAGGCTCATTGTGGGATTTCTTGAGTTCTTCCCCACCAGGGCTGGAATTTGGGTTAGAATGATCTTGGGCAGGGCTCATGAATGCAGCAGTTATCACATATTCAGAAGACATTTCATCACAGTCCCCACTGGTCTACGTCTCTTGCTTTCTTTCTGCCCCTTTGTTTAAGATGTTCCCAGAGTCCATAATGTGTGTATGTGTGTGGAGGGTGCTTGATAGAGATGTCTCATTTATGAATGAGTTATCACAGTCATTTATTTTCAGTGTTTTGACCAGTTATGAGTCTCTCCATTCCCTTCCAAAAAGAAGCCCACTTCCAAAAGATGCTTCTCTGATCATGGCTGAGAAAAGCCAGATCTATGGGTATAAAGATAAATATTTAATTGGTAATTTTAAAATCTGATCATTTAGCAAAATTATAGCAGTAGGTTCCTTCCTATGATTTGGTAGCCATATTTTTTGAAAAAAAAAAGTAACTTTAGCAGTCTTGAATTCTTCCCCATGGAACAGGCCTCAAATCTAAGCAGAAAGGAACTGGTTGCTCCTTTAAAGTCATGCCACTATTGTACCAGTGTGTATCTTTTACCTAAAAGGCTGATATTGTAGCATTCAGGGTCTAGGGAACGAGAGTGGAGATGCTGGGGTGGGGGATCTATTAAAGGAGGATGGATGGTAAAGGTGAGGAATACTGCGAAGTAGAAAAGTTTAAGCAGGGAGGGAATCCAGGAGATACAGCAGGAGGAGAGAGCTGAACAAATGTGGTGTGTGAAAAGGTCACGTGGAAGCCTATTATCTTGCAATCCAATTCAAATCACACTTGGGGTAGATGATCTAAGTCATGTGATATGGGACTGGAGAGAAGGATTGGCATTTAAGTGTGCTGGCTGCTCTTGCACAGGCAGGACCCAGGTTCAGTTCTCAACACCCCCATGGAGGCTAACAACTGTGATTCCCATCACTCCAGTTTCAGGGAATCCAATGCCCTCCTCTGACCTCCTTGGGCACTTCAGGCACAGATGCACTTACATGTACTCTGAACACTCATACTCATGAAAAGTAATAAAATAAATAAATGTTTTATTTCAAAAGTGATCATGTAATATGTAAGAATGGGGAAGAATATCAGGAGTTAAAGATTTAAGCTGGTATGAAGTGGGAAGACAGGAAACAGGAAGAGGTAAGGAAGGTTAACCAAACCTAAGGATGGCTGAAAAGTCATAAAAGCTCTTGAGCTTGTAAGATAATTACAAAAAATAATCGAAATGAAAATATTGGCTTGAATGGAGGTGCCCTGAATGACTCAACGTTGCTGCTACCAGAAGACTTGGGCCAGTAAATGAAAATTTCTTTTTGAGGCATCAGATATCTCTTTAAGAGTGATTTGCAGGGGCCCTAGAGGTCTCCAGAACAACACAGGTTATCACCACTGCTCTTCTTTGACCACCATAACTAGACAGTGAACCCCTATTTCTGAAGACACTATACACTTTGGTTATAGAACATAGAGAAATTAATCTTGCACTAGCAAGAAAACTTCCTCCCTGGTGGCTAGCTTTCACAGCACCTGAAGGTTCTATATAACTTGCTGGGACAGAAAAGACATTAATGAATGGTATTATTGAGGACTGGACATGTATTTTACATCTCCACACACTTTCCCTGTTAATGCTCAATTCCTCTTCTTTGTTTCAGATTAGCTTTCCTTGGCAGCCAGTGATCTGATTTCTGTCTTTATAGCTTTATCTTTTCTATATATCTCCATAAATTAAATAATATAAGTTAATTTTTCTCTTGTGTTTCCTTTCATTCTTTCACTGGATATAACATTCCTCAGCTTCATCCATGTTGCAGATAATTGTATCCATAATTTCCCCCTTTTCACTGTAAACAGCATTTTATTTTGTAGATATGCCACATTTGTTGGTTTCCTAGTTAGTAGACATTTACCTTGTTGTCAATTTTGAATATTAAGAATAATTTTATGAAGAATGTTGATACAAAGAGTTTGTGTGAACTTGCTTTTATTTTTTGTCACAAATACCTATGAATGGAATTTCTGCATTATATAGTAAAATGTATGTTCAAATTTTTAAGAAGCTTACTTTGCTCTTTTGCAAAATTCCAGTACTATTTTACTGCTTATCAATAATATGGACTTAAAATTCCTCTATTTTTAACAGCACTTTTTGCTATCCACTGTTTGATATGCACTTCAGCCATCCCATAGTATTACTCAGTATCTCATTCTTGTTTGGGTTGGCTTTTACTTCATGATGTTGAGGTCTCCTTTGCTTTCACCTATATGCTTCTGTAATATAAAAGACCATCTACTTAAGACTGACGGGAAAACATGGTGTCTTTGGGGAAATCCAGCTTTCAATTAGGGATAATTAGAAAAACTGTGAAAGCACCTTTGATTTTATCTGTAAGGACAAGAAAAATATTTGTAATTATATGCAAGTAAATTATTCATCTGATAAGAGGCCAAATGTTCTGCAGTCTAGGATTCTCTCTCTCTCTCTCTCTCTCTCTCTCTCTCTCTCTCTCTCTCTTTCTCATGTCTTTTGAGACAGGGTGCCCTTGTAGTCACAGCTGGCCTAGAACTCTCTAGGTACATCATGCTGCCTTCAGTCTCAGAGAGTCACCTACCTCTCTCTCCCAAATGCCAATTAAAGGCATGCTCTACCACTACCACACCTGAATTTTTCCATAGTCTTCTGGGGACTGGTACTTCCTGCTTGCTTCTTGACTAGTTTTGTGAATTTGGGTCTGTAGTTCATATATTACTCTCTATCATTTTGTTATAAGGGATATATCCTGGGGTGCTCTAATATTATAAAATTCATATAGGAATGATTTTAGAGGGAAAACTCTACAAATGGAGGCAATTTAATATCAACTGATTAACTTTCTATCAAATATGCCATAACTCATTTATGTGTAGCTGCTGCACTTGAAAAAAAAAACACCTAAAACTATGCCATATTTAAAAGCCTAAAAATAAAGAAAGAAAGTGGGCAGGAACAAAATGTGAAGACACAGCACCATGTCTAGAAAGGAAAAAAAAATACATAACTCAAAAGCTGAATAAGCCAAACTTTTCTATGGGGTATTCCATGTGTGGAGTGAACTAAATGCTGCCTAAAAACACCAAGGGGAAACGGCAAGTCTTTTCAGATAACAGGCTCTGAATGACTTCTCTGTAATATCCAGCCCTGTCATGTAAATCCATCTGAAAAACTCCCTTGTATAATATATACAAATTCTATTGGTTTTGAGAATAGAGAACTTTCCCTGAGACAAATTTTGCCAATGAGAAGTGAAGTTTTTGGTGTGATTGTGTAGTTCATGTGCCTTTGGAATTGATTTACAGGAGGAATGTGGAAGAGTTCAAAGCATAGAATAGAAAAGAGCTATAATGCTATAAACAGAGCTTAATGGAACTTTCCAGTGAATGCCAAAAATGCAGGAGAAATGAAGACAGTGCAGTTCAGCTAGGAGATTTCAGAGGGAAATAGGACTCTCTTAGGTCCTAGTTTACATACAGGTCATTTGTGTGATATTCTCAGAGAGTACCTAACTTCATTCTCCACATATCCTGAGAACTTGCATGAGGCTCAATCAAAGAAATGCATTGATTTTTTTTGTGGGGGGTGGGGGAGGAAGGGAATTTCAAGATACTCTTGCATTCAGGTTGTGGAATGTTCACTGTTCACTCATCTCATTTATAGAAAGAGTAGCATGTGAGACAGGAAGAAATGAAAACATGCAGTTCTATTTAAAAAGTGTATTTATAGGAGAATTTAAAATTATGAAATAGGACTGTGTGAAAAGGGTACCTATAATTGTTTAAAAAAGAGCAGTACCATTAAAGATGTTCTATTGGGACAATAGAATAAGAACCAGAAGAAAAGACCTTACCCACTAAAGGTTCCAGCTTGTAACAATGCAAATACATTGGAAAGGAGATTGCCTGACTCAGAATGCTGCTGAAATGTTCATTATTCCAAAATAGCCACTTAGGAAAGTGATTTCCCAGGGTTAATCTGAAAGATTTAGAGGTGCTTCAGTATTCATGACCCAAGAAGACCAGGTCACATCTTGAGCTCCAATCAGAACTTGACAATGTTTCCACATGATACTGGTTTTGCAGGCATAAAACTTGCAAGAATAAATCTATTATGAAGGCTTGCTCCAAAGTTTGAAATAACTACTAAGGCCAGGCCATGTCCAGGAAGGTCAAATTCTATGTAGAAGATATGTTGACTAATCTTGGCTGTCCACTTGACACACCTTGGAACAGTGAACCTTGAATGAGGAATTTCCTTCCTCAGCTTGACCTGTGGGCATGTCTGTAGGGGCATTCTTTGTTGCTAATTGAGGTAGGAGGACCAATACAATGTGACAGGTGGTCATGGGTTGTATAAGAAAGTTGGCTGTGCACCAGTAGAAGGAGTCAAGCTAGGAAGCAACATTTCTCCAAAGTTTCTACATCAAGTTCCTGTCTGGAAGTTCTACTTTGTCTTCCTTAGATAATGGACTGCAAGATATAAAATGAAATAAAATTTTCCTCCCTAAGTTGCTTTTGGTCAGTACTTTATCATAGTCAGAGATAGGGAAGTTAGAACAAAGTTCTTAGAGGGAATTGCCCCTTTGGGAAGGTGAGGCCTTAGTTGAAATGAAGGCATCAGGATGCTGGAGAAGCTACAGCCGTAGAATGTCCAGCAATGTTTCTGCCATCAACTGTGGCTTGCCCAAGAATGATCTATGTGTACTGCAGGAAACAGAGCAGGAATAGCATGGCTGCCCAAAGACGCCAAGGTCCATAAGATCCCGCCACAAGTTCCAGATGTCAAATATGGAATTTCCATGCTTGCTCTGTTTGATTACTGTCTTACTTTGATTTGGTCTTTACTTGCTCTTCTTCTAATCTTCCATTTTGGAATAGAAAGGTGTATTCTATTATGTATAAGAAACATGCAACTTGTTATTTTTATTTTTAGGGTAACAGTTAAGAGAATACCTTGAGTCTTGAAAGATAGGTTTGACATATGAGCAGTGTTGGCACTGGTAAGGGCTATAGCAACTTTTAGAGGTGAACTAAGTGCACTTTTCATTATGAGATGAATGAAGAATTAGGGACTGAGTGGGATGGGAGAAATGTTACAATAGAAAAGAGATGTGTTTAGGTGTCAGGTTGACAAGTTCAGCAGTGGTTTGATTGTTTTTGATTTTTAGCTTGACAGTATTTAGAATCACCATGGAAATGTAGCTCTAGCTATGCCTATGAATGGGTTTCAAGGAAAGCTTGGATGATGATGGAAGACCTACATAGAATGCGGCTTCTACCCATCCATGGGCTGGGATTTTAACTGAATAAGAAGCAGAAAATGAACTGAGCACCAGGATTATCTCTCTACTTCCTGAGTGTGGATGCAATGTGACCAGAGAGCTGCCTCATGCTTCTGCCTCTGCATTTATCCTGCCATGGTGAACTGTGCTCTAAAATGACGAGCCCAAATAAACAACTCCTTAAGTTGTGTTCCTCAGGTATTTCATCAAAAAAAGTTTAAACTAATTAACACACCTCTTTTTTTTTCCCCAGAAAACAGAGCCTCTAGACTTTTTGTCAACCTACAAAAAAGATCCATTAAGCCCCAGTGGTGCCTTAGTAGCTAGAAAGGAGAATTTATCTCCTTTTTTGTATTTCTAGGTTATTTATTTGTTTCTAGGTTATTTTTACATTACTTATTATTTATCTCTTCACTTGTATTTTCTAGTCATCCATAAACTATTGCACTAGTGAAAAATTTCAAAGTTGGGACAAGGATGAAGACACGATTCTTTTAAGAATCAACTTTGGTATTTATTTTAATTTTCAAAATGTTTGTAGTGAAAAGGTAAACATGGACTCCACATTGTTGCAAATGAGTAAGGAAATGAAATCACTAAACCTGGGAAGTTCAAGCACTAAAATAATTCAAGAATATAATAAAGAAAGCAAATACAAGAACTATTTGAAAAACTTCACAGTTGCTTCTATTAAGTAGGAAGAGGAAGTGTAAAATAAATTTCCCCAGCAAATAATATAAATTTTTAAGATGTCATAGTGAAAGATTAAAGTCTTTGAGCTCAGCCTGGTATGATGGCAAATGCCTTTAATCACAATACTTGGGATTTGGAGTTGGAGCTCGGTGAGGTGGAGACAAGCCTGGTTCTCATAGCAAGTTCCAGGCTGGCTATGGATATACGGAGAAGCTACCTCAAAAAAATATTTACAAGTTCAAGAAGTTTATTTGTTAGGTAAATCTAAATTTGATAGGAAAACATGTTATCTTAAGGCACTGCATATATTTATTTTGCAGGAACTAAGTAGTTCTATACGACTGAAACTCAGAGAGGTCGTGTGGAACTAGGTGATTCACCCAGTAAGAACTAAGACACAAATGATGCCCTGTCCACCTTCATTGGATTATACAGAGTGAAATAAATCACATGTTAAATTGTGTCTTGAAAAACACATTAAACCAATAGTGACACTTCCTGTTTTGAGGTTTGAACTGTCTCACTGTACTTGATTTTTATTCTTGTATCTTGAATGGAAGACTCAGTCTAACTTCGATGGGACAGGGCCTTGGGCTCAGAGCCATTTAATGATTTCCTGATAAACTGATTGAGACTTGAAATAAGATCTTCTAAGTCCAAGTTCAGACTATCTGTAATCGAACAAGCCAGGGTGAAGATGTTTGTTTTCCTAATAAAAGTCAGTCTCAGAAGTTGTCTCTGCCTTTTTAAGGAATTAAGTTTATTTTTCTAGTATGTCAATGCACAAAGGCAGAAAACATATCAATCTAAATTCAGAATCTTACATATACACATTCAATTAAATGTGTTTTCTCGGATTATGAAATGTCACCTCTCTATCAGATTTCTAGTACACAAAACTCAGTAACATTTTCTATAATGGTAGCATCTAGGCTTAAATAAGTCCCTGGGTAGATCTTTCATTTCTTTTTATACCTCCTTTTTAAAAAGGCATATCTCTCAGTTATTCTCCCCAGTGAAGTTGGAGAATATACATCAAGTTTTTGCCAGCCTTCCTTTGGAACAGAAGAATTGCTGAACAAATGGCAGGTTTATGTAAGAGGAAATCTCCACGGTTTAACGTGCTTTTGTTTCCTGTCAATGTGTACCTTCTGTTTTTGTTCACGCATAATCATCTTGTAACTTTCACAGAAAGGCAGAGAAAAGGAGGCTGGGGAAATGAATGTTCGAGCCATTGCATACAGGCTGATTTTCCAATCTTGGCCTCAAAAGGCTTTCCATGAGACCAGAGACTCCAGTAGCTGGGGTTGCTGTATGCAGAAGACTGGATATAAAACAATGCCACAGAGACCCCTATAAAATCAATACACTGTCAAGAGAACTTCATCATCACTTAAATGAGGTCTTCTCTCTGGAGAAAGCCTTTCAGAGCACTAAAGTACTTTTTCACATACTAAAATAGTTTTATTTCTGTAATGAGTATATAATTATATGTTATATGTCTTCACTAGCCTGAGAATTTGACAGGGAAGAGACTGAATCTATTCATCAAATTCCTGCTATATGTTTTGTATTTTCTACAAATGTTTGTTGGGTGAATGAGTAATCCTACATTTGGAACATGGTGTTTACAAATTAGAAGGGTATGCATCCCAGAGTCACAAACTCCATGTAACAAACCCCACTGACAACATGGTTTCTTAGATTAGGAACAAATTTTATTCATGAGAGCAAAGCAAAGCAATATCTCCATGGTGCAGTAATCATGGATTTCCTTACAATGGTTCTCACCTTAGAAGAAAGGACACATTTTTTCCTTGCCTGTCAGAGAAGGTTATTTGTGAACTCAACCAGTGCATTTTGAACATCTGCCACAGGGAAACAGGGCTGGACTAGGTACAACTGAAATAGAAATGCGAAACCAACATAATTATTGGAGGCTCTGTGATATACTTTCAACACAAGGAAGACTGAAATGATTAGCACAATGGTAGGAATGTGGGAAAGGAAAAGAGAGTTGTAATGGAGAGGATGGCATGGAGAAGCTGAAGCTTTGAGCCAACCACGGATGAATACAATACTGGGACTGGGAGAAGAAAGGTTTAGACACTCTCCAAAACATAAGGAGGACTGAAGAAAGACTGACTTTGCAAACTGTAAAGCACAGAGTAGTTGAAAGTGGCATTAATATGAGTAGCCAGAGGAGATGGCTGAAGACTCTGTAAAGAAAGGCCAGAGGCCTTTCATAGGGAGTATTTTTGAGAGATTATTCCTAAGTTTGTGTGTGTGTGTGTGTGTGTGTGTGTGTGTGTTGATGATGATGTTCCTGTTGTTGTTTGGAAACAGAGTCTCTCTATAACTCCAACTGGCCTGGATCTTGACCAAACTGGCCTCTATCTATCAGAAATTCACCTGGCTCTGCCTCCAGAGTGTTGGGATGAAAGGCATGTGCCACCATGCAGGGCTTCTGAGTGAATTTTATATTTGGGGTAAATGCAACTCACCATTTTGCAACACTAATTTTGATGATTTCACTATCCTGAGTTCATGATGGAGCTCTGGATTTAGCAACTCATGTCCAAAAAAATAGAATACAGAAAAAAATTGTAGCAGAGAATCTTAGTGAAAAATATTAGAGTTTTAGGGTTGCAGAGATGGCTCAGTGGGTAAGAGCACTGGCTGCTCTCGCAAAAGACTTGGGTTCAAATCCCAGCATCCATGTGATGGCTAACAAATGTCTGTACCAGAGGTTCCGATGCTCTCTTCTGTCATCCTTGGGCACTGCATGACATGAGTACACTTACATACATGTAGACATAACACTCACATACATAAAATAAACATAAAAATATTAGAGTCCTAATATCATAAATTATGCCAGACTCCATGTGACGAGTATTGTTTGGTCCTAAGACCCACAAATGGAGCCTGAGCATGAGGAAACACTGGAAATCCCCAAATGAAAGACATTCCACAAAACTCCTGTTCATTACTTCTCAAAATTTTCAAGAATAGGAGCTGGGGGGGGGGGGATGCATGAGGAACTGCATTCGCATCCCATGTGCTTGTGTAAAAAGCCAAGAGCTGCTGTGCTTGTAATCTCAGCACTGACTGGGATGAGGGGAAGGAGGACTGCTGGCGTTTTACAAGGTTGACTACAATAACCAAATTGGTGAGCTTCAGGTTCTAGTGAGACAACCTGCCTTCAAAAGATAAAGTGTAAAGTTTTCAAGGTAGATGACAAAAGTAGATCTCTGGCCTCTACAGACATGTGTATATACATACACAAACACACATATCCTTCACATTATAAAACAGGACAAACTAAGAAACTCTCAGAGAACATAGGAGATGAAGTGACTGAAGGCAATGTGATAACTTTGTTGGAATCTTGCAGCCGGGAATGAATATAAGAAGGTAAATGACGAAATGTGATTTTAGTTCACTGCAATGTAGTGATGTTGATTTCTTCTTTTTGATAAATGTTCCAAGGCAATGTAAGATGAGATCATCAGCAGAAGCTGTCTGTACTTAGATCAATGAACTCTCCCTGTGATGTGAGGACCAGGGCTATGTGATGTAAAAATAATACTATAATACCATTAGCAGTAATAAGGAGTCGAGTTTCTAATGCATCTTTTTATGGTGACTTCCTGGTAGAACAAGACTATTCTGTCCATTTTGCAAATCAAGCAACTAGTGACTTAGAACTGAACTTACCGAACTCCAAAATTGCCAGCATATGGGGTTTAAACTATGGCCTTGTGACCCTCATACTGGGTTATTATTACTTCTACCAAGACAGGTCTGTGTGTGTGTGTGTGTGTGTGTGAGAGAGAGAGAGAGAGAGAGAGAGAGAGAGATACATGCTGCCTATAGATGGGAAATAACAGGAAACATCAGAGAATGGGAATGCAAATAATTTTGAGATGGCAACCAAATTTTAGTTACAATGCCAATTCCCCTAAGTATTGAAGCCTTGAAGATTACCTATGAGCAAACCTTCTGTTTCTTTGAGCTGTGGGATTTGCTTTTTTTCTCTTCTCTCCACTGCTTTAAACTATCATTGATTCTCTAATGTGTTAGTGATAATTTCTCAAAAGAAAATAAAGTTAGCTTAGCTTAGCTATCACAGATTTGTGAATTTGCACAATTATTGTGTTTAGGAACCCCTGAACCACATCCAATTCTTTATTTTCCTTTGATTCAATCTTCATACATTTCTAGAGCTGATTCTGAGGTCATATGGACAAGAAACTGCAATGCTTCTCTCCGCACATTTGTGTCCAATTTTCTTTACTTTTCTTTATCACGACTACAATAACAGCACTAGTAACCTTTTAATAAGGGAAGACACATTCATAGCACTTGTTTTAGTGCAATTTAGAAACAGCATTAATAGAAAATGAAATTATGTTGACAACCATTTTCTTCCCCCCTTTTCTGGATTCATTCAAATTGTAGCCCCATAAATCAGAAAGTAAAGTCTGATTAGGGTTCCAACTTGCAGTGGGACAAAAATGTGTTCTTAAAGATGGAATTATTTTACCGCCTTCTTAGAACAAGGATTGAAAGGAAGAAAGACACCCCTCCCCCCCAAATCATCGCCAAGCGCAGGCGCAGACACGCATACACCGGCATTGGAAAAGTATTTGTCCTAAAATGCGGGCTTCCTTCTTGATGGGAAAGCCTGAGGAGCTAACCCTGTACTCTGCTGCCACCTTGGCAAACTAGAAGGATTTACAACAGCATTCTTCCCTTGGAGGTCTGGAAGCAGCTACAGTGGCCTCCCTGGGCTTGCGGGCTCAGAGAATCCTTTGGGATGATTGTTAGGATTCCCACTGGCTTGGGCATGCTGTATAGAGAGATAAGAACATCTACTGCGGACGATATCCGCTTTGCTTTCTCCTGTAAAATAACCGAGTTTCAGCAAGGTTAGCTTCCTAACAACTTCCCCCTTTAGAACAGAAAAAGTGAAGGTGTCCTTGTGTGGATCCCAGCTTGGGCTGAACACGCCCCGCTCTTTTGGGTGTGAGAGTGACAGCAAAGATGCTTTGAGGACATTTCTCTCAGGACTAAGTTTCTTCGGGGTCAGAGAGATGGCTCTAGCACTCAGGCAAACTTCTGGGAAGTGCAAACACGCAGACAAATCTCTTTACTAAATGCCATGTGGGAGTATATTCTCTGATTAACCAGCTCCAAAGGAGCTGGAAAAACGTGCTTGGTGAAAACGCCTTTTTAGCTGATCTGCTGTTTCAGTATCAGACGTTTTTTGCATCGTCATTTTTGCTTGGTTTCCCCCTGTTTATTCCGTTCTTGTCTCTGACTGTCTCCAGCCTACGTTCACCATTCACAAAGTGAGTTCGTTCATCTCCTTCCCACTTCCCAACCTTCAGGTTTCTCGGTCTTCCTTATTTGAGTATATGCCATTCGCTTACTCTGGCCTGGAACAAATAGGTAGGAGGCAGCTTTCCCTTGAGATTTTGCTTAAATTTATCACGAGTGGGTGGGTACCCTCCTGGATTCCTCTAGAGCAGGGAATACAATACATTTCAGAGATAAAACGAGAGTCAGAGGTTTCCAAATCTTCAAAGTGCAGCTAGGGAAGGAAATAATACGAAGGGCGGGGGGGGCACAGGAGTAAGGGAATAAAAACCAACTTCGCTGGCAACTTCAATAAATCCGGTAACTGGAGGCAAAAAATAGATTCGGAGGGCTGGGTCTGGTCCGGATGAAACGCTAGGCTCCTTCCCATCCCAGAGTCTGGCGCTGGAAGCGCGCCCCTGGCATCTTGCCACGCGAGCGCCCCTAGACAGCCACACGCCCACTGGAAACGCGCGTGAACAAAGCTCTTGCCTGGTGAGCCGCCGCCTGCGGTTTCCCAGCGCATTCTAGCTTCAAAAACAGAGCGTAGGGCTCATACAGGGTTAAGTCAGCTGCCTCCCCCGTAGGGGGGAAAGGAAGGGGGAGGGAAAAGAAGCTTACAGTCACTGGCTGGGTACCTTGTAGTTAGTAGTACGTTTGAAACCTGTCGCCATCCCTTGTGAGTTTGGCGTCATCCATTGTCAAGGCAGAGGAATGCGCGCTGGGAGATAACATCAAGTACCCTCCCGCTCGTCAACGCGGAGCTTTCTCTGCCTCCAGGTGCGCTTCTTTCTGATCCTCTTCCCGGGTTTCCCACAGCAGCAAGCAGTTCCTCAGAGCCCGTCACCTCGCCCACCAAACCTCTGGACCTGGCCGTTCTCAACAATGGGCAGGAGGGACCTCAGCGGCGACCCTTAAAACAATACCATGCCCGGGGAGTCCCTCTGCTGTCGCGCCAGCTTCTTTCCCTTCCACCTCCCCGACCCTGTCGGATTCGGATGAGACTATTTCCAGGAGACACAACTGCCAGGTAAAGGGACTTTGGTGCCAGGTGAAGTTTCTGTCTACCATCTTACCTTTCAGTACGTGGGTACCGTGGTATTTGGGGAATATTCTCGCCCCCGCCCCGTCCCCGCTCTTTGGAACAAGTACAGGGTAATCATCCGGTGGGTGTTCTAGGTTTTGTCTTTTTACCCTTAAAGCAAATAAGCTTCTCAGGTCCACCTCGACGTTAGGGACTTACATGCTCAGTTCGAAGCCACCCCTTCTAGGGAGTTTTGAGACTGTTTTCTGTCAAAACGTCAGTTTGCTTGCTTGACAAAAACATCGTTTCTAAATAGAGTTTTCTAAATCTGTTATATTCGTGGAGGTGCAACCGCTCATTTCCCTGGAGTAAATCTTTTAACTTTCATAAGGCGCAGTCTCCCCTAGGCATCGGTGCTGAAAGCCAGCAACGCAATGACCAAGCGGTTGCATCTAAAGCCTCCCACCCGCCTCACGCCTGCAATCCGGGATTAATTAACTGCTAAAATGTGGATGCGTTTTCTTTCCAATCCAGCGAGAGTTGTTTTTTTTTTTTTTTTTCCCCCTAAGCCAAGTCCCTCTCCTGCCCTGGTGAGGCCATCGCGCTTTCCTGATGCTCCAGTAGGGATGGGGAGGTCCCTAGCAGCACCAGAGGCTGAACTGGGATCACTTTCTCTGCACCGAGATCACACGATATGGGAGTTGGGTAGGTCAACGCCCCCAGGCGCTGAATGCTACGACAGGACAAGCAGAAAGCCGAAAGCCGGTGGGGCCTGAGCAGGACCCAGTCAGCTGCCACCGAGTTCCCACTGATTTCGGGGTCTCCTGGATAGATTCCTCTGCCGTGCTGACCAGTCCTGGCGCTTTCAGTGCCAGCGCGGCCACTTCTGTTTCATAATCCTAAAATCAAGGAGCAGAGTTAAGATCACCGCTCTAAAAAGGGAAAGGAGGCCACCAGGAGAGACACTGTCTTGGGAGGCTGGCCTCATCCTTACCGCCTGGCAAAGCCTGTGATCAGCGAGGGGTTCCGGCAGGGGCATTTATTACTGAAGGCTATAAGGAGTGCATCTGGCACAGTTGGTTACCAAGAGGGTATTATCTGTACCGTTCCCTGAGGTTGGAATTCCCGTTTGCGCGCCCTCCTCCCTTGGATATTTGTTTGTTACACTTTCAATTTGGGGAGAAGTCAAGTCACGTATGAGCCAATTTGTTTGTCTAGTTGCCTTTGAATGATTCAAAAGAAGAGTGGCGGCTCCCATGAACGCGAGTGGATGTCAATGTGTGTGCACGTGTGAATGTGTGTGCCGCGGTGCCTTTGGGTGGATCCATGCGTGGCTTGGGAGACAAATCGGGCATTTCATCAGTCGTCTTACCAGGACTTAGCACCTCAAATTCAGGAAGGTACAGACACAACAGCGAGGCGAAGGAAATAAAAACAATTGGGGAAGTGGTGCCAAGTGACTCAGACTTTGAACTGGGGACTAGGAGTGCGGTCGCGCCTGGGGCTCATCCGGAAATCTTCTCCAGCCGGTCACAGGCAACGCCCTTGCCAAAGTCTTCTTGCGCTAGACCTGAGCAGATCCCTAAGGTTCTGGTCCTGGGCTAGCTTTAAACTTGCAAATTGCTTCTCCCTCACCACTACCCACCGCGCGTCTCCTAGCCGCCCAACACTTGGCGCGGGCTCGTTCTCCCTCTTCTGTTCCTAGTCTGCCTGACTCTAGACTTGTTAAAACACGACAGCAACTTACCCAAGGCATGAGGGACAGCTACGAAAGGAGGAGCAAACCAAGACCCCTCCCTCACCAAAAGAAAAAATACACATCTCTGGCTTCGTAGATTACTCTTTAACCTTTGTAAAGAGATTTCTAAATGGGAATGCTGTACCAATTGCAGTTCTTTAGTTACCCGGCCTGTTTCCTAAGTCTTTGAAGCTGACTTTGTTGGTCGTCTACTGCAATTTTATGGACAACTCATCTACTGACCATCAGTTTCTCTAGAGCAGTCAGGGTGACAGCGGAAAGTGGAGGTGTTTAAGGACAATGTCAAACTCTAATTTCTGCAATTAAAGTTTATGGAAGAACATCCGGAAGAACAGATCATTGATAGATTGATAGGCTGGGGAGTAGAGCATTCTCCGGAGTTGCCTGTGCCCGTGGAATAACGCCATTTTGATCGAAAGCTATATATATATACATACATACACACATACATATACTGTAATCTGACGTTTCGACATTTCTGAGTCTAAGTAATACATCCTCTCGCGCGTGGAAAAGGGAGAAATCGCCTTTCACGGTTCAGATGGTGCCTTATTTCTAAGAGCTGGGGTTAAGGAGGGCGCGGAGGCTTAGAGAGGGAGAGGCGCCTCGCAGGGTCAAGGTGGCATTTCCCCGCGAGCTGGTGCTGTGCAACTCTCTCCAGGGAGGACAGGGTTAAAAACCCAGTCTGACTTTGCCTCTTGGAAAGCTTAGGGTTGCAGCCGCTCCTCCCAAGCATTCTTTAAACCAGAAAAGTGGGAGGGACTCCACCCGGGAGAGAGAAAAGGAGGGGGGAAGAGAAAGAGGGCTCCAGGAGGAGAGCGCGCCAGAGCGCAAGGGACGGAGGGAGAGGAGGAGCGCGGGAGCGGCGGCGGTCCCGCGAATTCATTACTGTAAACATCTGGGGGGGGTGTCAGGAGGGGTGGGGGTGGGGACCTCAGCGCCTACATTAGCCCGACCGCGTCGGATTCCAGGCAGCAGTGTGGCTGGAGCAGCCTACGGACCGGATCCGGGCGGACGCTGCACTCGGAGCGCGCCCGGCGCCGGCCCCCGCGCATCCCGCGCCGCCCCGCACGCCCGGCTTGGCGGGGTCTACCCACGCGCGGCTGCCGAGTGCCCGCCCCGCTCTCCAGTCGACCCGCGCGGTCCTCCGTCCCTCCCGGGCTCCGCGGGGCAGCTCGCCACCGCCGTCCCAGCTCGCCGTACTTCTTTCGGGGTTGGAAGCGGAGAAGGGAAGGCAGCGGAGGAGCGGAGACGGGAGCTGCGGCGGCCCGAGCCCGGAGAAAGTGGCATGCCCGAGCCCTGGAGGAGGAGGTGGCGGAGGACGGGGGAAGACGATGCCGCGGCTCCGTAGGGGACGTAGGCGACTGCGAGCGAGGCGAGCGGGGCGCTCGGGCGCCGGCAGGCTGCGGGGAGACGCGCGCCTTTCAGGGGCTCCGGCCTCCGCTCCCCGGTGCCCCGACGCTGCAGGCGACAGGGCTCGGCTCCAGCAGCCACCGCCGCCGCCGGCTCCCGGAGGACCCAGCAAAAGTTTGGATCTGGGGAAGGGCGCTGCGCCGACTGGGATTTACCACCTGGGCTGGAAGGAGACCTCTGGAGAACCTTCTCAGGTAAAGCCGCACCCGGCAGCCTTCTCCCGCCAAGCCCCCCTGCTGGGCTTCTCCCGGGGCTGAGAGCCCTTAGTAGGGCTTACTAGGTTTAACTAAAGCAAGAGGGGGGCCAAATCAAGATCCCGAAGATGATGAGTACAGAACACTGGCACATCCACAGTCACGTTAGCCGGCCCGGAAGGGGGTGGGGGAGAGCGGGTCGGGGGTGGCTTGGCGTTTCTTGGTGCCAGATAAGCAGCTGTGCGGGAGGCGAATCCCCCCAGGAGTGGATGAGAACCCTGGGACCCAGCTGGTGCCTGACTTTGTATAGCTCTTTGGAAATTTAGAATGTGCATTAAAGGACTTTCAGATATGCCTGAATCCAGAGAAATTATGGATAAATTTCATTCACCCTCTCATTCTCTCACCCCTGTTTTGTATGGAGAGAGAGAGAGAGGGAGAGAAGGAGAGAGAGAGAGAGGGAGAGAGAGAGAGAGAGAGAGAGAGAGAGAGAGAGAGAGAGAGAGAGAGAGAGAGAGAGAGAAGAGATCTAAGCTCACTCTTGCCTGCTTTTAGCTCGCTTGGGATCTCAAATTTGGAGAGGGGTAAAAATATTGAAAGTCAAGTGGAAAAACCTATCTTCGTGCTTTGACAAATCCAGGGCTCTTTCTCTTTTCATTCACCTTCTGGTGTCGTAAAATAAGAACTTTAGAAGTCACATTTTTATTGACGACGTGATTTGTTCTCTCTGTGTGTTTAGGTGTGTGTGTGTGTGTGTGTGTGTGTGACTGTGACTGCAGGGGCTTAGTGATGTTGCATCTCTCTCTCTCTCTCTCTCTAGCCTTCTGCACAGTGGTGCGGGGGAAGTGAGGGTGGCCTCATGTATGTACCAAGGCTAGGGTAAAGGAGAGAAGACGCTCACGTTTCTGAACAGCAGTCTTTCTTGGGCTAATAAAATAACTAGTGCTTACTGTTAGAGCAAAATGATTTCCGCTCTAACTCCCCAGCACCCCCATTAGCTCTTGCAGAGTTTTGAAGCGGCTCCTGGGGGGCTGCTATCGTCTTTTTTATTGTGATCATTATTAATTCTCCTGAAAACTCCTAGTGCCTTCTTCTCTGAATGAAATCGGTCTCCAAGAGCTTTTGATTAAATCTAATGGAGGGAATCTCCTGTTAAGCTTACAGTAAGCTAATCAGGTAAGTGCAAAGCACAGATCCATGTAAATGCTTGCGCAGGAGTGCAAGGTGCTGATTAGATTTTT
Source organism: Eospalax fontanierii (assembly GCA_035773235.1). Classification (NCBI taxonomy): domain Eukaryota; kingdom Metazoa; phylum Chordata; class Mammalia; order Rodentia; family Spalacidae; genus Eospalax; species Eospalax fontanierii. Next base: position 64,684,128 of record CM069536.1, read on the forward strand.
TTTTTTTACATGCTGCATTTGCTATGCAAAGCCTCTTCTAAATGGGAGCTATTGCTCCCCATTCAGCTGGGAGGCTACTTAATCACACAGGGTTTTAGGGAGCTTTGGACCATGTCCACTAGCTCACAGGCTCATTGCTAAATTTATTATGTCTAACTTCCCCCAGCCAACAGCTAATATGAAGAATGGCTTCCATATCAGAGCAAGATCCTCTGTAGTCCTACCTGGTATAATGACCTTATAAAATCTCCAAAGAAGGATTCCCCCCCAAAATTATGAGATAAATAGAATGCAGGGCTTGGCATTTAGCCAGGGACATATTTGATTGTTGCAGTATAAATATAAAATTGTAGGTCAGCATCTGAAATGTTAGAACTGGATTATGTTTTTAAATCACTGAGGAACATTTACCAGATTCATATATGGCTGGCCACCATATTAGAAGAGATTCAATATTTGGGGAGTGTGCACACCAAGAAAAGTTGCTTATTTTTAAGTGGCCTTATTGCTCCTGAACATACAACTTTTCTTCCTCCCTTCCTCTAAAGTCCCAGAAGAAATCAAAACAGGATAGGGTTAAAGCATTTAAAGATCTTTAACAATCACTATTGATGGGGCAGCACCACACTGTCATGTTGAATTGCAAATATGTGACTGGAGGACTTTGAACGGTGAGATTTCAAACACTATTGCCTGTCTCTGCTAGTAGTGACATGGAATTGTAGAAAGAATTGGACTAGCCCTTACGGTAGAGCACCCTATCATGGACCTTGCACGGAAGGAATGCAGGATTGTTTGGTTTTGTTTTGTTTTTAAATGCCTATATCTTAACATTTCAGTTTTAGAAATTCCAAGTGATGCTTTTAAGGGAAGAAAATAGATTCCTAAATGACTCCACGCTGGGCTGCTTTGGGGTCCCCAGAACAGTCATGGTTTTTCCTGCCAGCTGGGTTTCCAATGAGGTGGTCTTATTCCAGTTTAACTTGAACTGCTGGATCTAATTTGAACCTTCTCTGATGCCGCTAGCATTTATGCTCTGACCTTCAGGAGAGCTGGATTTGGGATTTAGACCCACCTCCTACAGCCACCATCAAGTTTCGCAGTTTGAAGCTGTGGTTTCAGGTGTGTCCACTTGCAGAAGTCTCACTCTGTAGAGACTCAATTGAAGTGTCTAATCCAGCTTGATTCTTGCTCTACATGCTTTCAGTCTACATTGAAAAATTGCTGCTTCTGTGATCAGCAGTGTCTGAAGTTCAAAAACTGCCAGGGTGCCTAGCGACTTTTGTTTTGCTCTCTTTTTAGAATATTCAAGAAAGGTCAAGGTGATGAATATTATTGGGGTCATGCTTTTCTGGCTAATCATCTTTTAGTATCTTTAATTTTAATTCAAGTTCATTTTTTACTAGATTGCTTTAATAACTTTGTGGTTTCTGTCACAGGGATTCAAATTCAGTCCATTAGTGACCTCTATCTGTGAGAAGTGAATACTCATTGCATTTTTTTTTTCTCATCAGAACTTACAGACTGATGATGGAGGGGGGGAGATTACCAGCTCCATCTGTCTTTTTCAGTAGTTCATTTTTTTTCTAATTTGATTTTTCTAATAAAGATCACTATGGATAATAACATTTTATAACAGTAATAAAATGTTATCAGTGAGTAAATTGTACTAAATAGTTTATAGAGCCCTGAAAATATATTCAACGTAAATAAAAAGCCAGGGTGGCCTACTGCCTAAAGAATTATACAGTCAGAGTCAGGTAGACTGTTGTGTCGAGACTCTACAATGCTGCTGAATGTCAGTGAAATTTTATTGCCCCTAAGTGCTTACATAACAAGGGAAACTTGAGCCTGGCCCAGAACATATATGTGGTAACTAGACTTCCTAGTTAGCTGTGTGCATATGTCTTTAAATTCAGTATGGCTTCTGCTGTGAACTTATGGTTCAGATCAGGGACTAGGTGGAGTGTGAGAAGGGCATTTATAAACAGATGGTCCTTTTAAGGAGACTTTTAAAAATCCGAGTCCTAATCCAGCTTTATCTTCTGAAGGTTTTCAAGCAGAAATCTGAATTTTAGTTGATTATTCTGAATGTTGATTGAAGACAAAGTTTACTCAATTTCTTAAACTGGGTGGATACTATTATCTGACATTTTCCAGATGGTTTTTGCTATAGTGGTATTTGGGAATATGAAATTTTTAGGAGAATTCTTTCTTTTCCTTTGGACAAGCTTTATGGAAAAGACATTTTTTAAGGACAATTACTGTTATTATTTACGTTAAACAATCCTTATATACCTCAGTCAGCTTTCTTTCTTTCTGTTTCTACTTTCTTCATTTCCTCGCTTTTGTGAAATTAGATTTTTTTCTTCTAAACTTCATGTTGGAGATGAGAGAGGAATTATCAGCTTGCTATGTCTCCAGTAATAAGCAACCTCCAATTAAGTATCTCTCTATAGTAAATCACACACACACACACACACACACACACACACACACACACATATGTATATGTATATCCTAAAAGCCATTTTCAGACAGTTTCTTTTCAAGATTTTAAGTATATTCCCTTTTTTGAAGGCTATGACACAAATATTGTAATAAAAATATCCTGTGTTCTGATGAATACAGAGACTTATTTCAGTTTCATGAAACAGTAAAACACTGTATTAGCAAAATAATAAGTGGTGTTTTGAATACATGGTCAAAATCTGTTAGAACCTTCATGTTTCTCTCTTTTTCCCTTTTTTTTTTTCTCTACTACCTTGGCAGATTTCACATCTACTGGTCTTTTGGTTTTCTTTGATTCCCTTTACTGTGGCTCTTTGAAGTGATTCAAAATTAAACAGTAGCCACTTTTTAGGGAAATTCATCATGTTATGTTCAGGATTCCAGGAGAGTTAATGATGCAGAAAAAGTCCTGTAAAACATCTTTCTAAAAGAAACCCTTCTCTCGCAGGCTTCCCACTCACTGGCCTCCTGAACCATTTTGCAGTGAATTGGAACTCCCTTATTTATTTATTTTTCAAATACCACCTCTAACTTAATTTAATGTGGGATGTGTTTCTGCAGAAGCGTGCAATGCCATGTGTGTCCTGCATCCCTTGAACAAAGCAGGGTCATTGTTACTGAACTGCAATAAGGGAAGGTCAAAGAAAATATCCTGATATGATTTGGGAAGTTAGAAGGCCACATTCATGACTCTCAAACACTAGTCAGTTATTCTGCTAATACTTCATAAGAACATACTTTTTTCTGGTAGCTTAGTGGTTAAAGACTTCATCCATTTCTTGAAATACCCACAAAATAAATCTCTGGAACTGCTAACCATTAAGTGCCCATTGGAACTTCATCTTTTCTTTTTTTTTTTTCTTTTCACTTTCTTCCCATGCTGATTTTAATGGAATGTGCAAGCAACTTGGGAAAAAAGCTTTCTGTTCTCCTAAGTGTATCAGTCTTGTTGTATTTCAGTTCTTTTTATCAGAGCTTTCAAGATACAGATACAGTGGCTTCCCCTGTTAACTTTTGAAAAACCTGAAAGGTTTTTGGAGTTAAGTCCATTGAAAAAAAAAATCAGGTCTCAAAGGTCATAGATGTCAATAAAAACCTGGGACCACCTTTTCTGGGGAATAAATGAATAGTGACTTCTTGAATCTGTGAATACTCTCTTCACTGAAGTCTGCAGAGGTCACGTGGTGAATGGAAAACATTAGATGCATAGAGGTCCTGAAATAGCTTCACATGCTGGTGTCACTCTTGGTCCCAGCTGCCCTTAGGTGTCAGTTTCATGAGAATCCAGTGTCAAAACAACCTCTGTGATAGTTTTCTCTTCTCTTCTGTTCTGAGTCTTGGGTGCAAGTGCTTAAAAGAAATTAGGAAGGGCTTGTAGTAGTCATCTACGTGCTAGATAAAGGGAAGTGAGATGAATAGCTTGAATGATGTTAATGTTAACAAACCAAATCTTATTTATTCCTACTGTCCTCAATGTCGAGCTTCTGGCTGGGTAGAGCCATCCTGAAGCGTAGGGCTACCTGGTTCTGCACAGTTAATAATGAACATTTATTATTATTATTATTATTTGAATGTAGAACTCTCCAAATATAGGTTAGATTTTAATTCTTACAGATCCTCCAAAAATGATCAAAGTTAGGTATATTTATTAAAATAGTAAAAATCTCCTTGTAGTTATAGATATATTTAGAGTTCAAATATTTTTTTCCTACCTTTTCATTATTGTATAAGATTAAAAGTTTGTCTCCTGAATGATTTTATGATGTAGGCACCTGTCCCCTCAACCATGGTAGGGCATGGGAAATAGAGGAGATGGTTTTGGAGGAAATAAGAAGAAAATGTTCATTATTTTTGTCAGTATAATCCTTCCTATGCTTGACCTTCTATGGACTGCTTAATCTCCTGGAGACTTAATTTCCTCTTTGCAGAGTTCAGCAGAGTTGTTGAGAAGTCAAATAAGATTCATGTGTGTGAAAATGCCTTGATAACAATACAGTATTATATTCTCGTGAAGGGGCATTCTTTTAGTTGATAACTTTTATCATCGCATGGCTGTCTTGTGCTAGGATAGGATAGGCTTTATCTAATTAACAAGATAACCAAGATGCCACTCTTCCCTTCCGCAACCTTAGTTCTTTTGTGTGGGCTTTCAACTACCTTGTGAAGTCTGCCTTGAACCCGTCATCATTTTTCCCATTCGTGATAGGGTACCTCCTTTTGTGAACTTTATCTATTTTGATGCAAGTCTTCTTTTCAAGGATGAAGAGTAATCTGTGTGCTATGAGTTCAAGGCCCAAACTTTCCTTTCCTTGAGTTTGCTGATGGAGACTGAATTTATCACTAATGAATTCTATTAAGGAACTTTTTGTGGAAGAACTTATATAACATTTTTTAAAAATAAAATTGTTTCTGTTTTTGACTGTTTTAAACTTTAAACATGCAAGTTACCGCTTGCAAAAAAATAATAGCATTAATAGAATGCATAATTAACTTTTAAAATTTTGTTTTGTAGGACAATCCAGACTGGTAGAAAAGGCTGTATTTTTAATTTTTTGGTAAATGTTATCTCATTATCAGTGCATACAGGACCTAATATATTATGATGGAAATGCATAGTCCAATGCTTCGTAGAGTTAGCATCACTAAAACCTGGGCACTTACTTCTTTATGACTTATTTCTGTACATTTTATTCACTTAAAATTTTGCAATTCCCCTTTTCTCAAACAGATGTCCCCGAAGTGATCCTGTTTACTTCACTGTGCTAATTTTTCTACATGCTGGTATTGGAAAGGTTAATTCTTAATTCTTTTCATGTACCTTGATCAAACACTTCATAAACACATGCATTTATGAAGTGTAGACTTATAAGATATGATTATTGTTATATCATGATTCTTGGTCAGTGTGAACATTTCAGTTGTGATTCCAAGTTCTTTTCCATTTCTAATTTACTGTCAAGTCGAGTTCTGAAAGTTTCTTTTATTTTTTAAATTTGTTATTTTTGTGCTCCTGGTTTAGTTCATGTCTCCTTGAGATAATACAACAATAAGGTTTCCTATTATTATTTTTATTTTCTGGATATCAGTGTATTGCCTGCTTCTATGTAAGAATACCCATGTCATGCAATGCCTAAGGATGTCAGAAGAAGGCATTGGATGCCCTGGAACTGAAGGTTGTTAGCCACAATGTGGGTGCTGGGATTTGAGCCCCAGTCCTCTGCAAGAACAACCAGGGCCCCTAACCACTGAGCCATATCTCTAGTCCCTCCACTCTAGTTTTAAGTGGAGATTTTTTTTCCCAATAGGCCCTAGTGAAATGATAATTGAAGAGAGTACCAAATACATTTGGAATCCCTGATTTTTACGAAGGAAATACTGTGCTTTAGAAGCAGAAAGTGTAGAGCAGATTGTGAAAAAAACTTATTTGCTCAGAAGATGATGTTTACATTTGACATGGATCAGTAAGAGAGTCTAGATGTGCATAGTGCAGGAGCCTTGCACTGAAGTTGTCAGGTTGATGAGGAGAGAGGGAGACCCAGAATCTAACTGCATAACAGGTTTATGTATGAGTGAAGACAGTGCTGTCAACATGGGTGCAAGTATACATAGTGAAAAGAACTCTGGGTTTGGACAGTGATAGTCCTAGGCTCTAGTGTTGCCCCATCACTTGTTAATTTTATAAAAGGGCCCAATTTTTTTTAATGCTTTTTAGTTTTTGTTTTCATAAGTAGCTAATGATGAAGGCTGGACATGTAGCTCTGTGGCTGAGAAACTCCTGGGATCTACAATGTTCTGGTGTCCATTTCTAGTCTAGGGAGGGTTGGGAGGGAAGGAAGAAGAAAACACACAAGGAGAACGAGTGGGATAAAAAAAGGAGGGAGGGTGGGAGGGAGCAAATGTGGGAAAATGTTATATCACAGAGCTGTTCTTTTGCAGATTGAGTTAGTTGTATAAAAATGTTTACAAAGTAGGGCCTGAAGATGCTGACTGTAGATCCTTTTGTCTTCCAAATGGTAACCTTTCTATTACACAGCATTTTCATCTCCTGCAAATAGTTCTGTCATTTCTCTGGAATTCTGGAGAAGGTTTTGCACTACCTGAACATGATATAGTGTCTTCCACAAAGTATCGTTATTCATGCATGCAATGGAGCTGGCAGGGGTCAAGAAAGGAAAGACGGTTTTGTTTCCTTCTCTTATTTTCCCCAGCTGGCCAGGAAATTGCTAGGTTTACCAGGCTGTCCTCCATCTCATAGAGATTCACCTGCCTATGCTTCCTGTGTGATAGAATTAAAGACATGTGTCACCATGCCCAAAATGAAACAAGATTTTATACAGTGAGAAAAGAAACCTGCAGCTAGTGGGAGGGAGTGGTGGTTTGAGATTAAAAAAGAGTGATAGGACAGAAGCAAGGACTTCCCGGATTGGAGGGTCAGAAAACTCAGTCAGCAAGTTCATTGAAAATAGCTTTTTGGGAATTATATGTTCTCATCCATAGAAGTATGTCCTTTCACCCTTGACCAGTGCTTGGAAGAAGACGTGAGCCTGGACTAGGACACTGAGCGCTGTGAAGGGTGATGATTATGTATTTGCCAAGACATTTTTTACCAAAACGAATTATAAATAACTGCTTTGCTAAATTCACTTCATACATGACTCTTGGCAGAGTCATGAAAATATTTCACTGTAGACGAGAAGCACATAAACGACAGACAGTGACACTTTCTTACTGCTTATGCTGTCCTTGCAGAATGACTGCACTTTACTGGTTGTCCCGGTTGGTGTTTATTTCCAACTCACGCAACCCCTGGGAAGGAGGAACTTCAATTCAAGAACTTCCTAGCTTAGATCAGCCTGTGGCCACCTCCCTGAGAGATTATCTTGACTGATGATTGATGTGACAGGCCTAGTCCACTGTGGGCAACACCATTCCTAGACAGGTGGGCCTGGCCTGTATGGAATCTGGCTGAGCTTAAGCCAGTGAGTGAATCAGTAAATAGCATTCTCCGTGATTTCTGCTTCAGTTCCCGCTTGAGTTTCTGCCCTGACTTCTCTTAGGGATGGAATATGACTGAGAAGCATAAGAAGAAATTAACCCTTTTCTCCCCTGAGTTGCTTTTGTTCATAACATGTATCACACAAAGAGAAAGCAAACAAGAACACTGGATATGAATGGGCCTATTAGGTCATCAGTTTAGTGTGGAACCATTTCTTTCAGAGACACTTTGAATTCATTTAAGTAAAAGAACTTCTCCGTGTTTCATTAGCAAACTTCTGAGCAAGTACAGTGCTCATATACACTGGTCAAAATGCATTATTAATTTTAAACTATCATAATTGCATGCATATATACTATAATTTCTCTGTTCTAGTCAGTAATTTAGGTTTGCTCATTATTTTATATTGTGAGTCTATAAATTTATTGATTTAGGAAAGTTATATTTAACAGGATGTTAGGCCAAGCTGAGACCTCCAAGTAAGGAAACACAATAGCTTTTCCTTTTAAGATCACATAATATATAATGTTATATAAATACATATAATTAATCAAATTGGAGTAGTGAGTAGCAGGCAGTAGAGTACACTTTATAAGCTGTTAGCATCTTAGTAAGAAGCTTTTGAACCCGTATTCAACTTCACATAAAACAATAAGACTTTGTTTTGCTACTTTAGGAAATGTAAGACAGATTAAAATTCTTTGGGAAATGGTTTAAAAAAAATTTTTTTTTTTGCCCAAATAGGTAAGGAACAAGTTCAGTAGTGCTGACAGCAATGGAATTTAAAACTTCAGTCTAATAATCTCAGGCTTCAAGGAATGCCAGGCAGACATCCGCTGGAGTCAGGAGCTTGCCACTGACGACTGGGCAAAGGCTGAGTACTGATCCTGAGCCAGGCGACACGCTAAGTTTTGTGCTGGAAATGTGGAGTACACATTCAAGCAAGATTTCATCCTTGCTGACATAATAGTGACATGTTAATGTATAGTTGAATTCAATGAATAAACTGGGTAAAAACTTAGATTCTTGGGCTCTGGCACTGGAAATTTTGCCTTATTACAACTTCAGAGGAAGCTAGGAATAAAAGTTCTCAAAAGCTCTGGGATTGGAATTTACTGACCTGAATAACTTGTGGATTTTTTTTTCTGGCCCAGAGATTCAGTAATTTTGAAATCCTCACTTGGAAATTTCAGAGAGGGGTTTGGGGGAGAGAGAGAAAGAGAGGATACTGCTTCATTAATTTTATTCTTCAGATAACAGGGCTGACTTCACTGCTGATAGTTCTGTAGTCTCCTGGGTTGTCTCCCTACCCTAGGTATCCCCCTGAATGCCATATTCTTTCTGATGTTTCTGGAGTTAACATGTTAGAGCCCTGGGCGGCACATACCTTTGGTCCATTTGTTCTGTCTCTCTAGCACAGTGAAAATGTCTGATGCACTAGGTTTAACGTGTATGTAATGGAGCTACATCAGTCATGCCTGTACTAGCTGATGGCGGAGGACAGGATCTTCATACTGTAGTACAGAAGGACTATTTGTCAGCAGAACCTTTCCATTCCCATAAGTTGGTTGCTTAATGGAAAGAAATTCAGCTCCCACCTTTTGACCTTGCTCTAAGCAGGTTTTATAGGCAAAAGCCTGATGGTTAACCAAACCCTGATCAACATCAAGCTCTCCAACCCACACATGAGGTAATTCAGATGCCACACAGCATAGATCTGTTCAAAGAAGTAATTTGGCTTCATGATATATCTTTCCTGGCACCAAGTGAAGCTGTTTGTTGGTAGATGTTGGTACAGATCTGTAGTTTTGCATGGAATTAAAAAAAAATCTCAGTAACAGATTTTATAGATCTGTCTTGGAAGAATTAAAAAGAACAAAGACTTTCTTAAGTGTGTGCATTTGGTCGCTCCCTCCTTTTCTTCTTATTCTTTGTTTTTATTTTATGTACTTTATCCTAGGCATATTCTTTCTTGAGGAACTGGGGATCCCCAGGCAGCACAAAACAAGAAGAGTAGAGATCACCACTGCGTTATTGTTCTCTGAGAAGCAGGATCTCCTTAGTCTTTTTATTTGTGTTTTGATTTGAATGTTGAGTGTAGCAAAGGGTACATGAAGGTCACAATAAGTTCTAAATATGGATGATATAATGTGATTTCACAATTAACCATGATGACTGCAGAAGGTAGACTTTAGATCTTTCTTTTTGCCGAAACAACAACTCTATCTCACTTGACTGATTTCATGGTGGATTATAAAATGATGGGCAGAGATAATTTGAAGGGAGATCCTGCGTGTTGAGTACGCTCGTCTTTCAGGAAAAAAAAAACTCAGAGACTGAAAAGAGTGGAAAAGGATGGAGTACATTTTAATGTGCCCTGGAGTACAGTGCACTGGAAGGTGAACTTCGGGAGAGGTTTCCTCTAAGCTGTCCGTATTTTCCATTCTAATGGGATAGAGACTAACTCCTGCGATGATTAATTTTTTCCACAGGTTAAAATCCTTTCACACTGGGGATTGACAAAACCTCACATTTTTTTTTCTATGCTAACATGTGCAGTATTATGAAACAGTAAGTCTTGAGTCTTGAACAGCACATTAAGAGGATCAATGACAATAACAACAATGATAAAGATTAGTAATATGTTGTCAGTCATAGTTTCTGTGCTAGGGTGCTGCATATTTAAGTCATACATGTTACCACATTTAAATCCACAAAAACCTGTAGAAACGAGGTACTGCTAATGAATAGTACTAAGAGCCACATTTTGCACATAGGGGAACTGATAGAATTGCTTTGGATCTTCATTTAGTTTAGAGTTTTTAATAGTTTGTTTCATAGAACCTAACCATCTGAAGGAATATGATATAGTCTGCCACTTTTATTTTAAAGTATCTTTTTTTTTATTTTATGTGTATGAATGTTTTGCCTATATGTATGTAAGAGCACCACATAGGTGCCATGCTTGCAGAGGCTAGAAGAGGGCGTCAGGTCCCCTTGGATTGGAGTTGTAAATGGTTGTTAGCTGCCATGTGGGTATTGGGAACAGAACTTGGGTCCTCTGCAAAAGCAGCCAGTGTTTCTAACCACTGAGACATCTCTTAAGCCTGTGTTTGCCATTTTTTGAGTGAAACAGATTCTTTCCACGTATTTCAGTAAAATGGAAATAGTGACAGTCACTACTTTGAAAATAATGCATGACAACTGTTTTGACACAGAGGCAAGTCTGAAGATAAAAGCGAGAGTTGGAGGACACCATAAGTTACAGAGCCCGCTCAGTATTCTTTTCCTACCCTTTACCAGAACTGCTAATAAATAGTTAAATGGATTGATCTGAGATTCACCTCTTTTCCCTGTGGAGGTGCTAATGCGCATTGAAGTGACCAGAGGGCAGATAACAGCATAAAGTGTATACCCTGTGAGAGCCTGAAATAACAGAGAATTGACTGTGTTATAAATGGATCAGGTCCACTCCTTTTCTAAATCTATGTAATTGCCCATGTGGTCGAGTTGATTGGGTGAGAAAAAATGGCCCAGAGATGGGCTGAGAAAGACTTGCTTCATGTTCATGACTTGAACGTGTCAAGGTATAAGCGTCCCAGTCTCTGCAGAATTGGAATTTTGAAAGCCTCTTCCCCTTTTAGCTTTCTCCTAGTGCATTCTCCTTTTGATGCATAAAAGTTGTATTTTTCATATTAAGACCCTCCAGTTGTTTGCGCATTGTATTTACTTGCAAATACTTTTAATACTGCTGAAATGAAGTGGTCTATTTTCTTGATTCTTTCATTTCTCTTAGGGCAGTAGACCTCAGCTTCTGTTGTATCTTTGTCCAGTTGTCAACAAACCCTTCTAGTGTCCATGAGTCATGAATCCACTGTGGGCTGTTTCTGACCTGGTTAGTCTAGATGAGCTTATTGATGGAACTGTCTGTGACAGAATGGAGTACCCAGGTATGGGAAAAATTTGGAGAACGACTTGAGACTTGATAGCTGACTGGCTCCATGGCTCTTTGGAAAGACCCAGCTCTTTTGTGGCTCTCTAGTAAATGTTTTAGTGTTTCTTATCACTAAAGTTTGTACTGGGTGGAATCTGAACATTTGTTGCCTTGATTTTGTAGTGAGAAATGATCAGGCCATGTAAAAAAAAAAAAAAAAAAAAAAAAAACTAGACCTTCCCAATGTTGATCCTCCTGGAAATAGCTAGGTGTCTCCTCTGAACCCCATGCAGGTCTGTCTGTGTCATGGAGTCTCCCTTCCTTTCTACCACACTTGATTTTTCTGGATTTCCATCACTGTGTTTTAGATTGAGCTATTCATTCATAGTTCTACCACTTTGAGTCTTCTGGTTTTGTGGTCTGTCTTTGTGAAGTTGGTCTCACTATGTATCCCAGGTTTGCCTCCAACTCTTGATCATACTATCCTAGTAGCCTGCAGACTGTTGGACTTATAGATGTGCTCTACCATGGCTAGCCAACTTTGAGTCATCTTTACCCTTCTTAATTCACTTTCATGTCTTCTCTCATTAGCTTCATTCATTTTAAAGGAATTCTTCCCTTCGTGTCCTTTCATGGGGTTTGTGACAGTGACCAGTGTGATGCAGCCCACCTCTCCCTTTCTTTCATCTCTCCTCCCTCGACTTGAATGATGGTTATGCCTTGTGACTCCCATTCCTCCTGACAAGGTTCCTCCCCATTACTTGTAGAGTCTGATCCCCTGGATGTGAAACTCAAAATTCTTCTTTCTGAAATCTTCCTTAATTTTTCAAGGACAGTTGTTTATTCCCTCTTTTGAACTAAATTGAAGGTATGCTCCCTTTTATTTTTCTGCTAGTCTCAATGAAGTTATAAAGTGTTTCTTAATGCTCTGTTTCTGTCTGACTGTGAGCTGACTTAAAGTAAAAGGTGTGTGCATAAATGAGGCTCTGACATGATCTCAGGTGTCTGGCTCTAATCTACCTCTGTGAAATTTATGTGCTGAACAGATTGCGCCTTTCCTTTGATATACTTGTTCCCAGGGGGGTTATGCTGAGCATATTAGTATTTACAAAGTTTGCACAAATAGCTCTGATGTAAATGAGTCTTAAGTGATGTAATAGAAGAGAAGCTTCCTTTGTTCTGTCCCTGGAATACTTTTTCAAAGCAGTGCAGTCTCTCATTTGAAAACAGGAAGGTAGAACATTCCAGTAGTATCACGAGCCCTCAGTTTATATTTGTAAAACCTGTATTCTTTCCAGGCCTCTAGGCAAAAGCAAATGGTAATAATCAGAGGCATTAGAACTTGATTATGTTGAATTGGATTCTTATAACCAAGGCTTGATAGCCAAAATTAGTGATGTGGTCATTGATTCTGAAAGAGATGCTTGTGATGCTGCAGAGCCATTGACTCCAGCTTGCTGGAATCTGGTAGGATGTCTGGATGCTGTGAAAAATACAATATAATAAAATACAATGCTCTCGATCATATCTATGTAGTGAACAGGGAGTCTTGTGAAAAGTGGGGAAGGTGGACATCCAGCGAGTTTGGATTTAGTGAGACTAGATTTGCATATTGGTGCTGCCTCAGCTTGTTATCATGTTTCTGTTCCTCTGTTTCTGCTATCTCCGTTTTCAGTTACACAGTGAATAAAACTCAGAGCGATGTTTTGATCGACAGCCTGTGTGATATGTGGCACATATCATGGACTAGGTGGCATTAAGGCCTTTCTCTTTTCAACCTGACATGGTAAGTGCTGTGCCTTATGAGTTATGAGTAGCTGTTTTCTCCTACATAGATGGAGAAGTTCTGCAAGACTGTGGCTGATTCCTCCCAAAAGTATCTCTGTTCACAATGCATCTGCCTGATTTCTCCATAGCAATATTTACTTGTGGGCTTCAGAGGAAGGTAAGAATATCTGGAAATAGTTACTACTCAGTCTCAGAGAGGACTCTTTGCTTAAAAACTCATAAAATCAATTATCTTTCTGAGTAAAAAAGAGAATACTCTCCAACAATTTCATCACCTCAGAGACAGTTGATAGTAAGGACTGTTAGAAAGGAATTACTCAAACAAATTAGAGGAAGTTGGTTTATCAACAGGAGAAAAGAGTTTTTCTACTAAATTCTAGCTTGTCACAATAAATGAGACCATACAGTATTCTGATGTATTCTATGGAGACAAAACTGCAAATGTTTCCACTAGGTGGAATTCTTGTTTCCACTAGGTGGAATTCTCTAGTAAGAGCGTCTAAGAATGAAAGTGTAAGCTTAGAGAACCCTAGGGAGTGCCTATCAGAAAACAGATTGATGAAAAAAAATCAGAGCCATTGCAACAAGGGAGGCAAAACAAAAAGACAGAAGGCAAATCCTGCAAACGAATTCCCTTCAGATCACACTGAGGTGCAGTGTGATGCAGGACACATTTCATTTCACACAGTATGAATGGTCAGCGGTATTATAAATAACTGAGTATTTTTCCTTTACTAAAAAATATTAATATCATCTGAAATTATATGATTCTTTTGTACCTACACTCTGAAGTCATGTAAAATTATATACACTTTTTTTCTGTTGTGATGTTTGGGAAGAAGTAATCTGTGTTTCTTTATTTTTTACCTGAATTTAGTTTAGTTTATCCACAGTTTAGAAGCTTGATGTTAGGACATTAATAAAAGGATTTATGGAGTACTTGTTGTTACCTAGAGTAAATGGTTGTTAGAGCTTATGATTAACAATATTCTTTGTGTGAAAAAAGATTATCACCTTGTGTAATATTTGTTATTACACGAGGATCTGGAAGAGGTTTTGATGGGCAAAAATTTAGCATTTCCTAACTCAGCAACTTCAGTAACACGAATGTTCATCTAGATTATTTAGTGTCAATTTGATCTTCTCATGACAAGTATCAAAACAAGTTAACCATCATCATTTCCTGCTAGTCTATGATTACATATGACTAAACTACTAATGGAATTTCTATGAAGAATATAACAAGAAAGTTCCTGAAATAAATTGTCATTCAGAAAATTCTTCACTGCATGTGAAATAAACTTCCAAATAATGAAATGCAATGACAAATCCCTAGTTTCATTTAACTGGTAGTTTGAATACAACATTGTTTATAAACTTTTATCAGAACTAACACAGAGACAAAGGGCTCTCGTTTTCAAATTCCATTCTCGTTCCAATTAAGAACAACTTGCAGAAGTGGATAAAAGGCACTTGAAGTAATATAAGAAAGAACATTGAAGGGAAAGTTTAGGAAATGAACTGTGGGAGAACAGGAAAGAAACTTGAGAGAGGTGTTATGGGTACAAAAAATCGCTTCAGTATGCTCTTTTCTTTGAAAAGTAGCTCCTACCCTTCCCTGAGGGACATTGAGTTTTGTTTTTGTTTTTGTTTTAAATACGAAGCAGTTGTTTTCAAGATATTAACTCTTGAAAACCCATGCGTTAACAACAGCCCCCAGTGTCTCTGCAGGTGGGAACTGTGGCCCTTGACACTTGCAAACATGATTCTAGGTGGGTGGAATCTCACCTCAGCTTTGGAATTAGATGGGCATGATTTGAATTTGAGCTATCTTGTGCTTTATTGTGACTTTTATGCAAATTATTAATTTTATCTAAGCTGGGCATGCAAAATGAAACATGAGTACTTTATATAGCTTTACAAAATGAGGCCACATAAAGTAAGCAAAGTATTCTGCATGATAGGACCTCAGTACCTTGGTAGAGTTGTTGGTGTTATATATGCTTGGTGGTTTGCTACTATCTTATATCTCCCACTTTTTTTTTAATTAACCTTTCAAGAGTCCTGCCTTTAAAAGAGACTGACTCTCTCTTTCCCAGCAACCATTGGTTGCCAACACTCTTGGGACGGATTGGGTTTTCTTACCCCACATCCCCACATCTATACTGGGTTTTTGTCTGGCTTTAGCTTACATGGCACTTGTACACTGGTGTGAGTTCATATGCGCAACTGACTAATGCTCTGGCAAGCTCTGTTTCCTTGCGATCGTCCACAACCTTCCTGCCACGTCTGGTGAAATGATCCCTGAGTCACTGGAGGAAGGTTTGATATAGATATCCAATTTAGAGATAAACCCTCTGCAGTCTCTTATTTTCTGCACTTTGACCAATTATAGGTTTCTGTGTTAATCACCATCTTTTGCATAAGGAAGCTTCTCTGGTGAGAGTTGAGAGATGCATTAATCTATGGGTATGACAATAAGTCATTAGCTATATCTATTTAGCAGAATAATAGTATTAGAATCTCCCCTGTGGCTTAAGGCTTGTCTAGCCATGTTTGCCTAGGCCTGGTGTCAATGTCAGAAATGGGCTCCATCTTATAAAGCAGAATTAAATCCAATTAGAAAGTGGTTGGTTACTTTCATAATATTTATGCTGCTGTTGCACCAGGCCATATCTTGCCAGGCCAGTTGTGGTTGAAGTACACAAGACTCACAGCTTGGTAAGGTTAATGATTAATTTTCCCCTACACTAACATGCTTAGTACCTTCTATCTCTGTGAAAGCTAGCTAGTGAAGATGAGGCTTTGAAGTCAGCACTAGATTTCTCCTTGTTTATTTTGTTGATTATGTATGTAATGTCTTCAGTAATATAGTCGTACTGTCAAATTTTGGTGGGTAACTTAAGATCAGGTGCAATGGCTAGTATTGTTTGATGGTCTATGGGTACTCTGGTCAACAGATTCAAAAGAGAGAGCCCGTCCCTAGTATTGGGCTTTTACTTGGATAGCGTATGGTGTCTAGTAGGAGCAATGCCCCCCCCGTTATAAGGTATCTGCTTAATGTTATAAGGTATCTGCTTTTCTCTCATTTTATAATGTATATGAACATACTTTAAGGAGCTCCTGTAGTGATAGGTGTCCATATGGCTTTTCTAAAGCCCTTTAATGTTAGTTGTCCCACCTCATGAACTCCCTCCTCTCCTCTGCCAACCCCATTCCCAACCCCAGTTAACCCTTCATACTCTCTTTCCCCCTTTCTCTCTCTTTATGTCACTACATTCTTAGATATGCAGGTTTCAACTGGAAAATTCAGAGAGGTTAGGAAGTAAAGGCCCAAAAGAGAAAGAAGGTTTCAAGGAAGGTGAGATAGGATGCAGTGATTTATCTTAGTTCTTGAATAAATTAGCTGATAAAGACATTCATGTAATGAGTGGGTATGTATGGGAAGGGGCAGGGTTCTGCCCTCAAACGCCATAAAAATTTATTTTGCTTTGGATTGCAAAGCGCCCTAAAGTGATCACTGAAGATTAATTCAATTAGTAGCACTGAGAAATTATTGCTGTATAACGGTTGAGTGAGAAACTTGAAAGTGGGAACTGTTCCTCATCATTCTTTGTTTTTGCAATTTGTATTTCTTGTATTAAAAGTCCCCATTTTGCTTATATTGCCTACTTTCTCTTCGCCTGTAGGAGGTAGAACACGTATAATTACTTTTATTTCCATATGCTCTGAGTGAAAGATGAGGTGCTGAAGTTGATGCCTCTCTCTTTGGTGTGTCATTTTGTGCCAATGGGCATTTCATCAACAATTGATGCCATGAATTGAGCTGCATAAGTCGTGTGGGATTCTCGCCAGATCAATAAGATTATGTAGAGGAGCACTGAATTCTAATTTTTATGCTGCCTCTAAAAAACAGTCTTTGAGTTCTGTGAAATAACTTAACCTTGGTCTTTGATTTCTTTATTTGTCCAAGGCCAGGCTCTCGATTTTCACAATCTAGGTTGCCAGTACGGGTGGTGAGAGATTTAATCTATTTGGGTTTGTAACTGTCCTCACCACTTCACAGCTCTGTCACGTTGACAAGCTGCTTAACCTACATATGTCCAGATTTTCTTATCTCTGCTGTGGGGTAGTATTGATTAAAAACATCTTAATGATTTGTCCTGATGATTAAATGAGGTAATCCACAGGAAGCCTTTACCAGAGTACCTGGTGCAGGTAAGAGCTTCATAAACATCTCCAAGATTTCCAATGAGACTTCTTTTAAAAAAAAAGTTGAGCTTATTATTCCAGGTGTTTTCAGAAATGTTTTGATATTAATATGTTCCTTTGTTATTTACCCAACAGACTAAGTCAGACTCAATAAAGCCCCTCAAGGACAGCCATTTTGACTAATCCTAGTATGCCTCACAGGTCTTCTCAAAGAGAAAAGAAGTCTTTATAGGTGTTCAGCAATTGAGGATCATAGTGTTGATTTGGTGAAGCACTGGGTTTCCAGGTGAAGACAGGTAAGGTTTTGTGACTGTTGGGGTTATGGAAGGATCAGAGGGCTTACTGTTGTATCTTTGATGTGAAGGAGCTATTCCTGAAATCCAGAGATACCTAAGGTGCTGAACCTGGCACTGGACACTCATTCATCAAATGTGTCTGCTATTATACTGAGTCACTGAAAATTTACAGCCTAGTATCTAAGACCTAGTTTTAAAGACGGTGACAACCATGGTCTCTTTTCAAGCAGTGCTTGGCATATGAATTGTACACCGAATTTCAGTCATGGAAGTTTTGTGAATTAAAGATATTCATGTGAAGCAGATACATTGAATAAAATGAGGTTTTAAAGAGCGGCTGACTCTCACATATGGACTCTTGTGTTTTTGATTTAGGTTAGATAGTATGGCAATCAATATTAGTCATGGTTATGCAATATACACCCAGCTCTCCCTTACAATATTCAAACAGAACAAAAGGATTCAGTGAATAGTTCAATGATGAAAGTTTATTGACTAAGAAACATGTATTTTTCATTTGTTCCCCCCCACCCTGACTGCTTTCATTGAAGGCTATTTGTCCTGGTTGAAATACTCAGGGACTACACATGTGAAATTCCTACCATTTTCTCCAGATCAGTCCGTGGTAAGGATTCAGCAAGTAGTTGTAGAACACAGCAGTTAGGAAAAGGAGAAGGGAAAAGAGAAAGATTCTAGGACTGGAAGCAAGGAGAAAAGGTTGAAGTTCACCCCTAATAAGTCATTATACACTGCTGTATTTTTATACTATGCTTTAATTTTTTAGAATGATAGAGACTTTGTGAGGGCTATTAAAGAAAGAGAATTAACTAGTGAATTTCAAGATACATTTGAACCAACCCTGCCTGAAGAAACAGAATAGATTCTGTTCATTAGCCTACAGGGTAGGAGAGATACTTGTCAAATATGTTTCAAAGATTTAAAGTGGAAGGAAACTTAACAGAAATACAAAGCAGTGCCTCCCTTTTCTTTTTCAGGGAGAAGAAAGGGGAACATATTTTTATTCCTTTTTAAGAACTTAGCAGGTTTTATGAAACTCTACAGGATTCCATATATGTTTAAACAACAACAACAACAACAACAACAACAACAAAAAGATTCCTGCCTGAGACTGTAATCATCAAGTATTTATTGAAGCTCTAAATGCCAGAAAGTCTCAGTGCTAGTTCAGTGGTCTTCTGAGCGATTCAATACACTGTCATCTTGCAAAAAAAAAAAATCGACATTTATCAGGAAGTTGTCATTGGCTATGATGCCCTTACCTCTAAGCATGTGCTCATTTTCCGATATCTGGTCAAGATGTACAGTTTTCAGACAGCACAGGCGGAGTACAGCTGGCTCTCAGGTTCTAGCAGACGACTTCAGTGTAGTTGGCATACCTCTTCAGGATCTTCCATCCCTTTATTATGCTGAAATCTGACTGTAAATTCTGTTTATCTGATAGGAGTGAAGATGCTTCCTCTTTAAGTTGTGTTATTTTTACTTGATCTATTTGAAAAATTCAATTGACTGACCCAAACAATTAACGTTATGAATATTAGTATAGCCTTTAACGTACTTCAAGCAATGTTTACCTCTCTTTAGTAATTCCTTTCTGAATGTAAACACAAAGAGCTTTTGCTTTGAATTTCAATGAACTTATCTTGGTGAAGGAGCACTTCTGTGTCATTACAGCATGAAGGTTACATTATGTTTCTAAGGCTTCTATATCTGTGGCTGCAAGTGGTGGTTTGCTCTCCTGCAGTGTCAGGGACTGAATTTGCCACATGTCTGCATCACATGCCCTCACCTCTTGGGTATGCATCACACCGTGTAGAATGCACAAATATGGAGTTAAAGATCTATAGCATTATCTAATAGTGCCTGTCTAATGGATGCACGCATCACTTTGATAATGTAATTTTGGTCCTTAGAGATCTAGTATGCAATTATAAATTAAATTTAACTCTTTGTGTCAAAGATGTCTTACTGGGAAAAAAAGGAATATCTAAGTGGAAACCCATTAAAATCCAGTTTATTTTTATTCATCATTACTATTTGTTGGTGCCCAGGATTGAACCCAAGAACTTGTCCGTTCTAGCCTGGAGTATTACCCTTGAAATACTAAAGTATATCTTGCTAAAGTATATCTGGTGAGGAAAGAGGAAAAATGAAAGACAGCAAGTAAATGAGACAATACTATTAAGGATACGAGGAAGAACACATCTTTAATTACAGTACTCCTGATGTAAGATGGGAGGTGGAGACAAGGGAATTCTTGGGAGCTTGGAATAACATTGGTGGTGAACACAAGCAACCCTGTCTCAAATAAGCTGCAAAGTGAAGACTACACCTGAGGTTGTGGTTTGATTTCTACACAGTGATAACACTGACACACAGAGATGTGCACATTCACACACACACACACACACACACACACAAAGCACTAAAAACAGAGGTAAATTTGTTTCTGATTTCTAGCAATGAGATAGATAGATGTTAGTTCACTACGAGTAAAATTAGGAGCTTTCCATCAAGTTGATAAATCTGATTGATTGATTGATTGATTGATTGATTGTATATATGTGAATCTGTGGTGACAACTTAAAGACACTGGTTCTAACCTTCTACCACTTGGGTTCTGGGCATCCACCTGAGGTCATCAGGCTTGGTGTCAAACAGGTAATGACCCGCTGAGCCATCTCATCTGCCCTTTTGAATATAAATTTTTATTCTTAAATAAAACTGGGTGAAATATTCAAATGATTTTCTTAAAATCAAAGTGTTATTAGTAATAGTTGCTGCTTGGACATTTAAAACAAATTAGCTGTATGTCTTAGAGACACTTATATCTGTAATATTAACCACAGACAGAATGCCCACTAGGTCCTTGAAAATCTTCTTGTGAAAAGAATGCCTTACACAGCAGCTTCAGTGACAGACACTTTCCTTGAGGATTTTACCTTGTCTTTCCACAGCTGACGCCTATGTCCCAAATACCCTCTTTTCATTCCCTGAATTTCACTTTCAAACGATGCTGAATTTCACTTTCAAACGATGCTATTGATTTAACAAAAATGCTCTTATAAAATTCTGTTGTTAAAGTGTCTTCACTTAAAATGGAGTCATAGCTTGAATGTGGTCTAGGGATGACACATGTTCTTGGTGGAGAAATCATTTTTGAGCTGTAATATTAGATAGACTCTGAGAGGATACATCCGTGCTTGCAGTTGCAGAGAATATCTGAACTGGCCAAGGGACCAGACTCTCAAGTTTCAGATCCTATCTCTTCTATGCACTGTATCACCTTGTACAAATTTCTTGTCTCTCTATACCTTAATCTTCCCATTAGTGAATAGAGCTATTAACAGGGATGCCTACCTTGTAAAGTTACTGAGATTGTACTAGTTGGCATTTAGGATAAATTCAGAACATTGCCTGTGGACTGGAGAAATAACTCAGCAGTTAAGAATGCTTCCTGCTTTTCCAGAGCTTAGACCCCAACGCCTAAGTAGGGCAGTTCACAATTGCAGGTAACTCCAGTTCAGAGGACAGATGCCTTCTTCAGGTGCCTGTACATACTTTCACATCCACACATAGACATACATACCTACCCATAAATGAAAACAATCAAGACTAGTCTTAAAGAGGAGTTCCTGACACATAGTTTGTACTTGCCTTTAGCTATTACTGTTTGTTATAGATGATGCGTATCTACACCTTTTGTAGTTGACCTGTTAAATGATGTTACATATGTACGTATAAAACACAGACTGTCTTACTGGAGTAGAAGATTAAAGCCATGAACAGTTCCCAGTGTTCTTTCTTAAAAGACTTTTAATGGGGTAGCTGAGTTTTCTGCTTCATAAATATCACAAAAGCAAGATTAGAACATTTGTCATGTAACACCATAGCACCTAAGTGGGCATTGAAATGATGATTAAATCTTGAGTGATCTCTTCCCTACATTTACATTATGAATATTAGAAGTATCATGCTGAGGTCTTTACATGGGCCTAGATCCAATACAATATCAAAAAGATCTTTCTCAGAACCACTTTTTTTTAAATACCATTTGTTCATATTAGAGGTGATTGTAGGAATGGTTAGCCTGAGACTGTTTTCAGGAAATGAAATACAGAATGGATCTCCACAGAAAGCATCTCTCAGGATGTTCTAGGTAGAGATCATAAGGATAATGAATGTGGTTTCTGTTTTGCCCTTGGGGCATATGTTTATATGTGTGCATGCTTTGAATAGGCTTTGTTGAAATGTTTATTTTCTAAGCAGAAAGGGTTCTTATTTATCCCCAAAAATCAAATTCAAGTTTTTCCAGAGAATTTTTGCTTTCATCTTGCAAGATTTATCCTTGCTTCAGAACTTAATATGAAAAAATAAATAAATCAGAATACACAAAGAAGACAAACTGGGAAGGTCGGGGGAGGGAAGAGTTAGAATTATGGGAGTGAGTAGGTGCTTAGCTGATTTGAAATGAGAAGTAAAGAAAGATACTGTGTTCCCGGATAAATGTCAATATGCATTATTAAATGGAACAGAGGTAAAATATAGACTGTCAGAAGCATTTTCTCTTCCAGAGACATGGGGAGAATTGAAATATTGTTTCAAAGGAGAAGGCTTTGTCGGTGTTCTTCAATCATTTTCCGTTTGAAGCTTTAATTACAGTACTCCTTGCTATTTAATGCTCTCCGTTTAAAAATCTCATCACAAAAGAAAGGGGAAAATCTGATTGCTCAGCTGAAGAGCCGCCATCTCAGCATCGAGGTGTTCATTCACCTGGGAGTTCTTGCTACATGGTTCCTTTCTAGAGCAACATTTAGTTTGGGGAATGTTTTTGTATCACACAGATCTGACACAGTATTTCTTTGGAGTGATTGCTGTGATACTGCTATTGTCAGTACAGACAATAACCTTTGGGAAATAATGTATTCTGAAATAAAGGAACTCATTATTTGCATAGCATTTTCTAGATGGGATAATGTGTACAAGGGGCTAATGACTTTCCAGGGACTTGGCATCCTAATAATAAGAGCCTGAGTTTAAAATGTGTTTGCACAGATAGAAATACATAGAGCTACACATGGATACACACACGTACATAGATACATGTATAGGCATATGTATAACTTCTATAGTTACTCATGCAGCCCTGTTTATATGAGCAGAAGGGTGTGCTTAGCATAGGGTACATTACTGTGAATGACTGAGCCTCTCTTCTCAGTCTGATCACTGTCTGTAGTGGACAAAGACAGTATGTACAGGTGGATGGGAGCAAAGCAGATGAAGGGACTCTGACCGCTCTCCATGAGAGCTGACCTCTGAGCTGATTCTTAATGAAGGAACAGGGACTTAGGGAAGAATTAACAAGGGTATATCAAATGATAGAAGTAATCATTTTAGGATTAAATTTTCCCACAAATAATCGGGCTTCATTTCCAAATAGTTCAGATGTTCTTTTGATGTGACTTGTGCTCATTCCAGAGGAAAGGGAGTCATAGAGGACTCACTCCATGGTGACTAGAGTGAAGGCTTGTGTGTGGTCTATACTATGTATTTACATGTATACTCCCATGTATATCTATATAAATTTGAACATTTGGAGTGTGAATGTTTTATAGATATAAAAGCTTTTCTGCCCATTTCTGGTCACCTCACACCATCAAGTCAGATGAATGGGATCATTATTTTCCAGAAAAAGACAGAAAGCATAGATGGTCTTTACAAGTTCACACAGCCCATTTCCTTCCAGTAGAAGTTTGTGACTCAGCTCTCTTGTTACAGTCCGCAGGTTAGCTTGTGGGTTGCAGATGATATCTCTGACTCCCGGTCCCCTGGTGGTATTGTTATCAACTTTCAGCTAATGACTTTCTTGGGAGTGGCTGGATCACTCAGTTGTGGCTGTTCCAGGAATCTTAGCAAAACGCTGACTTCCTGGTAACTCTGCCAAATCCCCACTCATGCACCCCAGGAATTTAAATAAATCTCCTTATTTCCCTACATGAAGGGCTTACTGTCAGACTCACCTTACTGTCCCGCCTGTGAATCTTGGAAAATAAGGTTTGTTTATTCATTTACAGATTTTTGTTCTTCTCCTACATGTAGACATACAGTGCAATAGATGAAACAATTTTTCTTGCCCTCCTTTCTGTCATGAAAGACTTGAATATGCACTTAATTGAAATGATTTTGTCTAGAACCAGGGAATGTGAAAAAGAAATCTTTCTTAATCTACCAGAATTAGAAATGAGATCACCCAAGTAAAGACTGACTCCCATAGTTATCCTACGTAGAATCCATTCTATGTGACCAGAAATTTGAAGCAACTCTAAAGGAAGTTGCTCATAGGAAAAATAGATGGAAGGACCTATATGTCCATGTGGCTAGTCTTGCCACTTCGAACTCTGTGGTAGTTGTAAGAAATTTTGAAAGAATATATGAAGAATATTACTTGTTTTCCTCAATTCAGATCTTCTTGACAAAGTGACAATACAAGAAGAAGAGCCACCACCCTGTACTATAATCGCTCTCCTAAGTATAAGGATAACTTTGTTTCATCAGCATAATTCTCCAAACAGGAAATGGAAGCTCCAAATGTGACCAGTACTCTTTATCTTACTTTGTTAATGGCTCTCTGTCAAGACTCGAACACTTAAAACATTTTTCTCCATTACATTTGTCTTGCACAGCATATATTTCTTTGCTTCGGAAAATGATAGTAGAATGTGTTTGTGTTTCACCACCTTATGACTTGAATGTAAGCTTTTTGACTATCTCCCCATTTTCAGAAGCCTTCTAAGCAGTGTGTAATTCTCCCTGGCTGTCTGATGATCATGGGAGCTCTACATGTAACTGGAAAATGTAAAATACCGCCTGGGGTGAGAATGGGGCTTTTTATCAAGGTATCTTACAATTTTGGTTTATGTTGTTATAAACTGTTACTGTGCATGTTCTGTGAGATTATATCTGCTAGAAATTTGTTAGCTATTGTCAACGTCCTATAAAGAGAAAAAAAAAGGTGTATTATTCTAGTCAATTTAATTTCATTTTGTATTTCTTTGCCCTTATTTTCAAAGAGACAGACTATCAGGGACAGTCACTTAATAGTGCCATCTGTTAGATTATGAATTGTACAGAATGAGCTCAGGAAATAAACTAGAGCATTCCAGAACCCTGGCAGGTAGATGACAAGGCACCCTGATGCATGGCTTCTTCCAGGGTCGAAATTCTTCCTCCACCATTCTAGCAGATGATACTGTTGACAACCAGTGCAGTTACAGGATGGTTGCCTGTGATGCACTGTTAAAGTGGGAATGAGACAAAACAGAACCTTACCAGAAGCCTTTCCAAATGCAATGATAAATTGCCCTAATTTTAAATGTATCATAATGGGGCTTTTAAAATCTTTAGTTCTTCAGGCAGCCCCACACTTTGATAAAATAATGAATTCTTTCGTTATTGCCTTTGTAATATGTTATTAGATTGGCTGTAGTGCTCCTAAAATTCCAGAGTTCTTTCTCCTCACATAGGTGAGGTTCTTTGATTACATATTTTTTTTGGGGGGGCTTCTGATCAATAAAACTACTTTAAATATGAGTAGAAGACTCATTTTCACTACAGTGATTCTGACTGAAATCTGTGTTAATGGTTAGCTTTCCAAAAATATTTATGCATTAAAACTAGGAGTCACATATGCAAGTATATGCTGTAAGAAATGTTTGAACAACTGATAAGAATGAGTAAGAATGTTCTTGGAAGAAAGTTATCATTTGATCTGAAAGACTTGTCTCTCACACCTGGCCAGTTTCATCGGTCTGTCTGACTCGCTCAGGTTCTAGATGGATATTTTATTTTCATACAGATGTAACTTTCTTCCATTTAAATCACATGCATTTAAAATACAATGCAAAAACATACACATTTCTTTGATTCCTGGATGTGTGGTAGTTGACATCAAGGAGGCTTAATTAAGTTTGAATGCAATTTCTATCACATTTTGACTCTGAGATCTACCACAAACTGTGTTCAACTTTTCAAAAATTGAATTTCCATTGTGCACGGTTTAATGAAACTGACAGACTCATTCTAGAGATCAGAAAAGCTGATACAACTATCAGAGGAAATGGATGACTGAGTAATGTCAGTTATGCAGTGCTCTTTCCAAAAGCTCACCTTGCCACCTGGTCCTTTGTATTCCAGATTCAAGGTCTCAAGCGTGTTGCCTAGCTTCCTTAAAGACTCTGATGCTCATGACCATAGCTCATTTTCCTGTTCTTTAGTGCATTCATCAGGCCGCAACAGCTCACTGGCAGGAAATAATACCATCACATGATTGCATTGCTGGTCTTCAGAATGAAATCTATTGATGGCTCAACCATGTAAACAACAAAGAACATAATTGGTCAGAATGACCCAGGGGAAATAGCCCAATGAAATTAAGCAAAGGAAATTTTATACTGTGAGTAAAAATCAATGGGTTGTAACAGAACCCCACACGAAGAGCTTTCTAGTCACACAGAGCCATTTGCCATATGAAGCAGCACCGGCTGCTCCTCAGCCTATTGTCCTACATTTCCATGGCTTTCTGAAATGCTAAATACTATCCAATTGTGGCTTTAAGTCTTTTTTATTCATACATACGTGCTTATAGGTCACCTACTACTTAAAACAACTAACAACTATCCTTTAGAAAATTAAGGTTTTTTTCACTATTAACTACCTTACTCAGGATAGTCATTGAAGAAGCAAATGGAGTTTGAATTATCACAGTTGTCCCCATATAATAGCCTCGCAATTACTCCATTGTACAGTCAAGATGTGGGAATATTGGAATGGGGTTCAGTGCAACTGATTGCATATTCTGGGTCACATAACAAATACCAAGAGCCCTGAATACTGGCTCTGATATCACTTAGATCTTATTTTAATTTCAAACACTGACAGTTTATGTGATATTGAGAAATACACACAAACCATCCATACTTTACTTCTATAAAGTTTGAAGTTTTGCAGACTTTGCCTCCTTGGCAGCAATGGTGGAAACTCAGTAGGTGATGGCTGACTCTCAATCCCACTAGAGGTAAATGGAAGATGAGGTTTGTTTTTTGTAAAGGTCTGTCATTGACGACCTTTTTAAAAAGTGGTGTACATGGGATATTTGAACTTTCTGTCATGGTATTAGTCCTCTTCTGACACAAAATGGCTTGGCTTAGGGAGTGGCATGGGAGCCACTTATGTACTGGTTTTGGTTTAAATTTATATAGCAAAAATACCTGTCACTGGCCACTTACTCTTTCCCATCTGTCTAAGGGGCATATTACAGTGAAATGCCTTTTCTTCCTACCTCATAAATTGATTTGTCCAACCATCTATTAATAACTTGAATATGCATTGCAGAGCTTGGCTTGAACTGCCTGTTAGTTTAGAAACTCTAGCAATCTTTAACAAATTCCATGCCAAGTAGCAATTTGGAAGCACTAAAAGAAACATTGGTTTCTTTCATTTTGCTAACAAAAGCTTAAGTCACTCTCTCCATTGGACCAACCAAGACCATGTCAAAAGCACTTGTAGAAGTACATCTTCTGTTTGCTACGGTGAAGTTAGTAAGAAAGGTTAATTTTCTGGCATGGATGGTACTCTGAATAATATTATAAGAAAGCATTTGAAAGCAAGATTCAATCATATATATGCTAGGTCTTTTCTAAATCTTGGCAACGTTATTATGAAAAATATGACTCCTATCATGACTTAAACAAATGAAATGCAATTTAATGCCATAGTTATTAAACTGAAATTTTGTGTCCTCTGTGGAAATCACCTGTTTCATCTGCTCCAGAAGAACTCCAGTAGTGCCAGTCTCAAGGCTTTTTGTAGTGCTCTGAGACTAAAAAGTGACTTGAAAAGTTCTGTTCACATGTAAGCCCCAGGACTGTAATTATTCTGATTCTTTGAGGATGGCTTAAATATTGAGCTTTGTTTCATGTGGCTTACCCTGTTTTATCTTAATTTCCTATAGTAATAACCAATTTAGGTCTTTTTTTTTTTTTTTTTTTACTAAATTCTCTTCTAGTTCCTATATAGCTCTGGTTCAACTCCCAAGTGCAATCCTGACCTCACTGCAAAGCAAATGGTTTTTGAACTTAGCTAAGTGTTTCAGATTTTCAGATATCTTTCTTCAGTATTAAAAAGAGAATTCCAGGTTTTGAATTGGTAGATTCCACCTAAGATCTATGATATCAGAAGGAAAGCTTTGAATATGTACTGGTGATTTTATGGCACAGGCAAGGGAAGATATTTGCCATGTGATTCCTGATCTATCCTGGGTATACTTACTATGTCTGTGACAGCAGGGAATGAGCAGTGAGGCTGTGAATGATGCCAGTCCTAGGTACGGATGTTCTGAAGCGACATGGAGCATAGTCAAATCTCAGAGCCAAAGGAAGCCTGGGGGACTTTTTTTTCAAGTTTTACATTTTTCTTTTTGTCATCATTGTTCCTTTCAAAGATCTTAGGTATGGTAATGAAATCACTTAACTTAGAGTCCAGTTATTGTTTTTTTTTAAGAATGAATTTTTATTTTTTTGTTTAAATTTTTTGGGGGGAGGAGGGATTCAACCAACATGTAGTCAGGAGGGTCCCAAGAGTGTGGTGTGTGTGTGTGTGTGTGTGTGTGCGTGTGTGTGAGAGAGAGAGAGAGAGAGAGAGAGAGAAAGAGAGAGATGTATTTTGTAGAGTGAAAAACCAGTGTGTTCAGAGTAATAAAAATCACTTTTGTCACAACATCAGTAGGTATGATACTGCCTTTCTTGTAAGAAATCTGTCACATTCATTTTAAGTTAAAATGTGTATAGGAGACAACCAGATCGTGCAGGCTTTTAACAATGGTCTATGTAGAGAAATAATGATCTTGCTGTAGCTGCTTAGAGTATAACATACTATCTGGAACCCTGACAATTTCTTAATCATACTGGTAGGACTGTTGCCACCTCTCTATGACATTCTTGGTTAGTGACCATATGTAGTTATTTAATTCTTAAGATTTCATGTGCTATCAGCAGTCAAAAACTCAGAAATATATTGAGATGTATATGTGTGTATATGTGTGGGAGTTCTTATACTCTGCTTATTGGTTGTAAAATATAGGTTACTAAGTTTTAAAATAAATGTTACTATTTTGGGATGTCTTGCTTGAAAGACACTTGAAAGTAGCATAATAGGATTCTTAGATTGAAAGCTGCTGCAAGCCACAGGGGACAGTGTGCTTGGTATGACACTGAGGTATTCACACAGGTTTATGAGGCTTTGGAACCTGCAATGGAATTTATTACAAAATACCTATCACCAAACTTGATACTAAGGGATAAATACTGCTTTGTTAGTTTTCAGGGAATAAAGTGCTGTGTTTCCAGAGTGATTTCTTTAGAGAATGGGTATAATGAGGTTACCAAATTTTGTTAAGATTCTCCTGCCAATTTTTAAAATATGAAAGAAAAGTCTTTGTCTTTTTTTCAAATCTTTGCTATGTTAAGAGATAAATAAATATACAAAAATGAAAAATTCAGAGAAACTTAGAAGTGGCACTCTGTTAGCACTGGTTTTCTTGTGATAGAACTTGATGATACACACATTGCAAACTAGAGGACAACTAGATTATACCCAGATAGAGGTTAATCTTTATAGTAGTAATTAATCATTTACTTCTGTTTCAGGTCCTTAAGAAAGCATGTGAGGCAGTAGACAATGGCTTCTAGATGTGATATAAAGAAAAAGGCCACATTGCTTTGGCCTTGAGAGACGTTATGATCCCTACTTGCATGGACCAGGGAAGGATATTCATTAGATGATTGGTGGAGCCATGCACAATGGAAGGTTTCGTTGAGAAAAAAAAATATATATAAATAGTACAAATTGTCTTTCTGTTTTATAAAAAGCAGAGGCTTTTCTATGGCAAGAAAAGGCTTCATAAATAGCAGAAAATTTCATTCTGATTTTCCAGGATGAATTCTAAGGTCTAATCCTAAACAATCTGGCTGTATCATTTCCATGGCATTGCAAGGCACAAGTTTCTGCTCTAGTTTGGAAGGTGCAATATTAGCATTCTTCTGTATTTGATCGAAAGGTGAATGATAGAATTTTACACGGTTAATATTCTTGGCCTCCTTTGCAGGAAAAGGAAATGTCATCTACTGGCTGAAAAATGATCTCAATGTTGGGTGCTATCAAATTTTTGGCATGAGAAAAGGAACTTATCCCTTCCACGTATCAGCTTCCTAGGAATAAAGCAAGCATAAATATTTTTCAGTGTAGTCATTTGTGAATTAGTCATGATGATAAAGCAGTTTATTTCTGCCAGATGAAGAGTAATACAGTGCAGAAATTTCAGACGCTATTAATATTTGTATTGTGACTAAAAGGCAATGAAACTAGCTTCCATAGCTTCTGCAAAATTCCTCATCCTACAAACAATGTCCTTGAAAGTTGAGGGAAGGAGACATCTGTTGTAACCCCCTTAAATGAAGAATGTGTTGATGCTACTACTGAATAGTTATTTTTTTCAAAGAAACTTGAGTTGGGGAAGATACATGCAAACATGCATACATTACAAGCAGAACGGTCTATTTAGGCTTTACTATAATGGTTAAAACTGTATAAAGTTAGCTGCCAGAGTGCGCGTTCTCTGTGAACCTTGTCAACCCCAAACAGGCTCCTGATCACTGTAGTTTCCCCATTTGCACTGTGGTAGATGCATATAATAGAAATTGTAAGTGTGTTTGGGAAGTGTTCGCTTCCTTCTACATCTAAAATGAAGATTAGAAAGGCGCTTATTCGTTTCTCCTATGCCTTTCTATGTTGGTTAAGAATGTAGATCCAGGCGGTTTGCTCACACCTCAGCTTTGCCACTTTTTTAGGAGTTTAGGCAGACCTTCTCTTTATGCCTTGGTGTCTTTGTTTGCATGGTGCAGATAAGTATCTCTTGAGACTTGGAGTACTGTGGTGACTGAAAGAATCAGTGTCTGTAGGGAACTTAGGTATACCTGGTAATAAGGGATATTTCCTCATTGAGGTGGGGTAAGGGTTAGCTTGCTTAACTGTTCTATACAGCAGCGTGACTTGCTCTCCTCTGAGAGCCAGTCCAATACCAATAGCAAGGCCTTTACTGATTTGGAAATGCCCCATCTCTGTTGCTGAGATGGATTCCTTTACAGTCTTCCCTTCCCTCTCTCACAAGGGGACAACTGAAGACTAGTACAGATGTTCTCCTAGATCCTTGTTGATTTATAGGAGGGCAAAAACTAAGGAAAGAGACTCCTTGAAGCACAGCCTACCTGGTTTTCAGTTAGAGTGTTTGTTTCCTAATTGGAACACTGAAGCCAACAATAAAGTAATGAATACATTGGGTGGCCTGAAACACTTTGTATGAAGCATTAGTACCAGCACAGCAGTCATCACCCATAAGTTTGTCATAAATTTTAGCCATTGCTAGACAATTTGGGCATCTTTTTTAGTGAATTCAAATTTTATTTTGTAGCACAGGGTAGATGGTGATTATCATATAAAATTTTCATGCAAGAGTCCTGGGGTAGCTATAGACATAGCTTGGCATAAGATATTGTTTTCTCTTTGTTTCTGTGACTTTTCTTGGAGATCAATGTCTAGATTCTCCTCCTTCCCTCTACTCGGTTAATAAGGACACTTTATTGTGGAGTTCAGCCTCAGCCTGACTGCCACATCTTACTTCCTCCACATCTAACCCCTTGTCCTCTAAGCCAGGAAAGGAATTACTGATCAATTATATAACATGCTTTCTAAAATAAAAACAAATAAATTTTTCTACAAAGCACTAAGAGAATGCCTGTCATTTATTCTTTATTCTAATCTCTGCTTAGACTTGGGGGTGAGAGTGAGGACTGAATATTTAGTACAGGACCTCAAGCACACTTATAAGTATGCATATAAATTTTTGAAATCCAGTTTCACTGCTTGTAGAGAAGCTATTAAGCTTCAGATATTGGTGGACATGAGGTGCAGTCCCTCATGTTTTGTGGGTTCTGCATCTATAGATTCAACAGATTGTGGATTAAAAGAAAGTGTATCCAGATGTATTGAGCCTAGATAGTTCTTTTCATTTCTTCTAAAACATAGCGAACAACCCCGACTACTGCACATACATTGCATTTGGTATTATGTGATGATTCTCTACTGCATCACACTAAGAGATGATTTAAACATAAGGGATCTGGAGAGATGGCTCAGCAGTTGAGAGTACTTGCTGTTCTTCCAGAGGACCCAGGTTCACTTCCCAGCACCTACGTAACAGTTAAGAGCCATTCATAACTTCAGTTCCAGGCTTCCACCCATGCTGTTCTGGCCTTTTGTGTGCTGTATAAGCCTGTGGTGCACTTATATACATGCAGGCAAAATTCTCATACACATAAAACAAATTTTAAAATAAATTGAATAAAAGGACGTGGAGTTATATATTGCGTGCACATAAAATTTTATATAAGAAACTCCAGCATCTGGAGAGTCTGCTGCTTGTATGTATATCCTGATACAGATACCTTAAAGATCTTGAAGGACAAATCCATTTTAAAGTGTTTAGCCCAGTGTCTGGCATGTATTTTCCTCACTGTCCCTGCCTCTCATTAACCACATCCACACTTTCTCTTGGTCTCTTATTCTCTAAATGATTTTCAGGCCAATGGACTTATTTTAGAAAACATATGATATACCTGCTCAATCATTTCTTTCACTCGAGAAAGCTACATTTTGACTGATGCTTCCTGGCAACCCCATCCCTTTGCTAACATGAAGGCCTGCGCACAAGTGACAGAGATTTAGGCAGGCATTGTGCGACACAGTGAGGGAGCTGTGGGAGGTACAGGAGGACACTCTAGCTGCTACAAGTGCCTACTCCATTTTGCCTTTGAGCACGGTTTTTGGATTTCGCCTATGAAGAAAGGAGGAGATGGAGATGTGTCTGCCCAGAGCAGCTCTGCCATTCCCCCACATCCTTGGCAGCTGAACAGCCACTGTTAAGGCTACCACTGTCAATGCAGGCTTTCTTTTTTCTATTTCCAGTCTGACCTGGAGTGAAGGAGAAATCTGATCTCTTTTGGTTCCTTAGACTGACCAGGAAATGACATCAGAAACAAGGAGGGCAGAATCCCATGTGGAATCTTCTGTCCTGGGATTATTGGACCAGGCTAGGGCAAGGACTGCAGAAACGTGAGGTCGTTTCATGATGCATGAGCTCACACTGGATGCGCACACTTTGGATGTACAGATAAACGTGAGTGACAAGGGACCTTTTGGAGACAGGGTTGTGTAAGTGTGCTGGAGAGTGCTAATCAAAGTCTGCAGACAGTCACACTGAGGAGTGGTTTTGAGAATTTCAAATGAGGTTTATTTTGTCCCTGAGCCCTTCATAACTATGGGTTGTTAGGGTTTTATTAGAGATACTAAAAAATACATTTATCTTGCTAAACAGTGATGAGACAATGGCAGAATACCAATTCTGCAATAATGTTATTAAGCTTTATCCCCCCTCCCCCACCCTAGTGCTTTTGGAGAGAATTTGCATTAGTAGTAAATAGGATCGCCAGAGCTGCCATGACTGGGCTCTTTTCTTTTAAATGTTTTGGCCAGATTGAATTTTAGGATCATGCTAATTAAATGTGACAGTGAGTCTTAGTGGTATTTATAAGATGCTGCTGTACTCGTTTCATTCACTATGGTCTTCGTTAAACAGTCTTTCTCCAAATGGGCATATCATCTTTCAGTGTTAGAGAAAAATCGAGAACCAAAAGTGACAAGCTTTCCCACCAAATGAGACTGTATTCCTGTCATTCTTCTCTGGCCTGTGGTATTGACAGCCATCACCCAAGAGTGTAGAGTTGTCCTTTCAACCCAGAAGTTATAACTTAGCACTTCAAAGATGTCCTCTGTACCTGTGCCAAATTTGCATTGAGTACTAAAGGTGAATGACCCTGGTTTTTTATAAGTTTCAAATTCCAACACCAGATTAGAATCTCTGAGAGGATATTGTAAATAACTCAAAATGCCCATGGGAGCTGAATATGAAGTAATTCAAGAACTTTTTCGTTTGGGGGCATTTGAATCCATAGCTGTGCTGTTTCACCTCAATCTGAGCACAGTATTCTAAGCAGCTAAATGACTTCACATTTGGAGAACGGTTGCTCTTTATAAAAGTTTACACTGTTATACTGTGATTTGCACAGTTAAAGTGAAGAAGCAGAGAAGGATATGCATGTGTTTTTCTAGTTGTTCTTATTTGTTTCCTTTTGCTTTTGTTTTGTTTGAGTCAAGGTGTCCTGTATCCTAGATTTGCTTTTGTCTCCCTCTGTATCCAAGCAGACCTTGAATTCCAGACTCATTTACCTCTACCTCTCAAATGCTGGGATTACAGGTGTGTGCTGCATGTTGACAAGGTGCATGATTGCAAAGTATGCTTTGTTTGTATTTTCCCATCAGTTTCCATTATTTATTTGCAAACAGCACTATGAGTTTCATGAG
Organism: Eospalax fontanierii; assembly: GCA_035773235.1. Classification (NCBI taxonomy): domain Eukaryota; kingdom Metazoa; phylum Chordata; class Mammalia; order Rodentia; family Spalacidae; genus Eospalax; species Eospalax fontanierii. Next base: position 64,718,413 of record CM069536.1, read on the forward strand.
AGTTTTTTTTCCATGCAGTTGGTATTTTCAGAACATCACCTGCTGTGGCTTTCAGTGACTGAGAGAGCTGTCTCTGTAGACGGTGCCTTAGGTGCTTTATATAAGGTTCTTAGTAATACTGTATTTGGTTATTGTAAATTGAGAACAGTGGATCCTGGACCCTGGTGACATCTTAAGGATTTGAAACCCAGGCTTTTCTTCATACATTTTAGGCAAGAATGAAATGGTTTAAAATGCATAGCTTTACTCCAGCATGAAAGGCAGATGTGTCTTTGCTGATGAGGATGCCATTTAAAGTCTGCCATGATGTTAACTTGGGATCTGTTAGCTTGTCCTAGTATATAAATACTCTAGAATTACTTTTAAAATTTGAATTATTATACACACATATGTATCAGAAATGTTGAAAAACTTTTCTAATCAAGACTTCTAGAGTAGGGAGCATGTTGGATTATCAACATGGCTGAACACTGAACATTATCACAATTCACTGTGCATAACTGACAGCACAAAAACGTAATCCAACCAGTTGATAATGATTGGCAAAGCATAAGAAAGAACTTGTTTATTTAATCTCCTTCCATTAATATGATCAAAGGCTGTATCAACAATTAATTAAAAAATAGTAGAATTAAATGCGCACATTATTCATGTGGTACTAACTATTCCTATTCTGCTGTCATAGCGATAGCAGGAAGGGGTCCTAACACACTCCCTAGCCTGGGCTGATGGGAGCAGAACCATATAGGGTCGGGCTTGTCTTACTCATGAATTTGATGTCTGAAGAGCAACGTCAGCACCTTCTTTCCTTATCAAGTGCTTCATGATACATCTTGTCAAAGCGCTTAGTGGCTCCTGCTTCTCATAAGGCTGATGTAAACCAGGTGTCCAGAGACTCCTTTACTTTGCATCCCATAAAGCAAAGAACTTAATGTGTCCTTATATTTGTTGAGGGGTGGGTAATGCTGATTCATTGGCTTTTTTATATTGTTTCCAGTGTTATTTATGCTACTCACAATATTTTGCAGTTAAGCCCTGCAAGTAGTCACTACCATTATCTGTCTGTTATATAATTGCAAGACAACAAAAGGCTAGGAACCCTTAAACAACACTGGCCCTGAGTACTGTGTCTGCCTTTTGAAGCTGTGGAAAGCATGGATAATGGGCTGTAATGTCTGAAAGTCACCCTTTGTCCTGTCTTTTCTCATTTCTTATGTCATAAACACATGATTTTCTCTTCTTTGCTTATCTAAATCCTGCTCCTTTCTCAAAGCCAGTCTTAAGTGGCTTATCGTCCAAGAGAATTCCCAGACTCCTTTAAGTAGAGGTAGTTTCTTTCTCCTCTAAGCTCCTATCTTTTACCAATTATACCGATGGTGGCTATTGATCAGGAGCATTTTTATGCGGCCCTTTTGTTGTTGCTGTGTTACATAGTCATCTCCAGTAAGTTCTACTTTCTTTGATCTTCTTTTTTAAAATCCTTTTGAGACAGGGTCTCTCTATGATACCCTGGTTGGAACTTGCTACGTAGACTAGGCTGGCCTCAAACTCACAGAGAACCACTTGCCTCTGTCTCTAGAGAGCTGTGACTCAAATCATAAGCTACCACACCTAGCTCCATAATTCTGATTTCTTAAGCATGTTACATTCTCATCCAAGACATGGAGGACAGAACTAAAATGTCTTAGAATTTTTTTGTGTCATCTATGTAAATGGACCCTTATTTATGGCAGAGTTTCTTTTTAAGCATGAATTGACTCATGGATATAAGACTATGATGAGCAGGGAAAATGGTTGATGTGATTATTACTGTATAGCTTCTTTGTCCCACACATAGCTCAGCACAAAGTAAATGTGTGCTGGGCATTGATAAACATACCACAATTGTCCAACTAACCCTTTGGGAGCACAAAAATGAACACTCCTGCTCCCTGTCCTTCTATTATGGAGTCCTATGCCATACTGTGTGGTCAGTACTCACACATGTTAATTTACCCACTCTTCAAGAGATGGCAGAGAGGCTCAGAGTATGTGAATATTCTGAATATCAACCGGTTAAGGGAGAGCTTGAAGTTGAGCATAGATATGAGAAACTTGAGAAGAGGGAGATGGTATTTAAGAGAGTAGGGCTCCTAAGCCTGTCCCCTTCTTCTAGGGGTCTAGGATGGAAACTGTAAAGGAAGATACTTAGTGTGTCTGGGGCTGAGTTGGGGCAGGGACCCCAGCTAAAGGCCTCTCTCTTCCTCTTGTTGGGGTGGGTGATTTAGGGCTTCTTATTCCTTGGAGGTCGTCTGTTCCATGAGGTACACCACCCTGTTGCTGTGGCCAAATTTGTCATACCAGGAAATGAACTTGACAAAGTGGTCAATGAGGGCAATGCCAGGCCCAGCATCAAAGACTGAAGAGTGGGTGTCACTGTTAAAGTTACTGGAAACGTTCTGGTCCTCAGTCTAACCCAGGATGCCCTTTAGGGGAACTTCCCATTCCTCCTTCACTACCTTCTTGACATCATTGTATTTAGCGGATTTCTTCAGGTGGCAGGTTAGATCCACAACAGACACATTGGGCATAGGAACATGGAAGGCAATCCCAATGATTCTCCTGTTCGGCTCTGGGATGATCTTGCCCACAGCCTTGAAAGTGCCAGTGTTTACAGCAATGATGTTTTCAGCAGCACCATGACCATCACACCCGTTTCTCAGAGGGGCCATCCACAGTCTTCTGGGCAGTCGTGATGTCATGAACAGCGGCCATGAGTTTCTCCACGATGCTGAAGTTGTCATGGATGGCCTTGCCCAGTGGGTCTAGGCATTTGGTGGTGCAGAAAGTGTTGCTGATAATCTTGAGGGAGTTAGCATGTTTCTCGTGGTTCATGACCATCACAAACATGGGGTCATCAGCAGAAGGGACAGAGATGATGACCTTTTGGCTCCACCCATCAAGTGGTCTCCTGCCTTCTTCACAGTAGTCAAGGCTCCAGTGGACAACCTCTTCACCAACTCCCATTTGATGTTGGCGGAATCTCGCCCCTCGATGATGGTGATGGCCTTCCCATTAACTGTGACGTTGGACTTGCTATAGTTGGAAGCATACTGGAACATGTACACCATGTGGTTGAGGTCAATGAAGGGTTCACTTTGCTAGAGCGGAAGGAAGCCCTGGTGACCAGGCGCCCAAGATGGCCAAATCTGCTCACCCCAGCTTTCACCGTCATGTCCCAGGGACAAGAGTGGCACTGCAGGGGAAGATGTGACTAGTCTCTAGAACGGGGGGGGAGCAGAGAGCCTCTTTATTCACTTTTAATGTAGGATTCCCCTTTGCTGACGAATGAAGCAGTTTACGACTGCTGAGGTTATTTCTGATTTCTTTATGTCATGTTGTGACTGGAAAGTTAGCTACTCTGTGGTGAACGAGTTAGCACTTTAGCTAAGCACAGAAAAATGTCTCCCCTCCTTCAGCTGGGTGTGCCAACTCTTTCAGCTGTTCAAGAAGCAGGATGCAAGGGAGCGTGGTTTAGCAGTGACAGCGTTGGGAGAACTTTGACGTCAGGTGCTGGAGCTTCTGTTCCAGAGCCCCTGGTCTGCTACTTCTTTTCTCAGCTTCTACACCTGGGTGCTTAAAAGGCGAATCATTGCTTTCATTTATATAATCTGTTCTCGACATTCCCAAGGTCTGAGGATTTAAGAATTCTAAACTCTCTCTAGAGGCCTGGTGGGGTAATTTGAGATGTCAGAGAACCAACAGCTTATGGCTTTTTCTTCCTTTTTTTTCTTTAGTAGTCTGAGTACAGCAATTGTTCCCAAATGCGTGTGCACTGAGACTATAAACATCAGGGTGCTCGGTTAATAGGAAGCCTGATCCTCAGAGGAAGGCCCAACAGTTTGTACTGTCAGATTGTGTCCCAGGATAGTGGAAAACACACTCCTGGATAAGGACCTCTGGCCAGCCTCATCAACAAACTCAAAAACAGGTTATTCAGTATTTGCTCACAACTGCCTCATTTTTCTGTTGCTATCGTAGCAGTGTTAATAATTTAAAAATATAGGATACTAGATTACATTGGAATTCTGATAAGCATTATGCATATGTCTCATATGATAAGTATATGTTGTTTGACATCTCAGTCCCTTGTGGGACAGAGCCAGGAAGTCTTCGTTCTTTCTCACTTGTTAATGTAGAGAATTCAGAGAGAAGACAGGTTTGTACATGGGTGATATTAGCTATTAGCTTGTGTCTAGAGGTATTTTGAAAAGCTTTATTTTTCTTTTATGCATATTCTCTCTTTCTGCTGTCTTGTGACAATGCAGTATTTACTTCTGTCCCTTAAATAAGTGTGAGATTGTCTTTTAGAGCACAGAGGAATCCAGCCACAAGGCTTCTGTCAAGTGATTGCTTCACATGGAAATATCGCTCATTTGGGTACAACCACCTGCTTCTAAGTTGCAGAACTCTGCTTTGATAGGAGGCCTGTGAGGGATCCAGGACAGCCCCGTTGACTTCTTCACTGTCACCTCAAACCGTTGCTATTTCAAATGGAATGTTTTCCACATACTTGAATTGCACGTTTTCAGTCTCCCTTGGAAAAGAAAAGTTATCCAGAACAATCCTGGGCAATGTAGAAAACAAAGACTCTGGCTAGTCTTCAAGAGCAAACCAAGTCAATACCACACCACCAGGATTGATTTCCGCTTAAATTCGTCCCTGGGTATCACCCACATGTGTTACAGATTCTCCCAGCAGAAAAGTCCTGTGGCCATTAGATAAGCAAATGTTTTGTCTTTGGATTTTAGTTAATAAGTTATCTAATGTGATTTTCTGGGGAAATAATAGATGTGCATGTCTTGTGCCTATGACAGATACTAATTCGGAGTCTGAAATGACTGGGTGATGGACAGGGAAGCAGTGGAACTCTCCACAATCAACCTTAAGCTGATCTATGTCTATTTCAAACAAACACTTATCCCCAGTATGTTTCTATATGAGACGGAGAAATTGGGAGCGAGATCAACATATGCAACGATCATATCTCCAAAGCACAACTGATACTCGTTTTGCATAATAATATTGAGTGTTACCCCCTGGATTCTTTGGGGTAGATTATGGCTGAGTTGGAATAGGGAACTCTATACCCTTAAACTCAAGACCTTTCTTTCTGAGATCCCAATATTACGATTATTTATTTTTGAATTTTTTCCAACTCCAGTGCATCTATCAAAACCTGTTCACCTTAAAATATTATTTTAGAACAAATTAAGGAATTCTGTATCTCCTGTAAGTGTTCCCACATTGACTACCATTTTAGCAAGGGCAAGTTAGGTTGGATTACAGAAACAAAATCGTCTATGCTTTCAAACTGGCTCATGAACTCATGCTCAGGAGCTAATGGAGCATTGGGAGATGAACAGTTGGCATCCCCAAGCTGGCATGTTATATGATAAGCTTTGAAAATCTTTCCTTACACTGTGTTTCTTCCCATTGGACCAACAGATTAATGATACGGAACATTAGGCCACCGTGTCAGTCCTCCACATAGAAGCTGCACAGTGTAAGTGTTCAGGTGGGAAGGCAAAGGATGTTTCAGATACTTTCTAACACAAGTCCCACAGCTACGGACCTTGACTTTCAAGTGTCAGGTATTCATCTCATCAAAAAATGGTATCTCCACTTACTGGGCTGGGCTATGGAGAACAGTAAGGGAGACAGTACGTTCAAGGGCTGAGCACATTGCCGTGGCTGGGTACTTTTTAAGTGCTCAGTAAACCTGAACGATGTATTACAATTAAAAGTCCATTTGGGAGAGAATACTCTAGATAAATAAATAATTTTGTATATATTTATCTATCTTTATGTGTGTGACTGTTTTGCCTTCACATAAGTGCATGCATGTGTGCACTGCTCATGGAAGTCAGAAGCGGGTATCATATCCACTATAGCTGGATTATAGACAGTTGTTAGCTGCCATATTATTGCTGACAACAGATACTGGGTCCACTGCAAGAGCAACCAGTGCTCTTAACTGCTGAGCCATTGGAGAGAATGTTCTAGAATTGGTTAAGCATGCCTAACTATACCACCTCATTAAGAGATTATTCATAGGCCTATATGTTCATATACTCTGTTTCTTCTGATTCATTATCTACCATGGGATTCACCATGACCACCATAAGAAAAAAAGGATTATCTGTGCTATCTTTGAAATGCTGGCTGACAGAGGCAGCCTCAGAAACTCTTGACCAAATCCTCAATTACTTGATTTAATTCATCTCCAGTGTTGTTTTAATTACATGTTTTTTTTTAAATTTTCCCTTCAGCAAAAGCACTATGTAATTTTATCACTGTAGTTGTCTTAAAATGCCTCAAAGTATTTGTCTCCTTCCTGCTCTCTGCATAGATGTCAAGGCATTCTAATTCATCCTAAAGTATTTGTTGTCTCCAAACAGTAGACAGAGTGACACACATTAATAACGTGCTAGCATGTTACCATTGTTTAGTGTTTGGTGCTTGCAAACTTGGAATTTTATGTGTTATTAAAAGCCTTCAACGCCCTCTCCTTCTTTTAGTAATAATCAGCATATTGCCTGCCTCTGGCTTTCTTTCAGTTAAAGCCAAAGACAGAGATTTTTCAATTACTGAAAAATCTAATTCTAAACACAGTGGCAATACCCACTGATCTTGCTGTTTAGGGGTAAGTTAGTAAGCTGTTTGTCCTTTCTGTTTTTCTTTTCAAACTCATTTCAAGATTTGAAGCCCTCCTTGGATAAAACTAATTGCTTACTTGATGGTGGAGATTTTCTAGTGGATCAAAGCAAAGACATTGTAAGATGCACTATGAAAGTATTCCAGATGTATCTGCATGAGCATCTACATATGGAGGCCACAGGGGAGCAGATATTCTGCTGGAAAACAAAAAACTTTGATGTGACATTCTCAATGCGTGTACTTGCTTTCTGTTGCTGTAAAGACAAAGTATAAAGTCAACTCCACCAGGGTGTGCTCCTGATCTTAAATATTACTATTCCTCTAAATATAGTTCAGGACATTTGTCAGCGAACTGCAAAGCTCTTGTTAAAAATAAAGTAGAAATTCAGATCTCAGAATAAATCAAGCAATCTGCAATGCCTAACCCTTTGCATTTTTCTTTTCCAGCTGGTGAGTCTGTGGCCTATGGTAATCCACTGTGGGTCACCCCACTTAAGTGTTTGTTCAAATGCTATCATATCTTTTAATTTTGAGGGCTGCTTTTTGCTGTTTCAAGAAAATACTATACAACAGAGTTGATTTTTTTAGAATGTATTTTTATATTTTGTCAATTTATACTTATATATATATGTATTATATAAATGGAGGCAAGGAAGCAAAATGATTCATTGTAAATGACATGTGAGTCCGTTTCTTCCTTCAGTGCAGTAAAAAACTCCTGTTGACATTGGAATGTAGTACATTTATAGAGAGGATTCTAGTCATAAGCCTGCTGCTGCTGTTTCTAAAAGTAGATGCATGGATTTTTTACTAATTCCCCACAGCCTTGCTTTTCTTCCACGTCCTGCTTTCTAGGCAGCACACAGTCTTTTAGTGTGTTTATTAGTCCCTGAGGACGATGCCATTCCTCCAGAATGTGTTTTACTTTCCTGACTATCAGTAGGACTTGCATAGAAGGTCAAGGACAGACTTTTGCCTTCATTCAGCAAATGGCCATCATCATCCTTGGAGAGTTTGTCTAAGTGTGAGCTGGGGAAGAATGGGCCACCTTCATTTAATGTTGAGTTCAATATTGGCTTCTTTGCTGTCATCTCTACTTGATAGGATACTCAGTTTGCTGTTTTAAAAGATGAAATGGTACCTAGTGTTGTTTTTCTCTATCTCTCTCTCTCTTTCTCTTAGATCTACATGTAATTATCCAAAAAACTGCTAAACATTTCACTGTAGCAGCTTCTGTGCCAGAACAGAAATGCAGGGCATGCTGTATATGCTGTATTAACTAAGCAGTGCAAGGGCATATTGCAAGCATTAGTTTTCAGAGGCAAGGTCTTTATAACTCTGTAATCATTTGAATAGTAATGGCAGCAGCAGCAATGATAAGGGATGGGTGATAAACTAAGAATTAATGCCTAAATGGTGATCTCAGAGAAGACAGCTTATAAATCAGTGACAGGCTAGAGGGAAAGAGGCATCGACCTGACTTCCAGGCATTCTCCAGCCCCTGACACAGCAAAGGAAACAGATGCCCAGCAATGTGGCAAGAATGGGGGTTGCTCATACAACAAGCCTATTGTAAGCATTCCAGTTACTTCACGTGTTTATTTTAAGCAATAGCTTAAATCCAGGGTCAGTTTTTTCTCTCTCTCTTTCAAAGGAAGTATCATTTGAAATGACAGAAATGCACAAAGTTACAGACAGCTCTGTGGGAAGGGCAGTACTGCCACTTTGACTGGTAGGGGTAAATTAAGTCCAGCTGTCATCTGGATGGCTTTTCCTGTTCATCAAACTCAGACTGGCACCGTGAAACCTGGAGTGGTCTCACAAACCTGGGAAATATCCGAACAGCAGAAACACATCCTCCCTCCCACCTGGAAATTCTTTTCTGATCACTCCAGAATCCCTGATAGAAATCAGTGCTGGGAGGATGCTTTGAACTCCTTTTTGAGATGACTGGCATCTGCAATAAATCCCTACTCCTCTCCCACCCTATCCTATGGTTCAGGGCCTCTCCCAACTGGCCCTGCTGGCCCCATTGCTCTTTCTCCCCTAGTTGGCTTTGAAGTCAGTAGGAGCTGTACAGTGGGCTGGGCCTGGGGGGAGTGGAACATTGGAGAGGAAAATTAGGGGTAGCCGAAGCCCTGTTAATACATAAAATTATAGGTTTCTCTTCCTTTTTTATATTTATTTCTGTTGGAAATGTGTATCTTCTCTTGAGTAAAATAAATAGTTCGTCTGGATTTGGAGAACCCTCTGGAATCAGCTTGTTTATACATAGTTGACTGTGATGGGCAGATCCCGACAAAGCCACTGGTGCCATGATATGGAAGTTGGGTTTACACACATTTTGTTCAGGCCTCGTTTACTGGAGAAGGGTGGAGGAAGGAACAGAATGTCAGAAATTCATAACTGACTCTTGATGCTTTCTCCTTCCTGATTATCACACTTTCCAGCTTCTTGGAACAAATTGCTTTGCCTCTCCTTTTCCTTATCTTTGTAAAATGGAAAAACACTCTTGGCTTCTAGGGTTGAAGATTAAAGAATGTGGTATTCCTAGGCACTTTGCATAGTTTCTGGTTTATCTTAACTGCTCAATAACTTAAATCCTTTGTCATAATCAGGACTGTATTTATGGGATACATACTACTGGATATGCATGAGAATTTAAAGGGCAAAACTGACTGGCTTTCAAAGCAATACCACTGAAGTCATGGTGAATATTTCTTTGTTACTGTATAAGCAGTACTCCAGATTGGACTAGGGGGTTCTTGCCCCATATATAGGAATGGGGTTTCCTGATTCAGTGGTTGCTTAAAGAGGATGCTTGCATCGCTCATAGATTTGCCTTGAATGTGCTCCAGTCTGGTTTGGTTTGTCTCAGTTTTGTCACTCAGATTTGCATCTTGTCTTTCTTTCTGTTTTTAGTTGTTTGGATTTCTCCCAAAGTATTTGTAGCTGAAATTCCTTTTGAATTCTGAGCTTCCTTTTTTACATAAGCTCTGGACTAGAATCAATAGAACGTCAAGATGCCAGGCACATTCAGCCTAATAGCAGGTGGGTGTTTGCTGGAGAGTGTGCCTACTTTCCCTGACAGTAGCAAATTTAGGCCAGAATTAATGAGCCAGAGAAGGAGCTGTCGGTACCACAGAGTTTTCAGAAGTAATTTTGGTTTTTATTTCCAATGGGTATGTTTGCCCAGGAAAAATCTGTTCACATATGCAAGTACTTTTATCAAAATACCTTTACTATGGCTTTGATCTAGCTTATAGTAAAAGCATAGTATTTGCTCTAACCTAACAACTTCAGTAGTCTTTAAAGTCGTAGTTTTAGGCAAGTTAATATTCAAGGGAAAGAAAGCACTGGAAAACAGAGGAAACTGCTGAAATTCTTGTTTGCATTTGCAAGCACAAGTTCCTTTCAGGCACACGGGTTACTTTAGAGAATAACTCGCCAAGAGAAAGTGATCTCATAGGTAGTGAATAAAAGAAATGGGTTTAGACTCAGACATTCCTGCATTTGACTCTTGCATCCAGTCTTGAAAATATTGTGAAAGCCCTCATATTCTGGATCTTTACACATCCAGTAGAGACATGTAAATAAAATGCTTGGGGCACATGCCTCATAACTGCTTGCTGTGGATGTACAGAGATAGGACCCCATAGAGACGATTCGGGTTTCTTCCATATTTACATTTTTTTTATGATTTTTCACTGTTCCTCTGCTTTTCTTGTTTTTCTCTTTCAATGGCTTTTGTCTCGCTTCAATTTGAGCTTGAAATATAAACTCAGTTCTTGAACCTACGTCTTCCAGTTACTGACCAGTTTGAATAACCTCCCATAAGGGACCAACACTAGAACATCCTGATATAGATTTGGGCAGAAGATGTATAAAGTGTGAATGGAGTTCATGCAAATTGGTGTCGTCTTTGTTCATTGATGGTCTGACAGTGGCAGTGGATGTTCAGTATTCCAGACTCCAGCACAAAACAAACTGTGGCCTAATGATCAGTTTGTGGCTGCACATGTTTGTTGAAGAATGTCATTCAGTTCAGAAAAGACCCACTTTATGGTCAAGAAAGGTAAACAATAGCTGGGTAGGACCATAGAGTTCTAGTTGAACAATTTAGAAACTCCACCGCATCTCAACTTCTTGGAAGTGCGTGGTGGTTACTTTCTTCCCCGAGGTTCACTACTTGAGTCTCCTTAGGCATTCACAGTGAGTAACTGTTATAGTAATGTTAGCATTCAAGATTAATTCCTGGATGCACCCTTCCAATTTCTTCTGGAATGAAAGATTAAATTCTCCCTGTAAAATAGTGGCAATACAGACATTCTTATATGGCTATTTTATAGAATGAATTTTAAATGATGAAATTATTTTTCTAGTTAGGTAAACATTGTGTGTATATTTCCAGAGCTTATGAGAGTGGAGATCCAGTGTTCTGTTCCTGTATTTCATTTAAGTAAAAAAGTTATATAATATTTTAAGCCTTTTTTACACTTGTTTCTTTTTCATCTCGTTCTGCTCACAGCTAGGGAGTGCTGTAAACAGAATTCTGTGTCGTTTCAATTTTATTCAGGTCAGAGCCTTTGAAAGGGTGCATCTTGGTTATGGTGGGTAGTTATACATGCAAATACGTTGCTGTCTGATGTAAACATACAGTGAGGGGCATGGAACAGTACTTCTAACAATGGGAAATCTGTCTTTAAAAAAGTCTGTGTGGTGCAGACTTAACTGTATGTGTCACTCCTATTTTTAGATCCTACAGGCTGGGACCGTAAAACAAATGGGATTTTGGTGTAATTCTGTTCCTGTTATAGAACCATGATTTTTGTTCATATGAAATATTGTCTTACTGTGTGGCGTGCTTGGGCATCTCTATCTAAATAAAATGTAACTATGGTTTGTTTTCATTTAAGACTGTAGGAAATGGCTAACAAGTTTGAAGTGAAAGTCTGAGCAGTTATTGCTCACTAACTTTTGACATCCTTTCAAGGCCAGTTGGTTTCCATTTGCAATTAGGTTTTGTTTTACCTGTCATAACAGAGTAGGTAAGAAGCCTAGATCAGGCCATTTTGAGTTAAAATCCTTGCATTTATACACATAGGTGCTGCCGTTTATTCTTATGTGAGGTCAGGCTCTGATTTAGTGCATTGGCAGTAACTAGGGAACCAACCTCATTGCTGTTGGATTACTGTAATCGCTACTGTGGTGTGTATAAGAGAAATGATAATCAGTCCCTTTTTTAAGTGGTCTTTGTAGGGACATCATGAGATATTCACATATAGATTTTCTTTTTCTACAAAGAAAGTGCTCAGGAAATTCTGATTTTTTATTATTAACTCAGTAGGTGAGCACCTAATCTTAAGAGCTGTTAAGTAATAGCTATGAAAAAGGATATCATTTTATAAAGAGCTACATATGTTATTGTGCTTTAATTTGTGCTGTATATTGCCCTGATTTTTCTGCCCATTAATGCACAACTCTGGAGGTTTAAAGTCAGGTGCCTCCCCTTCCTGCTTTTATCTAAAATAGGAAGACAATCACAAGAAAAGATCCTAGGGTATAATAGGGTACAGGGAGAAGGCTCATTGGGAAAGATGCTGGCCGTGCAAGATGTGCAACTGGAGCTTTATCCTTGGAATCCACATAAAGGTAGAAGAAGAAAATGGACTCCACAGATCTATCCTTTTACCTCCAGAGGTGTGTTCTGGCGTGGGCATACATACACACACCTTCATGTGCACACACAAGCAGGTACGCATCATATGCACATGCTCACACACATAGACACACACACATATTAATCATAAAGATGTTTTTTAATTTTTTTTTTTAAATTTTAGATGGAGTTTCTGTGTAGCCCTAGCTGGCCTAGAATTCACTATGCAGACCAGGTTGACTTTGATTTCACAGATATCTCCCTACCTCTGCCTCCCTAGTGCTGGAGCTGAAGACATGCACATCCATACCTGGCATACATAACATTTTTAAAAGAAGAAAAGAACCTAGGAAATTTCCCTTATGATAAATTAAATTACCCAGGGTCAGGACTCTTAAGAACTGTATGCACAAATAAATGATAATCTCTACTCACAGTTAACGGTACTGGCGAGGGTCAACTTGGAGGACTAGAAAACCTTCTTTTGTGCTTCTAGGATCAATGCATGAAAATATGCATTTCTTTGTGCCTTTCACCTTGATTTTTTGAGATGTATCATGATAATAAAAATAAATAATAAAAATGTACATAGGTCCTTCATTTTCTTAACTCAAAGATTAAAGGATCATCCTCAATCCATACCCAGTTCTTGCTGTTGGCAAGCAAGAGAATCAGATTTTTCCCCAACAGTGACTACCAAGGAATTAAGCTGTTGGGCAATGGGTGGACTCTGTTATGAACACAAGTTCACATGTGGGTTAATGCAATGAATTTTAGGAACATAGTCTTATTTGACCAGCAGTTGCTTAAAGCCTCACATACTTCCAGAATCTGGCCCTTGATGCCTCACAGAGATAGTGGAACTCTTAACCGCCAAAGTCAGTGTCATTCCCATTCAAGATACTCCCTCAAAGCATTATAAAAGAAGGAAATATTATTCAGTTTATATTCAGTGTTCAATGAGTGCTGCAAATTCACTATTCTACTCAAGAGAAAGGAAAGCAGGAACTTCTGAGGCCCAACCAGGAGAACAGCCCTTTTTCTTAGGCTAAGCAGTAGCTGGCCATAGCTCTATGGATGGTTTAAGGACAGCTGGTGATTGCCCCTGATTTCTTGTTATTGACTGGCTCCATGATGTGGTGAACTGTTTTATACTTGCAATAGGATTTATTTACACTTCAGGGGATATGGACTCTCATATTCCTTTGCTAGTGAGTTTAAAAGCTCTGGAAGGGCCTCCAATGAAATTGTTCTCTTGTCTTAACCTCTCTAAACACTGGCCAAGTAGGCTCCTTAACAACTTACCTTGTAACATGGACGAAGGAGTTGATTAATGTTTGCCTAGGACTACCAGGTTGTAGAGTATTGACTCAGAACATCATACTTACTCCCTTGTTAAATATAATTAGAAACAAAATTACGTGACCAAACCACTGGAAGTCATAAATGAGAAAATGTAGGGCCCCTGAACTGCCGAAGGCTTTTTTTATTTGATGTCTTTATTCTGTGTATCTGTAAAGCAACAGATATTGATTGCCCAGGCTGGGTGACACGGTGATACTGAGGCTCTTCCTTAGATATTTTTGGCTGGTTTTCTCCTTCCTGTCTTTCAGGACGTGACAATACACCCTCCAGAGCCAGAGAGGATGAACATTCTTCTTTGGCTCCCAGGCCCGCTTATCTGCTGATACACAGGCCTGCCTGGGTTGAGCAGAGAATCACTTACTGTGCAGTAGCTGGCTGCTGCCGCAGATGCCCGCTCACACAGGGCGCTAAGTGCTGCTGAAAGCTGCTTTATGAGCCTCGCAGAGTCGGTGTGCATGTCTGCAGCTGCACTTCGGGGAGAATGCTGGTGGTTCAGGCGTCGCTGGCCCCACCCTGGGCAGGCCTTCTGTGTGGGAACTACGGGAGGCTTTTGTATCCTAGCTTACTTTGCACTGCAAATGGGGCAGCATCCAAAAGGCATACACAGTGTGGTAGCTCTGGGAATGGGGAAGGCAATGAATAGAGATATATAAGGGCCAGGGAAAGGTGAGGAGCAGGCTAAGGCCTCTGTGTCTTGGTGAAAGGATGTTTAACTTAGCTCCAAGGAATGTGATGAAATTTCAAAGGCCTTCCCTGACCCACCAGAGGATCAGACTTTGATCTTTGAACTCTGGTTTCCTTCATAAAATACTCACCCAGGTAGATACCTACAAGGTGTGGTAAGATTAAGGGGGATAATGCGTTGAAAAAGAAAAATTGTTTGCTGAGATACTTTATTTCTCTTACTAATCTCTTTCAGATTTATTTTATACCAGCTGTCATTTTCAGGACAATCTATATATTTTATTATTCTTAGCCTGCCTTCCCCTTCAAAGGAGACTTCAGTGTTCAATTATGATTGTAATACTGAAATCCTCCCCCATTTTAAACATGAAAACCCTTTGATTTCAGGTGATGAGTAAAAATTTATTGTGGATGGTTTGAAAAATTCTAACTCCAAAGGGTAAAATATCCAGCAACTGAAAAGCTAACACACACAGACACATGATATAGCCATATACACATGTGGTACATGTGTGCATTTATTAATAGACACACCTGAGTGTGGGTACAAGGTATTCTGCTATTTACTGTGTTTCTTGGTATATTATTTAGTGTTCTTATGCTTCAGGATAAATTATAGGGGGAGAGTTTATGGTTTCTTATTTAGCTAAATCTAAAGCACAAGAGATTTATTACAAAGAGACGTGAAGCTGCAAGCATAGCTTGGATTTCTTCCTGGGGCCTGCAGTACAATCTAGGAGAAGGAACGGCTGTGTTTCAGCTTTGCTACTCTCAGGGATAATTACAGACAATATTTTGATATGTTTATCTCCTTGATATAGGCTCTGCATGCTTTTAATGAAGTATGAATATATAGCATTAGATATATTTCTTAACTAATATATTATTAATATGAATAAACACCTACATGCTACATACATATATGTTATTTGTATAACATGTATTTGTGTCTGTGTTAGATAGCATATATAAATAGATGTTTGAGTCTTACTAGAGATTGTGGATTGTAAGAAAGAGTTATATTACTGAGCTATATCCTTAGCCCTTATGACTAATTTGATTAATTCATTTTAATTTTTTTTGGCTTCTTGGAATAGGGTCTCCCTGTAGTCCTCAGCTGGCCTGAAACTTTCTGTGTAATGATCTCACAGAGATCTACCTGCCTCTGTCTCCCAAGTGCTGGGATTATAGGCTTGTGCTACCAGGCCAGGCTGATTAACTCTTAAAACAAGTCCATGATGTATAACTCATTATGTCCATTTTGCAGATGTGGACAGTGAGGCACAGTGAAATTAAATAACTTGCCCCTAAGCTATATAGCCATTCGAGGAGCCATGTTTCAGCCCTGGTGTAGAGCCTGAGTTTTTAATGAATCTGATTTGACCATGCAGCATAGAGAGCAATGCTTAATATCTCAAGTATGAAAGAATAAGTTCTAAGTGTCTTCTCCATAACATTTCCCTGTGGTTTAAAATGCCATATTGAACACTTACCAATCTTTTACGAAAGTAGATAGCATGTTGAGTGTAATTGCCATAAAAAAACAAGAGATGAAGCTAAAATTTGATGTTGTGTAATTCTGTTAACCTCTATATGGAGCTGGAGAGATGACTCAGCAGTTAAGACCACTAATGGTTCTTGCAGAAGACCAGGGTTCAAATCCCAGCACCCACAAGACAACTAACACCCATCTATAACTCTAGTTCCAGGGAATCCAACGCCCTCTTCGGTCCTCTTTGGGCATTGCACTATACAGGTGAACTTACATACATTCAGGCATAACACTCATACACATTAAACAAAAATAGAGCAAATAAAAAAAATTTTAAATTGTAGGCACCAATTCTTATGTAATTTAGGATTTTAAAATATGGCCCTTTGTCATATATACATATGTAAGCATATGTATAGTTTTATATATATATATATGCATTGGAAAGATGAATATGGAATCGGGTTGATAATTAGCCTGTAATTTTTTCTAGCATGATCTCAGATTAATCAGAGAACAAGCTTTTATTGGGACAAGGAAATTCCTAGGGAACCTGCAAATATTAAAAATGCTAGATGTATTTGTTATTTGGTTTTTTTTTTTTTTTGGTTTTCCTTTATAGATCAATAGACTCCACTTTGGCTGTAGGGAAATCTATGCTGTTTTATATAACCAGGAACTGCATTGGCATTTGTTTCTGTATTTTAGACTAGGGTGCTGTGAGTGCCTGTTTTACCATCAAAGGAGGAAGCTTGGTTTGGTCTTGTTTCCAAAATGATACTTAGATGCACACACACTGGTACCACACAAAACACAGTTCTGCGTTTCAGGAAGTGGGCACAAGTACATTTTAAAGTTGAAACTGCTCTGTCATCTACTTTGTAGCTGGCTAAGAAATGAAAAAAGAAAACAAAACAAAGTTAAAAAACCCAGCTCATCTCTGTCACTGTAATTGGCCCTGACAGCAAACACCGCTGTGCCAATAGTTGCAGGGAATCTCTACTGAAGAGCTCCTTCTGCTGCCCAGGAGTTGTTTTGTTTGTGCATTGGCTGCCTAATCTTGCGGTCTCTGGCTCTCTCCACCTCCCAAAGTAGGGAAACATTGGATTTTTAGGTTGTCTTAACAGGAACTTGCTCTTCAAGGGCCAACTATTTCAACAAATTAAAGGACCTGACTAGAGAGATTTTTTTTTTCCTGCAAGTGAAGTCTTCGCTGTTACTCAAAACCCACCACAAGATCAGCAAACAAATGCAAAGTGTCTGTTCAGAAGTGGTTGCATTTGACAGCTCAAATAAACCATATCAGAAGGCTTAAGGCGCTAAGTAAAAACTTAGCCTGGTATAAGAGCTCCTGTTTCAAAGATGATATGATTATAATCATGATTTTAACATTATTTTTAGGCAAAAATTTCTCCTGCTTAAACTCAGTTCTTAATTGCCTCACCCTTCACATAAGATGCCTAGAGCTATGATATGGTAAATGATGAAGTAAATGGTATTCTGAGTGTGTTTACTTCAGCTCCCTTTCTTATTAAATATTATTGCTGAATTTCCTTTTCTTAGTGTTTTTATAAACTTAATATGAGAGCTTGTGTGTGTGTGTGTGTGTGTGTGTGTGCGAGTGTGTGTGTCTGTGTGCGATGTTAAATTTCTCCCTTTCTCCACGTGTGTCTTAAATGAAAGTCCTATGGTTGGTTTTACTATTAAAATTCCAGATGCTGTTCAGTAATTGAATGAAGTTCTTTCCTGAACAGTCTCCTGCCAGACTGTTGTTCAGCTTTCAAGGTAGGAACCACTACTTTATGCCTGGTATTGTATAGATGAGACAGAGGCTTCCAGAAATTCAGTAATCTAATGAAGTTCCTGTTACCAGTTCAGTGACACTTTAATGTGACACTACTGAATGTTGAAGACATTGTTCAAGATGCTGTTCTGTGCACTGTAGGAGGGTGTGCAGCGTCCATGGTCTCTGCCCACATATGCCAGCCCCACTTCAGGTCATGACTATCAAAGCTATCCCTGGCTGGCCCAGGTCGTCGGTGTGCAGGCAAGGAGTTAAAATTGCTCTCATTGAGAGCCACTCTACTAGATATATGGCAGAGTCTGGGAACGTTTTAGACAAATTTCCTTCCTCGTAGTAATTCATATGCAGTGCCCCTTCTGTGTTTGACCTGTAGCTAAGCCGTAGCTGCCAGTTTTTGTTAGTACCTTTCTCTTTTATTCCTCAACAGGAAATCTTATTTCCTTAAAACTGAGTCACGAATGTGTGCTTGTTCACCAAGGTGATAGGTCAAATGCAATGATATAAATTCTTCCCTTTTGTCTTCGTGGATGCATTCAGTTAAAAATACTATGGAGGTCTTCAGCTTTGAAGCCCATAGAACCCACACATTATCACATGACAAGTCCTGGGGAAGAAGTTTTTGATTATTCACACTGAGTGTATACTTGAGACTTGAAATAGTCATGTGCTTAGTGAGTCAGACTTCTAATTACTGTGTCCTCTGAATGCTAAGTGGCCTTGAACAAGTCACTGAACCATTTGTGTTTAATTTTTTCCTTGTAAAGGAAGTAAGAAACAACCGTCTGCTCTGCCTCTTACATTTGATTTTGGAAACATAGCATCAGGTTAACTACAAAGTACTCTGAAAGAAATTTGAGGTCAACCAATTCTTTAAAAATTGAATGCCACTCTTGAGAAAGAAAACATCATTTATTGACAAAAGAATCAATTTGTTAATAATCATTAAAAAGCGCATAAGAAGCCAAGATATATAAACAGGAGATTTGTAAATTACTAGCTGATTTCTGTTTTCTCTGCAGTAGATACTTTCTCAGGCTTTAGAGTACTGGAGGAATGGTAAATACAAAACCATTTAGAAAACCTGAGTGAAGATGGTGACTTGATGTTGGCGACATTCATTGATCACAGAATCTGAGGAAGCATCTGCCCCTTTCAATATAGTTTGAATTGAATGTTAGAAATGATTGCGCTGTCATAAAGCATCCTCCTGATTAGGAAGGCTGCAGTGGAAAGGGGTTTGACCTCTGAGCATCTGAAGATGCAGGAACAGAGCACACTTGATAGCCTTGCTTCTTGTTTAAGGAGCAGCAGAGCAGCTTATGACGTACTTGAAACTTAGAGGAGCACTTAAGAACTTGAGAAACTCTACTTCACACCTGGAGAACAGCTATCAAATTATTTTTGCCAATTAGTACATAAAATTATCTGAGAATAAAGTAGATCTTCGTATATCCAGGGTTATAGGCAACAGCATGTTTCTTCTTAATTGTCTTTGATTTATTGAGTGACGGGTACACATGGCTCCTAATTTATAATTGAGGCAGTGTTTTATCTGGTGAATACATAGCTTTTTTATTGTGTAATAAATATTTCATGAGCTAAGCCCTGACTCTTACTGATGTGTAAGATAAAGGAACCTTATATTCACAGAGAAAGCTATATAATTCTAATGTATGTTTATCTTATTGTTTTAAATACGCCAGTCAAGAACTACACTAACTGAAAAATCACAAAGTAAATTACAACCTAATTTTAAAATTGTCAAACGAGATGTTTCTTTACACAGAAATAAAATTTTGCCCCACTTGAAATTAGTCATTAAAACAGATGTCAGAAGAAGAAAATGTTTTGTGAGAGTATTTTGGGGAATAAACAGTAGGATAAAGATGACATTCTTCTACCTTAATATTCTTCAGTGTGTGTTGTGACAATAAAAGAGGACGTGGAAAAGAAAGAAAGTCTAAAGAATGAAGAACAGACTGGGGAGATGGCTCAGCAGTTAAGATCACAGGCTGCTCTTGCAGAGGACCCTGTTCAAGTCCCAGCACCCACATGGCAGCTAGCAGTTGTCCCTAACTACAGTTCCAGAGGGTCAGATGCCCTCTTCTGACCTCCATAGGCATTGCATGACACAGGTGCACTTACATACACACAAGCAATGCACTCATAAACATAATATTAAAAATACATATATTTTGAGAAAAGGAAGAACATTGTGCTTCCTTGGCCCTTGCATCTCATTGGCCACATCCCCGATTTTTCTTCAAATTGGGTAGCTGTTCATCTGCAAACAGTGTAGCAGCCTGTAAATACGGAGCACTGTTGTCCCTTCCTTTCTGATAAGACATAATAAAGGGTTTTATTTGATAACAAAAATACATCAACTGTAAGAAGAAATGGTTGTGTGCAAGTATATCCTCCCTCAAAAGCTGGAGCTTAATGAATTCTGTATCTGCCCATTTGGCATATTTCATATGTCGAATAATATATTCTAGGACTCTCACAGGTAGAAAGCATACGGCCTTGTTAGTTCTATGAATTAGGGCTCTTCACAATAAGCATTCTGTAATATTTCCAAATTACATAAATATGTGACATATTATTTTTAGGTCAGGGGATAGATGGGAAATCAAGAAACTAGGTCTTCCCTTGTACTCAAATCACAGTTCTTTTCTAGATATGGGTAACATTTTCTTCTTCCTAGAACCGCTGAGTTACAACATGCACCTTTAAGAGCACAAAGGTTAACTGCAGAAGAAAAGCTAAACTGGATGTTTTAAAGCTGTCTATGTAATGTCTATAGGTTGTTCACTTTTTAACATAAATGGCATTCAATGATGAAGCAGTGAGTTTTTTGACTTCTGAAACTTTTGGATTTCTCTGCAGTGTGTGAATACTCTCTTATGTGCTGCTTCTGAAATTTCATGACGCTAACCACTCACTGTCCTTTACACTTAATCTTCAAACTCTTCCTCGCGTCACCCCTCCAGGCGGTATGGCTGTAGAGCTAACTTGGCTTGTCATATTTTTCATATGCTCCCTCTTAAAATACAATGGAAACCTCTGTTGGCTTGATAAGATTGAAAATGTGTTGAACTGAAATCAGGAAGTGCCAGTTGGACTTTAATTGTGTCAAATGCTCTCTTGGGATAAGAACCTTGGTGCATTCATTGTTCAGTATTTATAGCCTACCTGAGAACCAGAGAGTAGCATACTATAACTTCTGGACAACTCTACACCCCTGTCAACTCTTAACTATTTATTTTGCTTGTTTAACCATGTTTAAATGGCTTACTTACCTAATTTTTTCCCTTGAATAATTTTATACCCAGATCTGAGTATTAATTAACGTCTGATTTTTAAAATTATATCTTTTAAACCACTAAGTACTTATTATAACATAGATCCCATCATTTTTTTCTCTCATTTGAGAATATTCAGGTCCAAGTATTTATTAATAACTTATTTTCAAGTGTATTAAAGTCAGTATCCATAACATTAAGCATATGTTATGCGTAAGGTCTTAAATATGAGTACTTAAGTAATCTTAAATCAAGTAATGAGACTTTTGACATTCCATAAATGAACACTATTAGCTTTTACCTAATTTATATTTTCAACAATAGTGGGTGCATAAATTCACATAGATTGTGGTATTTTAAGGAGCTGATTTAAGCTCCTGAGTTCAGTTTCTACAGGAAATAAAAATGAGGGTTAGATTGGCATGCACATGTAATTTCCCAATAATCAGTAAATATCTCCCTCCCTCCCTCCCTCCCTCCCTCCCTCCCTCCCTCCCTCCCTCCCTCCCTCCCTTCCTTCCTTCCTTCTTCTTTATCAAGGTCTCACTATGTAGTCTTGGTGGGCTTAAACCTTAATATGTAAGGCTGACCTCTGTCTCACAAAGATTCACCTGACTCTGCCCCCAGTTGCTGGAATGAAAGGCAAGAGCCACAACATCCAGCTCAGATTGACCTTTCCTTGACATGAACAAAAAATAAATGTCATCCTGTGTTTGTGCACATGATGCTACCTGTACAGAGGAAGTTCTCTGACACACTGCTATGGCTGGAGGCGCATTGACCTGGGTAGTTGCCCCAACACCTGTCCTGATGCCTGCTACCCATCAACATGGGGCCTTCCTTTAGACTGTCTGGGGCTCTTCTCTAGTTGAAGATACATTTAACGTAATTTATGTAGACTGTATACAGTCTTCTAATACTGAGTCCTTAAACTAGAATATGTTGACTGGTGTGATGGTTAATATTGATTGTCAATTTAATAAGATTCAAACCTCTGGGCAGGGTTATAAGAGATGATCTGTATGTGGTTAACATTTAACCACTACTCTCTGTAGTCTCACAGAGATCTGCCAGCCTCTGCCTCCTAAGTGCTGAGATCAAAGGTGTGCGCCACCACACCCAGCTCCACAGAGTGAACTTTTGAACTGTGAAATAATAAACCTTTCCTTAAGTTGCTTTTGTCAATGTATTTTATGACAGCAGCAGGAAGACTAATATAGCTAGTAGCCAGATACACCCAGGAAACATGTCTGCAGAAGAGTAAGGTGAACCAGAACAAGAGCTGATTCAAGACGGGCCCATGAAGGGATGATACAAGAAATTCCACAGACACCAGTGCCTGTCGAGATGCACGTCTTGAGGGATGCCAATGGCTTGTCCAAGGAAGCAGCTTCTGGGTAGAAAGCTGGAAATGAAGTCCATGACCGATGGAGTGACTAAGAGGGTGCATGAGTCTTGCTCCAGTTCTGTCTGCTTTTTACGTTTGCTGAGTTAAGAAACAGGAGCAATGGAGGTCTCGATCCTGACATCTGAGAAATCTGAGGAGTTCATTGTGTGTGTCTACGTGCATGTGTCTCTTTGCACATAGTTCTGTGTTAGGTAGCAGAGCTTCTCACAGAGGTTTTGGTGCCCAGGTCCCTTATATGTGCAATGCTAAGTTGGAATATTCTCTATGAAGATTAATGTGATCGTGGCTGTTTAAATTTGACCACACACAGCTCTCTGTTATGCACTCGAAGTCTCACTAATGTAGGTTTGTTCCTGGAAAACACTTGGAAGTTTTCTTCATGAGCTTCCAGGGAAGCAGAGTCTGGGATTTCCTCATCTTGCTCATTCTTTGTGGATATGCACATGATTATGTTTTGACGCCTTTGAATCTAAATCTTTTCATTAATTTCCCTATAATTCTGTTAAGAACTGAACTTTTCTTAATGGTTCGAAAGCCTTCCCTAGTAATTCGCTAATAGAGAATGAGTGCTAAGAATTGGAAGAGCCCTGGGTTTGGGGAGTCTCATCATCTTAGGATCAAGCACTGATCCTTACTGTAATTTCTGTGACACAAAGCAAATGACTTTATTTTTCTTTAGTTTAATAAAAAACTCAAAAATGGGTTAATTACTGTGACCTACGGGGATTTTCTGGAGTAATATTGATATTTTAAAAATGCCTGACGAGGTTCCAGGCATTAGAAATGTTCTTGGAAGTGGATGTGCACACATTTCAAGTAAAAACTGCATGTTTATTTATTTATGTGAGCATGTATGTAACGGCCATAATAAATCATGGATTTCTTTCAAAGACACAAATAAAGAACCTTTTGAAGTCTGTATGAAAAGAGCTCAGGAATTAATGCTTTGCTTTTATCTGAGGTCTAAATGCCTGCCATGTTCAAAGGACATCGATGGGATTAATATTAAAAATTTCCTTTGAAGTCCTAATACAGAAGAGCCTGGAAGTAAAATCCATAGTTATTTCTATAAGAGAATAAGTCCTCAACATCAAGAAACAGGTTCAGTGAGAAAACCCAGCCATTGGTTTGCTGTATCTTCTTGACTTTTCCTATGCATTTTGTGTTTTCTCAGTTCCATGAAGAAGGTTTGAGATGGTACAGTTGATTGACAAGAAGTGATCTTGTTCTTCGGTGCTGGGTGTCCCTGCAAGGCCTCTGGAGCAGTTTTGCACATCTGAGGCCTCTGCAGTTGGAACTGGGTTTGTTTTCCTTCATATTTGGACAGGCCTATGGCCTCTACTCTCAGGAAATTACAGTTCTTTTTTTTTTTTCTTCTTACCAGCCCAGGAAGAGCCTTTAAAATACTTCTGACCCCAGAACAAACAGTGTCTCTCTGCACAAGGCAAGGAGGCCCACCTCTCACCCTGGGGCCAGGAAACCAGCTCTCTGAACTGTCACCCCTGTTTGTTTTCACTGGTTATCATCTGTTGCAGGTCTGGAGACAGACATAGAAACTGTCCTCATGGGTTTGGGTGGGGTCAGTGAAGTACCGATCTGTCATTATCTTCACAGGGAAACTTAAAGTTAAATCTACAATTCTGTAAATATTCATAGTATTGTAGACACACTGTTCATGTAATTTCTTCAGAAGTTACAGCCCATTTTGCAGCTGTTTGTCACCATAAAGCTGGACCAGACTAGAGGTTAGACAATAGCACAATTGGGACTGATTTTGAAATAACTTTTAATTTTTCCGGCGTGCGTGTGTACATGTGTGCGTGCACGTGTGTGTGTGTATGTGTTTATGTACATGTGTGTTTGTGAGTGTGCCTGTCCCCTGTGTGTGGAGGCCTGAGGTCTTCCACTTTAATTTCTGAGACAGGGTCTGTCACTGAACCTGAAACCAGCTGGTTCAGTTCGGATGACTGGCCAGAGAGTTCACAGTATCCATTAGCAGCAGTGCTGTGAAGGTTCTCCAGTTGGAATAGCTTTATGTATTAGTACTGGGGATCAGAACCCAGTTCTTCACATCCTACAGGTACTGTATCTAATGAATCATTTCCCCAGCCCTTGAAGTAACTTACTAATGTGAAAAAAAAAATCAGGAAGGAATATATTTTCTGGATTTTTCTATTGTGCAAGTCGATAAAAGAATTTCAGGTTTAGAAATTCTATTGTTAACTATGCTCATCATTTTTTCCTGAGTCTTGATTAGTTTTTTAAAACATGTCCCTATTTAAGCTCTTTGTGTCTGTCACTATATTACCTGGGAGAATTCAGTTATTTCCCTGCAACTGCACAGATCAGAACATGCTGGCTGCATGGGATGTGTTGACTGCAAGTTGATGTTAAGCACCCGTTAAACGGTGATGAGAATACCAAGCAGGGAGACAACATATGACTTTAAAGATTTGATCTCAGAATGCAAGGAAACATTTCTAAATGATAGAGTGAAATCAGGGTGTTTGAATTGCAGAAGTGAGTCCTACTTACTTATTATTTTTAGCTACGCCTTTATTAAATTTCACTGTGTGGATATGAAAATATGAGGAAAATAAGAATTTTTTATCTAAGGTTGGATCAAATTAAAGATGACAGACAACATCTCTCTAATGGCATGAGTACTTCGGGGCTTCTGAGCTCGAAATCATCCAAATAAAATGTAGTTTATGAAAGTCAATTAAAATGTAATAAGGAAAATGTAATGTACAGATTAGGAAAATGTGAAAGAACAGGTGAAATGAGCAAAAGATGGTTGGGAATATTAAATATTTAGACATAAATTATACTTGTGTTTGCCAATACATAGATGCCTGTGACTGTGCATGCATGTATATGTGTTCAGTGTGTTTTCTCATTAATCTAGAGACAGATTTGTCTGAATGAGGTGAGGCCTCAGGCATGTAGTTTGATAGAACTAGAATCACCTTGTTGCCAAGCACACATCACAAACCCTGTAGGACAAAGTCATAAGGAAAGGTCAGCTGAGCATTTTGTACCAGCCACTGATGCTAGACTGTTTTTGAACTGACATGTGAACATGTTAATAGCGTGTGAGGAAGCCCAGATACACTGCAGTTATCCACAGTCCACCTTTTACTCAGACACTACATAAGCCCCTTCATCCAACTATCTTGCTTCAGAATTCCACCCAAGCCCCACTTTGCCCTTAAGTTCTTCATAAATTAAGCAATTATGGAACCGGGTGAAATGAGCTTGTCTCTTAAGTGTCTATAGTACCCGCTCTGCAGGCAACAGGTGCTCATACACCAGGACTGGGTTTCTCTGAAATGCAGCCATTTTGAGATGTTTGGCTTTATTATGAAGAAAGCTACAATAGTATACATGTGCCACTGAAAGCTTATTTTCCTTATTTTCCTCTACATTGTGCTGGTGGCAGCTGATCCCCACTAAACAGCAAAAGTCTCTGAGCTTATTTTCTTAAACTATTCTGTTTTCTCTGTTAACAGTTTCACACTGGAAGTGGCAACATGTAATGGGTCTCTAAGATACTGGGTGGGTTTGAGCAACTTCAGGGGAGTGCAGTCTGCTCATGAAGACTGTGCCTCTCTCTCCAGTGATTTCTACTTATGCATAAATCTAAAAGTATTATTTTCTATACTGTAATGTGTGGCTTAAAGTTGTAAAACGAAAGACACTATCGCTGAATGGGACTGCAGAGTAGATACATTCTCCGGCATTGTTTATATTCCAGCAGAGTTGCTGTATTTATAACCAGCCACACAGTTGTCTGTAGTTGGGAACTCTGTTGAGCTGATCTCTCAAATGTCAAACTGTCTCTGTTAGATGGTTTACACTTGCCACTATTTGACTAGCTGTTGCACTCAAAATTGTTAAGTCAGTCACTTCATAGAGACATGGTCTATGTCTAATGATGAAAATAATGATGATCTTTTATCGAGCACTTACTCCATTTAGGCCATTTACTAAGTAAAAGCTTTGTACAAATGACCTCATTTAATCTTTACAACTGTGCTGTAAGGAAATTTTGCATTCGAGAAGTTAAGTGACTTTCTAAATATTTGCACACGGTTCAGTAATGGCAGAGCGATGTTTGTAGCTACATGTTTGACTGACTATATTTCATTCATCCTGGAATTAAACAGCCTTCTTAACTGAGAAAACAGATTATTCTTAAATTCTTAACTCCCTATATTTTCAAGTATTTTGGGTTACAGGGCAGAATTGTTTTCAGAACCTCAAAGGATGTGCATGAAATTGGAGTCTCTATTATCTTCATGAAAGCTTTATGTCTAATGGATTCATGTGGCTTGCTTGTGTCCTCTGAGAAATTCTTCAAGTCACTGCACTGTTTCTCTATTGGTCCCTGTCATATACTGAGCCTCCACCCCTGGAACTCAGAATCTCAGGCGGAACGAGACCTTAGTTACTGTGAAAACTCTTTTTCTCCCTAGTGTGATTTCAATACACAATCCTAGAAAACCAAAGTGTCTTGTCGAAGATAGCATGAAGACAAGGATCCAGGGCTGTGAAAATCAAGGTTTCCTGTTCCTGTTACACATGCTGCATGGTTATATGCAACAATTCTGTGCTGCTGTGCATTGAGATGAAAGAAGAATGTGGTTGTTTGTTTTCATTAAGATGGCTAATACATACAGATCTTGGCCCTGTGAAACCCTGACCCTGTAATTTAAGCGTACTGCCCACTTCCAGAACCATTTTGGTTGCTATCTTAGATCACTTTTACTTAAACTAGTCTCAGAACTAATAGGGTTGGAGTGGTGTCACAGTGGTTAAGATTGCTTCCTGCCTAAGCATGGAGTTTGTAAGCCCCAGCACCCAGGTTAATTGTTGAGCATGGCCATGAATATCTGTAACCTCAGTACTTTGGGGGTTGGGGAAGGGGCACAGAGGCAGGAGGATTCCTAGAGATTTGCTGGCCACCTGTTCAGCCAGAAAAAAAGTGAGCTCCGTGTTCAGTGACAGGCCCTGCCTATCAAGGGAATTGGGTGAGAGTGGTGGAAAAGAGCACCCACTGTCCTCCTTTGGCCTCTGCACGTGTGCACAGAGGCATACACACACACACACACGTCACGTCAATATAGACCATAAAACAGGTGACTATCAAAGATAAGACCTCTTGCTATTCCCAGTTCCTGAAGTAACCCTGGGAGTTAGGCATTGCTATTCCCTTTTACTGAGAGAAAAATGTGACACAGCTGAAGTTAGATGTTTTCTCAATAGCACACAAGTACTTACAATACTTAGGAATGGAACACTTCTTTTTCTAACCGTAAACTTGGAGTTTTTTTCTTCTGTAAATGTGTTGAACTCACTGAAGAAATATTGACTTGTTCTCATGGTGCTACATACAACTAAATAAACTTCCTAAGTAATACCTCAGCAATGTGTTTAGGGCTGAAACATACATATAAGTACTATTAAATGGATATGTGTGTGTGTGTGTGCATGTAGCAATAATAATTGAAGAAAAGGCCATGATATTGGGAAAGGATAGGGGTGTGAGGAGTTAGAATGGATATTGGAGAAAGGGATGGAAATGATGTTAGTACAGTACTAATACATAAAATTCTAAAAATATATATTAAATCTGTACCTTAACCTTTTATTTCACTCTGATCTTTGTTTTTTCTCCCTTACCTGTTCCCTTTCTTCTGTCTTTATCACTCCTACTCCCTTGTTCACCCTTCTTTATTTCACCTCCTTAATTCTTCCTCTCTCTTCTTTTAAGCTAATAATAAACGCTTATGTGTATTATCATACACATGAGTGAGCCAGGGCACAAGAACTAAAGCAACTTATCATCCCTACAAAGTTAGTAAGTATTGGAACTGTGATCAAATCCCAAGACCAAAGAAAAAGGTAGACTACACGTAACCATGGAAATATGAAATGGTATTATTGTCACAGGCCTAGGTACAGCAATGGGCACAGTGATACTTCAGAATCTCATCCTCAGCTAGCCCTGGTTCCTTACACAGGACAGTCTGGTGAAAAGGACTATGGGGATGGTACATTTTTAGCTCATTTTCAAATAGACTGTCAAAGGAGAGCACAGGAGAAACCATCCCCTGAAAGAGCCATTAAGGCAGTAAGTTATCAAGTAGTAAGCTTCGTCTTACATGCTCCCTCTCCCCGACAGATAACTGGATGTCAGTGACTTTGGTCAGAATAGAGAAGACAAAAGAAGAGCCAGAGTCACAATCTGTGGGCTTGGAAATGTAAGACTGCATTTTTGGTCAGATGTTATAAATGGCTTAATGATTAGGGGTTTGGTTTTCTTAAGGTTAAAGTAGTAGCATATTTAAGCAACCACTGCAATAGAGATCGCCTTTGAGCACAATCAGAGGTTTGAAGGCAGACAGGTCTACTCAGAAAGAAGAGAAGACTACCCAGAGAGAACATGGGAGAAACAAGTGGATGGGTGAGTGGATGGGAAAAAGACGTAGGTCAGAGTGAGCCTTTGTAAAGAAGCAGCAATAGAGACTGAAGGAGACCAAGAGAATTTTAAAAGTTTCATCGTTCTTTCAGGATGGTTGGTGTAAGCTACATCGAATGGAAACGGAGAATAAGAAATGGAGGCAGTATGATCACAGGACTCACAGACAAGTGGAATGGGGGATAGTGAGTTTAGAATGCTTGGCTTTGAAATAGTGGGTACCTGACCATCTTTATCCTCAGAAAAGACTGCCTGAAGCCCCATCTTTGGCTTACTTTCCATGCTGCATGGTGTCTTATCCAGAATAAGTGCTGAGTGGACATTTGTTAAATGAAAATTTTAGCCTTTTATTAAACCAGAATGGCGACTGCTCCTTACATTTTATAGCCTTATAATAGTGTTGAGTCACAGATCCAAAGAAATAAATGGCAGCCATGTCCTTGTGTACATAGAAGATGGGAAGGGATGTTATATGAGAGACACATAGGTTGAAAAAAGGACCAAATAACAATAAAGTGACAGGAAATCAGGTATTTTATGGGGACAGAAGACAGCATTAAAGGAGGCACTGGATGAAACTGTAGGGAGGCATCATGTGAAACAGACCTATAACAGAAGTTGTTCCTTGGCAAGCAGTAAATGACTTTCCATATCTATTAGGGTTAGGGTGATTTTGCTGTGGGCCAGTTAACGACAGCATTGATTCATTGTTCTTAGTTACATACACATCCCACTGAACATAAATGATACAATGAGATCTTCATAAAGGGGTTCTGCAGCTCAGCTAGACTTGCATGACTAAAATTATGCTCGGTATCAGGTATCACCCATGCCCTGGAAAGACTAACAGACTTCCCAGTAATGGAAGGCAGCAGGGTGCCCTGCTGTCTTTTAAGTGTGCCCTACACACAGGATGTATGGTAAGTTGCCAAGGATGAATGACCTGGGGAGAAGAACTCTAAAGACCTTCCCAGCCCTGAAGAAAGAGCAGACTATGTTTTGACTCCTACATAGTCTGTCTGCAACCTAAATCAACTTAAACAAATCCTTGATAGGTACCAAGCCTCTGTCTTGTCATTTAAAAAGTGAGACCAGTCATGATACTTGTCTCAGAGACAGTGTAAAGTGCCCAGTGAGATATATTAGAATAGCTTGTAAATAATGAAATGTATGCAAATATTAGAATATTAAGCCTTTGATGAAGCCACAGAGGCGTGGATGGCTATTAGTTCTCTTCCTCAGTAATCTACACCCTGTACCAGGCACAGAATATTCCTGAATGGGGGATTTTTCTTTTAATACCATGAAGATTCTTAGTACCAAGATTGGTTGTTCTTGGACATCATTCATTCTCTCAACCAGCAAGGCTTCATGATCATTAAGGTACTTGATTTGTAACTATATCTAAGCATGTCAACAGAATTTGCATTAAATATTTATTAATGATACATAGGATCTGTTTAGATATACTGTGACTATATGTACACAGTAGATACAGATATGTGTGTGTGTGTGTGTGTATATATATATATATGTATATATATATATATACACATTTTGTATGTTCACACATCTTTATTTTCTTTTGCATTCTCCTGGTCAAAGTTTCTCAAAGTCACAGTCTTGCTAATACAACCTTAGTGCAGTTGTTTTGCTGCAATTGGAGTCATCTCTTCAGAAGTGCCGTCATATCACTCACTAGCTCTTTTCTCTGCCTTGATTTTTGATTGGGAGGGGAGATGGAACTTCTGAGTTCATGGAAGCACCCTGTAGCTCAGAGAACAAATTGGATAATCAGGACTGATTACTTTCTGTGCTTTCTTTGTCTTCATCGGATTTATTCAAGTTCTAGTTGGGGCTTTCAAAGTGAAAGTCACTTTAATGGATTCCAACTTTCAGAGCAGAAAATTATGATTTGGCAAAAGTTTTGATTATTACACAGAGGATTTGTATAGGGAATAATTGTGCTTTATCAACTGTCCCTTCACATGAGTGATCTGTCCTGATAATTGAATGGGTTTGGCTGCTTCTTGGGAAACAAGTTGTTTAGAATGTCACACAAAGATAGTGCACATTTTCACACAAGAGGATTTTGTATGGAGATCCTAATAACCATTTGGAAGATAACATTGCATAGAGGTTTATCATAACCCTGGATGGATGGCCATCTTCATTCTTGGGTTGTTTTAATAAATGGAGGAGTGAGAATGTGTCTATATATAATTTTCTTAAAACTCACTGGGGAGTCTAACAGGACAGACACAACTTATCTCTGGTGCCACTTTCTCTGCAGCCTTGCAGAGATCTCCAGTCAGATACCATCTTCTTTATTGTGCTGGGTTATAGCTTTGTGGTACTCCGGTTTGTAATGTTGCGCCTTCAGTTATTCATTAACCCCTCATCCTCATCTTCCACTCTTTCCAAAGTACTCTGCAGGAGGGGAATTTAACGGATTCATTTTTTAATTCTCTAAAGCTGTCTACTGGACACTCTCAACTTGCAAACCCACTTAGTATCTGATATGTTTTGCTGAAGTCAATGGCAGAGAAAAGGAGATAGAAATCCCTTTGAGTATATATATAAGGAAGAGGAGAGTTAAGACCTGGGCATTGATTATTTGAATGGGAGGGGAGAGCAGACTTGCATGTATACTTTCTAGAATAATAGAATTTACTGGATAACTGGTAACCACAAAGGAATAGCTCTTCCTTATTCCTCACTGCTGACTGAAACTTTCTGAGGAAGACATGATAATAACTTCTGAGAGAAAGTGATGTGATTCCTTCTTCAATACTTTTTTTTTTATCCCATTCTGGCAGGTAATTAAGTTCTGGCTTTGGGATGGAGAAAAGCTCAGTCATTAAAATTGTACATATTTCTGAGTACCAAAATGGAATTGTTGTTTGTGTCTTCTTTCTGATTGCATTAAGATGCATTTCTTTGAAGAAGGTCCATGTCTGTTGCTTTCTACTTTATTTTTAAGAAGTGGAAGAGCCTTGAGAAGCTATTCTCCTTATTTTGTAGGTTTAAAGAAATAATTCTGGATATGGGCATGTTGCATTGGAAAATTCCCACACATTGTTCCATTTGAAAGCAATGTAGATAGAGTCCATTCCATCTGTTTTCATGCCTGTGAATGACATGGTGCCTATGAATGTTGACTGACATGTTTGCATGTGTCAGGCATTCAGAACTAAACTAAGTTCCTAACTTTTCTCCAGATCTGGATTTATTTTATCTTTTTTACTGTGTTGCCTGGCAATCTACTCTAATGAGCCAGTTCTATTTACCAAGCTAGATTTCATTTTCCAACTACTCTTGAAATAGTTCAGGAACATTATTTTTGACATATCTTGACCTCTTATCACCTAGCAAACATCTTGGACATTATCATTCTTGCCAGGCCACATTTTTAAAGATGAATGATCATTGCCTAACCTGTGTCTTGGATATTATAATTTCTGATAGGTCATGAATGATAACTGCAGGCAACTTTTGCAAATTGCTGTGGGTGAGGAATTTAAGATACAGTTGGAAAATTCCACCAAGAAAGTAAAAACAGGGAAAAAAAGCTTAAGGATTTAAAAAAAAATTTTTTTTATTTTTAAAATTGAACTACTGTTGAAGCAATAAAAGGATGGAGATAAACGAAATTTCTCCAAATAACAGTGCTTCAGAGCTGTGTTAAAGAAGTACCTTCAAAACAGAATTACAACATGAGGGGACAATGATTCTCTCCTTCTGAGTGCAGAAAACACATGGATACACTGGGAAGCAGAATGCGAAGACTGTAGAGTACTTCTCAGATGAGTCTGGCAGTCAGTGCTGTTTGTACAGACATGACTGATTTATGTGCTGAGTTCAGAATCCTAACAGGTGACAGAGAAGATGACACTAACTATTCATAGCCCTTTGGAGATCTAACTGCAGTGAACCCAATAAATAATTCAGGTGCTCAGACTTGCCTGTTAGGAAGGCTGAATATTTCCATCTTTTCTGTCATGTCATCCTTTCTGTTGACTCAGTTAAAACCCCTGTTCCCTTCTACACTTCCTTTGGTCTTACAAGACCTTGATTATTATTTGACTTGCATTGGGGTAAGTTTCTTTCAGTAACTCAGAATATTGGTGGAGATTATTAACCTCATTTCTGTTTAATACGGTATCTCTTTCATTGGCTGGTGATAAATTTTGCTTAAGTTTTTGCCTCAGTAAGTTGGGTTTTCAAAGTTATAGTGCTCATAAAACCAGCCTGTGAATTTGGAAATTTCTGTAGTATTTTAAGTTATCTAATGTCAGACAAAAATAAGATTACTTCAGGCAAATTAAGAAATTGCAATTTTTCATTATTGAGCCCTAAGGAAGTGGATCACATTGTTTTTGGTTTAAGATCATGTGCTATGGAGGGGTCCAAGCTGTATCATAACGTGAGGTGTTTCTCTTCTTTCCTGAGATCCAGTTTTCATTCTCTCAGCTCCTTACTGCACACATTGACGATGCAAGGCCTTTTGCATTTCACAGCACTATGCTCTCTACAGTGTAGGCCTTAGGGAACTGTGTTGACACAGGGCTGATTCACATTTGGTATTGATCAAATGTCGACTCCAAAGTTCCACGCCCCTTTACCTGGCAAGTTTCCCTCCTGAGATAGACACTTAGTTTTAGAAGCTGTTGATGCCGAATAGTCAGTAAAGAATTGAAGCCCGTCAGTGATTTTTAGGGTCTGAGAAAGCAATTAGAGTTAGGTGATATCACTTACTTTAATGAACACTTAGAAGCAGTTTTCATTTTTGTTAATGGATCATCATTGAAGATATGAAGTCATTACTTACTGACCTGAACAGTAGGGCATTCTGCTAAATGCTAAGGGATTCTTAGAACTGCTAAAATTTAGACCAGAGAACCAGGGAAAAGGCAGCTTTAAGCTCCTTGCATGAGAAATGCAACCTGCTCTAAAAAGCAACACCCATAGTGTGACTTCAACAGTAGAATCTTTTTTCCCTCTCATACCGGTGGCTAGAATTTCCAAGTAACGGGATTGACAGGGTGGTTTTCTTCAGGGCCCTTTCTCTTTGGATTGTATATAATGGTTTTTCCTTCCCATGTGCCTGCCCTCTGTGTGACTTTATGCCTCGATCTCCTTTTAAAAGGACACCAGAGATATTGGTCTCTATATTCAAATATAGCCTCATTCTAGAATGCTGGAGGTTAGGATATCAACAAATGAATTTGATTGCATGAATTGAATAATGGATTTTCTTTTAATTTTAGTATGCATGAGGAATTAGCAGGTAACTAATGGGGTATTTCTAAAACTTTATGTGTTTTGCTCACTTTGAAAGTATGCTGAGGAAACAAAATTCCTCAGGGATGTTTCTATTTTTTTCAACAACTAAGCACAACTGTTCTCTTTTCATAAGGAGCTAAAGAGACAACCTATCATGTAGAGAACCATTACCATCACAAGGCCTGGACAAGACATTTGCAGGGTTTAAAGGATTAAAGTATATGGGGAATTGATGTAGATAAAATTATTCAAAAGTTATAAATCCTATTAATTGATTGATTTAAAGTGTATGTAGTTTTCCTGTTGTGACTGATTTACCTCATAGATTATCCTGGGAACCAAGCAAGGTTGACTTTAGAATTCTCAAATTCCAGCAAGCTCTCCATAGAGAACTGTTATGCAAGAAAGGCTGGCTGCAAACCCCTTCCTTCTTCCAACTGGCTTTTCACACTCTCGAGTCCCCAGGTTGGCATGCTCATCTTCCTATTTGAACAAATCTAGAAACATCACAACCTGAGGTTTAACTGCACAGGAAATTCTAAAATATATGTACACAGCGTGAGTCTAGACAGAATATTATAGGGTTTGGGAAGTCACATCCCCTTGACCATATGCATTCTTGGTCCTAATTGCTGGAGGTACCAGTTGCTGGTATAAATGTGATCATATGGTCAGTTCCAACTTCTTCAGCAACTCTTGATAGTTTCGAGATTATTTGTACATTTTGAATTCCATGAATTTCAGCGTGCTGTCTAGACAGAATGAACGTTGAGCAAACACCAGGGCAGAGCTTAGTTAGTTCACTGGTGGTGAATAGATGTCTGATTCATTTGAAATGTGTATCATTGTGTTCTGACCCTCTTGTCTTATTTGCCTCCTCTGCATCTAGGAGTCCCCATACCCTACTCTGCCCGCAATACCAACTAGTCACTAGTAACGTGATATGGTTCTAGAAGCACATGAGAGGATTTCAGGAAGAGGTGAATCATGACTGGGCTTATGACCTCCACCCCATAAGAGGCCCCATTCTGACCCACTGTATCTGCTTCTGAGGTACATACAACCTTCTCAAAGCATACAATCTAGGCAGCCTTCAAGAAACCTGCCAAACTGGACTGTGCTAGAGAACATACATATATATATATATATATATATATATATATATATATATATACATATATATATATGTATGTTCATTAGAATCACTAAAGCTAGTTTTCAAATGACCTATGCTTGCTTGTCAGGTTGTGCTTAGAGCTTCAGAAGAATAAAGGAAGCCAGTGTTTTTCTTCACCAAATAGAATAATTTATAGATAGGAACCAGCTTGCTTGCTAGGGAACAGTGGGTGTCCTGTGCTTTCCCTGTGGAAGGGACATTATACTTAGCTGGGGGAAGCTCTGTGCTCATTAAGAACTTAGGCCTTTTAAATTAATTGCAGGACTCTTTTCACCCAGCATAGGTATGCTACTTTCTCTGATCAAAGTCCTGTCTACTCAAAGCTGTACTTTGTTTATTTACCTATATGTATTTATTTATTTTATTATTTATACTTCATCTAGTTCCAAAGAAAATTTGAGAGAGTTAGGGGTAAAACATGTGGAGTGTTCAGGAGACACTGAAATAGGACATTGAAAAGAGAATACTGACAGCTGCTTGGAGATGCTTGGAGTTGTTTTTTCTCTTCAAGGTCCATTTTTTTGTTATTTGGTTTTTTTTTTTTTTGTTCCCTATCTAGTTCATCGTGACCGCCTTTTGTAGACATTTCTATCATTCCTTCAATTGACTCGTCTACTCGGTGGCTCAGCCTTCGTGTTCTCTCGCTATCCCCTCCTTTCTCAAAAGCACTTACCTTCAGGCTCCCATTTGCTCCAAGACTGGAATTTCAAGGCTTGCCAAAGCCACACTGTTTGCTCAGTTGAGGCCACTAGGACTTTTTATTCTCACTTCTTTCTTTTCATTTCCAGGCTGATTGTTCTTAATTTCTTAAGGCAGCATTTGGCCTGCTCAGATTTAGGCCTGGACTGTATATTAATGTTTGAGCTCCTTGTCCCTGACATCTGCCCTTCCTCATGCTGGATCCCTGTGTTTAATCTGCTCTTAAATCTCATCCTGCAAGATGCTTTTCATGTCTGCCATATCAGAACCTATTCCTTTGCCTCTTTATGGTTATTCACAGAAATATTGCTGATAATTTTATGGTAGGATTTCAAGTCTCATTTTTGGTTTTTATTTGATTTTACTTTTTGCCTTCTAAACGTGTCACTTCACTGATTTTAAGAACTTTGTTACTTGATCTTTGAATTATACGATATGACTCAATAATGGATGAGTGAATGAGAAATAACTAGCTTTAGAAAAAGATCTAGGCAAGTATACCCCTCATCACAGAATACCCTTCATCAGAAGGCACCACTCATCAAAGAAGCTTCTTTCTCTTTGAAGCAGGTGGAGACTATTACAAAGTTCCATAGCTTCCCAAATGCAAAGAATAAGTAACTGAGGTGCCCAGTCCTAAGTGACACATTTACAATGCAACATCTATATCTAAGGCTTAGGAACATTGCAGAAGAGGAGGCAGAAGGAATGTAAGAGCCAGAGAGGAAAGAAACCTGCTGCTACTTAAGGCACTGATTAGGAAGACGTATCAATGAACTGTCCACAGGATGGTTGTCTAACAAGATCCCCAAAAAGGTGGCAAAATCAGTTGACATGCCAAGGTGAATGAGGGATATTTCATGGGTTCCTACCTCAGGATGAAGAGCTATATGTAGGCAGTCAGGCAATCAATGAATGCTGGAAGTGGAGAATCAGTTTTCCCCAGGAACTATCTTCCTGTGTGGTTATCTAGTTCTGAGTGGACATGAGCGTACACATGAGCACCATTAAATGAACTCGGTGTATTATATATGTGTGTGTGTCTGTATTGATAAATGTATGTATGTATATGTAGCAATAACAATGCAGAAGAGGATAAGAAATTGACAGTCATGGGTCCATGGAAAGAGCTGAAGTGGACCTGGAGGACTGAGGGACTGGAAATAGTTTAAAGACAATACTCACATACGAAATTCTCAAAACTGATACATAAACTAAAAAGGAAAGGGTCTAGTCAGGGTAGTTGGCTCAGTTGGTGAGGAAATTGTCTCACAAATTTGAGGACCTGAGTTTGAATCCCCAGGACCACTGTCAAAGTCTTAGTGTGGTGGTATGTACCTGTAATCACAGTTATGGCAAGGTGGAGTATCACTAGAATCCCACTGGACATCCATCTTTAGCCTACTTATCAATGTTCCAGGACAATGAGAGAATCTGTCTCTAAAGGTGGAAATCACTTGTATTAGACACTTTCTGTTGCTGTGATGAAATACCATGATGAAGGCAACTTAATAGAAAGAAGAGTTTATTTTGGCTTATGGCTCCAGAGGGAGATTATGGTGTGGAGTCATGGCAGCAAGCAGCCATCATGGGGGCAAGAGCAGGAAGCTGAGAGCTCAAATCTTCACCCACTTACACAAAGCAGAGAGAGTGCACTGGAAGTGTTCAAGGCTATAAACACTCAAAGCCTGCACTCAATGATATACTTCCTCCAGGAGGCTATACCTCCCAAAGATTCCATGACCTCCCAAATAGCACCACCAACAAGGGCCAAGTGTTCAAATATCTGAACCTATATTTCTCACTGAAACCATCAAACCATCTGAAGTGACCTCTGATGTTGTCTTCTGGCCTTCATGCACATACAGCACACACAAACACACACACTCATGCACAAAGTTATACCTGGACACATAAACATACACATATATGCAGTTATATACATGTAATCATGCACATACACAAGAAAATATCTGATGCACGTTTCTTTATTTTAAATGTCTGCCAGAAATCTGCACTTTTAGAGAGATTATTGAAGTCTAAATTAATTGGTTTATAGTTACAAAGTTTTAACCATGAAGAAAGTGTCATGGAAGGATATTGAAAGGAATATTCGAGTCTAAATTAATTGGATTATAATTGCAAAATGTGAACTTTGGGGGACTGCTTGGATGGTACGTAGGAGATGGAGGTCTACTGCAAAATGGCAGCATAGGTTCATTCTCTGCTCACAGGTCCTTCTCTTGACCTGTATCTTTCTCCTTGACTTGTATTTTAGAAATTACTCTTTAGAAAGTATCTTGCATTGAATGCTTTTCTTAGCAAGTTCCCCTAGAGGTCCTGTTCTCCAAAATGCCACAGGTGGGCATGTCTAATCTCTCTCCTCCACTGCTCTTCATTTGTTCTTCATCACAACAGAGCTCTGGTCCAGGAGTAGAGAGGACAGTAAAATTGGATGTATCCAGCAGAAGCAGTTCTATATTAGGGACAAATGCTCCTCAGTGTGAAAGCTTCAGTGCTTTTGTTGTTTAAGGCAAATGATACCAAAGACCTGCGTGTTCAATAGATTTTGTCAGTTTTAGGTAATTGAGAGCAATTGATGCTTTCTATATTTTACATGAACCATCAGAGGTTCAGAGTGGTAAAGGAAGCCATGTACCCAGGTTAACTTGTTAAAAAGCCTTTATTTCATGGACTGTGTACAGGACCAGGGCCTCCTTTCAACCAAGCTGTGGAAGGAATGAGTGTCTCAATCTGGTGCAAGCATATAACAATCCTCCTCATTACTATTTTAAATCTAGCTTATCAGTATAAACCTCCCTCTTGTATTTGCATTTTATTTAGATTTAGCAATGAAAATTCAAACTGTGCTCTACTCCTATGTTAACTGGTATAAAAATCATTTAAAAAGAAATTTACATGTTCTTCTAATATGTATCATGTGTGAATTTGTGTGTGTGTGTGTGTGTGTGAGAGAGAGACAGAGAGAGAGAGAGAGAGAGAGAGAGAGAGAGAGAGAGAGAGAGAGAGACTTTTTCCTGGTTCCTGGTGTTACCTCCCTCTGGTGGCAGTTTTTTACACATTGGTCTGGAAGACATGGACTGAGTCTAGGATGTACCTTAAGCAATCAACATATTTTTATTGAGGAGGGGCCTCTGTTTCTCAGAAAAACTTAAATCCCTGAAATCAATTGGCAGCACATATGTAAGAACGCACAATGAATAGTCTTTCAGCATTTGGGATAAACTCCCCACATGCACTGTCCTGCAGCGTTCTGATTTAGTGTAAAGGATCTACTTGCGTGTTTAAACATCTCAATAGTTTTTAAATGCAAATGATTACAAACTATGGATCTCTCTCTCTCTCCCTCTGTACACACACACACACACACACACACACACACACACATAGCACCCACACACACTCATATGTGAGGCCTTCTAAGATATACCTTGTATTTTTAAAATATATGTTCCTTAGAATTGTTTCCTCTCTTGTGTAACACTGTGCTGCATTTGTTACTGTTACAGCTCATCAGGGATTTTATTTTAATCTTTGGGAAGGATTTGATCTTAAATGATATCTCTTCATGTTCTGGGGAAGATAACGTCCTTGAGCCAGTGAGAGAGGGTCAAGGATAAGAACTAATCATCATTCTTCTGTTTCTAACCATTTTCATTTCCCAAATCCAGAAATAGCCCTCTGAACATAGCCTGACATCTCAGCATGACAGGCACTCTGAGAATGAGATGGTGCATTGTAAAAGCTACTTACTCAGAGAGGAAACCTTTACCATTTACATTCAGAGCCACCCCTCTGATATTGAGATGTACTTAAGCGATGAATTTTTCATTTTTTAGACTCAAAACCAGGTAACTCACCTGGAAATACACACTATGTAATTTCATTTCATGTGTGTAATCAATACTGCCCACTGGAATGTGAATTCTCTCTGTGACGGAGACATAAGATTTTCTGTTGCATTATGTATATTACGTATGTGATGTACTGGGGGAAAGTAGGCCATGTTTATATTTTTGGATTCAGTTTACTTTTTCATCAGCCTTTTTTATAGCTCTCAATGATACTGGCCTATTTTTTATTGGTTTTGACTATGTGGAATGGTACAGTGGTTTGCAATTAAAGCTCAGTTGAACCATCACAGTAAATTTATGTAAATATTTAGAAGCTATCGATATTATGTGAACAGAAAAAACATACGTTGTGGGGCAGACCACAAAAATGTGTCTGATTGTAGCTCACAGACCTCAGAAAACTGCAATGCTAGTATTGACCTGCCTCTCGTTAAACCTAGTTTGTAACAATGTCGACCCTGTTTCAACAGAAGTGTGAGCTAATAAGACCATAGGATTTAGTGTTATTTTGCACAGCAAGAACTGTGCTGTAGGGATTGTAATTGCTTTCTAGTTGCAGGT
Organism: Eospalax fontanierii; assembly: GCA_035773235.1. NCBI lineage: Eukaryota > Metazoa > Chordata > Mammalia > Rodentia > Spalacidae > Eospalax > Eospalax fontanierii. The sequence goes on from CM069536.1 coordinate 64,758,908, forward strand.
TCCATGGCTCTTCCTCAGGTCATCTTGTTTCCCTATGTTCAGGGACCATTCATCCATTTATTTATCCCTCAGTCTTCCTGCATGGTTTAGCATGGCTTAAAACCCTTCAAAGCTGTTCTGTAATATTGTCTCTGTGATTTCTTATGAGACTCAGAGTGAAGATACTGAAGTTTTTGCAGATTGCATCTTCAAACGAAGCAATCATCTGATGGCCATTCTTTGATTCGTTCATTTATTCTACAAAGTCCTTAAATGTCTCCCTCATGTAGCCATGGGTTCTGGTGCAATCCCCCAAGATCAAAAGCTGACCAACTTCTGCACACACGGGACCTGCAAAGAGGAGCAAGGCCCTGCAGCCTGTGTCTGGACTTGGGTCCTAGCCACCAGTCAGCCTCATACATGTGTCCGTATATTGCAGTGGTGCTATGTGGAAAGAAGTCGTCTTGTGTGTGTGTGTGTGTATGTGTGTGTGTGTGTGTGTGTTACTGAAGGGGTGAGCTATGATCAGTGAAAGGAAGAAGGAAAGTAAAATAGAATGGGTTCCACAGGAGTGCCTCTACCTAACAAGAAGTGCTCTGTAGTGGAGGAAATTTTGTTGTTTAAGCTAACAGGAGGAGAGTGTATTTTTATGTGCTAATTGTGTGAGATAATGCTACTGTTTTCTCTAGTATTTCATGCATTATCCTGGGCACAAAAAGGTGAATTCAAATGCAGTTAATATATGCAGTAAGTGGAAATTCTGTTCAGTCCATCTCTTCCCAGAACCCACCCATTGCTCAGCATGTGTACGTGTGTGCGCGCACACACACACCCCTTTCTACTTCTCTTAAACAAGTGTACCTTGTACTTAGTTGGTGCTCTTCCTCATGCGGTGTGCTTCATACTTAATCTTTCCAACTTTCTGTAAACCGAGCTGATTGTTTGCATCTTCGAGATGAAGCAAGTGAGGGCTGTGGACAGTGAGTTAAGGCATCATTACTGTACTCTTAGTGGGAGGAGGACCTGAAGTCAAAACTAAACTCAGATTGACTGCAAATCCTTTGTTCTTTTGTCACACTAAATCAGCTCCCACAGGACTATTTGGTGCAGAAAAGTGAGGGCCTTATTGTCTAGATGTTGTGAAAGGGGGTTGCAGGTAGACGAATTTTAAAGGGACTGAACATCAGTTACCTGGTGAAAATTGGTAACATACAAGTATCCACCCACCTTAATTAGCATGTCATGAATCTCTGATGGTGAGACTACAAATCCACATTTACATCACCTTTCTCTAGTGCTCTTAACAGCTGATCTATCTTTCTAGTCTCAAGGCAACTGGTCATTTAAATTCCTGGATCAAAGCTAGTTGTGCTTGGTGGTTGATGTAGAAAACATCACTCTGTCAGCCCCAGATTTTATATAGGAGTTTGTAAGAGTGCTTGTTTGCTCTAAGCTATCTCTTCCATTTGAACTAATTGGAAACAATGTGAAATCAACACTTCCAACATATTAGAGTGTGTACTTGGCAAGGGTAGGTTTTATTTTTACTTTTAATGTTTTCAGGTTCAGACTTATTGGAGGCAGGAAATTGCCCACTCTTTAAATTATTTTCTTTTTTCTTCTTTCTTTTCTCCTCTGTTATCACCCTTTCATTCTTCCTTTTTGTTTTAGCAAAGACTATTCATCTGATGACTAACTTCAAGAGAGAGAAAATGATTTCAAGACAGCAGGCTGACTGTCATTCTACTCCCTGAAATGCCTTTGCCCAACATTTTGGTCAGCTAGCTAGAAAAGTCTTTGTTGTTATAGGCACAGTATTTATCACCTATGCTTAGGATTGTACATGTGTGCACAAGACTTATAAATTGCTTTGGTGTTTCCAGACTGTAAGGAAGACATTTTCATGATAGCTGGGTCTATGAATTCTGCACCTGCGAGGGTCTGATTTTGAATCAGCTCAAATTGCTATGCTGCACTTCAGAAACTCCTTAAGTGAAACACAACCCTGGAAACGGTCTTCTGGGAGAGTCCCAGATCATTGCAGCATCTTTTCATCTTTTCCTTTTTGTTTTCCACTCACAGGGTTTCCTGTATTCTAGGTTGGCCCTGAATTCATGCAGCTAAGGAAGACCTTGAATTTCTGATCTTCCTGCCTCCACCACTGGAGTGCTAAAATTACAAGTGTGCAGTGCCGGGTGTATGTGATACTGGGGGATCTAACCTAGGACATCGACATCGTGCGTACTCAGCAAGTGCTCCACCAGAACCGAGAGCTCCATCCCACCCCGTTTCTATCACGTCATGCTTTGTGGCATCCTGTCACAATCCAGCCAGCACTGAAACCATTAGATTTTTATTAGGTTTGTCCCGGCGTCATTATATTATGCAATTGGCAGAGCTTATTGACAATTCTTACTCTTCTCTTCTATGAGTTTTATAGTCTGAGTTTATTAAGCACTCCTGGAAGACAGCCTTCTGGGATTAATTAAAGAAGCAAACTTCTTAGGCAGCACTGGGACAGAAATTCACAGAAAGCTTTTTACGTGGCTCATGTTCATTTGAGTCTCAGTTCCTATGAAAAGAACTTTAAAGTAGCCTGAAATAACTGCTGTTGTTACTGTCATCTTTAAGTGAATGGCAGGGGCCAGGTTTTCCTCATCTCCAAAGAGCATTTGTACATTAAGGCTTTTGAAAATTTGCTATTCACGTTAAGTGAAACTTTATGTTTTTATCTATATGTTCTGGATAACTATTCTGGATAACTAATCTGGTTTCGTGGAGAGGAAACATATTCCACATAGTATACAAATGAGTAAGGAAAAATGGAAATATTTGATCTCTATATTTTGAGTTTATTTTAAAATAATTTATTATTTTATTTGTGTATTACATGCATGTATATTAGTACACATGTGTCATGCAGTGCCCCTGGAGGCCAGAAGAAGTCACAAATGATAAGCTTCCTGTAGGGCACAATGCAGGATGGGCCTTAGCCAGGTCACCTGTTATGAGGAATAGAGGAATGGCTCCCATATGTGTGGCGCTTCGCTCTGGCTAGTCCTGAGACCAGCTTCTGCCCAGCATCTGGAAAGAACCTGCACCGAGATGATCTAACTGGGGACAGACTACTATTGACTGTAACCAGGACCACACCCCATAAGGCCATTGGCTAACTAGACCTATAAGACCCCTTGCATTTCCTTGAATAAATGAGCTTGCAGCGGATTGCAACCACCTGCTTCTCACTCTGCCCCCAGAATCTGTGTGTTTGATTCTGCGCCTACTCACCCCCTTTTGGTGGAGACCCTTAGTCCCCTTGGGCTGGCCCTGAGCACAGGGACCCCCAACAACTTCCCACCCAGAAGATGCCATTTACATATAATTTGAAGTAATTTCCTGGAGACAAAGGTGATTAGAACATCTTCTGAATTTCCACTTCTCAGATGAAATGTGTGACTTACTACTGCACTTATCTTTTAATAAATTAAAACATAAATGATTACTTAAGGTATCATTATGTTTTAGGACAGTGTTCCTCCAACTTCAGTGTACCTACCCAAGGTGCTAATACACACATTCAGGCTCTGAGGTTCTATAAACCCATGAACATCCCATGACAAACTTGTGCTGCTGAACTAATCATCACATTGGAGCAACAAGTTGTTACAGAACACTATGGCACTTTGAAAACTAAGCTAAGAGACTGGAGAGATGTTCTGCCAGTTAAGAGAACTAAGCTATTGATGCAGAAGACCTAGATTCAAATCCCAGCACTCACACTGTGGCTAACAACTATCCATAACTCCATTTTCAGGGGATCTGATGCCTTCTTCTGACCTCCATGGACATTGCATGATACAGGTGTACTTATATACATGCAGGCATAAAACTTAGACATATAAGAAATAAACATAAATTTTAAAAATTAAAAAAAAAGCTAAGTATGACATAAAGCAGATTTTTTTCTTTTTATAAACTTGTTTTTTCATTATTTTCTTTATTTGGTTCATCTGTAAGTATGTGGAGAGATTTCTTCCATAAGTAATGGCTCCCTTTCAATAACCAAACACATATTCATATTTTAGCTGTTTAGTTTCGATTTTTTATGTTTGTGTGGGTGTGTGCGCATTCATGGGTGTACTTCTGTGTGCATGAATGCACACATGAGTTATGTACGCTTGCATGTAGAGGTTAAAGGTTGACCTATGTCTTCCTCCGTTGCTCTTCTTATTTTATTTTTCCAATTTTTTATGTGTGTGAGTGTATCCTCTTCATGTATATAAGTGCACCTGTGTTGTGCAATGTCCAGGGAGGCCAAAAAAGAGAGGTGGATGCCCCTTGGAGTTAGGGAGGGTTATTACCTGTCACGTGGCTGCTGGGAACTGAACCTGGGTCCTCTTCTAGAGCAGCCAGTGTTCCTAACCACTGAGACACCTGTCCAGCCATGATTGATTGATTGACTGATCGATCGATTTGAAACAGAATCTCCTTTAGCCCCAGCTGGCCTGGAACTCACTATATAAACCAGATTAGCCTCAGTCTCACAGAGATCTGCCTGCCTCTGCCTCTCAAGTGCTGGGATTAAAGATATATACCAACACACCACACTCCCTTCTTTAGTTTTTGAGACAGGAAATCTTACCGAACATTGAACTCACTGACTCATTTTGAGTGACTGTCCAGAAAACCTCAGGGCTCCTCCTGTTTCTGCCTCACCAGGACTGGGATTAAAACTGTGCAGTGAGTTGCCCAGGTTTTTACTTGGATAGTAGAATTCCAAATTCAGGTCACCATGCATGTTGAGCAAGGACTTTATCAACAAACTCTCTCCTCAGTGACTCAATTTCTCTATTTTTAATAGAACATTGTATCCCCGTGATTTGACTTGGAAAGGGGACTCTAGCACCTTCACCACCACTGACCCTCAAAAGTTTTGAGTGGCATATATATGTGTGTGTGTGTGTGTGTGTGTGTGTGTGTGTGTGTGTTTAAAAATATATTTTATTCTTTGTAATATAAAAGTTTATATCATATATATATATATATGATATAGACTTCTCCTAGTTTAATCCTCCTAGGATTTTGTTTGATGTTTTTCTTTCAGTGTTTTTCATTATGGAACAAAGTTACATTTATCTTTGCCACTTAAACACTTAAATAATATTTGCTGTGGTTTTTTTGGTGTGTCTCTTTTATTTTTAAATCTAAGGGAATAGTTTCAAATAGAGTCTCTATTCTTTTTGGATACAAGTTTTTCCAATATCAGTGTGTTGGTGGAAATTGAAGAATTTGTAGCTCCCCATGCCCTGTCATGTTAACTCATTTTACAGGGAAATCAAACCTGGCACCTTTCCATTAAGTTCTTTACTTCAAAATGAATGGAACACTTTGTGGAACAAGAAGGCACTAGCGTTATCAGAGATCGCCTCGACTGCCTTGATTCTGCTTATGTCTTAATCATTTGAAAATTTGCTAAAAATCCTTCTGTAAAAGCAAGAAATAACTCTTACAGGAAGATGATAGTGTTGAAACATAATTTATTCTCAATCATGCGCTTGACAGCTCTTAAGGGGATCACAGTGACATATCTCATTTATACCTTGATGTCCTAAGGGATGATTGGAAAGTATCATAGACTGCTGTCTGGTCAGTCTCCTTGGTAACAAATGTAAGCTATTCTGGAGGAAAGGAAATGTGGCAGAAAAGAGAAATCTGCCTTTAAACTTTTGTTTTGTAAGATCCTGGTGACAGAGAGAGGGTGCATGACTTCTAATGACATGAGATGTGATCATGAGGTATTTTTCAGTAACAAAAGGAAGATAAATGATTCTACTTTGTCTCTGTGTGTGTGTATATGTGTGCTGTGTATATGTGTGCATAAAATAGAGGAATGAAATAACTATTTATTTCAGGGTAATACCCACATATCCTCTGTACCTTCTTCTTGGTATTATATTCTTTAGAATTCCTCTTAAGCACAAAAAAGCTTCTGCATCAGAATTCTATAGCGTTTTATAGGAGATGGAAACTTATAGAGCAATAAATTTTCCATGCCATTTCTAGAAAAGATTTTATGCAAATATATTTGGTAAAGAACATGTGCAAGAATTCTTAACACGGATGCATTTTCAAGCAACTTAGTTCTCATCTTGCGTTTTAAGATCTGTAGCTGTGTAGGGTTTCATGTGTGTGTGTGTGTGTTTCTTTTTTTCAGTCTCTCTTAAATTCTCCTCATTTCTGTGTTCTTATCTCCATCTTCAACCAACAAGACTTTCAAGCAATTGTTATTTACTTGAAGTTTAATAATTGACTTCATTAATTCAGCGGTATGTCACTTGCACTTTCCTGCTCGTATATGCAAATAGACATTTAAGAGAACTCCTGATTGAGATGTAACATCGGCACGGCATTTTTTTGAGAGGCAACAATATCATCACCTTTGGAAGATAAAATATTTTAGGCATTTATTTCTTTAACACTTAAAATACCATCTCATCCAACCTGCCCCCTAATACTTAGTTCCAGTTAAATTGCTTTTTAAAGATTAAGTCATACCAATACTCCATTTTAATCACATTTAGCTAACTCATCTCTCTTCTTTTCTTCAACAGACTGTGGACTGTGCTAAATCAAGGAATTCCTAGGCTGTGCGACCGCCGGCCTGACTTACAACAGAAGAAGCAAGTTTTGTCTTCTCGGCTGGACTTCTGTTGACACCGTTGGTAACTTGGTATTACCTTCTGCGTTTGTGGAAAATTCCCCCTGTTGAAATTTTTTGACCATGGAGGACATCAGCAAAGAGGGCAACCTAGGCATGTCAGACTAGCGACCTCAGGAAGATTATTTTACCATCTGCCCTCGGGTCCTTTCCTCTAACTGGAGTTCTAGACAGTGGCATAACCTGGTCCAGTCATTGTGATTTTGTTTTCTGGTTTTTGTTGTTGTTTCTTGTTACTTTTGTTTTTAAATTTCCCCCATCACATTATATTTTATTTCTGTACTTCAGAAATGGGCCTACAGGCTACAAAGTGGCCCAGCCACAGGGCTTTTTTCCTAAAATCTTGGCTTATCATTTCCCTGGGGCTCTACTCGCAAATGTCAAAATTCCTGGCCTGCCCTAGCGTGTGCCGCTGTGACAGGAACTTTGTCTACTGTAACGAGCGAAGCTTGACCTCAGTGCCTCTTGGGATCCCGGAGGGCATAACCGTTCTCTACCTCCACAACAACCAAATTAATAATGCTGGATTTCCTGCAGAGTTGCACAACGTACAGTCAGTGCACACAGTCTACCTTTACGGCAACCAACTGGATGAATTCCCCATGAATCTTCCCAAGAACGTCAGAGTCCTTCATCTGCAGGAAAACAACATCCAGACCATCTCGCGTGCTGCTCTCGCTCAGCTCCTGAAGCTCGAAGAGCTTCATTTGGATGACAACTCCATATCTACAGTGGGAGTGGAGGATGGAGCCTTCCGAGAGGCGATTAGCCTCAAACTGTTGTTTTTATCAAAGAATCACCTGAGCAGCGTGCCTGTTGGGCTTCCCGTAGACTTGCAAGAGCTGAGAGTGGATGAAAATAGAATCGCGGTCATATCAGACATGGCCTTTCAGAACCTCACAAGCTTGGAGCGTCTAATTGTGGATGGGAATCTCCTGACCAACAAGGGCATTGCTGAGGGCACCTTCAGCCATCTCACCAAGCTCAAGGAATTTTCCATAGTCCGTAATTCGCTCTCCCAACCCCCTCCAGACCTCCCAGGTACGCATCTGATCAGGCTGTATTTACAGGACAACCAGATAAACCATATCCCCTTGACAGCCTTCGCCAACCTCCGTAAGCTCGAACGGCTGGATATATCCAACAACCAGCTGCGAATGTTAACGCAAGGAGTCTTTGATCATCTCTCCAACCTCAAACAGCTCACTGCTCGGAATAACCCTTGGTTTTGTGACTGCAGTATTAAATGGGTCACAGAATGGCTCAAATATATCCCTTCTTCTCTCAATGTACGGGGTTTCATGTGCCAAGGCCCTGAGCAGGTCCGGGGGATGGCTGTCAGGGAGCTGAATATGAATCTCCTGTCGTGCCCCACCACGACCCCTGGCCTGCCGCTCTTCACTCCAGCTCCAAATACAGTTTCTCCAACCACTCAGCCTCCCACGTTTTCTGTTCCAACCCCCAGCAGAGGTTCTGTGCCTCCAGCTCCTACCCCATCGAAACTCCCCACCATCCCTGATTGGGATGGCAGAGAAAGAGCGACCCCGCCTATTTCTGAAAGGATCCAACTTTCCATCCACTTTGTGAATGACACTTCAATTCAAGTTAGCTGGCTGTCTCTCTTTACTGTGATGGCGTACAAACTCACATGGGTGAAAATGGGCCACAGCCTGGTGGGGGGCATTGTTCAGGAGCGCATTGTGAGTGGTGAGAAGCAGCACCTGAGCCTGGTGAATTTAGAGCCCAGATCCACCTATCGGATTTGTTTAGTGCCACTGGACGCCTTCAACTACCGCACTGTGGAAGACACCATCTGTTCCGAAGCCACCACACATGCCTCCTCCTATTTGAACAACGGCAGCAACACTGCTTCGAGCCACGAGCAGACCACCTCCCACAGCATGGGCTCCCCTTTTCTGCTCGCAGGCTTGATTGGGGGAGCAGTGATTTTTGTACTCGTGGTCTTGCTCAGCGTCTTCTGTTGGCACATGCACAAGAAAGGGCGTTACACCTCCCAGAAGTGGAAATATAACCGGGGCAGACGGAAAGATGATTATTGTGAGGCCGGCACCAAAAAGGACAACTCCATCCTGGAGATGACAGAAACCAGCTTTCAGATTGTCTCCTTAAATAATGATCAGCTCCTTAAAGGAGATTTCAGACTGCAGCCCATTTATACCCCAAACGGGGGCATTAATTACACAGACTGCCACATCCCCAACAACATGAGATACTGCAACAGCAGCGTGCCAGACCTGGAGCACTGCCATACGTAACAGCCAGAGGTTCAGAGTTAGAGAGGATGGACAAACGGACTCCGAGAACACACACGTGTGCGCAGAAAGACACGCAAATTACATTTGATAAATGTTACACAGATGCATTTGTGCATTTGAATACTCTGTAATTTATACGGTGTACTATATAATGGGATTTAAAAAAGTGCTATCTTTTCTATTTCAAGTTAATTACAAACAGTTTTGTAACTCTTTGCTTTTTAAATCTGAAAAAAATATATATATAGTTGCTGAAGTACTGTACGGGGTTGTACAATGAGAACCCCTCACCAAGGCAGAAGAATGAGTGATTCTTATAAGACATATTAACCATTTTGCTATTGAAGCTATCAGAAAGCTCTACTTTCTTAGAGCTGATGGTCAGATGAAAGTAGAGATTCAGATGGGCTCAGCAGGGTAAGAGGGATGACGTGGGTAAAGAAGGAATGGCCTAGATATTCCTATGCTATGTCTATGCCTCCTGACCTGGAAGAAAAACTTTGTAAAAGTCCACAATATAGGAATGAAGGTGGTCACCCCAGTTTTACCCGGTGCAAGAAATGTAGAGAGCATGGGGAGGAAGCCAGTTCCCATGAGAATAGCCAGCTCTACCTGACCAAATCAAGGAAATTGATAGATTTAAAATGTCCTTAAAAGCCAGGGTTGTCAGGACTGTGAACTTCAGAATGACTCTTCATGATACCCTGGCCCTATGTGAGAGCAGTTGGAAACATGAGTCTGATTTCAGTCATCTTCAGGGATCAGTATGATCAATTCTAACAAGAAAACTCCCCTTGAAAATGTCACTATTCAAATCATATGTCAGGTTGAATCCCCTTCAACAGAGATATATTCTAGAATAATTTTTTAGGAGAGGCTAATAAAATAATGGGAAGAATTATATTGAATGGAATTATTTTTGATAATGAGAATTATTTGGGTAGTTTCACTGAAGCTATATCAACATGATATTTAGAACAACAAAGGAACAATGTTGGGAGTATATTAAAACAATTTGTTTATTTAAAATATACTGAGATGATTTAGAAAAAACTGATCAGTGGTTCTGTTATACTATATCAACTGACTTTGTTAGTATCATGTTGAAATAGCTTGAATTAATAACTATATTCCCTTTTCAATTCTTGTCTTCCAATCATCTTGCAGATATTTTTGTAACTTAGTATACACCACCTTTGTTTTTCACCCCTCTGCTTGGTATTTCAAAGAAAATTATGGATGTCAATCTTGGTTGCACAAAATTTCCATATGTATTTCTACATATTAAAATGAATACTAGTTGTCACCGCTAATAATTCTGTAAGGACACATCAAAACTAGCCAAACGAATGTGTATTGTTAAAAGCAATACTAGGTTTTCACCTGAAATTAACTTTGACCCTGTTCACGTTTGAAATTTCATCGATTCTTTTTTGTTTGTGGATGTTCTTCTAATGTGGGAAATTTGGAGAGGTGATCTCACATCAATAAAACTAACAATTAAAATGAGTAAGTCAGAGAATGAAAAATTTCCCTGATCATGCCAGAGAAAGGTAAAATCAGAGGACACAGAAAAGAGAACGATATCCATCCTTGATGTTAGATATGTTTGAAGCAAGTTCATCTTCAGAAACATTCATATTTTCCCTCAATTCTTGTCATCTGTTAGAGGTAGAAGGGCTATAGATCACACATATTATATCTTAAAAAATGCACCCTTGGGAAATTCTTTTCAAAACCAGATCTAGTCTTTTCAAAACCATGTTTAGGCATTTCATTCGGGCCAGTGCATTTCTTTTACAATTGATGATTGTTTTAGGGACTCATGAAGTAAATGTCACAGTCTTCTTGCTTTCACTCTCTTTAAGCAAAATAAAACTGTGCTGTGTTTTCTTGTAAAAGTTTAGGTATAAAATGCTATGCAAGCTTTTCTTTATAGCAAGAGCTTTATTTTCTTTAATGATATACCCAGACGTATATGTTTTAATCTCCTTCAACCCGCAGATTAAGCGGAAAATATAACTGAAATTATAATGTAAACACAAGAACTGAAACTGTGCAGTCAGTAGAACCGAACATAGCTATGAATTAATTTAAATTAATTCTAAAGTGGCTCGGGTTCCATTTTAATCATTAACTAGAACATTTGGGCTGTTGATTTTGTTTTCTTTTGTTTTAAGCTAGGTCCACACAGTAAAGGGGTAGGAAAGGCACAGTGGTAAGCCATCTAAAATCAAAACAGTTGACATGGGGTTTTGTGTACTTGAATGGAAAATTTCTTTCCACTGTCCTGTTCTTGGCTGTGTAGATAAAAGTGTGTGTTGAAAAATGATGGTACTTTGATTTTTGAGGGTTTTTTTTTCTGTTATACACAAAATAATCCTCATTTATTTGTATTATACGTATAACTCCCAGAGGAATTTTGGCTGCTGAAATGTCCTTTTTGTCCCAGGAAGAACAAGAATGGAGAGGTTCCAGTGATATCTGTGACATACACAACATTATTGGGGGTCTAAATAATACAAGGAAGTCCCAGCCGTGAAAATGACTAGGGTGCTCTGAATGGCCCTTTGCTAGATGTTCCTGAAAAGAAAGCGTTATTCTGATTTTGTGAGCTTCATGCCAAGACATCTACAATGAAAATCACACTCCCATTTGAAGTAGTGTACCTGGGGGCAGGGCCTCTCCTACACTAGGGTAGCAATCACATCATGAAATCTAGAACAACTGAGGCATCTTTTAAACTGCAGTCACTAGAGGATGACATTTTGACTGGCATATATAATCATGGGAATGTGTTTTGCCGTTAAATTGCCTCTGGTTTTGGTACTCATATGACCTCACCATTATGTATTTTGGGGTGACTAGTAAAGAGTCAGAATTGAGATGATCTCACATAGTGACCAATCTCTATCAGTATAGTAACTGTCACCACACAGAGGACATTACAAAAGGAAGAAAATGAAGCATGGACACACGGATGCTACTGATATTTAATCTTATCAAAGGCATCCCTAAGACCTCCTTGCGTGTAGGGATGTGTTTGATCATGGAGAGACAATGGTTTCCCTCAAACACTGTTTTATTCCTGGATGGCAGCACATTGCATGCAACAGTCACAGACAGATATGAGAAGCGTATTTCTATACCTATTTTCTTTATGTCATAAGTGACAACTATTCTCCCACGTGAGAAATAACACACCTTAGAATTATCCAGGTATTTGTTGAGACAGTATTGGATATATTGTCTCAAAGATACAAACAAAAACTATAGTGTGACAAATCTAGGAAAAGTATTGACGTAGCTCATCATTACATTCTGCTTCCGTATAAGGCAGATTTGAATGCTCTTAGTCTTGCCACAGTGAAAACATCGGTGTCCCCTAGGGAAAGCAAGATCCTCACATGAACAAGACATCCATTATAAAGTCAAGGTATCAGTGTATTTTTGCAAACAAGTGCCACACAGGTTCAGCCTGACAGTGAAGTGGGTAGTTCCCATTGAAATCTTTGTTAGTATCATTTATCTCGGACCTATCTCTAGGTGACACTTTATGTTACTTTAAAACAAAGGATAACACATAGTCTCAAAACTTACTTTTCCAGCTACATGGGAAAGGAAAGCATAAAAAATGACAAACAGGAAGGTGTTGCACACACACAAATCCACAACTCCTAATTCTTCTTGTCAAACCTTGCTTCATTTTTTAAGTCAAAACACCAACTATAGGAAACTGTACCTTACATCGCTCTCTAATTTCTTGAGTGGAGTCGAATGGCATTTGCTAGTAGTGGGGGACCTTTAGTCACTGTGCGGGAAAGATTTGTACACCGTATGATGCTGTTTTAACAAATATTGTTTTGCTGTAATATTTTATTTTCCAGCTGCATACGCACCAGAAGAGCACAATTCAAGTCCATTGCAACAGGCTTTATAAAAATCAGTGTAAAACATGTACATCCATGCATCTACATTCACAAGGGTGCTGGTAAAGGTATTTGTTGGACATGAGATTTGTAATCCGTTATGACAAGATGAGGCATCACCATTGTGTGTCCCTCATAGGATGCTATTCACTGATAGTTAATCTGATGACCTGTTATTGTTTGAATCATGTGTTGATTTGATTCTGCTTTGCATTTGGTGTCTTCTCTCTGACAAGGGGCTGGAAGATTCTGCGTCACACATCCTCTGAGATCTACCATGTTGCACACTTTGTTAACAACAAACTTCACTCTACACTATACAGTACCTTGTTGATATATTCAGTAAAGGCTTATTTTAAAAGAAAACCCCAGTGTGTTGATCTGAGTAAGTTCATTGGGATACTGTGCGGTACTGTAGAGGAAGGAGGAGGAGGAGTGCTTTCTGATACAGGGAAGACGGCAGGGATGAAGTAGGTCATGGAATTCTCATGCTCTCTTACTCTAAAACCATCCTCTGTTTGGAAAGAACATTTGGTCCTTTTGTGTGAGGGCATCATGTGATAGTCTCATATATATGTATGTATATACCTATAACCAGATCACAGCAGTGTGTGTCGAGAAATACAAATAGACATGTAACCAAAGTAGTGATCCAATCACAATAGTCTTTCTCACACTATACATTATTGGCTCTAAAGGTCAGTTTTCTGTAAGAATTCTCATCCTTTATACTTAGGTATTGCTCCTTGCTTATCCACCTGTACTAGCCGTGGACACTGATGGTATGTATCTCACATACTAACATTTTGATTTGACATTAGTCTTATAGGACTTTCCAGAACCCATTTCTCTAACTCTTCTTGACTCTTTTCCACTGATGTATTTGACAGACACTAAATCAGGAAATGAAATTATGACATTTTACTTAACTCCCATTATTTTCTTGCAAAACCTCAACTGGAAAATAAACTGTGATAGCCAGTGTTAACAGGTGATTCATATTCTATTGGAAAGATTTTTATGTAAAATAATGATGTTGCTAATCTTGGTTGTTCTTGACAAGAACCACAAGCTTTACTTTATTGTAACTAGAATATTGGCCAAAAAACTACCATTAATTCAAAAGAACATATTAAGGACTTGGTCCTCTGGTTCAGGCTCTAGGCTAACTTTGGGGATCTCATAGAAGAATACAAGAGGGCTTAGCCAAATCAACTATCTTTTGTACTCCACTAACTTCCTAAGAAATTTCTGCATCCAATGTGTTTTCTCCTGGACTATTGTTTATAGAAGTAGGTTGGATTCTACTGAAAACTTAGTGGAAAGACCCTGCTATTTACGAACTCATGCACTAAGTGCTTTTAATGCATTCAAGTGTGCTCTGCATTTTTTCACTACATTATCAGTATGTCCATGCTAATAAAAGAAATACACCTACCTGTTGGGAAGCCTGATGTTGCATTTGTCTTAAACAATGCTGCAAAGGAATAGCATTGACAAGTAGGAGCTTAGTTTGAAGTTTTTAAATTCACACCAAATAGCTGAAAATTGAGGAATTGTCTTTGCTAATTATAAATGTAGCTGTTTAAATTCCTAGAAAAAATCATTACAAATTAATAATAATGGCACCTGAGAAGTATCAAGAACATATAGAGAAAAGCCCATAAATAAATACATATTTCCATTATGTCTTTGAGATACCTGCATGAAGTACATTCTCAGTAATTGCTCAGATTTTAGAATTGAGCTTCAAGAAAAGTTAAAAAGTTGATTCACAACAAAGAGTGTTATAGATGGTCAAGTCAGAAATGAGCCCTAAGCGTGACTTGATGTGTCCCTATTTCCCTGACTCTCAGTAAATGGACTAGCCTTAAGACTGACCCTCATGAAAAATTATTATTCAGTGTTTAAAGGTTTTTGATAACAGAACTATTACAGATTATTAGTACATGGCAAATCATGAAATGTTAAAACTCAAATATCTATGAATTTCAGTCTTTTATCATCCCTACTTTGTGTAGAAATTCTGTTCTTGTGATTATTTTGCTGGAATGTTTCAGAAAAGATTAAACTATCTCCTCCCACCAAAGGAGAAGGATGCAGAAAATATGATTAGCACATGAGTTAGGCAGTTTCTAGTAATGAATTTGTTTCAATTGTGGAGGTTGTTTAAGCATAGCATACATTCTGCTAAAGAGGCGGCTATGCCAGAGTGGTTCTGAACATTATCAAACTGACTTCTGAGTTTACTAGGAATACAAAATGTATGCTTTAGAGATATAATTTGGGCTTTGTATTTATTCATTTTAAAAATGTTAAGGACACAAATTTTAATATTATGTCTACACTGGATATCATCTTCACACATACACCAACTGACAATCCCATCTCTTGGTTTTCTTGGTAGAAAGTCATCAGATTGTTAATCTCCTGGAGGATGTTCTTAGGATTGCAGTGATATATAAACCTACACTGTGGGTTCAGTCTTTTCCTAATAAAGTATAACACTGTCTTAGACTCCTCAACTCCACAGTTTGGTAGTTTGGGCCATAGCTGCTATTGCTTTATTACCATTCATCACATTTTTCTAAATGTCAGTAGGTTTTGCTGCTGAATAGAACAGTTTCCAAGGGATTTAAATGTGGCTTCCTCAAAATCTTTCCCAGTAACTGCCAGCAGTTTCTCAACACATGGCATACTCTCTTCTACTGCTCTTCTACTACCTTCAAAGGCTCATACCTCTGATTAAACTGTCAGCCAAAGACGCTACTCCCTCCAGCATCTGCATGAGCCTCTCAAATGAGTTTCTTCTCTGTTCTCTGATTGTCCACAAATGTTTTCAGGCTTTCCTATACACTTCAGAGCAACAATCTACAGATTGCCCAAGTAGAGCACTGTCTTGCTTTTTAAAAAGCCTCTATTCTTATCACTTGTTAGACAGAATCTAACTGATCCAGGTATTCTTTACTACGCTGTCTGTTACCTGCATTATATTCTGGAGACTAATCATACATTTCACATGAACGCATGTAGAAAAGCTTTCAGTGTATCTGCCAGAAATCTCAAGTGTTATAGATTTGCCCACACTATTTCATTCTACAACCTCCTTCTTTGCCTGGGGCTATACTGACCCTTTAAGACGTAAGTCACATGTGCCCCTTGAAAAAAAAGCTTCTTGGAACAAGTCTGGCAATTATCTGGACCCCCTTTTTCTGTTACTGTAACTTAAAAGTCTGTCTTAGCTTGTACTCCTTTTTTATTGTTTTATTTATTTGTTTGGGGGAGGTGTGGTTGTACATGCTGGAGTCTAGAATCAGTTCCCTTTTTCCACTATGTGGACCCCAGGGAACAAACTCAAGTCTGGTTTGCTGGCAAGCACCTTTACCTACTGAGTCATCTCACCAAAACAATTTATGTTAATTTTTCATGGGGTGGTTTTATACCTACACTCTAGGCACCCTGGAGATATTCTGTCACCTATTTCAGTGTGTCTATTGCTGAGTGAAATGCCAGATCCATGCTGTGTGCTGACTACCTCAACAGTCTCTTAGATCAAGTAACATTGTCCAAAGGAAGTCTTCAATTATTTGGAAGTAGCCTAGCTGAGTCACTTCAAAATGTGCTCCTCACAAAGAAACAAAACGTTTTGTCCAAAATATCTTTTTATTATCAATTTCTATATTTTTTACAGAATTTTTTTGTGGCCAAATATCTGATACGGAAGTCTTAGACAGAATATACACGTAGGGTGAGCTGAGTCCACCATTAAAATGAATTGAACTTATTTTTATATTACAAGAAACATCCAAATTCTGAGCCAGCTTGGGGGGAAAAGCATACAAAGAAATATCTTTTAAAATAACCTTGTAACAAAATGACACTATCATGAAATATCCACAAAGAACCAGTCAGTGTGAACTCAAATATTCTGACAGTTTGCTAGTTAAAGTCAGTTCTTCACATTTAAAAAGTGGAAATATTCCTTTCATTTCAATCAACAAAATCAAAAGAGACAGTCATTATTCAATGCACAGCCTGTACAAAACAGGCAAATATCACTTAGATGTTCAGAGTGTGTTAGCTTATTCTCTGCTGTGTGAATGAATAGGCTTTTCTGGAAATAATTTTCCCCTAAAGGATGCAGTGAAGTTTGGTAGCAATTAAGAACTCAGACTTGAAATCAGTCTGACTTATTTTAAAAATTAGGCCCTACTGCTAACCAGTCAATTGGCATTGGCAATGACTTCATTTGAAGCTATCAATTTCCCTTTCTGTCAGTGGAGATAATGATGTCTCACTCACCTGAAAACCAATAGAGTAGTGACACCATATTTGACTTGGAGCAAGCACCAAGTGGACAGCATTTCAGCCCTTTCTTTCCATGGAAATTTAACTCATTGACATAAAATGACCTATTGCCAAATTTTTTTATGATGAAAACCAAATTTCTTCAGAATTGACTTCAAATTCTCTGTATGGATTCTCTATTTAAAGGTAACTAATTTCCAAAGTCTAACATAACTGCACAGCTGTTAGCTGCACAAGTCTGACAGAGTTTTCTATTTTACTTATGAATATTATTTAGAAAGAGCTGGAGAAAGTAGGGGGCATCATATGGCACAGTAACACCAGGCTCTTTGCTTCTTGTTGATATGAGCATTGAACAGCACTGTTCTTGACAAAGGGAGAATATGCTGCTTCATAATATAGTCCTTTCTCTCTAGTGTGCACAAATAAGTGTGTTTATTGTGGAAAGTTAGCTCAAGAGATTTAAGCATCAAAGCAACCCTGAAACTGAGTATTCAGAACACACTAGAATAGGAAAACATTTTCAATAGTCAACAAATTTTATTCATTTTTTCTACGCTTAGAATCAAATGTAAGGCATCGTGTTGAGCAGGTCCCTGAAGCTCCCTTAATCTTTCACTTGAAATGCCATGATGTCTGTTTATGCCACAGGTTGGCACCATAACATGCAAATACCCTCAAGGATTGCAGTGGTGGGAAAGGTAGCAGCTCAGAAGGTGTCTGTGAAGTGTAGGTGCTGTGTTCTAACACCAGTCAGTTGCATCTTGCAATCACACAGACCTCACTTATGTAGTCTGGTTGTAATGTGTAGTTAAACAAGTGCTTGATGATGTTGCTTTTATATGTTCTTTCTCTGCATACTTTTGGGGTGGAAGTTGAATCATCACAACCTCTTTCTCACTAGGATCTGCATTAGCATTCTATCTCCCTATTGTTGTTCTACCTTTACTTCATCGATAAGTGGAGAAAGATCCTTGGTGGCTGAGGACCATTTTTTTCATGCACATTTTTGTGGTGTATAATTGGTTTTGAGGAAATTATAGTCTAAGTGTACATGGATACCAATGAGATGTGAGATGTGATCTACAACCAATCTCTGTTCTTTTGGAACTGGTTTTGGTTGGTTGACCCTCAGTTATTTTGAAATTTATGTCCCTTGCAGCCCCTCACTAGTAAGATACTTCACTGAGCTTTCTTGAGTAATGAGAAGTGGGGAATGAATTGCTGTGTAATGGAGGTCATTCACATCAGAGGGAGACTAAGAGTGTCTACAGAACCTTACTCTATTGGGTGAAAAGTCATCCTGTTCACACATGACAGAGCTATTTAACTGGTGGAAGCTGTGTAGAGCTGGATTAAGATTTCTGGTCCAATTCATACTAAGATGGATCTTGAGCACATTATGATTTAGTCCCAGATGTGCATGGGGAATAAAAATACACACCTCCATTATAGCAGCACCACAGCTTAATACATGGAATTGGTGTTCAAAATATCAGTCTAAAACCTCACTCAGCTCTCTCTTGCACCATGGATATCATCTTTCTGGCTTGTTACTGCCAACAGTATAGGAGCCTGTTTGGATTTGATAAGGTCTGGGATTTTAAGTTCTGGTGCATTCTTGCTAGTTCCCCATGAAGTTTAGCTTCAACTAACTGAGCTAATTTATGCCTTACATCTTGACAATTTCAAGAAGAAGTGTACGGTATAGATACATAGAGAATGCTCAAGCGGGTAGTTTCATTGATTTTATCATAAAGACTGATATGCTAAATTTAAGTCTGGGGATTGCACAAATGGCTCAGAAATAAGACTGTGTACTACTCTTGCAAAGGGCCTGGATTTGGTTCCCAGCACTTACATCAGGCAGCTCACAACCGCCTATAATTTTAGTTCCAGAGGATCTACTGTCCTCTTCTGACTTCCATGGGCATATGCACACATGTGATATCCCTAAACTCATGCAGGCATGCACACACACACACACACACACACACACACAAATAATTAAAAAGAACATTCAAGCTGGTGCTGATTTCAGAGTGTCATCTTCACTGGGTAGCATTCATAGTGTTGAAAGGTGCTATGCATTCTACCAGAAGGAAAAAATAATAATCAACTTCACCCAACTGTGAATCCTGAGCTACAGTAACAACTGGCCTTGAAATATTTGTCTATCTGTGCAATAGTGGCACAAATAAAATTGTAATAACCAATCATTCTTTAATTGGATTTTAGGTCCACTTCCTAGAATGCAGTCCTTAGCTGATATTGATATGAGGATTAAGAACCTGAAGCTAGACAGGTCACAAGGGAACCTAATACTTGTTTTCTCTTAAATAGTTATATTAAACTAACTCCTAATGACATTGTTATACCATACCCATATATTAATGAATCTCTCCTTATGCAGCTCATGGCGATTAATACAGAAACTCACAACTAGCCAACATACAGAGAAGAGGCTTCAGAAAATCTTATCAAAGTTTTACCTCCAAAGGCTCAGGGATCATTGCAGAAGAGTAGGTGGAAAGACTGTAAGAACCAGAGGTCCATCAATGATCACAAAGAAACGGTTTTCCAGATAGGTAATCAGTTTCTCATAGAGTAATTGCACAAGACCCATGAAAGTTCAAATCACACAACATCCCTGCACAGACATGAGGAAGTTGATAAGAAACTCCAACCCTACCTAATGAAATTGTGACATATGATCAGATGGCTGCTGGGGCGGGGGGCATAGACAGTCTCTTTCAAGCATGGGACTCTTGGTAGGTTAAACAGACTCCAATGGATTGACCCACACAGGAGGGTGTTTGGAAATACAAAATAGATTCTATAGAGCATTATCTGTCTATCTATCTATCTATCATCTATCTATCTACCTATTAATTTCAGTGGTGGCAATACAGGAAGGAGTGAATAGGGTAAGGAATCTGAACACCATCAAATTATATGGCATGGAAATTACAAACATTCAATAAAAAGAGCCTTAACCTTAAACTAGACATTATTGGGAAGTAACAGGAATAATCATGAAAACCAGGATGGATGAAATAACAGATAACTGTGACTTTGTATATATGAGATGTTATTCAGTGTTCCATGGCTCACTTCCCTTGCATGTGAAAAAAGTGGTACTAACACTACTGAGGGTTTAATAGAATTATTGAAGAGAAGAAATCAGTAGCTGGTAGTACGATGAAAAAGTTATGAATGACCAGAGAGAGAGAGAGAGAGAGAGAGAGAGAGGAGAGAGAGAGAGAGAGAGAAACAACTAGAAATGAAATTCATTGCTATTAGTTCAAACAGAGAAATGAAAATTATATTACTAAGGAGACATTTATAAAATACTTTGAGTAAACACTTCATCTGAGTTTTTACACTACTTAATAGATCTTCTACACATCTTTTATGAACAGCTATTAAAATTTTCATATCTAAAGAAAGGAAATTATAAGAATAATATCAAGGATAATATTAAATCAAAAGTGTATAATTTACATTAAACAGAATAAATTTTACACTGACTCTCCCACTCCATCCCAAGAACTTGATAAAATATGAAATTAGGATCTTTAAGAAAAAATAGTCTTTAGAATAATTATGGGATTCTTTTCTCAATATCCTCAGAATATTTATAACACTGCTGCTTAATAGATTACAATGAGATGTTAATTTCAAAATGTTTAGACTTTAAGATAATTGCCAATAAGCATGGTCTTCATTTGGCTACATCACATACCTGAATGTAATAATAAAGCATTGTTCTGGCAAAGATGTTTCTGTAGTGCAAACTTTACAATTGTTTATAATTGTCCAATTTTGATATTTTAAATTAATGACTTTTAATTGTATAATTGGAATGAGATTATTAAGACTGAAATCAAAGTGTCATTATCTATTCATTTGCAAGCTGTTATATTTTTCATTCACTAGTTTTTTGAAGCATTTAATTTCTTTAATCTGTTAAGGAAATTAAATAAAAGGTAACTAAACTATTTAAATAATATATCTTTTAAAATATGTAAATATTATGTTTCCTCTAAGTAGGACCAAATTACATATAAAAGGAGTTTAACAAAGTAAATTTAATGAAAACACTTAATGTTTTTTATTGAAATCATTAAAAGCATATCTGGCAGTTTAGGGACAGCAACATTACTCCCTAACAACAAGAAAATTAAAGATGACATCATCCAGGGAAAATACATTCACATTTTCATTAATTTCAACTAGCTGTTCATGGTGATAAAATATCAATTATTTTATCTTAATATACTTATACTTAATATATTTATCTAAATATATGTTAATTCTTTGAAGTTTTCCTATATGGACAAAATGGTATTTGCATGAAAAAGATTTGACCAAACAATCTTATGACTGAACTCACAAGATGTTGCAATTGGTTTGAAGGCAAATCTGGACTGCAGGCAACTGGACACACAGTCAGGAACACGGAAATGAATTTGTTATGTTAAGGCAAAACCAAATTCTATTTCTGTAAAACAAGTATAAAATCAGTATTCTGAAGGACATAAACGATTTATTTTCCTGAGATACAAAGCATTCTCCACTGTAGATGAGGATCCAGTTAGAAGTTGTGTGCTGTGGATCATTGGCATAAAGGAACCTGCAAGAGACAACCCAGCCTGTCACTAAGTACAAGACCAGAGAGATCTCTGTCAGGCAGGCAAGGCTAAGTAAAGAGAACAAGGATTCACTAAGGCTCAGCCTTCCAAGGCTTTCTTGATCTGAGTAGAAACCAAGGATGACCCTCCTGCTCTTCAGAGTATTGCAATGCAAGCTATGTTGAAGAGGGTGGAACAGTGTATCCTATATACATATAAGCCATACATGTACACACATATATAATGGCATATACATGCTTGAGTATATCGTTTACATCTTCCAACTGCTATTACCAAGACTAAAATAAAACAAGCACAAATATTTTATTCTGTGTTGGAAGATATGCACTACATATATAAGTATGTATCTGCACAGTTACATAGCGACAACATGTGTAGTCACACAGTGGCATAGATGTATGCCTGTGCAGTTCCTTTGTATATGACGATGAATCATAGAATAATGTTCTGGCTTTGTTTTGTGCTTTCTCTATTTGTCTTCTACTGACTGTACAGTGGGCAGTTAACATTTCACAGTGAGTGGGTGCACCACAGAATGGCATAGTCAAGTTCAGAAGGCTGCGATGAGGAAGGAGGCCGCAATCTAAGCACTACTGTCAATTTTCTTTCCTCTGCTCCTCAGGAGAATGGACTCTGAACTTGACCTTGGGGTGCAGGGACTCACTCATATGCGGGCAGACCAAAGAGCTGTGGCTGGAAGTCCTCCAGAGACCTCAGCACAGCAGTGGTCTTTGCTGACAAGTCTTGGTTCGGGCTCTCATCAGGAACCAAGATAACCTGCATTCCGGCTACCAGGGCGGCCTCGACTCCCTGGGGAGAATCTTCAAAGACAAGACACATTTCCGGGTCAGCCACCTGGGAGAACCTCTTGGCACAGGTGAGGAATATGTCGGGGCATGGTTTGCCACTCTTCACCTCAGGATCATCTCCCAGCACGATGGGGTTAAACAAAGCAAAGAACGCCTTGTGTCTGGAGGTCTTCCTTTCAAAGGACGCAGAACCTGAGCTGGTGGTCAGGCCGAAGGGGATGTTGTGTTTCTTCAGATGCTCGATCAGTTTTTCAGTTCCTGGCCTGAACATAGCGGTGGGGACCAGCTCCTTCAGTTTTGCCTGGCTCTCCTGCACCAACTCCTCTTTGGACACGGGCAACTGCAGGACATCTATTACAACCTGGGCGGCTTCTAACGCCTTCTTCCCCATCACCAGGGCCTTGATTTCCCAAGTATACGTCTTTCCATAGCGACCACATATTTCCTGAAAGACTAGCGAATACAGCCGTTCAGTATCCAACAGTAGTCCGTCCAAGTCAAAGATGAGGTGGGTGACAGGCCGTGGGGGCCGCCTTTCCAGTCCTTCGGCCATGGTGCCAACGGCTTAGACAGGGTGGGGGCGGGGAAAAGATGCGCATGCGCCAATGAACGTATCTTTAATTTATTCGCCCTCCCCCCCACTTCCCCAAGTCCTAGTGTAATGCTTTTTTTTTTTTTTTTTCAATCTTTAGAAGTTCAATTAGGTGTCTTACATTTTCTATAGTGCTCAGGTGAGGGTACACTGGGGTTGTAGAAGTGTAATAGAAAAATTATAGAAAACTTCTTGGTGCCTGGGCGTGGGAAAAATCCAGTGTCAGTGTTTAAGTGCACAAGGGCAGGTGTGGAATCAAGACTTTATGTGAGCAAGGGGGAGGGGGATTTTAATTTGCAGGTTCACTATTGCTCATAACAGGGTGGATTAGCTACTTTGTGTTTCTATGGGAAAATGCCATGACCAAGGTAACGCTAGGAAGAAAGAGTTGACTTTAGTTTATGGTTCCACAGGGATAGTTCACGATGGTGAAGAAGCCTCAGCAGCTGGTAGCCAGAGCAGGAAGCTGACACATCACATTGTCATTCATAGACACGAAGCAGAGGGATTCCAAGTGATTTTAATCACACAACAAGATCACAGTAGACCAAACTCATGGTGTCGTTAATAGGAAGCTTGGAGTTCTGTTCTTTTTTTTTACTTTATTTTTTTAAAAATATTTTATTTATTATTCTTATTTTATGTGTGTGAGTGTATTGCCTGCCTGCCTATAGGAGCACCTGTGCTGTGCAATGCCCATGGGGTCATAAAAAGGTGTTGGATTCCCCAGGAACTGAAGATTTAGACAGTTGTTAGCCACCATGTGGGTGCTGGGCATCAAACCTGAGTCCTCTGCAAGAGCAGCTGGTGCTCTAACTGCTGAACCCTTTCTAGCCCCTCTGTTCTTTTTTTTCCTGAACTGGAGAAATCAGTAGTAGACGCCGATCTTTGCTGAAGAAATACTGGCAACTGATTATGGTTGGATGAGGATGAGCTAATTTTCCTAAAGTGACAGATTCTGGATAGGCTGACTAGACCTCAGTGGATTAACCTGCACTGAGGAACATTTGGGGACACTAACTTGACACAATAATCTTAACACAGATGAAAGAATGTGTGGATTCTAGTGGGGGGAGGTTCATTCTGTGCATGGTGGTGGGGAGGGCGTATAAAGGTGATTAAGATTGAGATATTCTATATGAAATACACAACAATTCAATAAAATATCATGTGTATGAGCATTTTGCCTACATACATATAAGTGCACCATGTGTGTGTAATGCCCATGCAGACCAGACAAAAGTGTCAGATCACCTGGAACTGGCATAACGGATGCTTGTTAGCTGCCATGTGGATACTGGGAACCAAACCTTGTTCTGCAAGAGTAGTCATTGTTCTAAACCAATGAGCCATCTCTCCAGGCCCTAAATTTCTGTTCTTAATCTTTGGGCTAACAGCCTTCATTCTGCTTAAAAATCCGTCATCATCGTCATCCTTTTGATTCAAAGCATCATTAACCAAATATGTACACATGACCCAGATTTTAAAAGAGTGAATTCTTTCTCAACCATTTAAATGGAGTTGGAGCTTAGTTATTTGGCCTCTAAGGTTACTGTTGGGGGAAGAATAAAGTGGGACAGAGCAAGAGAAGGGTGGGGCCACACAATACCCTGTGCCCTGGCCCTACCCAGCTCACCTAAGAGAAAGTCAGAACTCAGAACCACTGTGGCCAGTAAACTCATTCTATGGGATTAACATCATGTCCAGGACACTGGGTTAAAGTGACATTCTTATACTGGCTCACATCGTCTAACTAGTCTTGGAATTCATGAACTCAAGCTTTGAAGAAAAGAGATGGATACACTATGGGGTACACTCCTGACCAAATCAGAAGCCAGTGGCTAAATGAGAAATTCAAATTGGCCTGAATTTTAACTCTGCTCTACTTAATTGGTGGTTTTCTTAAGACGACCCAAAGCTATGCCATCCTGTTCAACACTTCGTATACCACAACTTGTATGGAGTGAAAGAAGAAAAGTTTTATATAGGTATTTTGGAGAATAGGCTATGAACATCTCCAACCATCTAGCCAGAATCTGCTACAGCCACACATTGAGAAACTGAAGTCAAAATGATATTTTACTAGAATCACTTGGCATGCAGACCCCATTTTCCAGAGAAGAGATCACATTTGTGGATTTCCCTGCTGATGATATCTTTGACCTATATCTTACATTTGAATCTAAGTGCCTAGGTACATTATTTCCAAACCTTAAAGATTTTTTAACCTGATCTGTGGGCCTAAAAAATTTCTCTGCCCACATGAAGACCCATGTTTCCACCAAGCACCTCTATATATTAATAGTCATATGGGGTATTATAGTCCTTAAAGGCAGGATCTGGAAATAAGGAGCCAATTCAAGAGTTGCCTTGGGCTCTGGGGAGCAACTGAGCTTCCTGCGGCCCTGGCTACACCTAATCGTTTTTCCTACCCACTTTCCTTCCCCAGGATGTCTTGGGCCCTCTTTTGTCTTATCTAGTCACGACCTATTCAGGCTGTCTAAAGTTTTCCTTTAGCAAATCATGCTAACATGAACCTGTTCTGCACTAACACCCACTTGGTGGGCTTGTCCATCAATGCTTATGTTGCCTTGAAAACTCCATGTTGGATCCTGCCCTCAGCTCAGCTTCTGTCTCTCCCTGTTTCCTAGGAGACTTGAGATTCCTGGTGTGTGGCCCTTTTTACCAGTGAGGTCCCTACCCAACTCCCTCTAATCCCCATAAAGTCTGAGCCACATTTACTCTTGCTCTTGTGCCCAGCAGCTCTCTCTGCTACCTCCAAAGTTTGTATGGAGAGCCTTTTTGATAGGCATTCTCCAGGGATAGATAGGGATTTGGGTCTTCCTAATCCTATCTGATACCCTCATAGCAGGAGGCCACATGAAACTCTGTAAGCCCAGAGGGAACACTTTAAACTCTGGAACCTTCTTCATTCTATACTGAGACTTGTCACTGTTAACAGTAGCAAAACAAAAAACAAACAAAAAACCCTGCAGTAGACTGATAAGGAGGAAAGATTCTCTGGTCTGAATAAAGACCCAATTTTCCAGGTTCACTGGTCAATCTCCTAGTCATAGGACCACGCCTAGGAAGGTAGGTTCGCTTTATGCCATGCTGAAGAGATGGGTGGGCAGAACATCTACTGTGTTAATAAGATGCTGAAATTTTCCTGCCAGAATTTCTGCCTCTCAGTGAAGTTCTTATGGACTGATCACAGGCAGATATGTGGTTCTAAGTCTTGCCCGCTTTTCTCAATTCTTCAGAAAAGCATAATCTCGCCTTTTCTCTTTAAACTTATTTTCTAACCAACGTTTTGTTAGTGCTTTGGGCTGCCTGAGTGTTTGGGGATTTCTTTAACTTTTGCTCTACAATTCCTTTCTGTCCCCGCCATGTGGCTGTGGGGACATGCCTTTTTTTCTTTCTCCCCTCCATTCTTCTGAGATTATATTTTGCCTGCCCTGAAGAGTTTTTCACAAATTCAAATTAAATGGTCCAAAAGCTTCTGACTGAGTCCATTTTTAAATTCTTTTATGAATGAGATTAAGACCCTCTGTGGGACCCTGATGTCCCCTGCCTCACCATGAGGATTCCTGGGGGCTGAATTTAACTTCTTAAAAATGGCATTTGTATAGAAATATTTTCATTTAGAGTAGGCTTCAACCTATAAATACCAAAAATCAGACATGAACAACAACATACCTAATGTGAGTTCATACAAGCACCCAAAATTCAGGCATGTTTTTTCAAAGGAAAATGTTTAGGAATACTGTTGATGAGGCCATTGAGTCTTCTGCCAGTCCTACAATAGACTCTGCTGGTCTCTCCTCATAAACTTCACTACAGTCAGGTATGTACAACATGAACCTCAACTGTGGTACACATCTCCTTTTCTCTACACAGAGGCAGAATGGATTACCTTACTTCACAACCACACAAAGCTTGACAGGCAGTGGGTTCCTCTGAACTGAAGATGAGGAATGAAGACATTTGAAATGATTCCTTAGGATTTCTGATTTCCCTTGTTTGTACTCTTCCCTGGATCCAGGCTGGTGCAAGCTGCAGTGAGCCAGGATCCTTTCTGCTCCCAGTGGTCTGGCAATGGCATCTCTATAGGTCACCAGCATCTTGTCTATTACATCTCTGTTTCCCTTGAGGAGTTTTTCCTCTTCCTTGGTACTCACCTGGCTTGGAGACCATATTTCCTGACTAATCTTTTCTTTCCTTGAGCCTCTGTGAAGAAAATTTATGCTTTCATAAAAAATAAAAAATGAGAATTGGGACATATAACTTATCCAATTATAACAATAACCAGTAGATGACTGACTAAAAGAAGATTGAGTTTCTATAAAAGAAGGTAAAAGAAAATTGAAAATAAGCCACTTGGATGAACAGACACCAAGGAATATTTCAAATATAGAGGAAATGAGGACAGCAGGCTTTGTGTGTGTACTTTGAAATCCCACAGCTTCTCTGAACTTCGGCAGACAATCTCCCTTTTGATGTTGCTCAAGCTAAAGAGAGATTTCACAGAGGTTCTATTCTCTCTTACAGAAAAACTGCACTGAGAATAAGGTAGGAAGATGCGGGATCTTCCTCAAATTAGTTTAGCCCGCAGGACCATGGCATCTTCCGAATGGGCTTTAGGCTCATTTCAGGCTTTCATGAAATGTCATTATGACATTACTTCTTCCCCAGTCCGGTCCTGTTTCTTTTCCATGCCTTTGACTAGAGTAGATCCTCAAAGTCCTGTCTAGTATGCTCTTGTCCGCTCATCTCTACCTAAGTTTGTGCATCAGAGAATGCAAACTGCCAAGTCTATAATTTTTGAAACATTTGTCTTAAATAGAACCATTAACTATGGAAACTTGCAAGTCTGAGCTCAAAATATTGAGTAAAGTGAAGTAAAATTTTCTCCATGCATGATCACCTCTGATTTTCCTTTTTTTTTCCCCTAAGGCTAAAAAATTGAATGATGACCATAGGATGTGTATGCTTTTCATGCCTTTGTAGTAAACCTACTTTGGTTAATCGCACTGCATCTTTGACTATCAAATTTTCAAGGCTATAACCCTGCAACATCATGAAAATTAAAATAATGTTTCTGGAAACTTGCTCACATGAACTTACAGCATGCACAAAACCTGTGCAAACTCAAACCAGAAAAAAACATAAAATTGGGGAAGTGGGCAGGAGGCTTCAGTTGTAACCAAGGAACTATTGGCAGCTGACCACTGCTAGGTGAGAGAGAGAGGAGAGAGAGAGAGAGAGTTAGTCTTCTTTAAGAGAGCAATGCTAGATAGGCATCCAGTGTATGAACTCACACTGAAGGAACATCTGCAAACACAAACCTGACTCTATAAACCTTAACAAACATGATAGAATGTGTGAAATATAGGGGAGGGACTTCAGAAATGTTCAGATTGGAGAGGGGCCTCAAAAAGTTATTAAGATGTATGAAATGCACCATAATGCAATAAAATACATATTTTGAAAAATTAAGGTGAGAGAAAACAAAACTTAGCTAACACATATCTTTGAAAGAGTTTGAATTTAATTCAATTTATCAATTGTACATAAAAATAAAAGCCTTTAAGTACATGGCAGTCAAATGGCAGGTATGTTAGGACAAGTGTCTCCTGTGGATGGATCAAAGAAACAAAGCAAAATTCAAGACAGTTTCTGAAGCTGGCAGCCTGTATTTTGTAACCAACTTCAGTTATGATACAATTATTCTCTCAGGACTTTGGATTCCACAGATTGTCTGAGCCACCAGCTAGAAACTGAGAAGCAGAGACCCCACTAACCGTTGCCCTGTTTTTCTTCTAGTGTCAACACTCCTCAACAAATTCAGGTAACCAGATGGCATGTTGTTTACGCACATGCCATCATATTAAGCCCACAGAAGCTTCACAGGAGTTAAAAAGGAACTGAATCCTCTTTTCTGAAGTGGTTTATGGTTTTAAAATAAGCAGCTTTGCTTGAAAATGGTTCACCTGAATGAACAAAAAGATGAGACTTAAAGATCATTACACAGTAAGGTCCAACTTCAATTTTCTTTCATAGAAACAAAAGAAATGGGCCCAGTGGAAACTCTGTGCCTTACTTCATTTTGACTTTCTGATGTTTATTTTGGGGGGATTAAATGACTAACTCTTCTCAAGCTGCTGGTGGAGCTGTGGAGTTTTTGTCTTAAGAGTTTGGCATGGACTGGATTTGGCTAGTGGAATTTGTTTGCACAGACTTTCATTGCCATTAAATTCATCAATTTTTGTAACTCTATATCCCTACCTAGTCTAAAATCACTATGTTGACCATCCCATGATGGCTTCAATCTCACAACAATCCATTTACCTCTGTCTTCTAAGTGCTGGAATTGAAAGTTTGAGCCAACATGTCCTGCACAGCAAAGGACATAGAAGATGAAAAAACCGGGGCTGGAGGAATCATGGCTCAGTTGTTAAAATCCTCCAAGTGTGAGGACAATAGTTTGATTTCAAGAAATCTCAAAAATCCCAAACCAAAAAAATCCTGCTAACAAAGCCACAACAATTTTAATCTCAAGCACAACAACAACACCCCCCGACACACACACACACACACACACTTGTGCTCTGAGTGCTGGTGGGCAGGAGCAGAGTCTATTATTTCCCAGAGAGTTTATTTAAGACACTGGACTGCACCATAGGGAAGTACTCACACTTTATGAAAAACACATCATTAACCACTGCCTCTTTCTCACCAATGCCTTCCTCCTGGATTTTATGTAAAAGATCACCTGTTGTGGCATTCATTTGTAGATATTAGAATTAATTTATTTGAATTCCAACTTAGACTGACTAACAACAGATTTCCAGGAATCTTCCAAGTGTACCATGCCAAATTGGTACTGCTGAGACATGAAGCCACATGGACTGTGCACATACCAGATCCTACCAGATTCTCACCCTCTTCTTTGTGGCACAGTCATTATTGGACTACTTGGACACTATCTTGTAAGCCAACCTAATACATCCCCTAATATATGTATTGATTTTATCAGTTCTGTTCCTTTGGAGAACCCTGACTAATATACTTCCTGATAAGAGTTGGACAAAGGCACAAAGGCAGTCAGGTAGGGAGCCATCAGCAATGTACCATTGCCTATGGTCTGATAAGGGAGAACCTTTTCTGGAGAAAGGTCACTGCAGTGTGTTCTTGAATATAATAATTTGAGAAGGAGTTCCTGAGATCTGTCCCACAAATAGAATGCCTGCATCTTCTATTACTTGAAACACATGAACTTTTCCTGTTTCCTGCATTTTATCTTATTGGGTGAAATATTTGATAGTAATGCCATAATAGATTTACTTATTCAAGGATGTAATTTAATATTGGTTGCCTAAACTGGTTAAATTTGGGGGAATAAACGACCTTTTAATAAACAGTGGATACGCAGCAATTGATGGCTTGAAGCTGTGAAACAGGAAAAAAATAGAGCTATCTAAGTAAAATTAGTACTAGAGGTCACATGAAAGAAAGGACCTATTAAAATCAAGGTTTTATGGATTGTGTGGATGCCTCAATAGAATTTCGTGATGTGAATGTAAATAGAGTAATTATGGATTAGGATGTCTTTCCAACTAGTCTGAATACTACAGACAAGGAAAACACCAAATACTTTCAAGTATTGGTTCAAGTATTGGTTCAAGTATTGGTTCAAAGGGCATCCATAACTGCTGTCTCCCACAATTTTTATAACTTATAATTGAGGAAAGCTATTGTCAAAAAGCACAGTGCAGAGTATCTGATTTTGTATGTTGTTGCATTAAAAGGAGATTGATTCACATCATAAGTATGTCTCTAAGAAAATTTGTTACGTTGATGGATAGCAATCAGAATTCCAGGGAATTTGGAATTTACTGAGCTAACAAATGTCCTGGGCCTTCATTGCTAGTAGTATAAGGCTGAGTCCTGCAGAATTAAGTCACCGCGGTGGCACACAAAGGAGTGCCGTTTCACCCCGTGGCCTGTCCTGATTCCTTCACTGCTGCCAGCGCCAGGGTTAGAATTGCTATTGCTTCATAGTGTCAGAAGATGATTCTCTCTCTCTCTCTCTCTCTCTGTCTCTCTCTCTCTGTCTCTCTCTCTCTGTCTCTCTCTGTCTCTGTCTCTCTCTCTCTCTCTCTCTCTCTCTCTCTCACACACACACACACACACACATACACACACAGAGGCAGAAAAAGTTGGGTAAATGTTCTCTTGTCTCTTCTTGAAGCATCATTGTCTTAATATAGAAGTCAGCTTACATAGCCTGTATTTTCCCAATGCCACCAGCTCTAAAGACTTTCTCAACAGGGGTAAAATAACATATGACTTGATATTTAAGTTTAACCTATAAATGGGGAGTAGGAACACTGGAGTGACTTGCCATCTGATTCACTTTAAAATTTAATGAAGCTCCATTTATCAATACATGGGAAAGGGTTTTTAAAATTATTTATCTTGATATTGTGACAAATATTTGACAAAAACAATTTAAGTAAGGAGAGATTATTTGGCTCCCTATTTGAAGATACAGTCTGTCATGCTGGGAAAGTCAAGTCGTGGCAGCAGGGAACTGAATAAGCTGGTCACATTCTCTCCATTATCAGAAAGTACCAGGGTATTGATACCTATGCTCAGATCACCTTCTCTTTTTTATACAGTGCAGGACAACAGCCCCACAGTGATGCCCTACCATTAAGGTGAAACTTCTAGCCTCAACAAACCTAAACTAGATAGTCCTTCACAGGCATCTCCAGAGGCTGACATAATCTAGATAATCCCTCCCAAACATTCTGAGAGGCTTGCTTCTTGGGTGATTCTAGATCCTGTCAAATTTATAATCAATATTAACTATCACATATCCACCACTTGTCAACTTGATGTTCAAACATGTCACTTTTAAAGCATAATTTTCCATCTTTTCTCTCCATAGGCTATAGTCATTTCATATTTCAAATTATATTCACTCCAACTTCAAAAATTTCCATAATCTTTAGCAATTCCAACACTGTTTAAAAGTCCAAAGTCTCTTTTGAGCCTCAAGGCAGCCTCTTAACTGTGCACCCTTATAACATCAAAGAACAAGTTTCATAGTTCCAGTATTCAAGGACACAGAATAAATATCCCAGTTGAAAAAAATAAATGGGGCATAGAAAGGAATTACAGGAGGTAAAAACACAAGGTAAAACTGAAACCCAGAAGGCAAACGCCAGATCTTGCAGATCCATGTCAGATATCTGGGGCTTGTGCTAGAATCACCTGAAGTCCAAATGGCTTTGTTAAATTCACCAATCCAGCTTTATCACCTGCAGTACATATAGTCTCTCTGTAGGGCTGACTCCTTTCCACAGCTTCAACTTTCCTCATCTGATGTCCCATGTTCCTGGAATCTCAAATGTCCTGGAGTCTCTTATGCAACTTATGCTTCATCTTCTCAGTTGCATACAATGGCTTCTCAGGGCCTTCTTAAAAGCACCATACCCCTGTCTTACATTGCCTGCCTTGTGGCCCTCTGGAACCATGGAACAGGTTTCCATGCTTCCTAAATCCAGCGTCTTTCATGTCTGCAAATCCAATACTAAATCGTGTACTACTGTGCATCGGCGCACCCTCCAGATGGAGCCTGGCTCTCTTGAACCACATTTGCACTGGCTTCTATATGCTTTTCATTCTGACCCTGGGAAAATACTTCCATACAGACTGGTTTTGGAAGGGAGGGAGGAGCTTTATGTGCATTCTTAGTTCAGATTCTCTCTTTTCAAATAAATTTACATTTTCACAAGTTGAAACCTTTGATGAATGGTGTCTTGTTCCCAGGGCACCTTTATATCTTCTCAGAACAAGGCAGGAAGTAGCTTCTTAATAGCTGAAGCCTCTTCATCATCACTTTCCTTGGCCAAAACTTTTAAATTTCTCCTTCATCTTTCCTTGCCAAACTGCACAATTTTAAACCTTTCTGCCAACCATTTTCTCTTTTTTACTGAAGACCATAATAAATGCTCTAAGCAGTAGTCATACTGCAGCCTGAAGTGTGCCCTTCTTGAAATTTACTTATTAGTATATTATCTTTAAATACCTCAGTCAAAGTCTCAGTACATGAGCAGAATGTAGGCAGATTCTTTGAGTGATACAGTCCTATGCAGTCTTTTTTCCCTCTCTGAAACCTCATGAACTAGGACTCCATTGCACCCATTTATTGTCTTCCAAGCTCCCAACAGAATGGCACATTATGTTCTGCTCAAAGTGTTAGAAGGCTTTTCAAGCCCAGGGCTCCAAGTTCTTCCATATGCCTTCTACTATCTATAATGATCCGAGAATCTGATGGTCAAGTTTATCACAGCAATGACCCCACATCGTGGTACTATTTTCTGTATTATCTACCTATCGTGATGTTATGATTAAAAAGAAACACAGATGAATGTGACTTAAGGAAGGAAGGGATTGCTTTGACATACAGTTCCCAAGGACAGTCCATCATGAGAGAGGAGTCATGGAAATAGGAGCTTTGAAGCAGCTGATCCTACTGTATACGCATTCAGGAAGGAGATGAAAATGAATGCTCTTGCTCAGCTCATTTTCCCAGCTATGGAATGTCAGTGCATACAATTAAAAGTGAGTCTTCTCAACTGGATTAACCTAATCTAGTGTTTCACAGGCATGGCCAGAGGCCAGATACATATTTGTCTCCTGGATGATTTTGGATCTTGTCGAGATGACAATCTATACTGAGCATCCCAAGAGCTCTCTTCTTTTGACCATAGATAAAGGTGTAGAATTGGCCCTTGAAATGAGTTCTTGGTTTAAGTGGTGATGATACAATACTGGAGAGGTAACTGGCAAATGACAGTACAGGTAGAAATGGTTTATATATTAAGAATAAAGGAGGAAGAAATGATTCAATCTATTTATGAGTAGAGAATTTCTCAATATGACTGGAAACAAATGTGTATTCACCTAATTTAAGATATACCTAAATTATACAACTAAAGAAAAGGCCAAGTTTGGCATATCTAATCCTGATAATAATGTCAATATAGTACAATCACCACCCACTCCATTTCTAGACTTTCTAGCTTGCCCCAGATGAGGTACTGCCTTTGCCATTGATTACAGTGACTCAGAAAACTCAGTAGTGAAAAACCGTGTCTGAGACATATGATCATGCATTTTGGAAAGTGTTGCAAATTTGAAAAGATATTAATAGTTTAGGGAAACAAATCACATCTCCTTTAAATTATTAATATTCCCTCCTTACCCATATTTTTTGTTATGAATAGATTCAGAAGGATGATAAAACATTGAATGTTGGGCCCAGAGGAATGAGTCTATAGATATCACTGCTGTTCTGGCTACATGAAGCTGCTAGCTATTGAAGACAATATAATGGACTATTGAAGACTCAGTTATAGCACCACTTATATGAAAGTACCATTGGAGGTCGAGAGTACGGTCATTAAGAAGACATATGACCTTAAGTAACAAGTACTACACAGAGCTCCCCACCCCTCTAGATAACGTGGAGACATTAAAAGAAAAGAGGCAGCATATTCACATGCTTCATAGAAGAGTGTGAAAGTGCGCTGAGTGGACCACTGTACCTGAATCTTGAGCTGAGAGCACTTGCAGCTTCTAGCCCACCGATGGCATGGTTATAAGGACAATGAGAAATAGGGAAATACCCTAAGAGATGGCAGCTGCTCAGAGCCAACAGATTCTTTGGAGGAAGCACATCTGGTAAAGCTCTAGATTTTCAGTTGCTAGATTAACAGTATAGATTTTAACATGCCTTTCTGAGATACTGAACACATACGTTCACTACCTGTAGCAGTAATGGCTGGCTGAATTTCTGAGTACATCAGAGATTTCTGAGTACTTCAAATGTTTTGTGTATATTTGGTGTATGAAGAATTCACATCTCAGCTACATCAAATATTAAACATGAATATTCATTTTTTCATCTTTTTCATGTTTAATATGTACCATACGTACTTATTTTACCTATGTTTAATAGTTCTCATGGTTTGCTAAGTTATTTAGCACATTTTAATTTTTTAGCAGTAGAACTGAATGAGGTCAAAAAGTTTACATGTGTAAATCATATCAAATTACATATATATATATATATATATATATATATATATAAACAAAGACTAAGAGATGCAGTATTCATTTGTTATCGAAGAGGTACCGATCTTCATTTCTTTACAATGTGAGTATGCATAAATCTCTGCATTCAACGACACAGTGCAGTGATTCATTGGAACGTGAAGTTTTCCAGTAGATGCTGTTGGTCCAGTAAACCAACAAGCAAATAAGTCAGCTGCATCAACTGGCATGGCTGATCTTGATTATGAAGGAGAATAGAGTTGTCAGTGAGGTGTCCATATGGAACCTACACTTCCATAGTATAGAACAGGAAAATGATGAAAGCTATGACACCTGTCATCTTGTGACCAGACACAGAATAAGGAATCCTGTTCATTATGACTACACTGACTCTTCTTTCCTTCTTTATGCTTTCTATGATCTATATAAATTTTGATCAAAGTTATAATTTGAATACAAAATTATAGATTATCATTTTGGTATTAAGATGATTTGAATAATGGAGATAAACTGACAGTGGATATATAAATTTTAGGTTAAGATTATTTTTATCTATAAGTGAGATAGTTGCTTTATGTTAGACAAATTACAT
Source organism: Eospalax fontanierii (assembly GCA_035773235.1). Taxonomy (NCBI): domain Eukaryota; kingdom Metazoa; phylum Chordata; class Mammalia; order Rodentia; family Spalacidae; genus Eospalax; species Eospalax fontanierii. Next base: position 64,794,895 of record CM069536.1, read on the forward strand.
TGTTATTTCTATTTTACTTTTAAAAGATGGATTTATGGGTCTTGAAGAGCTGATGTGTATACTATACTAGATATACTCAATTGGTACATGCCACACATATGCTTCTGGGAGTCATATTAAATATATGTTTTGAAGATTGTTTGTTGGTAGGTGTCTTGAAGGAACTGTTTCTACCATAAGTTTATTATACCCATTGAAAGAAAATACCCTGGCAGGAACATGTTTTTGGTGCTGCTTTGGCAAGCATGGTCAATATTCAAGGAAATGTGAGTCTGGACAGTGTTTGAGGCAGGTGCTGTGGCCTCATTGCAGCTGTGTGTCCCTAATCCTCAGACAGCAGTCACTCAGCTGTGCTCTTGAACTAAGTCCCCATTTTTAGCTTCTTTAGATTTTCCTGTAAATTCTGAGTGCTTCATTTCTCTTTTTACTTATACATTATCATATGTTCTATTTCACAGATATGATATTCTGTCTGTCTCAAGAGCTTCCTAGAGATCTACACCATGGTACCTACAATGAATGGTTATTAGTGCCATGAAGTTCTGCTAAATGTCTCTTTTCTATTAAATACTAAGATCCATAAGTATAATGATTAGTTTTGTTTGGAAATAAAATGTTTGACACATAATAAGTAAAAATTTTAAATTAATACATGTTAAACTACATAAAAACAAGCACAAAACTGATCTTTCTGTTTATAATTTAATCTCTTCCTTTGAACTCATACCATCTCTGTCTAATAATTTGTTCACAGAAAATGCACTGTGACTGATGTTAGCAGAAATTCACTGTCTTGAGGACAGTTTTAATAGTGCACATTAATGCAGAAAGGATTGTATTCATACCATCTTCACAGTTCAAGATACAGCCCATCATAGAAGGGAAAACAACTTGGCAGGACTTAAGGGTATCTGGTCTCATTGTGTCTGTTCAGGAAGCAGAGCGAGATGAGGGCTGGTACTGAGTTATTTCTTTCAAATTTATTCAGACTTTGACCCCTGCCAATGGAATAGTATTTCTATTACCTCAACACACCTTAATTTAACATTAATCACACATTAAATTTGGCAATTCAATATAACTAGATATATATGTATATATATATATATAATACTATATATATATATATAGTACAATTTTAAAAATCTTTTAAGACTCTGGAAATTTACTAATTTTGACTTTTCTATTAGAGAATTTGCTCCAGAAAGCCCCAGTGTATTTATTCTGTGTAATGATTTACTTGAACAGAAATCACTTGACCCAAATTTTGATGATTTAATAACTTGTTGAAAAAACTTGCCTCAAAGAGATAACAAAATCTGTTGCAGATGCAATAACTCCTATTTGCATTCATTGGTCTTTTGGTTTATGAGATTTAATAATTTGCAAAACAAGAGGATAATCAGGAACTAAGTTAGACATGTGCATCTTGAAACAGAGCTTAACTCAAATTAGTACAAAGTACTCTGTCAGATGAATTATTTACACATGTTTCTTATCAGAAACTTAGGATATATTGGCTTGAAGTTTTAATAATGTGAAGCGTATGCCACATTAATTCCAATTAACAAAAAGTTCATAGTCAAAGTGAGGACTTTTTTCATGTGAGTTTTAGGCAAATGTTTGAGAGATGGATGCATCCATGAAATAAATTATATTATCCACAGGAATTTAATGACTTTTATATTATTAATATCTTTGTGTCAAGTGTGGCTTCCTCATTTATTTTTACTTCAGTTGTGTAATTAACTTCAAAAGAGGGAAATTTTTGGAAAAGGACACAAGTCAATTCCATTTATAATGTATGCTTCATACACATATAGAATTCTTATATTCTGAAGTAGAAAATATTATTTCTGTCATAAGTGACTATAGAATTTGCTGAGCCATCTCTCCAGACCAGACCCTTTCAAAATATTTTAATCAAACTGAAAATTAAGGAGTGATAAAAGGTTAATTAATTTGTTCATTGAACAGTTGTGTCTGATTTAATTGTTAAGTGTGGTTTATAGCTTTCATTCATTAAAAAATAACAAATGTAATTGAGGCCCAAGTTCCCTTCATTTACCATACTATTCCATTAATTCTCAAATATTAAATACATTTACATGTATAGATAATCAATATGAAATTATTGTATATTCTTTACATATGTAATAGTTTCAAAATTTGTCATGTATCATCATTTGGGCTCAATGTTATGTTTTTGAAATATTTGCATTTCTCTTTATTTTCAATACATTGTGAATAATTTATATAATATATAATATAAATGTAAACAATTATTATAATTCATTATATAAATATATATTATTTATGATTCTAGAGCTTGGAGGGCCGAGGCTAGAGCTATTCATGCATATCATCTTATAGATATAACAATTTAAATTTTCCCAGGGCTTATCGATTTGCTTTTCAACATTGTTAGAGATTTTTAGCATTCTAAACCATCCTGTCACCAGCATTATTTTCCTGTCTTCTTGTGTCATACATTGAATCTCCCTAACATGTGCATCTTGCAAATGAATTGCTAGCTTGAACATTTACTTTTCATTTTAATCTTTAGTGTGCAAAATTTTTCTACCACTAATACATGAAAATTCTGTTTCTATGTCCTTACTAGTTCCTGTTGTCAAATATTTACATACTTATCTATCTCAGTAACAGAAATGAAATTTTACTTTTGTTCAAATTTGTATTTGTCCAATTAATATCATATTTTTATTTCATTAATTTATTTTCTGTTGATGACTTTATTCAGTTTTTCCTTATTGGTTCAAGTTCTGTATAAATCTTCATAATAAGTTTCATCTTGATACATCTTGTACAATTTAATGTTGGTTTTCTTTACATAAAGCTATAAAATTTTCTCTCAGTAGAACTTAGATACCTCCTCCAACATTTTAATTCATTCTAAACTAAATATCCATCTATATTGTTTTCTAAATCACCTGTGAGACATTCATTATCTAGAATGCCCATAAAGATTCACTTTTTGGGTTGTGTAGAATTTTTTGTTTTTTTTTATCAAATTTATTTCATTTAACTTAAAGGTCAAGGTCTGGAGAATTAGCACTTCGCTATTTGTTCTGATTTGTCTTAGAGCTTAGGGATTTGGTTGACTGCTTGACACTCCTACTTTACAAGAAATAGTTGCCCATAGAGTTCTACATAACTTCATTAGGTTAGCTAATATATCATTGTATCTCTGACATCTCTTGATTGCTTAGTCTGTCAGTCATTACCTTGTTATACTAGGTGGTTGTACATGTGTCAATTTCTATCATTATGGCTTGTATTTTATTCTATGTTATTGAATGTGCCTGTTTTCAAATAAATCTTTGAAGATATTCCCATTATAATTAAGTCATGTCTCACTTTTAAAAGCATATATATTTTAATTTCTGCTGGGGGCCTGCTGGGAAATTCATGAAGCCCAGGAAAGCAGTGTTGATGGTAGTCAGATGCCACTTCAAATGCACAATTGTCATGTGAACGTTGATGATGACACTGCTGACAGCCCCTAAAGACTGGCTCGGGTGCTTAGAATTGACCGCTATCCCTGGGAAGTGGTCAGAAAATCACAAGAGGTCAGAGATCAAGTCTTTTGTGAAAATTTATATCACTTCATTCCCACCAGGCACACTGCTGTAGACATCCCCTTGGACAAAATTGTGGTCAGCAAAGATGCCTTTAGAGATTTAGCTCTGAAACGCAAGGCCAGAGGTGAGGTCAAGGTCATGTTTGAGGAGCGATATAAGATGGGCAAGAACAAGTGGTTCTTCCGGAAGCTTCAGTTTTAACATATTTTGTTTGGTTAAACTGTTTTGATTATTGTTGATGTGTTAATTTGCAGCTATGTTCTGTTGGATGTTTCTTGTTCTTCTCTTAGTTTTAGCCTTTCTGTATATTTACAATATGTCTCATAAAGATTTATTTTTTCTTCAATGCTTCTAAAGGCACATTTTATTTCTCAAACTTTTAATGGCTTGCTGAAAACCTCAGCATGCATTACTTGACTTAAAGTCTAAAATTAATCAACACTTTCTCATTTTTCTTGAACAATAAAAGGAACTTCAGCTATAGTATTAATGCTTACCACCTGCCTACTTACATATGCCTTCCCAACAGGGCTGTGAGCAAATGGATATTAAATTTTAAAACTTTTTTCTGTTAACCTAACATTCAAAAAAAAAATTATGACAGTAATGTAGATCAGATAGGTCTTATTAGAGCAACTGTTTATAAGGAAAATAATGAACAAGGGACATTTCTGAGACATGAGACAAAAAAATATTTTTAAAAGCATGTTTGATGTCAAACATTCTCACAAAACAAGATGAATTTGAATTGTATTTTAATACCTTTGTTGGTTTATGTTAGGTTTTAATTTTATGAGTTTATATTATTTTGGGAAGACTATTCAAATGTCACTATTAAGTGATCTAAAATGCTTTCATAGGCATTGATGCTCAGATGCTCAGTAACAAGTATTTTGATGGGCATGTGTGTGTGTGTGTGCGCGCGCACACGTGTGCACACACATACAGGTATGTATGCATGTTTGTGGAGGCCAGAGGTCAAATTCAGGCATCATTCCTCAAGTGCCATCCCTCTTGTTTTTGAGAAGGGGACTCTCATTGGCCTGGCATTTATCAAGTCGGCTAGACTTGGCTGTCCAGACAGGGCTGATGATTTGTATTTCTCCACCTACCAGCTCCAGAATTACAAATGCACACCATCATACCTGTTTTTTTGTTTTATTTTGTTTTGTTTTTTTGTTGTTGTTTTTTGTTTGTTTGTTTGTTTTGTTTTTTAGGACTGGACTCAAGCCTTCATACTTGTAATACTGGAGAAATTCAAAGTTCCCTTCTTAGTGTCATTAATGAAAGAAGGCAGTTCCAGGACAATTTTACTACAGTTTGAGAACAACACAACGGGCAGGTGGCAAATCTTGACAACTGTTTAGGGCAGGGATACGGAGAAGTAAAGAACAGAAAGTGCAGTGACAATGGAGGCCAGAAGAAGGCACCGATCCTCTGGACCTGGAGATACAAATGGTCGTTAGCTGTCGTGGGATTGTGGAGAACCCAGGTTCTCTGCAAGAGAAGGCAGTATTTTTAACGATGGAACTAGCTCTCCATTCCGATGGCTTTTTGAGCTGGGGAACAAGGAAGCCAGTAAGGGCAGTGGTGGAGGTCCACAAGCAGCCACAGGATGGAAGGGGTGGGGCCTTCCGAGGAAGCCGGAGTATCAGAAAACCAAACCCAAAGAAGAAAGATAGAGAAAGATAGGAATAAAGAGAAGGAAAAGTTATACTTTTTGAACTCAGAAAAACAGTCCATCGCCTGGTGGAAGTTCCAGAAGAGGCTGCCCTGACGGAGGGTCTTCTGGGAAGGATAAATACATTACTTCATTAATGGCTAATTACTTCTCCCATTTCCTTGACTTGTCTCCAGGTGAATCTACTTTCCTGGGGCATACTTTCCTGGTCAGTTGACTAACGGGCCCAATTGGATTAACTCTTAAGGAAGGGAACGATAGTGTGTAATGTTCTAATCTTTGGAGAAAACCAGAATGTCAAGTATTCACCTGGGGCCGCAGTTAGATTCCATTCTTTTGGCCTAAGGAAGGATCTGAAAGTCTAAGATGCTGGTAGCCCAGAGCCAACAATGAGGGAGTGGCCCATCCTTGGTGGCCGCCAAAGTTACCAACCCTGTTCTAGCAAACATGCCTCCAGGTGCACTTTACTGACTGAGCTGTCGCCTGAGCTGTGGCAATTATATTGAGAAACAACTTTTCTGGACACAGAGTCTCACTAAGCAAGTGAGTCTTGGAGCTCAGTAGGTAGACCAGGGTGCCCTTAAACTTATATTCATTTGCCATCCTCTGCCTCTGGAGTGCTGGGATTAAAGGCTTGAACTACCATGCCCAGTAGGAAATAACTTTTTTAAATTGTTTGGGAAAATTTCCCAATATATATCTTTTTCATTGAGGCTTATCCTAGATAAGTATTCTTTTTGAAGTAAGTTGAATTTTACATCTTGAAGTAGTGTTTGTTTTTATAACTACTGAACTTTCTGAGACTTTCTTAAGTCACAGTGTTCTGAATTTGATTCAATCAAGATAAAAATTGTATTTATCTTAGATTGAGACCTACCTTATTGAAATGTTACAAAACTCATGCAACTGTATGAGAACTGATTTTTGTTACACCATAACTTAAATTTAATCTTCACCTATTACCGAGAATTAAAATATTTTGGTTTTGCTCACATGAAGTCATATTAAGTGTTTGTAATAAATTCATAACAGATAAGCATAATTTTTAAAATGATTTACAAGAATCTAGGAATTACCAGTTACATGACTTTTTATTACTTTGAGAAGTTTTTCTTTGCAAGTCTACCACCATTCTTCTTAACAAAGGAGGCAAGAAGTTGTTAAGGTGTTTAGGGCTATTATTCAATGTAATCACGCCCTAAAATCATTTCACTCTGAAGCTATGGATCTTGTAGATTTTTAGTCTGTTTTGCTTGAGAAATATAGTGCTGGAAGCCTTGTCCTCCTGAAAAGAATAGAGGGAAATCAAGGTTCTAACTTTACTTAGAAGTTCATTATCTAGAAACAAGACAGCAAATGAGTTCCAGATATTTAGCTCTGCATCTGAATGTAGGACATGTTAAAAAAAAATATTTTATTTGTATTTACATTAGTGGTTACTGCATAGAAAGGCTGCTGGTCTGTATGTAGAAATGGAATGTTGAGAAAAGCCACAACCCTACATACAAAGTGCTTTTGCTAGGGAAAAGATGTAACTTGGAAAGGGACCAGTGTGCTCATTTCAAATGTCAAATCTTCCGGTAGCATCAATGGGCTGCCATTTGGCTAATCATGCCTGGATGAAGAATATCCGGAGATCCAAGTCAAGTCTTTGAGGATGCTGCATTGAGTCACTTAAGCCCAACTCTAAGCAAGTGAGCTCTAGAATGCCAATTTATGTGCATCCTTTGAGATTTAAGTGAAATGTCCAGCAAAGCTGAAAATACTTCTGGTAGGTACCTATTAGTATTCTGCCCAGAGAGTACTCCCCTGAGTACTACTCTGGCTTGCTGCATTTTCCTTTGAAGCCCATGAAAGAAACACAGCTCCAACTATACTGTGTTCCTTTTGCCAAAGCCACCTTGGAGTGAGCCAGCCCTCAGATACGGAGAGGAGATGTGGACTTTATTAAGAACTCAGCCGCAGGGCTACTTTGATCAAGTCATTTAACATCTGTGCTCTTGGAAGTTCTGTCCACGGCCTGTGTTGCAGGGATGTTTTGAGGCAAAGTCTACCACTATGAATCCTACTCTGTGTGATGCTATTAGATGTGAGGACAGAGCTGAGCAGCAACCTTGGGAGAAATAAATGATGGAAACTTAGCAAAATGTCTATTTCCCCTTTTAAATTCAAGTACAAGGAAATGTGTCTATAATTGTTACAATAAACATATTCATTTCCACAGTGCAATTTCAAACACTATCTCAAGTCATTGTTCCTTTGTAGTAATTAGATTAGCATTATTCATCATCTTGGTTTTCAAGGTCATATGATAAAAAAAATCTGAACCATTTCACTTACAGAAAAGAACTTCAAAATACAAAAGCTATTATAAACAAGGTGGAGTATGTTGGTGTACACCTTTAATCCCAACACTCAGGAGACAAAGACAAGCATATTTCTGTGAGTTTGAGGCCAGTTGGTGTATATATTGAGTCCCAGGCCAGCCAGTGCTACATAGTAAGATCCTGTCTCAAAAATAAAAACAAACAAAACCTGGAAGAAGCAAAACCTTTGCATTGATCTGAGTGTTAGACTGCTCTGTTGAGTTCTTGGAAAAATGATTATAGGGAGGGGCTGAAGAGATGGCTCAGTAGTTAAGGGTGCTTGTTCTTGGACCAGTTCAGTTCGGAGCACCCACGGAGTGATTCACAACTTCCTGTGACTCTATCTGCACAAGATCCAATCCCCTCTCCTGGCCTTCTTGGTCACCATACATACACAGACACTCACACATACCCATAAATAATAATTTAAAAAATGACTTAAAGAAGAAAATGGTGTTTTAATTTGTGGTCTTTCTAAATGATTAGTATAAGCTTATGGCAATGATTAAAATGTTATGGTATTGATTTGTATAACTCTCTTATATGTAATTGTAATATATACTTATGTTGAAAATATAACAAAACCCACTCTTGTGGTATAAAATAACAATGACCCATATTCACTCTAGAGAGACCTAAGTAATATCATCATTTCTACACATATGTATTACTTAAATAAATAAATAAATTGATGAAATCTATAACTGACATTTGCATTCTTCTTGAGAAATTTACATGTATAATGGTCATAATAGTTCAAACACAATATTCCATCATATTGATATTTTAATTAATAAGTGGTTGACTGAAGAATATTTGGATGATTATTTTATATTATGTATGAGGCACTATGTACATGTTCGATTGTTTATTTCAAACAAATGGTAAACTGAACACTTAGATGAATACTTTATACTTTATTTCATATTTTCTTTTTTACATACATTTTATATCAATTGATAGATTAATGTAAGGCATGGAAACATCAATTTTTTCCTATCTTCAACACCACACTGTTAATTTAACAAGTAGTAGAAGCTGCTGTAATTTCTTAAAAGAGTCTTCAACCAGATGTGGAAATAACACCTGGCTATTACCAATCATTAAACAAATTGAAGAAGCATCTTTATAATCAACCCTGAAAGCTCTTCCTCAACATTTGAAAAGCTTTAGGCAACAGAATAGAATGAATGCATTAAGCTGAACCCAGGGGTCCATATGCTGCCTACAAACCCAAACCCATTAGCTTTGCTTACCTTATGGTTTGGTTATCACATGGAAACCATCTTGACTATCAAGAAGAGATAAAGGTATACATTAAAAATAGATTACTCCTTATCTCAGGATAACAGGTGAAGGGGCTTTTATTGTGTGAACAGACTGGCTGTAACTTTTCTGTTTCCTGTGTTTTTCAGGACTCTGTACCACAGCTAGCACCATGCAATCTGAGCATGTTGTTTTGAGAGCAGTGCTTGCCATCTGCTTAGGCAAAATGGCACTAGCCCAGCCCTTGCTTCTTCCCTGCCACTGAAACTTAACTATTAGATTTTAATTACATGGGTATATGATTAAATCAAAGAGACTGAAAGGTTGACGCTAATGTCCCCAGAGGTGAAGCAAGCCCCAAGGCCTCCGCAACAGCTGGCGCTGGGGAAGCAGGTCTGTCCTGGCATGTCAAAGAAAGAGAGGTAATGAACTCCTCTGGGGTAAACTGTTTTAGTTTTATTGGATGAAATTCTGACTGAGAAAGAAGTTTATTTCTCAAGTTTAGATAATGAATTTGTAAGACTTTAAAATACTTTTTAAATAAAAGAAAAAGCACGCCCCCCCAAAAAAAAAACATTTCTTCTGATTTAGATTTTTATTGCTTTTGCTCTTTGAGAAATTTCATGAGCCAGGAACATATGGTGATATTTTCTGAAAGTTTAGGAATTTAAGAATGCAATGGGGTATTTGGAATACATTTTCAATACCTGAGTTGTCTCTCCATCAATTTAATAGATATTTTCTGATGGATTTTGACCTGGAGAGTGAAAATTAGTATTCCTTTCAGAAGGTGCAACAGGTATCAATGAAGGGGGAGAAATATTAGTTGTAAAGGATTCCATGGACGTGACAGTAACACAAAGGAGAGCAGGAGGTAGGGAGCCCATACCCAGGAGGCCACTGTTGGAAGGGAGAGTAAACCTACTTCTGTCACTTGCCGGTTGATGTTGGCAAATTACTTGTCCTTTCTTTAATCTCATTAGAAAAATGGAGTATTAACAACACTTATCTTTCTTGCAATGTTATTCATCGGGATTAATCTGCTTGGTTACTGCCAGATGTGTAAAGCAGGGCTTCTGTGAAGATAGGATCTAAAAGCTGTTAGATCAGATGAGGGATATTTTTAATATTTTGATATCATTCTTCTAACAATCTATGAGTTGTTACTATGGTCTTTAAAGATATTCATTTTTATTTTATGTGTGAGTGTTTTGTTTGCATGGATGTAAGTGCACCATAGGCGTGCAATGCCTGTGGAGATCAGAAGAGGGTATCGGATTCCCCTGGCACTGGAGTTACAGATGGTGATTAGCTGCCTGGTGGGTTCTGGGAACTGATCCTGCCTCCTCTGCAAGATTAACCAGTGCTCTTAACTTCTGAGTCATCTCTCCAGTCCTACTGCAATAGTCTTTTGACATTCTTTCCTATAACCATAGAATTTACTGTGAAGACTTCAAAGGCCATACGGAAGTGTGATAGTATCAAATGACCTCCAGCCTCCAGCTCATAGCATTATGTTAGTGATGCAAAAAAAACAAAAAACAAAAAACTAAACAAAACAAAAACCTGGATTAGAAGTCTTAGAGAGACTTGCTTAAAAGTATTAGGAATGGTGTTTGTGTTTACTAGTCCTCAGGAACAAGACTCATCCCTCATTCAAACCTGTGCCTCCCTCTGTTTAACGTACTTGGTACTTGGAATCCATCACTGTGAGAAATTCTCAAAACTTGTTACTTTTGTTTACAAAAATCTTATTCACAAAGGATAAGGCAATTTGCTGCTCCCACCTGGGATGCTGTGCCTTTGCCAAAGCATCACTTGCAAGGTTTAGAAGGAGGAGGTCTGACATGCAAATCAACTCTTGCTTGTGACTACTGAGAGAAAAGAGAAAATGATTTTAAAGGCAGAATGGCACAATCGCTGCAGGTAGGTAGGAACAAGCGTTTTGCAACAGGGAGTACAGTGACTACTGCAAACATCAAAATTCATTTACTCGTCTGTGCCATATGAATTGTTCCTTGGTGATCGTGTCTGTCTGAATTTCTCCAGCTAGAAAAGGTGATGCTTGGTTTGAACCTAAATCTTTGTGGTCTCAAAGCCATCATTCCTGAAAATGTGCCACCTTGTAATGTGCAGAGGAATACGAGTGTTCTATAGCAATTACCCCAATATTCACAGACCTCTTTCTTTGGGCAGGGCATTTCAAAAATGCCAAAAGGTGTTTTACATTCACTGTCATAGCAGAACCACAGTGCAGTGCCTGTGATACTAGCTCTCCTTTGTAGATGAAGAGACTGAAGATTGGAGGTGGAACGACACCATTCATAAGGCAGTGATAAAGGATCCCAGCATCAAGCTGGGGAGATAGACTAATCAGAGTTTGTAACTTCTGGGCTCAGGCAGAGCTCTGAACTGGGTCTCTCCGTATAAACTGGAGAGCATCAAGGAAGACATCCAAAATCAACATTATGCTTCCTTATGCACACATTCATGTAGGTTTGCCTACACACACATACGTACATTCACACTCACAGATATACACATCCACTCACAGATAAAGACATGCACACATACTACAGATTCATATACATAAAAGAGGAAAAGGAGAGGTACCTTTGAAGAACATAATTGCTTCTGATAGCCTCATCTGATTAGTTTTATTTTCAAAACTACATTTATGTTAATTTTTTTTTCTCTCATACACTTCACAGATCTGCTTTGGCAATGGTCTGCAGTGATTTTTCTATTCCATGTATTTTTATTTCTTATTATGGTTTTAATGGAAAGAGCTCTTGTGACCTGAAATTTTATTCTTTGAGATTCTGAAGGAAGCTATGAAATCTTTTGGCTGAAAGCATTATCAAAACACATCAGGAGACATCTGACGCGAAATGCCACATGGAGTGCAAAAAGGAGACTGAGTTAAGTCCTTTGAGCTTGGTGGTTTGAAGGATTGTATAAATCATGACTGTGCCAGGAGGAGAGACAAGTCAGAAAACAGGTGATTACAGAAGGGAAATTTGTGACAGTAATGTTTAGGAAATGTGTGAGATCTGTTTTTGGATTGAAATATGCATTCAAGCCATATTAGTCTGGGAAAACAGAAATAATCCTACTTTAAAAATTAGACAGATTATCTATAAAAACAGAAAACAGCCTTTGAAATCATGGAGTATCAATTCCTTCCTGTTTATCCTTTGCTTTTTCTTACAGCATAAAGCCACAGGCAGAGGAAATCATTATACCCACATGACTAAGAAGCTTTTGCATATGTGTAACATTTTCATTCCTTTCAGATATGTTTTGAGTAATAGCACCACTATGGCCGAAGAAGGGAGTCTTAGAACCTGTTTTGGCTTGAGTTTCACGCATCAAACTCACGAGTTTGTTGACTGTATGAGAAACAAAACAGTGTCTTGTTCTGTAAGTCAGAGAGAGACAGAGTGAAACTGTGAACAAGATGACTGAGAAGCTGGATGGCAAACAGCTGATTCCTCTGAATTCCTCTTAGATGGATGGAGGGGTTCCCCTGCTGTTTCCTGTTGCTGTTTCTATCAGCACCACAAACTGGCAAGTTATGAGCTAGAGACATTTAGAAATTTTTCTAATCACTAAAACTTAGTGACTATGAACCTCATTTCTTCATAATTTGCAAGATTTTGGTAAGTTTAATACATTTTAAGTGTCTCAATATAATTCCTGTGTCTATTAAACATTTTTTTTCGATGATGATGTTTAGCATGATAACCTACTGAGAGAGTCAATGTAGGACTAGTTCTGCTGATGGTATCGTACTGATTTGAATCATATATTTATAAAGTATTTAATTTCTGACTTTGAAAACACTTAATGAGATGCACTCTGTAGGTGCCCATATTAAATTGTTTTCCTTGTGACAAAATACCTACCAGAAGAAAACAACTCAAAATCTGGATGTGGTGGGCCATGCCTTTAATCCCAGCATTTGGGAAGCAGAGACAGACAGATCTCTGAGAGATCTATCTATCTAGGTCAGCCTAGTCTACATAGCGAGTTCCAGACCAGCTGGATCTACAGTGACACAATGATAGAAGGTGACTTTAATATACTACTCTCAACAATATACAGGTTCTATGGATGAAATTCAACAGAGAAAAATCATGCTGATACTTTGAGCAAGGCCTTTAAGGATAGAATAGGACTCGGGCATCAAGGTATATATTGCCTTATTCAGAAGTCTGTCACATTCTGCTTGGTTTCCCCTACAACAACACTCCTACACATACATACCCACTTCCTCCTGATTTTTTTTTCCCCTTTGATTAAAAAATAGTCCAAAAAGTATCTGGAACAGTTGTTTTGAAATCTACCCATTACTGGGGGGAAAAAAGTGAATGGAACCTTGGCTTTCCTGAACCTGCCAGTTCTTACCTTGTTTTATGTTTAGAACGAGAAATAGATCTCAACGTCTTACATGGTGTTTCTTTTAGTTTAGTTTGCAGACTGACTACTGGAACAATCTCACAAACTCTACTTAAGAGGTGATGAAGTCGTTATAAATTCAATTAGGAAAGAGATCTAAATACAGTTTAATGAGTACTCTCAATGACAGATTCTGTAGTTTATGTCTAGTTATCAGGATCATCTAATAAACTCTTGGTCTATTCTTGTTTTCTTCTAGAGATTCTGCTTGGACAAATTGAGATTTGCTTTGTACTCTTTCTCTCTTTCTCTTTCTCTCTTCCTCTCTTTCTGTATGTGTGTGTGTGTGTGTGTGTGTGTGTGTGTGTGTAGTATGAATCATATAATATCCAGCAACCAATGTTTTGGATCTAGTTTATCAGCTATTGATGGTATCACATCTCATTTCTAAAAAAGAAGATTGCACTAGAGCCCACAAGCCATAGAAATGTCAAAACTCCAGAAGAGTTTTATTCTTCTGATAGTTTGGAAAATCTTTCCCTAAATCCCATGAATGTTAGAAAAAAAGCAAGAGAGGGAGAAGAGAGACAGGGAAAATAATGTCTGCATTCATTTCCCCTAAACCGATGGAGCAATCAACTTTGCAATTACCGAGATCCATTTCACTGGACTTTATAACCAGGAGTGAGCTGAGGAAGAAATGAGAATCCTTAATGAAGGCTCAGGTCCTCGCCCATCGCGTTATCACCCCATCCCACCCATCCAGCATCCACTCACCAGCTTTGTAATGTGCAGCTTAATTTCTCATAACTCGCCAAGCGATTCACATTCATTTATATTATTGCCTTTTAACATGCAGACGAAAAAGAAATATGTTTGAAGATCTGATGGGCTAGGCACTTTTTCCTTTCTTTCTTTTTTTCTAGTTGAGTTTGTTTTGCTGCTGAAAACAAATGTCTCCAGAGCTCCGTTTAATTTAGCATGTCAAACTGCTTCCTGTCAAGGAGATTTGGAAATGGGTAGATGTTTGATAGACAGAGGCAAAATGCAAACTGCATGCCTTTCAGATCCAGTGATGCCACACTGTTGACAATGGATGCCTGTATCCCTGATCTGAAAAAGACTGGACAGAAGGGCAGGAGACATTTCAACACCATGAACTGAGAGAAACATCTCATTTAGTTTTTCTTATTCCTCTTCTTTTTATATTTAGAGCTCAATTTTTTTACAGGTTTTAACTATAACTTCAAAGTGGCAACACACTGCTTGTCTAGGAGCCCAAGCATCAGATTTTCCAGATATCTCCAGATCTTTGGGTGCACATTTAATATATATTCCTGATACTAAACCTTTAGGAGTCCCATATGTGAATTTTCCCATTGCGTGTACTGCCTTTTCATTATTTAAACTGTTCTCTGATGAATAATTTAAAGACTGCTGATCAAATCCAATCTCATCTCTCTCTCCTTTCCATCCTGTTCCTTGCTCTTCTCTCCTGCCTTATCCTCCTTTCTTTTTTCCTCTGACTCTTCCTTCTCTTCTTACTCTTGCTTCTTGTTTTCCTTTTCTTTGCCTTTTCATTTTTTATACAACATGACCAGAAACTATACCAGACATGCGTTCTTTCAGAGTACTTTGCATGCATTTCACCAAAAGAGGAACAGCATTATGTAATTTAGTCATGAGACTACAAGTCAGTAACTACTCATTATTAATTCCAAAAAAAAAAAGTCATTGAACAAGACATTTTTTAAAGTTTGGTAGAAATTGAAGCCAGTCTTAAATGATCCTGCAGCAATATAATCTTTATTTATCTCACTTAATGGGTTTATCTGTCTTTTTTACTACGGAAATAGCAAAACGATTATTGGTGTTCCTACTAAATTTATTGTAACTACTTGTTGGCAGTTGGTATATGCACAAATACACAAGCCTGTTTTAAATATATTGACTGGATTGCGTTTCTCTGTTGGGGATGGAACCTACTTTTCTACAAAGGCTAAGATCTTTGAGGAAGTTTTATAGAATCCAAACCATCCTGAAATAAAAAAGAGCTAAGATTCTTAAAAGACCTATGAATCTAAAATTGAAACAGTTAAGTAACAAAGGTTATAATGCACTTTGAGGTCCCATAGGGAGTTGATTTGTATTACCTCATATAAAGCTCACCAGAGGTTTTTGTGCTTGGTGTTGCTCTTAGTTCTCCAGTGGAATCTCAAAGAGTTTAGTTACTTCTCCATAGGTGAGAAAGTGTCACAGCAGGGAGGTCGGATCTCAGGTTTTTGTCTTGAAATCCAAATGGACAGCTCAGTTCCTATTTGACAAGTTTACAGGAGAAAATTGACCCTAAATGTAAACCTTCATGTAAAGAACAATTGAAAGTATATTCATGTTGTACTAGAAAATAACTTATTTAGAGTGCAAAAGAGGACGGGAAGGAAGGAGAGGAGAAGAAAAGAAAAAGGAGAGAGAGAGAGCTTCTTATGGACATATAACTAATCTATACACAAATCAGCTGTTTCTGGTCTTTAACAAGAACATAGATAGGATCTAGAATATTTTTCTACACAGCAATGTACTGTACATTTGCTGCACTGGCTTAAGTCAGCTAATTCCTACTGATGCCTTAGCCTTGGCAGGGGGGAGTCTTAAAATTTCTGTACCACCAGGGTTAGGAATATCAATTACCAGCTAAAATATTTTTTTCAGGAAATAATTCAACTGCTGAAGGCTGAAGGTAATCATATCTTGTTAAGGTGGGCTTGGTTAAGTTGTGTTTTAAAAATTTCTCAACTAGTGTTAGTTACAGGTTGTTAAGGTAGTAATTCTCACACTGAAAACCAAACTCTTCCCTTCTGTAGGCCTTGTGATTGCTATTTCTAGCCCCCACCCACTCTAATGTGGGCTCATTTCTTCTCTCCTTTTGTCTGTTAAAGCAAGACAGGAAACCTTTTATGACAGGCAGGCAGGATAGATATCCAGAAATCCCTGGTGCCTCTACATCTCTTAGTATGGCTGGAGGAAATTATTCAATATAATTTGTCATATCAGATAGCAGTGTAAGGCGAGGCCAAATGTCAAGACTGGGGAAGGAGCGTGAGTAGGGAGAAATGTGATTGCCCAAAGCAGGACTGGAAAGGATCTCGTTAATCATCTCACATGCACTGATTCCAGGATGGACAACGGGGACGCAAACTGTGGCAACTTAAAGAGCAAAGCTTTCCCATGCCAGCAGAGCTGGAATGTCAAATGGCTTGGGTAATACTAGTATTTAAACGATTGTGATGATCCTGATATAGCCTCAGAGAACCAGTATGAGGGAAAGGCTGAGCATTCCGCAAATCTCTATGAAAAAATATTCACTGTTGGGAAATCATCAGAGAATTTTGGAGTTCAAACAAACCAACATTGTTTTAGATCATGGAAAAGGAGTAATTTGTTGGAGCATATTTTCATCATGGCTGATTAAGAAATCTGGACCTTTAGGGCTCAATAACTAAACTGTTTGCTTTACTGGCCATCTGTGAATAAATAACTTTCCATGAAGTCATTTGAAGCCGCTTTCCTTATCACTTTAGTTATCTTAGACCACTGGTTCTGCCAGTTCAGAAAGTATTTTTGATTCCTTGAGAATTTCATACAATATATTTTGACGACATTCAAAGCCCCTCCCTCATCTCCACCCACACCCCACTCCCCTTACACTGCGTATCTTCTATTATGACTTTTTCTTTCCTTCCTCTGTTATTACTTCTTTATTTAAGGGCCTAATTCATGTTCTCCAAATGTTCTTTCTTGAGTGTGGTTCTATCACTTTGGAGTCTGGTCAACCTACCAGGTGTCACACTCCTAAAGAAAATGGACTCGCTTTCCCAGCACCTAGCAGTTGTCAATAGAGCTTCAGCTAGGCCTGGGGCTTCTTACCTAACTCTGCCATCCATGCTGGGCTTTTGTCTAGCTTGGGCTGACATGGGTCTTGTCATGGGATAAGGACCCCTTATCAGGGGTCCTGAATGTTCATATGAGTACTATGTTAATTTTAATCCTAACTTACAGGTGAAATTATTTACTTAACATGTCTACTAAGATAGTGTGAATACTAGGCATTATAATTAGTAGTTTTCAACTACTGAAGAAGTGCATTGTATAGACAGACGATGACAGAACAAGATGACTTTGCTTCATTTCTGGTGTCTGATAAAATACCTAGCAAAAAGCAACTTATGGGAAAAGGTGATTATTGAAGTTCACAGTTAGAAGTTATAGTCCATTATGTGTGCAGGGGCAATGCAGCAGGAACTGGTCATTGAACTGATAGGAATAAGTGCCTGCATGATTACTAACTTGTTTGTGCTCAGATCAGTCGATCCATTCTTACGAAGATCAGAGCTCTGCCTTGGGAATGCTGCTATCCCTAGTAGGCTGGGGCTTCCCAAATTAATTAACTTGATTAAGATAATCCCCTACAGACATGCCCACAGTCCAACCCAATGTAGACAATGCCTCACTGACACTCTTCTCAACTTAACTGAGTCAAGTTAACAATTAAAACTCGTTATCATGCAGTGTAATAACGCCTCCAGCGTGGAAACAGCCACAGTCATAAAAGAATGTGGGATATTCCTGGGCAGGTGAGGAGTCAACAGAGCTTCCAAGAGACAGGGAAGTGGATTTCTGAAAAAGTAATACTTTTTCCCACATACATAATTCAGAAAGTTCTTCCCAGAAGCTGAAATGTTGAGCAAATGACCCATACAAATTGAGTGTCCTGATTTGGTTTTCATCTTAGATACACTTACATGTTTCTACTGCAACGACATAAAAATAATAGAAAGTCCCTCCTTATATATATCCTGGAGTACATAAATGACCCAATGATCAGAATTTGTGCTCTGAGGTTGTGTGATTGGTCTTTAGAAGATTACATGACAATACTTCAAAATCCTTATGCCAATAAATGCACATTTATTTTAATCATTTTTAAATGCAATGCACTGGAAAATTCTAATAATAGTCCTGACACACTAACATACTGAGGTGTTTTTCAAAATTCAATTTATTACATTATTTTTACTTATTTATTTATTTATTTGTGTGTGGGTAAATGTCAAGGCATGCCTGTGGAGATCAGAGGATAGGTTGCAGGAGATGATTTTCTCTTACTTACTGAGCCATCTCAGTGGCCCTGAAGAGTTTTGGTTTGGTTTGGTTTTTGGTCTTCTTTGAGACAGGGACTCCCTATAGCCCCAGCTAGCCTGTAACTCACTATGTACTCCAGAATGGCTGCAATCTCACAGAGATCTGTCTGCTCCTGCATCCCAAGGACTGAGATCAGAGGTATGGGCCACCATGCCAGGCTCCTGAAGTGTTTTCTGATCTGTTGGGATACATGTAAATTTTGATGACCTAGTCTTAGTGACATGAAGTTTCAAAAACATTTCTATAATCTTTCCCATAAAACAAAGGGTAGGGGCTATGATATAGTTTCTGTAATCTCAGAAAGAGTGTGCTTTTCTCAAATTGATTCTACCAGTCCAGAAGTTTAGTAGCTTCTCAAAGTATGCATGTTGAATTTTACTGAATGCTACCATCTTATGTTTCATAGGATAGCCAGTTAAACCACCTGAATTGTTTTTTAAATTTGCTGTGATCTAGTGTCATATGATCTTGTGAGCATTTATTAAGCTTAGCAAATTCACAACTTTCATTTTGAAATGATTTCAGTTTGTAATCAATATGTCATGAATGCTATATCCAGTTTCACATATCTAAAATGGTGAAATCATTATACAATGACATTATATTGATCAAAACCAAGAAGGTAACACAATTAAGTGATGCGGAGCTGTGTTGCTGTCACTAATTTTCTACTAATTGTTCTGTTCTCTCTGGGTCAGAATTTAATCCATGATCCCACAGTGCATTGAGCTGCCGGACTTCTTTGTCTTCTTCAAGCTGAGGTTTTACTTTTATTTTTTGAAGAGGATCAGAACTTTACTTTGTGGAATCCCCTTATTTAGAGTTTGTTTGACGTTTACTCGTCACTAAACTCAGAATTGCATTTTTTGACGGGAGCACCACAAAGGCATAACACCCTTGTCAGTGCGCACCATCAGAAAGTATGCGATAAGCTGTCTCATGCCTACGCTTATTAACTTTCGTCACCTTGAGGTCTGGTCTGACTACAAGAAGACATGTTTATGAAGTGTTCTATTATAGATAGCTGACTGCAGCTCCTAAGCACATATTAAAATTTTAACTTGATAAATGGTGATTACTGAGCACTGTAAATTCTGGTGGAAAGTGGTAGGATTATTATTATTATTTTGTGCTAAGTTATTTCGTTTTAGGAAAGCAAACCACAGTTCTGAGCTTTTTCTCAATTTTCTAAGTGAAAGATCAGGAGAGTCTTTGTTACTAGTCCTTTTCCCATTTGACACATTTTGGAAAAAGCCACTAAGCGAACAGGAGTCTGTGCAGTACTGTGCAACGGCTCTACACTAGGAGGGGAGCAGCTTTGCATTGCATTTCCAAAGGAGATTTAAACACGCACTAGCAATGCTTCCACTTTTATTTCCCTTGTATAAGAACTACCCAAGTCTTATTTGAAAAGAGTCACCGTTTTTGGCTCTGTTCTACCTTGAATAGTTGAAAGATATTAGAATTTAAATTTGTATAAAGAGAGAAGAGAAACCAACTGGATTTTCATAACTGGAAAGCAGGAGTGCTAAAAACAACAGCAACAAAGGTCAACAGGATAAACTGCCAAGAAATATTAACTCTGCAGATCTCTCTGTCGGGATGATAGTGAAACAAGAGTCATTTTTCTTAAAAATCAGGACTTGACCTAGAAATAAACAGACCACTAACTTGGTACCATAGGAATCACCATCAAATTACTTAGAAGGTAGGGAGTTGAAATTCAGCTTAAGGGATCTTAGAGTTGATGAAGTTATTTAACTATGATTTATACAGCCATTCTATCTTTCTCAATGCATAACATAAAAATGCTATTGTTGAGTCATATTTACATACTGTGTTTAATCATTAAGCCAAAAAATACTATGAAAAGCAATGTGTTAATAAGATCAGTTGGCATTTATCACCATTGTTAAGCAGTGTACATTTGGAACATAAAAGCATAGCTAGCAGGGCTGGAGAGTTAGTTCAGTTGGTATAGTATTGATCATACAAGCATGAAGGGCTGAGTTCATTCCTTGAAACCTACATGGAACAGACTGAGTGGGGTGACACATATTTCTAATCTTAGCAACCAGGAAGACTGCTCAGTTGAGCTAGTCTCAATTGAGGAATTGCCTCCATTGGACTGACCTATAGCCACATCTATCTGTGGGGTACTTTCTTGATGAGTGACGTGGGAAGACCCAGGTCACTGTGGGCGGTGCCACCCTTGAGCAGGTTGTTCTGTATTGTTTAAGAAAGCAGGGTGAGCACAGTTCCCCCAGCATTCCTCAGCATTCTTCTGTGGTCTGTGCTTCAGTCCCCGCCTCCACGTTCCTGCCTGAGTTCCTGCAGTAGGCTCCCTCAGGGATGATGATGATGACCTGGGAGATATAAGCCGAATAAACCCTTTACGCCCCAAGTTGGTTTTGGGCAGAGTGTTTTGTCACAGCGATTGGAAACAAACTAGAAGATCCTCCATATCAAAATATGCTTACACAAGAAGTAACTTGTTATATCTTCATTTTGGAAGAGGCTCTAGGGACATCAGAAGAGGATAACAATTTAAACCCCGCCAGACTTTGGTTTATTTGGGAGGAAACGTTCACCTCACATCACCGTTGTCCAGAGATCCAGTCCCTCCTTCCCAAAGTCTGATCCAGGGTGGAGGAACAGCTGAGATCCTTGAATCCTTCAACACAAGGATATCTGAGTGGTACACTATAAGAGTTTGAGCCACAGTGGATGTTATTAAAATTTCTCTTTGGGAGAGGCAGACCAACTTAATCTGCCTCTCTCTCCCTGCTTGCAAGCCAAAAAGTCCCCCCAAGGCCTCGCAACAAACACACAAATTTCTCCACTCACAGTTAAACAGATTCTAGCTAGTTTACTTGGGCTTACTAACAGAGCAATGGGTAAGGGGTTACTTACAGAACACGGGCGCCCACCCTCCCCTCGGCAAGTTCCATTAGTAAATCCACAGCTGGGATCTTGCGACTTCCCGGTGAACAGATCCAAATGGCCCATGGGGGAGGGGAGAAAAGGGCCGGCCTCCTGGTGCCCCCAGTGTAAATACCTTTAGCCCCTCCTCTTCTCACATCCAAGGCCAATAGACCGGCGGGTGGGGCATAGGATTTTCCCAGCTCATCTTCTGCTCAAGGTGGTCTTGGGTGATACCACGGAGAGGGGTGTTTGTCCACCCTTTCCCTCGGAGAAGCAATTCACTCTGCAGTGGACTATTGATGGCTTCAGTTGGTTCCACTTTTCTCTCTTAGGCTCTTTCTGTCTCAGTATTTTATCTCAGTTTCAACAGTGACTGTCCATTAGACAGCAAGCCTTCAAAAACACTTTATGCTCTATTTTCTTGACATTATCTTTCGATTATGATGTGAACATGATGCTATGGGAGTGAATTCATGAGCTATTTTCTAGACAATGTTTTCTAAGACATTTAAAAATAGCTGGGCATCCTCTGCCATTAGTTAATATTTCTAAAATGGGGTACATTTCCTTTAGCTATTTCATGAGTAAGCACTGAAATGTTTAAGCCTAAAAATTTAGCAGTTTTGTAAAAACCTAACACCTTTTAAATCTGACTTCCATTTAGAAAACTAGAGAATCATTTAACCCTTAGTATAACTGCCTGCTGCTTAAAAGATCATGCTGAATATCAAAGAGAAATTAAGAGATGGGATGAAAGGAACTTCTGGGGTTGGCTGTTTTGGTTTCTTCTCTGTAAAAGTCACCTTTTCATTTAAATTGGACGAATGGCAGGGTTTCCTGCTATTAGGAATGTTTGGACTAGTGGTTTGGAAGTGTCGCCTTCACTTTTTATCAGGTGATCATAATTAGGATGAATGAACCAACTAGGGAACTGGAGACCAAGCCCAAATGCAGAGTGAATGGAAACAAAAGGACCTCCAACAAACAGACCACCAGGGCGCAAGCAGGAGAATACACTCACATCTCACAAACACAGTCTGGAATGCCACTAGACCCCAGCGCTGTGACTCCTGAATTACAGCTTCCTGAAAGTTTGAATCCAGACTGTCTGGGCTGCCTCGCCAGTTCTATTTTAATTACATCTACTCTTTTCACTACATCCCCCAAATAGGAACATGTTTCTTTCTCTCCTTTTTCTGCCAATTGAAGCAGTCTATGATCAATCTGAATCCCATATGTGCTTGTTTTCACTTGTTTCCTCTTTCTTCTCCAACCCTGGAATTCCTTCTGCAACATTAGAATTTCCCTACCTTTGGACAGAATCTCCAAAACAAACTCCTAATGGTGAAAATCTCAATGAATGCATTATGAGATCCATGGACCACGCACATCATACCACTGAAGACTCATAAATATCTGCACCTACAGTTTAAATAGTATTAAATGCCTTTTTAAAGGAAGACTTCTGAGAGAAATTTCTAAAGCAAGTCAGATTAAGACCTGAACTTTGATGAAATGCATAAGGAGGCTAGTTACTCTAGGTATTAACAAGGTTTATTTTCAAAATGACAGAAAGACGGAAGTGGAGGAATCAGGAAATTCATGTGAATGAGGTATAAAAATAGAATTTTCGCTGACAGTTGAAGAACATGCAGGTGCAAACTAATTCCAGTCCAGTAATTAGACATGTGGATATTAACACATTAATATTTTCAGTCACCAATTGACAATGAGGCTACAGTTGAGTTATAAAGACCTGAATGTTTTCAAGAACCCAGAATGACTCTGACTCACCTTGCTGTAATGGGGAATTCCTTTGATGAATAGTGTTCTAATTCATAATTGAACTCTTCTTGTGAAAGGGGATATACATTCATGTCAGATGTATTTAAGCAAAAACAGAGCAATTGCATAGCTTCAAGTAATTGCCGTATTCAAAGGCAGATATTTAAGGTTATGGTGAAGCTGGATCCTGGTATTGAAATAAAGACATCTGGAAAATTTTCATGTCTTCTCTGTCTGCCTTTCTACTTGTTTGCTTCTTCTTTATGAACAGTAATATCATGGATCTTTAGCAACTGATAGCTTCCATTTTAATTAATTTAACAAATGTGCATATGCGCTCATGCATGTGCAATCACTGTCTTCCTCCATTACACTCCACTTATTTTGAAACAGGATCTTTCACTGAATTGAATAGAGCAACATTTTGGCCATGTTGATTGATGATCCAACTCCCAGGATGCTCCAGTCTCCAATCCCCAACATTTGGACTGTAAGCCTACATTTACTGTAGTGCTGGGGATGTGAACTTAGGTTCTCTTGCTTTCATATCAAGCACCTTACCCACTGACTGACTCCCAGCCTTGATTTCATTTTATTGAATCTATTTGTTGAGTTAATACAGGGGATTTTTTAAATTCAGTTTGGTCCATTGAAGCAAACAGAGAAGTCTGCAAATGAATCAACCTCATCGGCAAGCTAAGAGTGGCAGATACTACTTGTGGAATGGAATGTGGATTTTATATACCAACCAAAGAATAAAATATGATTGACAGAAGGAGGATGGGCTTATATATTCAAAAGGAATCCACTCCCAGGAGGGGAAGTCAGTTCTTAGATAGGGTAAATGATACCTAGGTCTTCCTTATAGATTCAGATCAGGCACACAGACTCCATCCAGCACTTGAGGTCAATGAATGTAAGAAGTGGCAAACTGACTTAGTACAAAGCAGGTCATTTTATGTAGCAATGACTCCTTTTCCTGCAGCAAGACTGTATCTTCCTGCTAGGGTATAGGAATATAGATATATAGGTATATAGGTGTATACGTAGATAGGTATAGGAAATCTTGGCTCAGAATGAGGAAGCACAAGTTCCTAGAGTGTACCTGTATTAAAGCTGAATTCAGCAAGATATTTTCACAAGGATTGTTATGTCAAGGAATTTGCATGGATAGGTACAGAAAGCTGCTTATATATTAGATAATTGAGAGTCACCATATGCATTGTTTTGCCACTTTTTATTGTATTAAAATACACAGAACATTGAATTTACCACTTAGCCATTTAAGGACACTATTCTGTTGCTTCTGGCATATTCATATTGTTCTGCAGCCATTGCGATGTCAATTTCCACAACCATTCTTTCACCTCATACGGGAGCTTTGTGTCCACTAATTGATGATCTCTCCTCTTGGTAAGATTTTTCGTTTTTTTGTGATGATGAATATGACTGTTCTAGGCACCTCATGTAATTTGAATTAAATAATATTTATCATTTTATAGCTTACTTCACTCAGAACTATGTCTTCGAGTCAATCCACATTGCAGCCTACATCAGAATTTCGTTCCTTTCCATGACCAAATAACCCAACATTTTGCTGTATGTGCACATAATACTCTTTTATTTCAATTCTTTAATAAATAATGGATTTTCCCATTTTGAACCGTTGAGGATCCTGTTGCTATGAACCTGATTGTACATTTAATTGAAATGTAAATTTCCATGGCTTTTTTGTTAGTAAAAATTAACTTCAAATTTAGGATCAAATTATAATTATTATTAACAGGTATAAGAAATATTAAAATTCTAAAGGAATTTAACTTTGAAACAAATGAAACCAGTACAGGCAGGAAATTTTAATGTAATATACTTTGGAAACATAAAATCTAAACAAGCATTGAACAACTTTTAAGTGCCTTTTGTGGAAAGAGTACTGGGTTGTATTATGTTGTCTATCAGTGTTTACAGGATGTGACATGACCTATGTTAGTCAATGGGCAGCTCATATCCAAAAAGTTATTTTTAAATATGTGCATGTGCATACACACACATGATACAAGTGTGTGTGTATATATGTATATTTATACGTGTGTGTAATATGTATATTTACTTTAGTAAAACACGTAACCAGCATAGGAAATACAAGACAAGTTTAGAATAATGCTTTCTTACAAAACCAAAGCTATGAGTCTACAGAATACAGAAGATGAAGTTTAAAGAAGATATGGTATAAATTTTGTGACGCTAAATCATAACCGTGAATTATTTAGAGAAATTACCATACATAACAATAGGAACAAAGGTAGAATTTCATCGATGAAGGCCAAGGACATAGAATGGACAGAAAAATAAGCATTAATATGATGTTAACACAGAGCTAATGCGGCTAATAAGCAAACATGTGCAAAAGACACATAAAAAGAAAGAAGTAGTTTGAGCAAAATTGAAGGAGGTGAGAGAAGTTCTGGTGTATAGATTTCAGTTCTGATGTAAGATTCTCTTTCAGGCAGAATTAGGTTAAAGGGAATAAGTCTGTTTTCACATTGAATCATTTCAGGACCTCTGTCTGCCTTTCTTCTTGATGGTCTGCCTCCAGTTCTGCATGTAACACCCAATAACATGTTAACCCTGCATTTGTCAGAACTATGGAAATTGTAAGTTAGTCTAAACAGTGTTCTATTAGCTTTTTTTTTCTATTCCCAAGCTGATTTAATTCCCAAACTATAGGCATGAGAGGGGTGAATTGTAAATTCAGCTCAATGGCTATATATGCATATATAAAGCCACACATGTATATGTATATATGCATACATATATGGATCCTTACCAGCTAGTGATCTTCAATTTCTCCATATAACTTAAGAAATCAAAAGTTTATCTTTGGATGTGTTGGTATTTGGTCAGCTCATACTGTCTTATTTCACATAATTTTCTGTTACTTAATAAGTATTTATAAGATATGGAATTCTGTTGTGATGCTGAAGAATGAACCCAGGGCCTCACACATGTTAGGCAAATGCTTTACCACTGAGCTAAGTCTCCCACCACCGGATGTATTAATAAGAAGTAAAATCAGAAAGACTGGATCTAATCATGTTTCTATTATTAACTAGACAAGATATTTTGAGTGTTTCTGTTGTAACTTTATTTCCTCCAGGCTACATCAAGTTTGCATTAGTTTTTCAAGTTACATCAGTCAGGAGGGACCACATTATGCAGTGGAATTACTGTGAGCTAAATGATTTCTCAAATACAAAGAATTTCTTGAGTGTTCAAGGGCCTCACAGAGATGGGTGACTTTCTACTGTCCTTCAGGATAACCCAGTGGCACTTGAGATGTCTTGAATTTGACTGCACTCCATGTATTTTTGTTGTGTATGCATATATTTGTGTGCGCACATGCATGTGTGTCTGAGTATGCGTTTAAGTAGCTATATTCCTGTGTATCGTGCATGTATATATGTGAATGTACATGAAAGTGGAAGCCAATAGGTAAACTCAGGTGCTATCCAGTTTGTTTCTTGAGACAGGATGTCTTACAGGTCTGAAGCTTGCAAGGTAGGATAAGTGTGCTGACCACTGAGCCCCATACCAGGCTTTTCTATGTGAGCTATGGGGATTGAACTCAGGTCTTCATGTTTGTGCATGAAGCACTGAGCTCTTTTCCAGTCCTATTTTTAAAAATTTTTATTTTGAGTGCTGGGGAGATGACTCAGAGGACTTGGGTTCAATTCCCCTCACCCATCTGGTGGTTAGCAACCTTCTGTAACTCTGTAACACCCTCTTTTGAACTCCCTGGGCATTTCATGACAAAATGCATTTACATACATACAGGCAGTACATTCATACTCATAAAATAAAAATAAATAAATAAAATATTTAAAAAATTATTATTTGAAAATTTCAGACACGCATATTTTAATATAATCCATCTCCACCATCTCTCCTCCAACTCCACACACTTCCCTGTCCCCAACACACACCATTTTCCCCACCTGTCTTCATGTACTCTTTTCTAAAAACCCACTGAGTCCATTTAGTCCTACTAATATGCACATGGCTAGAGGATCATCCACCACAACATGGACAGCCTATCTGGTGCCTTGTGCCTGAAAAAAACTTAATTCTTCCTTCCTTAACAACCATCAGTTGGCAATGAATCCTCTGCTAAGAATGAAAATTATGAGCTCTTTACATATATATATATATATATAATCATTTGTATATATTTATATATACATATAATCATTTCTTAAATGGTAGAAGATTGTAACAGCTGTAAAAGGTTTCCACTGTCAAAGTCATCAGTCAATATTTTCCGCTCACATTTGATTGAGTTACATGGTCATATCTGCATTTAAGATATCGGCATTCTGTGTCATTAGATGGGCATACACATCAATAATGTGAATTCTGGGAATGCCAACAATAGTGAATTTTAGGGAAAAATATAATGTCTAAAATCAGAAGGCCATATGATCCCATATATGCAATACTCGAAAAGATTCAGTTGGGAGCAAAATGTAGGCATGTCTGAATGTGCTTCAAATCAGCATTTCTTAATCACAGTCCATGATAAATAGAAATTAGCAAACTGAAAGGTGCACCAGGATGATGATATTTCCATGAAGCTCTGTATCATATCATCACATTTCCAATGTAATTTTAGATCCACAAAGAATGCTTAATAAAATTTCAAAGGCTGGCTGATAATACATGCACATTATCATAAAACCCATCCAAAATTGCTAACTTGGATTAAAAATAAGTAACTGGAAATGATATATAAAGAGTAAAAATGTTGTAGTTTGAAAGTTAAGAGTTATGTTGTGTAAGCACATAATTATTGGCCAGGAATTTAAAACAAGCTTAAATTTTATGTCAAAGACATAAAATATTTGGAATTTATGTTAGAGATATATTGGAAGTAAAGTTTTAGTATCATTTTACCTAGATTGTTTGGCTTTCTTTCTCTGTCAGGACTATATTCATCAAATCCATCCTAGCCCATTAAATTTTGTCATACTTCTCTAGATTGTGGATATCAAACCCCATTTGATATTTTTTAAAAAGTATTAACTTCCTGTAAAGCTACTAAAAGTTTTGAGTTGAGACAAAATGACTCAGCCAGCCATTGAAGTGATCATAGTTGATTAACTTACTATTTGTAAAGGATAAATTATACTTTGCCCATGAATAAGAAAATTCTGGAATCAGAGGTGTTCCTTCTGAAGATTTTTGCATTTAAAAATAATTTAGAAAATATATTTTAGAATTTAATAATTAGAAGATGTTTTTATTTTTAAATTTCTGAAGTCTAAGAACTTACATATTGTATATTTTCAAAAATAAGCTAGAATCATTGAAAATACAACTTAAACTCATTTCATTTATTTTTATTTTATGTGTATATATATTTTGCCTTTATGTATGTTAAATATGCCATGCCTATGTAATGCCTATGGAGGCCAGAAGAGGTAATTGGATCCTTAGAAACAGTAGTTACAGATGGTTGTTACCACCACGTAGGTACTGGGAAATGAACCCGGGTCCTTTGCAAGAACAGCCAGTGCTCTTAACCAGCATCTCACCAGCCACCAACAGTGAGCTATAGACTACAAATAATCTATTGATGTTATTTGCTTAAAATGTGCTAGATAAAGTCAGGGTTGTATAGCATTTTTAGAACACATTTCCTGCAACAGTATATTTTGCAAAATGGCTTATAATTAAATGATTTAATGTTTAAGAAAGCTTTAGATAAATCTTTGGCAAGTTGTAATATGTATTTAGTCTACTGAGGTCTAGAAAATGTTTGGGTCATTTTTATTTGACAAACTTGATAACAAGAGTTCTCTCCAGAATCCATGTAAAGGTGGGAGAGAACCAAGAGACTGAAAGCTGTTCTTTGGCCTCTGCAGTCAGGCTTTAGTTCTTATGTGTTTGCACTTACATGCATACATGGACACATACTCACACAATAAAAATAAAATTAAAAAGTTAAAAAGAAGACTTTATACATCTTAAATAATAATTTAGAATCATAAATCCCCTTTCTCTCCACGGCCATAGAAAACCTTTCTATGCAATGTTTTGAGGAAGAAACAAACCCAACCGTAATTCCAAACCAGTCTCTGATTAGGATTAAACAGACATGAACATTAGTTCTTTTCCTACTCAGTGAAAAGAATGTTGGCCTCAAACAGTTTTAGCCAGACCTGAATGAAATTACAAGCACTTTTTCAGCAGGTTCTAATTCTTTAGAGTTTTAACAATTAAATGAGCCTACTTCTTGAAAAGCATTACCAGAATTATTCTCTGGGAATGAAATATACTGAGCAGTCTATGTAATAATTGAGGTTTTTGGAATATTCATTTAATAAATTATTTTTGTTATTTGCACAGTTGGTAAGAAACTCAGCGATGCAGGTTTTTATCTTGTAGTGGACTGCCTGCTAAGGGTCACAAGAGCAGTGTGCTATGATTCGTGCTCTCTTGCGGTCACAGTTCTACCTAATTTGTACTTTGGCACTCCAAAGATTATAATAAATGAAGTGCTCTCAAACTTTCAGACATGGAATTTTTTTCACCTATTGGCAAAGTTGGATTTAATTTGACTTTCACAAGTGCAAAATCCGTCTCCTTAGAAGTTGGTCAAACTATTAATTTTATGGCAGGGACAACTGAGTACAGTAAACCTTTTCACAAAGCCAGACAGCTTAACCTAATTAAGCAGTTGTTTTGACAGGTGGCTGAAAGTGAAATGAATGCTATCAAAAAATGTTTCAAGAAGTAAATTTGATGAATGCATGAATGTGTTCATGCAGGTGAAAATGTGTTCTGGAAAGGTGCGATGACAGTTCTGTGTCCAAAAATGGAAGGTATGCCTCAAGCTTCATTTGTGCACTTGTCTGGAAATTTCTTTCTGTTTTTTAATAGGTATAAAAAGGTGGTGAGCTTCCAGTCTATAGCATGTTAAAAATTCAGAGAAATGGTTTTAATTACTATTGAGACAATATATGAAGTCACTTGCTTCACTCAGCAGAACTAAAGCATTTAGAGAAGAAATGCTTAGGTAGGAAATTTAAACTTTGTGTAGAGATTCCTCTGAAAAGGTACATATGTTTTCATGTCTGCTTTCCCCATGTAGAGCTTGAATCCTAAGGCTTGAGATCAAATAGGTGAATTGCCCTTAGTCTATCCTAAGACTGACCAATTGCACACACAACTTTTGGGCAGTGTTTTAAGTTTTCTGTGCATGTTACAGTAAAAACAATAAAGATGTCCCCTTCCAAAGCATGTTTTCAAGTGAGGAGTCTTCAGAACTTGTTGTGATGGACCTCGTGTTTTCCCTTCTGTGAGCAGCAAAGCTTGTCTTTAGGGTATGTATTCTTCTTTATGTGTTTCCAGCTCTCATCCCCTTTCTTCTGTCTCTTTAACAGAAATGTAACTAATGTAATTCAAGTTTCCTGATCACAGATAACAAAATGGAGCCAAATCAATATTGGTATTCTACAGCTTTTTGATATATTATCATTTGACAATGTAACACATTTAAATAAAATTGTGATAGTTGGTTGAGAGTAAAATAATGATACCTGACATTTTTAAAGAATTTGCTGGGCTGAGCATGGTGAACACCTTTCATCCCAGCATTCAGAAAGCAGAGGCAGGCAGCTCTCTGAGAGACAGTGGCCAGTCTGGTCTAGCCTGGTCTACATAGTAAAGTCCTGTCTCATCATCCTTGATGATGAAAAATCGTCTCCTAAAACTATTCACTACAATTCTCATTTTAAGTGTTAAGTACATTTTAAATTTCAAAAATATTATCAAGAGGATGGTATTATTGTTTTCAATGATGAAACTAGTATCAAAAATTAAAATCACATTCTCATGAATCCATAAATCTGAAACTCAATCCAAAGTTTACAATATGAAGCAAATTCTCTTATCCATTATAATTCTCCAGTCAATTTCTTTAAACATTTACATATTTCAAATATATTTCAATGAAGATAACATCTTCTAACTCATGAATCTTGAGGCCATTAGAGAGTTAGTATAATCCCAAAAACAGTCACTACCTGATTATCTCTATGAAAAGCAAAAAAAAAAAAAAAGAATTGTTTTATGTCTATTTACCTAATAAACAAATTCCCAAATCATGGAAAAGTGTCCATGATTTTAACATGGAAAGTAAGGAGGGGAGTGAAAGGAGGAATCCAGTGACTCGTGAGATATGCTTTTGATGAAGCAAATGTCTTTTGAGCATATGCAGAAAATTTACACTTTACTCATCAAAGAACTACGAGCCAGAACTCCTGGTTTGCATTCCAGTCACAAGACTCAGGGCTGCTCTTACTTTGTACTTTGGCTCTGTTTTCAGATTCATACTCTTCTTAAAATGGACCAAGTTCTCTAAACCATGCAAAATGAAGAGCACAGTTATATTGGGTGTTCTGTGCACATTCTAAAGGTTATAAGTTCCATGAATATAACATTATTGTTCAAAGGTCAAAATATAGAAAGAACTACTGATTAAAAATAACTTAAAATTATACGTAAAAATGAAAGTTCTCTGATTCACCTTGCACAGGTCTCACACACTGTCACAAGCACTGTGGGTTCTTATGTGCTCTGATTCACCTTGCACAGGTCCACACACTGTCACTGTGGGTTCTTATGTACAGCCCCCCTGTGCTGTTTGGCAAACAAGTTTTCCTTGTTTTCATCTACCATCTCTGGGTTTATGAAATTCTTAAATAATCAATAAAATCTTTTATAGGAAGTCAAATTTGGAAGCCAGGAAACCCAAGTAGGAGCTGTAGAAAATTTCAGCAGAGAACATTTTTCTATTACTTTATAGAACATTATACCCCTTATCTTATTTCTGGATGTGGATTTATAAAAGCTGCATACCCTGTGAGGCAGAGAGGAGGGACAGAGCCAAATGTCATTTTCAGGCACCTTGTAAGGCACAGCATTAGTCTTATTACAGTACACTATGCACTTAAGACAACACAAGAACATATCTACACTCGTGGATTTATCAGACCCTTACCAACTACATGACTGTCAGACATTTTCTTGTGCCTTAGGAACTGCCATTTTATTCCTTTACAATGTTCTATCATACTCAACAGTTTTGTTTTTTTTTTAATTTATCAAACTTTTGTTTTTTCATGCAACAGTATCTCAAGTCCAGATCTCTTCCCGCACCCATGGATCCATGTCCCACCATCCCCCAACCAGGGCCTATGGACTCTGCCACACATGGCAAGTTCCAGCCAGTCAAACACCTGCACCCAGACCTCCCTCAGTGTAAACCCATCCACTGGAATCCAGTCAGCTCTTCCCAATGAATTCACTCCCATTGAGAGGGCCTCACGTCCAAGTTGGTAGCTGTTGATTAACCCCTTGCTCCCCTCCCCCAGATAACAGTGCCACTATTGCACCGATAGAGGTAGCTTGCTGTGCTGGTTGTCATGGTTACTGGGCTTTAGGACTGGGCTGAAACACTGATCTATGTTTTCCTTTAGCAGTTTTCATAGTATCATCTAGGATTATGAGAGTCAAACATCAGGTGGGAGGTTTTCAGATGAGTCCCCGTTCCACTGCTCCGAGTCTTATATCCAAATTATGTCCTGCCTTCAGCAGCAGGGTCCCCTCTATTAGTTTGGGGGATAATCAGGAGCCTTTGCAATAGCCGGTGTTATGTTGGGTGTTTCCTGGACCACCCTGATGAGCCACTCAAAGGGAGGCCTCCTCCGTTTGGCACTATATTCCTTGCCAAACAGCCCCCAGGGATATATACACACCAATGTTTAGATACTGTATACGCATTTCTCGTGGGGTTACTGGGGTATCCCCTTCCACTCCGGGTTCCCTAGCCAACCAAGATTCATTCATCTCTATTGCTTTCCCTACCATTTGACCTCCTTCCTCCCAGAAGCTCCATTATCTTCCTCTGCCCCCAGTAACTCCCACCTACCAGCATCCTCCCTTTCCTAACACCCCCCTTCCAAAAAACACACCATGCCCCCCCCCAACATCTGTTCACCACTATCCTCCTCTTTCGGATTCTCTCTTTTCCTTTATCGCGATGTATCATTTCCATTTTCCTGGATCCTGGTGGATATACACTGGATCGGGATATTAATTCAGATGTAAGGGATTGGTGCTACGGTCCACAAATAAGGGATAACATACTTTGCTTTTCTGAGTTTATTGCCTCACTCAGTATAACACTCTTTAGTTCCATCCATTTACCTGCAAATTTCATAATTTCATCCTTTCTTACTGCTGTGTAGAACTCCATTGTGTAAATGTGCCAAATTTTCATTATCCGTTTGTCACTTGAGGGACACAGGTTGCTTCAGTTTCTGAGTTATTGTGAAAAGAGCATCAAACATGGATGCACAGGCATCTCTGCAATAGAATGAATCCTTTGAGTATCTGCCAAGGAGTGGTATACCTGAATCAAATGGTGGATTTCTTTTTAGGCTTTTGAGCGTTCTCCACACTGCTTTCCATACTGGCTGCATGCTGCTGCATTCCCACGAACAGTGAATGAGCATTCCCCTTCCTCTACATCCTTGGGAGCCGTTAGTTCTCTTGATCATAGCCAACCTGACTGGAGTAAGATGGAACTTTAAAGTGGTTTTTATCAGTATTTCTCCATTTACTAAGGATGTTGAGCACATTTTAAGGTGTTTCTTAGTCATTTTTATTTCTTTCTGAGAACTCTCTGTTCATGTCTATAGCCCATGTTTTATTTGGTTATTTTCTTGGTTCTCTGTTTTCCACGTTCTTTATCTATTCTGGATATTAAGCTTGTCCGTAAGTGGCTGGTAAAGGTTTTCTTCCTCTCCGTGGGTTTCCTCTTCCCTTTTGTTTCTTTTCATGTACAGAGGCTTTAATCAGGTTTTATTTACTGAGGGTTGACCTTAATGCCTGAGCAGCTGATGTTCCATTTAGAAAATCCTTTCCTATGATTATATCTTGGAGGGTACTGTCTGTATTTTCTTCTAGAAGTTTCAAGGTTTCAAATTTTACATTGAGATCTTTGATCTTGGAATTGACTTTTGTGCATGGTGAAACATGAGTCCAATTTCATTCTTCTTTTGGTGGAGACTCAGTTTTGTCAGCACCATTTGTTGAAGATGCTATCTTTCCTTCATTTTTTGTACTTGGCACCTTTGTCAAATATCAGATGGTTTAAATCACATACACTCATGTTTGGGTCTTCTATTGTGTTCCATTGATTGATGTGGTTATTTTTGTACCAGTATTATGCAGTTTTGATGCCTATAGCTCAGTAATGTGTTCTGAGATACAGTATGGTGATTCTCCCAGTGTTTTTCTTTTTGGCCAAGATTGCTTTGGCTATACACGGTCTTTTGAGATTCCATATGAATTTGAAGATAATGTTTTTCAAGCTCTGTGAAGAATGTCATGGATATTTTGATTGTTATTGTATTGAATCTATAGATTGCTTTTAGTAAAACGGTCATTTTCATAATATTTATTCTACCACTCCATGACCATGGTACATGTTTCCATCTCCTAGTGTCTTTCTCTATGCCTGTCTTTAAGGATTTGAAAATCTCATTGTAGAGATCATTAATGTCTTTCGTTAGGTTTTTCTTAAATATTTTATTGGAGGTTATTGTGAAATTTGAAGGTTTCCTCGAATGTTTTTTTTCTGATTGTTAATAGTATATAGAAAAGCTACTGTAAGCTAATTTTGTAACTTGCCACCTTACTGAAGATACTAATCATAATGAACACTTTTCTAGTAGAATTTTTGGGATCTCTCATGTTAATATTATATCATTTGCAAATAGAGATAATTTGACTTCTTCTTTTCCAATTAGTATTCTTGTAATTTCCTTCTCTTGTCTTACCAATCTTGCAAGAGTTTCAAGCATGATATTGAAAAGGAGTACAGATAGTGAACAGCCCTATCTGGTTCCTGATTTTAATAGAAATGTTTCCAGTTTTACTCCATTTAGACTAATGTTGCTATGGGATTATTGTGTATAGCTTTAATTATGTTGAAACATGTTCCCCTCTAGACCACTCCTTCTAGAACTTTTAACACGAATGTGTGTGTGTGTGTTAGATTTTGTAAAAGACATTTTATACATCTATTGAGATGACTATGTCTTTAAGTTCATTTATATGTTTTATTACATTTATTTATGTATAT
Organism: Eospalax fontanierii; assembly: GCA_035773235.1. Lineage (NCBI taxonomy): Eukaryota > Metazoa > Chordata > Mammalia > Rodentia > Spalacidae > Eospalax > Eospalax fontanierii. Next base: position 64,830,331 of record CM069536.1, read on the forward strand.
ATATATTGAACTATCTTTGAGTTTCTGGGATAAAGTCAACTTGATCAAGGGATGATCTTTTTGATGTGTTTGTATGTGGTTTGCAAGTATTTTGTTGAGTATCTTTGCATCTATGTTCATTAAAGATAAAGGCCTATAGTTTTCTTTTTTTGTTGTATCTTTACCTGGTTTTGGTATTAGAGTGATGTTGGCTTCATGAAAGGAGTTTTGGAGTTCTACCTCTATTTCTATCTTTTTGAATCATTTAAGTGGTATTAGTTGTACATCTTCTTTGAATGTCTGCGAGAATTCTGCTGTGAATTCATCTGGGCCTGGGCTTTTCTTAGCTTAGAGGTTTAGTATTACTGTTTCAATTTCTTTATTTGTTATGGGTCTGTTTAAGTTGTTGATCTCTTCTTGGTTTAACTTTGGTGATGTTCGTGATTTTAGAAATTCATCAATTTCTTTTAGATTTTTTAATTTAATGGAGCATAGATTTTTAAAGTATTTTGAATTTTTTTGGTGTCTGATTTTGTTGATTTGGATTTGCTCTTTTTTACTTTTAGTTAGCTAGGCTAAGACTCTGTCTTTCTTGTTTAATTTTTCAAAAACCAGCTCATATATTCACTGATTTTTTTTGTATTGTTTTCTTTGTTTCTATTTCATTAAGTTCGGCTCTGATTTATGTTATCTCTTCTCATCTCCTAGGTTTGAGGTTGGTTTGCACTATTTGCCTTTCCAGAATCTTGAGTTGTACTGTTAAATTATTTATATGTGTTCTTTCTGATTTTTAATGTAGGCACTAACTTCCCTCTTTGAACTGCTTTTAAGTTGTCCCAGAAGTTTGCTACAGTCTCATTTTCACTTAGTTCCAGGTGTACTTTAATTTCTTTCTGAGTTTCTTCTTTGACCCAATCATCATTCAGGAGTATGTTGTTTAATCTCCATGAGTTCAGGTAGTAACTAGAGCTTATTTTGCTGGTGATTATAAAATTTATTGCACTGTGATCTAGTAGGATGCATGGAATTATTTCAATTTTCTTATATTTCTTGATATTTGTTTTATGTCTTATAATGTGATCAATTTTAGAAAAACTTGCATGGGTTGCTAAATAAAATGTGTATGCTTGTAAATTTGGTGCTTGGGTGGAATGTTCTGTAGATGTATGTTAGGTCCCTTTCATTTAAGATGCCATTTGGTTCAGATGTCTGTCTGTTCTTTGTCCAGTTGATCTGTCTAGTGAGGACAGTGTGGTGTTAAAGTAACCTACAGTTCTTGAGTTGGAGTTCATTTCTGTTTTATAGTCCTGGAGTACTGTTTTTATGAAATTGGGTGCTTTAGACTTTGGTGTATATATTTTCAGATTGTAATATCTTCTTGATCAATTTTTCCTTTGTTTGGAATGAACTAAACCTATTTATCTCTTCTGATTAGTTTTAATTTGAAGTCTGTTTTGTCAGATATTAGAATTGCATCTCCTGCTTGCTTCTTAGAGCCATTCTTAGAATATTTTTTTTCTAATCTTTCACTTTAAGGTAGTATCTATCCTTGAAGATGGGATGAATTTCTAGAAGACAACAAAAAGATGGGTTTTTGGTCCTGTGTCTTTTGATAGGGGAGTTTTGGGCATTGGTATTATTTAATGTTATTGCTGTAAGATGAATATTGGATATTGTCATTTTAATATCTTTGTGTATGTGGGCTTATTTTGTGTTTCTGTTATTGTACATTGCTTTATTTCTATAACTTCTTAGGTATAATCATGACTTCATCTCATACTTTGTATTGCTTTGACTATTCTCTATAGGGTAGATTTTGTGGAGATGAATTCTTTCAGCCTATTTGTATTGTGAAATATTTTCCATTCCCTTTTGACTGTAACAGATAAAATACACAGTATTGGAATCCATGGTCATTTAGACCTGGGAATACCTTAGTCCAGGCTCTTCTGGTCTTCAAAGCTTGCATTGAAAGTCAGCTGCAATTATGACAGGTTTTCCCTTATATGTAACTTGTTTTCCTCTAGAAGCTTTCAGTACCCTCTCTTTGTTCTGTACATTTAATGTGCTCTGTGGAGTTTCTGTTCTGGTCCTGTCTAATTAGTGTTCTATGTGCTACTTAAATCTAAGTAAGTCTTTCCTTAATTTATGGAAGTTTTCTTCTATAATCCTACCGAAGATCTTTTCAATGTCATTAGCTTGAGATTCTTCTCCTTCCTGAATGTCTATAATTCATATTTTTTTTTCAAATTTTCCCACATTTCCTGAGTATTACATATTAGTGTGTGTTTTTTTAATTTTACATAGTTTGTGCTTGAGGCATCTAGATTCTCAACTTTGTCATCCAGTCTTGATATTCTGTTTTGTTTTACTCAGTCTGCTTATGAGGCTTTCTGTTGTTGTTTATGTTTGGTTTACTGAGTTCTTCAATCCCATGTTTATTTCTATTTGGGTTTTCTTCACTATTTCTATCTCTTTCATGAATTCACTTTTCAAGGCATGAATAGTTTTTAATATTTCATTAAGCCACATATTTGTATATTCTTGAGCATCTAGCACAAATTTATGCCTTTCCTTTTTGAGTTCTTTGAGTTGTTTGTATTTTCTTTAAGTTCTTTGATCATGTCTAAGATTGTTCTTTTAAGTTCTGTGTCTTGGGTTTCCTCAGGGTGGTTCTCATTGTAGGGCACTTCTATAGGCTTAATGGGTTCTGTTGGGAACATATTCTCTTGGTTTTTGATATTATTTGTGTTATTGAGCTGTCGTTTGGCCATATAGATGTTTTTTTCTTGGATATGTGTCCAGTAGGAGATTCTGTTCTGTTTTGTTTAACTGAATGTTGATTTTGTTTATATTAATGTGTGTGTGTGTGTGTGTATGTGTGTGTGTGTGTATGTGTGTGTGTTTTAGCTTGGTTGCTTTTTGTGCAAGAACAGAAACTAAATTGGTGAGGGTCTCAGGTTCTTGCAGGGTAGTAGATTGCTCTGGGTGGGACAGCGTAATAGGTAGGTTGGTCAGGTTAGTGGAAGGACTGCTCTATGTCTGACAGGTCAGGAGCCAATGGAGTCTGTGCTAGGGAGTTTATCTAGTCTGGGTTAGGAAGCTAGTCCAGAAATCTGAGGCAGAGAAGTAGGAGACCACCTGGTTCCAATGTTGGCAGAGGGGAGGGTGGAAGAAGGAGAGAGGGATGGAATAGAGACTCTTTTGGTGGGATCTGACATAACAGAGACCTGGCTGGACAGGTCTGTCAGGCTGGCAGGGATCAGGGAAGACGAGGGGTGGGTAGAGCACCTGAAGAGACACTTAGCAATCTATGCTACTCTGGGTTAGGAAACTAATCCAGAGATCTGAGGAACTGGAAACTGATTGTGTCCAAAGCTTGCAGGGGACAGCACACAACAGTTTTAAATTTCGATGAAGTCTAAACAATTGTTTTGCCTGTTTTCTTCTATTGTATACAATAACTCACATGAAGATAATCAATAAATAGTCTATAAAAATTGAACCTGGAAAGTCTTTTCAAAAACAAATATGGCTTAATAGTGAAGCTATGAAAAAGAAAGTTAACAGTCTCATCACCAATTTCAAAATCTCAAAAAACCTGCCAAATTTTATGACACAATTGTGAATAAAGTCGGTAACTAACAGTCAAAAAGATAGATGCAGGTCATTTTCATCATTTGGTGGAGATATTTGTGTATTTTTTATAGGTGTACTAATGTATTGATACATAGTACCCACTGAATGTCTTTTTAAAAAACAAAATACTTTATGTTTATCAAGTTGGACTGGAAAATCTTGTAACTATGCCATGACAAAACCTATCAAAATGTATTATTAAATATTATTTTATTTTTTACTACGGAGGTGCTATTCCAACTTTACTAGCAAGGAAACACCAAAAAGACTAAGTATTTACTCTGTAGGTCCTGAAATCACAATGGAAGTTAGATTCCATAAATTCCATTTCTGATCTGCCTTAAATAGCATAGCTTCTGTTTATCATAAACTTAAGAGAAGATTGTGAAACAAAGTTGAATTCTCTATGCAAAGTTTCATCATTTCCTCCAGAAAACAAAATATCAGTGAATCCATTCTGAGGAATAATGTAAATGAAATGTAGAACAGAAAGTGTAACATTAAGAGAAAGATTTAAACAGACAAGGCACTGTAGCCAGTACTTACAGAGTTCATCAAGTCCTGTGACACAGGGCAACAAGGTGGTTATATTATTTTTATGTTACAACTGAAGAAATAAAGGTAAATTTAGGGACAAAAGTTGTCCATGAATATATCATACAAAATTAAATGGTTGGATTCTAATGGCAATGCTAGTGCCACATTCACAGTATGAAATAGGATTTAAGGCCAAAGCATTTGACAGAATAAGATGAGCATTATGTATTGTTGAGGTGTATAATTTACAATGATGATATAACTGTGATTTTTGATGGGCACTTTTTATTTCATAAATTCCAGGAACCAAGCACTCATAAAAGTAATATGAAGTTAATAATATTTATAATGTCAATTACAGAAACTGACAATAGCATATTATTGAATCACAAAATTTAACATGATTTGTCTTTAACGTATGATATGACAATAAACTGAGTCGATTAATTTATGAATATTTGTTGCTCCTATAATATTTTCCATCTTCTGTCAAAACAGAAATATACTACATTAATGGACCATTTAGCACCCTGTAAGCAACAAATAACTACAACTGACTAAATAATAACTTGGAAATATTAAGGTCTAAATTCAGTTAGCCAGTCCTATCACTGGTAATGGCAGTAGTCCATATATCTTCTATTTCTCTCTGGAGCATTCTTTCATCCCCTGAGTAAATGAAACCATTACTAGATTATCGAGAATTGTATGGAATGCTGGGAGAATGAAATAGTTTGAAATAGGTGCTGGTTCACCTATCCCCCTTGTTTTCTGTGTATTAGCCTCTTCTTTTTTCCTCTCTGGTATTTATCACTCCTATCAGTGCAAGACTCCTCCTTGAACACTCTCCAAACTATTCCAGCATTTTACTGAGTCTCTGACTATAGTGTCTATGAGTGGTAGAGATTAAATTAATTCAAGGCTAAGTGTCTTTCCCTTTACTGCCCGTCTTTCTGAGGTATAAATAGCACTATTTTCCAATAATTATTGGAATGAATTTAATTTGATACTTGAGAGAAAATCAAAAAAAAATTTGCTCAGCATAGTGAGAATTCAAAATAGTATCAGAGTTTGCCTTCCGGTCTTTTCACATTTACACAAGACCTTCTTTAGTGACTGTTTACCATCTTATAGTGAGGAAACTAATTTTCATACAGATGAATAATAGCCAGTTACTATATTTGCATGTTTTCAGCCTTGTGGAGTAGATAACTTCAACATTCAGGAAAAAAAATTTACACATGCATATGATAAGTGTGTGTGTGTGTGTGTGCATGTACATATCTTGTATGAAACTGAAGTCCAAATTCTGTTGCAAATAATGAAAAAAGCAATCCAAGATTGTGTTATACCATATGGACAGCTAGTATTATTTTTTAAAGTGATGTCTTATTGAACAATATATTTTATGCCTTTCTTTGTTGAAGAAAAGTATGTTTCTTTGAAAGAATTAATGATCTGAGAATATAGTTCAGGGATATGAGAATTACCTAGCAGGTAGAGCTCATCAGTTCAATTCTATGAACTACAAATAAAAAAAACTACATAAATCAGATTAAATTTTAGTTACAATAATTAAAAGTATTGTTATTAGTGTTGAAATTAAAAGCTTTAGTTACTCATAATGGATTATCCCCTGAGAGACTACATTATTTTAAGTTCTTCAGTTTGTGAACTCAGCCTCATTATTTTGAAGAACTACACATACTAATAATAATCCAATGATTCTCTATTGCTTATGGAAGCATATTCTAGAATGAGTCTTTTGTTGCGCTTTATGATAGAGCAGAATTGGATGAACTGATAAAAAGAGGTGGAATTTCAGACAAACAATGTGTTGCTATCACCCCAAAAATGTATTATTTTAATAAAATTCAGAATTATGTCTATATTTTTGACATCTATAAAACCTGAAATTTGTGAAGTAACTTCTATAAAGTTTATTTTTTTTAATCACAAAGAAGTCAATGTAGGTGTTAAATTAGGGTTCTCACATCCCAAAGGAGCTTCATTAATTCCCACTTCTTCCTAAAGTACCATCTTGCTTATATGTTAAAATACTCAGGGAAAATTTTATTCTGACAAATTGTTTAAGATCGTCTTAGACTCAATAATTACTCTTCTTTATTTCAGAGTGTGTTTTAAAATATACAATTAATTATTTGGTTCAGGAAATTTGTTTATTTTTCTGTTGTTTCCTTTTGATTCTTTCACATCTAGATGATTCAGACACAAAGAATAGTAAAACTATTAACTTTCTACAGAGAATTGTTTGTCAAAAGATTTTATCAGCTCTAAAATATACCATACGATAAACTGGCATTCTCTAGTACTTCAGAAGTGCTTCTTATAATAAAACCGTTGTGAGATTTGAATAGTGAAAAGAAAAAGACGGGCCTTGAGGCAGCAGCACAGTGAGGAGATGTGTTGGAACTCTGAACCTGCTGTGTTAATGCCATCAGCTGTAAACAGTGCTTTGGACAAGGAAGGAGTCCATGGTTTTTGGTGAATGTACGTGTCCTGAAATGAGTCACTGATTTCTTTGAGTAACACTCTACTTGGCACAGAAGTAGGATCACAGATCAAGTGATGTTTCTCAAAGCAGGTTTCTCTTGAAGCATTCCATTTTTTTTTAATTTTATAGAACTTCTGCACATTGGGTAAGGTGTACAGTAAACCAAAAGTAATGTACTATAGATACAATTACATCCTTGCATAGAGCCCTTTTCCAAATTCACGACAGGAGCTACAGTTAGTATGATATATACTTTGCACAGTTGAGGTTGAAACTTAAAGTAAAAGAGGGATTGGAAGATGGAATGAAATACAAATGAAAGCATTATTATAATTATGAGATTTGGATATCTGTCTATCCAGACGTAGAATATGGGAACCCAGGAACAGAAATGTGAAGAGAACTCCAGCACAGGGAAGTAGAAAAATGGAAACCAATGGTGGATTTTTACTTGATATCTGACAACAAAGTAGAGGCAATCAGAACAATAGCCAGGGTGATTGAGCTGGGAGAGTGTCCTTGGAGCTGACTACACAGAGGACAGGTTTGTTCAAGACAAACAAGGGGAATGCAAAGTTCTAGAAAGAATGTGGTCTACACATTTCTGTCAGGAATGATACAAGGCGATTAAGGGAAGGTGTCAATATCAAGTCAAGAGAAAATACACAAAATGGGTTGGAAGATATAGTTCAAGGGGGTCAGTCTTCCATGAACTGCTTATACCATCTTGTACTTTCTTGGATGCATCATCACTGAATCTCTTACCAATCGATGCAGTAGTCTGGCCATATTGCTCCTTTTTTGTGTGTCAATATGATTATTAACCTTCAACCTAGAAAGTGTTAGTGTATAGGAAAGGTAAATAGTACCACAAGAATTCTCTAGGACATTGCATGACTTCTTCTTGTTATATTTTCAGGAAGTGGTGACAGGATTGTTTAAGACTAAGTTTCTGCAGCGATCTCACCCTGTTCTTGAATATCTTCTAATGTGGAAGCTCATTGGCCTCCTTCATTGTGATACTAGATGAACATAAAGCAAGTTATGCATGTAAGTAGGATCTGAAAAAAAAAACAATTGACAAAAATTATGTATATAAGAATATAAGAATCAGTGATTTGAAGCATCTAAACATGTATTTTCCTTATTTGATCATCTTTTTTCACTTTTGGGAAGCATTTTTGTTACTGAGGGCCAATAGGAATAAGGATAATATGACAGAGGGGGATTTTCCATAAGAAGAAAGGCCTTTCTCATGGTGGAAAGTAAAGTGGAACTGAGATACTCAAAGATTCAAACAGCAGCAAGTCAGAGAGGAGCTCTGCTGCCACCACCATTGTGTTGAGAAGAGGAGCACGTAGAACCCCCCATGAGTCTAAGAAGAACGGATGGCTCCTTACTCCCCTCCTTTGTGATATACTGAGGCTTGAGGCCTCCTTGAGAAGTTTCGAATTTGACATACCACAGGTATGATCATTGTGATTTTGTTGGTGTAACAGTGTTGTGGAAGAGAGTTCTGATAGACCGAGATAGCAGTGCATGTGCCCACTGTCTAGATGTACCATGTGGGACACCCCAAAACAAAAGCAGATGTGAGGATGGGCCTGGAAATAAAATGCCAGGCAAATGTATATCCTGGAACAACCCAGGATTTAGGGAAAAGTCGAAGCATCTTACAGTCAGGGCCTATAGCACAGAGGCCTTGTATTCTGGTGTGGTTGGCATCCCTGGTCTTCTGTGCTAGGTTCCTCCAAGAAAACAATCGATCAGAAGACCAGCATAGTCGGCAATACAGCACGAAGCCGCCTCGGGCCTCTTCTCCTGCTTGTTCAAGGGGACTGCCTCCTTCCCTATAATCAGACATGAGTAAAGGTCTGGCTCACTTTATAATAGGAAAAACAAAACTCCATGAGACATTGTAACTTGACGTTTACAGCTTTTATGGAGCAGAATTTGAGCTGGACAAAATAGTTGCCATGGAAAAGATTTTCTTTTTTCCCTGTAAGGTGTAAATACCATTTGTATTTGCTTTAAAATGGATCCTTCCTATGTGCCTAATGAAGCAATGTGCAGAAATACATGTGGAGTTAATGAGTAAGGTTCAAACTTAGAGAGGAAAGCTCTTATTTGTTTAGTAGCCTTTCTAAATGTATTGGAAATAAATATTTCTCAATCTCAGATTTACCTCAAAAATAATTTACCAACAGCTTGAGTTGACATCTCCTTCTTTTCATTTTATTTCCTCTCTGTCTCTTCTCCTTCAAGAGAGGAACATATTAGGCTGCATGATCTTTTTTTCTTTTCTGTTAAGGATATTTTTATTTACTTACTTTTCTTTTTTGTCTATTTATTTATTGAATTTTTGAAAATTTCTTGTAATATTTTTTATCACATTTGCACCCTTCATTTACCTTCACCCCTAACAACTACCCCCCAACTCAGTTTCATACACACACACACACACACACAAGTATATAGAGTCCTGTTTGTGTCACCCAATACCCTTCCATGGGGACCATCCACTAGAGCCTGGTTAACCTATCAGGAGTCACATCCTTAAAAGACACTGACTCCCTCCTTCCTGGCAGCCATTGGCTGCCAATACTTCTTCAGTTAGGGTGAGATTTCTCACCTAGTTTCCACATCTGTGTCAAGATTCTGTCTTGTTTAAGCTTTGGGTTGGGGGATCTGAATATGATCAAAATACACGCTCTTTTTAAAAACCAATTCTGAAACATTCTGATATACTGGGTCCTCAGTTTCTGCACGAAAATTCTTCTTTCTTGAAATCCTGAGTTATCCATATGTCTGACTAATTTATTCTTCCCTTCTTTGAAATTTTATTCACATTTTCCAACTCTTGAGTGATACTCAGATTACTTGAGCAGCCTTTAATATTCCCAATAAAACACTTAAAACACTCAATACATAGAAACAAGACAGCGGTAAATTTAAGGTAAGGAAGCATGGTGTAGCTATTGCAGCTGACATCAGCTGTACTCCATGGCTGGGCGGGAACTGAATTTCCTGGGCACTAAGAATAGCTTTATGAATAAAGAAATTTAGAACTGAGATGCAGGTTTGTTTGTAACTTATGCTATTTTACGTGTTTTTCATACTACTTACGAGAACTCTGGGTTCTTTTTATGATTTTCTCTTCTGGTCAGCCGGGGAAGAGACTAGTGCTATGGTGAAATATGTGATCATTAAATATTTATGTGTGATATTTAAGCAGCATCACTTGCAAGCAAAAAAAAAGCTTATAGGTATTTGGTACCCAAGCTGTCTCAATTAGATGAATAGCTCTATTCTGACACAATAAGAGGCCACATAAAGACATTAGAAAATTATTCCCTAATAACCTAAACACCATATATCATTTCCTTACTCTCATGTTTGCATCATATACTTTCTAGAAATTTTACTTTCTCTTGACATTTACTTTATTTATTTATTTATTTTTGTTCTTTTGCTTAACTATTGGATAATGATTATTATATTGTACCAAGCTATTAAAAAAGAATTAAATGCCATAATTTCTACTGTTTGAGTATTCTCACATTAGTTACAAAATTTTATTGAGCTTTTGTATATTTCATACAACTGTTTGTAATCAAATTTAGACTCCCTCCCCCTTTCGATGCCCCCGCATCTCCTTATAGCTCCAGCACACCTGGAACTCACTACATGTGTTGCTTGATCTAAAAAGGCCTGCCTGCCTCTGCTTCCTGAGTACTAGGATTAAAACCCTGTGCCACCACACCCAGTTTATCTTGACTGTTTTTGACTTGTCCTTTAACTGCGTTTTTTCTGATTGCCTTGAATATACGTTTTCCTCCTTTTCCTAGTTCCCAGGACCTCTTCCAGGCTCATTCCTCCTACTTGGTATTCTAACTCTTTTCCTCTACTCTGAATAAGAACATTACCAAATAGCTTAAGCTATTTCATAATATCTATGGGGGAATGTGTTGATACATAGGAGTATATTATATTCAGTAAATAAAAATTATCCCTTTGGATTGTGTTTGCAAATTTATTACAGATTACCAAGAAACAAATGCATAAACAATTTCACAAAATAAGCATTCATCATTTGATGAAATGAATAAATCCAGATAGACTATAAATCCATGTTACCAGACTGGGGTAAAAGCATTTGCAAGTTGACATTTGATAAAGATGTACAAAGGCTCATAAAATTAAGCTGTGGCATTACTAAGCCGCATGGCAGTTATACCTGAAAAAAATGAACTGCCTGACTTAATGTTAGGTTTAAAGCCAAAAGTGGGCATGAACTATGGGGCCCCCATTTCTCCAGATGTCTCCTGGAACTGTGCTTCCAAGCCAGGCCTCACCCATAGGGTTATTCAAGCTTTCTCTCCAAACACAAGCTTGGTCCCACCTTTATCTTATCAATGAATCTTGTCCTTTGATTTCCAAGCCTACAAAATCTCATGCTCCACAATGTCAAGCATGCTTCCCAGCACTTCTCACTACTTCCCAAGAGAATACAAATAAGATGCCTTCACACTTTGATATACTAATTCAAGCACACCCACATTCATTCACTATTGTGAGTATTGGGCAAAGTGGGGTCCAGAGGAAACAAGGTCATATGTCCAGGTCACAGGAGGAGCACAAAGCTCAGTGAGCTTGTCTAAATTATAAAGAGTCATTTTTTGGTACCAGGTTAAATAATAGTTATTATTCAAATTCTGTCCATGTTGTAAGTCATCCTTATATCACTAATAAGGAAACAGCACAGCTCTAAATGGGACATTTATATCATAAGTCCTATCCCACAGGCATGCATACATAGAAATTGAGATATATGAGCTTGGACATGAAGGATTAGAAGAGAAGAGTGATAGAAGACCAAATTCAAAGGAGAAACTTTGAAAAGGTTCACACTGTGGGAAGGTCAATAGCTCACAAGACTTTCTCAGAATACAATCTATGATTTGACAAACACAGGTCAGAGTGAAGAGCCTGATGCAGGAAGAGAAGTGACGAAGATGAATGGACTCCAATAAGAAATGATACTTTGTATTCATGTGTGCCCCACATGATTGGAGTCTCAGATATGTGAGAAGTTTAGTGATAAACACAGCTATTAAATAGCTGACTAGAAAATCATATTGGGTTCCAATGTCTGTCTACACTATTGAATAGTTGTACAAATATCTTAGTCTGAATCTCAGATACCTGATGTGAATAAAGTAAAGGAAAAGAAGGGTTGGAGGGATGGTTCAGCTGTTGTGGTTCAGAGCTGTTTCCACTCCTGCAGACGACCCAGGTTCGGCTCCAAACATGGAACCGCATGGCAGCTAACAACCTTCCATAACTCAATTTCCAGGTGACATGATGCCCTTTTTAGGACTCTGAAGGTATTGAATCCATGTGGTGCACTTACATACATGGAGACAAAATGCCCATACACATAAAATAAAAATAAACAAATGTAAAAAACTTTTTTAAGGAAAACAAACAAGTGTAGAAATGTCTTAGCGTTACTGAGAGCGTTAACTGATACTACACAGATCATAGAATAAACACTTCAAAGACTGCCCGTGTGAGTGAGGGCAGAAACTCAAGGACTGTGACTTATATGGAAGACAGAGGGTAGACAGCAGTCTTCCAAGGAATAGGGAGATGGTGCCTATGGAGAAATATTCCCTAATAATTGATATGCATTGGAATATCAAACTGGAGAGCTTTAGAAAATACTGATGCTTGGATGCAAACCAAAGAATTTTGCATAACTGATCAGGCTTTGGGACAAGGCTGCTGTCCAGCTTATTCCTGCTTTACCTTCCCATTCTGTCTCTGCTACACCTCCTTGTGAAGTTGGTTTCATTTTGCCTTTGGTCTCAATATTGCCTTCTCAATGACCTACATGCCAGTGAGACCTCCACCTAAACCACAGGTATGGCTGATCTGCCCAAACTCTGTTTTTCCGGCAACCAGTGGATATGAAGTGCTTTCAGAGCCAAGGAGAGACTACAAAGTTCACTGAAGCATTTAAAAAATAGATGTTCTAATTTTCAGCATTTGAAGCTAAGAAACAGCCAGTCCTAGGACTCTAACCCTCATTTTCCTGCCTTCAGAGACCACTAAAAGATGAATAGAAATCTGGACCCTACACATCTCAACTCAGACATGCCTGGAGCTCTGCAAGCCCCTGAATTTTAAATGGATTATATCAATGTGTTGCTTCTGGTCCTTTAGCTATAGCTATATTTTCTTTTGCTTTTACGAAACAAAGCAGCAATGAGTAAGCAAACAACCCCCCCAAATTCCTATACCCAATTTCCTAGAAGTATAAATAATATTGATTCTATATAATGCTGCTGCCCAGATACTTGGGCAATCATTTTCTAGAAAGGACTCAGTAAAGTATGGAATTAATTAATTCATTAAATCCAAGATACATTCTTCACCCTTTGCAGCTAGCTCCAAAGAGCAGCCAGTGGGACAAGGTTATTCCACAGTCCTCAGCCCTCACCTGCTCAGTTATATTATATGAACCAGGTTTTCAAATCTAAGCAAAGACCTGCAGTGAAACTAGTATTTCACACAAGAGAAAGGTGGCTTAAAAATGACTTATCTGCCTGGATGCTTCTGAAACACTTCGTTTCCATTTGATCTTTAACCACAAGTTGTCAGAAAACACCTTGGCTAATGCTACTCAGCAAATTCTCTCAAGGGTAAGGATTCACACCATGAGCTTTTCTCAGGTTCGATAACTAAATCTCCCACTTCATTTATTACTCTGGCACTATCTCTTCTCTGGGGCAGCACAAAATACGAAGGAAACACTTTTTAAAGTAGGTGGTGATGAGTGTGTGTCTGTTTTCCCAAAGCTGCATTTTGCCGTATCAGCCCAGAATAAACACAGCCAACTAAAGAGCATCTCATCTTGTCTGATAAAGATAAGAGAAAGACACTATTAACAAGCAGGGAGCGAAAAACACACTTCAGTTCTCTGCTCTGTACAAGGAAAGGAACAACAACCCTGTTCTTTAACTTTGAGAGAGTGATTTTTCATTCTATGAAAACAATGGTAGGTTTTGTTGGAAAGCAGCCACTAGAGGGTCCCTCTGCTCAAAGGCATGCATCTTGGAAAGATTGCACAAACAGTGAGGGGGTGGAGATGGAGGGAGGGAGGGAGAGAGAGGAAGGAAGAAAGGAGGGAGGAAAGAAGGGAGGGAGGAAGGGAGGGAGACATAGAAGCAGAGAGAAAGAGAGGGTGAAAACAAGAGAGATGGAGAGAATGAAAGTGAATACAGAACAAAAAAAGGAAAATCTGGAATTGTAGTGAAGTAAAGGGAAGGGATTTATTATCAAAGGAATTCTAGCATGTTATCGATTATTCGCTCTTAGTAGTCTTATTTGACATCAGAGCCCTGATAGAAATTCTGTTAGATAAATTTACAAAGGAAACAGAGAGAGAGAGAGAGAGAGAGAGAGAGAGAGAGAGAGAGAGAGAGAGAGAGAACTACTGCTTTAGACATATTAGGTTAAGATATAATTCTAAATATATAAATATTTCATCTAGGTTGAAGAATTGTACCCAAATAGCATCCCTCAGACATATTTGAATCTATGTGGCTTAAAGAGGTTCCTTCTTTTTCAGTTTTGAAGCAGCAATGGGTAGATATACAGTACATACCCACATTACTTTACATATAACACATACAGTTTACAGAATCTGACAGAGATCATACAGTTACTGAGCTAACTTAAAGATTTGAGTGTGGCAGGATATTGTTAGTAAAAACATAGCTCAAAAGAAATCTTTCTCAACATTCCATGACAAAACATTTTATGCGCATGGTTAGATTTGCTGCCAGTGGAACATATTTCAAGCTAGTTGGGCAGTGAATCAGATTGGAATTCTTGTCCCTATGTGGGGAAAATGATTAATCTGAAGAACAGATTAATGGCTACTGATTTCTACTTTTGTTCCTACTGTGTTTTATCTGACATGTTTTGAAGTTTTATTTTCTAGTGTATTTAAATTTAATTGAAATTTTCAGAACTTTAGAATCCTGTAGCATAGATTCATAATCTTTCTAGTTCTTCTGAAATATGACTCTTCATTTTATGCTTTCCTTTGACCTTTATTCATGTGTCTATTATCTTAAAATGCATCATCTTCATTTCATTATTGCTATAAACTAGCATCAATTGTTGTCTGTGGTTGTCATGTATATAAAACGGGAGAGATGAGATTTGGAAACATATCCCCTACGATCTCATAGACTGAAATCATTTGTTCTTTTAAAAAGTGAGTGTCTACCCAGTGGCTGCATCAAGTCCTTTTCAGAACTGATGACTGCAGTTGATCCCTACAAGTGACTGCATTAGACAGTTCTCACATTGGGTTATATGTTCTTTCTTCTGTGTCTTTTTCTTTACTTTTTTCTTTTTTACTTTCCCTGGAAGGCGTGACCTTTGAGTCGTCTTTATAGCTCCTGAATTCAATATGACAAAAGAAGTTAAGCTATTCTCTTCTCTTTTGTTAACTTTCTGCTCATTCACCAGGTCTGGACTTTGTCTCAAACGTATGCTGAGGTAGCACTCTGGGTGGGAACTATAATCTGGGGATTACGAAATTAATTATAACTCCTCCAAAGTAACTTATCAATAATGGATCACTTATGGCTAAATGGATTGGAACAACATGACACATTTGATTCAGTGATAGAATCTTCAATCTGGGTTTCCCAGAACTGGAGAGATCCAAGCATCTCAATTTCCTAAGGCTCAAAATATAATAAAAAGAAAAAAAATAGCCCCCAATTGGAGATTAGGCAAGCAATTATTTAGTTAAATATTTTATACTACAGGTGTGTATATATAGACAGTGAAATATTTTGTTGTTTGCAATTGTTAAGAGAAATTGTAAAATATTCGTAGGATGATACAGGCACTGTGGTGACCTGCAGCTACACGTTTAAATTGAATACTTTCTTTTCCACACAGATTAGTGTACCTCGCAGCTATAAACATTTAAATTTATATTTTAATTACTTCATACTGTGCTATTCAAGTCCTCTGTTATAGTTCACAACAACACTCACCTCTTGCTGGATGGATATAGGTGGTGTGTTTTGCTTCAAGGAGTATTTGATTCTAATTACCTTGTAAACCATTTGAAAACAAGGAACAACGTCAGTATAATGTGGAGGTTGGAAAACTGGTTTACATTGATTTCCTCCAGAACATGAATGCTTCAAAGTGATCAGGTTAAAGAGAAACCTATGACTTTATGAAATCCATTAAGAAACAAATCTTTAAAATGGCCAGGAACACGTGGATTTTGTGTGAACACCGACTGCTTTAGGGTATATTTAGTTTATTATGCTTGACTGGTCTATGGAAGCAGGTGAGTAAGCTACAGAAAGTTACACCCAAGTAAAAATGCTGTAGTCTCTGTTCTGGAGCCAGTTTTCAAACATGAAAAGATACAACTTTCTTTAAATCTTGTCATTCACACACAATAGGAAGCAGGAGAACACAGTGTGAACTTGGAAAGCAGAGACAGCAGTGAGGTTGGGGTGCAAATGCTGGTCGAGTTTAAATGTGAAATTTGGCGATTTCTTTTCTTGTTGTTTATTGCTCTCGTTACAAGGTCCCATAGTCTAGAGTTGTACCCAGCTCCATTTCCTCCAATACTCCTAGCGTTTTGAGCATGCAGTGTAAGGCATTTAAAAGTTACATGTGATGACACAGTAAAAGAGCACACAGAAGTGTCATATGTCACATCCAGTAATTTTCAATGTTTTTCCTGCCTGGGAATCTTGAATTTCATGAAGAAAGGAATTATCCTTATCATGATATAATGCTTATGTGGTTTTCAAAGTGATTCCTACATAACATATGCTTATACTTATTTCCTAGTGCTACCACCACAAAGTACTATCCATTTGGTGACTCAAACAACAGAAAATCATTTTCTGACTGTATTGGGAGTTGGAAGTTTGATGTGAAGGAATTAACAGATGGTATCTTCTGCGGTCTCTTTCTTTGGTTTAGATGCAGGCTCCCTTACTTAGGTCTTCAAAGATCCAATCTCTTCTCCTTATAAGGACACGAGTCATACAGGAATATAGCCCACTCTAATTATTTCATTTTAACTTATCTTTAAAAAAAAAACTCCAAATCCATTAGCTTTCTGTGGTCCTGGAGGTTAAGATACACATATATCTGGAAGAATACATAGATGCCTAAAGCTGTTCTATTGATATCTATCAATAAGCCTATGTATTACCTGAATTTACAAGCGTAATATAACCTGAAATATGAAATGAGGAAGAGCAGGCTTTTAGAGGACGTCTCAGACAATGTCAGAGATATGTTAGGAATTCTCTGTTCCTGGAGGGTTTGAGGTTCTGGGTAAGTACTGGAAGAAATTCAGTATATAGAGTAAAGTTGATGTCATACCCTGGGAAACCTTGCAATTTTTTGTAAACAGAAAAGACTGCAAGTGGGAACTGAAAGGAAACGAAAGTTCAGACACGGTAGAGAGAAGCAAATCTGGGTGTGGGTGTTTCACATACCTGGATTAGAACTGGGCCTTAGGCCTGTATCTCTGTGTTGACCATCCATGTACCAGAATGAAGGCCACACCTAGGGAGTACATGCAAGAGACTCTGGAGGATGACTCTGCCAGAACTGTTTCTCTTGGTTATTTTCTGATTCTTGATTTGAGACTCATTTGAATGCTACCAACCTACAATACAGTAATAGGACGAACATTAAATGAAACCACACATGCTTCATTAAGTATCGGTGAAATACTTGATTCCCAAACTTACTGCTTTTATTTACTTAGAAAAAAATGTCATAGTATTACTAAAACCGGACGTTTTAAAGATTTGAAATTATAAACTGATGTGAATAACAAAGAGATACTAATTCTTTTGTGTGGGAGACTAAGCAGGTGAGAGATCTGTCAATCTGGATTTAGGACAAATTGACAAAGGGAAATTTTAGGATCATGTAAAGCCTCAGATCATAGAGGTGACTGTCAATCAAGATCGTGCTGAAGTCCAGCAAAGAAAAAAACTTGCAAATAATTGTATGATAGAGAAACTATTTGTAACCTCTTATTAAATGTCATTCTGCTTCCAAAATCTCATCATATTCCTTATATAATCCAAAATGACACCCAGAGTAAGAGTCTACATATTCCAAATGCATCTCAGAATCAGTGCAGCAAGAAATTCACTCACAAGGAATGGAAGAAGTTCTAATTTATTCTGGATGTGGATCAGAGTAATTTCACAGAATTATAAATGAGAACCCATCTGTGAAATGTCTGTATTATATAACCTTTCTATGAATTGAGACTAAAAACACTATCAGAGAAGGAAGCATACAAAGAGTTAAACCCATGCTGTCTCAATCTTCCCAATAAACTTGATTTTATCCGTATCAACTCTGCCAGGTAGTTGATTTCTTTATTTATTTTTTCCTCTTAAGAAGCCATGTGTCAAGAAGAGAATAGCCTGACTGCAGTCAGATCAAATTTCTTTATTTCATAGAAAATAATGCCATTAGGAGCAGGTACGGCAATGTTTCTTCTATTTTGTGCCTTTCAGAGTTTCTATCTTATTTCTTAGGAAAGCACTCTGAGATTTTAGCTTAACATTGATACACACAGACTATGTGGGTAGGGAAAACAAAGCTGAAATTAGGTATGTTTAAAGGGCATCTTTCCAAATTGGACTTGATAGGAGCTGTATTAATGTGCATGATGACTCACTGAGGATGGCGAATAAAGAAATATGACAAAAGGGCTGGGAAGCTGCTCTTGTTGTACATCTTCATTAATGATTGAAAAGAAGCAAACAGCACATTAAATTTGGAAGATATTAATTCAAGAGCTTGCAAAAACCCTAGCAAGGTCAGGGAAAAATATTTAAGTGCTCATAAAACTTAGACTTTAGGGGGAAAAAAAGATTGAAGTAGGAAAAAGAAAGTCTCAGAGCGTTGAACAGGTAACATTCAGAAGCCCTATTTAATGAAAAGGGTATAGTGTTCATTAGAACTTTTGAATAATACCTCAGGCTGATAATGGGAAGACGAATTAATAGGGCTTACAATATGACCTGAGGGTTCAAAGCTTAAGATAAATGAATGTACTCTGCCTAATCCATGAATTCCATGAATCCATAAATATGGGCATTTGTACAAAATGAAGATTTATTCCGCAGATCAATTACCACAAACAAAATCCACAGGAAAGTTTTGGGTTTTCATTCATGATATTTGCGCTTGCATTCTTTATCACTTCCAGTGGCAACTCAACACATAACCCTCCAGCAAGTATAAGCCAATGACACAATAGCTGTTATTCTCTCTCCTGGGATTGCAGTCATGAAGAAGGCATGCAAAATCCTGCCCTTACTGAGCTTATAGTCTATGCCAGGGAGCCATGAATAAATTAGTAAGGATGTTTTTTGGGAAAAAAAATGAAGAAAATGTGGGAAAAGGCTGGGGATTTAGCCTCTTTGAGGTCCTGAGTTTAACTGCAGCACCCTTAAGAAAGAGGAAAAGAAGGAAAGAGAAGAAAGAAGAAAGGAAGGAAGGAAGGAAAGATTGAAGGAAAAATATACATTAGGAATGAAATTCATTTCAAAATAAAAATGCACATACTTTTACATTGTTGAAATTGCTATGGTAAAAGTAAACTATCATATAAAAATTAAAACAGTTCAGTGTGGGGCCACCCAGATGGTTCAGTGGGGAAAAGCACTTACCACCAGACCAAGCCTGACTACTCGTTTGATCCCTGGGACCCACATGGTGAAAGGTAAAAATGGACTCCTATGTGTTGTATTCTGACCTCAACACATGGTCTTAGCAAGTGCGCCAAGGCCCCAAGAATATACTAATGAATATGGAGGTGATGGGGTGGGTACAATCAAGGCAGATTATATACATATATGAAATTCTTGAACAATCAAATGTTAATGTTCTTAGGCAGGAGAGATGACTCAGTGGTTTAGAGCACTGGCTGCTCTTGTACAGGACCCAGGTTTAATTCCTAGCACCCACATGACAACTAACAACTGTCTATAACTCCAGTTCCAGGGGGATCTATTGTCCTATTTTGACCTCCTCTGGCATGGCAGGACACACATATATATAGACAATACACTTATAAAAAATTTAAAAAATAAAATCAATATAATAAATGCTAATGTTAACCATCTTTTTTTTTTGTCTTCCTGTGAAATAAGTCACCTCAAACTTACTCGTTTTCAATGACAGCAATTCCTTGTGTACACCCTTCTGCACTTTATGGGGAAAAGTTCCCTCCGTTGGGCAGTGAATGCCTGGGACTCCTTGTTGTTTTTCTGAATTATATCTCTCAGTTTTCTGTTTTGGATTGTCTGCTTCTAAACTGAGAAGACTCAATGACTGGGGGACTGCAAAGCTGTAGCCCTTAGGCATCTATTTGGTCTCTATGTGATCTATCCCTGATGTTTCTAGGCATAACATCTTCACCAACCTGAATTCTGGACACCTAAGTTACGAGGCCTGAGTGTAAGAGAGGGAACCAGGTGGGAACTACATTGATTTTATGATCTTGTCTAGGACAACTCATTCTACTCCTTCTAGAATTTCTGAATTGCAAAATACATAAATGTTCAAATACGTGCAAGGAAAGAATACAGCATAATTGGTTGGGAAGAATATTGTCAGGTTGTAAGAAATGTATTTGGGAAGAGATAAATAATATTGTTGTCATTTTTAGAAAAAATAGTCTGCTATATCCATAAAAATTAATACTCTATTATATTTCAGAAAAGCTGAAGAGTTTTCTGGTAGATAAATTTTAATAAATTTCAACTTACTAAGGTGAAACACTATCATTACAATGAAAGCTAACAAATGTTATATGATGATGTGAGTTCATAAGAAAGCTGGTCTAAGGGCAGGAGAGATGGCTCAGTAGTTAAGAACACTTGCTGCTCTTCCAGAGGACCCAGGGTCAATTCCTAGCACCTACTTGGTGGTCAACAACTGTCTATAATTTCAGTTCCAAGGAATCTGATACCCTCTTCTGACCTCTGTATGGACACATGGGTATACTAGCATATATGCAGGCAAAACACTCATACACAGAAAATAGAAATAAAGAAAAAAAATATTAAGTAAAGAAACCTGAAACAACACATTGCCTGGTTTTGCATGATATAATTCCATAGAGTGAGTAGATTCTACAAATCTATAGCAAAGAGATTGCTGTGGAACATTCTGAGGAATTTTCCATTATAGAAAGAATGATCTATTCAACTGGATTTTAGACATGGATCAAGTCTATCTTGACTAGAAGAATGAATGACAAACAGATCAAACATTCTTGGAAAGGCTGAGCTGAGAACAATCAGAAGAAAGAAAAATTTCATTCAAAATATGCTCATAATAGTAAAGATGGCAGTCCAAATGCACTAGGAAAACTACAGGACATGGACAATACTTTGATCATTTTACTTGAAAAATCTTGGAATGAAACTGTGGAAAGTGAAGATCTTGTCCCCTTCAAGTCACCTAAACTTTATTTTAAAAAACCAAGAACAATGTGGTAATAGAATGTTTGTATGTAAAAAAAAACATTAATGAGGGGGCTTGGGAGATTCCTCAACCAGTACTGTGCTTGGTTTGCAAGTATGAGGACCCGTGTCCTATCCCCTAGAATCCAAGATGACAAGCACTTGGAATCTCTGTGTTGGGTGTCTGGAGACAGGAAGGTCAGGTTCACTGGTCAGCTACCCTAGCCTCCACGGAGAGCAGCAGGCCAATGAGAGACCCTGTCTCAAAAACAAAACAAAACGAGATGGAGAGTTCCTGAGTAGTACTATCTAAGCTGTCTTCTGGCCTCCACATGCATGTGCATCATCCCAACCACAAACACACACACACACGTACACACAGGCACACCATGAAAACCTTAACAAAGGTTATAACCAAACGAAGGAAAACGCCATTTAACCTTTTCATTTGAAACAAAATGAAATAGAGTATATGGAGATGTCTTGAGAGAAAGAGAGACAGAGAGTCAAGTGGTTCCTCTGTTCTGTTTTGAAAAGAAAAGGTACTTGGAGAAATGGCTCAGCTGTTAAGAGCACAGGCTGTTCTTGTAGTGGACCAGGTTTCATTCCTAGCACGTGACTAAGAAACCATCTTTTAACTCCAGTTGCAGGGCATAAAATACACTCTTCTGACCTCTGTGGGCATTGTAAAGCATGGATACACTTACATTTATGTAGGCAATACACTCGTACACAAAAATAAAAATAATACTAGACACACTAGACCTTAACATAGATGACATAATGTATGGATTCCAGTTAAGGATTGTGGAGTGTGCCAGTGGGGAACGGACTTTTAAGATGATTAAGATTGATTGAGATGCTCTGTGTGAAGGATGACATACACAATGATTCAACAGAAATATTCACTAACAAAAGAAAACAATATTTTAAAAATTATTTTTACTTGCTTATGTGTACAATTGTACCACCTGCATATATATATATGTATATATATATACACACACACACATATATATATATATATATGTGTGTGTGTGTGTGTGTGTGTGTACCCATGTTGTGCAGTGACCACGGAGATCAGAAGACAGCATCAAATTCCCCTGGAAATGGAGTTATAGGAGAAGGTTGTTACTTGCCATGCAGGTCCTGAGTATTAAACCTGAGTCCTCTGCAAGAGCAGCCAGTGCTTTTAACCACTGAGTCATCTCTCCAGCCCCTGTGAACTTTTTATAACCTTGTCTCAGGTGTCACTAAGGAATTTCTGAGCGATCTTTTGCCCAAGGCAGTTAGAATGTCGTATCTAGGTTCCAGGACAGTTGGAAACAAGGCAGCAGTCTCTTCTACAAATGACACACAAAATGATAGTATTAGTGCAGGTAAAAGCCAGAATGATTTATCTTGCTGTACCTAGTGTGTCTTATCCACAAGTCCTGGAAAACCTTGAAAATAAAACCCATGCTCTGTTAAACTTTGTAATATCAGTGCTTAGTATACTGTATGTCAGGAATCGCTTCCTCTACTTAGACAGTAGTTGCTTTATGGCTTCTTATACAAGGCTTAGCAATGATGTGAGATAGTAATAATGAATAATGACTGTGTTTTCAACCATTCTCCAGCACTGTGGGCTCGCTTCAGCTGGAAGGTTTTTCTGCATCACGTACGGACAGCCCCAGTCTTAGATTCCCCATCCATGCTGTAAGCTCTGTTTATCACATCTAGTACCTCTTGGTTACTTAGTCTATTAACTTCATGTGGACTTCTCATTTTGTATGCACAGCAAAGGGCTAAATTTCTGTGACATTCTTTTCTTTTTTTAAGAAAATATCCTTTTAGAGAGAAATAAATGTAAAATATACACTCTATGGGATGTTAGAGTTCTATCATGAGGACAAAATGATAGCAATTGTGCAATTATAAGAATGGCTGATTTTGACTGAGTGTTTCTGAGGTCTCAGCTCATGGTTTCTTCGGACCCATGCCAAAACTCCATGCCAGGAAGTATTGTTTGAAGCCTAGAAACAAAGAGGGAAGGAAGAGTGGGCTGAGTTCTACTATAACTCCAAAGGTATGTACCCAGTATCCTAACTTCCCTCTACCTAGCACCACGGTTCTGCCACCTCTGGATCACCCACGAGGTGGCATCCAGGCCTTCAACACATAAACTTTCAGGGACACAAAGAAGCTGCAAGTACTTTGAGTTCAATAAGAAGCATTCATGATTTTTTTCACATGCAGATACCCTACTACCCCACTGTCCTTGATTTAACACACACACACACACACACACACATACACACACACACACACACACACACCAAAACAAAAACACAAAGTTTAGGTTTCCCTAAAGCATTTCAGGGAAAGTTCATATTCAAACTCCATTCTTCTGTGATGAACTTGGTCCATCTGCTCAATGAGTTCTTGACAGTCTTCAATATTTGAGTTTCTACACCCATGTGCTAAATGTTAGAGACCCCCCAGGAAAAGGCACAGTGGGGCAGGGAGAATGGAAACCAAACACCGCACATGATGTTTGCAAACCTTTCCATGATTCCCATGTGCGCACCTCAAAATGGACTGAGCATTGTTCTTTCCTTTCATTTTCAAAATGACATGGAACCAATCCCCAGTTTTACCTATTAGCTAGAGTGGTATTGTAAAATTGAGCTCTATCTGCCATGCTAAGCTACATACACACCTCCTAACATTTTGCCCGAGAAAGGGAAAAATTTGACTTCAAAAACTAAAGAAAGAAGCCTGAAAGATAAGTACTATGTTTCTCCCCTAAAACCACATATACAATGATACTATCGAAATAATACCTACCATCCATATTAGACTTAAGATTTTTATTTATTTCATTTATTTATTTTGTATGAGTGTTTAGCCTAGATGTAAGTGTACCTGTGCATGCAATGTGGAGTCCATAGAAGGCACCAGATTTCCTGAAAGTGGAGTTACCAACAGTTGTCATTCAACATGTGGAACTGAACCCAGGTTCTCTGCAGAGCAGGCAGTGCTCTTAATGGTGGTGGGCTGAGCCATCGCTCCAGTCCCTGACTTATGATTTTTTAAAATTTAATGTGTGTGTGTGTTTGTGTGTGTGTGTGTGTGTGTGTGTGTGTGTATTTGCAAATGAATGGGAACATATCATGGAACATATGTGGAGGTCAGAGGACAACTTACTGGAGTCAGTTGGGTTCTGACCTTGCACCATGGGTTTCTGAAGTTCAGACTCCAGATGTTAGGCTTTGTTGTAAGCACATTTACTTGTTGAAAAACCTCACCAATAAGATGTCTGATTCTTTTTTTTTTTAAATTATAATTTAATCTTTTAGAATTCCATACATGAATATTGTCTTTGCACTATCTTCATTCTTTCCAGTCCTCCACCAGCTCCTCTCATGAGCCCCCACCCTTTTCAATTCCTATTCTTTGATTATTATAGTTACATGCATACACATTTATAAATAAATATGCATATATATATATATACAGACACATGCATACATATGTACATATGATATAATGCACTGAGTCCATTACTGTTCCTGTGTACCTGTGTTTAGAGCTGCTGACAAGAGATTAGATAACCTTTCAGTGAGATAGTCCCTGAAGAAAACTGATTTTCCCTCTCCCAACATCCACTGGTTGTCTGTAGCAATTTATTATCGTGGTACACCATAAAATTTTCCCCATCCACTTTGGCTCGTCAACTTGTGTCGTCATTATGCTTTGGAGGTTTCATCTTTGCAACTTTCCTATCATGTCTACAGTGATAGAGGCAAGTGTCTGTTCTTGACTCTGGCATTGTGTCTGTCCCTATCTGCAATATTCTATAAGCCTTCCATGTAGAAGTTGCATTGTAGGCAGGTCACTTAGGAGTAGACAATTCATAGTCAGCTATATCATTTATTCTGTGCATTTGAGAAGCTGTGGAACTTAATAGTCCCCATGTATCACACAAAGAAATTTCTCTGATGAGTGGTAAGAGGAACACTTGTCTGTAAACGTGAGGCTATGTGTTGAGAATACAGTAAGAAGTTACACTAGTCTAGAGAACTAACATTAGTAGGTTCTTATCTATGGTCGACGACCCCTCCAGCCATGTGCACTTGTCTATGCTTATAATGTCAGATATGATTTCCCTCCCATTGAGAAGGCCTTAGTCCAATCAGACAGCTGTTGATTATCTGAAAGATAAAAATACCACTACTACACCAATAGAGATAATTTGCTGGGCTGGTCACTGTTGTCTTTCATAGACTTTGTAGCTTCCTAGGAACATTGATTGGTTTTCTCCCATGGCAGCTTTTGTAGTATCTTCTGATACTCTGAGGGTTAGTCTTTGGGGAGGAGGCTTCTGGGTCATTTCCAGCTCAAGTGCTTCAAGTCCTGTGCCCAAAGTACCCAACAAGACTCAGTTACATGCACTGCATCCAGGAAGACTTCCTAAAATGATGTAACCAGACTTTCAAGTATGGTAATGACTCACTTACAGTTTTGATTTTCGAATTCACTCAATCAATATCTGCTAAGTGCTTACTGCAGGAGGGCACAGCACTGGTTAAGCTAACGTCTATATGATCATTAGTGAAGAGAATGGATGCTGACCTAGTCTCACAAATTAGACTTGAAATTTGGGGGTAAGAAATAGAAATTACAGATTGCAAGCAGTGTGTGTATGTGTGTGTGTATGTACATGTGTTGTGTAGGCAGGGGTGCATGTATGTGGTAATCAGAAGTACTCAGGAAAGTATAACTACTTAAAGGAAACAGCACTGAAGGCGAATCAGAAGTTAACCATGAAGAAGACCAGGACAAGGCCACCAGTGGGGACAGAGACAGCCACAGCTGAAGGAAAATGTTCACTGGAGCTCTAAAGAGTAACGAGCTCGATGTGAAGGAAAAAGTGACAGTCAGGATGCTTAATGAGCTAAGACAGGGACTGACACAGGAAGCATTCGGTTTCACAGTCCTGACAGTTTAGTCATTCACAGAATGCATCAAAAGGGTGCTTATATTAAAGGCTTAATGAAAACAGGGCAGAATTAATAATTCTAGTAGCACTTAACAGTATTTATTGATGCTGAACAATGCTTAGTCTTTCCCACTGTCCCAGGAGGAGATGAGCCTCTGCGACCTGGCTTGTGTTTATGTAGTCAAATTGACTTACATCTTTTTGTTTTATTATACTTTATGAATTTATTTTTGTATGTATTTGTGTGGTGTATGAGTGTATATTCATATGTGCTTGCATGCATGGGGAGAGGTGTGTGCATGCCAGAGCATGCATAGAGATCAGAGCAGTCTCTGCATACTGGTCCTCTCCTTTCTACCTTGTTTGAGACAGGGCTTATTGCTGTTTTGTAAGCCATGGAAATGCCTTTCTCTACTTCTCAACTCCTTCTAAGGGTGTGCTAAGATTACAATCCAAATTCTTCCCAACTATGTCTGGATTTTGCATGGGTTCTGAGGATACAAACTCAGGTCTTCAGGCTTGTATGGCAAGTACCTTTACCCACCAAGTCATCTCCCTAACGTTTTGAAACTTTTATGCGTTCCAGAAAGGCCTCCAAATTGAAATCCAACTGTGTCAGCCTCCATCTGAGGCAATGGCAATGACAGGTGTGTGTCACCATGTCTAATTTGAAACATCTCACTTTACAAATTCAGTGGCTACTACCAAGAGTTTGACTATATATTCATCTTCTAGGGATGTGTAATAAATCACACATATTAATGGTTAAGTCGACAATAGTCGTATATCCTCTCCCGCAATTTCTACAGATCAGGATTTTTGGAGCTCCTTAGTTGGGAAGTTCTAGCATGAGCTTTCTGTTGAGGAGGCAGCTGACTAGACTTAAAGAGGGTTAACCTTGGGCTGCAGTTTCTGAAAGGTTGTTTAGGACTTTATGTTGCACTTTGGCATATTACATATAACACATCTTAATCATATCTAGACTTCTTCTGTCTGCCTTCCCATCCTCCCGCAACCAGATTTCCAGCATTCAGTCATAGATTAAGGCCTATTTTAAGATGACACAGGAAGACATTAGTTTTGGAAGCTGGCAAGAATTCTCATTTCTTCTTGTACCATTCCATCCAGCTCTCTGAGCTCTCTCACAGTGTGGTGACATTCTCCTACAGTGTGAATGACACAAGAGATACTGACATGAAAGCTGTATTGTGTTTAACACCTCAGTCCTGATTGAGTGTGCAATGAACAATCATGGTGCATAGTCTCTAGGAACCAAGGCTTACTGGGAGACATGAGGAAGGCTCGCTGTCACAGGTTGCAGAATCTTAGCACTCTTTTTTTACTATGTGTTCTTTAGGAGTATTCATTCTTCATGCTCTCTGTTATGAATCTAGTTTATTATTACAAGGAATCCAGGGCACATTAACTATTCTTTTGCAAAGACATTCTATAAAATTGACTACAGTATCCCTTGCAGGTGCAGAAATTTACCCAGTGCTGTAGAATGCGAGTTGGTTTCTCTTCCACACTGTGCTCATAGCATTTTGCCACCATGGGGACCAGATGGTAAAGCTCTCTTAAACCACATTTATAAGATTACATGAGACAGCATGTCTTTAATTTGCTATTTAGCTATAGAGTAATATGCTTCTCTATTTGGAAAACAGTTTTGCTAAGGTACCGGAATAAGGGATCGGAAATTAGGATTTCTAGGATCAATTTCCTAACTGACTTATGGATTGCTGTATACTCTTCAACAAGACACTTAATGTGCTTGCCTGTAAAACAGCTATATAAAGAATAAATCCCTCTTCAGGGGAATGGATCATATCTGAATTCATATTAATTTAACGGGCTTTGAAAAAAATTACAAAGAAAATGTAAATGATGCAAAACTCTTTGGGAGAAAGGTGTTATGAGTCTGTACAATGCTAAATTAGTTGTTTTATCTGATTTAATTGTTACCTTTTAATTAAAAATACTTCATTTTCTTGACTTGTAACAGGACAAAGGGCAAGCTCACTTTGCATTTTGTGAGCAACACATTATTTTGGTAACTGTCTTTCAAAGATCTCTAAGAGGACTCTCTCATTGTCATAAAGAAGTTACCCCTATAATCAAATAACAGGATTCAAAATAATGATTCCTTTGCTGCCATGTTATCTGTGAAAGGTGAACCACATTCATGCTTGCACTTTTTACTGTTGAAAACATAATTTTAATAATTAGGTAATTGTTTGAGACGGTAAGAAAGAAAGCTAGAAACCTCCATTGTGAATCAGGGTGCATCATAAATGCAGAGAATCATGTTTTATTTACATATGTGTGTGCACACAACAATATATAACATTTGTTTTACATCTAATGTCTGGTATAAATTAATTGCATCAAGGATTTCATACTCAGCTTCATAAAATTCTCTCTTTGCATTACTCGGCATTACAAAAGGAAGGGAGACATAAAAAGATAGTTATCCGATACTGGAGATCTTTTGTAAATGACTCCATACGTAAGTGATGACCACATTGGTGTGGTACATACATCTGTTGGTGACATTTAGAGTGGGATTTGTTTTGGAGCTCTTTCCTTCTCCAGCACTACTTCTTATTCGTGATCTGTTACACTGCTGTCCTCTGCCCTGAAGCATCTATTTGTCTCATGCTGTTTCTCAATCACAATTTCTATGGAGAATCATGTTGGAATTCCTACTCATGGAAAATGAAAGAAAACAGTTTAAAATGTGACCCCAGTCTGGGAAATCTGAGATTTTAATAGGAGTGATTGTCCTGTGGTAAAATGTGACATGTTTTAAAGTGTTCCTTAGTGGCAAGGGTATACCTTTTCCCAAACATGTGTGACTATTTCTGCCCCTGACATTCCTAATGCTATCAGGAATCTTATGGAATGAGTAACCATTGGTGAGGGGGCCAATCAGAGGCAGGAAAGGCCAGGGTTTCAGGGATGGTATGTCTGACAACTCTCGACAGTACTTTATTCTTATCATTCTGCTTTAAAAAATATATTTTTTATTTATATTTGTTGGGGGTGGGAGGATGTGCCAGTATCCCTGTGGGCCAGAAGAGGGCGTGGGAGCTCCTGGACTTGCAGGCAGGTTGTGAGCCTCCTGATGTGGGTGCTGGAAATCAAACTCTGGTCTTCTGCAGAAGCTATAAGTACTCTTTACCCCTGAGCTGTTTGTCCAGGCTCATCTTATCAATCTTAAGAAAAATTTTCTCTGTTGGAATAAGTACCATCACAAAGACAGTAAACCCATTCCTGTTGGTTCAATCCAGATATTGTCTGTTTTAGTTCTGAAAAGAGTTTGGAGCCACAGAAAGATTCCTCTGAAAGACGTAGTCATTGTTAGAATCTCCTTGTCACTGTGTTTTGTAATAGAGTAGAATGCACGGTGAAGGAAGTGTCTAGGACAGAGAAAGCTGCTGTGAGCAATTGGCTATTCACAGGAGAATGATCTTTATAGATGTCTTGGGTTTTGGAGAGTGCCAATGATATTAACAGCCAACAAATGTTCTACTTTTCATGAGTGATATGTGTCTTGGACTGGGCTTTGGTAGAGATTAATATTTCACCATAGACTTCCAAGAGTGTAACTGACTTTAGTCGTCTTAGAAGCAACTAAAACAGAGAGAGAGAGAGAGAGAGAGAGAGAGAGAGAGAGAGAGAGAGAGAGGATATACACATAATCATATAGAACATCAAGCAGTGAGACAGCTTGAAGGGAAACAGACAGCATAAGTAAGTGACTGATATTCTCATGGTTTCTGCTTTGTTTTCCTTCTACCTTGTCTTGACCATAATGCACACAGGGCCTTATGGAGAATTTCACATGGACTTTAGAAATCTTGAGTCAATTTGTTTCTGTTTAGTCTTTGCTACCCCCTTTGGAGTTATTTGCATGCATATTATTCTATCTTCTATCATCTAATGTTGCAACATATACATCATAATTACATACTAAAAAATCCAAGGGTTATAGTTTTTGCTTTAAATAGTCATATGAGTTTAAAATTTTAATTGGTGTGTATTTTACGTGGTAACGGGTCACATAAAGACATATTTACACAAGTATATCAGGTATTTGAGCAATTCCCCCTCCCTGCTCTCTCTCCTTTCTCCTCTTCCCCGTTCTAATGTTCGTTTCATTCTCCCCAGCTGTGTCTCTTCCACTTTCATGTCTTACTTATTAGCAATTGCTTTAAAGAAAATGTATGGATTACGAAGTTTACTTTAAAATTATCTTTTAATTGCTTAAAATAAAGCATCTACACATACACACAGCTGTTTGCACACCAGTCTTCTTTTTTTTTTTTTCTTCTAGGTTTCTGGAGTGTCCTTTGTCTGCACCATGTGAACTTTGAATTATGCTAAGATTTCATGGAATGCCATTATTTTGTCTTGATTTTTAGTAATGAATTTGGCTGGAGATACAATGTCTGGCTCCAAGTTTAATTTTTATTTCATACAACACTATGAATATATTGTTACAATTTTATCTGGCTTCCCTGATGTTGGATGGTGATCCTGTCATTTAGTATTATCTCTGTTCCCGTATAGACAACATGGTGTCCACACTGGTCCTTCAAGTTTCTCCTTTATCTTTGTCTCTGCAATTGAGAGCGCTGAGTCTAGGGCTGGCTTTCTTTCTGGTTATCCTGCTCAGTGTCCATTAAGATTATCAAATCTGAAGAGCTTAACTTAATTTTCCAAATAGAGCAAGTGTTAGGAACTCTGTTTTCATGCAGTTTCCATGTCTCAAACTGCACATTTGCTGTAGTTCTGACTTTCCACAGACTGAACACTTGATGTTCCGTGAGTGTTTCAGATGGGTGCATCTTTTCTTTCTTGCTATTTTTTCTTCTGTTCGTCTAAGTGATAATTGCTATCTATCTATCTTCAAGTTTTAAAACATTTCCTTCTGATATTTTCTAACCTATTTTGAACTCTTATTTTAATTACTGTCATTTCAGTTTCCAGATCACCAATTGCTGTTATTGATTGTTGACATTGCTCTCTTGACATTCCCTAAATTCTAATTCAGTGAAATTATTTTCCCTTCAATTCTGGCATCATAATTTAAATAACACCTCCAAAATTATATCTGCTAAATCTAGGCTACCGAGATTCAGAGTTTGGCTTCTATTTAATAACAGGTATGTTTAACTTCTTTTCCCTAATTTCTAATGCCTAGCAATTTTAATTTGAAAACTGAGTATCATAAAAAATGTGATGAAACAATTATTTTCAAGGTTTCTCTGACAGTCAACAATTGGGCAATTAATTTTCTTAGATCCGTGCCTCAGCCCAAGTTCTCCGCACACTGTTCAGCTCCCCCTGTTTCTCTGCTGTTCTGATGGCTTCTGCTTGCACCCTTTGTGTCCTGCCCCCTGGTGGTCTACTCCATATTTGCACAGTTTGGAGGTCAACCGAAAATGTGGGTGAGCTCTTACTGATGTTCCATCCATTGGGGAGTCTTCTTTCATTTTCAGCCATATGTCTTGTGCTTTGGCAATATGTGTGACATCTTAGGCCACAAGCTCCAGATTTATGTTAACAAAATTGCATGTGATAATGAAATATCCTGTTATAACTAGCCCCTCACACACATACAAGATTTCAAGTGTAGTTTAAGGAACCAAGGACAGACTCCGTTTTAATATCTGATGATATTTTTTTTTTAGAAACCCTGAGAAGTCTTGTGTGTGAATGTCTCATTGTCTGATGTTGGTTTGAGTACTGTTTTCTAGACTTTTAATGTTGTCCATGAAAAGACATACACAATTGTTACTCTTAACAGATTCAGGACACCTTCCTTTTCCTGTGAATATATCTGTCTCAGTTTTCCTTTGATCACATTACTAAAGGGTTATAGAACCCTCTTAGAGTTCTACAATATTACTCTAATTGCTCATTCTCTCTGCCATGCTTATGGTTAAAATGTCTGCTTCTCTCCTGGTTACATAAACACAGCAGCATTTGATGCTATTGCTTAACGAATGAGAATGAAGAGAGGTACATAAATCCTGGGGAGTAGGATCTGCACTCTGTCCATATTCAGAAGTCCTGGAGATAGAGACAGATAAAATATCACCTTGTTTGTACTAAATATTACTTCTAAAGTGGTATTTTAAAGCAGGTCTATCTAATGAAGTTACTTTCCATTGAAAATTTCTCCTTATTTCCTTAAATTTTATAAAATAAAGCCCAAGATTTCTGTGTTGTCACACAAGTATCACACTATTTCACATCTATGCAAACAAGTTTCTTATGCAGGCTCTAAATATTATAGAAAATCAGGACAAAATTATCTCTGAACAAACATCTCTCAGACTTGGATGAATCCGTGCTGTGGAGGTTATATAAACCTTCTAGGAAATATTTTTTGTTTCACTAATTAAATCAGAACTTCGAGGGTATGATGATTAAATTTGTTTACTGAACTAGGTCACATGGTATTGAGTCTAGATATTTTATCGTATCTGCTTTAACTGGGTCCATATACGTGTTTTTAGATGAGATTAGAATTCAAGAGGGTAGACCTAGTAAGGTAGATTGACTGATATATTATTGATGGGCATAGTCAAATCAGGTGAAGGCCTGGATAGAACACACATCTGGTCCTTGGCTGATTAGAAGGAATTCCTGACTCAATTTCTCCCATCTGGGACACTGGTTTCTCTCCTGCCTCAGGACTCAAACTGAAGCATCAGTTCTTTCTGGGTCTCAAGCTTGACATCCCCCAGGCAAGAATGTTATCATGGATTCTCCTGGTTTTCAGGCCTTCAGATTTGGAAAGTGGAACTACATCGTAGGTCCTTCTATGTTTCCAGCTTGTCACATCAACGTGCAGAGCTTAAGTTTGCTCTTCTCCTAATGACATGAGCCAGATTCTTATAATAAATCTATGTATATGTACATTCATATGTATGATATGTTTATGCCATATGTATATGTATATATATACATATGATATTTACACATGTCCAATTGGTTCTGCTTCTCTGGAGAATCTAAGACTTAGAATATGCCTATGTATTAAGCCATTGATTTCTTTCTGAATACAGAAATCATTTTCTAAAAGAGAGTCAGCCATTAAGATTTTTCATTTCTAAGCAACAACAAATACTTAAATTGAATGATTCATTAAGTAATTTGTCATTGTTATAACCAATATTTCTAAATTTCTCATTTCTGAATTAATATTATTGAGGTTTGAGAGCATTCATTTTAATGATGAAATAGTTAATTTGTTAGTTTAAGAATAGCACCAACATGGAGATCACTAAATAGATTATTAGGTAATTGATTTAGTTCTCAAAATAGTTTAATGAGGTAAGTAATAATATTTTCCTACTAATCAGAAAATACAGTTCTTTTGGACATCTCTTTGGGTGTATGCATGCATGTAGAGACCATAGGTTGACACCGAGTGTTTTTGTTAATAGCTTTCCACCTTAATTTCTGAGACAGTGGGTTTCACAGGACCCACTTATTTATCTGAGCAGCAAGCGCCAGAACCTCTGTCGCTCTCTCTCCAGCACAGATCTGCTGAGCAGGTGCCAAGGAACCCAGCCTTCTTCTTCAGGGGTTCTAGAGATAAAATCAGATCTGTATTCTTGAGTAGCAAGCACTTTATCTACTAAGCTCTGCTTCGTCTCTTTTGTTCCTGCCTCCATGCATGATTTCTGTGTAAATTATTACGCTGTCATTTTACTTTATCCACATAAGTAACAGACACAGCACTGAGACTCAGTGACTTTAATCATCCATTCATTTTCAGTGTGGTATAAGTCAGTTTGCAACCGTCCTTCTCCCTCCCCAGAAGAGAAACAAGTAATTACTTTCACTACACATAGGGCTGGAAAGATAGATCAGTGGTTGAGAGCACTTTTTGTTCTTACAGAGGACCTGAGTTCAGTTCTCAGAACCCACATGGCATCTCATAATCAACCATAACTCCAGTTCTGGGGAATCCGATGCCCTTTTGAGCCCTCCACAGGCATTGCATGCACATTACAGACATGTACATGTAGGCAAAGCATAAAATAACAATAAATAAATCTTTAATTAAATACCCATGAGTACTCTTCACAAGAAAGTGAATTATAGATGTTGAGAGCAATGACTTCAAACATTCCCAAAGAAAATTGAATTCAAGTGGCTATAAAGACTGTGAAAAAGGAAAAAACATTGTTCCTAGCATACTGGATGTCTGCCACCTGAGCATCTTCAGCTGACATGGGTATTTGATTGTATTTTTATCAGTCTGCAGTTGTATTCATGGTACAACTTTTCCACTGCAATAGCAAATATTGGGATATAATTTTCTAGCTAATCATGCTTTTGGTTATTAATGAACATAGAATTGTTTTTTTTTTTTGTTTAGGAAAGAGTTGTTGCTCACAATAATAGGAATCCTTGCTAAATAAAGAACCCACAAAAGAGTTTACATTGCTTTTTGACCAATCAAGGGGCAAATGAGCTTTGTATATACAAATATGCCTGTTTAGGGATAGAAAGACAGCTCTGTGAATAAAACACTTGACCAGAACTGAAGTAAAGCCAGGCACGGCAGTGCACAACTATAATCCCAACAATACTACAGCCAAAGGGGAAGAAGGGAAAGAAGACTCTTTCAAGTGCACAGGGAAGCAAGACTGGAACATACAGCAGTGAAGAGCAATGAGAGCAGGTCTCAAACAAGGGGAAAAGGTTCAACACCCTAGGCTATCCTCTGACCTCCACACATGCATTGTGACATGTGTGTACCCCCACACAAGCACACACAAATGCACACACATACTTACACATATCACACATGCACATACATCATACACACTCAATAAATAAATATCAATAAATATCAATTAATAAAAGTGTACATTAAGGGCCTTGTATTCAGTCACTGTGTTTGGGTTCTTTCATGACCATGTTCCTCTGACTGTGATTCTCAGACAGAATATTACAGAAGTTTCTACTGTACAAATTATAGCAGCTTTCTTTGCCTGGATGTAGCCCTCTCACACCAAGTTTAATGATCCAGCTACTTACTTTATTGGAAAAGAGTTTCTAAGAGGAACTGCAAAGTCATTATGTCTCTAAAGCTCTGTGAAAGAATAAAAAGTTTCCCTCCAACTATCTAACAAAGATTCACATTGCACCATAAATGAAAATACACAAACATAGAATACAAAATACAGGAATGATTATTTTTTTAAAGGTAATAAAAAAAACTTTGTCTGCCAGTAATATTAGTGATGAACAGAAAACCAGATGAGGAATTCTAAAATAAATTTAACATATATGGTATTATTGTAATATTCTTTATAATTATTGTATGCTGGTTGTTTTGTGGTTTTCTTACTCCATTTGAAAATATATTACTAAACTACAGATGATGATTTTGGCTTCTTGGATCTCTTTAGTAGATAGCAACATGCTCTACATAGAATTAAAATGGAAAATGCCTTGCTCACCTTCATGGAGACAAAAGTGAAGAAGTTTAGAGAAATATTCTTAAAATAATCATATTTCCCACATCTGCACGTCTAATATAGTGATACTGTTATTGCATGAAGGTGAATCTGTTTCTGAAATTTCAGTGACTTTTGTGATAACTATACAAACTTTCCATATTTGTACAATGTATAATCATGGCTATGGGTGTTTCAAACTTATAGTTGGTGAGAAAATTACTGGTATAACTTTAGCATCATGATATAAAATCAAATATTAAGATATGAATAAATTATTTCTATATACTAAGAAATAGTATGAAAATTTCAATTTTGTAATTTTAAAGATAAAATAGGTTAAATATAATACTTAAAGAAACAAGAATAGATTTTTTTGTTCTTTCCTTTAAACACCTCTTAACATGAATATTAGAGATAAGAATCATGTAACCCTTTGTGAGGTTGAGAGTATTCTGGGTAAGACTTGTAGTTAGTTAAAGCTATCTATTTTCTATGGTTCTTCGAGAATTTTATTCATTTTTATTTTACTTACACGTGTTTTGCATGCATATAAGTACATCACATGTGCATTATACCACAGAGGCAGAAGAGAGGGTTGAATCCTCTGGAACTGGACTTACGAATGAATGGTTGTTAGGATGTATATGCTGGGAACTAAACCTGAGTCCTCTGCATGAGCAGCCAGTGTTCTTAACCACAGAGCCATCTCTCTAGCCCTTATCTTTTATTCTGTATAATTAATCTATTAAGATTTAAAATAATCTGAAAATATTGTTTATGAATATGGATTTTCATATAAATATGAAAATATGTATTAGTTAAGGCATTTATGTGTAACTTGTGCTTATTTATAAAAGAATTTATAAAGGGGTATGGTGATGCATGCCATTAATCCCAGTACTCAGAAGGCAGAAGCAAGAGGATCTTTGCAGTTCAAGGTTAGCTTGTTCTACATAGTGAGTTCCAGGATAGCTGTGGCCACACACACAAAAAAAAAAATCAGTAAAAACAAAATAAAGAATTTACATATTTTTATTTTATGTGCATGAATGTTTTACATATATATATATATATATATATATATATATATATATATATATATCCACCCATGTGGATACAATACTCGCAGAGACCAGAAAAGTACATTGGATCCTCTGGAACTAGAGCTATGGATGGTTGTTAGCCACCAAATCGGTGCTGGGAATGAAACTAGGATCTTCTCCAATGGCAGTCTGTGTGCTTAACCTCTGAGCCATCACTTAAACCCCACACGTGCTCATTTATAAACTAGACCAACAGATGATATAGAGTAAAGTTAGTAAGAATAAGTATCAATAATTGTGTCTGTGTGTATGCATGGTGTGTGTGTGTGTGTGTGTGTGTGTGTGTGTGTGTGTGTGTTCATATAAGCATGCATGCCACAGCCTGGGTCGGGAGGCCAGAAGACAATTGGTAGGCCTCGCTCCCTTTTACCACCTGGGTCCTGAGAATCCAGCTCAGTTCTCAGACTAGGCAGTAAGCACCTTTACCTGCTGAGCCATCTCTCTGGCTCTCATTCTTCTTTAAAAAGCTGATTTTAACTTTTACGTACAGGTAATGACTTTCTAATTAGGACTCCAGTAGCAAGGGAAATAAAATGAGCAATTGACGAAAGTGATCTCATTAAACTAAAAAGTTTCCAGACAGCAAAGGAAACTGTCAATCAAGTGATGAGGCAGCCAACAGAATGGGAAAAAAAAAAAATCTTTGCTTGCTGTATATTTGACAGAGCATTAGCTTTTAGAATATACAAAACCTACAAAAATAAAACCCTAAGTATCAAGAAAACAAATGGCCCAGTTTAAAAGAAAAATGGGCTATGGAAGTGAACAGAAAGTTCCATTAGGAATAGTACAGATGGCCAACAAACACTTAATAACGTGCTCAACATCCTTGGCTAATAGGGAAGCACACATGAAAAGTACTTTATGATTCTATCTTACTCCGATCAGCACAACAACTTTCAGAAATAGAAATGACAACAAGCGTTTGCAGTGTGTGTAGGGAAAGGGAACGTTCGTGCACTGTTGTCAGGACTTTGAGCTAGTGCAGTCACTTTGGAAATCAGTCTGGAGGTTTCTCAAAGGACTGGAACTAGATCACCAAAGGACCCAACTGTTCCACTCCTGGGCACATACTCAAAGGACTCTGTATCCTCCTCCAGAGATACACATTCATGTTCGTTGCTGCTCTATTCTCAATAGCTAGGTAATTAAATCCACAAAGATATACATCAACAGATGAATGGCTAAGAAGGATACGGTACATGTATGCAATGGAATATGATTTGCCTGTAAAGGAAAATTAAATTTCGAAATTTGCAGGTAAATGAATGAAACTGGAAAATGTATACCTACCAAGGTCACCCAGGCCCTAAAGGACAAATGCTGCGTCTTCTCTCCCACACACTAATACTAGCTCTAAACATTTTGGTTTGTGTGTTTGGCTTAGAGTGCATGCCGAGACCAGGAAACAAGGAATAGGGCAACGTTTAGGGCAAGGAAAGCTTACTGCGGGGGCGGGAGAGGTTAAAAATATAGGTGAAATGAAAGTACAGAGGGAAAATATTGGCAGCAGAAGCATTCGAGCAAGTAGTGGGTGATGGGGATGGACGATGAGGAGGCGTTGATGGGTTCACCAAAATTAGGTATGTGTATAAAGAAGGTACTTGGGAACTTAATCTTTTGTAATCCAAATTAAAAAATAAATAAGAAAAATGGGTAGTGGAACACAAGGACATTTAGGAAACAGATCAGACTGGATAGTCCTTTCAGTAAGACTAAAGAAGCCCAGGGGCAGTAAGTGGGTCGGGAGGGGGCAAGAGAAGGAGATTTGAATGGTCAGAATACACTGTATGAATTCTCTCATCAACAAAAATATTTTTTAAAAGACAAGCAATGATTTACTGTAATCCCAGAGTCCCAGTACTTCAGGGTTCAGAGCAGAGTGAAGATGGGATATGCTTGTTCTTCAGGGGAAGATATTCTGATATGCATATACAATTAATGTCTTTGAAGAAACCTTCATATCTGTCTTGGGGCAAAACCGTCTAACACCAAAGATATAATTGTTGCCATTTGAATGAGAATGTCCCCCATAGGCCGCAAGCATTTGGATATTTTGTCCCCAGTTGATGGTGCTGCTTTAGGAGATCTTAGAAGGTGTGGCCATGCTGGAGGAAGCTCATCCCTGGGAGTTGGACTTAGAGAGTTCTTTAACCTTGCCAAATTTCAGTTTGCTCCATATTCCCTGTGCCTGCTTGACAGAGTGAGCACTCTACACCCTGCTCCTGCTCCGGCCACCTCATCATGCCTCTCTGCCATGATGGACTCTGATCTCTCTGAAATCATAAACTTCCCATTTTATAAGTTCCCTTGATCACAGTGTTTTAGCACAGTAACAGAAAATAAATGATAAAACAATTAATAATTTTAACTGATGTTTTTGAAATTCCAGAATATTAGTTCAGAACATCAGAACATGCCAAAATAAAGATTTAAGGGATGACAAGAGACAAATACACAACACAGAAATTATCCAAAAAGTTTGGGTAAGGAGGAATTATAGGGTTAGAAGCATACTGTACATGTGTGTATCAGCTAAGGACTTTCCCTAGGCAGGAATTTTCTGAACCTTTGCCTTATCCAACAAATCTTCTGCTTGCTCATGACACTGTAAGAATCTTTTGTACTTTTCCTGAAATGCATGCAATGGCTTTTGCTGGTGTTGAATCTGGAGGTGTTTTCATCTGGGATCATTGTCCCATAATCTTGTGCTACTTAAGAAAGATTCTATTATTAGGAGTGACTGTGCTAGAGAAGACACTGTTTTCTTTGCAGAAGATAATCTTTCTACTCTTACCAGAGAGATTCCTAAACTAAAATATATCCTGTAAGTTGTTCTGCTAACTTTGGGGCGGGGGTAATCAGGTAGAATGAGCAGGCCAAATAAGCAACCCAAACTAGAAAGACGAATGCATGAAAAAGGCTGTAACAAAGATGTGTAAAGTCAGTCCCCAGAATTGGGGGCAAAAAGGACAATGTGAAAATAAGTCATTATTATAGCTATACCTTGGCTGTATAAAATTTAAAGAACATTTAACTTTTCCATTAATACTGACAATTTATAAATTAAAAGTTCAATAATATGTTTAAATATGTTCTTATGAATTTTCTATATTCTATTGGGAAAGATGAATATAAAATATAATTCAAGAATTAAGGATCTTTTTGAGTAATTAAATATATAGAAAACCCAATGCATGATGAATTACATGCTCTATTGCACTGTGTTCAAGTGTCCAGTGACTGGTACTGACA
Organism: Eospalax fontanierii; assembly: GCA_035773235.1. Classification (NCBI taxonomy): domain Eukaryota; kingdom Metazoa; phylum Chordata; class Mammalia; order Rodentia; family Spalacidae; genus Eospalax; species Eospalax fontanierii. Next base: position 64,870,407 of record CM069536.1, read on the forward strand.
TTAACCATCAAAAGAGAATTCCACATGACCAGGAGGCCTGAGATAGATGAAGGACAGACTAGGAGCTGAGGAACATAGCCTGCAAAGATCAGAGAAGATGATTTTCTAAAGAAAGCATGGTTATTCCTTTACCACCCAGAAGTCAGAGAGACAGGGAACAGGCCATCAGCAGAATTGGCAAGAATATCAAGATTCCTAGCCTTAAAAATGTTCCCTAGCTATGGTTCTCATGAGTTTCCAGCCATGTCTGCAAAAATAAGATTATAGATTCTGAGTGTGGTCTTATTTTATCTGATGTGCATCGTAATTTTTAGTGTCAAAGAAATCTGAAACAGTGACGACCTTTTAGTATTTACAGTGAATCTGGAATTCTTGCTATAAATCTGTTTGCATATTTCTGTGTGTATATATACCATGTAGTAATTGTAAATATGAGTCCATGTGTGTATCAGTTTTCAGAGTCTGGGGTATTAGGAGTGATATACTGTTACATATGTGAATAGTGACTGGATTTTAAAAGCCTAGTAAACTTAATATAATTATTCTAAAATAGTTTAGAAGAAACTTGTAGTTTTCATTTGCTTTACTGACTCTTCATTTCATTTCAGTTTTATAAAAATAATATATTTTTCCTGCTTGGATTTATCATACTTTTTTATCTTCATGCTGATTATTTAACTCAATAACAAAATTGCTCAGTTTGGCAGGAACTTTTAGCACGTAGGAAGTTAAAATCATTCACAGAAATTTACTTTCTGTCTCTATGAGAGCTGGTCTTATTTCTTCCCTTTTGTGATGCAGAGTAAACTACATTCCTCTTCAAGTAACATATATGGAGATAAAAATATTTATATCATTTGAGGCTTTCTACAAAAACTTGGAATCCCAAATCACATGTCTGGCTCCAGAATTTCTTGTGTCTGAGTTCTCATTGTCCTGACCTTTGCCTCATTACGTTTGTGCTCAGTTATATAAGGACATTTCTATTTTCTTCATATCCAAACTAAACTTCATATACTCTATTGTTTTATACTATGACAAAGAAATGTTATTTTAAAAAACCCACTTCTGTCAAAATACTGAAGTAGTTCTTTAATGGCTGGTGTTTGAATTCTCTAAAGGCATTAAGAATTTTTCACAAAAAGATCTACCCTTCCATTCACATTCTTATTTCCCAGTAAACTCATGTTTATATCTACTAGGTAAACTGGCACATCCCCCTGTGCAACTGTAATGACAAATGTTTTACTTTTAACCCCCATTTACTTGGTCATTTTTCTATTCTTTGACAAAACCTCTTCTTCCTCTGTTTTCTTCTAGCAGTTTCTGAATGTCAGGTTTTACACTGAGATCTTTGATCCATTTGGTGTTGTCTTTTGTGCAGGGTGAATGATAAGGATTCAATTTCATTCTTTTACAAATGGAGATACAATGTTATCAGCATAATTTATTGAAGATGGTGTCCTTCAGAAGAAAATCAATCAATAGTCCAACCAGCCCTAAGGCCTAATAACCATAACAACTAGGAACAGCAACTACCTCTACTGGTGCTGTAGGGGCACTGTTATCTGGGGCATAATCAACAGTTATCTAATTGGACTTAAAACCCTCTCAATGGGAGTGAACTCATGTGTTGCACTGAAATATAGTCAAATATAATTGGCTGGAGAGGTCATAGTTCCTAGAGCAAACCCTTTCTCTGTAATATTTCTAGACAAATGAAATTTCTTACCATATGATAAACATGGATTCTTATATTTATAAATAAGAATACCATATACCACTCATCAAAGAAACTTCTTTTGTAAGAGGTAGAGGCTACTGAATAGTTCTACAACTGGTCACATGCAGAGAGAATACACTCGAGAGATGCACAGCCCTAGGTGACATACCTACAGTTGAAGCTCTACACTTAAGGCTCATGGAACATAGTGGAACAGGAGGTGGAGAGAATACTAATGCATCCCTCAAGGCTCTCTAGTGAAGCTTCCTTATACAACAGGGTGCAATGCACACAAAAGGTCACAAATAGCTAAGTGCTAAAGAATAAGAGACTGCACAGTGTGTTTCTGGATAGGACTCCTATATTAAACCTCACCCATCGGAGTTCAGGGACTTTTGTGGAAGAGGGGGTGGAAAGACTGTAAGAGCCAGGGTCGGTCATGAATATATGGAAACAGAGGCTTTCAGACGTCTGGAAGTTTGCTCATGTGAACTTAAAGTAATAGTGGCTCATGGCCACTCAATCAGACAAGGGGCCAGAGTGGAAGGAGAGAAATAAACAGTGGCCCATGCCCTAATTTGGGAACTGTTGGAGACATAACTGCTGGATGAAAGACAGCAGTCCTTCTTTATCATCCCTAGGTAGGTTGACTGACTCCAGTAGATAAAATTGCACCAAAGAACTTCTGGTTACAAATGATAGACCGGATAGTACTTAAATTAACTGAGTGGGTGTGGAGGCATGGTTTGAGAGGGAAATCTAAAGTTGATTAAGAATGGCTATATGAAATGTACCGAAGCACAATAAAAATTCTTTAATAGGTCTTTTACAAATTTATATTCAGTTTTTCCTATACCCATCTTGAAAAGTCTGACTTTTCTTCAATATTTATTTTTGGCTCCTTTGTTGAAAATCAGATTGTTGTAGCTAAGTCTCATATTCAAGTCTAAGAAAATTTTTACTTTTTTAAACAGACATATATTTGGATAGAGGAAAAATGGATCAGCAGGAAAGTAGAGGACAAAGGACATTAATAGAGGTGAATGTGGTCAAGGTACAGGGATATCGTTGTATGCAAATATCATGTTGCAAACTATAACTTCCTACAATGAACTACATTCGCTAAAATAAAAGCTAATTGGAGCTGGAGTGACAGCTCAATATTTAAGAATACTGGCTGCCACTGCAAAGGACCATGGTTCAGTTCCCACTGAACTGTACCCACATGGTGGCTAACAAGCATCTGGGACTTCAGTTCCAAGAGATGCGGTGCCGTTTTCTGACCTCCATGAGCAATCGATATAAATTAAGGAATACTCTTATCTCCTTTTCAGGGTGTAAAGGACAGGCAAGAACTGTAAAATAGAAATCTGGGAGCTGTGATTTTATGAAGAGTATCGCATAGATAATATTAACCATGAAAAGCGGAGTACATCAAATGATTGCTTCTGTAGTTCAAGTGAAGCATGCATAAGAAATAAACTGTAACAGTGAGCTAGCATGTAGAGACAAGTAGACAAGGTTAATACCAGAGAATCTGTGAGGAGACATGACTCAGTGTGGGGTCCCTTTCACAGAGGTGGGAAAGATGAAAATTTGAAATCATGCATAGTCTTCAGTATTACCGTTACAAGAGTTGACTTTCTCCTCATCAGAGCAAGGAATGTGGGAGGTAGGCTCATAAAAACATGAAAATGAGAACTGGTTAGAGTAACCTAGGTTTCCGGTTTATTTAAAACTTTCATGTTGGGTCAGTTTAGAAGCTGAAAAACAAAAAAACTAAGGCAGTTAAGAAACAAAAAGTAAATGGACTCCAGAGTACAGTTTGGAAGCAGCATAGGTAAGTAAAGATATGGATCAAATATAGACCTTCTACAGCAAGATCATACGCCTTAGAATCAGAGAATCTTGAATCCCCTTAAGTCAAAAGAAGCAACATCAAGTTTCTGATTTAGTAAAGATCAGATTTTAGGAGAGAATGAAATCATGGAAAATAATAACAAAAAAAAGTGTTCAACTGTGTCACATGTCAGTGAGCTGCGCTGAATATTAACTACAGATTTTAGAGTCAAGGGTCCTTGACCACTTCTTCAAGTCATTTTCAAAGGAGGCGGGGTCAATCTTTACCAACAGAGCAGTAAATACCTGGAGATGCTGAGCATGACTCTCAAAACAGAGTGTTATAGGGTTAAAAGGAAAGAGGAATGCAATATTGTCAATATTTTGTTTGCTTTTCACGGGAGACAAATTTACTTAGGGATTTTATCTTGTAGAAAGTAGTTTAACGAAATAAAACTGCTTAAGAAAATTGGAGTATCTGATTGAAGTTATTTTCGGCAAGTGAACATTGTTGGTGAAGGTGAAGGAAATGACAGCAGTCTTCGGACACTGTAGGGATGGAAACATGCAATTATATGAGAAACATTGAGGCTCAAGTTTCTGTCTATGAGTCAGAGAGGTTATCTCTTATGATATGGTAGCAGAAAGAGGACTTTGAAGAAATGAAAACACATATAAAGTAATCTCTATGTGGGAGTGGAGCAGGACCTAACCAAGTACACATGGCCGGATATCTGAGCAGTGTTTAGTTTAAAAACCCATAATTTTTAATGACACTTGTTAAATGCAGAAATGTAAAAGAAACTTCATATTCTGATGCAAATTTGAACAGTTTGAAGTGGACTAATGAGGAAAATGTACAAGAGGTATAGAAGCAGCACTATAAAAGTGTGGAAACAATGAGCTATGAGATCATCATGGATCACGAAACAAGAGAAGCCAGCGCAGACTGGGAAGACCAGCTTGAATGTAATTACTAACAAAATGTTTAACAAACTCTCAGTGATATATTCTGCACATATAGCTAAACATGTTATATGACATAACCTCTGTGGAAAGTCACAGCTAATAGAGCAAGTAAGCCAGTCTCATAAAGGAATAGCAATTAGGAAAGTTAGTCTCAATATTCAGTACAGTATATAGCCATTTTAATCAGAGCAGTGTGACCATGGTACAGGGACAGAACCTTAGACCAACAGAATGGACTAAAGAACTCCAAACCAAACTCATACATGAAAAACCAAAAAATATTTGAAAAGGTGCAGATTAATTCAATGGAGGAAAGGCCGTCTTTTTTTTTTTTTTTACAAATGCACAAATGAACAGTAAGATACCCATATGCAAATAACAAAGAAAAGCTCTAGTTAAACTCACAAGTGATAACAAGTGAAGAGCAGAAAGAAGAAATTGTTGTCTCATACAGAGCTGGCAAGCTAGGAGTCTTTCCCTTCTTGCCTAATCCCTCCCCAGAGGCTGCAGGTAGAAATCTCTCCTTAGCTGTTGTAATTCCCAGGTGACTTTTATGTTTCCTCTAGGAAAGCACTTCTTACAAGTCAACCAGCATCAGCATTATATGAGAGGCCTGTGTGAGGAGAAAAGGCTGAGCCCCACACCAAGGACTTCTGGTCCCTAGTAAGTATAGGATAGTAAGGAGAATTTACTTTGTAATGTGTTTTAATACATGCTGTTGCTCCTGCAGCTTGAACAACACTAAAAGAATCACTATCTCAGTAACCACAGAGTGAAGCTGAACATATCTATTCAAACAGCAACAACAACAAAAAAATCAGGAAAACTTATTTTTCAAAATCATGCTGTCCCCATTTCCACACTGTGTCTAGGCATTCTTCTACTCATCCCATCTGAGACCTCTAGATTTATCTGGTAAGTCAGATCCTATCCGTTGTGTATTGATCTCCCCTGTACCCAGACGAGGTACATTATAGCTGTCCCATGTCTCATATTTACTCTGCTTACCTATTTAGACCTTGTCCACATTACTCCTATCCCCAACTTGGGCCTAGGTCCTCTCCTGTTCCTCCTGTTTGAGAGCTTTGGTCACTGAATCAGCATAGCCTCCAAATGGGCCTAAGCCCCTTCACAGTGCTGGAGAGCTCTTGACCAGAAAGCTTGAAACCAACATGTCCTACCAATAAGGAAATCAAAAGTAAGAAAATTTGAAATCAACCAGACTATAGAAACAATGCATCATAGGCACAGAGGAAAGAGAAGCAGCTCAGGTCAACAACACTGACCAGATCTTCAACAGAATTATAGAAGAAAACATCCCTAAATTAAGGAAATACATATCTACACAGAGAAAAGCACACACAGAATACCAATTAGACAGGATCAGAACAGAAACTCCCCATGGTATATTCTAGTAAAAGCACTAAATGTACAGATCAAAGAGAGGGTACCTAAAACGTGCAAGAGAAAAGTAAGTTACTTGTAAAGGAAAACCCTTCTGAATTACAGCTGACTTTTAAATGAAAACCATAAAAAGCCAGAAGAGCCTAGAGCATAGTATCCCAACTTCTAAATGACAGTAGATGCCAACCAGAATTCTTTATCCAGAAAAACTCTCTACTCTAGTTGAAAGAGAATGAAAATCTTCCCATGATAAATGGAATGAATTCATGCTCACAAAACCAACCCTATAGATAATACAAAGGACTGAAGAAAGCAATGGAGACATTCAACAGATGAGAAGAAATAATAAAAATCAGAACAGAAATCAATGAAATAGAAACAAAAAAAAACAATGCAAAGAATCAATCAATCACTCTAAGAGCTGGTTCTTTGGCAAGATAAACAAGCTAGACAGACCCATAGCTAAGCTAGCCAAAAGAAATAAAAAGTCCCTTCACCATCCAAATCTGGAATATTTCCTGGGTGGCCTGGTTCAGATTTTTTGCAGATAATCACACCTGTTGAGAGTTCATTTGTATTTTAGACACAAGTTGAAACATGGTTCAGAGTGGGAAGATATTGGAAGATTGGAGCTACATATCATTAACATGTATTGTATGAAATTCACAAACATTCGATAAAATATATTTAAATGAAAATGGAAGGAAGTAGCATATTTTGGGGAGCCGGATATTTAGTTGGAAAATATTGGTGACAGATTGGATACTAGGGGTGGGACCTCGTAGCACTGACTGATAATTCATTGAAACATTTTTATTTGAAGAACTAAGATCACTTTCAGTGCAATAGCTGAAACAATTCACTCACCAATATCCAACTATACAAAGAAAGAACAGTTGTTCTCCAATTGATATAACTACTTATCCAATCTATAATTGCTCTCACTTGCCTTCTGTGTCCCCACTCCACTAGAACTCTAAATTGCGAGTTAATAGTAATCAATCTGTATGAGGAAAATTCTACTTCAAGGAGCTCAAACTTTTCTAGGCAAGAATTCATAAATATTTTTCTTTCCTCACTCTGCCCCAAACGGGGTGAATTAGAGATTTCTGAGTCCCACTGACGTTCCAGAAGCAGACTGACTGAATCTGTGTTGATAGGAATGATGCTTTGTCTGTGGCGGTCTCCTTTTCCTGATATGGGCTGTTGTTAGTTCTATATTCTTCTCAGAGTCCCTGTATTATGTCAAAGATACAAGTAGGAATACCTGTTGCCCTTCTTGTCATGCATGGTCTATGAGCAGCTACCAAGGAATGTCAGCTCTTTCAGGGCGTCTTTCTACAGACATACAAACAGTGCCATATTGGTTCTGGGCACTGATCAAATGTAGAAACTTTTAGGGAGGTAACAACTCACCCCAGATTTTCCCAGGAAAGCAAGCATAATATCACATTCCTCCCTTTAACTCTCCATTTTTAGAAGTCAGAGGATATTCAGTTTTCCTCTCTGAGTGTAAGGGAAACTTCTTTGTATCAAGTCCTCTTAATTTTTGAGGTGACTGTCTTTTTACCTCTTGAGTGCATAAACATGCAAAAATGATTTCTCAGTAACATAAAACATATGAATTAGTGTCATATAATATGCAAAACTCCAAAGAGAGAGGAGGACACTGAAAGAGAAGAACAATGTCATTGAGGAAAATATCGAACACCAAAATAATCAGTTAGTTAAAAGATGTCTACTTAGTTGGAAAACATTTGAGGTAACTGAAGTGGTTTTGCAGTCAGCTTTTTCTAAATGTCAAACTGGTTGGTAAATATTTTGAATTTAACTGCAATACCTTCTAGGTCCAAGACTCAGTTTTGACTTTTATCTCTCAAGGTTTAATTTCACATGATTAAATTACAGATAGTAGTAGAATATTATGGCATTGGAGCTTAATTTTACTTATTTATTACAAAAATGAAGTGGCTTCAACTTAGACCTGACTGGGACTCCAGAAGATGCCAGTTTGTAGTAACTTCTGTTAATAGTTAGAGCTCACACTTTCCAAGTGATGGGGGATGCGAGGCTGTGGTTGGATTGCTGCAAGATCTTTCTGTTCTCCCCATGCTCTGTTTCCTCTGTTCTCCCGTCTGTTGCAGGCGGTGCATCTTTCTTTCCTTTCTCCCTCACCGGCCTCTTCTCAGAATTTTCCCCTAGTTCTTTCCATCCCTAAGTGTCAGACTTCTCTGGAGCACTATGCAGTTCTTCTCATCACTGAAAGTCTTACCCTAGATTAAATATTACATTAATGGTTTTCATCATTTATATCATTATTAAGCTGACGGAAAACGTTTTAATGCCTATACTTCTGATCTCTGTGAACTTCAAAAATCTTCAGTGCACCTGTTTTTTCTCCTCATATTACAGCAGGCATCAAATTTAACATTTAAGATGTAATCCTTAATAAATTTCTGTACTTTGAATTTCCTCCCAGTATTCCACTACTTGGGAACCTAAAACTCCTCTTTAATTCAGTGCTCAATGGCTCTGCCTTCGTAATACCATTGAGTCTGGGCTGGTATCATCTTTTTTTTCACATGACCCTCTCCAGGCCTGTTTCTGTAACTGGTGCCTGCTTTACTGAAATTCCCATACAATTTGTGCTCCTCACACAAATTTGTTCATTTCACCTTTCTGTTAAAAAGTTCTGCAGACCCATCACGTCGCTTAGGATGGAAACCAATGTGCCACCTCAGCTGGGAGGCCTTGCAGTGGTACTTGCTGTCACTAACTGCAGTCTCATTCCTGGCTTTGCAGTACCAGTCTCTTCATGAGCCTACATGTGTGCCTCTGTACCATGGCATCTGTGATCTAATGTCTGTAGTTTGCTCTTCCCAACTCTGTCCATGGTTTGGTGTCTTCATTGAGGGCTGATGTTTTGATAACTTATTTTTATCATAACTTAACCCCTCATAACCAGAAAATAATGTAGAGAAACTCCTGGTTCTTTCTGACAAGACCATATTTAATATAACTGATTCAGGGCATGTGTACCCAGGCTGTGATACAATTCCACATCCTTGGATCTGCTCCTTCTTAACTGATCAGTTAATTTTTCCTGACTTTTCCTGATGCTACACTGTGATCTATATAATCACTCAGTCATCATATCTGAGGCAGTTTTGTTGCAGTAGTCAAGATACACAGTGTCAATCATTAGGTAAATATCAACCAAAGTCCCACGAAATATAATTTTATACTCACAGACGTGTCCCTATGTAATAAAAAAATTGATAAAATGAGAGTAGCATATTTGGACACAAGGAGAATTTGCTTCTTTTGGTGTGCTTAGTGGGAATGTAAAATGGCAACAACTTTGGAGGACAGTGACAATTCCCCCCAAATTATTCACATATAACCAGGGACCAATAAAAGAAGGGATATGGTCAGGAAAGAGGAAGAGGGCATAGGAGGAAAGGTTGAAGAACATTATATAGAACTATGTAAAAGCCCTGATGAAACTCAGTAATACAATGAATACAGAAGATGAAGGGCACTCATTCTAATGACGACAGGTGATAGATGAACAAATGAATGTCCAGCACAGGGTCACCTCTACTAGGAGAAGCCTTTGCTGATGATCTGTCTGAGCAGTCATTCTTCTTTCCCTGTCGGCTCATTGTGTCCACCCTTAATACCTCCTGACAGCATATGTTTACAAGAATGCATAAGCTCTCTGACTACAGGAAGCTCAGGACTGCTTTGCTGATTTGATTCTTGTTTCAACCACACTACTCAGCCTTTTGATCAAGTGGTTCTTTGAATATTTGCTGATCTACTTCATTATAAAGTCAAGAGGTGCATCATTATTGAATACCATGTACAGGGGTGTAATTTCAAGTGATCCCTCTCAGCTGCTTTGATCTTAACAATCATAATATTCAGCAGTGTTTAGCAGAGTATGCACAGTCTCCACATCTTCCAGTTTAAAATGCAATTGGAAAGAGACTAGAGAAACATGAGCTCACTGCCCTGTTTGTTGTCCCCTGGGAGAAATTTATTGTGTAAAAGTTAGAGATGAAAACTATAACTTATATTTTCTGGATTCAAATGAAAGCCTCAGTGTGCCTGAAGAGATGTCATTAATGTCTGGGTTGTGGGAGTGAGAAGTCACGGTGAGTTCACATTCAAGTGACTCCCTCTTTTAGAGCTTGGAGAAGTGATTTCCATATCACTTATTGTTCCTGTATGCTTACAGTTCCTTTGGGAAGGGTTGGTCAGCTGCAGGCAGCCACACTAAGACCTCAAGCAGCAAACTACCTAGTGACCTCACAATCAAACTCAAAAACTCATAAAGTATTACAAGTGATTTTTTATAAAAGCTCTTCAGAGAAGCCTGAGGAAGATCCTACAAACAAAGAAAATGGACAGTTTTGTTTTTATCGAATCCACATTACACTTAGAGAACCACGGGATATAAATGTTTCCTTTTGAATTCACAATCATATCCTGATTATATAAAGCAAGATCCATAAACGCATGCAAAAATAGAGTACTCTGAGAACTAAACATTTTAATATTGTGTGAAATTGCCCATTTATTGACTGCGATAGAAAGCTGGACACACCGTATTGGTGAGAGTGTGTTCTCTTCTTGTGTTTTTCTTATTCAGATGTTGGAAGTCAAACACTCTCATTTTGGGGTGTTGCAGAGATGCCTCAGTGGTTAACCACTCCCTGTTCTTGCAGAGGATCTGGATTTGGTTCCTAGCACACACATGGCAGCAAATAACCACTAGTAACTCCGGTTCCAGAGGATCTGACATACTTTTCTAACCTCCTCTGGCATTATATGACACGGGCACAGATGTAGACAATACACTTATACAAAGAAGATAAAAATAATAAATAAAATATTTTTAAAAGCCTTCCCTTGTTCTACTGGAGGAGCCATTACATCCAGTCCTTAGCGGGGAGATGAGCTAGGAAATACATCTCAGAGAGCATCATCCTCCATACCTGGTGTGATTTCCTCACATTATACGCAATATATTTGCAGTGAGAGCAGCTTTCAGTGTATGTGCTTTTCACTAAATAGCCAGTGGTCAGTGGCAAGAACTTCAAGGACAGGATCACGTTTTTTTAATTAACTTACACATTTTTTGTTGAATCTTTGAATTTTTCATATAGAACATCTCGGTCAATCTTAATCATCGTTACTCCACTTGTTCCACTGGCATCCCATAACCCTCATTGGAATCCGTACATTCTGTCATCTCTGTTGAGGCCTGTCATGCTAAGTTAGAGTCCCCAGATGTTCCTCAGCACAAGTTAATCCACTGAGGTCTAGTTAGCCTATGCAGAGTTCCCTGCTTTTGGAAGATTAGCTCTTCCTCACCCGATACTCACCCGTCAATTTTTCTTCAGCAAATATTGAGGTCTCCTACTCATTTCCACAGTTTCATGCTGTGTTTTTGTCTGTTTGAATTTGTAAGAATCTTGAGCATGCTAAAACCATAGCTGTAGGTTCATATAGCAGGGTTCCAGGAGCTTGTAGGATTCCATTTCCATAGATTCCCAGACCACCTCCTTGGATCTTACAATCTTTCTGCTCCCTCTTCCACGATGGTCCCTGAGCCATGGGTAAGTGAAGCTTAATATAAGAGCCACCCTGCAGACTACTAATCTCCATGCTTTAGCCATCTGCCCTTTTGTGTTTCTGACCCTCTGTTGCATGAGGGAGCTTCGTTAAAGAGACTTGAGAGATTCATTAGTGTCCTCTTTATCCCCTGTTCTATATTGTGTGAAGCTTAGGTGTAGAGGTTGGATTGTAGATGAGCCACTTAGACTTCGGCAATTCACAGACAATGTCTGTCTGTGACCAGCTGTGATACTCTGTACTAATCTTTATCTTGTGCAACGGAAGCTTCTTTGATGCATTGTTACTGGGATATTTGACTGTAAATATAAGGATACATATTTTGCACTTAGTAAGAAGCTTCATTAGCCTAGGGATGTCATAGTGTTGGGGATTTTTCTAAGATCTATGACCTCTTCAGGCATGTGTATTTGGCTATGATTACAATACCACTCATAGTTTCCTCCCATTGAGTGGGCTTTAAGTCCAATTAGGTAGCCGTTAATTTCCCCCAAGATAAAAGTGTACTGCATTGCTTCTGTATACTGTCATATGATTCACTAGTCATTGATGTGGTTACTTGATCATGAAGCTGATGTTGGGCCATCCACTGATGCTTTTCCTTAACAGATTACACAGTGCTCTCCAGAGCTGTGAGAGCTAGTCTTCAGGGGAAGTGGCTTCTAGGTCAGTTCCAGCTCCATTGCTTCAAATCTGGTCTCAGAAGTATGTTCTGTCTTCAGCAATAGGATCTTAACATTCAAGATTTGGGAGGCAATTATGGGCTGTGGCAATAGCCTGTGCAATTTCGGGAATCTCTTGGACTACTGTGACTAACAGCTCAAAAGAAGGTTTCTCCTGCCTGGCACTATTTCTGGTTATGTAGCCCTTAGCTATGCACATGGACTAATGTAGAGATAATGTATGTATAATTTGTTATTAGGTTGCTGAATAATATGATTCCTTTGGTGTTTTAGCTAGGAATTATTTATCTCTCCTTTCTCCCTCTCTCTCTCTCTCTCTCTAACTCTTCTTCCATTCCTTCCCCACTTAAAGTGTCCCCATTCTCCCCATTTCTCCCTTGATAACACCAGTCTCTTCTGTCCCCATCTCTCTTGAGATGCTCTTTCCCTTTATACCCATTTCCTATTTACAATAGGAAATCTACTCACATATAAGGAGTTGGTGCTTGGATGCACAAATTAGGGAGAACATATGTCATTTGTTTTTCTGAGTCTGCGTTACTTCACTTAGCATAACAGTTTCTAGTTCCATCCATTTACCCACAAATATCATATTTCATCTTTCTTTACAACTGGATAGAACTCCATTGTGTAAATGTACCCCATTTTCAATATTCAATTCTCAGCTGAGGGACGCTTAGGTTGCTTCCATTCCTGGCTATTGCGAAGAGAGTAGTCACAAACATGCGTGTACAAGTATCCCTGCAATAGGATAAATCATTTGAATGTACGCTAAGGAGTGGCATAACTGGGTCAAATGGTAGGTTAATTTTTATTTTTTAAATAATTCTCCACATTGCTTTCCAAAGAGTTTTCAGGAGTTTACAATCCAGCAATGATAGACTATCAATCCAGTGAGTTACACCAGCAGTGAATGAACATTCCTCTTTCCTCAAATCCTTTTCAGCATTTGATATTATTTGTTCTCTTGATCTTAGCCAGTCTGACAGGAATAAAATGAAATCTTGATGTGGTTTTAATTTGTATATCTAATGAATAGTGATGATGAACACTTTTTAAGATGTTTCTCAGTCACCTTTATTTCTTCTTTTGAGAACTTTCTGCTCAGATCCTTAACTCATCTCTTAATTGGGTCACTTGTTTTCTTGATTGTTTTTTGAGTTTTTTATGTATTCTGAATGTTAAACTTAGATGAGATCTTCTCCCACTCTGAGGGTTTTCTCTTCACTCCCTGGTTGTGTCTTTTGCTGTACAGAAGCTTTTGAGTTTAATGAGGTCCCGCTTGTTGATTGTTGACCTTAATTCCTGAGAAACTGCTGTCTGATTTTAAAGCCCTTTTGTACACCTATATCTTGTAGAGTACGGCCAAAGTATTAGTTTAAGAGTTTCAGAATTTCAAGTTTCATCTTGAGGTCATTGATTCATTTAGTGTGGACTTATGTGGAAGTAAATAGTTAGGGTTCTAGTTTCATTCTTCTACAGCTAGAGACCCAGTTTTCCCAGTACTGTTTGCTGAAGATGCTATCTTTCCCCAGTTGAGTTCTTGTTCCCTTTGTCAAATATCAGGTGGCTGATATTGCATGTACTTATGTTTCAGTCTTCCAATTATGTTCCATTGATCTATGGGTCTGTTTTTGTGCCAGTATCATGCTGTTTTTATGACTATAGCTCTGTAATATAGTTTGAAATCTAGTGCAGTAATTCCCTTTGCATTGCTCTTTGTGCTCAGGGTTGTTTTGGTTATCTGGGGTCGTTTATGATTCTATATAAAATCTAAGGGTATTTTCCCCCTTTTCTAATTCTGAGGAATGTCATGGGAATTTTGATTGGGATTACACTGAATCTGTATATTGCCTTTGGTAGGAAGGTCATGTTCACAATAGTAATTCTTCCAATTCATCGGCATGGGAGGTCCTTCCATCTGCTGGTGTCATCATTAATCTCTTTCTTTAAAGATTTAAAATTTTAGCTGTATAGATCTTTAATGTCTTTGGTTAGTTTTTTTCTAAGATATTTTATTTTTTTGACGCTATTGTGAATGGGAGGGTCTCCTTGTACTCTTTCTCCAATTGCTTGTTATTGGTGTATAGAAACGTACTGATTTTTTACATTAATTTTGTAATCTGCCACTTGTTAATCATTTCTAGGAGTTTTCTCATGGAATCTTTGGAACCTCCTAGGTATAATATCATGCCATCTACAAAAGGGATAATTTGACCTCTTCTTTTCCAGTGAGTACTCCTTTGACATCCTTCTCTTGTCTTACTGCTCTAGAAAGAGTTTCAAGCAGTATATTAAAAAGGAGTGAAGATTTTGATGGTAATGCTTACAGTTTTTCTTTGTTTGGAATGATGTTGGCTGTGGGTTTGTTATGTGTAGTTTTAATGACCTTAATGTGTATTCTCTCCAGTCCAATACCCTCTAAGACTTTTCACATAAATGTACAGTTAAATTTTGTCAAGATCTTTTCTGTATGTAAAGATGACCATGTGTTTTTTGTCTTTGAGTCCATGAATACAATATATGACATTTATTGACATGTGTATATTGAATCATCCCTACATCTCTGGCGTAAAACCAGCTTGATCATGGTGGGCGCTCTTTTTGCTGTGTGTCTCTCTGTAGTTTGCTATTACTCTGCTGAGAATTTCTTCTTCTATTTTCATTAAGGATATGTGTTTGCAGATTTCGTTTTTGGTTATATCTTTACTTGATTTGGGTAATAGAATGATACTGGCTTCACAGAAGGGATTCGGGCTTCTCCCTATGTTCCCATCTCTTTGAATAATTTAAGAAGTATTGGGTTTATATATTTGTTGAATGTCTGGTAGAATTCTGCTGCAGAATCCTTCAGACCTGGTTCTTTCTAGTTGGGATGTTTTGTACTACTGTTCCTATTTCCTTATATGGTATTAGTCTGTTTAACCTATTAATCTCTTCTTGATTGTTTTTCATTTGTGGTTGTCATTAGTCTCTCTACTGAATTACTCAATTGTATGGTAGTTTTAATTTTGATATTTTAGAGAACCTGTGATATAGACTCAATGATTTTGGCCACTCCCCCTTGAAATTTATTTCTTGAAAACTAATCTCCAATGTGATGATATCTGGAACTGGGGCCTTTGGGAAGTATTAGTACTATCGACAGGGATTAATATTCTTATTTATGAAGCCCTAAATAGTTCCCTCATAATTTAAATGATATGAGAAAACAATAAGACAGCTGAGTCTGTACCAGGAAGTGAGCCTGCACTGTACAAAGATTCTAAAAGTTTCTGATCTTGAAGTTTCTATATTCCAGAGCTATGAGAAATACATTTATGTTGCTTATAAGTCACACTCTATGTTGTTTTGATGTGCCAAGCTAAACAGAAATGTGAAAGTCCACATAATGCTTTATGCTTTGAACAAGCCATCTTTCCCCTCCCAACGGTATGCGCAGGTTCCAGGTCCCAGTATTCTCGCTAACGCTTGCTCTACATTCTTCTTCCTGCTCTTCCTGACTCTCCTCCTCTTGTTCCTTTTTTGAATCATCGTCTCCTGGCAGTTGTGAGGTTTATTTGGGTATTGTGGCTTTGATTTGACTCCCTCTGATGATTAGTGATACTGGGCATACACTGCATCCTACCCATCTTTTAGAAGAAGAAAAGTTGCTATATGTGACAACAGGAACAAGGCTTGAGAACATGATAAATGAAATAAGCCAGTTTCAGAAAGACAAATAGTGCACCGTTCCATTTATGATGCAGATGAAACAGTAAGATTCAGAGAGTCACAGTGGGATGACTGTGGATAAAGACTAGAGGAGTGAAAAATAGTTACTCATTATTGGGCATAAAGTATCATTTATGCAAGAGAATAATTTCCAGAGATATACTGTTAACATTGTCCTTTTAGTTAATGACACTGTGTCCCACGTTTAATTATTTCATAGAAGAGATCCAACATTGCATACGTATCACAAAAATAAATTTTAAAAAAAACCTAAAAAATTCTAGATGTGCTAGGTTTGGTGTCCCAAGCCTTTAATCCCAGTACTCAGGAGACAGAAGAAGGTGTTTCAGTTCCTGTCCAGCCAGGGCTGCATAGTATGACCCTGTCTCAAAATTTTAAAACAGTTACTAAATTTCAGTTCCTTGCTATTGCTATATGAAGGTTTTTGGCTGTGGTGTTTGTGAGAGCTGAAAATTCCCTATTCAGTATGAGGCGATGTGCAGTCTTTAAGAATTCTTCTAAGTTTTATATTTAATGGTGTGTATATGAGTTTTTGTCATCCTTCCCCTGGAGTCTAGAATGGATTTTAGGCACTGTGTTTTGAGACAGAGATAGGGGTTGTTTTAAATGAATCCCCTGATCATCTGACTTTGTATTTATGGAATTGAGGATTCTCTGGATGGGCCTGACCTTATCAGAATAATCCTTCCATGAAGTAAAAGCTCTATCTGATGATAACTTCTTTAGTACAAATGAACTTCCAAGAAGTGTAAAACTGTAAGTGATACATCATGACCCAAAAGTAAGGAAAACTGGGAGAAGATCCTTACACAGTTAAAACTCTGGACAGGAAAACAGCCTCACTGACAATTTGATTTCAGTTCCTATAGTGTATAAATAGAGGATTCATGTAATGAATACATTTGAATGTCAAACTCACAGGAATTTAGAATTAATGAATATTTTCTTTAAAATTTTTATGTTCGTAGGGCTGGGGATGTGGCTCAGTGGCAGAGGCGTTGCCTAGTATGTGTGATGCCCTGGGTTAAATCACCAGTTTACAAATTAAACAGACACACAAAAAAAAAACAAGTTAAATATTATGATAATTAGTTACAGAGCAATAAAAGATGACATGCAAAGGTGTATAAAGTTCAAATGTCTGTTGAGCAAAGACGAAGATATATGTCATTTACCATGCTTACTAGTTTTAGTACAAAAGAAAGCCCACAAAAATGACTAATAACATTCTTCCCTTAATGTACCTGATAATCTGAAGCCTACATGGTGTTTTATATGCATCAGTTATTTCACTCAGTCTCTTATATAATACAAATAATAGTGTATATCAAATTCACACGATCCTCTCATCCTCTGAACCCACTATACCGCTTTCTTTAAATTCCCACTAGACAGTAATTACATTCGCTTCTCAAGTGTAAAATAATCCACCATCTGGATAAAAGTTTAAAAAAATCAGTGATTTAGAGAGTTTCAGATAAACAGATGTTTATTGTTGAGTGAGCTAAGATTTTGGGTTACTGATTTCTTGGTTTCTCTTTACTGGGGTGCTCGAGGAGCATGCACAAATGGGACCTGCAGCTACGGAGAGCGATACTAATGAGCAGCGTGGAAACATGATTTAGGATCTCTAAACCTGCACCGCCCATGTGCATTCCACAGACCACTTCTATTTATTTTCCCATGTTAGTTTAACTAACTATGGAGAGAGTTATGAAACTTACAGCCTTTCAGACAATTACAGTTACATTTGCAATCTGCTTTCTTTTGATGCATCCTAGTTTCATTCTCATACTCTGTCCTATGATAGCAGGAGAATGTTATACCAGAAAAGAGATAGAGCTAAAGGTTTAGTTGGCAGAAATCCTAGTTGAATGTAACTCAGAAAACCCTGATCTGATAGGACACATATCGGCATTGGAAGTATAATCAAAGCTTTCTTATGTGTAGCAATTAATTGAGAAAATACCTGATGAGTTCTTATAATACTACACTTCTTGTCCCAGAGATTAATTCACATAGAATAACCTCATATTTGTGCCCTTCAATTTTTTCAATGAATTCAGTGAGAAAATGCTATTTCATAAATAATAATTGAAGTGAATGTGTTAAAATCTCCCTAATGGAGATGCAGGGAGTGTTTTAATTTTGGTACAAAGATAAAAAAGAAAGAATTTCTGGAATGAAGAATAACACTTCCTATTATAATTTATAAATAAATTTGCTATACGTGTTTCCTATATAAAATTTGTGGCATAACACAAACATGTATTTTTAAAATGTGTGTGTGTTTGTAAATGTTTGTGTGTTGCGTATGTACAAGCTTATGTGGAAGTGTGTACATGTGTGACTGTGGAAGACAGACTCAAGGTTGTTTCTTCCTTCATTGCATTCCAGTCTTATTTTTTGAGACAGGGTCTCTCACTGAACTGGATGCCCATGGATGGAGGAAGGTTATAAAAGCAGTGACTTTCAGGGATCTGTACTTGTCAGCTTGAAATAAATGGAATGAGGGAAACACTTTCCCTCCATGGGATTGGCCTGTGGCCTTCTGCATGAGGCTTTTTCCTAGTTGATCTAGGAGGGTCCAATCCTCTGTGGCTAATGCCATCCCTACGCAGGTTGGCCTAGGCTATATAAGAAAAGTAGGTGATCAAGGCAAGAAAAGCAAATCAGTGAACAGTGTTTGATCATGATTTTCATTCCAGTTTCTGCCTATAGATTCAAGCCCTGACTTCTTGCCTTGGCTTTACTCATGATGTGCTGTAATCCATAAATGAAACAAACCCTTTCTTCATCAAGTTTGTTTTGGTCAGAGTTTTATCATAGCAACAGAAACCAAACTATAACATGAAGCAAGCACCTTATTGACTGAGCCATCTACGCAGTCTCCAGGGGATGACTATAAACATAAATATCTTTATTTTTTATTATATTGAACCCTGGAGATTGCTTTTATAGCTTAGAACTGAAAAGAATCTTTGAGTTGCATGCTGGTGACTTATTCTGGAGTACCTAGCTACACTCTGAGGGAATAGCATATTCTTGAGACTGTCCTACAAATAAGAGACCTGGGCATGTTCTTCAGTGCAGGTCATTGTTAAGAATCTCATCTTCTGACGAATACACATATGAGAAGTGCGGAATCACGACATGCTACTGAGAAAACTTTAAGGAGTAGGTGTTTCAATTACTAAAAGTCTTAATTTTTCATACATTTCTTATTAATAAATGGCATTGTCTCACTATCATGAGTTGCACAGTTTATTGTAGTGAATACTTGGATTTTAAATGTTTCCCTGTACATTATTTCAAGGATAAATGATCTCTCTTAGGAAGAGAAAAACATTTTTGTTTTTGTTTCTGCTGAAGGTCACCTTGAGCAATTGAAAAGGGAAGCATTTTTATGCATCCAGATTCATTTATTTTTTGGCTTGAATTCTTATAGCTGAGAAAAAAACACCAATTCCCCACTGTTTCCTGTTCTTAACAGGTCCAGCTGCCTGCGGGTGGTCTACAGCATTGTGAAGCACATATTCTTCATACACAAAAAGAAGTTGACCATGGTCTTTCAATGTGCCCCCCAAACATTAGCTGCACATGGACATATATTCCACGAAGAGAAAATTTAGTATGATAAACTCATCCCTTTAATTATTAGTGAGCATTTTTTTTGTGTTGAAAGTGGACTTATGTTAACATTAATTTTAACTTCCCTTTTCAATGTCAAAGTCTAAATGCAATGACTACTTTCCTAAGTTAATGAGCAGTTTGGTATCTTAAAATTTATTCAACATAGAAATAAGATAACATTTATTTTGACATCAATGCTTACAAAACTGGATGCACATTTTCTATCTATAAAATGTCCCAGGAAATAGAAAGTTGGATTCACATTAAATTATTACCACAAAAAAATGCAAATCTAAACTTTTCTGTCTAGCATGCATTATTGGAAACACTGATTTCTTTGGGAGTAAATTGATATATTCTACCCTGTGCTATTTTTAATGGAATTTCTCTAATATAATTCACTTAACAATTGTTTGAGATATTGTGTGTTTCAGAAATAGGACTTCTAGCCATTCAGAGATAAATATGAAACACCTGGTACAGACTAATGGAAGAGAAGACCATGCACCCTGATAAGAACTAAGTAAAGGAAGTAGAATGGTCTGATAAGACACATTGTTTTAATCTACTTTTTGCACCGACGTGGAAATGAGGAAGAAGGATGGTTCACTTACAGGCAGTTAATCATATTCAGACCACTTATACTGGTTGCTCGCCCTTGGTGAGTGGCTGACTCTGAATGAGTTATTATTACAGATAAAGAACAGGATGGGAGGTAGGGGAACTCTGGAGTCCGATGGGCTGAGTGTGAATCCCTTACTTCCTCGCTGTGTGACTTCAGCAAGTAACAAGCATCACAGTGTGGAGTGGGTCCATGGTAACACCAGGAAAGTAGCTATACTACCTCATTACCTCATGATGAGGTTTAAAGGGATATTTCATACAAATGACATAGGACAGGGAAGGGTTATTCAAGAGCATGCACAATGGTTTCAGAACTGTTGATTCTGAAACCATATTTATTTAAAAATAAAAGAATTTATGAACCATTAGAAACTTAGAACACTTTGTGTAGAGAATTGATAAGCATTTTAAATAAAATATATGAATAAAGAAAGGAATCAAGGAAATACTGCACTTTTAAAAATAACCAATAAGTAACCTAGCAGAATTTCAGTGATAGGCAATGTTAACAGACTTAATTAGAAATGTAAGTAATTATAAATGATGATGATGACAGTGATGATGACACTGACTTCATGAGATAAGGTCTTACTATGTGTCTCAGCCTTTCATGGAACCTGCTATGTAGATTAGCTGGTCTCAAAAGTTCTGATCCTTCTGCATCAATTTTCCTCTGAGATCACAGTCAAATGCCTACATGCCTGACATTAACTACACTGGAAACTGTGGCTTTTCAACAAGTATTGCTAGGAATCTCTTTTAATGTTGAAAAGAATCTTGTGAGATTTAGCGGATTATTCTTATTTATAAGTAGGATGAAACCCACATTGTTTAGGGGAATTTCTCAGAGTTAGATAGTCACATACAGAATCAAGATTTGGACTTAGAATTCTGAAATCTGGGCAAATAACCAATTCTTGTCTCTCATGGGAAGAATCTGATGTGCTGTGTTTGTACAATAGAGATTTTGTAGGTAAAAAGGTAACCATCTCTCATTATGGAAGCAGGCAGAACAACACAGATGGGTAAGAAATTTGTAGCTGGTAGACAGACAAGAGTGAAGCTTGAGAGGCATGGTGAGTTGAACATGAGATTACTACAGTTTTCAGTGCATGGAAGAATTAATGTTATACTCAGCTTAAAATGACTCATCAATTTATATATTTTCTCTTTTATGAAATCTTGATACTTATGATTAGGCAACTATTAGAACTAGAAAAATTATGTTAACTTGGAGTGTGTGTGTGTGTGTGTGTGTGTGTGTTTGTGTGTGCATGTGCATGTAGGTGGGCAGTTCGGCATTTACATATGTGGAAGCTCGAGGCTGATGTTTTATTAAATCTTTCTCTACCTTATATTTTGAGATAGGATCTTGCACTTGATAATTCAGCTAGTCTGGCTAGCCATCCATCACCAGGGTTCCTCTTGTATCTGGTTCAAAGCTGGGATTAGAGAAACTTTACCACGCCCAGGTTTCTATGTGGTGGTTGGGATCAAACTCAGGTCATCAGACTTACACAGCAAGTACTTTACCAACTGATTTTTGCATTTTGTTTTTTATTCTTCTCTTCTTAATTTGTGATGTGTTGAGTTTTGCAGTTTACAGTCCTGCCTAAATTCAAAGCATGGAAAAGGAAGAATCTTGAAGACAGACTTAAAAAGAAGTGATGTTTGTTTTCATTAGGAAAACTGTAGCTTTCTCCCAATGGTTATTTTGCCCCACCCTGACCAAACTGACTTTTGCTTAGCTTCCACTGGTTGGACCATTGTCACACTTGTCCCAAGATAAAAGGTGGCTTTTAAATTTGCAGTAATGAAATAATCCTTTCCCCTTCCCCAAATCTTGGAAGCTTCAAGAACAAGTGAAAACAGGGTATGAAGGACTCTAAGATGGTTCAGTTTGGAAATGATGTGCATCCCTGCTGAGGCAAGCATCCTTTTAGCTTTCATAGCAGGTCTTTCTCTTTATAATCTCCTTCCATATACAATTTCCCCTCCTTAAGATTTAGCTAATTACTGTTGGTTCTTCATCTCCTCCAGCAAATATTTTTCCTGTCACCAGATTGAGACTGAGATATATTTCCCACTTGGGGGTTGGGTAAACCCCTGTGCTCTTTATTTCCTACAGCATTATACTATATTAAGATAGCAAAGAGCATGTCCACAGCTTCCTTTCAACAATTCCTAGGGGTTAAAAACCCTTGTAATCGTTTATTATGTGTATAAATCTACAAGCATGGATTTTCAACACAAGGAAAGTATTAATTTTCTTCTGTGGAATTCTTAACTGTTACTCTCTTGTAGTTTTCCTCACCAAAAAGTGTTGATACTTGTTAGACCCTCCAAATAAGATAGTGGTATCTCAGATTATTTGAGCAATTTTCTTCTCATACAAAAAGCACCTTGAGATAAACACATAAACATTTTATTGGAGCCAAAGGCACAGGACCTCCAGTTTACAGTCATGTGGGTTTTTGACATTTCTTTGAGTATATGCTACAGAAAACATGAGAAAAATAAGCCCCACTGCAACCTAAATGACAAGTCTACAATGAGTCTAAACTGTAAATTAGCAAAATTGCTCCATGATAGGTTTCATGATTTAGCACAGTATACTTGGAAAAAATACAGAATCTGATTTAGAGTTGATAGAACATAGCTAAAAAAAGGGGTAGAGAGAAAACTAAAGAATCCTTCCACTCTCACCAGTGAGGCTTCCCTAAATAACACAATGCTATGTACACAGAAGGTCACAACTGGCCAAGTTTTAAAAAATAAGAGACTGTAGTGTGTATCCCTAGATAGGACTATATTGCTATATATATATATATATATTGATATATATCAATATATTGCTATATTGAACCTCACCCGTTAATGACTCAGGGATCAGTATGGAAGAGGGGGCAGAAAGACTGTAAGATCCAGGCCTGGATCATGAACTCAGGGAAGCAGAGGCTTTCAGGGCACTGGAAACTTGCACATGTGAACTTGTGGCAATGTTGTATCAAACACAGGACCCACAGCCACTCAAATTAGACAAGGGCTCAGATTGGAGCAATAGAAATTGGTGGCAAACCAGACCTAGACTTAGAACTCTGGGAGGTTAATTACTACTGGGAGAGGGAAAGTAGGCCTTACTTACATAGCCAGACCAGCCTCTAGTGGATGAATTTACACTAAAGGACATCTGGACACATGCTTGACTGGCTAGGGATTAACATGTATGACTGAATGCGTGAGGTCTGGTGGAGGGTGGGGAGATGGACAGGGGAGGAAGGTCTAAATTTGATTAGGAACTGTTGTATGAAATGGAAAAAACTCAATAAAAATTAAGAAAAAGAAAGAATACAGGATCTTAACTCAACATTAAAGAGCATGAAGTTCTTATTCTGTAATGATTAACCCTGGTGTTGGATAATGTTCTTTTATGAGATATGATTGTATCGTCTGCAAGATGGGACGTCAATGTCAATATCGCAAAATTCTCTCTGATTTCTTTCCAGCAGCATGTGTTCAGTATTTATTCTTGTTCCCTACATGCCCCACGGCTGGAAGAGTCTCTCCATATGCACCTTCCTGCTGGCCTCCTGGAGCGGACGGTTCCTTCTTCAGTCTTTAGCACATACTGGGCATCCCATCTTTGACTTTGCATGTTTCCTGTCTCTCTTTTTCTTAACAAGTCCTATTGTCCCAATTAAAGTTCTTTTTTGTTGTTGTTGTTGTTTTATAGAAAAACAGTTAAATAATACTCTCCACTTATTGAACATTTACTATTTTCCACAAAGATAGCTGGGACTCATTTAACTTTTATAGAAGCGCCTATAAAAAAAAAAGCATTAAGGATTTAAGAAGCAATTTTTCAACATTTGTACCTAAATTTACTTAACAAATATTTGTTCAGTTCCTAATATGTAACCAGAAAGAGGGATAAGGCAGACATTGACTGTACTTTATAATGGAAATCAAGAATAAACTTTAATTTGTCATTATTTTAAACTTATGGTTAAGCCACCATTTCTTTATTACGCAGATTTCTTTCTTTCATTTTTTTAAACTAAAAAATCCAAATAAAGTTTTAGCAGTTAAAATACATGTTCTTGGGGCTGGAGAGGTGGCTCAGCAGTTAGTAACACTGACTGTTCTATCAGAGAATGCAGATTCAGTTCCCAGCACACACATGGCTCCTAACAGCTGTCCATAACTTAACATCCGAAGGATCTGATGTCCTTATCTAGGATTCACATGCACTACATTCCTTTAGTGACCTACATGCACAAAAACACAACACTCATATTTGTAAAATAAAGATATTCATAGATTAATACATCTCTCAACTCTCACCAGAGAAGCTTCCCCATGCTTTAGATAGTGATAAAACAGAGACCTAGAAGCGGTCAATGTACTGAGCATCAGGACATAAGAGTTTGCAGGGTACTTGGCCCTGAATTGGACATCTATATCAAACTTCTGCCTTCCCGGGTTCAGGAATCATCATAGAAGAGGAGGTGGAAAGATTGTAAGAGCCAGAGGGGATGGAGAATCATAAGGAAATAGAATTTTCTAGACAGCTGGTCAGAAGGCACAAGTCCCACATGAACTCAAGTCAGACAGAATAGTAACATGGCAGTGTGAAGGTGGATCTGAAGGCCCAACCCTAACTGAGGAAGTGCTAGCAACTGACAGCTGCTGGGAAAGCGAGAGTCAGTTATTCCGAAGTGTGTGGTGCTGGGAAGGCTGGCCAGGCTCCAGTGAATGGACCCACAATTAAAGGCATTTGGGAACTTAAATTTGACACTGTAGGCATATATAACACATGAAATCAGGTGGGGGTGGGCAGAAGTGTACAGTTAGGGAAGGTGTAAATGTGATCAAATTGCATTGTGAAAATCAGATAAAGTTTATAGAACTGAGTTCTTGGGGCCGGAGAGATGTTTCAGCAGTTGAGTATTGGCTACTCTTACATAAGGTGAGGGTTTGGTTCCCAGGACCCACATGGCAATTTTCAACTCCCATAACTCCAATGCCAGATAATTCACTGCCCTCTTCTGGCCTCCATGGGTATTACATAGACGTGATGCAATTAAAACATTCAAAGTCATAAAATGCAAATAGATATGTCAATTAAAACGTATATTATTAAACCTCATTTTCCCAAACAGCAAGTTTTTGAAAAATGCAATTTTAATATCTCATCTGTTACCTACATTTCATTGATCAACAGATGGAAAAAAAGTACAAAACTCAGGATATGGCACAGGTGGGAATGAGGTTTCTTTTCACCTTACATGACTTCTTATAATTCTTTTTATTTCTTTACTTATTTACTTATTTTATTTTGTGTTTGAAGTTTATGTTTGTATGTAAATAAGTTTACCTGTGTTATGTGGTATCTACAGAGGACAGAAGAGCATTTTGGATCCCTTGGAACTGGAGTTAAAGATACCTATCAACTACCACGTGGGGGTTAGAATTCGAACCCAGGTCTTCTGTAAGCATGGTCAGTGCCCTTAACCACTGAGCCATCTTTCAAACCCCTCATAATTGTTTTTAAAAGTATTTATGTTGATTTGAGGATTGCCTACCATATATTTTGATCATATCCAGAGGTCCTCCCAGTTTCCATCTCCACCTTACCACTTCCTCCCTCAACTTCCTGTTCTTTATTACTATTTGACTTTCTAAAAAAGGCCTATTAAGACTAATACATGTTTCCAAAATGCTATTGGCCATTGTTCTATCCCTTGGAATCTGTTCCACCTAACAAATGACACATCAGTAAGGAAAACCGACTCTTCCTCTCCCAGAAATTATCAATTGGGACTCTCAGCTGGGACTTTCGTGCCCACATCCACGGTCTTTGTTGGGCCTGTGTCTGGACTGGGCTGCACAGGTCTAGTCCATGCTTTCCTAAGCTCTGTGGATTCATATGTTCAACTATCCTGTGGTTTCCAGACAACAAATTTTCCTTGTATTTATCTACCATCTCTGGCTCTTACAATCTCTCTGCTCCCCTTCCATGGTGATTCCTGAACTTCGGGAGATCAATGTCTGCTAAATAGACATAGTGCTTCTAATCCTAACATATATCCCCTTTGACACAGACAGTTTCTTTGGTATTAGTAACCCCTCAACACAGATAATGTCTCTGGCACTAGTCCAGGTACGCTAACTTATTTTCTTCCAGAACAAATAGAAAATCTCAGTAGTTTGTTTACATTATTATTTATTTCTTCATTTTGCAAGTGCAGCCTGATGTGGAGTTGGGTTTTGCTCATGGCAAGGCTCAGGATAATGGAGACACCCAGAGGGCATTTGTCTTCAAGGTCAGCACAACAGGGAACAGGGAAAATAAAGCTCAGGAATTTCCTCTTACGTTACTTCATAGAAATGATACCTCTGACTTCTACTAGCAATTCCACGGCCAATATGTCACATTGTCCCAACAGAAGGGGCTGCAGAATTCTATCCCATTATATGCTCCAAAGAATTAGACTGCAGATATTCACAGAATGGTCTACAACATCATAGAAATAGCTTGAGAGTGTTCATTTACTACTTACTACTTACCAAATTCATCTAGTTTCTAACAGATTTTGTTTTTGTTTGTTTTCCTTGCAGGTAGAAGACAGTCAAGATCTTGTTTATCTATAACAAAGACTCTTAATGTTGATAGATCTGTAGTTATTTCTGTTCTTTCTAGGTTGCAATATACATGGTTAAAAGTTTTATATATTTAGAGTGCTTTCCTCAGGGATGGGAAGATGGCTCAGCAGTTAAGAGCACTGGCTGTTTTCACAGAGGACCAGGGTTTGGTTCCCAGTACCCACATGGCAGGCAACAATCATCTGTAACTATAGTTCTAGGGGACTCAATGCCCTCTACTGCCTTCCATGAGCATTGCATGACACGGGTGCACTTACATACATGCAGGTAATACACTCATCCACATAAAATAAAAATACTAATTAAATTACTAAAGTGATTTCCTCAAGGTCTCCAGTTCCATTTATCATGTCTGAAAACGGTACAAAGGACCAGCTTAGGAGGAATGAAGCTGGGCTACTTGTGTCTGGCTTAGTGTTCTAGGCTCCTCAGCTCTCCCATCCTGGAAAAAGTAAGATATTATTATTGAAGATGGATTTTTTTCCCCCAGCCAACTTCCACTTTTCACCACTACTTATTATTTATGTACTAACTCAATGTACTTATCTATGAATTGATTAAGAAGATGGTCTAGTTGGAAAGATAGCTGATTGGGTAACAGTTTTCGTTGCTAAGTCTGATGAACTGAGTTGCATTTTTAAGAGTTACATGGTGGGAGGAGAGCATTAATTCCTGCAAGTAGTCCTCTGACTTTCCCCATCCTCAGACACAGACACACATAAATAAATAAATAAATATAAATAAAAAAATAAAATTTAAGAAGATGTTTCATAAGTAAGCATGTGGTAGGATGAGGGTTTTTCTGAACAAATCCTTGGAAGAATCTTTCACTTTTTGGTTTAAGATTCAGAAATCTGTGCACTGAGGTCAGAGTTATATCGTGTTTAGATTTATTGCTTGAACAATTTTATGAGGTATCCCATAACTGATATTCAGTTATTAATAATGATAATAATAAATCCAGATGCACGGTACTGGAAAAGTGACAAGATGGGCAGACTGGCAAGGGAGATGACCCATCTATCTGAGGTCTTAGTTTAGAGACTTCCGTCCACAGTTCAGGACCAAAAGTGATACATAAAACCTAGCTTTGTTGTGAATAACACACAGTCAGGTCTGCAAATTGCTCTGACATCAGTGTCAGCCAGTCTGTATTTGAATTCTTGGCTTATGCAAATTCATGTGGTCTTTAACTTTCACTACCGATGACCTGAAGGTACTGATGACCATCACTTCTTGACTAATTATCATTTCTGCTCTTTAGAATAGGTTTGACCTGTGTTATGGACTGAATATTTGTGTACCTCCATTTATATTTTAAAACTCAACCACAATGTAAGGGTATTTAGAAGCAAAACTCTGGAGGGTAATTTCATATCGTGAAGCCTTCTTGATGAGGTTTAGCAAGAAAGCAACCATCTTCAAGACACGGAAAAGCCCTTCATTACACAAGGATCAGTTGGAGTCCTGTTCTTGGATTTCTCAGCTTTTGGAACTTGAAAAATCAATCCTGTGTTTCAAACTCTCTAGCCCCTGTTATTTATAACCTGAGTTCATGAAGACAGCCTACAATGAGAAGCGCCTCAATTTTGAACGGCGTGTGCTTTTAAAATGTCTAGTTTGTTTCTCAATAAAGTAATAGTTGGAATTGCTGCTGCTGTAGTGACAGAAATAATTTAAATAACAGTTTTTCATAGAAAGGCAAAAGGTTTTTTTATGAGTTACTTTCCTCCTTACTGTGACAAAGTTCCTGACAAAATCAAATCCAGGAAGGAAAGGTTTATTTTGATTCACAGTTTGAAGTTACAGTCCATCAGGATAGGGAAGGTGAGGCCAGTACCAGCATAAAGGAGCTGGTCATCTTGAATCTGCCAGGAAGAAGAGAATGTGAATGTTGGTGCTCTTCAAGTTTTCTTCCAAGGTTCCCTCTATGAAATGAGACCACCCACACTGAGGGTGCCTGATCTCACCTAAATTAACTAAACCAGATAATCCTTTGCACACACGGGTCATTCTGTATCCTCTTGAATAACAAGTACTTTTTTATTATTACTGTAATTAAAATAGATGGTTTTGCGAGTATGTATGTGTGTAGATGGTTTATGTGCCTGCGGGTACATGTGTGTGAATGTGTGTAGAGGTCAGAAGCTGCCATTAGATGTCTCTCTCAATTTTTCTTCATCTTACATTTTAAGACAGGGTCTCTCACTGAGTCTAGAGCTCACAGTCAAGTAGGCTGGCTAGCCAGGAAGATCCAAAATATTCCTGTGTCTATTTCTCATCATTGAGATTACAGACATATGTCACAGGGCCCAGCTTTCTACATCGGGATCCAAACCCAGGTCTTCATGCTTGCACGGCAAGTACTTTACCAACCGAGTCATCTCTCTGGCCCTAAAATAGATTTTCATAAATATAGCTCTTGCCCTTTAGAAGTTCCTGAACCCTTATCCTATTTACTGAGTAGCATATGGACATGTGGGGGCTTTTCTCCGCTACTTTTGTTGCTTGAGGAAGCTGACTTGTTGTGAACAATGCTGTTTCCAACACAGCACAAGTTCCATTCTATGTTGGCTCCCGTATGTCTCTGAAGGGAAGACTGAGTATTTCTAGAAAATTCGGGAAAGCAGAACACTGAATTGTAGAAAGCCTGGGCTAAGACTCCGTGTGTTAATACACGTGCATGTGGCCCTTGATGCTGAAGAACAGAAGTGGGTGTGGAAAGAGAAGAAATGAAATCCAGGGCCCTCCCTGTTTGGGGCCTGAGCTTTATAAAAGTAGAAGAGAAGGAGCTTGACAACAGTCGCATTTGTAATTTAAGGCCATTCTAATTGCACTCCTGTTTCTCAGGGAATAGAAAACTGAAATGTCTGTGAAGCAGGTGACAGGGCTGTGTTAGGGAGATTTCTTTGGTTTTATTGTTTTCTGGTAGAAAACAAGCATACAGAGGCACAAGAAAGACAAGAAAGTGATGCTGAGTGTTAATTTTAATTGCTACTGGGAAACCAAAACTGCTCTTATATCTTGAACTAGAAAGAAAACACACAAACTGTCCAGTTCCATGCGACTTTGACATAGTCTCTGTGGCAACTCCTCTGTTTCCACCCTCCCCAGTGTATCCTTCCAGTTAACCCAATTCCCAGAGGCTCCAGTCTGTTAATTGCAAATTGTTTCTTGAGTCCTAGAGGAGCTGGACTAAACCAGCCATCTAGGGGAATAATTATCTCCAACACCACTCCAGCTTTTCTCTTGTCTATGGAGATCCCCAGCTAAGATGTTTGAAAAGACCCTTGTGTTTGGTGTTGGAGTTGAAAAATCAAAATACACTGACAAACAACAAATCTGCACCCTGTTACTTACAGCTGGTGGGAGCTAAATGATATGAATAACCCGAGGCTGCTTTGCAGATGGAGGAGCTGACCTGGGGGAGTTCACTGGCCTGAATCAATGCCTGAGTCCCATACAATCCAAGGCACCTGCTTCACTCCGCATCATTCCTCCATCTGCACATTTATTCTCCTTGAGTCTATGTGTTAAGCAAATAAGTTCTTGGTCTTTTTTGGAAAACTGGTACAAAACACAGAATCTCTTTCAATCCTTTTTCTTGCCTTTTCCCCCTGACTGGTCCTGTTGCTTTTGCAGAGTGTTGAGCAGTTCAAACCACCGACCGGCCACACAGGCTCACCCTCCTCCAAGGTTTTAATTTCTAACTCCTGCTGAGAACTATTGTGCAGAGGTATTGTCGGGATTCTTTGCCCACTGGGTCTCTAGTCTCCCTTCTTAAGCTTCCAACAGAGCCAATTAGTAGCACGTGTAGTGCAGGTTTACCTAGCTGAGGTGGTCGCCAAGCCCATAAAGTGTGGCCAAAATGCAAATTGGCCTTCAGACCAATTCTTGGGTGTGAGTCCTGGGGAAAAATATTTATATGCAGCAGCATATGCAGGTAGGTATTAATCTTTTTATTCCCTGCAGGCCATGGCACTCTGTACACACTTTGAGTGAAATAGACAAAGGACTGAAAATGCTCCAAAAAGAAAAAGAAAATGTGGATAAAAGTTAAAATCAAGTAAAATTAGAAAAATAAATGACTTAAAAGTCAGCTGAGGGCAGCAGAAGAAGAGAAAATGGCTGGAGTTTTCAGTCGATACGGTTCTCATCCCAACTGAAGACACTCAGACCTGCTCATTTACAGCAGCTGACTTCCTCCTGGTTCCCTGTCCAGCATTTGTAGTCTCTGCTTTTCAGTCGAATGTGTCATTGTTTATGCTTAGAATACTTCTTGTGACTCCTCCATCTCGTTTTCATTCCTCCATCTACGTTTGTCTCTGTGGGCGAGTTCTGACATCCCGAAATGCAACACACTCTCCCAGTTTACTGTTACATTTCCATGCTGATGTGTTATCTTTCCTTGAGAGTTCACAAAAGGCCCTTCACAAGTCTCCTTCCCCAGCATCTGGGGTGACACATAGTATAACAGATGATTGCTATTACATGCCAACATCCCTATAGACATCTTACTAACGATACCATTGGTTTACTGATCAAATGACCACTAAAAGTAAATTATCAGTTCATTAATTCAAGATGAAAAATGCTCATTAAGGGAAAGACATTTCTTCCAAATCATATAGCTACAAAGCGAGAGCTCTGCGTTTCAAACTTGGTTTTGTTCATTCACTAAACAGAATTGCTACATGGAGCAAGAGTGATCCAGGGGTTATCTTTTGCACAGTGCTGTCATGCACCTGCAGACTGCTCAGTGCTTCACACGCGTTTTCACTGAGGCATTCTGGAAAACTGTAAGTTTTACTTCAAGGTGGGATCAGGCAGCCTAAATAATTTGCCCAAGGCCATATAAACAAATGTTGTGGACACAAAAATTAGCTGACCTGTAAGACCATCACTTAAAGCAAAAAAAACAAGCCCCCACAAACCTCTTCATGCTTGAGAATTTCATGCGTGCACACAATGAAATGTCATCCTATTTACTCACTGTCTCCCTCAGATTTCCCATACCTGCTAACAGGTCCCATTCCAACTTTATTTCTTAATTTGTTCTAACACGCTATGTCCAATGGTTGCTGCCCACGTGTGCGGACGATGTGGGGCTTTCTACAGAGTGAAGGAATCCTGTCAGTGACCATAATCTCAAAGAAGAGTGGTTCCCCTGCCCTAGCAAATACCTGCTTTTATTTTTTATTTTCAGTGCACTAGTTTCTGCTCCCATTGTCTCTGAAATAGCATATCCTTGGGACTCTTTAATGTTTATGAAGAGTTCTAGTACCACATGACATTTCCTGTCCATTACTTGGGGCGTCTGGATCCAGCACACCCTGCCCCTACACTCATTCAAATTTCTTTCTCCCTTTTATTTCTTCTAGGAAATCAATCAATCCACCCTTTAAGAACTGTATTAACAGGATTCCTAACATAAGTAGAAGATGCTTCTGCCCCTGAACATTGACACCCAAGTTTTAATGAAATCCTGTTTCTCTGTCCTATGATGTGAATGGCACAAGCAAAAATATGCAGGAGAAATATTCCCATGTTTTCTTTCAGTCATCCCCATTAAATAACCATATGTATGCCTGCCTTGTTAGATTACTTAATTAAACAGATTTGTATTGTGCTGGCCAGTGTAGCATGTTGGCTAAGTCAGAATGGAGCTGTTTCTCTATTTCCTCTGCTCGCTCTGCCAAGTGGTTGTTCTCATCATAATTTGGACTTTAGCTAAAACAGAAAGTTTTTGCTGAGCAGATCAGCTAACTTCCCTCATGTATCAAGCTTTCATCCCAAGATTAAAAAGAGCCACTCCTGGTCCAGCTGGGTTTAAGTCAGTGACCTCGTTCCTGTGTGTATCATATTACCAATGCCCAGCAGCACAAACCACAGTCTGTCTAAGTATTTGCATGCAAAACAATCCTAACCAGAGATTACGCAGTTTGGGCTGGCAAAGGCTATTCTGTCCATTTACAAGCATCTGCCGGAAAGGTCAGATGCAGGCTGGCCAGTCCCTGGCTTCTGAGTCTAGAATCTTCTTTGGTTACAAGTACAATATCCAAGGGAAATCAAATAAAAAGAGCTCAACTTCAAGCTTGAAATCTCTGACAGTCAAATCAAGTTCATACAAACTGATCTTTGTAGTCCTTTTCCCAAAGGTGTTGAACCAGAGATGTTTGAACCCCTAGAAAATGAAAGGTAAATTCTTATTTAAAATTGTTTTGATACATTTATTTTTGTTTTATGTCTATGAGGTTTTGCCTGCATGTGTGTAAATGCAACACATGCATGTAATACTGGCAGAGGCCAGAGGAGGGCATCAAATTCCCTGAAACTGCAGTTACTGATGGTTGTTAGCCATCATACGGGAGCCGAGAATGAAACCCAGATCCTCTGCAAGAATAAAGAGTGCTCTTAATCTCAGGGAATCTCTCCAGCCCCTGGGAAATTCTTACTTGTATTTGGGTATATAATACAATGAAACAGGCAGAGAGAGAGAGAGACACAGAGAGATTATTCTAACTTGATATTTAGACATTTGCTCTTTTTTCCATAAATAAATTGTTATCACTTAACCAATATGCTTCAAAAAGTATGGAACAGTTGGTTTAATTTTTTTCATAAAAAGCTATACTGGCACTCCAGTTAATTTAAAATAAAGTCCCTAACAATAACATGTAGTTTGAGTAGGAAAAGCAACAGAGACTATCTGTTTCCATTTTAGAGTACTGGAATGAAATATTTTTTTCATCTTGGGCTCAGTGAACGCATAGTGTTACAATTCCATACAAGCCTTTGCCTCAAAGAACTCATTTTCCTGATCTGATCTGCCTAGCCATGCATTCTGTCAGGGAAATTCATTAGCAGTCTTACAGCAATGCCAAGTGAACTGAATTGCTCAGGAGAAAACAATGCATATACACCAGAATACAAAACCTACTACTATTTGTTGACTACTAAGAGAAATTTACTTTATGATATACAAATATGGGTTTCATTTAGTGGGGTTTATTTTGAGGAAGTGGGAAGGGATGAGGATAAAGGCAAAGGGGGAGTATTCTAAAATACGTTCTCATCTTAGCAAAATGTTGCCACTAATGGGTGTTCATCTGGTTCGAGCAACAGGACACAAACAACAAGCCAGCAACCTTCTAGCATTTGTCAAAGTCCTCTCTTAGCATCTGGGGTTTGTAACAAAGGATGAGTCCTGAGATGCCTTGTTGTCAGGGAAATAGCATATATCACTTATCTTTTTAATTTTAATTTTCTTTTTCTTTTGGGGGGGGTGTGGGAGTTCATGGGATTGAATCCAGGGCCTTGTGCATACTTATCAAAGACTGCCACTGAACTCTGTGTTCAGCCCTATTTTGACTGTTTTCACATTGTGTTACTGGTAATCTGTAGCACATGCATGACCCATCAAAGGACATGATGGGATCTGCTTTATTTGTGTTTGAGACTGTGCTTCACTTTGAATGGGTTTTTGATTAGATTATCTTTAAGAAAATGTATTAACACAAGCAGTATTTTGAGAGGTGTGTCCTTACTGTGACTTGTTGACCAGGGAGATATAATACAGAGCATATTATAGATAGGCAAAAATTCTATTTCCACTCCTAAGATAGAGGGGAAATGAAGGTTGGAATTTCCAAGTTTATGTTGTCAGAAATCTGAAGACTGCCTCTCTGAGCTGTTGACATGCTTGGCCTGGGAGCTCTGAGATGCCGTGGAAGAAGTCTGACAGCTTGTAACTTTGGTCCAAGACTATCAAGAGTCAGCATTCTGAACTGAGTCTAGCATTTGGATGATGGCAGCCAAGACATCAGACATGATTTATATCCATTCGTTGGACCAATATGCCTGCTAAATATCATTAAGGTGCTGGGAGCTAGAGAAACAAAAACTCACCAGGTCACCTGTCAACTCCAGAGACCACAGGTTAATTGTTGTTTTTATGCTTGATAAGTAGAGGTAGATAACCAAGCAAAGCATAATATAGTATTGAATTCAACAAATTTCTATTTTACACAGTTTTGATATTAAAATCCTTTAATCAGAATTAAGTTCTTTACATTTTAAAACTTGGACAAATAGAGAAGAAGGGATTTTTATTGGTTACAATTGCTTATAGATAGTTAAGTATCCTTAGAACTGTTGATTATACTGGCAAATCATTGTCTATATACTGATCAATAAATATGGAAATATGCATAAATGTACAAATTAGTTTTTCTGAACATGATACAGATATGAAACGTTTTGTGTACATCAACCTCACCCCCTGTAAAAATGAACATTTCCTAAAAATACAATGATTTTGAAAAACTATGTTTATGTTTAATTACTACTGAGACATCAGTAGGTTTTTCCCTGAACAATTACAAAGGCAGGGAATTCAATGAAGCAATTTGTGTGCACTATACAAAACCAATATTTAATGGGCTGAACATAATGGTTGAAGAGTCAGGGCAGATCCTCTGGGCTTCTACACTGCATTTTTATTGCACATTGTGATTTTCTGTGATGGGCCCTTTCATTCTATACACTGAATGTTTATCCTTTTGGCTTAGCTTCTGATCAGATGGTGTTTCTCAGGAAATGAAACTTGCTATATTATTCTCCCTGGTCTTAACTATGTTCTATTGAAAAATACAGCTCATGGCTCTGTCTTTTCTTCTTGCTTGGGCCTTATGAAGGGCTGAGAATGCATCTTTTCCAGATCAACCTTATCAGTCCTGCATTCAGACACATGCCACAAACTGGCAAGTGGGAAGTTTTTCTCCAGATTCTCAGTTTTTCTAGTGACTCAGAGATGAAGGGAGCAGATAACAAGATATCCTGTTATGAGGACTGCTGCATAACCTAGAAAATTATAATAGAGCTGATCTTGTTCTCTGGTGGCCAACAATCATACTTGTCCAGTAGGTATAAGAGACTAAAGATTAGAAGGGAGTTCTTTAAGAAAGTTACAGATGAAGTACAATGTTATATCATTTTCACTAAAGGTAAAGAAAATAACCACATTTCCTCATGTTCTAATTCCAAAATTGGGGTGAGGAGAAGAACACAAATTCATGACTTTTTCAAAATGACACATGGCATCTTTCTTGCTACATAACTTCTTGCTGATATGTAGGCGATCCTGTGCTAATTCAGAAGCAGATAAAATATTCTGGAACTCTTCTAAAAATCTGATGAGCATCTTTAAAGAGACCTGTCTATATTTTAACTTGGAGGAATCAGATATAGGGTTGTCTTGCATATGGAGGATAAGAGAACAGATGTACAATGGAGCATCCATTAATCTCAGAGGAAGACTATCTAGTTACTAGTGGTCAAGAAGTGTTCAGTTGTAGACCTGTATTTTCTACCTCATCAGGCTACAGAGACTCCTGATTTGTATGATACAGAACCTGAAGTGGTTTCACAGCACTTGGACGATGGCTGTCTGTCTGGCTTTGAAAGGTACTCAGTATAGAAGTTTCTCTGAGAAATCTCCCACATGAATTTTGTGATCAGAGTTCATTATATTTTTAGATGCCATATAAGGGGATACTAATTGTCTGATACTTCAGCTAAGAATTTATTCTTTGCTTGTAGTCCCACTTGTGGCATTGAAGAACCTGAAACAAGAAAAAAAACAGAAGAGCAAGAGAAGGTCCATGGAAAAATTAAAGAGTACTAAACATTTTGCTAAAAAGCACCTACTTTAAAATTTGGATTTGGAAATAATTTTACAAGTATTTATAACTACGTGATTACCATCCAACCCAAACATGTAAAATTACACTCACCTTAAGAATTTTCTTGTGATTTTTCATGGGGTCTTGTTGCCCACTCCTGCCTTGAGTAACCACTGACTTAATTTCTTATCACTATAGATTCATCTTTTTTCAAATTTCAAATGAGAATCACAGAGCGTGTATCATGTTTCACTTCTTTCAGTCAATGTGTTTTTTAGATGTGTGAATGTGTGTATGTTTGTACGTATGTGTGTATGTATGTGTACATGTATGCATGTGTGTGTATGTATGTATACATGCATGTACGTGTATGTATGTGCATGTACATGTGTATGTGTGTATATATATATGTATGCATTTCCTTCTGAATTCTCACCAGCAGTGTCTTGTTGACCATTCACCTATTGGTCAAGCCCAATTTAAACATTTCCATATTGAAGAACACTTGGGGTTATTTTTTAAATTGGTATTTATGTTGGTCCAACTACATTTGTTGAAACTGTCATTTCCTCACCTAAAGAAGTTAGCTTTATGTGACTGAATTAAATTAAAATATATTTATTCCTTTAGAGCTATAAAAATCTTTTGATTACTGTAATGTAAAAGTTTTGAAGTCAAGTAATGTAAGTTTAGGAGCTTTGTTTATAATCTTCAACATAGTTAATTATTCTAGATCTTTTTCAGTTTACTAGACATTTTATACCAGGCTTTATATTTCTACAGAAATGTTCCTGTTTTCACTGGGATTGTGTTGAACATACACACAGAAGTTTGGAGAGATCTTATACAGATAGAGTGTTCCAGCCAACTACTAAATAACATTTCTATACTTATTTTGGTTCCTAAAATATTTCATCTCCTTTCCCTGTCTCCTACCTCCACGCCCACTTCCCTGCCCAACTGTACAATGTATGTCCTCTTTCATTTCTACATCCATCTAGTTCAATTGATCCTGACAATATACTCTTGGGTGTGTGGCTACTCACTCAAATGTCAAACTGTCAGAAGCCAAAGCCTTAAAGAAAATTGATTTTCTCTTTCCTGGTAGTCATCAGTTTATTAATAGATTTTCATCTATGGGTGGGGAATTGTGCCCACCTTCCTTCTCCAAGCTGGGATTTTGTCTGTCTTGAACTTGCACAGGTCTTGGACATACCATTACAATCACTGAGAGTTTATAAATGTGACAGCTGTGTTGTGTCCAGAAAACTGTTTTCTTGTGGTTATCCACACTTCGCCTTTCTACCCTCTCTTCTTCAATAATCTTTGAGCCTAGGCCATGGGTGCAGTATAGAGATCCCATTTAGTGTTGAATCTTCACAATCTCTTCTTCTCCATGTGTTTGACTAATTGTGTGGGTTGCTGTCAATTGCCATTAACTACAAAAAGTATCTTTTCGGATGAAAGTTGAAAGATACACTAATCTATGGTTATAACCAGAAGTCATTAGAAGTTGATTTAATACTGTGTCCATTTAGCAGAGTAATAGTATGGCTCTCCTAGGGTCCATAACTATTTAGCCATAGGTTCTTGGCCACAATAACAGTGCAAGATATGGTATATGGTTTCCATCTTGGGATGTGGGCCTTAAGTCTAGCCAGGAAGTGTTTGGTTATCCGTATATTATTTCTACCACGATTGCATCAATGGGTTCATCTTACCAGTATCTTACTACTCTCTATTGTAGCTCAGAGAATTCACACTTGGGTGAAATTGATGATTAGTTTTCTCCCCTGGTAGTATGCATAATGTCTTTCAGCACTATGAAAGCTAGACAGTATGAAAGAAGTTTAAGGTCAATATCAGATTGATTTCTCCATGTTCTATGGACTCAAGTAGGTACTGTCTTAGCAAAAGGCTTTTTGCCATAAAGTTCTAGAGGTTAACTAAGAGCAATGAAAATAGACAGCAGCATTTGGGAGTTTATTGCAAAGATGGTGCCATGAGCAAGGGTGTGTACTGATCTTCCATAGGACCTGTGTTCAGTTCCAAGAGCCCAAATTGGGTATTTTACAACCAAGTATAATTCAGGCTCTATTATTTCCTTAATGTTTAATTTCAAATATGTAGTTACTAGTTTATACTAATCTATAGAAATATAGGTAATTTGCTTTAGCCTTTGTCCTAGGACCCTAGGCATTTTGGAAGCTACTTTAATATTTCTGCACAGACCATATAGTCATCAGCCTATGATCAGATGATGTATGATGGCTTCCTCCATAATCTCTAATCATTCACTGTTACATATAGAATGGATAATTTAATTTTAAATAGAAGTAGCCCAAGAAGAACATTAATTCTCTTTATGTCAAGTTCCTTGACAGGTTGAGGAATTTCTTCTTTATTTCAAATAGATTGTAATTTTTCATTTTGTTTAGTTCAAAATATTTTCTAATTTGGATTGTGATTGGTTTGTCCAGGGGTTATTTAGGGATACATTGTTTACTTTCTAAATAATAGAAGACTTTCCATATTCCATTATGTTTCTGAGCTCCTACCTGAAATAGTATTTAGCTTTTGATAAAGATTTTAATCTTTTTATATATTTGTGAAAATGTAATGGACCAAAGTAACCTATACATGCAAGAATGTGCCAAGAAAAAGTCAATTGGAAATGTCTTATAGGGACTTCAGAGATGGTTCAGCAGTTAAAAGCACGTGTTGTTGTTGCAGAGAACCATGATTTGGTTCCCGACACCCATATCATAGCAATTATCCCTAACTACAGTCCCAGGAACTCCAATGGCCTCCATGACTATTGCATGCATATAGTGCATTTACATATATGCAGGCAAAACACTTGTATGCATAAAATTAAAATGAATGGTCAAAAACATTAAAAAGCAATGTGGCATTCAAGTTGACTGATGTACTTCCCCTAGTAGCCAGGACCTGAAAACCTAGACTCCCATCAACTGGTGAATGGATAATGAATTTGTGGTGGTACATATACACAATGGAATACTGATCAGGTCTTTAAAAAAATTGCAAGTAATTGGATGGCACTGGAAATAATCATCCTACGTGAAGTAACCCAGACCCAGAAAAACCAATGTCACACATTCTCTCTCACTGATGGATGCTAACTGAAATTTTAGATACGCATATTTCAAGTTGAGAATCCAGAGAAGTAAAGACAAATGGTCA
Organism: Eospalax fontanierii; assembly: GCA_035773235.1. NCBI lineage: Eukaryota > Metazoa > Chordata > Mammalia > Rodentia > Spalacidae > Eospalax > Eospalax fontanierii. The sequence goes on from CM069536.1 coordinate 64,910,216, forward strand.
TGGGTCCGGAAGGCTACGCATGGAGATAGAATAAAATGCAGTGATATAAAGGAGGAGAGGGAGTAATAGAGTGGGGAGGTTAGAGGAGGTGGGAAATGGGGGGCCAGGGCAGAGGAAGGAGTCTGGAGAAGGGTAGCTAACATTAAAGGTTTTTAGTAAAAGCATTATGGAAACCTATCTCTCTAGAAATGATGCAAAGTATATGCACACATGATAAAAAGAGAATAAAAGCACTTATGCTGTAATAGGAGGCACTTCCCCTAGTAGACACCATAGACTATTGAAATGCCAGGAATGAACTCCCTCTTTTCAACCTTTTGACCATGGCTCACAGAGACACTCAAACATTACTGGCCATTGAGGCTGCTCTTGGTTACCCTGTTGCTGAAGACAATGAGTTGTAGAACACAGAGAAATCAAGCTGGTGCTGACTTCAAACCTCATCTTTGTCTAGGTGCTGGGATGTGTTATGCAAGCTACCTGAAGAGAAAATTTAGCATGAACATTACCCAGCTGTGAATCTTGCCAGCTACAACTGGCCTGGCATGATATATACACTGATGAAATAGCAGCATGAACATTATGGAGTAACCAACTACTTTTTAATTGAGTGTGTGGTCCACTTTATGAGATAGAGCCCACATGTGACATCCATATCAGAACTAGGAGCCTGAAGCTAGATAGCCCACAGGTCACGTAAGAGAGAGCTGAATTCAATTACTCTGTTAAATAGACATAGTTTACTTATTCCTAAAGACTTATTGTTATACTTATAGATTAATACATCACTCACCTTTCAGCAGACCAGCATCCTTATACATCAGATGATGATTAACACAGAGAAACACAAATGGCCATTATGAAGAGAAAAGGCTACAGACTATTTATGCCTGAATAGGACACCTATATCAAACTTCTGCCTCCCAAGGCTCAGGGATCAGTATGGAAGTGGAAATGGAGTAATTACAAGAGCCAAATGAGGTGTATGAGCACAAGGCAACAGTTTTCCAGATAGCTGGTCAGTTACTCTTATGAACTCACTGGGGGTGGGGATAGGATTGCAGATAGGATTAGAATTAATCATTTAGATGTGAGTTAATCAACTGAAAGTCATCATGGTTGGCTCTGACTTAATATTTAATAAAACTACTTACTAAAAGTAGTTGAAAGGATAAGCTCTCCCTTAGAAGAGAGAATCCAAACAAGAGGTAATCCTGAAATCATTCTTTTTTTTTTCCAACATCTTCCCTTCCTATGTGCCTATCCATGTTACGCGGCATCTCAAACACAGCATTTCAGTCTTTTCATCATCCTCTTCTTGTATCTACCGTGCTGATTCAGTTTACCAGCAATCTGAAGTATATAAGAAAATTTTTTGTTATGTATAAGTGTATGTTAGTTTTTCATATGTTATATTTGTCTTTATTAATGTATATTATATACATTAATGTGTGAGTGTAAGCTCCTCATCCTTTTTTTATTGGATCCTGACTGAAATAGAACATATGTCTTAAAAAACTGGAAATATTTGAAAGCTGAGTATGTACATTTTTGAGGTGACTTCCTGTTTAGTTTCTTTTTATGGAACTCTTCTAGCCAGAAAAGCAAACAAATAAGTAATTGAAGATATTTACTGTCTCAGCCTCTTTAAATTCTGGCCTTAGTGTCCCGAGCTCATCAGGACTTCAGGATCTTCTTGTTCCCTGTCTTCCTGTCAACGCTTGCCTCTCCTCAGAACACCAAGATTGCTGCAGTACCTTCCACATGTTCCTCTCTTCTGAAGTACTGTGTCCTGCACAGGCTTTTGTCTCACCTGAGAAGTGGAAAACACTTCTGAATTTTCTAGTTGTTCATGGAAAGAGATGAACTTCTAGATAAGAATGGCACTACAGCTAGAAAATTAAAGTTTGGCCTAGACGTTTTATTGTGGAATTAATCTATATTTATACTAAATTATAAGACCTTACCTATGAAAGCAACAAATTTACTTGAAAATTTATTCTAAATAACTGCCACAGATTTCAGACTTTGTAGTGATACTGATGGTATGTGTCACTTTGTGAATATCATAAACTCCAAATTTGCCTGTCCTTGGAGATAAAATGTACCTCAGTAGAATCCACGAGAACCCATCATTGCAGAATGGAAATAGCTTTGGATGGACTTGAAGGCACTGGGGAGGAAACCAGTTACCAGGCTTGAACCCTGCCTTGTACTTCCAACTTAACTCCCCAGCGGTCTAGATTACCAGGCACACAATAAATTCAAAATTAAAGTGCAATGAATTGTGCTTCTAGCATCCGCTAGTCCAGCACACACTTAGCACATCACTTGATAAAGTGGGATAATATGTTTAATAACTTTAAAAATGTAGATTCATTTTTTTGAATCGTGGTTTTTAATTTACTAATTATATGATCAAAATATAAATTTATTCACCTCTAATAACCATTTTCACCTGAAATAGAGAATAGTTATCATTCTTATTTCACCTAATTACTATGAAATGAAATAAATATAACTTACAAAGTTCTTAGCTCTGTCACTGACAAATTTTAAGCATTGTTTCCATGTTCTTAGATCACTTGTTATGTAAACAAAATGTAAACTCAACCATCCGATTAGAAGAAAGATCTCAGAAAGGACCATATAAGTCATTTGATTAACCTCCACCCCAGATAGATTTTTAGACTCACTAAGTAGAGAAGCACATTTGAATTTACTTAGGCAGTACGAAGAACTTCTGGATTCAGGGTGGTGATGTGACCTATGTAGAGACATGGCAGCTGGTGTGATTAGCATCATTACACATGGATCCTGTATAATCTGACCTCCAACTCATCTTGATTTCACCCTGAAGTCACTCACTGAAGATAGCAAACTGGCCATAGTCATCACTTACCTTAGCATCTCAGGATATGAATCCTTGTCCCATCAAGTACACAATGAATGCCCTTGATATCTCTTATATATGGCTACCTAACCCATGTCCATCCCATGTGGTCAAAGCAGTGGCTGATTCTTGATGTCATAGCCTAGGGTCAATGTTCATTGTTGAATCAAACAATGGTATAATAGTTGATATTTTTCATATTTACTTATGTTCCTCCATTAAGTTGAGGTTGGAGTTAATTTTCCTCAGGAAACAATGACTGTTCAATTGAGGTAAAGGTGATGTGTGAAATACACCTTGTTTGTGAGTGTTCATAGTATATTTATGTATTTTTTAACATGGGAATCATATCACAACCTACTCTGGTCACATATTTTTACAACTTGTAAATTTTGATCTCTGTATCTTGGGTTTTGTGTATGAGGATAACTTGAAACAATAGATGTTAACCCTACTGAATTGTTCAGGTCAGACAAAGGGACAGTTAATTAGTGCTGCTTATGTTTATGACATTATCAAATGGAATATATTGTTATACTTTTACAGATGGAATTACCAATGAACTTAATGGTTAAAACTCTTGTAACAGCTAAGCATCAAAAACATGTTAGCAGAACTAAGGATTGTGTCCAACTAAACTGCTTCTTAAATTCATATCTTTATATGCAACTCAACATCACTTTATGATAAATTCATTAAATGCATTTAGTCTATAAGGAAAAGAGAAAGTTTACAAATATCTTTTTCTTTGGGAAAATTTTATATATCTTCTCTCTGTCTAATGATTTCCCAATCTCACGATTGACCTGTTTGATATATTATTTTTCCAGTAGTGATAGGGATATAAAACAAACTGAAAAGCATTTAAACTTCCAAAAGTTACAGTGTTTTCCTTTCAATGGGGTTTATATAAAACTCCATTGACTCACTTATTCACTCACTAAAATTTTGCTACTTGTTCATTCAATTCTGTAAATCATCCTAGTCTGGAGATACAGATATGTCTTGGTTTTTAAAAGTCACAGTTTTGGCCTTTAGACTAATGATTTAAAAATTCTGGGCTGTAGTTTATCATTAAGAAAACAAAAAAGTATTCTTTATGTGAAATAAATATAAATATGATCAGTTTCATATGATTTTATAAAAGTGTACATGAAATGTCTTTCTATATTTGGCATTGGTGTAAATGTAACATAAGCCCGTGTGAGAATATTTGGAGTGATTAAGATACAATCTATTTATCCAAATCTTTAGAACTTTTGCAAAACTTTTATTTGTGATGGTTATGTTACAAAGGCCTGAGAAAATGGCTCTACGTTATATTTCCAGTTCGTCATTTTTGGCCTAAATCCTGACCTCTTATTTAGAGTACCTGCTAATGTAGCACGTTCATTTTCTAATGACATATAGAAGTGTTTGGACTTGATATATATTTCTTTGTTGATAGTTCCTTTTCACTTTAAAGGTCATGCAAACTATTTGCTTGATCAATTTAGAAGACAGTTAATTGGAAGATCAACATTTTAAAATTTCCACCCATTTATTCTCTTCAAAAGCTTAGGAACACCTCCAGCATGAGGGGTAACACATTTTCACCAGCCCGGGCAAATAGATTTGGTTTATCAATACTGAGGGCAAATGATCTCCAACAGCATTGTCAAGGCTAAGCTAAGCAATAGCTTTCCTATTGCACCTATGTTTTGTGGCTGCAGTTCTTATGGATTTATACTTTAGGCTGTGAATTTAAAAGGAAAATAAAACCACAAAATAAGGCTAGCTGGAAAATGGTATATTAAGTAAAGACCTCAAGAATTTTGAAATGAAGATAACCCAACATTAGGGAATCTGGTCTAGGATGGAAATTTCATGTGTGCAGAGTATCTCATTAGTGTCTCCTGCTTTTTCCCAATGATTTCTATTTACCTTCATAATGTGAGTGTGCACCAATAGACAGGAAATGGTTTCTGCCATTTTCTATGAACTGAACATATCCTAAACATCTGACCTTGACGGAAATCTGGAAAGTACAAATATAGTGTTTTCTATGGGCTTTGGAAAAGAGAGAGGAATACCTTGATAAGAAGTTCAGTACTTTTCCATGAAGTCTGCCCTGGTGGGTGACGATCACAGCCATTCTTAATCTAATTTTTTTCTATCCTAAACTTACTGATCGTCATATGGAAAGTGAATTCTTTGAATCAGTTATTCATGGTTCAGAAGACTTTAGAACACATTTTATAGCACTATTCCTGCATGTCCTTTACCTGTTTAATTAACTCCTATGTTGTTTTAAACACAGTTAAAAAAAAGAGAAACTCTCAGTATTTTAGAAGATTATAGTTGGACTCCTGAATTTTTGGTTAACTATTTCACAAAGCTTTCTGAATAGCTACTTGCATAAGGCCACATCCTGGGTACTAGTATTTTAAGTTGATATAAAATCCAGATCTACACAATTTTTTAATGTTTTAAGTTTTAAAAATTTGTTATGTATAAGTGTTTTGCTTCCATGTATGTAAATGCACCCATGCATACAATGTCTTCCAGACTAGCAGACAGCATCAGATATCCTGAAACTGGAGTTACAAACGTGTTAACAACCATATGGGTGCTGGAAAACAAACCTGTGTCTCTGGAAGAACACTCAGAGCTCTTAACTACTAAGCCATCTCTCTAGTTCATCTTTTCAAATTTCTAAATAATATTTTTACTAACTCTTCTAGAATTCCACATAATATATTTTGATTATGGTCACACTGGCTTCCTGCCCATTTCCTCTCAGATCCACTCCCACCTTCAACCTCCCCCAACTTTGTGTTCTATTTTTTGTTGTTGTTGTTAAATAACCTGTCCTTTCCACTTTGTGATACCAATGTTCTCTTGGTGGTGGGGCCATGCTGGGGTATGGTTAACTCACCAAAGCAACAACCTTAAAGAAACTGATTCTCCTTCTGTCAGAAACCACCAATGGCCTCAGCTCCAATCAGAAGCTGATCAGTTATCTCCATAATATTGGGGCTACTATGTACCCATGGCCACATCTTGACCCATTCGTTCTTATGGTTCACAGCTGTGTCAGACTGTGGATGAAATGTTCCTTCAAAAGACTGCATAGCACCTTCAGGTACTTTGAAAGCTAGCCAGCAGGAAACAAACACCCTGGTCAGCACCATCTTGATGTCTTCATGATTTGAGACCAATATTTGTGATGTCTTCACCAATAGGGTTTAAGTATCAACTTCTGGGGGGCAACCAAGAGCAATAGCAAGAGCCTTTATTGTTTGGGGGTTCTCCAATTCACCTCTGAGAAACAACTTGAGGGGAGGAACCACACCCTGGCACTGAGTTTTTCATTTGGTAATCTATGGCTTCTGGAATGAGCACAATCCCCTGTGTAGGATAATCCAGATAGAATCCTTTATGTGAACACACACACACACACTTAGTGCTTAATCATCCCTCCCCAACCCCTGACCTATTCTCTTTCATTCTTTCCCCCATTCAAAAACCCCTCCTCATCATTTCTCTTTCCCCTTTTGTATTATGTCTGTTTTACTAGCACCGCCCCTTGAGATCTTTAAGTCCCCTCTCTTCCAATGTTCCCTTTCTAGGTTTCTGAATTATACAGTATACCAAATGAAACACATAAATATATAGATTTGACATGTGAATGAGACATTTTTCTTTCTGAGTCTGGATTATCTCACTCAGTATGTTTTCAAGGTTCGTTCATTTATGTAAATTAGGAAAATTTAAAAATTTTCTTTTTTATTTTTACCTGAATAAAATTCCATTGTCAATCACAATTTCATTACTTATTTATCAGTTGAGGGACAGCAAGGCTGTTTTCATACCCTAATTATTGTGTATAGAATGGCTGTGCACATGGGTGAGCACATGTCTCTGTAGGAAGCAATAAAGTCCTTTGGGGCATATGATATATCTATTTCTAGTTTTTGAGGAACTATCACATTAATTTTCATAGCAGATGCACCATTTTGCACTCCCACTAACAGGGCATGGAGGTTCTCTCTTCCCCACATCCCCATCAACATTTGTTATTGTTGAATTTTTTTATTCTAGCTCTTTTTACTGAAATCTCAAAGTAAGTTTATTTTGCATTCTCATGACAGCTAAGGACAATGAACACATTTTAAAATACTGCTTAGCTATTTGTATTTCTTTTTCTGAGCACTCTGGTCAGTCCTATAGCCCACTTTTTAATTATTTTTTTATTGTTTGGTGCTTATTATTTTTTAGTTCCTTGTTTAGTTTGGACACTAATACTCTATCACATGTATAGCTGGCAAATCTTAGCTTGCCAATCTGTGGACGGACTCTTCAGTCGATTAACAATATCACGACTCAACCTTTCTAATTTCATGCTTTTCCTCTTATGATTAGTCTTACTTTCTGGGTGTTTAGAGTCCTATTCAGAAGGTGCTTCTGAGCACGCATCCTGAAATATACTTCCTTTCTAGAATTCAGAGTTTCAGGTTTAAAATGGAGATATTTGATTCATTTGGAATTGCTTTGTGTGCAGAGTGAGAGAGGATCAAGTATCTTCCTCCACTTACAGGTATCAGTTTTCCCAACAACATTTATTAAAGATACTATCTTTCTCTGAAGTATGTTTTTGGCACCTTTGTCAAAAATCAGGTAGTTCTATGTGAATAGACAATATGTGTATATGTGTATCCTCTATTCTTTCTATTCTATTCTATTCTATTCTATTCTATTCTATTCTATTCTATTCTATTCTACTCTACTCTACTCTACTCTACTCTACTCTATTCTATTCTATTCTATTCTATTCTATTCTATTCTATTGATCAATGTGTCTGTTTCTGTACCAGTACAATGTGGGTTTTATTACTAAGAATGTGTAGTATAACTTGAAATCAGATACGGTGGTATCTCAAGTTGTGTTGTCTATCAGGGGAAATTTGTGCTTTCATATGAATTTTATGATTGCCTTTTCAATTTGTGTGAGTAATTCCATTATATATTATTGGAGATTGCATTGCATGCCCCATTCTTTTGTGTAGCAAAGAAGCAGGCAATAGGTTTGTTCATGCTAATATCACCACAAAACTACAAGCACATGGATAATGGACTGTTCTATGACATTTTGACATTATGGCTTGATGATAGTGACCTCACTAGGAAATAGGAACTCTTCACCTCTGCTGAGTATCCCTATCAGATATGTGATCTGTCACTGGCTGAAACACCAACACAATTGTATGCTGTTTAGGTTCTTTACAAATATTGGTCTTCTGAGACTACTTCCTGAGAATTCTTTGCATTTAATTCTAGCAAAAAAGTCACTTTTTGAGGGTTTTCCAGTGTTATATTTGGAGTATTTGAATTCATTCTACATTGAAGAAATTAGGGACACCAAATCGCCTTGGATGGATCACAAATATCCTAAACTCACTTTTCATAATCTATTTATATTCAGTTTTTATCAGTGTTGAAATGCTTTAGAAATCAAGTTAATTCAAAGCTATTTTATCATCTCTTCACTCAAAGATTAAAAATATCTACAGTATTGTATAATGATATTTTTGCTTGTTTCTACTGAGCTTATCTTACCTAATTTAGATGTTGCTAATGCAACCTTTTGCTCAGTGATTATTGAAGTCTGGCTTTATTATCTATTGCCTCAAAAATTTGTAACAGAATCTGAACTTATCGACCTCACCCTGGCAAAGTAGTAATTTATGTCAGATTCATTTTGATAACATTATTAAAATTGTTTTCAACCTTGGAACAGTTAATTAAAGGGAGAAGAGTCCTATGTTATTTTTCTCAAGCATAATCCCATGGCGACTATTATCTTTCTTATTAACTACAATCTAATATCAAGTACTTAAAGGAAATAATCAAATAATCTGTGTCTTGGAGTATGATGTGTTTATGTAGGGAATATATTAAAACAGCAGTTTTTCTCTGTCATTCAGAAAGTGAAATGGCCCTTTGACCCACTACATTCTTTACATGGTGATGGTTTAGATTGTGATTTGAGAAGTTATGAAACTCAGGTAAGGTCACTGTTGGGTCCTGCAATCTTGTACAAGATTAATTTTTCCAATATATTTTGTGAGTGTAGAGAGGATCAGAGGAAACTAGGTCATGCTAGTGTCTGATGAAATTTTCCTTTGACACCTGCTGCTCATCCCAACTTTTTTTTTAAAAAAGAGGAAATGTCTTTTAATCTTAATGCACCCATAAATATTTTGTCGGTTATGTTATTTGTGTAGGAATAAATAAAACCCAGAAACCTCTATATTATTTCCAGATTCTGTAAATACTAACTACAGCTGGGAAATTAAGACATTTTGCACTAAAACTTTTTACAACATTTCACATTAATTAAAGGCTAAGACACATGTTGGCAGTGCTATTAAAGAAATTTTTAAATCTGAGACTTCAGACTGTCAACACTTGGTCAAAATAATCTCCAGGCTTTTTAATAAATCTCATAATTAGTTCACACAGTATTATTGGATTTCTTCTCTAAAGTGGATGTGGTATGCAGGGCATTTTGGTTATTTTTTTCTCTCCTTGTGACTCAAAATAAATAGGGAAACAAAACCAACTTAACCTTACTTTGAAACATTCAAATTACCATCTCACGTCAAATAAAGAATTTCAGTTTGTATATAAATAGTATATATGTACAATAAGCTAATTTAAAATTTTTAGGTATTACCCTGAAATACTTTTGCAAATGTATACAAGAAACTAATGATGACTGGACTCACCTTAATTTCCTTGCTAGTTCATTCGCACTTCTGAGTTGGACGCATTTTAATTAGAGAAGGCAGGTGCTGGCTTATCTTCAGTTCTCTTCCATGTTGTCTTTCTCCTTGATTGTGTTTTGAAATGTAATGTCCATAGAGTCCCAGCCGGCCTAGAATTCCCTGTGAGATAGACTGGCATCCATCTCACAGAGATCTACTTGCCTTTGCCGTATGAGTGCTGATATTACATCCTGTACCACCGCACCCAGTCCATGTTATCTTTTAATGTTATATACTTCATGCCACAAAACTTCATATCAAATTCTTCCAATCCTGTAGCATTTCAAAAATGTCCTTGCCTTGGTAATATTATTGACCACTCAAGGACAAAACAATGTCTCATTTCTTACTATTTTCCTCCTAGTTATTATTTAGCTATTCATTTTTACCCAATTACTTAACTGTCATACTTCTTTAAGTATCCTGTGTGTGCACGTATGTGTGTGCTTGTGTGTGTGCATGTGCTTGTGAGTTTGGTTGTGCATGCATATGTATGTGCATATCTGTATCAGTACTTTAGAACTTTATGAGACAAATTCTAAAATTATCATTTATTATGTGCCTGGCTTCTTCTAGTTGTGCCAACAATTCAAAATGGAAAACCTGCCAGATTCCTTACATTTTAGAAGAAGTAACTCTGCTTCAAAGGAACTAAATAATTTTCCTAAGGATAATTAACTTTCCTGAGTCAAATCCAAGCATCTAATTCTATATCATATGGCTTTGCAATAAGAGTCAATTCTCCAAAGGCAATGATGAAAGTGAACTGAAGTGAGAAATCTGTTTAGAAGGTACCTGATATTCTTAGAAGACATAAGACATGAAGCTACAAGAAAATGAGCATCCACTTCCTATGCATGAGAGAGATGAGAGAGAGAGAGAGAGAGAGAGAGAGAGAGAGAGAGAGAGAGAGAAACTGTATGTTGGGTAGAATAGGCGGAGAACATTTCATTATTGCCCCATCCGTATCTAGGCTCAGAGAGCAGGAAGCAATCAATATTCCTCTGAATGGGTATTCTGTCGCAAACTATGGCAGAAAGGAAACTTCCTCTCTGTCACTTTTATAGAAGCCCATTTTATGTTCCCCAGATTTTCTAGGAAATTTTGGGGGAATGCATTTACCAGAGGATGCTGGATTTCTGTCTCTGCTCACAAAATTTCCAAAAATGACTCTATACATGCTCTTATTTTATGTAGGTTTCTGTTAAAAATCACCTTAGTTAATAAATATTGTCAGTTCATCAACATTGAACTAATAGCCAGCATCACTTTAGCTCCTCCTGCCTGAACAAATCCTTTGGAGTCCATGTACTATCTCTGCAAGGCACATCCCAACAGCAATAAGCAACACCCAGGAGAATCTGTTTAAAAAAATAAACCACCACCAATGAAAACGACAGAGACACTCAGCCACTGCATTGAGGAGACCACAGAATGGCACCTACTTACAGCATGAGCCTTATACACAAAGGTACCCATAGTCTCACATGACAACAGTGACATTTTTTTGCTCCTCTGAGCAAATTCTGAAATGCTGAAAGCACTGAGAACGTTGCTTAGAGTTTACAAATAAATTTCAATGGATAGGTGAATTTTCAAATCCAAAATTAGTAAATAACTGGATCGACTTTTTGATATAGACTTTAGACCGCACCGAGAAAAGCAATAGAAAACAGGACAGAAAAACCAAAAACAAAAACAAAATAACACTGTCAGCACACATATTGTAATAAGTGATTCCCTTCTATATTTTTTATTTAAAAAGAAAAATCCAGAATCTAATTCATTTCAGTAAAACTGCTATGAATTTCTTCCTAAAATGCAAAGTCATGAAATTAGGGAGTTTTGATTGTGAATTTTAAGCTTCTCATTTAGTCTCTGTGTGTGCATCTATCACTAATTATACCTTTCTACCAAGAATATACTAAGCAGAGGCAAGGGATCATCCTGGAGTGGACACAGAGGCAGTTGTGAGCTGCCTAGGGTAGATACTGGTAACTGAACACAGGTCTTCTGGAATACCAGTGTTCACGCAGCATGAGTCATCTCTCTAGCCCCTCTATGTGTGCATGTTTATGTATCCATTTACCTATATAACTACATGCTTATGTACAGATATTTCTAGTAAATTACCTTGAAATATGCTCGAGTAAATAAATTCGTAGTAACTGAAAATGTATTTACTTCTGTAGATTTACATACCTTCACTAAATCCAGGTCTCTCATATAAGATTATATATATATATATATATATATATATATATATATATATCTTATGTGGTAAAGTTGTGATTTGAATTCGTGCTTGCTCAAACCTTTTTTGAATTCTCAATGACCGTTAGCTTCAGTAATAAAACCTTAAACACACTTCATTGTATTTCTAGGTTTGTATATAGCCTTCAATAGATTAGCATCCCAGCACTTTTGAAGAGGAGCTTTAAACCCCTACTTACAAATCTTTGCCAGACCAATGCTGTTCCAATCTGTAGATGTCTTAACTGTGAAAGGAAAACTAAAGCTATCAGTCCAGGAGATAATTATTTCCAGAAAATTCCTATTAACATAAGGATATTTTTAGAAGAAAACAATTCAAAACTTAAAAATAAATTCAGATGGGACCTTCTTGAAATTATTAAAAGTAGAAAATATATTTTACACAAATGGAGAAACCCCCCTTTGGTTTCAGCTGGGTTTTCCATTCTGACCTAGTATGGTTCATGTTGGAAAATGATTTTATCTTAGTCACTTGGGTTTCTGAGATAGACGTACAACCTTAAAACTCACCTTTGTCTTGAATATTTTATTTTTAAGTCAACATCAGCTTTCAATGACTGAAATAATAATAATAATAATAATAATAATAATAATAAATACTCTGTGAAAGCACACAAAGAAAGTAGATAAAGATCTAAGATTTTTTCACCCTCTATGTAAAGAGGCTTATAGAATGATTGGAGTAGACACCAGGAAATTAGACAAATGGTGGTGTTAAATCCATTAGCAAGCTTGCATTCTCCAGTGAAAAATGACATAACTTTTAACAGTTTGGGTGAAAAAATTAAATATGTGGCTAGAATCTTCAATTCTCCTGTGGGTTATTCTCCTCATAAGTATTTGCTAAAGTTTCACCATATGTATTCACTTGGCTCGCACGTCAGGTCATGAGCAAAATTTATTTAACAGGCATTTTCTCAGAACAGGTTAGCCCACAAGAGGTCTTTTTCCATTTCCTTAGTAGGTTTCTATTTCTTGCTATTTATTCAAGGATTCAGGGGTTTCGGGTATCTTATTTTTGTGTGTCGGAATGTTTTTTTTAGATTTTGTTGCTCTTGTTTAGTATTGGACACAAATGAGTTTTATTAAATATTTTAAGGCTTTATAGAAAACAGAGTTATTTGGCCTTTTGCTCCTCTTTGGGTTGAAATGCTTTATTAAGATTAAAAGAAATAAAGTATATGAAAACAACATATGTAGAAGACATTCCCGGTTATTCAAAGAAGCTGGACTTCAAACTTTGTCTTAACTTAAGGAGTGTTTTCAAATGAACATATTTGACCAAAATTCATAAGAGATCAAAAATTAAATGCTATTGTTTTTAAAGAAAGTAAAAACATTTCAACAGGATTCTCACAGTGAATGATTAGCCTTAAATGTTATATGAAACTTCTCAAGAGTAAAAATAGAAGAACTTGTGTTTTATTAAGCACACTGGATCTCATTTCTGAGGAGGCTTCTTCTCTAATACTGGCAGGCTTCACCCAAAGGCTTCTCTACCACTCAAGGCCTTATCAATACAGGTTCTTGCAAATCTGCTATGGTCAAGGCTACTTACAACAAAAGAAATGCTTAAGTCCTATTATTATCCAAAGTGGATAGGTCTGATACCAAGCTGAAAGCAAGACCCTTCCAGAACTTGACTGAGGAGTATGGGTTTATACACAGGTAAATATAAGACTAGAAGAAAAGAGAATCAATGATTGGCGCTGTGACTGGGGATGACACTGGAGCTCACGTTTATTCATAGAGGTGTAGATCCATTGTGGGGTCCATCACTGACACACTGTGGCAAAGGCAGCAATTCTGCATAAATAACCCGGAACTTCACACTTATTACTGGATAGAAATTCTGGCGGTACTTGTTCCTCAAAGCTGTAATTTTCAGTGTCTGTGTCATTTATTTTTATAACTCTGTCAATATTGGGCATAAGCAAGTGGGAAACGGTTAGTACAGTATACACTTTGGCACGTCCACCGCATTAGCAGTCCAGAACAACTATGGCAATACATAGGAAACAGTAATTCCATGTGAAAAAACCTAGCTTAGGCAATGCTTGTGGGAACAGAGATGATGATCAAGCTCAGTGATGAAGAAAAGGGAAATGCACATTTTTGTCTTTTTCTTCTAATTCCAAATATATTTCATTAAAATCTTGCAAATGTGACCAAGCTTGAATGTGATTTTTCAGTATTTTGAGAACTAGCTCAGACACCTTGATGGAATATAGTTTGAATGTATGTGTGTGTATATATATATATATATATGTATATGTATATGTATATGTATATGTATATAATAATAAAAATCAGTTTTTGGTTGCATTTTGTTTACTTTTCCTTTGCAGTGATAAAATGCCATGACCAAAGCTACTTGTAAAAGGAAGAGTTTATTGGGTTCATGGTTCATGAGGGATGAGAGTCCATCATGGCGGGGAGACATGGTAGGAGGCAGGTACAGCAGAAAGCTGAAACCTCTCATCCTCAGTCAGGCACAGAGAAACAATCTGGAAATGGACAAGCCTAAGCCTTCCCTAGTAACTCACTGACTCAGGCAAGACCACATCCCCTAAACCTCCCCAAACAAAGCCAACAAATGGGGGAAAGTCTTCAAATACTCGGCATTGTGGAAGGTGTCTTCTTATTCAAACTACAATCAACCACAGGTTGATTCTAAAACCTTTTGCACTAATTGTTGCAATTGGTTATTGCTTGAATATTCTTGATAGACTGAGGGAGAATTATCAGATAATACAGCAATAAATATTTGTAAGAGACAATCTTATGTAGTTTATATTGACTTGCATTGAATCCTGCAACAAAATTTTGATACTGATGTTCCTTTTTGTTTGTTTGTTTGTTTGTTTTGACCAAGAGTAGAAGTAAACAAGATGTCCAAATTGAATTTATAAATAGAAAATTTTCTAGTTCTAGCAACCATTAGCATAGTACTCATTGATACTTCCTCATAATATGTTAAACAACCGCTTTACCAAAAAGTGAAGCATAAATCAAGAAAAGAAAATCAAACAAAACTCACACAACTGTAGAATATGGAACTCCTGTCAGTTTTACTGTTCCTCCCATTCCTTTGCACTGTTCTGCATATTCTTCCACACAGCCCAGGGAAAATTGGGTGAGAGTGCCTGAGTCTTTCCTTTCCTAATTTGTCCTATCAAAAGAATCTCAGGCCTATCTTAGCTTCTCAACATATATTTTTCCTTTGATTCTAAAATTTATTCCTAAACAAACGATTTTATATTTATATTGGAATATGATATATATTTGACTTTTCAGAAAATTCTTTTGTTTCATATTTTTGATATTAAACCATAAAGTATATGCTTTCCTCTTTTGTTTGAGTTTCTTGTACAAATAACGCCAGAGAACAGTCCCTTAAATATTCTGGTATCAAATAAATTTCAGTATTGAATCAAATTAACAAAAACAAAACACTTCTAAACTGTTATTTAGCTTGTCATATATCTGTGCTATATTCTATTTATATTTTCCTTACAAGATAAAAATGGGTCACCTACCCCAAAGATCAGTTGTTACCACTTTGGGCAGATCAACCCTAAGGTTGTCATGGTTTCTTACTTAGAGCATCTACTACGATGATGGACATTAGGGTCAAACAGTCACTATCTGCCAAATTTACGGTTGCTACCTAAAATTTCTTAGTCTGTCTAGAATCAGTTCTCTTTATATATAAAAGAGAGTTAGAAAAGTTCTTCTCTCTAAAGCTGTCTGTGGACGAAACACAGAGGAACTGCCTGACAGTGTCTTTGCAAAGTACCTGATTCATAATTTTAATTGCTTCTAAGCCTTTTCAGAGGTAAATATTCAAAATGTTCCCCATATTACCTGTATTTAAGCATTTCTCAATTTTAAATCCCAGATGGCCTTTGCCTTGGGATCTCAGCAAGAAAAGGGCTTTTAAAATATTAACCCTTTTCTCCCATACACTCTTAAGAAAGATGGCATCATGTTAAATTTCTTCTATGTATAATGATAGACAATAACAAACCTTTTCTTATTTCTGTAGACTTCTCCATCCCATGTCAAAGAATGTCAGGGAAGTAACATCCATGTGTGAAGGAATGGCAGAAAACAGGCAATTATAACAACCAGAAATCTTAGGAACTTTCAGTGATTCAAGATTAGTTGACTTTAAATTAAATCTAATATTTTTCTTGAAATATGTTTATGCATTTTCCTACTTAATGAGCAATACAGAGAAACTGAGAGAAATCTGAAGTTCAACTGATAAATTATCTCCAAGCCTTGTAAAATAATGATCAAAAAATTGCATTACTGTAAATTCAAATTCAATTTAGGGCAGTAAGTAAATTGCAGCCATGCGTGAGAGTCACAATTCTGTGTGTATTTCTGTGTAAACATGTGAGTGTGTATGCATATGAGGGTGCGTACACATCTGTGCATTGATAACGTGTCTGGACGTCCATTTGGAAATACGGCCAGTCAACAAAACTGCATCTGAATGATGAATGCTCAACAGGAGGTTTCTATCATCCAGGAACCTATCTGATTTTAAGCACTTAATTTTCTCTGGTATGTTCCAACACTCTACCAGGGACATATAGAATTTCTCCTCAGTGAATAATGTTATACTATGCCTAACTCTGCTGCAAGGAGTGGAGGCAGTGAACTCAGGATCACTGAGAGTAATTATTTCTTCATATCAAAAAAGAAACTATTCTTTTGCTGCATGCAGATGGGATATTCTTTCAGTCAGTGGCCACTTTCAGGGCCCTGAGCGGTTAAGCAAGTAGGCTGAATGGATAGTTTTCTTGCTAGCACACATAGTACATTGCTGTGTTTTAGTTATTATGGTCTTTTAAGCACTTTCTCCCTTCTTTATTTCATACACTGTGAAATCAGTGTCTATAGTTCACGGTATAATCCACAGTTTGTGTTTCACCTTTCAGTTAAAACCATTTCTTTTCCTCCCCTTTCCCAAATTCACTCTTCTGGAAATTGAAATTTACTTCTTTGCTAAACTGCAAGGCATGCCAAACCTCAAATAGCTCAGGGATCATAATTCAGAAGCCACTGGTTCAGTTTCTTGTATGCAAAGTCTGTGGACTCTGGGGTAAGTTTCTCAGCGTAGCCAGAAAGCCCAGCAGGAAGATGCTGAACTCGCCTGAAAGAGCTTTCCAGCAGAAATGGTGGGGAAGCCGCCCCATATTTTATACCATATGGCGGTGCAGGCTACGTTCCTTCTGGTAGGCAAGCCTTTTACAAGTAGACAAGTGAGTCCTTGGGACATGAGCACTTGTTTCCCACCTTCCTGATGATTTAGGAGAACTGGGCTGGGATTTAAAAGATTTAAATGCTAGTCCCTGCTGAAAAGTTAACTAACTGTGACCTTGGGAAAGTTGTGCACTCACTTAGCCTGTTTCCTCATCTGTGATTTGAGCGGATTCCAAGGAATGATCTCTTTGGCCTTGTCTAGATCTACATTTCTGTGATTTTGCCCAATGACTTTTTTTCACATGGCTTCCTTCCAGGAGAAAAAAAAAATTGTCAGAAGGGGCTTATGTTTATCTAGTTTTATTTGTGTGCGTGTGTGTGCATGTGTGTGTATGTGTGTGTGTGTGTGTGTATGTTGCATTTCTTTCATTTCATCGTTTATAAAAATGAAAAGGAATGCCTCTGTGGTTTGTAAAAATGTTTCACATTAAGTGCTATGTAGAACAGCCAGTTTTCCATTTTAATTTTCCCAAAATGTCTACTTCTACAAAACAAGCATTGAAGACAGCAAGGCTTTCCTGTGAGCTGCTGCATTTTCTGTGGACTGCCTTCCTGCCACTGTGTTCAGTCACTAAGAGAGTTGTAGTTTGGTTGTAGACTATGGAACAGGCCTGATATTTGGAACAGCATTGTGACCTTTTCATGCCTCACTTTGTGGCAACTGGCACTGGATCAATAGGAAAGGTCCTGTGAATAACCACATCTTCAATGCATGTTGACTGTCCTGCTTCCGAATTATAGCTCTCTGGGTGGATAAAATGAGTTCACATTTTAAAAATATAAAAGTAGACTTTTCTACAAGGAACTATGTCATAAACAAATGAGAAGGAAACCATTCTAGAAGAGAGAAGAGCAGTAAGAAAAGCAGAGCAATAATGGAACACAGAGCCTTCAATGCAGGCAGAGACAATGGCAGTTAGGCAATTCTGGCACATGAGATAAGAAGAAAGCATAAATATGACCAGTCAGGTTTGGCTCATAAGCGGGTGGAGGATTTTTTGTTTGTTTTGTTTTGTTTTGTTTTCTAATAAGGGATATAAGCTTCATTGAAAGAAGAGTTTGTATCTGATTAGAAGGCTGAGGAGGCTCTTAATGATGTCTGAAGTAGTATGTCCAATAAATAAAATAAGGAATTAAAAACCTCTGACCCCAAGGGACACACTTTCATCCATGAGAATTAAACAAACATGTAGAAAAGAGAAGTGATTTGGAATGAGGCACAGGAAATAAATTTTAACTTAATATAGCTCTTACACCCTGCTTTCAGTAAAGCTAGCTGATCATGTCGGAGTTAAAACCAAAGGCCCACGAATTTAGGTAAGCATCTATCAATATCTGTCACTGATGTAAAACATCAATTTTTGCATAGTATTTTAATCTACGCACAAGACTTTTTGTGCTAACTACTGATTGAGCTCTTACGCAATAAAAGATGACTTACTCTTCAGCTCTTGTTACACATCTCTCCATAGCCAATACTATGTTCACGGATTGGTGGACTAAGAGAAGTTTATGATTTTTGCCATTGGTATTGCAATTTGAGTCTATTCCACAACATGAAGCATGCTGGTCAGAATACATAATGGTATCGTCAACTAATATTTGATCATGAATGCATAAATACAGTAATCAACAATCGTGTTCCTGTGATACTCAGTTATATTGGGTTTCTCTGCAGACTAAACATGGATTGCAAACACCTTTCACAATGGAACTCCTTCTCCTGCACTCTCCTTGGCAAGTTCTCTTGTTATTTTGCCTGTCAGCAATCCTGCACATCACCAGCTCTGAAGCCCAGAAGTGGAAGATGTCTATAAACTTAAGATGACTCCCACCAGTTCTTTTCTTGAGCCTACATGAGAAAATCCGCTTATATGTCCTAACCCTAGATTCCTGTACTACTTACTTGTATAATAAAATTTATATTGAAATTCTTTATGGTCCTACTCCTTTCTCATAAACTCCCAATCTGCGTGAAAAAATCCTTCTACTATGAAATCCACAGAATTTTCACTAATACCCTCTGTCATGTCATCTTGACTTTGAAGTCACCTATATAAATCTGTCAATCCTACTAGAAGAGAAAACAACCTTAGTTTAGCTTTGTTTATGACTTTAAGTATGTACCTTAAATACTAAAGTCTAGTCAGAACTGAACAGACAGTATTTAAAGTTAATGGACA
Source organism: Eospalax fontanierii (assembly GCA_035773235.1). NCBI lineage: Eukaryota > Metazoa > Chordata > Mammalia > Rodentia > Spalacidae > Eospalax > Eospalax fontanierii. The sequence goes on from CM069536.1 coordinate 64,929,652, forward strand.
TGTAGTTAACCCTGTCATTGCAGGCTCGTAAGTAGGAGATAAGTTAATTTTGATGTAATCTGGCCATTCGTTTACCAATGATTCCCTTGTCTGCATTTCTTTGACTGAACTTTTCCATCTCTTGGACCCCAAGCGTCAACTCTGTTTTCTCATGGCAGTTGCAGCTAATAACATGACTGGTGTCCACTCTGTCCCCTCACTCAGTTATACAATTTTTCCTTGAGAGCAATGGTTCATCACTTAAAATATATTATTATGATTATTAACACAAATTATTTGCTGAAATAAAATGTCTTAAGCAGTATAAGTATACAAAACCTAGATTACACTGATGTGGCTGAGAAGCCAATTTTCACCATGGACATGTTTCTCTTTGCTCCCTTTCATACATCATAATCTCTACACTGTGAATGTGTTTTACTTTCATCCTCTCTCTATTCTCTGGCCTATATTTCCCCTCATTCTTTTTCCTCTCTGTCTCCTGCTTGGAAAAAAAGCTGAAAAATATCTTCATTTTCATTGTCTAACTGTCTATAATTAATCAAATAGCTCCCAAATAGTACAGGAATTTTCAAAAATTAACTCAGACTTAATAGCCATGAGGGGTAAATTATATTCTTTGTTATACTCTCATGCATGGGTAAACTAAGGCTTAGAAAAATTAAATCGTATTCTCAAGATCCCACAGTAAGTAAGCAGTAAAGCAAGGCACACTTTGTTCAGAACCAGCCTCACATAAGAGAACTTTGTTACCTATGTTGAAACCATTATTTCTTTTTTAAAAACAATAATTTATCTGAAAACAGAAGTGGAAAAATAATATGCAATGGAAAGATGGTGAAATTTGAGAAGATTCATAGAAAGTCATTTGAACCTATTTTAGTCCTGAACTAGTCACTAAGGACACTGGAATCAAGTACTCTGGACCTACGGTTTGCAAGCAATTGTACTTTGTGACCTAAGATTCTGCAGTAAACATTCATTTTAATGCTTTTTGGAAGTCCATTGTGTACCACTCCTCCAATGAGTCTTTAGTGTAATCTTCTCAAGCAGTAGATGTGTGCAAGCTACCACACACACAAAGACAATGTGTTTTCACAAAGCAGTCTACCTTCCATTGTTACCAGAGCCAGGCAAAACAAAGTCTTGTGGACCTCTACTCTGCTGAATTTCTGCAGCACCTGAATAAGCTGCATCAGGAAGTAACAGTGAATTTTGTCAAGACTGGGAATTCAACACAGCATCATTGAAGGCTTTACTGTGCCAGCCACAAGCAATTCAAACTAATATATTCAAGAATCACATATTGGATTTTTGCTTTCAAGTTGACATCCCAAATATATGAGCACCATATTGAAAATCAAATTCAGATATTTTATGAAATTTTCAGAAAGAATTGCTGACTGGAAGAAACCTCATGGTGACATCTCCAATCAAGGTCAAGGCTAAACTGCAAATAAATGTTCTAAGAGTGTGTTTCTTAACGTAAAGAAAAATGAGGTTATTGATCTTTTGAATCTTCACCAAGACTGATGAAGGTCATGTGCATCGGAGTGTTCCCCTTCACATCCACATTCCGTTGTTACTGAAAAGAGAAAGTGGAATACTTCTCAGTTGGTAGGATGCTTCCCTTGCAAGTGTGAAGCACGCTATTCAGTACATAACTAATGGTGTGATACTGATATACATGAGACCCTGTTTCTCAACACACACATACACATACACAGAGAGAGAGAGAGAGAGAGAGAGAGAGCACAAGAGATGTCACAATATCACTTATATGCTGTGAATACTAAGCGATGTGTAGATTTATACAACTATATATGTGTAGATACAACACACTAAAACACTAAAAGAATATTTTAACAAAATCATATATTTTATTTTATGTGTTTGAATCATTAACTTATTTCATGGTGACAGGCATCAAGTTCTGGGCTTTCTGCATGCTAGGCAAGTCCTCTAGCCTTAACTCATATCTCTACCACTTTTAATTTTAAATAGGTGGTCTATTTCACATTTCCATTCACAGCATAAAGTCTCTGCATTTCATTTAGTCAAAGAAAGAACAACTACCGTTTGTGTAATTTGAAACATTTTTTTAGTTTGTAAGTTGCAGTTGTGTTATTTATTCCTTGATGGAATAATGTTATTTGTAAAGTAGAATTTTCAACATCTGGCTTCTACCAAGAATAACCCCAACTTTTCATTTCACTGTTTTTCCTTGAAACTAACATTAAAGAACCAACTGCTTCTTCATAAATGCCTTGCCATTTAAAGTAAACATACAACAAGTCAGCATTTCTTCTATCCTTTGTAAGTCTTGATTTTCCCCATTGCAAAAACTTCTTAGGCATTATCATGGATAAGTGTCCTACAGAAAGACTGATGACTTATTATGAGGGGCAACTCTAGGGCATCTGACAACATATTCTGGCCTCCATAAGAACCCAAACATACACATAGGAACACAAATACATGTATTTTAAATAAATTTAATCCTAAGTAAAATAAGTTGGAGGTTCAATCGACACTGTGGCCAATTATATTCTATTTTTTCTGGGTCCTAGGATTCCTTACCTGAATAACATAAGCTTTTGATCTATATTTTTAATATAGTCCCAAAGAGAGGGTTGAACTTTCTAATACTAATTGACACCAAATTTGGCCTTAGAATTTTGTTAATTCTCTTCAGATGAACTGTAAATACATCTTACTCTAAATTCAGGAATTTAAATATGACTTAACTCAGTAAATCATATAAGTCTTATCTTACTACTCATCTCACAGTTTTTCCTGAAAACTACAGTACCCTGAATGGAAATTTACCCACAATTGATCTCTCATGGAAATGTAAAGGAAGGGAAAAATCAACGTTGCTTGTGGAAATTTGCTGAGATTTGAAGGATATTTATCCCTTAAGAGTAACTATCTATCTTGTCTGATAGAGAAACAAATGTACTGTTACCTTTACATGATTGTAGGTAGTTAGAATAACGTATAGATACATGACTGGAAGTTTCAAGTGAATGGAAAATATATGCTTTCTGTATCTTCTTAAATATGTATTTTATATAAGAATCTATAATGATAATGCCTTTAGAAAATTTCAAATTATAGTGAAATGAGGCATCTTAGACTTTATGCCCCAATAATATTTTCCCTGCATTTAGAGTTACAATTGTGTCAATGATTTAAAGCTGAATATTATATGCTCCATGAAATTAGACAAAACACTTAATTTCTCTGAGCCTCAATCAAATTGCTGCCCTTCCTTGCTTTTGGCAGCAAGGACTATAATTATATGAAAGTATTTGTTAATGCCATAGATTCCTGTCACTGCTAATTTTTATTTAAAAAATTCTCAAATGAAAGTAGACCAAATGTCCTACATTAAGAAGCTGAGGGATTGAAGACCACTAAGTTTCTTTTTTTAACGGAAAAAAGTATATTAAAACTGATAAATATATAACACTGAGGACTGTGAGAAGAAAAAAAATAGAATAAATCAGGTATTTTTTATAATTCTACAAGGTGCATTATAAATAAACAAACCATTTCTTTTTCTGCCAATGGCTATATTTTGGCACTTATGACATTTGGAAAAATATGTGTTCAGCAAAATAGAGCTAAAAGTCTCTAAATTATGGAAAGGAGGCGTATTTCACATTTAAGGAAGAGAAATGGTAATGCTAAAAGGAGAACATGATGGCCGTCATTTTCAGTTTATATGGCAGGATCCATCTTACATGAGTTTTGCAACTCGTGTTTCATAGTAAGCATTTTTCTGGAGTTGGAGTGAAGTTAATCTGAAGCAAAAGTGGTGGTGTCAGTAAACAGCATCCTATGTGCTGGGGGAACCACAATGAACAAGACAAATTCCCTGTTACCTTGGAGCAGTTCAGGATACAGGCAACAGAAGGCTAATGATGAAGAGATCACTTGAAGAGGTAACTTTGATCTTCCGACAAAGCAGGAAAGAGTTTCTACTGAACTGGGTGGAAGCTCTGGGCACTGCTGTGGAGATAACACTGAGTCTCAAACAGGGCTATGCTCTGTGTGTCTTGGAAGAAACAAAGAAACTTGATAACCAGTGCTGTGTGAACTAGACTGGAAGAAGTATGTGGCAAGAGCTGAGATATTGTGTGGGTCTTTCAGTTATATGAGCTTGAAATTTTTAATCTGATTGACCTTATCAACTGTTTAAGAATTTTAAGCACAGAGTTAACATAATCTAATGTCATTTATAAGAAAGTGCTCTGTTGAGATAAGATGCTTTCTTATTTCTGACACTTTTATGTGACCTTCACAAGGTCTAACACCAGAAATATCCCTTCATCCAACAAACAATCATTGTTCACAGTACTACATCAACATATACATTTATACTGATTATTATGCCCGCATTTTACTTATTTAATAAGATTATAAGTATCTCAAGTTCATCTTAAAACATACACGCACACACACATAAAACATGTAGTGGATCGTCTAAGTTAATACACACTTTACATAATTTGTGGAGATTGGACTAAAAATACTTTTGGAAAGTATTGTATGTCTCAAAGTCACAGAAAAATAATTTCATATAGCTTCTTTTGATTAAAACCAAAGTCATTGGTATGAGGAAAGGCTATTGATTTTTTAACATGCCACTTTGCTGAAAGATTTTAGCATTTTTGTGGGGATAGAAGTTTTGGGATGTCACGTGCAATATCATAGCATCTGCAAATAGGCTTAATTTACTTCTTCTTTTCCAACTGGCACCCACCCCGTTTAATAACCTTCTCTTGTTTTATTGTGCTAGCCAGAGTTTTGAAGGAGTAGAGTTATTTAAAAGGAGTAGAGATAGCAGGCAGCCTGGTCTGGCTCTGTATTTTAAAGGGAATGCTTCCAATTTTTCTCCGTTTAGAATGATGTTGTCTGTGGGTTTGCTATACATAGCTTTATGTTGACTTCTGTTCCCTCCATTGTAATTGTCTCTAGGGCTTTTAATACAGATGCATGTGGGATTATGTCAAATATCTTTTCCTGCATCTTTTGAGATGACCATGCGATTGTTGTCTTTAAGTTCATTTCTATGATTTATTATATTTACTGACTTATGTAAATTGAACCATTCCTGTATCTCTGTAATAATGCCAACTTGATCATAGAGGGAGATATTTCTGATGTGTTTCTGTATGTGGTTATTGAGCACATTACATTCTGGAGCTTCCTCTCCTTTATACTCCTCTTTTGCCTAATTTCCCATAAGGTGAAATTTGAGTTAGTCTTGGTGTATAGCTGATAATAACGTCAGTGGGAATGGTTGTCATGGAGTCATTATAGGATGAAATCAATGTAGGAAGAGCAGAATGGAATATAGAAAGATAGGAATGTCTATATTCCAATATCTAAATTTGGAGGAGAAAAGGTGTTTATTTAGGAAAATACATTCAATTAGTATTTTTATTGTTAAAAGGTAAACACCTAAACCATGTTTCAACTCAGGGTCTCAACAATTACTTTGCTTTGCTCTTAGACATAGGTATTCTTTTCAAGTCATTACTGAAGTGCCATCTGCCCTCAGAGGCCCTTCTGCATCTGTCACATGGATTCTTTTCCAGTCTTCTCCACAAGGTCTGCCTGTTCTCTTTACACTGTGCTGTTATTCTCAGTAGAGGTCATGGACATATGAGTTGCTATGTGTTTGTAATTGGTGACATAAGGGTTCATCTCTCCGTAATTTTTACTCCTTGAAATCACAGTCTTTGTCTCATGTATACATTGCCTGAAGTCTAGTGACTAAAATGTGCTGATTTTATCTATTTATTTATTGGATGTAGAGGTCAATTGCAGACAGCAAGTTGCAAAATGGGAAAATTGAACAAAGAAATTCTTAGGTATTTTAAAAACATCAAATCTATGGCTTCTTTGATTTGCAGAAGGGCAGAGCATCCAAATGGATTTGACTGTAATGATCAGCTACCTTCCTGGGGACACCTGAGAAACAGTGGTTCAACTATCCTTGGGACTGGAGTGAACTGCTTTCTTCTGGATAGTACAGACTTTTAAAAGACAAGTTACACATGTAGAGTATCAATACTTTCATTGACGGTGATGAAGCTTAGAGGAAGTTTACTACTTTATTGCTATCCAATCAACTCCACATTCACCCAGGTTTATTACTTTGTGGTATGATTATTTCCTATGCAAGCACAGAAAATAATCATGACTTCCCCTATGGCAACCCCAGGGGGCAGCATGTAGCTCGGATTTAACTCACATGTCAGCTATTTAGTGTGGTTTAGGTGAGTCCCAAGCTGTTTTCTTGGTTTATCTCACTCCAAGCTGACTTCATCATTTTTCATACTATTTCAAAAATTTTTTTGAAATCATCAGTGTTCTTCTGTATTTTAATATTACATATCATATTTCCACAAATTCCACAGTTCTCTTCTTCAACTACACTGTTTTAAATTAAATTAATACCCACAAATCACAGTGGGATAAAGTAAAAGTGAGCTAGGAAAGGAAACGGAGAATATGGATTGGATATGTAATAAAGTCATTGTTTTTCCCATGATGTCCTAGAGTGAAACATTTTCAGTAGTATTTGTTAACTACTAATGTTCTTTTTAAAAGAGAAATAAGAGAAAACGCAGGTGAGGGAATGTTTACATCAAATCTTCTCAGTAGGGCTACATGAAGAACAAGGGTTAGTCAGACAGGTTTCAGAAATACCTTGATAATTAGACCATGGAGGAAACAAAGTAAGCACAGGCTCAGAGGACTTAAATGTATTTGGAGGAGACTGACAGTCTCCCAAGCTACAGCAAATAAGATACCGGTCTATGGATAATGACGCCAGAAATGGCTCAGTGGTGAAGAGTACTTGCTGCTGCTGCAGACTTCCATAGTTCATTACCATTCTAAGCTCTTCTAAGCCATTAGGCTCTTCACAACCAGGTGTAATGCCAGCTCCAGAGTATCAGATGTTCTATTACGGCCTTCTCGAGTTTCTGCATACATGTGAATATATAGCAAACAAATACACAAACATACATAAAATTTTAAAAGTCTATAAAAATGTATCATTAAAGCAACAAGTATCAAAAATATTGTTATTCATTTACTAGGCAGTTCCTTGTACTGTAGTGATGTGTTTCATGAATTCTTGCCTTTCATCCTTATAGTAATTCTAAGGAATAAACCCTCTTCCAACTTGGCACCTACATTTAATTGCACTAAAAGTAGGAGAGATCTGAAAGCTATTTATTAAAATATTCTGGTGCAGTTCCTTGATATATTACCAGCATTCAGAGATGAGGAATCTGATCCTTATCTATTTGGTGAAAAGCATCAATACTCTTCTCAATGGAAAAGTATCTTCATCTTAATGGAGGACAAAGGTTAAGGTTACTCTCTACCTGGGGAACTCCTCTTTGTATGTAATTCCATTTCATGGACAAACATAATCTCAGTGAGATTGAAGGCTAAAACAGATCTGCTTGGAATTTCTCATGAATTTTTAATAAATGAGGACACATAATGATCTGGGAAGAAATTATTTTACCAGGTTTAAATGTTCTGGGACTGTCACAAAGGATGTTGTACACAATTTGATGAAGCTTTGAAACAATAACCCAGGACCAGAGGTGGATGGGGCTGCCCTTTTATCTCTATTTCAACATATTTACGTGATTTTTTTCCCATTCCCTTTGATTCCTCCTCTTTAATTCACAATTTTTAGGTTTTCATTTTAGGGTGGTTTTGTACATTAAATTTTCATTCCCCATTGAAATTCATGGGGTAACTAAATTTCGACTTAAACTTATAAATTATTTGAAGCCTTTTTAGTGACTGAGGAATATAGGACTGTGCTTCGTCTTCAATGGATACCCTGAGATTAACTGGGAAAATTGTCGCCTTTCCTCTTCTGCTGTTGATTTTAAATTTATTTCTTTTGCTAAGTGTCACATGTAAACTTGGTAGAATCTCTGATATCAGCTGAAGAACGGAACCAAAGGTTTGTCCGTTCGTCTTTGAAAATCTTATCTTGTACTCAAGATCATGCCTTCCTAAAGCCAACTTTGATCTTTAAAAACTATTTTCTTAGGTACTGCCTAGGAGAGATTAGATAAAATAATCTAATATTTCTAAGATGTTTAACTAATGTCAGTTTTCCAGACGGAGGGATTCAACTCCAGGTAAGTAGTGATTTTACATAAGTTGAGATTCTGTATATATAATTAATTTATGCTTGCTTTTTAAATGAATTTTTGTGCCTTTCATATAATATAGCTTAATTATACTTAGATTTCCCCCTCTGTCTGCACCCTATAGCCTTCTCACTGGATTTCGTGCACTCTGTCATATATGTTGAGTCCTATTGGGTCAAGTTTGTGTCCCCAGATGTCCCTTGTATGAGTTCATTCACTGGAGTCTGGTAAGCCTATCTAGCATCCCTATCTTAAAGAACAACTCTCTCTTACCCTGCAATGATCAGTTGCTAATAATTCCTCACCTAAAGTTAGGGTTTCTGACAATTTCCCAATTCTATGTTGGATTTTTCTGAAGTTTGAGTTTGCTTGGGTCTTATGCAAACAAACCTATTGCTGTAAGTTCAATATGAGTAACTTCCCAGGAGAGCTGTATTTTCTGGTGGTCACCTACCACTCTTGGTTCTTATAGTTTTTCCACTCCCATTTCCACAATGGTCCACGAGCCCTAGCTGGCAGAGGTTTGATAAAGGAGTCCTATCCAGAGATATGCACTCTGCAGTCTCTTATCCTCCAGATTTTGACCATTTGTGGCTTTCTGTGTTAATCACCATCGGTTACACGAGAAAGTTTTGCTCTGTTCCACCATCTTCCCTGAGACTTATCTGTAGAAGCTGCACTGTAGATGTGTCATATAGGGCTGGGCATTTCACAGACACTTACTCTCTGAGTTTGATCATTGAGGAACTCTGTAATAGTTTCCATCTTTCGCAAAAGAAACTTCTTTCATGAGTGGTGAGAGTATACTTGTCTGTAAATAAAGGAATACATTTTTAGCATATAGTAAATAATTAATTTTCTCTGGGGATATGACATATGTAGGGTTTTCTCTAGGATCTATGATATCTCCATGTATGTATATTTGGCTGTATAAATTCCCTCCCATTGGATCTAAATAATTATTTGTGGATACAAGATCTCAGTAAAAAGGTTTCAACAATTGACCATACACATTATGATGTCAAGTTCTAATTTTCCTTACCAGGTTGTTCCATCATCCTCTAGGGGCTTTAATAAGTTTCATCAAGTATAAGTCAAATAAATATGAAGATGGTGACATTATTTACAGTTAAAATTCCCTGGTAAGAGCTAGCTAGTCAAATGACAGACTCAGATGCAGGTGTTACTTGGAAATGCATTTGCTCTGCAGATAATAAATTTCAGTTCATCAGAACTGGACACTGAAGGTCAAAAGTTCCTTAATACAATAAAAGAGGAAGGTAAGTTCGATATTCTATTAGGGCATTGCAAACAAGACAAAATATGGGAGACTGGCAAGATAGGTGGATTTGTGAATACTCTGGCATAGTAAAGGTTATCATAAGTAAACAAAGGTACTATGTAACCAACTGGAATATACCTGGTCATTCACAAAAACTGAGAATGTCTAACATCAGCATAGCCACAGTCGGGACATAAGTAGCTAAAATAAAATTTTCATTAATCCTAGCACTTGAGAGTTAGAGACAGCAGAGTCAGGAGCTCAAGTCTATCCTCAGTTACAGAGTGTGTTAGCTGTCAGTCTTAGCTAGAGAAGACTCACTTTCAAAGAAACTTGCATGATTAACTCCTCTGACTTTGCCCTATAGGGTTTAAAGTATGTGCCTCATTCATCTAGAAGATAAAGTGTTTCTAACCAAGCAAGCTTTGGTCTCTCAAGCTAGATGCCTACAGTGGCTCCTGGTAAGACAGTAGATTCCTCAAAACACCTCTAAATTTTAAAAGGAAGAGTCTCTTTCACGAGTTTGTGTGTACTATATCTAAATTATGATCTCTGATATGTCTCCAGTTTTCCCTAGTGTTTCTCACCAGATTCATCCTTGAAGACAATTATATTCAAACATGAATTTATGTAACATGCACTAAAAACTTAAAATCAATAAAATCTGTTCAGATTTATCAAGAAATACAGTTCTCATAGAACTGAATTAAACCATCACTGAAGCATAGATAAAGGAATTACAGTGGCAGTAAGCATCAAAGTTCCTTCAAAGTACTTATATGTGAAAGGGTGGTGTTCCACAATGCTAGAAGTTTCCATGTGACTCACAGAGGAACACTTCAGATCCTTTTAGCCTGACCAACTGGCGACAAGTGGTCTGACTTCACACTCAACTAAAAATGTGATAAGAAAGATTTTTGCTTTGGAAGTGATGTGTAAGGAGATGCACTGATCATGCTGAAATGGATATTAAACCAATGACATTTCTCCATGTAAAATAGTAGTTCTATTGTTCAAAGGAGAGGTAAGCTTTGTTTGATTAATTCATTTTTATTGCATTGTTAAATAAAGATCATAGTTTATAAATTCAAGGGTAAGATTCTATGTAGCCTTTCATAAATCAAGGAAGATAATGAATAACACAATTCCATATAGACATTTTGGGAGAGAGTGTATTTCCCTTCCTTAATTTTATTAAAACTACGTTTGCAATACTGCAATGACTTAAACACTATATTTTTAATTCATATATCTTAGAAAAAAAGGTGTTTTTTTTTTTTTCTTTTTAAAATTTTGTTGTTGTTATTGTTGGTATTTTGAGACATGGTCCCACTCGGCCAGCATAGGATTTAACTCATTGTGCACCCCAGGGTAGCTTTGCATTTTCTGCTATCCTCCCTCCCTTAGACCACAGGCATGAGCTTGTAAATTTTTAATTGTCACTTGGTAGCCAATGCAATTGACCAAATTTTTTAAAAAACGAAACAAAATTTAGTAATTTCAATTTAGTCAGAATTACAAATAATATATGCTGTGCCTGGAGAGATGGCTTAGTGATTAGGAGAACTGGCTGCTCATGCAGAGGATCCAGGTTCAGTTCCCAGAACCCACGTGGTGATTAACAACTGTCCATAACACCAGTACCGGGAGATCGCGAGATCTGATATCCTCTTGTGGTCTTCAAAGGCACTGCTCGACATGAGTACATTTACCTAGATGCAGGCACTATATTCGTACTCATAAAATACAAATAATAAGTTTTTTAAACAAATACTATATTTTGCAAAGTCTATTTCTCATTTGAGTTCAGTCTTTATAAAATATAATAAGTTATAATAATTATACATTATTTATCAACAAATGTGTTAATGGTCATACTTTACATACCATGCAGAAACCAGTAATTTCAATAGATGTAACATTTTCTCCACATTAGTCTATGAAGCACAGATTTTCTTTATTATAAATTCCCACCCTTAGTTCAAGTAGAACAACTGTTATTAAGTGCAGTTGTAACTATTTTTAACTGAAGTCATTTCTGTGTCAGTAACATTCTTGTAGTGGCCTTTGCTATGCTGAAATAGAAGTACCCCTTCTGAATTGTAGCAGGTCCGATTACAGACACTTTTCACTCTTTGGGGGCTGCGTGTGGTTTGAGGGACTCTGGATTGTGATTCCCAGCTCATTGTCACAGAAGAAGAATCTTTGAGTAATCACAATATATGTTATAAAACACCTGCGCTGAGTCGAATGTTTGCCCATCAGACATGAGTGTGTGCCCCCGATCAAATCATTCATATAATTAATAGGAATCCAACTCCCTCAAACTTTTCATCAGTTCTGGTCACCTTGGAGACCCACAGAGATTATTTGCCAAGAATGTTGGAAGTTTTGCTTTCACACTGATGGAAATCAAGCAGTTTCTATCTATTGCATCAAAAACTTTTATGATGCTAAAGTCAGAACACTGATGGGCAAGATTCCTTCTGGCTATAATTTAGAGTTCTGTGTGCTGAAACTCTGTAAGCACTGTACAAAGGGGATTCCCATGAGGTCTTAACTTTCAGGGAAACAGCAATCCGGCCTCCAGTTGGGTATGTAGAGACCCAATGTCTAATCTCTATTTTCTATCATGCTTTGGAAAATTAGCTGCAAACTGAATTTGTCAGTTCCCATGTGACTTTATTAACTGACAGTGAATATATATATATATATATATATATATATATATATATATATATCCTCCACAGCTTGAGTGCTTGAATGAGTTTATTAAGTGGAAGTATGGTGAGAGTTTAGACTTGATGAAATAACATCTATTGAGTATCTGTCATAGCATACACACGACATACCTGTTCCCTGTTTTCAATTCATTGGCAACTCAATGAAAGAAGTGCTTGTCTCCATTTATGAAAGATAAAACTGAGTGTCATGTGAGGGAAAAAGCATAATAAAGCATTTATGGCTCTAGACTAATATCCTCTCCTCAAAAATCAAACATAAATTCTGTAGGCACTTTTGTAATAACTTTATATTTCAATTTTAGGATCAAAAAAAAAGTCTATGGCTTAGACTTTCTGCTTGAGCATGTGGTACAGAATTCCATGATGTGGAGGAGGCCCGAGTGATGACATTTTCTATAAAATAACAGTATGAGTTGAATGAATATGTAGATAGAGAGGCAGAGAGACTGATTAATATATGCAAAGTCCTCAGGTCCATCCCCAGTATTGCTATCACAGGGTGTGGTAGTGCATCCCTATCTCCCAGCTCCCTAGAGGTTAAGGTAGGAAATCAGGAGTTCAAGGCCATCTTTGTCTACATAGCCAGTTTAAGGCCAGTCAGAACTACATGAAGTACTGCCTAAAACATACAGGGTGGGGAAGAGAGAAGCAGAGACATAGAGAGAGCACAAAACAGTCTCTCCCTCAATGAAAATGACTAATAGGGACTTGAGACAGAGCTCAGCAGGGTAGAGCACTGACGGCTGCTCTTGCAGAGGACCCTGGGTCTGTTCCTAGCAACAACACGGAGCGTAACACTGTCTGTAACTCCAGTTCCAGGATCTGATGTCTTCTTGTAGCATCCATGACATGACTCACAGACATGCAGGTAAAATACTAATATACATAAAAATAAAGCAAAATAAAAATTTAAAAAATGAATAACACTTGTATGTCTAGAGTGGGGAGATGTATATTCATGGAAGGGAGGACATGTACCATTTGACATTGATGAAAGGATGTAATGATTGTTAAATACAGGCTAGGTTTTGAATATGAGAAAAGATTATTAGCCTGATTTCATCTGTGCTTCAGAGAACTTGCTGAAAACCAGAAGACCAATAATTAATGTTTCAATACTTGGGCTGGAAGTTGGAGGATTCTCAATAAATTCAAGCCCTTGGTCTGTATGAACATATCTGGAGAGGAATGCACTAATTTTGTAGTTAGCTAGGATACTAATATAGCATACAGTTGAAGCAATAAGCTAATGCAATTTTTAAGAAACACTTCATTTTTAGATATTCATAAGAAGTTATAACAAATGGAGGAACTCTTAAGGCATTCATATAACCTCATCCAAGGTTAACAGAGTATGCATCTAGAGATAATCTTTTTGAAAGATCAATGTACATGTATCCACAATTCACACCACATCACAAATTGATCCTCATTAATCATAGTTCCAAAGTACTTATGAACATAGAAATGAAAATAAACAGTACCATAAAATCACTAGTGGAAAATATGCTGCAATATGTATTATATTCATGAACTGTCATGTGCTGTTCAAGCTTGTTGAAGGCAAAGAGGATTCTGGGAATAAAGAGGCTTTCTCTTGTCCCCTACATATCTCCTTGTCCCGGGGTGTGATGGCCCCCTGACTCTGTAACAAGGAAAAAGGTAAACAGCAAGAAGCTAAAGATATCAAAATAATTGCATCTTGAGAAATTAACAGGCAAACTGTTTCCAGGTGAGGTTGCTAATCTTTATGTCACTATATAAAAATCCCTGAAGTGGGAGAGAGAAGCCTGGTCTTGTGCACAGAGAAAACACCCTTTCTGTTCTACCAAGACTCTGAAAGGGAATGCCAGTGCAATTACTTCATCAGGACATCCCAGATATTTCTGCTGAATGATCTCAAGCACCTTCTTTGATGATGTTATCTGTTACCAATTTGCTGCTACATGTTCTTTTACTTGGAAGCCTCAACCAAAGGAGCATTCTGTGCTGGACTCTCAATGGGGATTTCCAGCCGACTGTCTCAGCAAGACAAGAAGATAGGAAGACCAGCCTATTTCTTCTGGATGTTTGCAAGCCCTGTATTTGATGAGGTTGCCTTTTGCCTGCTCTCTCAGTTGGGGTTCTGCAGTAATCACTGCTGGATGTATTGCCCGATTTGATGATGTTTTGATGTTTATCAGCTGCTTCTTTCTGTCTTGTGCTTGATATTTATTGTTTTACTTTTGTTTGCTATATACTTAATAAACTCTTTCAAAATGGAAAGCACAGATTTGATAGATCATTGTGCATACTGGAAAAATCATATGGAAACAGTTGTAGGCTCTTGGTTTTCAAAATAACCTTGCATACTTACAAAAGAAACAAAGCTATTAATAAAGGTTACAGAGTATGCATTGTTCAGACTTCCTTATGCTAGTTTAGGAAAATGAATAGGCCAATTTTAGTTCAAAAGTCCATACTTGATGTTTCATACCAAAGGGACAATTTCCAAAGCTTTGTCAAGCAGGTCTCATAGAACAAAAAGAGTACTTTCCTGCACTGCATTGCATTGAAGAACAGAAGAATGAGAAGGTGGTATTACACAACTAAAATCAACAAATGCGAAGTGATGTAGAGGAGAAATCTTTCATAATTTAGGGGCATTGGTCTGACTGTTACCCAAATGGGTTGTCAGGGAACACTATGAAGGAGTTTTCACCTAGGAAACTTGAAGATTGACAGATGTCAGAGTAAATTCATAGAAAACAGGAAACAATGTTGTTCCTTGTTGCCAGGAGGAAAAAAAAAAACACAGAGAAAAGCACACAGAACAAAAGATGTTCTGAGGGACAGGAAGAGTGCAATCTGAAATACACTGTAATGTTGAGTTAGGTTTGGGCCCAATTATGTAACAGAAAGGAATTCAGGATAAACTATCAAGAAAGGACAATGAAAAACCCTAAACTTACAACCCAGGTAAAAGTTCAAGACCAGATTTGAGTAATCACTTGAGATCACCTTTCTTCTAAGACCATAAGAGGGAGAAGGTCTCAAATCCATGTAACTTTTCTTCAGTGCATTATGCACACTTCTTATTCTGACTCCAAAATACAAATGACAGTATTTGGTCAATACAGTGTATAGACTTGAGGTAGTCCCACTGTGACAACCTTTCATCTTAGGACACTGGGCTTTCGTTCATGTCTTTCCACCTCTTTGTTTCCCACTAAGTTCTATTTAGCTGTGCCGTAGTTTAAGAAAATCTTAGGTCCTTTCTATAGATACTGTTTCACTCTTTGCCTCATTTTTCCTCTATTTTTTCTTTTGTATGTTATGCTATCCTTAAGAACTGCTTCCCCGCCCTATTATGTCACAGTGCAAAAACATACACAGTATTTATATTTATTTAAGCACCTGCAATTATCATAATGTATTCCATAGACAGTGAATGAATAAAAAATTATTTTGCTCATAATAAAGATGTGTTCACCATAATTATCAGTTTAATGGGTTTTGTTTTAATACTTTAAGAACCAGAGATATTCTGACTATGATGGTCTTTACACTTTTTAAATTTTTTTAATTTTTATTTTAAAAAATTTATTGAATTTTTGTGTGTTTCATGTAAAACATCTTAATCATCTGTATAACCCTTCCCCTATTCAGATTCTCACATAGTCCTCCTGCCAAATTTCACACATTTAGTCTGTAGCTTGAAGTTTTCCTCTGTCAGAATGGGGAGTACAAAATCAGAACATAGCACAAAGAGCTTCATTGACAAAGCAAGAAGAGTCAGCTACCTCTTCCAACCAATCACTGATTGGGTTGTATATAGCAAGAGGGACAAGGGGAGGGGACCCTGGGAAGCAGGTTGCCACTTCGGGAGAGGTCAGAAAATTTGCAGTTCTGGTGAGGATGTAAAAATCTGTGACTCAGCCTCACTAAGAGGATCCTGTCCCCTCTCCCCAATAATTTCCTTGTAGGTAAGCCCAAATAAACTCAGATTTCCTAAACTGTGATTTGGGAAAATCATACTTGATTTGCTTAGTTGCTCTAGATCTAGAGCCACGGAACTGAAGGCTGTACCTCACCAAGAGAAATTCTTGACACACAGTCATTTATGTTAAGGCCTGTGGGGTCAAGTTAGTGTTCTGAGATGTCCCTCAGAACAGTTATCAGTGTATATTTTTTTTAATTTTGTGTATATAATTATTTTGCTTGTGTGTTTGTAAGTGTAGCATGTGCATGCAGTGTACAGAGAGATCAAAAGAGAGTGTCAGATTCCCTGAAACTGGAATTATAGGTAGTTGTTATCTTCTGTGTGGGTGCTGGGGACCAAATTGGTACACTCTCCAAGGACAGTCAATGCTCTTAATTTTAACCACTCACCTCTTTTCATTTCCATATGGATGATCTTTTAGTGACTGTATCTGAGGATAACTTAATAACTTTTATTCTTAACTTAAACCATACGTCTTAATTTTTGGCTGCTTATTTCTCTGTTGAGATATTTATTGTTTTATTTATAGTTTTTACATGGTTAAATTTATAAAACAATTTTGTTTTCTTCATGTCTGAATTCCCAGCTAGAATCAACCACATGTGCTTAACTGTTAAGGAACATGAGTTAGAAACTCCCTTTGGTAAGCAGCAGTAGAGTTATAAATGCAGCTATATCCTATAATATTTCACCAGATCTCTTATATTGCTTCCTCCCAGGGTTGAGTGTCCATATAAGCACATTCTCTTCTCCAACTCCTTTTAGTTGACCTGAAATGAAAATTCAGCTCAAACTTTGTTTCTTACACTCCTATTCTGGCTGTTCTTAATAAACGCAGTTGTTATTTCTAAGCCAGTTGTTGTAATTATATTTTTGTTGGCTTTCTTCATTAGATTTCTTCTCCAGATGGTCTACAATTTAGGTTTTGGCACCCCTCCTAATACCAAGTTATAGGAATACTACACCATCTTCTTTGAAAAACAAATCTCAATTGGATTCTTATTTGCCAATGGCCAGAACCTTAAAAGTCCTCCCTCCAGGGGCCCTTCATATCTCAATGATTTCATTATGGACAAGAATCCCAAGGGAGACTGTGTTTTTCATTTGAGTCTCAAAGCGTTCTGGCAAAGCTCTGATACCATGGATTAGATTTTGACATCCTAACTTCCATATAAAACATATAAAAGCATTCTCCTCCAAAATTCTGCTGAATTGAAACTCAGGAAGTACCTGACTCATGACAACACTGACTGCAGAACAAGGCCATTCTTTACAAAACAAGAAAGAAAAATGATGTGCCTTGGAAAGGTTTGAAGAATTTGCTGCTCATTTTGAGAATGCCTCTAAAATGTAAAGGACCTCTATGTCCACATTCAGGTTTTGAACACGAAGGTCAGTATGTGTATATCAATTCCCTGTGCTTGAGTTTCCTCCCCTTTTAAAGTAAAAAAGAAATGACTGGCGCTCATCCGCCCCCCCCACAAGGTTGAAATGACTTAATGTCTCTATGTATGTACAGCAGTGCCTGGCTTTTAAAAAAGCAAATGTTAGCTATTTTAATTATTAGCTATAGTAGCTGCAGTACTTATGCAATTGAACTTGATATACTATATTGTTAGCTATGTTTTCATTCAGTGCTAGCTATAGACACAAAATTACTTAATGTTCATATAAAATTAGTGGGGCTCATCAGGGGTGATTTTCTTCCCACCTCTTTTTTAAAGAAAATGAATATGAAGAATGAATATCATAAGTAGCTAATTTTAAGTCTGGTCAGCTGATTTAATATAGTCTATGAACAAAAATGATACAGGCTTAAATGCCACACTGAGTAAGAATTTCAAACCTAACAACTTATCTATGAAAAGATAACTGGACAATAAATGGAAGTTCTAGGCAGGAGAATAAGAAGTAGGAATTGAGAAGGAGGAGTAAGAAACTCATGTGGCTCCCTGGGGCCGGGCATGAAAACTGAAAATGATAGGAAAAGAATTTCTTGTCACAGTGAAGATCATTCTGATATCCTGTAATTTCACTTCAGAAGTAGCTGTCTTCATGGCTGGAGGCGACTTTCAGTCACTCAAAAAAATAAAAAAAAAGTTTCTATCTGAGATTTGGCGTAGGTAGATGGCCGGATTGTTTTGTGTATCAACTCCACTCCAGGTGCTGATGATGGTGAATAAAATGTGCAGCCCAACTTTGTCTACTAATGTGCATCCTGCTATATTAGCATAGTGTCTGTGGTGCGTAGTAAGCTGATACTTGGTCAGTTCCTACGAAATGAAATGGTGAAAGAATTTTCATGTGTTAAATCACCCTGAGGGAAACAAAAATAAATAACTAAATGAAACAAAGCTTACTATCCAAACTGTGCCCAGACCAATTAACTTAAGGCTTCTGGCACTGAGGTACAAAATCAGTAGTAGTTAAAAAAAAAAAAAAAGCATTCAAAGTATTTTGATTAGGCAGTTAATTTTGACAATTTCAGGTCTAAATCAGAAGACACAGAAAATGTGATCCAAAAAATGGTGAATATAGTCATATACTCAGAGATTTGTTGTTTTTTGTTTTGTTTTGTTTTTTTTCCTATTTGTGACAATGTGGATGTCCTTTGGGAATACTTAGGAACACAGAAACACAAAATCAAATACTGGATGAACTCATTCATTTCTAGACTTCAAAAATTCAAATTCAAAGAGATGAGAAGAGATCAGTATTTCCCAAGAGCTGGAGGGTGGGAGAAATGGGGAACTATTGATCAAATAGTATAAGCTCTCACTATGGTTATGCTAATTTGGTCCTTACACAATGACTATAAATCATATTCGTATTAACAGTCCAAAAAATTGATTGATTTAGAATAATGAAACATTGTCTCACAGAATAGCATTATTTCTGAGTATTTAAATACTTTCATGATAAATACTTCTGTGTGTGTGCATATTTGTTCATAAATATACATACATATATATATGAGAGTGTGAGACAGAAAGAGAAAGAGGGAGAAGGAGGAGAGAAAGAAAGAGAAAGAGAGAAAGATTGTCTCCATAGGCTTTGCTGAGAAATTAACTATTCTTATAGAAAAAACGCTATTCTTTTTGTCATTTCTAACATAATTTAGCTCTACCTATGCTTAAAATCCATTTACTTGTAATTAAGCTTTTGTGTCTGCCTTCCTTTACTTTTTAAACTGAATTTTGTGTATTTCATACAATGCATCTTAATCTTATTTCATTATTCAAGCACATACATAATAAGACAGGTGGTTATCATTCCTTCATTTACATTTTTTGTAAAACATTAATATTTACCCATTCTACCAATGTGAATATATGTATAGAATCCAGTGAAATCTCATATAGCACATATACACTAACATTGGCAATATGCTTGGCAATAAAGCCCCAAATGTGAGATGATTCTGGATTTGGCTCACAGACAACGAGATGGAGACAGTGACTGTCACATAGAGGTACCAAGAGATGGCCTGACTTATGAACCTATGAAAGAGCAAGAAAGTTTCAAATCATAAGTGGCATAATTGGAGATATGTTGAAACATGGAGACAGTTAAGTAGTAAAGGTTTGGCAAAAAGGAAAACCAATTTGAACACAACTATATCTTTCCAGAGAGGTAAGGTAGAGAACCTTATTTCTAACAGTTTTCTGAGTAACAGGGAAAAGGCAGAAAATTTAAAAATACTCAGGAGATGAAATTCAGTCAATGAAAACTGCCGGATGTTAGAGGTCAGGTGTAAAGGAAAGCGAAGTTTCTAGGCTTCCCTATACTATCACTTGGGCTACTATATTTGTTCCAAAATGCAAACCAGTAAAGCCATGGGAAGAAGTATAATTTCAGAGAGAAATTAAGGAGAGAGGTGATGGGTTATTGAAATGAAGATGTAAGAAGTCTAGCAGGTATTCTGAAATAAGAGTTCAAAGCTGGGCTTGGGATGTGGCACAACTGGTACAGTGCATGGACAGGATGCATAAAGTCCAGGTTGTGATGGCTCACGTCTACACTCCCAGCAGTTGGGAGGTAGAGGGAGAAGGAAAAGAAGTGCAAAGTCACCCATAGCAATGTAGCCAACTTATGTCTAATACGGATGTAAAAAAAAAACACAGAAAAGGATAGAAAAGGGAGGTTGGAGAAATGGCTCATTGGATAAGAAAACTTGTTGCTCTTGCACAAGGTTCAGTTTCCAGCACCCACATGATGGCTAACAACCATCCATATCTTTTGCTCTAGGGGATAAACACTGTTTCCTGCCTCCTGTGGGCACTGTGCATTTACATGCATGCAGGCAAACCATTCATATATAAAAAATAAATACATAAAATATTTTAAAACACTTGAAATTCAAATCTCTTGAGGTAGAGATCGAAAGGAAATTGAACTGCTTTTTGAAGATGCATCTTTTAGAATCTATGCATGTCCCTAGATGACCTGAACATGTCTGTTGAATCAGAAGCACAGCATCCCAGGGAATCCGAAGAAGAGACTCTCAAAATTAAAGAAAGTAAGGGAGGCACAGGAGTAAGTGCAGTTTTACAGGAACAAGCATGTTGACAAATAGAAAAAAGTTAGACCCACATAATGTAAAGACATAGAAAGAGCTGTTGTACTTGTGAGCCAGGAAGATGCTGCAGATTTTAGTGATCCTGCTCACGAGCTGTAGAAGCAGAAGCCAATTACAGCTGAAGTCGAAGAATGAATAAGCGGAAGGCAATGAATTCTGTCTGCTCAGGAGTTTACCTGAGGAGTTTACCTGAGAAACAAAGGATGGTAGAGACATAACCGGAAGGAAATATGAGATTAAAAATCAGTTGATTTGTTTATGACTTATCCTGTTCATTTTAGAGTGTGAGAAAATGGGGTAATGAAAGCAAATGAAAGAAAAGCATGGAACAGAACTGCACTTGAAAATGTGTAGGAAAGAGAGTTGGAAGGGTTAAGGAAAGTCTATAAAAAAGCTTAGGCAGCTTGCTTGGCTTCAGCATTCAGCTGTGCTGTTTGATCATGGCTCGCAGTAATCTTATTTTCTATAAATCTGAACATATCCATCTTACCATGTAATGATAGTATTAATGGTAGATAAAACTTACTGAGCAAGCCCTGATGGCCTGGCAATGTGGCGCATTTCATACTATGATATATAGCTTTAGTTGTCAGCTTGACATACCTGATTAGAGTGAACCTCAACTGAGAAATTGTCTCCACTAAATTGGCCTATGGGCCATATCTGTGGGACATATTCTTGATTGGTGAGTGATGAGGGAGGATTCAGCCCACTCTGGACAGTGTCAGCCCTGTATTGCATAAGAAAAGAAGATAGGACATATTTCAGACACTGGACTTGGATTAATGGATCTGGAACTGACCTGGAAGCCACCTCTCTGAAAACTAGTGCTTATAGTTTTGGAGAACAGTATGCAAGCTGCTAAGTGTGAACATGGATTGATGGTCCAATCCCAGCTTTAAGGCCTAATCAACACAATAATGACTGGCACAGCAAACTACTGTAGTAGTAGTGTATCTTCAGGATGATCCACAGCTACCTAACTGGACTGAGAGCCCACTCAGTAGGAAGGAATTCGTGTGTGGTACTGTAAACAGAGCCAAGAACACATTGCTGGAGAGGTCATAGCCTTAGAGAAAGCCGTAAGCTTTCACATCCCTACAGAAATGTAATTTCTTACTATGTGCTAAATAGGGATCCTCATATTTACAGACAAGCATGCCTATCACCACTCATCAAAGAAGTTTCTTTTGCAAGAGTTGGAGATTATTACATAGTGCCACAAGTGGTCACACACAGAGATCAAGTGTCTGTGAAATGCCCAACCCTAAGTGACACATCTACAATGGAATCTCTACATCTAAAACTCATGGGACATAGTGGAACAAGGGATAGAGAGAGGACTAGTGGATCTCTCAACTCTCATCAATGAAGCTCTCTCATGCAACAGAGACCAATGAACACAGTGTCTTAAGAATCTTCCTCTCACAGTGAGACATTGTGGTAAGCTCCACCCCTCTCATTCTGAATTGGCTAAGCAAACAGAGTAGATTAGACAAACCAGGGTTTATTGGGGTTACTTACAGAGGATTTATCACTAGGGAGAGGAACATCAATCTCATATGGACACCTGCATTTTTTAATCAGAATTACTGTGCCCTCCAAAATGGCGATCAGCCATCCCCAAGGGCCCCTCTTCTCACCAGCATTCCTGCTTTCCTCCCTAGACTGTCCCTCTCAAGTCAATTGTTGGCTGGAAAGTGAGTCTATTGACTGTGTTTTTATCAATCAAATTCTTAAGTTGTGTCTTACCTCTTCTTGTATCCAGCACGTTCCTTCAAGGGCCTGTCCATTCCCTCCATGGATGTGTCCCTCCATCAAGACAGAGTGAAACACCAGTAAATTTACTTTACAACAGAGTTCATGGAACATTGTGGAAAAGGGCAGAAAGATTGTTAGAGCCAGGGGAGGAGACTCATGACTACATGGAAACGTAGTCTTACAGGCTTCTGGGACCGTACTCATATGAAATTACAGCAGTGGTGACAGCATGCAGAAGACCCATACAAACTCAGGCAGACAAGAACCCAGCATAGAACTGTGGAAATGGGCATCAGGCCCCAATCTTAACTGAGGAACTGTTGGTCAGCGATTGCTGCTAGGTGAGAAAGAGCTAATCTTTAAGAAAGTGACCTTGTATGGGCTGACCTGGTCCCTATGGATGAACTTGCTCTGAGGGATGGAAGAGTATACTAACTTCACTCAGTGGGCCCTAACATAAATGACAGAATACATGAAATCCAGAGGGGATGAGGAAGTAATGGAAGGGTGCCCCTGGGGAAGGGGACTATAAGGATGATTAAGATGTTGTGTATGAAATACACCAAAATATCAATAAATATACAAAATAAAGAAAAGAGCTTCTGCTCTCTAGTCACTGAAGATGGGACCATTCCTTACCTCATTGTACTAACCTGAATTTCAGCATTTTTTGATCCATGGAGTTCTGATATTTTGAAGGAAAATTATCACTTTTTAGTTTAGTCAGTGCTGCCTTATTGTTAAAATTTAAGAAAGTTGTTCAACTACAAATTGACTGAAAACGAAACTCCCAATTACTTTTTTGTGTGTTTGTTTATTTTATTTAAGCAAGTTTCCATGATGACATATCTTCCTTGGCAAAATTCACATTATGCATTTATAATCTAATAAGCATTTCATGTTTTTATATAAAAAGGCAGACTGAGCACAGGCCAGGGGAGCAAGCCAACTAGAATTATTCCTCCATGATCTGCACTCCAGGATTCTGCCCTGAGATCCTGTCTTAGCTTCTCTTGATGATAGACTGTACTACAAGTCAAATAAACCCTTTCCTTCACAAATTGTTTTGGTCGGTGTTTTTATGACAGCCTCAGAAAGTCACTAAGACAAAATTGTTGCCAGAAGCAGGGTATTGCTGTGATGGATGTGACCATTTATGTCTGGGAGGATTATGGAAGTTTCGGGAGCTTTGGATTAGAAAATTGCTTGGAGTTCCGTGTGTTCTATAAAAACTCGGAAGATGATGCTGAAAGAGCTAATGATAATGGAGGTCTGACTTGTGAAGTTTCAAAGGGAAATAAAAGACTTCTGGGACATTTATGTTGAATTAAGGATTTTTGTAAGTGAAATATTGTATATTTTACTGGGACGGTTGGTTCTGGCTAACTGGAGCTGAAAAATCACTAATAAGGAAAGAATGACATCACTGAGGTGAAATATTCTAAGTATTTCCTTAGGGTCAGCCCACAGAAGCTGTGGTCTACTGGGCGCCTGAGACTCCATCTCAAACTGGAAGCAGGACTCAGTGATGTGTAAGTTTCCTACTTGGTACTGGTTTTGAAGGCATGAAGGGGTCCTGAAGAGCATTTGCAGCATGGCACTGCGAGATGACAGGAAAAGCCATTGGTCTAGGTGCAGCTTCAGTTGCAGTGAAGATTCCTCCAGGATTAAAAGGGTCATGTAGAGAATCTGAGAATCCGCAGCTTGAAAGGCCAAAAGAAACCACTAGTGATGGTGCAGCCTTAGTTTCAGTACAGAACCCAGCATATTGGAGATGCTAGGACCATGGAACGACCACCAAATGATGGGTGTGGGGTAGAGCAAGCCTGAGCAAGCTGTGTGTGCTGTGGATGGCAGAGTCAGAGAGGTGGAGTGGGGATTGTGAGTCAAAGGTTTGAGCTACTTTGCTGGACTTTGGTTTTTTGCTTAAGTGTGCCTGATTCTTCTCTTTTGAAATAAAACAAAAGGATTTAGATTTTATAAGAACCCACAGAGACTTTGAAAAGAAACTGAAATTTTAAAGTGTTTGAATATTTTAAAGACTATAAGACTTTTAAAGTCATATGTTCTATATTATGACATTAATATTCACATCATATCTTAGGGACAGGAAATGGAAGGTTGTGGTTTAATAGCAGTGTATTTGTGTGTTAAGTTTACAAGAGTCAAATGTTCTGGACAGCTTTAGTTGTCAACTTGACACACTTGACTAGAAGGCACATCAACTGAAAACCTACATACACTGGAATGTTCTATGGTGATGTCTTTGGGGCTTTTTCTTGATTGTTGAGTAATGTGGGAGAGCCCAACCCACTGTCGGCAGGTGGTCCTGTATCATGTAAGAAAGCAGGCTGAGTACAGGCCAGGGGAACCAGTTGGCAAGCAACATTCCTCCATGGTCTGTGCTCCAGGTTCCAGCCTTGTCTTCCCTTGATGATAGACTGTGTTGTAAGCCAAATAAACCCTTATCTCCTTGAGTTCGTTTTGGCCAATGTTTTTATAAAGCAATAGAAAGTAACTAAGACAAACACTTTACTTATAATTGGGAAATCATCATTCAAGAGCAAAAAATTAACCCAATTTATAAATCAAAAGCCACATCACCTGAGCTAGAGAACATTGACTCTAAAGCTAAACCAGGATTTCAACCATACTCAGAATGGATCACATGAAAATTCCCTGCAGTGTTTGACACAAAACACAGAAGAATCACATTCTTAATGAAATGAGAATTTGTGTTATTCTGGAACATTCATGAGAGAAGTAAATATTCACAGAAGTTTCTGACCTCATATTATATATAAGAGAAATGAAGTTCAGATTAAGTAAGTAGAGTAGCTAAGGCAATATCATAAGAAATTGAATGCTTGGAGATGCCAACAATTTTTTTTCCATAAACAGCATTGCCAAGAATATTATCTGTTGAGACTTGTTTTCCAGTATATGAATTAGAGTTTAAATGGACACACATAGTCAAAGATAGTAATATGTTCATAATTATGCATATAAGTACCTGGATTTTGTGGCATAATACATTGAGTATTTTGAAGTCATCCAATGTTAATCCTGTCTGTAATACACATATCTCTAAATCTCTAAGAGGATTATTAAATAATCAATAAATAATACTTCATTCTCATTCAAGTACAAAAGTAATTAATTTAAAGATATGCATAAAAATCACATCAAGACAATGTAAGTATCACCTTACTCCCCAAACAGAAGATCTGAGGGACTCAGCTTTAGATTTGTGGCTCTCATGGATTTACCGATACTTCACTTCAGAATTAGATTTAGCCAGCCAAAGAAAGGGAGGATTTACAAAGAACCATACCTATATGGAGAGAGAGAACCAACCATACCCTTTCTGCCAAAATGTAGATTTCAAAACAGGAGAAAAACAGTGTTTAACTGGAGTATAATCTGTTTCTTTCCTCTAAACACACCGGGAAGGCACTACTTTCCCAGGAAACTGAGGCAGCCAAGGAGGACTGGGCAGATATTTTAAAGGGAATTCTCCCATGAGGAGCTAGAGATGAAAGAGAATCTCCATGTCTAAGAAGCAGAGAGTGTGACTCAGGTTTTCTATTTTATATTATTCTCTATCAAAGGCTATTTTGTGATTCTTGATGAGGCACTGGAGTATCGTCTAGAGGTCTGAGCATGATGGTTCTTGATGAGGCACTGGAGTACTGTCTAGAGGTCTGAGGATGTTGACTGCTTGTCTTCACATCTATGATGGTGACTTTACATGTCTTTATGACATTTGTCCAGCGGTATTCTTCCTTCTTGTCTGATCTGTTTGAAATTGTGGATGAAAACCTTTGCTAAAATGAGTTGAAAGGATCATTTTGCTGGGCACATTACACATCCACTTTCCCTGGGAAATCAAACTAATTATTGAGTAAACAAGGCTTCCTATTGATTCCATCTTGATTACTCTCTAATCTGAAAAATTGTGTGATGTCATAATGTCATTTTAGAAGGAAAGATTGGGGAGTTCTATAACAAAATCAATGAAATAAAGAATATTGGCATTTCTACAGGAGGAGTTCATTTCCATGTGAAAGAGCCTGCATTTCCAGGAGCTTAAGAACAAAGACATTGAGGTCAGAAGAAAAAAATCTTGTCAGCAACAGGATCATATTATACATTATACAAACATAATATACTTCATAATATACATTATACAAACATATATATATACATTATACAAACATAATATACTTCATTAGCTATTGATCTTCCCTGTGATAGTAGAGTGTGGTTTCAGTATCATTAAAGTATATTTGTCATAAATGAGTATTTTGACTCAGGGATAAGTGCTTTTTGTAGCTCCTGGTTTTCATATCAAAGGAAAAGTGGTACTAAGGATTATTTATCTTTATTACACAGTCGAAACATACTCCCTAGGAAAGTCATCATATGAGGCATTTTCCTAAAAAAAAAATCTTTGCTCTTACGTGTTTTTAGGGTTCTCTAATGAAAAGAAGCATATATAATGTTTTGGTTTGAATGAGAATGCCGCTCACAGGCTCCAAGTATTTGTATAGTTTGTCTACAGTGATGCTGTTTGGGGAGGCTTTAGGGGGTGTGGCCATTCCTGAGGGGTGAGCTTTCAGAGTTCATAAGCCTTGAGAAATTCCCAGTTGCCCTCTCTTTCCTATGCCTGCTTGAAGATGTGTGCACTCTGCCTCCTGCTCCAGCCCTCTCCTGCCACCGTGCTTCCCTGCCATGATAGACTCTAAGCCCTCAGGAACTGTAATCCAAACAGTGAACTGAAAAGGTAGCTTTGTTCAGTGCTTTTATCACAGCAACAGAAAAGTAAACGATACATATATACTAAAAGAGGATTTATTAGACTGCCTTACAGGATATGGTTGGAGTTGTCCCACAATGACTGTCTTATACCAAAATGCAGAGAACCAAGCATTTGCTCAGGTCAGGAGGTGGGAAGTCTCAGCAGTGCCTATCTGGCACTAAAGGTCTGGAGGATTTTTGGAGAGCTGCTGGACTTCAATCTATGTTGAAAGCCTGAAGAAACTGGTTCTAATATTAATGAAAGAATGCACCAGTGGCATCAACAGAGTAGATGAACTTGCCAGCAAGGATGAAGGCAAGCAGGCAAAAAAGCAAAATCTCCTTCATCCATGTCCTTGTATCTGGGTTGCTACCAGAAGTTATCACTCACATTTAGAGTGGATCCTCTAGGTTGTAATAAACTGTTTAAGAAAATGTCTCACAGAAATGCATATCAGCTAATCTTTTAGCTAATTCCAGATCTAGTCAGGTTGACAAACATGAGCAACCATCACAGTTCCAAAATTAATATGTGAGACAAATGACACCCTATCCGTTTTCTAAAACCTGGAATCATTCAGAAACTCCTTTCTAGCTTGTCTGAGCACTCAACATAGAATATTACATGCATTTCCTAAACAATGTGTTCCTAAGACTCTGATGAAGCCAAACATGTCCATTAAGGCCAAAGAACCATATGGTCCTTATAAACACGCATGTCCTGTACTCAGTTTTAAATCACTGGTAAATGTATGAATTCATTTCCCTCAAGTTAACAGACTAGAAGTTTTATTTTATCTTTTACTGAAATTAAAATATCAGGAAAATTCTGAAATGCTCATGTTGAAACTTTGTTTCTATTAAGAACTGATCAATAGTTACATTTCCCAAGGATTATTGCTGAAACGTCATGGCTCATATAAATGAAAAGGAGATTTAAGAATTAAAATAATTCTTTTCCAGCTGAAATGTGCTTTTTAAGCATGTCCAGCTATTTATACACTAATTCTTTTATACACTTTCCAGAGCCATAATGTTTTTAAGTAAAAATGTGAAAGAATTATTATGAAATTTAAATGTAATTCACAGTGAGTAACTAATAGATCCTAAATTGCACTGATTTTGAAATATAGCATTTGTTTGAAGCAGGAAATAAGCATTTTCTTCCTTTAGACACTCTTTAACCTATAAAGTGTAGAAGTATCAGAATTAGCTCACGGGTAAAGTTTGTTTTGTCAATACTTCAGAGATAAACAAAGGTGTAACCTGCAAGATGGTTCAGCTGTTAAAGGCTGTTGTCTCTAAACTTGCAGACTTGAGTTCAATTCCCAGAAAATTTGTAATGTGAAAAGAAAATTTATGCTTTCAAGCTGTCCTCTGACATCTGCATACTGCACAGATACACCCAAATTCCAAGTAAATAAATGAAAAACTTAAAATTAGAAAAATATCAAATTTTGTGTCTAGGGCAATAATTGGTCTAACTAGATATTTATAAACATCAATAATTTTGCAAGTGAAAAGTCATATTGAAATTGCCCATCTTTGGTACCCTTTCATTCACTCCTTTTGCACTCCTTTTTTTTCTGCTGTTAATGCTCTTTTTCATTATGGATGGAACATTTCACATAATATCTTTAGCATAAATTGAAGTTTTCACCTCACTTTTCCTGGGCATCTCAAAGCTCATTAATTCTGTTCCTTATACTTTTATAATGCATTTGCTTAATTTAAACTTTGCCAGTTCATAAATACAAGCGTTTTTCCTTTTATTTTTAATTTTTCTATTTTTTTTTCCTTGAGAAAGCTGCTTGAGTTTGAACTCTGTAACTTTTTTTATCTGACTCTTCTTCCATTCTTCTTTGGACCTTGAAGGATTGATTTACAATGACAGC
Organism: Eospalax fontanierii; assembly: GCA_035773235.1. Classification (NCBI taxonomy): domain Eukaryota; kingdom Metazoa; phylum Chordata; class Mammalia; order Rodentia; family Spalacidae; genus Eospalax; species Eospalax fontanierii. The sequence goes on from CM069536.1 coordinate 64,958,899, forward strand.
TGTCTGTAAAAATTGTTCTAATATAGGTTGCTGCTTACTGTAATTCTTATGACCTGCCTCACTGGAAAATGTTAAGGTCACAAAATTTGTTCCTTTAAGCATGAAAACATTCATAGTTACTCGATCTACTATGTCACCACAGCTTATATAAAGCAGATGTCCAACACATTTACAGTAGTGAAGATTATACATCTACTTATGATTTTTAAAATTATAAATTTGATATGTTTTAGGAGAAAGAAAATTGAAGCAAATTACCCAATCAAAGTTCACTTCACTAGCAAAACTATTTGCTATTTTAAGAGTAAAATGTATTTTAATGTTTAAGGCGATCTAAGTCACCAATTTCACTTCTAGGATTATGTATAAATTTCTTGCGAACCACTTATGTTAAATTGGGTATATAATTATTACTTTAATATTAGCAATATCAATAGTATATAATGAAGAAGTCCATTGGTCTATTTTTTCATGATGGCTAGTTAAGGGCTGATAAGGGTAAAGAAACCTTATTTCTCCTAACACTTTGCAAATTTTTCAAGATTTAGGAACTAGAATACTGAAATTCTACCATACCTAATGGCAGTACCTTTATATTAGTTAATGAAGAAGATGGGCTAGGAGAGACTGCTAATTACTTTTTTTTTTCAGTGTGTGTCGGTGTGTGTGTGTGAAGATTTGTAAATGTGCAAGTGCTCATATGTGTGGATTTGCTTTCACATACTTGTATATGCAAGTGGAGGTTAGAACAACTTTGGCTTCCTTTCTTCTCAGGCACTATCCATCTTGTTTGAGACACACAGTCTCTCACTGGGATCTGGAACTCATGGATTAGGCTAGGCTGGCTTGTCAGTGTCTTGGGGCTCCACCTGTCTCTGTGTCTCCAAGGCTGAGATAACTAGAGTACACCTGTATACCTGGCTTTCTATATGGGTGCTTGGGATGTAATTCAAGTTCCCATGCTTGGACAACAAGTAATTTACCTACTGGGCTGTCTCGCCAGCCCTGTCTGGTCTTATATTCTTTGTACAAAGCTCTTGGAGTATCTAGGAAACAGAGGTGTTCGGCATAGTAAGTTACTATCACCAGGCGGACACCAGAGCAAGGCCAGTGTGTCAACTATGCTTTGGGCAGCTCCAGCACAGCCTGAGCTAATGCATGTAGAGTCCTGAATGGCTGTACACCTTTGAGGAAATGTTATTCAAATTCAGGCCTATGGGAATTTATTTGGGTAACAAGAGAAACATCAGTTGAATTCTTTGGATGTCTGATGCCACGTAATCTACTCAGGAAAATTTTATGAGAGTAAAATTTTAAAAATAGAACAAAGGGATTTTGTAAGAATTAAAAAGTAAGCTAAATTACTGAAAGAATGCTAGCACATTTCCAATAACCTAACAGCATACTACTGCTAGCAAGATGGTAGCTTTAAATTCTAGCAAGAAAGGAGAACCAAATTTGCTGCCTTAATATGATGGCCACTTCTTAGCCTTGAATTTGTTGATTCAATAGGGCAAGGTGAAAGAACTTCACCCATGTACTTTTATTTATGACCTTATTATAGTCATGCTCCAGCAGATCTGTAAAACAAGAGGGAACTGAACAAATACAGTAGCATGAGGATAGTTGTACTAAAAATGAAGATAGTTTGTATGAAAGAAGACTAAATACAAGGTTTCACCTTCTCAAGACAGCATTATTGTGTCCTTGAAATGTCAAGAAAAAAAAGTGTGAGCCAATACCACTTAGCACTCAAGCTAGTTAGTTGAAGGTGACCATTGCAAATTTTATTCTCATTCTTTTTGTGGGTGGGTCAGGGAGGTATTTCAACTGCATTGCTGGCATTTAACTGTAGTTACAATGAATTGCAGCCATGATTGCAATTGTTTTGTGATGCCTGTGGTGTCATTACCAAGATGCGATTACCAATTGCTATATGAAATTAGTTATGCATGAAATGAATGGGACGCATAAATACTGGGAGTGAGAGTCTGAGAGCAGACTTCATCCTCATTGTCTTTCAGATCCACTGATGCTTATGCATAATGTGCTCATAAAACTTTCATTTATTTCAGAGTCATAGGACTAGGAGGGATCTTTAAAGGTCATCTAGGACAGCCCCCAGTTTGTGGGCCCTTGAGCAAACCTAAAATGATAACCAATGAACCTTTTCTTCTCAGGAGCAGATTAAAAATCTTTTATTGACTATACATTGAAACAAGTCAAGTTCTGACAGGAAGAATTTCTATCAAGTAATGCTGCAGTGTTTATATTGGCCAAGGGTGCAACATATTTTATACACATTGTGCATCAAATTACAAATAAAGATACATTTAACTGACTTTTAAATCACTTAATGTTAGAACATTTTATTAAAGTGAAACTTTAGATAAGTAATTGCCATTACATGATTGTTCCTTTTAAGAACTGTCATATTCTCAAAATAATTTTCAATCAATTATGTGATATTAAAATAGTTTTATTTCCTGTGTTTGTGCATGAGTGTGTATATTTATATGTGTGTGTGTGTGTGTATAGATCAGAGGTTGATTATGGGAGCCTTGCTTTACAACTGCTGAATCTTATCTTTTAATTAATTAATTAATTAATTAATTTTTAAGTGTATGAATTCTGTAACTGCATATATGTATGTGAACCTGTGCCATACAAAGGCACTCATAAATGACATAAGAGGCTGTCTGATTGCTGGGAGCTAGTGTTACAGACCATTTTTTTGACACCAGTTGGGTCTTGGCAATCTGCTATAGTAGTCAGTGTTCTTAACTGCTGAGCCATCTCTTCAGTCTTGTCTCTGGCTTATTTAAAAAAAAGAATATTGAGCTTTTATGCATTTCATACAACACTTCTGAATCAAATTTAGACCCTCCTTCTCCTTTCATGTCCACACCCTCCCCCCGCCACTTCTGGACCTCATGAATTCTGCCATACATGTTAAGTCCTATCAGTCAAACAATAGTACCCAGATGTCCTTCAGTGCAAATCCAACTGTTGGAGTCTCGTCAGTCAATGTAAAGATACTAAGTAGGGGCTACTCTCCGTCACCCAGTATTAATCAGTTTCCAACAGCTACCAGGCTAAGACCAGTCCACTGTCCGGTTCCTTTACTCCACTCTGGCCCCTTGTCTAACTGTGCTTGCATGAGTCCTGTGCTTGCCTTGCCACCATTACCAAAAGTTCACAAGTGCAAGCTTTGAGTGGCCTGAAAGCCTTTCTGCCTCCTCTTCCACAATCGTCCCTGAGCTGTGGGTGGGTAAGATTTAATATAGGAGTCCTATTCAGGGATACACACCCTGCAGTCTCATTCTCCAAAACTTGGCCAGTTGTGGCCTACACAGAAGTGCTTTGCATTGTTACATAAGGAAACGTCACTGATGAGAGTTGAAGGGATGCACTGTTTTTCTCTCTACCCCCTGTTCTGCTCTATTCCATGAGCCTTAGGTGTAGAGGTTCCACTGTAGATATATCACCTAGGACTGGACGCCTCTGTGTGACCAGCTGTGGAACTGTACAGTAGCCTCCATCTGATGAGTGGTTCATACTCTACTTGTCTTTAAATATAAGGGTCCATGTGGTCAGAATTTTCACTTGTCTAGAGAGATGACAGAGATAGGGTTTTCTATAGGACCTATGACCTCTCCAGCCATGTGTTTACAGTGCCATTGGTTGTCAGTCTCTTCCCACTCCTGTACTGTGTGGCTCTCAGGAAGTCCTGCATCAGCTCTGATGGCGGGGGCCCAGGTGGTGGGAACGCTAGTGGGGATCAGATTCTCAGATGTCAGCAAGCATGACAGGAAAGAAGAACTGGGAGACTGTTTCGGTGGACAGCTCATTTATTATAGGGAGGAGGAACACTTATATAGGGGTTTTTGGTGGGCAAGGGTTTAGGCGGGCAAAATCAGGGTAGGGTTATCTTAAGTGACATGGCATTTCAGGTGTAGGTTTTTCTTTCTATGCAGTTGTACGATCATGTGATTTACAAGAACCCTCTATCAGAGATGTGGAAACAGAAACTTGTTATGTATGAGGAATCAAAACCTGGGGTAAATGTTACTGAGGTAGAGGTCGGGGAGAATGATGGTGTAGCCCAGACTGGAGCAGGCCAGACTCCTGCCATCCTCACGGGAGGGTTTTGGGGGTTTCATGGCATTCTCAACACTCCAGGCCACAAATCATCTCTCCACAACCCATGAGTTCGCTCCCACTGAGAGGGCTTTAACTCCAATTACATAGATGTTGGTTACTCCAGAGACAACAGTGTCACTCCTGCGCCTACGGAGGTGGTTTGCTGTACCAGGCATTGTGGTTATGGCTTTAGGGCTGGGTACGACCATTGATTTATGGCTTTAGGGCTGGGTAGGACCATTGATTTATTTTCTTTCTCAGTAGCTTTCACGGTGTCCACTAGAATGAAAAGAAATAAACTTCAGGCAGAAGACTTCCAGGTCACATTTTGCTGGATTGCTCCAAGTCCTATGGCCAAAGTATGTCCTGTCTTCAGTAGTAGGGTCTTATCTTTAAGCTTTGGGAGATAATCAAGAGCTTTGTGAGTAGCCCGTGTTATTATGGGAGTCTCTTGGATTACTCTGACCAACCGCTTGATGGTAGGACTCTCCTGTCTGGCATGCTGTTCCCGAGTACCCATATGCACTAATATTCAGTCACCATGTATGCATTTCTCATGGATTCCAGAGCTAGCCCCTCAGAATCATTCATCTCTACTATCTCTGCTCTCATCCAACCTCCCTCCTCCCTCCCCAATAAAAGCTTCTCCTTATCCTCAGCTTTCCCCCCACTATCACTGCCTCAGCTAATCCCACTTTCCTGAGTCACCTCCTCCCCCACCATGATGGTCCTCTGCATGAACTTCCCTCCCCGTTTTCAGCTAAACCCTCCCACCTTCCCCACCTGCTCCCTGGTAATACTTGTCCCCTGCTATCCCCCAGTTTAATGCTTCTTCTTCCCTTTACCTCCATGTTCCGTTTTCCTGGCTCATGATGTTCCATCAGGATATATACTCACATACAAGGGTTTGGTGCTGTGATCTGCAAATGAGGGAGAATATATGTCACTGCCTTTCTGAGTCTGTGTTGCTTCACTTAGTATAATCATTTCTAGTTCCATCCATTTACCTGTAAATTTCATTATTTTATCTATTCTTACTGCTGAGTAGAATTCTATTGTGCAAAAGTACCACATTTTCATTATCTATTCATGAGTTGAGGGACATTAGGTTGTTTCCATATCTAAGCTACTGTCCCACCATATTTTTGAAAGGGTCTCTCACTGAACTTGGACAGTCCTGATACAGCAAGAATACTTTCTCAGTAAGCTCAAGAAATGTCCCTGTGCTTACTTCCCCTCCACCGCTGGGATTACAAATGTCCCTTCTCATTTAAGTGCTGGAAGTCTGAACTAACTTCCTCATGCTTCTGTGACAAGGGCTGTCCTGACTGAGGCATCATCCCACACCAGTTTAAGTGTTGTAAAGAGACGTATAGCACATCTAGAGCAACACATTTGTGAATAAAGGAAGTTCAAAACACTGTAAGTGTTGCTGTGTGTATTAAAGGTATGTGAAGTAGGATGTACCTGTAGATTTTTCTGAAATAATAGTACTAATACTTTTATCAGTAGCAGCAAAGATTTCTTAGAGCCTTTTTCATAACTCTTAATTTACATTGTTACATTTATATCTTGAGTACTATCAAGAAATACAATTTTCTTTGCAAAATTCTAGATTTTGTTAATGACCATGTGAAGGAAGTGTTGTGCTGGGTATCTCATTACCCAAACCATTAAGATGAATTGGGAAATGAAGAAGATTCTGTAAACCCATGATAAAGATGCTGCACTCCAGGCCTGGTACCTCTAAAGTAATGCATTGGTTTCTGTTGTCTCATAATAAGGAAGCCTGAGTGTGACAGGGTGAATATTAGACAACTGACTCAACAGCTTTGTGTTGTGTCTCTGCAGTGTTCTTGGATTTGGTAGGATCCCGTGCCTCCTTAAAGCAAGGACACAGCTCTCCTTTTTGTTACATGACTTAATAAAGTAGCACACTACGTTGTTTTGGAGAATTCCTGAACACATACTAATTATACTAAAAGTGTTAGCTCACTGTCTCATTTCTCCTTTTAAAATCAAGGGTCATTTGAAGGGACCGGAGAGGGGCGCAGGAGTGGGAAAGAGAGGGTGGGCTGGAAGTTGGGCAAGCTCCAACCATGACATATGTACAGAGAGAACTTTCATGATGAAATTTACTATCTTGTACATTTAATGTGTATTAATATATCTGATAAAATATAACAAGCAAGGAGGTATGGATTCTGATCCATGAAATATTGTGACTATCTGAGGTCATTAATTGGAGTAAAGAAAAGAGAAAATGGTCTAATGAAAAGTTGTAAGGGAGTAATAGTGACCCAAAGACTCAGATTAGGAAATAATTTTGTCAACATGTTTTTACCTAAATATTCTACAAAGCAAGACTATTTTTTAGGCCACAAATTTCTTATTCTATATACATTAGCATACTATTAATGACCCAAGTCTTCATATCGTTATATACTGAACAATGAATCATAAGATGTGCCCACTATATGCCTGCCCACTGTGATGCATTATTCTTCACTCCATTCTTTCTATAGAGAAATTAAACTTAATTCAAGCTTTTGAGCTTGCAGATTATAGAATCTGTAATTGGAATATGCAATTTTACTTTACTTTCCTCATAAGTAATTCTGATTTCCATAGATAGCTGCTTCAGCCTCAGAAGCATGTCACATCTACCCAGTTATTATCAATGCGGGATGATCCATGATTGACCTTTAGGATGGAAAGTTTAACAACATTTCATAACCACGCTGCCAAGAATTGACATGGTAATTTTCTATTGCCATCTCTCACCCATTTTTCAGTATAGTGACAGTGATGCTAAAACAATTAGCAGTATCTGTGGAAGTAGTCTTCATGGAAAAAAAGGAAGATGGTATTAGGAAGGCAATTATGATAACATTAAGAATGGTAAATTGGTGCACAAGTAAGTGGAACATGGAAAATAAAAATAATATTGCATGGCGGTGCAGAAGAGAAATTAATCCTAAGAGAGAATGGGACCAAGACACACCTGTTGCCCATTTCTTAAGTAAAACTTTATTCTCTGAAAATAGGCTGAGTGTGGTGATATACGAACAGCCCCATTGCTGGGCAATAGGCAGGCTTGATCATGCCAGGCTTTTTCATGTAAGTGCTGTGAGTGCTGAGGATTCAAACTCAGGTCTTATTCATTCCACAGGAAAGTGCTCTTCCCTCTGGCCCATCTCCCTCCTCAGGTCTCCATTTTACAGAGAGTTGTTCTAAGTATATAGAGAACAATGAAATGAAGAAGGTTATCTCTGGAAAAGCAGTAGAAGATGAGGTCACTGCAACGCAATTCATAGATCAGGGAAGACGGTAGCAGAGAAGGTGGTGGTAATTTCAATTGATTCAACCTGAAGCATCCTTTAAGGAAACCATGGAGTGGCCAGTGATCCACTCAAATTATTTTTACCATACTGACCAGTCACTTGAAGATTTTGTTTAACAAAATCCTGTTCCAAACTGGCTTAACATGATATGTAAGAATGCAATATCACAACACAAAATTCAGGCACTTACATTTTTAAAAATAATTCTAACTTGCATTGGAATGACCACTTTGACATTTATGTACTTAGAGCCAGTTGTCATATTTATTTTATAATGTGTCAAGAGGTTTTTGGTGCTTTACAAAGTATAATTAATTCTAATAATTCTAAGACATTTGTAGTATCAGTATTTCAGAGAAAAGTAAACCTAGATACATAGTGTGAAGAGTTAATTTATCCAAGTTCAGGTTGATTAATGATGTAGAAGAGATTCAAACCCAGATCAGTATGCTCCAGGGTGTGTGCCCCTGTGCCTAGTGTCTTCCTGTCATTACTTAGGGCACTGTGATTGATAATGGTTTATGAGTTGGACTTCCCAGCCAAAGGGTCCAGCTTCCTCTCAGCACCTTACAATCTTATTAGCTTTACAATCAACATAAATTTTCCTAACCTCTTTGTGCTTTGTTTTCCTCATCCATAAAAATATATATTAACATGTCTAAACTTTTAGAATATTAATTTTCATATAACCAGTATTTATTAATCAAGAAGCTTTTATTCTATAATATGTGTCATTAAGCTAACAAAATAAAATTAAATGGCTGAATTTCCAAGCCTGAGTTTTGATTTGACATAGATGTGGCTAAGAGAAAATTTTCAGGAGCATATGATAAAGATGCACGGGAATAATAATACCTTTCTTTATTTTGTGAAGTAAGGCACATTAAAAGTAGCATCTCCTGATATCCAGTAGGTCCATTTCAAAGGTATTTTTCCTTTTCTTTACAGAGTGATGACTCCATAGATAGTCATTTCACACAAGATATTGGTATGTGTGGAGCACCAGATTTCATGAGTATTCATGTTTCGACTGAAGGGAAATTTTCTTGGGCTTTGGATTTAATGGTCCTATTTCAAAGGTCGGTAAACCTCTTTTGAACCAACTGGCTAAATCTCTCAAGATTTTCATCAGTTTCCCTGGCCATTAGCATATATGATATTTCAATAGATTTTAATGCTTTTTGATGAAATCCTTCACTATTTCAGTTATGCCTTTTTTTCTCTTAAATTTTTTTTATATTTATCCATTCTGTGTGGGTGTGTGTATGGAGGATATACATGTGCCACTGTACATATGTGAAAGTCGAGGACAACTTGGAATTGGTTGTGTCCTTCTGCCATATGGGTCCCATTAGGCTTGATGCAAGTTATTTTACCCAATGAGCCACCTCATCTACTCTAAAACGTCTTTGGATAGAGTGTCACAGAATCTTTGACGATGGAACAGCTGAGGTCAAATATGTGCACAGCCCTAGGTGTATGTCTGAAGTCTAGGATATAATTTTGAATTAAGTAAGGAAGACTACTGAAAATCATTCCCTTTAATGATTTTATTATTTTAATGTGTATGTATGTCTGTATGCCTGCACAGGTTTGTGCATACTATGTGCATAAGAAGGTTTTGGAAGCCAAAAGAGGATGTTGAATCTCCTAGTCCTGGAGTAAGAGACTATTTTGAGCTTCTGTATGGGTGATGGGAACCAAACCTGAGTCCTACAGAATAGGTGTAAGCACTCTTAACTACTGAGCCATATCTTCAGTCTCCTATTAAGATCTTAAGAAGACATGCCTACCATTTGCTTGTGTAAAACATGGGGATGATACATTTGGCAAAGAACAATAACGTGACATACATAAAGGAGTGAAAGTTGAGAGCAAAAACTTAATGTTGGATACGGGACTTTATCAGTTCAAACAGGAATAGTGACAGGCAAGAACTTACACCACAGTTACTGAAAGACAGTAAGAGGAGCAGTCCGGGAGAGGAGCTACCTTAGCTGCTGTCTCGTTCCTAGAGCAGGTGACCAGGTTGATTTTACATGTAATTCTTTTCAGACGAACACTTCAAATTTTACATTCTTTGTGCCTTTTGCACTCTGTCTTTGCAACAAGGAAACATCAGTAAACAGTGACCAAATTATTAGTTGCTCTAAACTAAACAGTAAGTCATGAAATGTCTTAGGAAGCATCAGCAATAGCCTAGGGCAGGTATTAATACTTCCTAAGCTGGACATAGTGAGAATTTTATCAAAAACTATGCATTTGGCAAAGTTAATTTTCCTCTTAGTAAGGATGCATGTTAATGCTGTTTAATCACATTGGATTTTCTTTAACAAACATGTATTAAATATAAACAGATATACAAAATCACCACCATTACCATCACCCTCATCACCACCACCACCCTCATCACCACCATCACCACCATCACTCTCATCACCACCATCACCACCATCACCCTCATCACCACCATCACCACCATCACTCTCATCACCACCATCACTCTCATCACCACCATCACCACCATCACCACCATCACCACCACCACCATCACTCTCATCAATCACCACCATCACCACCATCACTCTCATCACCACCATCACCACCACCGCCCTCATCACCACCATCACCCTCATCACCACCACCACCCTCCTCACCACCACCCCCACCCTCATCACCACCACCGCCCTCATCACCACCATCCCCACCATCACCCTCATCACCACCACCACCCTCATCACCACCATCACCCTCATCACCACCATCACCACCGTCACCCTCACCACCACCCCCCCCCCCATCCCCCTCATCACCCCCATCACTCTCATCACCACCATCACCACCATCACCACCATCACTCTCATCACCACCATCACCACCATCACTCTCATCACCACCATCACCACCACCGCCCTCATCACCACCATCACCACCATCACCACCATCACCACCATCACCACCATCACCACCACCGCCCTCATCACCACCATCACCACCATCACCCTCATCACCACCCTCATCACCGCCATCACTATCATCACCACCAATACCACCATCATCACTACCACCGTTATCACCAGTATCAATTCTATTGCTTGGAAATGAACCGGATTTTGTTTTATATAAAACTTTCTGCTGTAATCAGTGGGTTGATGTGTTTCTAGAACATGATGATTTAGATTCCAGAATCACTTGCTCAGATCTATCAGCAACCATGAATAGAGTCCCTGTCCTCTACACAGAAGGGGCATTCCCTTTGTGTGTCTTCATTTTATCTTTACATAATCAGTGGATTGTCCACAGACTCATAACACTTGAGTGATTTCTTATTTTCCTTTCCTTTTAAATACTTATATAAAGAAAATTAACTCTAGCATATCCACTGCCATACTATAATTCATTAAAATATGTGTATGATGGGTAGAGCTCTGCTTCAAGGCCCAGTCAGTTTCAGGACTGAATCCTGACTTTGCAATATCTAAAGTAAATAGAGTATTTCTATGTGTTCTCTAAAAAAATGACAAAATAATTTTTAAACAATAATACATATATGCACCAACTCAAACTTTAAGGTGGGGCATCCTGTGCTCTCTGATAGACATGGGAAAAAGAATGTTCAAGTGACCAGCTCCTCAGCCTGCCAACACCACCTTCAGTGGAGCTAGTGGATGTATCTTTTCTCCTGAGGAGTTATTTGGCCTAACTCTAATTAATACTTCACCTAATCTTCTAGTAATACCACTAATTGCTCACAAACCGGCAATTTAATCAACACTCTGTTAACAGGCAAAGTTTTTTTTCCTCTTCTCTCTTTTTGTGCTCTGACACAGTGCGAACTTAGGCAAGTATGTCCCAATTGCTTTGTTTCCATGTAATTTAACAGCACGACATTATTTTCTCATAAGAGGTGCTTTGAATTTTTACTGCTAATGAATAAATTAACTAAAAAAGGTTAATCTGCCTACATGTTTATGAAACATTATGCAAATCACTCTCCAAAAGGTTTAATGGTAATTGAAAGCAATTGAAAACCATGGTACATTTCCCAAAATTTTCATTTATTTTTTTAAAGTATACAGATTACACAGATTTTTACATTTTACAGATATGTATATAAAGGGGCTTTTGAGAGACTCTGACATCATCCTTAAGGTTTAAATACATCAGTGAAAATAGGCATGGCCTCTATTTTTACTCAGGAATGGTTTAGACTTTGGTAATTAATTTCAAAGCAAAGCTATAAATATGAAAAGAATCAATGTGATTAATATTACTAGAGTGAGCAGCAAAGGGGTAATTATGTTTAGATTCTCATTGTAAGGTGCTGACAGAATGGTTCCTGCACTGAGTTCAAATTGTGTGCAGTTTGTAACATGCTGTTCACTTTAGAGATGTTTTATGTCAATGGCACAGGTGTTGATGGTTGAAAAGACATGTTAATGGGAGCCTCACTCTACTAGAAACATTTGTCTCATAAAATGCCATGTCCCTCCCGTTTTAGCAGACTCTCCCCGACTGTGAAAGTGGGCTCACATAAAGAATGCATGAGCTGCCTCTGAATATGTGTGTGTGTGTGTGTGTGTGTGTGTGTGTGTGTGTGTCTGTGTCTGTGAATGTACTCTAGAGAATAACAGAGGATGTGTAATGGAGCCTACATATAGGATAAAAAACGAACACTTTGCCTATTTGACTCTGAAAGTCTGCCAGTTAGTAAGAATCTTTTATTTCTTACTAAGAAATGTTTGAGAGAGGATCTCCTTGTAGCCAAAGCTGGTCTGGAGCTTACTATGTAGATAAGGCTAGCCTTGATCTCCAAGATTAACCTGACTCTGCCTCCTGAGTGCTGGGTTTAAATGTGTGTGCCATCCAGCCTGACTTGTGTAAGAATCTTAAGGAGTGGATAGGTGGCTTGTAAGTCTCTGTTCCTGTTTATTTTTACTGTTACATTTACTTATTTACATGTGTGTTTCCTTGTGCATGTGTGAATATCACAGGACAGTTTACTGAAGTCAGTTTTTGCCTTCCACCATGTGGGCCTCAGGGATTAAACTCAGGGTCTTAGACTTTGTGGCAAGTACTTTTATACCCATTGAGCTATTTCATAGCCCAACCATTTTAAAAAATACATTGTACAAAATGTGATTCTCATGCTTCTTGGCTTGAGATATTTGCCATCTTAAAAACTATCTCATACCTTAAAGTGCTTTTGATTACATATGTTAAGTTCAGTCCTGTGTTAGCAATGTTGCTTAATATTTAACAATAGTCTCTTAAGAGGAGAGAATATTGTTGTTTGCTGATTTTGTGCTAAAAAAATGTGCTTATATGAAGCTGGAGAGCACTGGTTGCTTTTGCAGGGAACCTGAGTTCAGTTCCCAGACCCACATGGCAGCTGACAACTGTCTGTAACAACAGTTCCAGGGATGTAACACCCTCTCTGACTTCCACTGGCATTGTGAGATATGCATGCACATATATACATGCAGGTAAAACACTCATACACATAAACATGAGTAGACTGGAGACATGACTCAGAGGCTAAGAGCACTAGCTGCACTTGCAGAGGACCAGAATGTGAGTCCCACCACACACATGGTGGCTAACAGCCATTTGTAATGCCAGTTCCAGAGGATCTGACACCCTCTTCTGACCTCCAAAGGCATTGTTTGACATGGATGCACTTATACAGTCATTCACATAAAACAAAGTAATAATAAATAAAATATTTTTTAAATCTAAAAATAAATTAATTGCAAAAAAAAATTGTCTCATGACTGACTTCACCCTCCCAGCCCCAGGTCAGTGAAATCAATTGTGAAAACACTCATGTGTGGTTATCCCCACCACTCATACCAGCTGGCAATCACATAACTTCTACTCTGTTATAAACAAGCACCAACAAAATTCTAAAGGTTTATTTATTCACTTATGTATAACCAATAAACAAGGTCAACTACACAGTATCAGAAGTCTAGTACAAAATAAAATTTCTAAGTCTTTGTTTAAAATGCAGGGAAAACATTGACAAAGCCACAAAAAATAAATAGCTAACACCTTTACTTTGTGGTTTGATCATTTAAAAATTTGTCATTTAACGTCTTTATAAGTTAAAGGAAAATTATGTTGTTAAATTATTAGCATGGATTTTACCATTGATCTTTATATAGTATAGTGGCAGCTTTAAATATATTGTGTTAGGAAATTTAACTCCTTTCCTGGGTAACTATGCTTAGATAATGTGTGAGTCTATAACTCCCCTCTCTCTCTCTCTCTCTCTCTCTCTCTCTCTCTCTCTATATATATATATATATATATATATCAAGATATATATAGATATATGTCTATGTATATACATATCTGTGTAAAACAGTACACACATCACAAAATCATGTCAAATACTTTCATTTTGCCTCTGGAACAGAAGGGGTCCCTGGCAGTGTGTTTTCTCTTTTCTAGTCTACCGTGTCTAGTGGGGCAATGTCCCCCTGTTGTGTGATAACTCTGTTCAATTACTTTTTTATTGTGTAGATACATTCTTTAAGTTTCTATAGTAATAGGTTTCCATATGTTTTTCCTAAGGGAATTTAGTGTTAGTTATCCCTTCTCATACTGCCTCTGCCCTGCAACCACATTCTCTACTCCCTTAAACTGTGCCTACTCCATTATTCCACTTTCCTACTTTAGATCATTGTCTTCTATTTCTACTACCATGAAACCTCTCTCCTCCCCGACACCATGACCATTTACTATGTCCCTGATCCCAATGGAAGTTTTAATTAAAACATGCATATCTAAAAATCCAAAGCTAGCATCAACTTATGAGAGAGATAATGTGATATTTCTCTGGGTTTCCTCACCCAGGATGATTGTTTTCAGTTCCATCCATTTACCTACAAATTTACAAATTTTATAATGTGTTTAACAGCTGAATAATAATGGATCAATACACCTGTATACACACACGCACACACACACAGAGACACACACAGACACACACAAACACACACACTCCACACACACAATAAAAGAATTTTTTTTTAATGACTAGTAAAGAATGACCAAGTGTCAATAATCTCAAGTGAACAGATGTCATTGCTGCAAATTTCAGTGAATTGGATAGATGGCAGTATTGTCTGAACATATCTATAGCATTTGTCTTTGACAGTTAGAATTATGGTGTTCATTCTGAACTGAAATGGAGTCGACAAATAATTCAAGAGTTTGTGTTTCATTCTGCATTTGGCTTGAAATATGTAGCCTATAAGTCATGCCTTATAAAGGTGTGTGTTCATAGCATGAAGGTTCTTTATTGTATTTCTTTTCCTAAACTTAATTCTGTAAAAAACAGTACTTTGCAAAGTTTTTGGTTGCTTTTTTAACAGACTTTAGCAGTTCTGAAGCCATGGTGGTCTACAAATCCAAACCATTCATATTTCTGGGTTTACTTTCCCTGAAGACATTACACTGTGAATAGTCTAGTGATGTCAGAAAATAGACTGGGGTCCTGTCTCTCATCAAAATAAACTCTTTGAAATAATAGGAATGTCATTTAAACAAGAAAAATTACAGCTTTCCATATCTCTTTACTTCAAGTTTTTCTCAAACTCATAAAACCATGAACTAATTTGAATGTTTAGTTTCCCTTCTGGTTTGATTTCTTCCATGCCAAGAGATGCCCAAGGGAGTATTTCACCTGGTGCCATAATGGGAAACTTGGCAGACCTTAATGTATGATGACAATGTTTTTCTCAATTATACACTTTTTCCTTGTGTTTTTTGGACATATTTCAAATGGTCTTGACCATTCAGTTTCTTCAGAAAGTTACTTCAAAACTGTCCTTGTACAACTATTTAATAGCCTCATGATATCTCCTATTACTAAGACAAAATTACCAGCTGTTCAGTATGCAAAGATGTTATGTAGAGATAAAGCGTGGTGTCCTATGAATTATTCTCTCACAGTGAGGCCTGGCTTTCAGCCCCCATCCCATAGGTTTGAACTGATTGAGTGAATGGAGAATGCTCTCCAATTAAAGAAAGAAGTTTTATATGGGTTAGCTTACAAATAATTCATCCCAGGGGAAAGAGACAGAAATTTCGTATGCGGGGATCAGCAGTCTGGTGGACCTCTGACACACCCTCAAGATGGAGACCATGGTGCCCCTTGCGTGTCTTCTTCTCAGCTGTCACTGCTTTTCCGCTAGACCCTCCCCCTTATGTCCTGGGTTGGTTGGCTGTCAATCCTATTGTTGGCGGCATGTCCCTCGAGGCAGAGAGAAAACTCTGTAAATTTACCCTACACCACACAGTTTTTCTCTCTGGCTCTTACAAAACTTTCTGCCATCCTCTTCCACAACAGTCCTTGAGCCTCAAAAGCAAGGGGCTTGGGAAGCAATAACAGTTGTAGGAAGATGTTGTTTCCACTGTGGCATGGGTTATCATTGGGCTCCAGTGATACTCCTTCTGCTATAAAAACACAACAACTGTAAAAACAACAACAAAAAAGTAACATCTGTACAAATACTGATTGACCTAACCTATGGGCAAAAACTCAAGTGGTTAGGCAGTACCTAAGTAGGCTCATCATATTCATTTTGCAAATAATTACAGCAGCTTCTTTATGGGGCCTTATAACTCCTCCCATCACCACTGGGGGATTGACTTTTCTCCTAGTGTCAGATGTGTGTTTCCTCTCTGAGGAGCAGGCCTTAAATCCAATTATTAATATGCTAGGGTTCACATACTAGACGAGCCTCCATCACCCCAGTAGGAACATTTTGTTTGGCATCTGACAGTGAAGCACACAAGATCTGCCATTAAGCAAAGCTTTTCAGGACCATTCTCTCATTGTGGTCTGCATAGCTAGAACTATGAAGATCAGCTATCCATTTGCAAGGAATTTCCAGCTTATTCCTAGCTAGATCTCTCTTTTCCATGCTCAAATCATGCCACTTCTTCAGTAAGAGGGACTTACCGTCTATTTCCAGTGTGCAACCAACATTATAATTATACTTTGGCAATGGCCTTTTTTTTGTAGAAACCTTTTCCAAGGCTCCCCAGGCCAACAGCTCACAGGGCCGGGAGGGGTCAATCCATACCCGGTACTGGAATTGCCAGTTAACAATTATATAAAGTGTTTGTTTACTTTCTGGGGCATATAGACCTAGGTCATTAGAGTTCCTTAGAATTTCACAGCTATACTTCACCCTTGTACCTGTATGAGTTACATTACATCCTTGTTTCATCAGGTGTACTTGATGTCTCTCAACTGGGTTTCACATCTGTGAAACACTCAGAAGCTAAGATTATATACATACAGAAGGTCTAACATAGCATGGGAAATTCCTTTCCATTTGTATCAGCTGTTTTTTCAACAGATCCATGTGTAACTTCTTGGTCCTACACAGGGCCAAAAAGGCATATGGCTCCTCTGGCCTCTCTTGCACCTGCTGTTTCCTAGTGTCCAGTAGACTCTGGATCTGGCTCCTGGTTCTAGCCACACCTGTGGTCTCTCCATTGACCACACCTGACTGTTGGGAGAGCCTCTGGCTGGGTAAAATGTCTCCATTCCTCCAATAGCCATTCACAGGGGAGAGGTGTATCCTGTTCACTCTAAGGAGATTTTATCCACCCCTGGGATAATTTTTATCCTCTGTGTGCCTTTTGTGAACTGTTCCTCAGGGCTTAAAGCCTCCCAGAGTTGCTTTAGTACAGAATTTGGCTTTTTATCAGTCTTTTCTTTAGGAAATTGTGCTAGACACAAGTCTTACCACATTTGCCTACAAGTAACCAAAGCAGACCTTCTTTAACCTAATCATGGAAACAGTTTGATATGTGGATTAGAGTTGTTTTGAAAGATTGAACAAAATATACTACTGAAGGAAATAGCCAATACTTACTGAATGTCTTAGAATAGACTGAATAATACATAACTTAATATGAGTTTCATTCTTAGATATTTTACATATTGTCTGTCTAACTGTACTATGCTGAATTTCTTAGTGTATGTCTTTTTATTTTTACTTTTGGATGATGGGTCTCATCTAGCACAAGCTAGCCTCAATTTTCTTTGCATGTGAAGATGACCCTGATCATCTCATCATCCCACTTTCCATCTTCTGAGTGTTGTGATTGCAGGCATACACCAACATGCAAACTTTACTCTGTATCTCTTTCATTCACTTGTTACACACTAAATCTTTTGTACCCATAATGAACCAGGCAGGTTATGTATAAGAGAAAATGCAGAGGGGATTGGAGTAAAATATGTATCAAGTAAGCAAAATTGGTTATAAAAAAAAAGTAAGAGAAAGTACATGAAGAATACAAAAAAGAGAGGAATAACAACAAATTCAGACTGTATATAAAGAATGCTTTCCTGTGGGAAACAATAGCCATAAATTTTAATATTTGAAGAACATTTAGGAGAAGTTGAAGTTTGTTAATCTTGGGGAATATATAACATATAGGATTCAGAGGAAAAACTGAGTAGTTTGTAAACAGGAAGGAAGGGTATGGTACAAACAGTAACTATTTCTACAAATTTTCAATATCATCCAAACTCTCCTTTGGTATAGTATATGTAATAAAATCAATTAATACTTTAAAACTGTCTGTGAGGTGTTTCTGTCTTAAAAGAAGGGGGAAAATAGAAATTTTCTTCAATTGAAAAATTAATTTTATACTTCTATGTACAAAGAGAAAGGTTAGTAGGAAGAAAATGGCAAATACATTCAGTATCCTATGAGTTCTTCAAGACTAAAATTATCTTCATTGAAAAATATGGCCTAAGGCAAAGAATATTGAAAAAGTAAAATTACATCAAAAAAAATCTTAGCAACTGGAAGCCCAACACCCATATATAGCAAAAGGAGACTTAATTGTCTTTCAGAAAAAGGCTATGCCACAGGCATATGAACAAAGTCACTGTAGGATCACAAGTCTTTTGTCATTGCAAATCCTGAAAAGGCCATAATCCTTAAGAAAGTTGTTTAATACACTTTTCCAGAAAGTCAGAGTCAGATAACTTGGACCCCTGATGTAATGTGGAGTAGAGAAGACATAGAAGACCATGCATCATGGCAGAGACCATGGTCTGTGTGAGCATGTGAGTCAGAGGACTCAGGTGGTTCTGTATAAATACCAAAGATAAGGTGACCACAGCTCATGGAAGATTGCAAAAGCACATTTTAAGAAATATAATGCAAGGTCTGAACTCTATTAGAGAAGAAGCATGTTGTCAACTTTCAGCAGTCTGTGCTAGTGACGAGAAATGGCAACAAAATTCTCAACCTTTATCAGTCACTATCGTAGAAACAGCTTCTCATATTTGGCTTCATCTTCCTAATTACATTTTGCTTAGGTTTATATTAAAGTCAGGGTCTGGATAAGTGACAGGAAAAGAAAGATAAAACTTTTAATAAAATGTAAGTTAGCATAACGACTGTTATTGAAAATGGAATACATTTTGAATGTACAATTTTATGCTCATAGATACAAATTTAATTTCTTTTACTTTGAAAAGACCTTCCTGTTTAAATTACATGCACATATATATATTACAGATATTAGATAAATATTAATTTTCCTTAAACAGGTTTATTGATTGCAGAGTTCACACACACAAAACAAGTATATGAACTGGAGAGATCACTTAACAGTGGTGAGTACTTGCTAATCGTCCAGAGAACCAAAGTTTAGTTTCCATCACCAACACTGGGTGGTTCATAACCACATATATGTGCAGCTTCAGGGGATCTGACGCCATCTTTTATCCTCTGTAGGTAACTGCAATGCATGGCATATACACAGACGTTCACATGCATACAATAAAAAAACAAATATAACTATAAATTTCAAATGTATGTAATGTAGGTTAATAATTACTTAATGTCTAAACATGATTCTTTATTGTGTTGCACATATCTGCTTCCTGTAGCACTTTTGTCCATAGAAATGAAAAAAAAAATCTTAATTTTTAAGTTAAGTATGTTAGACTGCGAATCTCATCAGAATACTGTTCAATCTTCTCACCGTGACGTGAAGTCCAGTCTAGGTTACTTAAAATGGAAAAAGTTCAATAATCCAGATTTATTTTTATGTTCCGTGGTGCTTATTTTTCTTTTTAACATTGCATTTAGTTTCTTGACTAAAAACGTAGGCCTTAGTGCCATCAATCTCACTCTTATTTTTAATCTTTAACTTTTGACTATTTACATGAGTGTAAAGTCAAACTTAGGACAGCGTTGAAAAAATTAAATAATATCTAGGTCTGTTTTCAGTTACTGTCAAAAATAAACTTCATGAAATTACTTTGTTCTTATCTCCATCCTTTTTTGGAATTTAAATTATAGATCCAAGGTAAATAATCAGTGTCATTTAAATTTTGAAGGGGAAGGCATACTATAAAAGACTTTGGGCTCTAGGTTACATAATATCGATGTTTTTGTGTCACTTAGAATATGCTACTGCACTAATTGTCAGTAGACATATTTAAAATGAAAGCTGCTTCCCAAATAAAAAATGCAAAATATACCATAAAGAACTATTTTACATTAATTACCATCAGTTATATTAGTGCTCTTCTTCGTTTATTGGGATTTGTCAGAAAAAGTTTTTGTTATGGGAAGTAATAAATTTGAAGAAGAAAGTAAGAGGTGTATATCATGTGCTAGTAAACATTCTTGTGTTTTTGTCTTTCCCAAAGGGATTCTATGAAACTTCTAAGTCAGAAGAACTGTTAGCCACTTTAGATTAGCCTTGAGTTGTGCTTGATAGAAAACGGAGTGTAGGAAGTCAGCAGAAAGCATAACTAATGAAATGTCTATGGTCACAAAATGCTGACTCATTTGATTTTCATGAAACTCTGTACATAAAGCACCAGCACACATTGCTGGATGTGGCCTGTGGCTGCAATCCTTTGAGGGTTCTCCATGTGTGTACACTACAGTGCTGCTCCTCCAGGCTGGAGAAGTTCACTCTGTGATCAACAGCCTGTCGACTCCTGCACTGATCTTGAAAAATGTTGGCTTGTCAAAATGACTGCTGTACTATGCAGATGTATGTGATCCAAATTTTATTCTCTGAACGTGTCTGCTTAGATGTATGGTATCCTCATGTTTTCATCATACTGCCTATTGAGGAAGTAACATGTGTTTAATTTAAATGAGAAATAAATCATTGAATTGGAAGGGAAAAGCAGGGTCTGAAAATCAAGCATTTACTTCTCTTCAATACAACACAAAGTTAAAAGGAAGGCACAGCATAATGTTCAAGTGAAGTTGTAAATATCAAGTTCCAGAGGTGGTCCTTCCCATGTACAAGAGCATGCATTCACCACACACACACACACATACACACACACACACACACACACATACACACCGCAGTCAGGGAGAGAGGGAGAAAGAGAGACTTATTTTGTCCACAGTCTTGCTCAACTTTCTTATCTACCAAACACCTATTTATCGAAATACTTTCTATTCGTCAAGCATTGTGTTAAATTCTGTGGAAAAATCTAATGAAGGGAAAATTCTGTCTTTTGGTACATCAAGAGTTATAAATGTGTATATACAAAGAACCAGTTACAATACAAAGCCAAAAATAATAGGAGTTACATAAATGATTGTAATGATTCAGCTGTGATTGCCTGTGGGTATCCGAGCATGGCATACCGAACAGTGCACAATCTTTCATCTTCTGCACAGTGACGTTGGTATATTTGTACAAATAAATGAACATTTTCGTTTCATGTACGCAATTGCCAAAGTGGAGAGCTATGGCTTGGGCTCTGTGGCCTCTCTACCCGAAGAGAAAAAGTTTGGCTATCAGCATGTATAATACATTCATTTTATAAATATTATATTTAGTTGTAACCTTAGGTTTGACATAAAAATGAATATATTCATTGTTCCTCATGAACTCTTCATCTTTTCCTGACATATGCACTAAAGAATGTGGAATCCCATTAGCTTGAATCATGTAGTATAAATATTACCCATAAAGGAGAGTCTGAAATCCTCTCTGGAAATCCATAGTCATGACATTTCTGTGGGAATAAATTCCATCATTCCATATATTGTTAGAAGAGAGTCAGTTCCGTAGAAAGAAAAACCATTTAGATCACTTAGGAAAATAAAATTGCTCACTTGGGAAATTTTGGCAATTTTTAAGGAAAAAAGGAAGCAACTTACAATGTAAGATTCAAGGCACAGTTAGTTAAGAAAGAAACGCAACGAGTAACTTCCCACAGTGAGTAACTGTCTGGACACTTTATTTCCTTTGGTCATCCACTACTTCTGACTCTCAGTATATGCAAGTCCCTACCTCTGACTCACAGCAATGGTGACAGCATGCATAAGCATCACATATGCTGAAGTCAGACAAAATCTCAAACTGTATGTAGAGAAGTGGGAAAGAAACTCCATCCCTTCCTTAAGACCTTTTGAAAACCTATGGCCACTGGGAGCGGGGAGAGTGTGACTCTTGGTAGGTTAACCAGGATCCAGTGGATGCTCCATCCAAAGGGCATTTGGGAATACAAATTTGTGTGTGTGTGGTGGATACAGATTAATAAAGGGGAGTAAATGAGGAGAATATCTAAATACAATCAAACTATACTGTATAAAATTCTCAAAATTTGAATGAAAAGCAAAAAACATCAATTTGAAAAAAAAAAAAAAGGACTGTTGGCATATGCATAGCAGAAACTGGAGCTCCATTCCTTAGGAAAAACTGTCACCTTGTCAGAATTGACTCTACAAGTCTCTTTAAGTGTACGATGCTTTTATAGTTACCCAAAAGACAAAATGTCATAATGAAAAAAGTTCAAATTTGCCAGTGGATACTGTGTCAGTGTAATTGGTCATTTTATAATTACAGGTGGTAAATGCATTGAGGCCAAGTAAGAAGGAAAACACCGTTCTCTTTAATATTAGCTTCCAGTTCACCAACAACTTTCCACATCTCTTTTCAAAGAATCAAGTCATTTGCTTGTTGCATTGATGAAAAGACCACAGTGCTGATGAATGAGGGTGATAAAAGATGAAGTCTTGTGTGCACATAGTCAGAATGCAAGTAATGACCCGGGGTTAGCGTAGGCCAGGAAAGCAAAATGGAAAAACTAAGGAAATAAGAAGGGAGAAGAGAGGTTACATAGAAAACTGTCTATTGGTTCCACACACAGTCTTAGTGTAGGGAGGTAATGTAGTAAAATGGTCCTGAATCTTACCTGCTAGAACCACATCATTCCTCTTTTTTGTCTCTAGAGAGATTTTGTTTATCGAAACGTCCTCTCCTAAACATTTATCATCCTCTCCTAAACATTCATTGATGAAACAATCTATATTCCTTCTATTATGGAATCTCATTCTAGTGAGTTTATTGAGGGGAAGAGTGAGAACAGTTTCAGAGACTTGATAACTAATAAGGAGTATCTTGGGAATGTCATCCACAAAGAACAATAACTCTGATTTCTAGCTATTCTGACCATGAATGCTTAAATGGTTAGGGATGTTCACATTTGAGTGGGAGTTAATGTGGAGTGATGCCTGCTAACCTGAATTTCAATTATAAGGAGATCATTGCAGAATCAGAAGTCCAGAGAGACAGACATTGCATTTAAGTGTTCACCAAACATTGACTATATTTCCTACATTCATTTAGGAATTAATTGAGGTATAATCTATAAAATATTTACCTTATCAAGTTTATTTTCTAATAGATATGAATCAACTATATTAGGGGCTGGAAGGGTGATTCAATGGTTAAGAATATTGACTGTTCTTGCAGAGGACCTGGGTTCGATTCCCAGGACCCACATAGTGGCTAAGTCATTTTTAAGTGCAGTTCCATGGGAATCTGACACCCTCTTCTGATATAAACAGGGATTACATAATACAGGTGCACTAGCATACATGCAGGTACACACACACATTTACATATAATGATACACATAAAATTTTAAAATAGAATATTTTAAAGCAACTAGATCAGCTAATTAAATCAGTATGTGAAATATGGAATGTTATTTAACCATAGGTTGTCTGAGTAAGGAGAGCAGGAGAGAGATGGTGCTGGGCTTTTAGTGGTATAATTTAACAGAAAAGAATGAGGAAAGCTTTCAGTGAAAGTTGACATTTAAGCAGATTCTGAAGATGTAGCCATGTGCATATTTGGGAGCAAGGTGTTCAATAATAAAGATATGGATGCTACTGTCTTTGTTTCCAGCAGGTCCAAATGGAACAAGGAGATCCATCTGGCTAAAGGAGTGTGTCGAATTATTACTGAGATTTGGGATCAGAGAAAAACGGGGAGCCATGCCATAGTTAATGCAGAAGTAAAATTTATTTGTAAAGTTTTCAAATTAGTCCCCTTATGTTGGAGATGGTTTTAGAGATCCCTTATTTTACATTATATGAAGCCTTAATTTGTATTTTGAGTGAGCTCCAGACACTAATCATCCAACAAGAAAACTGAGATTTGGGCCTGGGGAAATGGCACAGTGCCATTAAGTGTGAGGAACTAAGTTTGAACACCCAGAACACATGCATAAGTTGGGCATAGTTGCTAGAAGGATGGCTCAGGGGTTAAGAGCATGTACATCTCTTGCAGACAACTTGAATTCAGTCCCCAGTACTTATGTCACAGCTCATGACTCTGTAATTCCAATTCCAGGGGATCTGACATTCTTTTCTGATCTTCTAGGGCACCAGGCACCCTTATGGTATGCATGTCATAGGCAAACACTCTTACACATAAAATAAAAATAAGTCATTTTTAAAAGTCTTAGTATGATAACATACTTCTGTAATCTCAGTACTCACACAGCAAAATAGGAGCCAGGCGTAAATAAATCCTGGGAACTTTATGAGCCAGCTAGCAATTGCTTAGTGGCAAACAATAAGAAACTTGACTCAAACAGGTGGGGAATGAAGACCAGGCCCCCGAGGTCTCCTCTGGCTTCCAAATAAATGTCGTGGTGTTAACATGTCCACACAGAAATACATATACATCATACATGTAATGCCATACTCACACAAAATGTACACTTACACACACACAAATTAAAAAGAACCAACAACAGATGGAAGCCAGAGCCAAGAGGATCTACTAAGAACTTGGCTGAGGGACAGGTATGGAGCAATGTCTATCGCTGGAGCTGGAGAGCTTTTCTTGTGCTAGTAATACATAGAGAACACACCTTCTTAAACTGTGGAACATGATGCCGTAGAGACATCACACAACTACAAGTGGGGTGTCTACATATTTGTCAATAATAAAAGGTTTCTGAATTTATAAGGACTAAAACTTAATTGAAATTGAATCACATAGTGAATTCAAGGTATTCCTGACAGCGTTCGCAGTGCTCGCCATGTTGAATCACACTTCAACAGAGCCTTGATTCCGAGTACATAGCACACACCCTCTGTCCTGAACATGCTGCCCCACCGCTCAACCCCAGGGAGTGCTGCCGGCTCTCAGAATCGAGACCAGTGTATGCTGTGAATGGCAGTGACATCACTGTATACACAATGCTTTCTGATTTTGCAAAAGCATTATTGTATAATTACAGAAAACAAAGACTTTATAATTTGCCCACTGTTTATTTCTCAGCATGTAGTATCAAAATGGTATATATATTTGGATTTTATTGTGTTTGATTGTAGAATGTTTATTCTTAAAACTTGATGTTATCGTTTCCACTTTCTTTCTCAGAAACATGTTTTAGGACAAAGCATTTTTGGTTATAGATAAATGGTGACATTTAGCCAAAAGACACAAAGACAACAGCAATGTATTATAGTCTTCAGTACAAGAATGGGACACCCTAAATTATCAGGAAAAAGAAAATATGTCAAATCAGTTATGTAATATGTATCTCTGCCTAATGATCGCAATGGTGTTGAAATAAAAACCTTCTCCATCAAATTTCTAGTGACATGTTGGCTGCAGAGAGCATGGAATCAGCCAAATGAGACGTCTTAATACCTAGCATGTATCATACTGCAGGGAATCAAAGGAGTATGTTAAAAGACTATTTGAATCTTTAAATGAAGAAAAAATGTTCTGAAAAAAAGTTGCCTGTTAATGAAAAGTATTTACTTGCATCGTATACAACTTATTTCGTAATTGCATAAAACTAAAGTGGCCTATACAATAGCAGAAGATCATATCTTAACTGCTGCTTTAAAATAATAGAAAGAGATGATAGGGAAAAAATATGGAGACTAGAAATGAGAGAAGTAGTCTGGAGAGAAGGCTCAGCAGTTATTAGACTGGCAGCTCTTTCAGATGATCCTGGTTTGAACCCTAGTACCCACATGGTGGCTAACAACTGTCGTAACTCCAGCTCCAGGGGATCTGATGTTCTCTTCAGGCCTCTGCAGGCATTGCACATGACGTGGGTGCTCATGCAGGCAACACCCACGGGCAACACACTCATAGAAATGTGAAAATTCCTTTATCACATAATGCTTCTCCATAATAATTCTTGAAATTAGTACTAATTAAAGCAAGTGATCAGAAGACATAAAGACAACTCAAAGTTTCTGATTCACTTTGGTAAACCTGCTTTAACACTGTATAGTGATTACTTTATTCAAGTTCAGAAAGAAAACCTATGTGAGGAGAATTGCCTTGCTGCCTGTTGGAAAAGCACATATAGCGAAAAGATACTTATCTTAATATCAGGGAAATTTTTACAAATCAAGGTTACAGTGAAAATACTATGTTGGTGTGTGTACAGACATTGATAGTCCAAAGATGTGTGATAATGTTGGATTTATAGTAAAAGTTAAATCTCGTTGCAATAAACATAAGAATTTATTCACTTCAGGGACCACTGGAAGACTCATACACACAAATGCACCACCAGGGTCAATGTACTTTGCCGTACTATGATAATCTTTAACTTCATTAAACTTGCATGCTTAAAAGTCACATTTTTTCAAATCTTTGTAAGGAAATAGATTTCAGCTACAAAGCGTATTAGTACATGCTGAGGAAAGATGTCCTTGTAGATGATGAACAGTACTGAAATTAAATTTTGAATATTTTATATTTTTGAGCTGAAATTCCATTTTATTCTTTATTTCTAATGACACTGAGAAACACTGAAGAAACTATAGAAGTACAGTATTAAATGTTCATCCAAGATTTCGTTTTATATAAAAATAAATCAGCATATGTATTTTGTTTGAGTGCAAAATGGCTTATGTTTTAATACACACCAAATTATGTATATATATATATATATATATATATATATAATTTTTCAAATGAGGTTCTTTTCAGAATGATTTCTTTTATTTTTAATAGGAGTGCATATAATATCTTCTATCCCCAGGATCTGGAAGCGACAGGTGTTTGTGAGTCATGTCAGTGGGTGCTAGGCACTGAACCCGGGTTCTTTGGAAATGCAGCTAGCACTCCTAATTGCTGAGTCATTATTAAAGGCTCTAAAATAAAGTTCTCTGTTATATGTTAATTATCATCAAATATTTGACAAATATCCATTTTCTTTTTGGGGGGGGCAGGGTTTCCCTGTAGCCCCAGCTGGCCTGGAACTCGCTTATGTAGACCAGGTTGACCTTGAACTCACAGATATATGCCTGCCTCTTAAACGCTGAGATTAAAGACATGTGCCAGCATGCCTGGCCCCAAATATCTATTTTGTTAAGTTATATACTCAGAGTGGTTTAAAAATTTCTTGTTTGGAAAGGACTCAAAAGTCAAAATAATTTTTGAGGACCTAATATAGATGGTAGTTAAAGAGTTACAGGAAACTCAGTATTTTCTTTTGAACAATTACAAAATTCATTTGATCTGAGATGAGTCTCACTATAACAATGTTTCACGTTTTACAAAGTAAAAGTCGCTTGATAGATCATTCTAGTGAACATGCAACAATAACTTGGCTATGAAATAACTAGTTTGTTCTATTACATAAAAGTTAAGAAAATGTCTTTTAAAAATATTTTACGTCTTATGTTTATTTTTTATGTGCATGCATGTAAATATACCCATGTCATACAATGCTTGTAGAGGTCAGAAGAGCTCACCGTATCTCCTGGAACTGCAGTTACAGCAGGTTGTTAGTTGGCCAGTGCTCTTAAATGTTGAATTATCTTTCCAGCCCCAAGAAAATATCTTATACCTTATGCTTTTATCCAGTTGTTGCCTACTAGAAAGATACCAAACTTCTCTTACTTAAAAGAACCTTACAGCTGGTATGATAACTGGTATGTCCAGTAGAGTGGTCACTCAAAAAATACCTGAGGAAAGATGAACATGTGTGTACTAGGAGTTAAGAAATACTCGATGATTCCATATTTCAAATGTACATTAATTCAATATTTTAAATGATTATAATCAAGAAATCGTAGTTGCTTCAGAAAAATGATAGGCCATTTCCTTAAAGCTCCTTAGTGATAGCAGAATTATGGGTTTTCATAATGATAATTATAGGCATTCATAATGATGAAATACAGAGTTTATAATACCTAATTTTTAAAAGATTTATTTTATATTTATGTGCATGAGTATCTGCCTACATGTATATATGTAAACCATGTATATCCCTTGTGTCTGAATTGGTCAGAAAAAAGCATTGGAATCCTTGGAACTGGCGTTACAGATAACTGGAGCTGCCATGTGATGTTGGGAACTGAAGCCAAGTCCTTTAAAGAGCTACAAGTACTCTGTACCTCAGGATTCGCTTTCTAGACTCTAAACTTTTAATCCGAAAGAAAAATAAAGCAAAAGACTTATCAAACTTATTGGATTCATTCTAAAAACATTAAGCTAATAGACTTCAATAAATCTACAACTTTAAACAACTTTAAATGAACCAACGACTGTGAATTTTCCAAGAAACAGGATAGTTACTGTGCATGAAAATGTGTTCTAGGTATCTTTGGTGTATTGATGACAGGGAGTCTGAGCTGTAGCTTTGGTGATTTAATTCAGTCATTTGTTTGGCCTTTGGAAAACGTAACATAGTTGTGTCTGTTTCTTTGTTTATAAAAAAGCTACCTGTCCAGAGGACAGATGCAAAGCTACACTCCTCAAAGCAACAATGTTATGCATAATTTAATCTCACCAAGATCCGTTATGTAACACAGTGTCTTAGTGGGAAGGCTGAATAATTAGTTTTATTTTTTGCTATTTCTCAGAACTTGTCTAGTTCTAAAAAATTCAATTTATTCCAATTAATGTGTTTATTTCCCCATGGACTAAGAGAAGAAATACCTTGAATTAGAAATGTTGGTAGCTGACCAGGCAAGAAATCTAGCGTTCTTTCATCACCTGCCTCATCCCATTAATGGTACAAAAATACTGAGCTGAAATGATGACATGAAGCCTAGATTTCTCAACCTCTGGCTATAGAGTTGCATATTAGTACATGAAATACAACTTCTATCTGTAACAGTAGAATCACTGGGGGAATCTGAGTTAATTAGGATATTACTGCAAAACCTTGGGCAACAGTCCATTACATGTCATAGCTTTAGCCAATACAGAATGTTTAAAAATGTAAGTTTCTAGAAATATATTCACATCATCCTGTTATGGGACAGCTTGTAACTCTCGCCACTGTAACCTCACCAAATAATTGTTGCTGTGGGTCTTAAGGGAATCAATGTATTTACTGTTGTAACACAAAGCAATGGCCTGTATGTTCCTTTTTTTCATTTGCAAGAAGATATGGTTCAGATGATTTAAAGAACACTCTGGATTCCATAGCTCACATACACAAAATGATGCTGTGAATACATCCTCTCTTTATCAACCAATGTGGTCATTATTTCCAAAGTGAAAACGTTTCTAGGCATTCTCAGTGTAAATAAGGAATTACTATTTTATGCTTACTATTAACCATTCATACATCTCTATAGGTGCCAGAACAAAGGAAATGTTTATGTAGGCATAAGTAGGATAATTTGTTTAAGTATACAGGAAAAAGAGGAGTTAAATTCTTATTTAAAAGGGGTTGAATATATGCACGTTTCTGCTTACCAGTAATTATTACCCAAGTTGACAGGCCAGCAAGTAGTTATTGGAAAACGTTTGTGAAAATATAGTATCATTTTACCACTGTTGGCCTATAACTGCCTGCATGAATAGTCACAGCTCTTTATCACACACTTTGCTTGTCTCTCTTCTGAAGAGGAGAGGGGAAGCCGTGGACTCCTGCTTCTAGGAGCAAAGCAACGCAGTTATCATTTGGACTAATTTAAATCTCATAGGACCATACCACATTCAAATGATTGATATTGATTCGAGAAATAGATCCCAAACGAGCTGGTAGAGCAGACACAAAATTAATCTCTGTTGAAATGTGAGTGAAATCATCAAGACAAGGGAAACTGGCCAAAAGTTTCCCTCCCAACAAATGGATCCTCGAAATCCATGATAATTTTTATATTTGCTCCAATAATCAGCAGCAGAAGTTTACATCCAGAGACTGGATAACAGAAATATTTATGGAAACAGGTTGCACAGAACAGACGTGGGGAAAGCCACAGGAAGACATCGATGTGGGATACCTTCTGCTTACAGAGAGGCTGATGGTCTGAAGGCAGGGCTGCTCATCGTGCAGAGAAGCTGCATCATTAAACCCAAGCCATGCACAGGCTGCAAGTTGTACTGTTTGCAATCAAGTGCTCTTTCTATTACACAGTTTTGTCAGAAACAAAAGTTCTGGAAAATTATAGGGAAAAAAAAAAACAAAACTTTGAAAGACTTCAGCCAGTTTATAAAGACAGCTGGTGTGTTGGTTTGAACAGTGTTCCCCATAGGCTCAACTACGCAAATTTTTGATCAGTTGGTGGCACTCTTTTGGGAAGGTCATGGGCATCCTAGGAGGTTCCGCCTTACTGAAGAAGCATGTCACTAGGAGCAGACGGTGTGAGCTCAGAAGTCCATCCCATTTCCGTTTTTTGCTTCTGCTTCCTGTGCCTACTTGAAAATGTGGGCGGAGCAGGTTTTTGTTCTGGCTGCCTCCTGCCATGCTTCCATGGGACAACGAGCTCTTAGTCCTCTGGAACCTTAAGTGACATAAACTCTTCCTTCTATGAGTTGCCCTGATCATGGTGTTTAGTCACAGAAACAGAAAAATAATTAATACAGCAGAGTCACTCCAAATCAGTAAAACCAAAGCAAAACAGAACAATTATGAGATAACTTATACATCTCTGGATGAGTTTGACTTGAATCAGAAAAAGGATCATAAAATATTGTCCTCCACAAATGACTTAACTGTTGCCATTTTGAAATAAAAACAGTTTTTAGTACCTGCAGGAGATCCTCAAAGGACTAGACCCACTAACATTCCCATTGGAAGGCAGGGAGGACTCAGACGCTCATGAGTTCACTATGTACAGGAGTCTTCTGTCCTCTCCACTAGGGGCAAGAAACACAGTTCATCAATGGTGTAGCTGACATTAAGTTGTCCAAGCTTCTGTGAATAATGCCTGTGAGTAAAGCAACCCCATAAACTCATTCAGTAAATCAGCCTTAAGTGGAATTGCTCCTCTGGTCTGTTGCTATCCTTTCTATCTGGGATGAAGAGATGTTTGCATCTCCCAAGGGGTAAGACAGTAAATGAAGCATTATGAACACATTTGGCAATTTGGGGCTTACATTTTAACCAGGATACAGGAAATTTTGGTCAAACTTTAGAAAAAAAATCTAACATTGTTGGTTGTGAATAGAAAAGTTTGAGGAGAATGAGGCATGTACAGGAGAGACATGGCACCTAGCATGTGGCCACATCTGTCTACCCTAGTGCAGCTACCAATAAGCACAGTGAAAGAATGCTCCTGTATTAAACTCTTCACATTGAATCACAGAGGTGTCCTGAATATTTTGCATTTGGCTGAATCAGCATAGCTCAGTACAGATAACCATTGTTAATAACAAAGAGATAGTGAAAATATTTAGGTTTTTTTTTTTTTCATTTTCTACAGGAAATTACACATATGCCTAAAGAAGACAAGCTCATTTCATAAAAATAGTAGCTATGTATCCAATGTTATATTTAGTGCTCAAACCAACTCAATAATGACACTGATGTGTAAATATCAGAACCCTTCTCAAAATACTGAGTACTGTGCACCTTTTTACCTCACTTAAATTCTGACCCTCCAGTTCAAGGTATGCGTGGGAGTCAATATTTAGCCTTGGATATTTCAAAAAAAGGAAAATTTATCCTGTACTAGTAGCTTCTTAAAAATTATTGTTGCTATGGTGTTTCTTGGGACTAATTCATGATTCATCTATTCTCAATTAGAAGCAAGAAGTTGGGTAACTGGGCCGTGGTATTAAAACCCGAGAAGCTTAAGGTAGACGCCGTTCAAAGCGGAGATTCCCACGGTATCATATGACATTACATGAGAAATACAAAACTCAAAATGCTAGGGTGGGTCTCAGTGTCAGTGTTGCTGAGAGAAAGAGTGAAGTCATTTATAAAACCCAAATAAGGCCAATCAATCTGCTTTAAACTGACTGCAACAAGTGGTCATGGTAGAATAGATCAGAACTGGGAATATTCTTGCAAGACAACAGTTTCACAGGTTTTTACACCTAATATCTGTAGCTCAGGAAAAGGGGTACCTGAGCCTTTAAAAGTTTCTGTTGAAAGTAGAAAGTGCTCCTGATACATACTGAAATCACAAGGACACTGTGTTCCCAGTGGTCAAGGCTTAAACTCATTCAGTCCCCCCGAGTTTATTACTATTAGATCTACCCAGTATTGTATTATATCATCTCATCTGGGAAGACCCTCACCCTAAAAATATATCATTTGGGCTCTTTATTTACCATTTCACCAATGAACATGTGCAGTATAATTTTTATAAGAACTCTTAATCTAGTTTTTAGAAACTGTAATCAAATTTCTAATACCTCTGATTACCTATTTCAAAGAGCAAGACAAATTAAATCCATCATGTTTCTACTTTATTGAACATAGGAGGTCTTTGTGGAAAAACAAATTTTAAAATGAGCAAAAGACCTGAACAATGATCCCACTAAAGAATATATACATCAAAACCTAATCATAATGCTCAAGAAACACTTTGGAAGAGGAGGAGAAAACTGATAAGAGCTAGAGGACAAAAATGTGTGCTGTGAGATCATGCATTGTAGGTCTGACAGGGAAGCTGCACAGATGAGATTTCAATAGTATTACTGCATAAATAAGACCACACAGTCACCACGCTGAGAAAGACGTGAAAAATGTTCCAGTGTTTCCCCCATTAAATGAAGAGCTATAGACAATCACTGGTTGCCGAGAACAGAAGTCCCTGTAAAATTATCCAATACCAAGTGATCATTCTACATGTACACCTAGACAACACTGATTGGAAACCATAGGATGCATACGTATGTACATACACATACATAGATACATTATACTAATAATGATAAAGGAAGTCATGAATTTGAGAATGAGAGGGTCTTGGGAGGAGTTGAAGGTAGGATTGGGAGGAGTAGACATGATGTAAATATAGTACCCACATAGATTCCTCAAAAAAAATATAGGAGGTAGAAGAATATCTCTTTGGCATGAACAGGTACTCTTCCAGAGCTTAAAGCAATTACAGAGATAGGTGACAGATAGACAAGATAATTAGATGGATGGATAGATGATACATGGGTGGATAAATGGATAGGTGATAGATGAATGAATGGAGAGATTAAGTAACTCGTTAGTGAATGATATATTTACATCTATTTAAGAGCTCCTGTGTGGACTGGGTTTCATTTGATAATGTCCTATCAGTGTTCAACTGATAACTGGAAAATGACCACTGCTGGGCAGAGTGCTGATGATGCTGGAGCCTAAGACAGGGGATGCAAATGTTGGAACTCTGCACTTTTTTCTATGAGCGTAACACTAATCTAAAACAAGTCTATTAACCAAAAATAAAGGCCAGTGAAAACTCCAATGAATCATTTCTACACATTTATCCAATCAAATCATATGTTGCTCCCTCTGCCTTGGCTGAAGTGGCAAAAGATGATTGCAGTGTCCATAGCGTTCCTCGGGACCCTCCGGTGAGAGTGGGATTCCTACTGAGAAGAAGAGTCTACAGCCGGGCTTCCTCCGGTGTTGCAGCTCTTCATCGTGTCGCAGCTCTTCTCCAGCACAGCAAGGAAAATCGTCTCACAGACCTCAGGCAGGCCCTTATATACAGTTCTCCCACCAATCAAACACACTTCCCTATTTTTTAACAGCCTACCAGAACATGCCATTTTCAAGCCTTACAATTAGCATAAAGGGGCGGTTACATGGGCGGATACACGGGGTGACTACATCAGCCAATCAGCAGGCAGTAAACACAATGCTTTATTACCCTGTCTGGGGATAGGTTTCGGTTTCCGCTATCCTCCTAGGCTCATCAGTTTCTCAGAGGTCCTGTTTGTCTCTCCTGCACCTAACATTTAAATTTCACTTCCTCTGGGAGCCATCTTGGCTGCCCATTTGCAGCTATGAAGCAGCTAGTGAGGCCCCACAATTATATCTTTGAATTTGAAAAGAGTTATGTACAAAAGACCTATTTCTCCCCAACTCTGCATAAAAAAGGTGATATTTCATGTTCATTGAGTCTTGTTCTCATAGAATCTGGACTCAATGCCTACATATGTGAACGTACTAACAAACTAGCTTTGTGAAAAATGTTAACTTAAAAAATTTATTTTGTCTTCAACTTCATAGCTTAAAAATGGATTTTATTAATTATTTTTATTTGTGCCATTGCTTTGCCAGCATGTATGTAAGTGGACTCATGTGTAGAAACTTGTAGAAGCCAGAAGAAGGCATTAGAGACTCTGGAATTAGAGTTATGGAGGAATAGGAGCCACCATGTGAGTGCTGGAAACCCAACCCAAGCCCTGTGGATGAACAGTCAGTGGTCTTTCCTGCTGAACCATCTCTTCAGTACTATCAATTTTGTAGTTTTAGGATAGAATTACAAAAAGTTAAATGAGGTGGCATTTAAATAAAACATTAAGCTGGACATGGTAGCTCATGCCTTTAGTCTCAGGTGGATTTTTGTGAGTTCTTGGTCAGTCTGGAGCTACAGGGAATTCTATGCCAGCTGTGGCTACAGGGAGACCCTGTCTCAAAAAGATGAAAAACAAACAAACAAAAAAACCCTAAGACTATTTCCCATCACATGGGCTCGAAACACTCTTATCATTATCTCTGAATGGGCAGGAAAATGAAAGTTGAGCATCCTATGACTTTTTGTGTCATCTTTTTCTTGTAATCCCATGTTTTTTTCACTGCAAATATTGATGTGACAAGATAATGCATGTATTACATGCTTAGATCAAATTTCTCATGTTCTTGGTAAGCAGGTAGCTTATACATTTAAATTTATCAGTTTACAGAAGCTATTTTATCTATGGAACTGTATGGTAGAGTTAAACTCAGCCCATTTAGTGTGAGAATATATGTATTTAAAATCCTTCCTGTAGGATAGTGTGCTTTCCTTTAACTTTTCAACAGCTTATTTTCAAATGGAACACATGTATTTATTGATTTGCAAATATGTAATTCAATTACTTGGTATTTTCAGAGTTGTATAATTATTAACATTACCTAATTTTGATCATTTTCAGAAAATTTGCCTTCAACTCCTTCACATTCCAAAGGAAATCATGCTGTATTTTACTTCACAAGTTTATCCCTGTGAATAAATACTAAACGTGAAATCATAAAATATAACTTCTTTTGGTAGAAAGTTTTCAAGTTTCACAATGCTTAGTCAGGTATAAGTACTTCATTCTTAATTTACTGCCCCCAAATCAACCATTTTATGAATACACTACATTTTGCTTAACATTCCTTAATAGGTTGATTAATCAACAGAGGAAGTGTGTTTTTACAATGTTGTAAAAACTTTATGACAAATCTTTAAGATACACTGCATATATGTCAACATTATACTTTTGTATCCAATTGCAGGAAATATGTTCTTAAAGTGAGTCAAAATACAGAATTTAGGTGCCTTACCTAAAATGCCACATCCTTCCAATACTGAATAAAATTCTGCATATGTGACTGTGTAAAGAATGGCCAATGTCTCTTATTGCTTTGTTTCTAATTTTCCAAAAGGAGTAGAGACTTAATCTACATTTTTGATTCTCCGTTACAGTTAAATTAGACCAAATGACTAAAGTTTGGCAAATGGATAACTGGAAATGTTTGAAACATTAGGATTTTCTCTTAAAAAGAAAAATAATATCTTGAGTCCCTCTTTTTACTTTTCTTTTGCCACCTGGAATTCAGATGTGAAGGTTGGTATTAGAGCAGCCATTATGGACTATGACATGGAAACTGTTCAGGGAAGTTTGAGAGAGAGAGAAACAAAGAAATATCTTCAATGATAAAGAAAAATCCCGAAGCTACCTTCTAAGCCTTGAGCGTCTTTATTCATATTCTGTTATTTTAAATCTGTGTGTGACATAGCTGAAATTGCCTTCTAATAAAGACAATGCTTCATTCTGCAAAAAAAAAAAATTTTTTTTACTCTTTATTCCAGGGGGAAAAATGGACTTTATATAGCAGTGTTCATAGACCCTGCACTTTCCTGGGGCCCATCCTTTATCGAGGTTTCTCTGATATCTTTCTTTGAGAGGAAAATACCATTCTGGATGCATACTAAGATATAAAGTGCAGACTGATTCCTCTGAGGATAAGCAGGCAGCCCACCAACTTATTGAACAACCATATTTATTTATGCAGACCATCAGTCATTAGGCTAAGATTCTATTGCCTGATGGGACACAAGCAGAGGGCTGTAGTAGTTAAACACCAATATACCCAGCATACTTACTGAGCATGGAGTGAAAGAAGATATTGTCTTCACCCAACCTCCACCCCAGCTGTAGCTTGACCATGCTGCATCATAAACGCCTCATATTTATAAAGTTCCATTGTGATTTGTACTCACATTTACCCAATCTCTTACATTTTAAGGCTTGAATGTGCCCTCAGAAGACAAAGTTGGACAGCCTTAGAGTATATTTAGGAGGGTGATCATTTGGAATGCAAATGCTAGGGTTGATCTCCAAAGCAGAGATGTGATGATGTCATCACACTCCTTTTCTTCTTCCTTTCTTCATTGAATTCATCTCATTCCCATTCTTATGGTTTTGGATTTTGACACAAGGCTCCTGTTGTTCAGTATTCTTGGTTGCATACGGTTCCTCT
The DNA here is from genome assembly GCA_035773235.1 of Eospalax fontanierii. NCBI lineage: Eukaryota > Metazoa > Chordata > Mammalia > Rodentia > Spalacidae > Eospalax > Eospalax fontanierii. Next base: position 64,995,610 of record CM069536.1, read on the forward strand.
TTGTGCCTTAGTTCCAGTGAACAGCATGCTGGCAAGAACATGGCAAGTACAGGATTAGCTCCTTTGAGTCCATTTGCTGTTTTGATTAATTGTATATTCTATCTGAACTCAGCCATTCTTTGCATGTACGTTCTTCTTGAAAACCCCTCTGCCAAGAGTGTCAACTAACATAATTTCTAGTGCATTGGTCCTTTTCACTCCTTGATGAGGGAAATTGGACAAGAGATGATTAACAATGTTCCTTTCTAGCCACTGAAACAAAAGAAAGCAACTATAGAGCTACCATTTCGAGCTCTTGTGTGTATATAAGTGTGTATGTGTGTGTGTATGTGTGTGTGCGTGTGTGTGTGTGTGTGCATGCAATATGGGAAGAATGCACTGAAGTGGTTCTTAATACTCTATGCAAAGGGAGTGTTCACTCCTCTGGCACAGGGATTGGCCACTTTATGTCCTTTCCTGCTAAAGGAGAGTTCTTTATGTAGCTCCCTCCCAGCAGTTTCAGTTACGGAATAGATGCCAACAAAGCTCTTTGCTTTGCCACTCTTTGAGGATGCCATGTGGAGCACAGAACAGAATCAGACTTGGGGTACTTACCCTCATTGCATCATGCAGTTCTGGGCCTTCTCTCCTTCCACCTCTGAGTGGGCAGAACTAGAGCTCTCTGCTGTGCCCTGAGGTTGTTCCAGGAAGTGTCAGCGATTTTACATGTATTTATTTATGGGTTGCCATTGCTGATCCGTCGGTTTACTCCTCATTGATTCTAACTGGTGATTGAACCTACAAGAGCAGCCTGTTAGATAGAAAGATACAACCTCCACCGATCCAAAACAAAACAAGATAAAGCAAAAACCAAAATCTAGAAGTATATACAAATCAACAGGTATACCTCACAACACAGAAATTCAAGAGGCATCAAAAAGAAGGCAGCATGCTTCCTCCAAAGTGTCATGGGTCAGACAACATTGAACTCAGAGATACTGAGATAGGTAAAATCTCAGATGAAGATTTCAATTTTTTTTCTGTTTGTTTGTTTCTGGAAAACAATGATCAGTGACCTGAAAGAGAATACCAGCAAGAATATATAGTCTGTCTAGGTCCTAGGGATCGATGACTATGAGGGAAAAAACAGTAAAAAGAATGAGAAAATTGGTAATGTGCTTGAAACAGTCTGCCATACGGAAGAATACTACAGAAAAAAAATTGAGATTTTTTTGAAAAAGTAATATTGAAAATGAAAACTCAATGAAACAAATCAAGAAAAACTTCAAACAGTGAAAGACAATGCCAGTAGACTCAACCCCACAGAAGAAAAGAAAAGTATCTGGGATGGAAGTCAAGGGTGAAGAAGGACTGCGTTCAATGCTGGTGAAGTAAATTAGAAATGAACATGACCACAACACCCAAGAACTCTGGAGCACAATAAAGTGATAGAACTCGTGAATCCACAGGATAGAAGAGCCAAAGAAAGCAATACAGGTATACAGAAGTGTTCATGAATCGAAGCACAAAATTCCACAAAATGAGAAAGAAGTAGGCGATCAAACACAGGAGGCATTTGAACAGCCAGCAAATATGAGCTGAGAAGAATCTCTCCATGCACATCAGCGTCAAGATGAAGACAGACTTAAGTACAGTGACAACAAGGCCATCCCAATTTATGTAGAAAAAGCCTTAAAGAAGTTCAATATTCCTTTATACAGTGGGAACATAAAATAATAAAAGTCCTATACCTTGAGCCAACATTATGCTAAATGCATACAAAGAGATTTTCTCCTCTCAAATCTGAAATGAGCTATGGTACCCTCTCTCTACTCTTACTCAATATTACCTAGAGGGTTTAGATAGAGCACTAAGTAAAAGGAAAAAAAAGAAAATAGAAAGAATGTAAATAACAAAGGAAGAAGTCAGTTATCCCTATTTTGAGACACCATGAAACTCTACAAAGACACCAAAAATTCTACCAGAAAAGTTGGATCTTATAGACACTTTCAGCAAAATAGTAGGATGAAAAAAATCAATGTAGGAAAGTCATCAGCTTCTCAAGATAGCAATAACATAGACTCAAAGAAGAAATCATGGAGAAGAATCTCATTCACAATAGCAGTGATAAAAATAAAGTATCTAGCAGTGCTCTTAACTAAGAAGGTGACAGATCTCTAGAATAGAATCTTTAAGGAACTGACAAAGGGATTGCAGAAAATATTACGAAATGGAAAGATCACCCATGCACACATATTGGCAGAATTAATATCATGGAAATGGATACAATGCCTAAAGCAATCTATAAATTTTATGCAATTCCACCAGATTTCAATGTCATTCTTCACAGAAGTAGGAACAATGTTAAGTTTATCTGGAAATAGGAAGGAAAGACCCTGCTTCCTGCTTCCTTATGAGAAAGAGCAGAGCTCACTCAAAGCATCATCATCAATATTGCAAATTAAATAAAGCCAAGGAAATAAAAACAATGTGGTACTGACTCAAAACAAGTATGCAGTCCAACAGAATAAAGGATCTAGAAATGAACTCAGAAAGCTCTAGCCACCTAATTTTTTTGCCAATGCCATCAAAACATTCATTGAACAAAGACAGCCTGATTAACAAATGGTACTGGAAAAAAAATATATATATATATAGTTATATAGTTATATATACACACATAATATATATATATATATTATATATATATAGTTCACCCTGAAAAAAATAAATTCAGAATAGAACAAAAACTTCAAGATAAATCCTCTGGAACTATTAGCAAAAAAAGCAAAAATACAACACTTCAGATACAGATGTGACAAGGATTTTTCTTAATATGACTTTGATAGCAGACAAAAAAATGTCCTAAGAACTGGTAAATGGAATTACATGAAATAAAGAAACTCTGGTAAGGCAAAGGAAAGAGTCACCAGAGTGAAGAGGTAGCCTTCAGAATGAGAAAAAATAAGTTTACCAACTATATATTAGATGGAAGACTAACATCAAGGGTATATAAAGAACTGCAGAAAATTAACCATCAACAAAAACAGAGCATGAAATCAATAAATGGGCTAATGAACTGAATAGAAAATTCTGAAAAGAAGAAATACAAATGGACAGTAAGTACCTCAAAAAAGGTGTTCAGTGCCTAGAATAATTGGGCAAATGCAAACTAAAGCTTGGTTGAGACTCTATCTCTCTGCAGTTACAATGGTAATAATCGAGAAAGCAAGTGAGAACAAATGCTGGTGAGGATGTGGGAAAGAAGGATCTTTATTCAGTGTAGGTGGGAATGTACATCTGTGCAACCACTATAGAAATCAGCATACATATTCTCCTGGAAACAAAATAGAGCAGCAGTAGAACTTGGTTAATCTGAAGGATTCTAAGTCAACATGTCACAGATACTTGTGGATCCATGTAGCTACATGAAACAGAACCATCCTAGATGTCCTTCAACAGGTAAACAAATAAATATGTTATCTCTGTGTCCTCGCTGGCTTCATAGCACAGTTGGTAGCTGCTTCCTGATTCTCCACCTGCTTTCTTGAATCTCATAGACATGTACCATTTGTCACAAACCTACACTGTTCTTTGAGATATTTCCTTCTTTTGCCTATTTTATAATTACTTTCATTTTCCATGCCTAACTCTACAAATGTGTGGAATAAAGAAAAATATTAAGCATGAAAAACAATGCTAAAGAAAGAGGGAAAGTAAACGAATAGATTTTTCTCTATTTTTCAAGATCTAAAGGTTGGAGAGCCAAATCAATTGTTGAGTTCTTGCTGCTCTCCCAGAGGACCCCAGTTCAGTTCCCAGGACCCATGTATGGAGGCTCACAATCACCCATAACTCCAGCTCTAAGGGATCAAATACCCTCATCTGCCCTGTTCTGGGACCCATACAGATGTGACACACACATACATATGCACAAATAAAAATAAAATATTCAAAAACCAGCCCCTCTGGCCAGATGTTGATTTTATGAGTGTGATGCATGGTGAAGATTTTCCTCAGCGAGGTGGAACAATCTGGATGGTGAAGGACGTTGGCCCTGTAGTGCCTGCAGGCTTGGCAAGTCTACAGATATATTGGCAGAGGGGCAGTTTATCCCATTTGGGTCTCACATACTGCACTATGGTGATCTGTTAACAACTCATGTTCTAAGATGAAGAAATAGCTGTATTACTTAATTTTTCTAAAATATCTGACATAAAGATTTGATGGCTCTGATTTGCTGACAAAGAATATCATTGGATTAATGTCTAAGCATTCTGCTTGTTACTGTTTTTCTAAGAGCACTACATTGGTTTGAAAATGAAGAGCAAATGATCTTGCTGACAAGCTCATCAATATTTGATACATTTTCTGAAAGTAGGAGGTACATGAAAAAATGATGTGACATGCTGGGGGAGGAGCCTGACTCAACTTGTTGGGAGAGTGAGGGACTATCACTTACTATTAGTGATATGGACCTGATGGAGTTAGAGGTTTGAACTACTGTAGTCTTGGGACAACCTGGCTGATTTAGTAAAAGTGATAAATGCCTTAACAAAGCATGCATTTGAGTTAGAAATAAAATAATTTGAAAGTCAATGCAGCATAGATTTTAAATTACTTTTGGCCTACAAGCTTAATACACTGGCACCCTTGCATAATAATTAAGCCTGGGAGTTAAGTTCTTAGAGAGCAATGTGATCACTCTTCCAAGACAGACAGGAAACCTGTAATCCTTACATCCACACAGGTCTAAAAAATAAAATGAAAGAAAGAAAAAAGGGTACATTGAAAGACATCCTGTGTCTTACAAAGGCTAAGGCTGGTGTGTTTGGGAGGGAAGAGTGTGTGAGAGTGTGTTTATAAATTAACTGCCTTTCCACACAAGCTCCTCATTCACCTACGTGAGTGATTAATGTCGGAAGCCGGGTATTTACATCCAGCAATATGAGTGGGCTTGGTTTGATTGGATGTGGCCTCACTGTTTTTTTTTTTCATATATTGAGAGGTGATCTCTAGTATTAAGGTCTACCCAACATCCTCCTCTCTGCCTCTTGGTTGATACCCTGACTGGAATTATAGGAAAGCTAAGTAAAATGGAAAAACATTCAGCACAAAACAAGGCTCTGTGTCTAGCAAGAGAGCTCAGTTAATGGTTGTTGCTGTTCTGTTCATCAACATTATGAATCACTTTAACATATAGACACCTAGAGCTGTGAATGGACTTGCTCACACAGACAACTAGGATAAGTAGAAGAAAAAATTCTGCTCCATACCTAATTTATGGTTCTGTGGAGGTGAGAACAGAGGGAGTAATGCATACATAAATCAACCAAGTGGTAGGAGAGAATGGGACACTGAGTTGAGCATAGTACCTTTTCTAGTTTCATTTCGCAGCATAGGACTGTCATGAGGTCCTCCCCACCCCACCCCAATGCCCAAATCCCAACGCTTTGTTTATCCAGAGTATCAGATGGTTCAGAGATAGAAAAGGGCAGATACTGTGGTTATTCTCAAGTCCTATTCCAGTTCCTGGCTAAAAGGAAATATATTAACTGGGTTTAGCATTGCTTAAACTGTGGCCCAAATCCCCTGCCTCCAAGACACTTGTACTGTACTTCCTGCTCTGAGTTTTAAATCAGAATAATACTGGGGCAAAACACAGAGCCTATATGTGAAACAAGCTTGTCAACTGATCCTTGTACCCACCACCACAAGCCCAGGCAGGAGAGCATGTTATTTGAAAACGTTGCTGGTGACTTAATCAAAGGTCTCTGTGAGATTGAAGGACTTACCAGTGGTTTCTTTTCTATCTCTGAATACCTAAGATTAATTAAACATATAGTAGATATCAGAAAGAGTGAATGCTGGAAAGCAATGGGAAAAAAAAGAATTACCTTAGGATAGTTTTTAAGATTCCCTACTTCTCTCATTTCCCAGAGAGGTTTATCTGTGCAAGGTTTGCTTTGAGAGTTATGCAACCCACACTGTGCATCCTCACTCCCCTTTAGCAACTAAAGTGGACATTATTCACAGTAGCCACAGTTCCCAGCAGCGTTCTAACAACAATTCACTACTTGTTTTAACATATTCCTTCATGTAACGACCTTCAGTCATTTGGAATTACTAAGGGTGATAAAGCCTTCATGCCAGATTGGGCAAACACAATTTATTATTGTCTTCTTAACAGAAATACAGCAAAAGCTAGTTTACCTCCATGTCTACTGAGGGATTTCTGAATGTACTTGCCCCATTTCCTTTAGTATATCTAATGCCATTAGATTAGAGCTAGATCCCATTTCTGGAGCTCTCTTCCCAAGAGTAAAGCTGAAATCATTAAAGGCACTCAGACCCTGACTGAGTTTTGTGTCAAGAATGAATTTTGTGTTTGGTTTAGATAATTTTCTGGTGGTAAGGAATACTCAAGACTATATTGTGGTCAGGAGGCAGGTTCTGACACCAGACTGTGAGTGTCCTCTCTGCTCTGTAACTTTCTGGCAGCGTGGTAACAAGCTGGGGTACATTGTCCTCAGTCTCCTGTGAAACAAAGGTAAGAATACGAGGTTCTTCCTCTGTGTGTTGAGTAGATGTGTTGATTGACATTATTGTTGCCTTCTCTGTTGTTTACTTTGAAAAGCCAGAACTTAAAAATGAGCTCACATATGATCCAAACATTTTAAATGGAGAGAAAAGCACATATGATTTAGAGTCCAAATCCAAGAGCATGTTTTATCTATGGAGATGCCTGGGTTATACTAGAGGGGTTTATATTGGATGGCTATAACTAAGAGTTGACTGACGATTTCAAAGTAAAATGCTGTGGAAGAGATTCATACATCTCTTAAGCAATGCACTGAAAGGCAGATAACATGGTTGTAATTCTGACTTTCTTCTTCTTAGGCTAACAATGTTTTACACTTTTCTTCCTAAGACTCCCTGCAGTCCATTTCGAGGCCTACACTATTCTGAAGTACATGCTCCATTAGTGAGCATCTGTCTGCTGCCTTCCTCTCTGTTTTGGGACAATAATGAACAGTTGGTTAAAAACAGTTGAAAACAAATATTAGAAGGTCATTGTGTGGCTAAAATGTGATCTGTTGAAAAATGTGAACTTTTGCAGGCCTTCTGAAGTACTGTCACGGAGGAGGCAGAGCAGTAAGTGGACTCATCTATCACAGGTGAAAACACGGACACAGCATCACTTCTTGAAGGTTGAGCATGGAAATGCTCAGTTCTGATTAAATGACCATAATTCCTCAAGGCTGTGGCAGGCCTGGCAGGGTTGGAAAGCTGGGGCATTAAAATAGAAATTGGTGGAATTTTTAATGCCTTGCACTGTCTTTCTCTTGGAAATAAAAAGAAGTGCTGGATTCTCCACACATTCAAACTATGGTGTGATTATTTTAACATTTTAAAATGATGATTTGTAAATGTATTTGAGAGTCAAGAGAGAAATTGTATTTTTCTTCTTTAATAGAAATATCATGGGTTGTCTGCATATACTGGAATACTTAATGCTTCTCCAAAACTGAAGACATCTGATGGCTATGGTGTTTTTTAGCAATGTTATTTAAACAATGGATTATAAAGTTGAGATAATTAAGGATGCTGAATGATAGACTTTACCTTTGAAATTTCAGATATAGTTTAGAAATGAAAACTCAGCTGCTGGATAATTTTATTCCATAAAAAATCTTTTAAGTTATACTGAACTCATTGACGATCTTCCAAAGAATAAGTGAACATGCAGATAACTTACTGGAACAAGAAGCAGAGCATGTGAAAGGGGCCAGCATAACAGTTCAGCAAGGAAAGATGCTTGGTGCCAAGTCTGACGATCTGAATTCAATTCCCTGAACCCACATGGTAGGAGAGAATATACTCCCACAAGTTGTTCTTTGACGTCCACATACGAGCACATGACCGTGCACACACACACACATGTGCCCCCCCCACATACACAAATATTTTTAAATTATTTTTATCATAATTTGATTTTACTTGAAATGATCTTCAGTCACAACCCTAGAAATTAAGTTTCTTGCTTCTCTTTTGCAATTAACTAATATTTAACTGGTTAATAAGTCAGACTGTATATATAGGGTTGATGAGTAATCACTATGTAAGAAGAGGCTTGCTTAATAGTCTTAAGAGGTTGAGGTATGTTAGTTAGTGAAAGTCATTGCCCCAAGGACTTGAAGAGTTTTATAGCTATAAGACATGCCTGATCAGAAAAAAATGTTTAATTAATTCTTATTATATATCTTGCTAAAGAAGATACAAGAGGATAAAACAGAAGAGGAAGGGGAGAGATTCCTTCCTAAAAGTAACTTAACAGCTAGGAAAGTAAACCTCAACTTCATAAGCTTTGAGCCCATGCATGTGGTTGCTTTAGAGGACAAATGGGATCATATGAAGATGGTGATACTAACTCAGCAGCCAGGGATGGCCACATAAAGTCTTCAGGAGTATTTACAGGTCAAATTTAAAAATCCAAGGGAACACTTTTAAACTAACTAGAGTAAGTACACACAGAGGTTACTCAGTTACTAGTCAGCTAGAAAAGAAGAGTTAAAAAGGGGAATAGTGAAAGATAGGAACAGTTTCAGGGCCCGATGCAGAAGCTTTCTATTTGCATGACACCTTTTACAGCACTCTAACTAAAGCTCTAAGGTCTTGCTGTGCATTTCAGTCTAGTTATGCTTTTCTTTGTTTATGGGTTTTAGGGATTGAATTTGGGCTTTTTGCTTGCAAGGCAAACAGTTTACCACTGAGCTAAACCCTGTTCTTCTACCTATTCTTTTCTTAATACAGAACCTTATGTGGACACGTGAGATATTTTGTTCAGAGTCTTGCAAACATTCACTGCAACCCTGATGCTTTGAGAGCCTCCAGCACCTCACTAGGCTGTCTGTATTCAGTCACTTTTGCATATACTTCTTTCTCTTAAAGCACCTAACATCATGCTTAACTTATTGTAGGTCTTGAGGAAATGCATGCTGGTTTAAATTTCACAGTCACCATCCTCCATAAATAATATAAGCATTACCTGATGCTATATGGATAAAATAGGAAGCAATACATATCATCTTTTCTTTTTTGAGACTGAGCAGATGAAAGCACTGGCAGAATGTGAGAAGTCCTTGAATATTGAGCTGGTCTTGCCCATTGCTGAGTGATTCAATATCGTTTCCCTGCACTGAGCACTGAGAAGGTGGAGGGAATGCTTGATGAATGAACGAGCGCCTATGCATGGGTACTTCCTTGAGCTCTCAGTGTGTCAGCACCCTATCTGTCAGCATTGTCAAGTTCAGACAGGTGGGTAAATTTAGAACAGTTACTATCTGTAGATAAATTTCACGCCAGATCCTGACTCTAGACCAACAGAACATGCATTTGTTGAGATAAAATGTATTTGACAACATCCAGAACCTTTATCTTTATCTCAACTCAAAGCAACAGGAATTTTATGATTTGATTCTTAGAAGAATATCATGGATCTTGTCTCTGAAAGTTAGGAAGCATAGCTGTCATCACTTTACTACAATCTGACATTTGAATATTTTCCATTTGTGATATGGGGATTTTTCTTGTAGACTGTAGAGAAACACAAAACACTTTTACTTGGAATGTGTACTTTAAATTTGAAGCTTTAAGGGAGAATAGAGTCTATGACACATGGAACTCCTGTGTTTCCTATAAAGACAAAAAAGGCTTTGTAAAGCTCTTTATTAGCATGTATCAATCATACATAGCTGTGAGTTTCATGATGATATTTTCCTATCAGCATACAACATATTTGGTTATGTTCACCTCCCTGTTGCTCTCTTTTGTTTTCCTCCTGCTCCCACTGACCCCTTCCCAACAAGTCTCCCTTCCATGTGCATGTATTTTTTAATTAATCTTTTTTCAGTTATTTATTTTTATGTGTATGATTGTCTTGCTTAAATGCACGTATGTATGTGTATCACACACATACGGTACCAACAGAGGCCAGAAGAGGACATCAGATTCCCTGTAACTGGAGTTGCAGACAGTAGTGAGCTTTCATGAGGATGCTGGGAACTGACCCCAGGTTCTCTGCAAGATCAGCAAGTGTTCTTAACCTCCGCTGAGCCATATCCTCAACCACATCTACTTACTTGTTTATTTTATTGTATGGCCCAATGCATTGACTTGCAGGAGCATGGATGAAAGGTTGTTTACAAGAACATGGGACGCTTACCAATGGCTACACCAATAAAGAAAATGTCTTTCCTTTCCCTGACAACCGTTAACTGATTATACTTTTAAATGTCATACGAATGGACATGACATATCTCTTTTGGACCACTTATTCTCATTCAAGCGAAGGACTGCAGAGAAACTTAGCTAAATGAATCTTACCCATACTGTTCAGAATTGGAACCAAAATAGGACTAATTTGAATAGCCAGTTATAGTCATAGCTATCAAAATCTCAGAATAGCTTTGAAATACTTAGGTCCCTTCCATTGCATTGTGGATATGCTCTAGTGTCAGGATATACATTATATCTCATCCTGTGTTTACAAAAGGAAGAAGAAGCATCCCTCAGCCTTGACACAAAAGTAAAGGCATTGCAACCCAGTGGACAGGTGTGAGCATTCAGCCTGGTTTTATTACATTAAACCTATATGGTGGTATTGCATTGAGTAGTGATGATGTGTCTGCTAATTCAAAATGATTCATTAGCATAGAGAAAAAGCGAAGTGGGAACAGTTCTCAGAGCTTTTGGCGAGCATATTGAAGAAGGCCCATGACAGATAAATGAACTAACATCTTAAATAGCAGTTGGGAACTGAGAGAAATGAATTGGCTGACCTCACAGCAGTGAGCAAAACTTCATGACTAGAAAACACAAACTTTGGCATCCTTGTGGGAGAATGTATCCCATTATGTAGTGTTTAAGAGGAGGAACCAGGGCGCACATAGTTATACATGCCATTAATTAACCTTACCACAGAGAGGCCGCTGATGTCTACCTTATTGCCTGATTACCATTTTGGGTGAAAGATGTTAGATATTTACTGCCTGTTTTTGCATCAGAAACCATAAGGGAAATGGTCCCTCAGAAGTACATCTATAATTCATGGACCAACTCCGAAGCTTTGCATGCAGACTTCTTTGCTATGCATTCTTTCCCCTGATTCAAGTGGGAGCTAGTCATGCATAAGGAAGGTCAGATCATGCTGTGTGATTCCATTTCTGTTTGCGTTCTTTTCAAGATGTTTTGGATATCCTGAGGCATGGGCAAGGACATCGGAGGAGAATGGGAAATGTAGGTTAAATTAAAGGAGACTTGTTTATTTTGGCAAATCTTTCAAGGACCTGCAAGTACTAATTAGGGGAAAATGAATTATTATAGATCTGGGATGTATAAAGATGCCTCACAGGCACCGTTACAACACTACGTTGTAAACATGGTGGTAAAGCACATTTTATTTCTTGGATTATCATGATTGTTTAGTATAAGCATAGCCTTAACAATTGTGTATATCTTCTTCAAGTATTTGTATCTGCTTCTGTCTTTAGACATCTGTGTATAAAAGGCATCAGTTTTTTAGTGTATTTTTCTTCAAAATTGCTCTTCATTGTATTTTCAGAATACATCTATTTATGGATTTTTGAAAATATATGTATTTATAGTGAAAATTGAACAATAATGATAACCCCTCCTTGTGTTTGTTACATAATTAAATCATATGGTAAACACATTTGGAAAATTTTCTAAAAATTAGCACTGTGAGAAAATCTTTTGTAGAAGAAATTAAAATAGCTTAGTATCCTATTATAGAATTTCTGTTTTAAACTTGGAAGTATTACAGCCAAGATTACAAGCCAACTACATAGGCTGTGTGAGTAATCAGTTTCCTAATGAGAAGTTCAGAATCACCCTTTGCTAAAGCAGCAGGAACAGCCTACCCTCTCATGCAGTAACTCTGAGGTTGACCAAATACATTGCCAGAGTGGGTTGATGGGGCTACAGACATTGGTCACAGGGGGGAGTAAAACTTAGATGTGAAGCAGGAAAGAAATTCCCTCTCCAGGTCTAGTCTTTACCAATTCTCTAAGTCCCTACTCTTAATATATTTTAGTTTTGAAAGGTAAAACTCTATCAGTTTCTGGTAAGTTAATTCCAACTCCTAAATTACACATAACCTGAATTAGGCCTGCTTTGTATTCTCTTAATTTTCAATTTTCTGGGTATTTTCATACCCAGCTCAGAAAACAGGATTGCAGAAAAGATAAATATTCTGTGTACTCTTGGCCTGGCTTTTCTTTCACTGCAGACTATAAGATAATAGGAACTGAAATATTCACATGCATTACAGAAGTGCCCAGTCTCTGGTGATTACTAGTTATGCAGCTTTCTTGCTTATGCTATATGATTCTTGGTTCTAGTAATTTCCAGAAATATCAGTGTGACCTTGCTTCATTCTCTTTCAAGGAGATTGTTCCTTTTTAGGCCTATGTTTGCAAAATTGCACTTGGAACCTACATTCTGGGGGCCATCACATCTCTCATTATCTTCCTAAGAAAATGGACTATTCTCATCCATTCTGAAACCTCCATTTTACACAACCACATCAAAAATCCCTCACAGTACTGCTAAACATAGGAAATGTATTGGTTTTAGAGCCATCAAAACAGACCAAAGACTGGTGATTGACCACTTTCAAAGAGGTCTTCTCATTTGCCTAGGCTGTTTGAACATGGGTAAATTGCACACATCTGCAAGCCAGCTGCAACCTTCAGCTCAATCTAATCTGATATAAGAATTCCAGGAGGTCAAGGGAAGAATTCTCAGCTCTGATGCACAGACACATGGTGGATCAGATGAATCCTTGCCCAGGCCAAGTGTCAGAATGCAGAGAGGAAGGTGGGGGCACAGTGAACTTTCTTCTTAATGTTTTCATTTACAGCATATATTCTTGAGCCATTTGTATCAGTTAGACAAGCACTCGAAAGATGCAAAGCCTTTGTTCTTTTCTAACCTGTCAAAAATTCTCAAGTGGAACCAGACAGAATTCTTGGATTCCTTCACTTATAATTGCAATAAAGTATACTTTCATGAAACAGCAGTGTGCTATTTACTTTTCTCATCAGTCTGACAGTACTACCAGGACCAACTTAATGGGAAAATGCTTTATTTAAGCTCATGGTTTCATGGGGACTTTATTCCACACTAGTCAGGTGGTCATGGTTGGATCATGGCAGTGGAAGCAGAGGTGTGGGTGGGACATCCTTCATCATGGTGGACCAAGAAGCAGAGTGAGTAGGCTGGCACCAAAGATGAATATATTGCAAAGGACCACCTCTAATGATCTACTACCATCAGCCAGGACCCAAGTTCTAAAGATCGCTACAGTCTTCAAAATAGCATGCTCAGCCAGGAACCAAAGATTTAAAATAGAATTTGAGGCCAGAGAGATGGCTAAACAGTTTAGAACACTGACTGCTCTGGCAGAGGACCCAGGCTCAGTTCCGAACACCCACAACTTATGGACTTACAACTGTCCATAACTCTTCTGACCTCTGCAGGCATTGCATGACATGGGTGCACAACAGCAATATGTGTATACACAAAAAATAAAAAAAATCATTAAAGTAGAATCTCTTGGGGACATTATAGATTTGAATAATAAGAAGGAGAATGATGGTAATCACTCTGAAAAGGATTCAGTCTACGGTGTTTGTTTAAAAATGTGAGAGAAACCCAAAGTTAGATTCATTCTTGGGAGAACATCAATTACCTCTGACTACAAATTCTGGTGTGACCCCAGGAGGAAACATCAGTTACAATGAAAAAATATAGTACCAAAGACAAAAAGACATGAAATTTTGATGAAAATATGTGGAAGTTGGTAAACTATTATGACTATTAATAATTATTTAAGGGTTTCATTAGGAAAGGTCAAGAATAATATGAAAGGGGCAAAGAAAAATTTTTTTTTGTTAGACAAGAGATCTGAAAGAATGAGCAATCAGACATTGCTAATTGGCGGGAGTCCCTTTGAGATGTCTGGATATGAGGCTGTCTCAAGTCTCAACTCCAGTTGCTTGTATGAAATTCTTTAATATTATAGGCAAAAGACAAACTGTTTGACTGCCTGCTCTAGTCTTTCCTCCTAAGCTATTCTTCCAGACTCTCAATCAGACATTTCTCCATACAGGAAAAGAGATGGCACTTCCTGTTTCTCAGGAAATCTGATTGGTTTTTCTCATTCTTCCCCCTCTCCTCTTGCATTTTTTTCCCTACCTCTGTCCTCAATCGAGTTTATAATGAAGGAAATGGTTCTAATACACTCATTTGTAGAACTGAGTTTATAATTATTGTTTTTCCTCTGGGAAATAATAGTGACTTTAATTTTGAATGAATTATTCTATACATATTTTATAACCCACCAAAGGGAAAAATTCCAGGTGTCTGGTAGGCATCACTGGAGGTTTTGTGGCATATTTTGAATTACTCTTCACAACCCCCTCTGTTTTCTTTAAGACTATCTGGTATCTATATTTTATATGAGCATGTCACTTAAAAGAATTATAATCACATAGCCATAAGGAAAATAGCATGGTTCTAGGATACAGAAGCAACCAGGAGCTCTGGCAAAAAAGATAAGGGTGGGATGGTTGGGATTAGATCTCAGTGGTAAATCATGTGCTCAGTATGTGAAGGACACCGCAATTCAAAGAAAGGAAATACTATGACAGGAAAGAGTTTCTATAATAGATTGGCTAAAATCATATTTTTACTTTAAGCATGTGTTTTTCTGAGTATATATAACTACACTATTTTCTGTAAAACATTCAAAGGCCAGGAGAGGGCATCAGAACCCTTGGAACTGGAGATATGGATGGTGGTTAGCTTCCATATGGTGCTAGGAACCTAACCTGGGTTCTAGAGCCGCTGGTGCTCTAGAGACAGCTGAGTTGTCTCTCCAGCCTCAAACTGTATTTTAATGAAGTCTTTTTCTACCTAAATAATATCTCTTGGGTTATTTGGGGAAATAGGGAATACCCTGAATTATCAATATGCTTGCCAGTTTGCATTATAAAACCAAGGGACTCTTCTCTCATTAGTGAAAATCATAAAGCTAGGCAATCTTATGCCCCTGTGGGTACATAAGATTTGCTTTTCTCTTATTCCTTATTTCTTCCTTGATTCTATGAGTCTGGTTATGGATAATGGTTATTCCATAGAAGTTTTAATCGAACAGCTTCCTCATTTTAATTTGCCTCCAGATAATAATTTGGTTTCTTAATTAAGGCTATTAAAATACACATTATGATCTTTACCTGAAACATGTTTGATCAGCACCAATACCTACAATTTCAGTTGGCTAAAGTGTTCACTTCCTCCTGCAGACTGCGCCTGTTAAGTAATGGCTTCATTTTACCCAGGAGGAGAGTGCATTCAGGTGACTATAAAAATAATATTTATTTGTGGTACAGATTGTAAAGTTTAAATAAAGCTTGCTCATTCTCTGATTATCTCTCACTGTCTTGTCTGTTTTCTCGTTTACCTGTTCATCTCTTCCTTCTATAATCTCAACCTTTGTATAACTTAATGTTGTTGTTTGAATGTCAAATGTCTCCCATGGGCCCATTTGTTTGAATATTTGTTCTCCAGTTGTTGCTGCTTTGCGGAAAGGCTGTGGAACCTTCAGGAGGTAGAGACATGCTGGATGAACTGCTTCACTGGGAGTGGGAACTGAAGTTTGATAGCCCAACTCTACTTCTTGCTTTTTCCATGCTTCCTGACTTGTTGATACAATGTGACCAAATGGTTGTTGTGCCTTTCTTGCTAGGACAGATTGTATCTCTTGGAACTGTAAATTGGAATAAGCCTTTTCTCCTTACCTTTGCTTTGCTCGGGAATTCCCTTGCAGAAAACTAACCAAGATACTTCATATAATTAAGTGTCTGTAAGCATCTTTGAGAGATGTCTAATCATGATAATGATAACAAAAAGACAGACAATTTATTGCACAATTATTTTGTTTCACTTCATTATAATTTTTTCGTATAATATGGTCTTGGTTGTCTGATAATAATCCTGAAATCATCTTACTACCTTACAGAGGAAACCAGCAGAAGTTCAGAGTGTTTATAAAATAACCAAGAAAAGAAAAATCTGCATCATGCCTTCTTGAGTCTACCTATACTCTAAACTAAAATTAAATATTCTAGTTAAGTACATAGCTATCAGCTACTTGAAATTAAAGACACTAACAAATTTCTACATAGCAATCAGAGCATTCGTTCTAAAGTGCAAAGTTGATCATGACATTCTTTCACTTAAATTATTCAATTGATCCCAATATCCTTCGAAACAAAGTTCAAATTTGTTACTATGGTTTCTGCATCCTTCATAGCCTAACTCTCCCATGCATACATTCTCCTTTGAGTCAGGATTATTTCTGGCAATTTGAATATTTTATTTTTATTTGTCTGCAATAGAAATGTACTGCTCCCTGGGGTGGATTTAACTCTCATAAAACTAGACAGGGGAAATCTACCTTTGGGAAACCTTCCACATAAGCCCCCAACTTCTCTGATCAGTTCTCCCCTTGTCACAGTGTCATGGACTTAACTATCTCTTTACTTGGGAACTGGATTTTTCCTACTACTTACCACATAAAAAGACTTTTGAAGTTTGCAGTGGTTGCAAAGGATGTCACCATATGCTCAAGTATTTGAATACTTGGTCATTTTTGGGAAGGTCATAGAGTCCCTTGAAAGTTCCTCCATGCTGGGGAAGCATGTCAGTCTGAGTGGGCTATGAAGGTTTGTAGCTTTGTCCTATTTCCAGTTTCTCTCTCTGGTTTCTGTGTGTGCTTGAAGATGTGAATCCTCAGTTTCCTCTACAACTTTGTCCTGCCATGTCTCTCCCAGACCATTATGGATTCCTCTGTAAGTTGCCTTAGTCATGGGCTTTTCTCACAACAGTAGAAAAGTAATACAAAAGTTGAAACACATTCTCAAATACTGTATTCCCATGCTACTAGGCACCAAATGATACAATATATGATCGTGATTGAGTAAACAGGAACTCAAGAGTGATCTTTAGTAATAACTTTGTAAAACTTTAGATTTAATACATATTGGGCTGGAGATATGGATAAGTGGTTAAGAACACTGACTGCCTTGCAGAAGACCTGGTTTTAAATCCCAGCACCTACATGATGACTAACAACATTCTGTCCATAACTCCTGTTCCAGGTGATCAAAAGTTTTACTCTGTTCTCTGTGGGCAGTGCATGACACGGGTGCATTTACATAACAATCATGCACACAAAATAAAATTTTCTAAAAATTTAATACATAATAATCAGTACTTAAAATTCTTACATAGGAAAATGATTTTCTGCTCCATTTTGGGTCAATATATTGCAGTTCATGGTTTTAAGGATGACACATGAACATGGTAGATTTTTCATCTACTTCTGGAGGACCCACTCAGTTTCTATTTTCGTTGTAGGGTAGTTCTCAACCAAGTAGAGAATCTGACATCCTCTGTTTGCCTTTACATATACATGCACACTTGTTCCATACATCAGAGACACAAACACATACACATAAATAAAATAAATTTTAAAATATGCTTTAATTATTCCCTGTATTTGGTTGTGGAGAGATAGTTCAGAAGTTAAGGGCAGTGCATGCTCTTGCAGAGGACCCAGGTTCAATTCCCAGTATCCACATGGTAGCTAACAGTTGTCCATAAATCCAGTTCCAAGGAAACCTATGTTCTCTTCTGACCTCTGCAGGCATTGCACAACAAGAGTACACTTCCATAGAAGCAGGCAACACACACATACACATAAAATGAAATGATTACCTATAATCAATGCTTTCATCTTAAATCAAGCCCTAGATAAAAATCACCTTTATCCTGTTGACTGTTACACATTCTGGGATCCTCAGTTTTAATTCATATTGATCATTCCCTCCACATGTGATATTTCAGTCTCTCAGAGACTGGCATGTACACTGCTTTCTGTGGTATCATGTGTTTTATCTAACATTGTGAATCTATGCTCTTTAGATATCATGTTCCTGCACAGAGGTTTTATAAACTGTCATGAATAGCTTGGTCCTTAGTGTTTTAGACATCATTATATTGCACATGAGATTTTAAACACTGATTGTCTCACCAAGAGCTGGCATACATATATACTATATTTTGACATATTCTACCTCCTAACCCCTCAACACCATTTTCTTGCCCCCGTTATTCCTCTTTGCCATTATAGACAGTTTTGTTTCTACTTTAATGTTTTATACACATACATGACTATGTTTCTGCAAATAATCTAAGAATCAAGATTGAACTAACATGTGTGAAATTTGTCTTTTTGGATTAGCATTGGCTTAATCACTTAATGTGTTTATCTCCAGTTGCGTCTGTGCTCCTGAAATGGTGACTTCATTTTTCTTTATGGCTGGAAAACATTCCATTTTTAGTCTGGCACATATCCTTATTCATTCCTCTGCTTATGAAAAGCTAGTTGGCTCTATAATTTAATTATTCTAAATAATATCATAACAAATATTTTGCAAGTATTTCTCTGTTATGTTGACTTGAAAAACTGGGCCTCGAAAATGCTCAAGAAGTATACATAGAATGAACAATCAAGTCAAGATTAAGCTTCCAAACAGCTTTTAAGTTTTAATTCCCAGGTACCATTAGGGTGTGAATTTGTTCTAGAATACTGTAATTCCAGGTCTACGTGTATAGTAGATGGAACAAGCTTCTATTCTATCTCCCTGTTGCAAATATGCATTTAATGTAGTCCCCTCAAATAGAGAATGCTTCACAGTTGAAGTCAATAAACAGATACTATATTCAATCCTAGTTTACAGACCAAAACGTTTTAAATAATGCTTCTTTTATTTGAGTGCCAGTATAACACCATGATGGCAAGGTTTTTCTCTAAAGGACTGTGATCAGTATCATATTTGGAATGGGCTCCATTCTCACACTCAAAGAGAAAGATGACTGCGGATGGTTTCCAATGGCTAACTTCCTCTAAGAGTTAAACATGCACAGTTAGAAGCACTTGGAGGGAGATGGGGAGTTTCAAATGAGAAGTCTATACATGAGCAAACATATGGAAATCATTTAATTATTTGGAGGTCATCTTTTGGGCAGTGTCTGTTGGGCCCAGCTGGAGCTTAATGCAAAAACCCCAAAGCTACAGCAATACTTTCTATCCCCTTCAGTTCATTTTGCCTAGAGCCAGGCAATTCTGCACCCTAATTAGGCTAAGCTTGTGACTAGATTTGCTCAAACCAACAAAAGTACTTTTATGCAGATATGATATTGTCATCAGTAGATCCTAATTGTCTTAGTGTATTTTGGTATTTCTTAATGCCAAATTACACATATGTTTTTTTCTTCTCTTTCATTTGTTTATTCATGATTTCCAGAAGGGGCAGTAGTTTCAGAAAGATATCACCACACTTATTTTTTCTTTTCATAAGCAGTTTATAGTTACTTTTACGTTTTAAAGAAATTTGATATCAGTATACAAAATCACTTGAAAGACTACACTGCTACCATGCAGAAAAAGCAACAACAAACAAACAACAGCAACAGCAACAGCATACACCTTTGGAACAGTGGAATTGCACTGTATTGAGGCAGTACAGATCCACAAAGATAACCCAACTTTACTTGTTCTCAAATTCAATGCTATTCTATCACAGGACAAATATAGAACTAATACATCAGTTTGGATTCCCCAGAGAATAAAAGCTACAGAAAATTGAAACATGTATATGTGGGAATGCATATATTTTGTATGTATAATGCATGAGTATAATATGAAAGTATGATATGGAGTTATGTGTAGTAGTATACACTTGCTCTTATGGTGGAGATATACAAGTAAAGAGAGATTTATCTTTTAAGGTGTTGGCTCATATGACTGGGAGCCTGGAATTCTGATGTCTTTTAGGCAGGCTAGCTGGCTGGGAAATCAGTTAAGATCAAAGCTTTCCTCCTATTGGTTACATGATGACAGGAAAATAGAATGCGGTTGTAAAATCCTTTGTTAAGACCTTAAAAAGATTCAGGGTAGTGTCTTGTAGACTCTATAACCTAGACAAGAGTTTCTAAGAGTCTTTTGGATGTTTTATCATACCTCATGGGACTCAGCTCAGAGAGTAAGGAGTATTTATTATGTAGAATTCGGTTTTGTGGTTTTAATACTCGATCATTCTCAATAAAATTGTATAGAATGTAGACAAAGGTTTTTGTGTTTGGTTGTAAAGCAATTTCATCAGTGATTATTCACATAAACATCAGGCCAATATTGAACCAGGGGGCATTTCTTCTCAGACCAATCACTATTACAGCTCACAGAGTTCGACAGTGAGTAAGACTAATGGTTACTTTTCTCTTTCAGTAGTACTCATACCACCTTCCAGGACTATGAACGATAGCCAGCAGGGAAGAAGTTAGAAGAAGGTCAGTCTCTGCTTGATGTTTGAAGACTCAAAACTGTAAACGCTTCAGTAATACGGATCTATTTATGAAGTTCTAGATGGTAATCAAAAGCAAATGCAATAACAGCCAGTACGTTTGGGGCTCTATGGGAACCCCCTAGTGAACAACTCCCAGAGATGTAACTCATTCTTGTCACTAGATTGTCTACTTACCTGCATGTGGTGTCTAGTAAGGGCATTGTTCCCCCATTGTAGGGAAGTCCATGTAAACTATGCTATATTGAACTATGTATAATATAGAAGCTTTTGTAGGAGTAGGCTACCACGCAACTCCTTCTAAAGACATTTAGTGTTAGTTATTTCTCCTCATGCCATCTTCTCCATCCTGCCCTCTCATCCCTCAACACATTTAACCCTCCTGTTTCAATTGTTTTCCTTTTCCAATTTATATAACTGCATTCTATCCCTCTCTCTTGAAAGATACACCTCCATGGAAAAACATCCCCCCTTTTTGTCCCTTACTAGTTTCCTTACATCTACAAGTGTTTGAAATGAAACATACACACAGCTATAGTTTCAAAGCTAGCGTCACAAATGCAAGAAAACATGAGGTATTTGCCTTTCTGGAAGTGGATTACCTCACTAAGGATGCTTTATCCTACTCCCTCCATTTTCCTGAAATTTTTATAACTAATTTTTCTTAACAGTTGAGACATATTCCATTATGCAAATGGGTATATTTTCATTATCCATTTATTAGTTGATGGACATCTCGGCTGTTTCCATTTCCTGTCTTTGTGACTAGAACAGCAATGAGCATGCTGAGGAGCTATCTCTCAGGTCGCATGTGGGGTCTTTTGGGTATGTCCCTGAGTGGTATAGCTGAATCATGGAACTGTCATACTGATTTCTATAGTGGCTGCACAACTTTGTATTCCCAGTGAACTTGTGATCTCTTTTCCCCTCACATCCAGGATAGCGATTGTTGTCATTTGTTTGTTTGTTTTGATCTTAGTTACTTTGTCTGGGGTAAGATTAATTTCAAAGTCGTTTTACTTTGCATTTCCCTGGTGAGTAAGGATGTGAGACTTTGTTAAAAATATTCTGTCATGTTTTGAGAACTCTGTATTGAGTTCCTTGTCCCTAATTTAATTGGGTACTGTGTTTCCTTAAATTATTATTTTTTTATAGTTCTCTGTAAATTCTAGATTCTGACTGTGTTAGTTACTTTTCTGTTGCTGTGATAAGACACCATGACCAAGGGAACTTAAAAAAGGAAGAGTTCACTTGTCTTACAGTTTCAGAGGGTTAGAGTCCATAATGATTGGGGAAACACGGTTGCAGACATAGATAGAGCAGGAAGCTGAGCGATCATATTTTCAAGCAGGCAGAGGAATTAGAGTGAAACTGAAATCTGGCAAGGCTTAAGAACCCTGAAAGCCTACACCCAGAGAAGTGCTTCCTTCAGATAGGTTAAACCTCCTAAAAGTTCCCAAAAGAGCACCACCAACTGAGGACAAAATATCCAAATACTTGGAGCCTATGGGGGACATTTTAATTCAAACCACAACATCTAAAAATAAATAAATTTTATTGTATGTGTATGAGTGTATTGCCTGCACTTATGGAAGTGCACCCATATCATGCAGTACCCACAGAGCTGAGAAGAGAGAATTGGATCCCTGGGAATTGTAGTTATGGACCATTGTTAGCTGCCATATGGGTACTGGGAATCAAACCTGGGTCCTCTGAGCCATCTCTCCAGCTCCCAGACCACCAAATTAACCCCTGTCAGATAAAGAGCTAGTAAGAAAGCACTTTTGATTATATCTGGCACTGTTATTGGTGACTGATAGGCTATAAACATTGGAGGAGATTCTATTACTATTATTCCATCAGATGTATGTAGTATTAAGCTTATTCCTGATGAATTTATTGTTATGCACAGATGAGTGCATCTCTCGGCTCTTCTCAGAGTAGCTCGTTTTTGCAGTAGATGGCAATTAACAGAGAGATTTGCAATTGGTCAACATGTAGAGTGTTAAGCCCTAAATAAGGCATCTGCATCAAACTCCTCCCAGCAAACCTCAGGGATTTATTCTCCAGATAGGATGGGAGGAGAACCTATAGGACTCAATGGACATAAATGGGCCCCTTATTTATATATTTATTTATTTATTATTTATGTGAGTGTGTGTGTGTGTGTGTGTGTGTGTGTGTGTGTGTGTATGGTACATTGGTGTATGCACCCATGCACAAATTAGAGGCCAGAGGAAGCCATGCATGAGGTTTCCTACCCTGTCACCCTCCACATTGTTCCTGGGAAAAGCTGGAGCTAAGCTCTCCAGCAGTAATCCCCAGTCACCCTCCTGCCTCCAGTCCCCACAGCACTGGGATCAAAGTCGTCCACATACAAGCCTGGGTGTGTATGTGGGTCTTGGAAATTTGAACTTGAGTCCTCATGCTTACATAGCAAGCACTCTGACATAATGAATGATCTCCCCAGCCTGTTCCCTTTCCTTTTTCATTACAGATCTTTGGATTATAATGAGCTTCTTCTCAGGAGTCTCATCATCTTCTGACTTGACTGACATAGTCTGTTGTAAGTGTTAATCATAACACTTACTGTTGTACCATAAATTTATGTACATTTTATTTCATTTACACAATACTACAGAAAGTGATCAGTTATTTTTAAGTTTACAGAAAAAAAATACTGAATCCTTAAGCCTTTCACGAATGCCCAAATAAAATAATGTGACATTGGGACTGGAGAGATGGCTCAGCATTTAGGACACTTACTACTCTTGCAGAAAACCCAGGTTCAGTTCTTGGCTGCTCCTGAACATCTGAAAATTCTAGTTCCAGTTGTTTTGTTACCTACGTTTGGCCTCTGCAGGCACTGTACACATGTAGTAAATCTACATAAATGCAAGCATTCAAACACATGAATAAAACTAAATAACTCTGAAAAATAATATAGTATATATCAGTCTCTGTACATGAAAGATAAATATGGTGCAATGTAACATCTACACACAGTAAAATGAACCCCATTTTGTTCAGTGTTGTAGTTGCAGTTGAGTACATTTGTGAAATCAATCAATTAGATCTCAGGGAGTCACAGAAGCTGAACCTGCAGCCAATGAGTCTTAAAGCTGTCAAAACAGGAGTATCTGAATCAAATATCAACTTCAATCAGACTGCTCATTTCTAATCACTTGGCTGATAAAAATAATCTGTGTAAGTGGTGAGGTGGGCAGGACAATCCAGGATATCCTTCATTTGTGATGTTTCTCAGTTCTAGAACATTTTTTTTTCTAGTTTAAGCAAATGTTGCAAAACTGAAGTAATTTGAAACTTTCATCCGTTTTTTAACAGAATAACTTCAGTCAACAGTGATATTGCCGATTGCATCATGAACAAAGGACTGACGCTGGATGTGCTCGATTCTAGAACAGAGGAGGTGGAGGCAGCACTAGATGGCGAGACCTTCTCAAAAAAGAGAGGAAGAGAGAAAATGGAAAATGAAAGAAAGAAGAGGACGAAAGACAAAGCTCAAAAAGTCAAAGAAAACATGGTGAAAGGAAACAGTGAAACAAGCAACAGCATCAATATTGTTTTTTTTTTAATCTCTCAAAGTAATGAAAGGCTCTGCTCACATAGAAACGTAAACGCTCAAGGTACGAAGACTTGTCTCCCGAAAGTTGGACTCAGCAAATAAAGCTGGATTCCTCTGTTGGAGAAAGCATGTCCAAGTGGAAAAGAAACAGGAAGAACAGACATCTAGCTGTCTCAGCATCCCAGAGACCTGGAGCGCTGCTTCCGGTTGAGCCAATGAAAATCAGAAATCAAAATGTTTGTTGTTAGAAGCAACTGCATTTTGAAATGCCATTCTGATACCACGACGTAGGGGGAATACTACATGTTCATTAAAACCAAATCTCCGTTTAAAAATTAAAGGTAAGAACACTGGAACTGAGCTACTAGACTTCCAAGTTCCCGTGATGACTTAAATTCTAACTTATATGAGGACTGAAAAAGGCAGAGAAACTAGAGAACAACTGGTGAGATCTGAGTTTTCAGTCTAATTGTGTCAAACTTTTTTTGAAATCCTAAGCAAATGAATTGATATTTTACTTTCGTTCTTAAAATGAGAAATTAAACCTTAAAAATGAAAAATGTTGGGGCTGGAGAGATGGCTCAGTGGTTAAGAGCACTGGCTCATCTTGTAAGCACCGGGGTTTGGTTCCTAGCAACTGCTTGTAATTTCAGTTTCAGGGAATCTAACACCGTCTCCTGACCTCTGTGGGCATTGCGGGACAGGAGTGTAGTTACGCAGGAAATACACTCATACACATAAAATGAAAATAATAAATATTTTTAAAAGGAAAAAATTGTTTCAGTCTGGATATCTTTTATGTCTAATATTTTCCGTCTCCACATAGTCAAGGACAGAGATTTCTTGAGTAGACCAGGAGAGTCCTTACTTTGCAAAGATATGATTTTTGGTTTCTGAGAGATAAGTCTTGCATCCCAGGCATCCAAGTATAGGTCTGTGTATCTTTCATATCAATGTAAAACAAGTCCCCTTTGACCACTTCAACTGAGCACTACAGTTCAGTTTAAAATTTATCAGTTTCTACAAACCATGCTATCAAGAATCTGTAAATCAAAGTATGGAGAATTAATGTCTAAATAATATTAAGTCTTCTAACTCAAGGACACTGTGTTTTTTCCAGTTTTGCTTTCTTTCATTTAATTTCATGTAAATTTATCAGAATAGAGGCTATGCCTATTCTACCATATCTTCTTGAAGATATTTTATGTTTCTAATGGTTATTTCTTCAAAATCATATAGAAATATATTTGAGTTTTGAATAGTTATATGAACCAGCTTATCTTGTTAAATTATTCATTATTTGCCTAGTTTTTATTTTAGATTTTCGTATTTGGAAATTCCTTAGTGTGTTATATTTCAACCAGTTTTCTGTTTCTTAGTAGACTGTTTACTTTTTGTTAGTTTTTAGTATAATCATATTTTGCTTCCTTTTCTTATCTATTACTAAGGCTAGGAACAACTTTCCAATGATGCATAAAGCTCTTAAGAGAGGAAGTGTTGCTTTGTTTCCCTAAATGGAGGGAATCTAATGTAGTCTTTGTCAGCATAAAAGCACAACACTCACCTCAAAGCAGATAATGAAGGGTTATTCTGGTGCCAAATATTAGTGACCCCGGCCCAGGAACACAAATTCAGGTTACCCAAAATTCCATATTTCAACCTGCTAATAGTTTCATGAAGTTTTTAGAGTAACAGAACAAAGAAAGTCATAAATTAAGACACTTTTCAAATGTATTGGTGGAATCAATAAACAGGTAAGTTATAAGAAAACAGAGAGAATTACGTTAAAGGCCTTCAGTGTAGTTGACAATATTTTTATTCTTCTGGTTGGTGAGAGCTGGTAGTCTCCCATTCCAAAAGATTATTGTCAGTTAATCACAAGATGTTAAGGCAGAAACAGAGTTGGTCAAGAAATGGCTATTTAAGGGCTAAATGTAACCCAGGACAAATGGTAATTAGGTTCTGGACCTGCAACCTTCTGAACTCTCTACACTCACTGGAAATCTAATCAGATGATTAACTCTGTAAAAGGCTCAGTTTGAGGATGCACAATTTCCTTCACATATTTCACCATTTATATGATATTCTTTTTTCTACATATGCTTTAAGCATTTGAAAATTATTTTCTCTTACTATTTTGAGAAAAATATTCTTGAGGTTATGAAATGGATTTTTAAAATGTATTTAATGAGCATGTGTATTTTTCCTGTTCTATTAATTTAGTGATTGCTTTGATTTTTGTAAATGGTAAGTCAAGTGGCATGAATGTTATTTGATTGTAATGTATTGTGTGTCATGTTACTTGATTTGACTTGATATTTTGTTACTGCTAATTAAGCTTTAATGTTCTAATATGCATTGAGATTTCTATTTATGCAATGACATATAGTTTTCTTAGTTGATGATCCATGTAGAGCTTAGAAATAATTTATGTTCTTCAGCTACTAGGTTTAATATTTTATAAATACCAAATAGTTCCAGTTTTCTACATAAGTTTTGCACCCATATTTGTGCATATGTTTGTGTATTAACACAATTACTGAGAGAATGGAAAAAATACTATGTTTGGCCTTACTTTCCCTGTGTACTATTAGTTTTTACATTTATTCAAATGCATATGCATTTGGAATTATTATTCTTAAAACTATTTTCTGGTGATTGAAGAAAAAATAACTTCATATGTTTGAACTATCCTTTGAAAAGGTGGCTGTCATTCTGTGTGACAATATTCCTGTGATCAAAGATTTAAAACAAATCTAGACACAGCAGCTAGAAGAGATCTGTAGGCCATTTCTCCACATCATTCCCTCATTTGGAATACTTATTTTCATTTTCTATAAGTCCATTGAAAATGAAAATTAATTTATATGATTGAGAGAAAGCATAACAAATCCAAATGGAATTAAAGTCAAGCAGGTATTCTCTCCTGCAATACCTGGGATGTCTTGAGAAAATCCAGTTTCTTGGGAATTTTGTTTGAGTTTTCCTTTGTTTGGTGTGTGTGTCTATGTGCCTGTGTGTTTCTGTGTTTCCTTCTTTCTTTGGATGACAAGCTCACTCTGTGGAGCCCTGGCCAGCCTGAATTCATTCTGTAGACCAGGTAGATCTTGAACTTGCAGGAGTCTATTCCTGCCTCTCAGTCTGGAATTACAGGTGTGCTATCACACTAACCATGGCTTTAAACGTTGTACTGAATCATTGTGAACCCGTACAGGGCTAACATTATGAAGTTAATGGCTGTATATATGAAAAAACAGGAATTTTTGGAATATGGTCAAGGTCCACTCACACTAGCCATGAGAGCAATGATTTATTGCAACTGTGTTGTTGAGAACCTGAATCTGAACACTAGCTTATAAACAAGGTCTATGACAAATGGAACCAAGGAAAGTAATGGCATCAGGGTGAAGATGAGTTGCTGAATTTTTGAAAGTCATTCCAAAACTGAGAGCTTATTGATTGATCCAGATATTTCTGTACAGGTACATTAAAGTTGGGCAAGCATTTTTCCCAGGGCTTGATAATCCACATGTATAATCTGTACTGACTGTAATAAAAAAATAACATATTTAATATGAATGTATTTTACTGGAAAAGGCGATAGGCCACTTTGTTTCTTGAAGTTTCTAGAATTCAGTATCTCTTCAACCACATATGCTTTAATTATTCAATATCTACTTAGGAGAAGGGCCTGGAGCATTTGAGAAAGGGTCATAAAATTTCCACCTGAGGACTTTATTGCAGGCAGAGATAGAACTTAAAATGTAAGGAAAATTTAGGAAGTCAGGCTAACCTGAGTTAATTAGAAATCTACTTTCTCTCATTTCATTAGTGTTTTAATTAATACACTCCACACGCTGTTATTCTGTCCAACTACTTCATGCATCCAAACTTTATCTGCTTTTCCTAGGTATAACTCCTTCTTTTGTTTTACTGTTGTGGTTATTTCTTTTGGTTTTGCTTTTGGTATTTCAAAGATTCTGTAAATTTCTATAACTTTTAATCATTCTTTTGCAAAAAGTGAGGTCTCAAATGTTCTTTAGTATCCAAGGATCTCTCATACTTGAAACTTCAGAAGCTAGCATGATGACATATGCCTTTAACCCTGGCACACTGGAGGTTGAGGTGAAGCAGGTAGATCTCTGTGAGTTCTAGGCCAGCCTCATCTACATAGTGAGTTCCAGGTCAGATAGGACTACACGGAGATCCTGTCTCAACCAAAACTGTGGAAAACAGGTACTGTGTTCAATTTAAGATTTCCAGCTTAAAGGCAAAATCTGTTTCGATTCTACTGTGAGATGGACATTTTATTTACAAAATCTCATTTATAAATCCAACCACAGTTTCCTCTTTACTCATAGATTATGTATTATTTCATTTTATTCATTTAGCCAAATACTTACTTTCTTTACTACAGAGATCATTTTTTATTTGATGTCTTTTCCATCCCAACTGCAAGCCTCTCCATTGAATGAACTAAGGCAACATCATTTCTGCAAACGTCAGAATTTACATCATTATCCATCTGTATTACTCTCAAAATAGATTCAAATCTGTTGCATTGTAAGTCTTTCAACTGAAATACTTTTACATTTTTCTTAGTGTTTTCCAGATGGATTTTGTGAATGGAAACTTTGTTAAACCACAGTATGCCCAGACCTCAAAAAAGATTTGGGTGGTTGTTTTATTTTTTCCTTTCTACTCCAAATTGAAAATGAGCTCTATGTCATCTCTGATTGGAAAGATTTCTTTGTCTGTCTTTTATTTCTTCAGTGGATCAAAGTTCACTTTTAAAGTAATAATAAAGCATCATTTAAATGAAACGTATGAGATAGTAAAAACTGATTTTTGTGCATTAAATATTTATCAATAAAATAGCATAAGTCTGACTGTGAAATAAACATTCAGCTATATACATTTTATAGTTTCCTGTAAAAGGAAAGAAAAGAAAAGAAAATCTCTCCAAGCTTTTGTGGCCCAGAATACTGGACTTAACAAATCAATAGTTCATGGTGCTCCAAACTGAATTGTCAAATGATTGACCACATCCTATACTGCACAAGAAAAGACCACTATTGTTTGTACAAGTGTGATTCATTCAGTGTTTGGCTTTGTCAGATAAACAGTGCAAGGTTGGTATTCCTAAATTATGTTTTCAAATAATTACAGATGATGGAGTGTTGGTGTAGGTAAAATAAAGTGAATTATTTGTTCATTTTAAATTTATCCTTTGTTTATTTTGATCGTATTTAGATCCCCTCCCCTTTACTGCACCCCTTGTAGAGTCAAATATCTCCCAGCTATGCTTCAGTGTGAACCCATCTGCTCAAACTTGGTCAACCTACTGAGAGCCACACCTTTAAAAGAGACTAACTTTCTCCTTCCCAGTAGTCATCTGTTTACAATAGTTCCCCAGATAAGGATTGAGACCTTTTACCCACTTCCCCATGTATGTTCTGGGATTTTGTCTGGCATGAGTTTACATAGTACTAGTGCATGCTGTCATCACTGCTGTGAGTGAGTTCATCTGATCAGCATCCTAGCTGTCTGGCAGACTGTTTCCTTGTGGTCATCCACCACCTCTGACTGTTACAGTTTTTCTGCCACCTGTTCTTCAAGGATCCCTGAACCTTTGGAGACAGAAGTTTAATGCAGGCATCCAATTTAGGCATAGTCACTATCAGTCTTACCCAGGGGGAAGAAGGAACAGACTTTTCTAAAGAAGAATCCAATATCACAAACATAAAGTCCAACAATTGACAAATGAGACTGTGTGAAGCTAAAAAGCTTCTGTACAACAAAGGAACTATCATTGGAGTGAAGAGGCAAGCAGGACAATGGAAAAAAAAATGTCTGTACCAGCTATATCTCTGGCAGAGGGTTATCACCTAAAATGCACGAAGAACTCAAAAATTAAACATCAAAAACAAAAACAAAGATGTACAAGGAGTTGAACAGGGAATTTTCTAAAGATGAAATGCAGGTGGCTGAGAATTACTGAAGAAAATGTTCAACATATTTACTCACCAGGGAAATGCAAATTATAAGCTGACAATGTTTTAAAAGTTGCATTTATTTATTTAGTTAGTTTATAATCCCCACATACTCCCTCCTCTGCAATGCACTCCTATAACCAAACCTATTCAACCCCTCCTACCTCATTATTCTCCTTACCCCTTAGATCATTGAATGATTCCATCCCTCCCAGGGAGCTTCCCCTGTCCATGGCCATTTATTAGTTTCCTGCCTTCTCTGGGTTTTCACACTGAAACATTCATATCTAGGATTTCAAAGCTATAATCCAGCTTTGAAGGAAAGAAAGTGACATTTGTCTTTCTGGGTCTGGGTTATTATGTCACCCAAGATAACTGTAATTTCATATATTTATCTTCTAATTTCGTATTTTCTTAAATTTATTGTTTTTATTTTATTTGCATGAGTGCATTGCCTGCGTGTATGTAAGTAGACTCTGTAGAGGTCAGAAGAGAGCATTGGAACCCCTGGAACTGGAGTTATAGATAGTTGTTAGCTACCACGTGGGTGCTGAGAATTAAACCTGGATCCTCTGTGAACCAGCATCCTCGTCAAGACCAGTCAGTGTTCTTAACCACTGATCTATCTCTCCGTCTCTGAATTTTTATTTTTAAGAGTTGAATAATAGTCAGTTGACAGACATTTAGGCTGTTTCCAATTTCTGTTTCTTATGAAAAAAGCAATAATGTACATGGTCAAACAAGTGTCTCTGTAGCAGTATATAGACATTTTTTTTTTACTCGTTTGTTCCTTTGTTTTATTTTTGGTATATGCCCATAACTGGCATGGCTGGGTCCTATGGTAGATCAATTTCTAGCTTTTCTAGCTTCACAGTGATCTCCATAGTGGCCACACCATTTTGCATTACCACCAGCAAAGGACAAAGTTGGCTTTTCCCATGTCCTTACCAGAGTTGTCTGTATCTGATTTTGTGGGATGAGGTGAAATCTCAAATCTTTTTCATTTGCATTTCCCTGATCACTAAAGATGTTGAACATTTTCCTTAATTATTTCTCAGCCATTTGTGTTTCATCTTTAGACTCCTCTCCCTGCTTTTTAATTAGATGTTTTTTGTTGCTGTTGCTTAGATTTTTTTAGTTCTTTGTATCTTTTAACACAGCCCTCTTGCACTAGTTTCAGGTGCTGTGACAAAATGCTAGGACCGAGACAACTTTTATTTGGCTTTAGATTCCAGAAAGGTCAGAGTTCTTAATGGCAGGGAAGGCAAGGCCACAGGAGGTGGCTGTAGCCAATGGTCGAGTGATCAGATCTTGAAGCAGGCACAAGAAGCAGAGAATGATGGGGAATCTGGCAAGATTCAGGACTCTCACAGGCCACTCTCAGTGATATGCTTCCTCCGGGTAAACTGCACCTACTAAAACTACCAAAACTGCATTACCAACTGGGGACAAAATGTCCAAACACTGAAGCCTATTGAGAACATTCTCATTCAAACAAACCATGACATTCCACTCCTTGATCCCCATACGCAGATGAACATGCAAAATGCAAAAGGCATTTAGTCCAATTTCAAAAGCCCCCATCATCTTTTCAAGTGTCAATACTATTCAGAAGTCAACAAACTAAAATGTATTCTGAGGCTCAAGACAATTTCTTAACTGTAAGCCCCTATAAAATCAAAAGACAAATTACATACTTCCAACATAGTGAGTACATATTCCTTTCCAAAAGAGAGAAATGAAGGCATACGGAGGAAATACTGAACCAACACAAAACTGAAAACCAACAGGGAAAATGGTAAATTCTGTAGCTTCATGTGGAACTTCTCAGGCTTTACTTCCAAAGGGCTTGGATGGCTCAGTCTCTCCAGTTTTGATGCAAGCACCATACATCTTGCTCTTGGACTAGAGCCATTCCCTGTATGCAACTACCCTCAGCAGCTGTCTCATTGTTTGAGGATCTACAGTATGTTGCGTCTCTATTGCCAACCTGGCTTCTCCTTCACAGCTTCTCACAATGGCCTGTCAGGGTCTCTTGATTTGTCAGAGCCTTAGCCCTGAAACCATGGAGAAAGACTCAATGATGCCTCCATTCTTGTATGTTTCATTTCTCTAAAGTCAGTACCATGTGAATGGCACTGCCAAGCTTGACTGTCAGCCTGGAATGAACCCTGGCCTGCTTCATCCACATTAGCACTTTTTTTTTTTATGTTGTGTTTTTCTAGGAGCAAAAACCCCTTCAGCACATTCCTTTCACAAGGTGGAGGCTTAGCTGGGTGTGGTCTTATGCTGAAGGTACCCTTTTTATTTTTTAAGTCCAAATCTCTAGGCCTTTCCTTAATGACACTAATCTCTTTATCAAAGAGAGCCTCCCCTTCAGTACAAGTCTTGACTCTAATTTAGATCTTCTTAGTGCTCTTTCTCAATCCGAACTGTACACTCTGTGTTTCTTTCTTCTCCATTTTCTCTTTTTCATTGTAGACCTCCATAATAGTCACCATGAATAACCATGCAACAGATTGTAAATAAGGTTAACTTGAAATTTCCTCTGCCTAAGAAATGACATTTCAATTTGGTCATGGGTAAGCTCTTAAGCTGTGAGCAGATTCCAGCCAATCTCTTTATCTATATATCCCAGTTGCTGCTTAAGTTCTTATTTCCCTCTGAAACTACATTGTTCTCAGCAGCAGTTTCTTCCAGGATCCTTACAGAATATCCCTTTAATCTCTGTGTACAGCATTCAATAGCTTTCCTTGTCCAAACCTCCAAGATTCTCCATACTCCTTGAAAACAACCACATGGTCAGGTTCTTCACAGCAATAGCCCACTTTCTGGTACCAACTTCTATAATAATTACTTCTCTCTTGCTATGATAAAATACCATAACCAAAGTCATTAATAGGAAGAATTTGCTTGGCATAAGCTTCCAGAGGGTTAACAGTTAAAAATGGCAGGGGAGTCATGTCTACATTCAGTGCCTTGGGGTTGAAATCCGAACCCTCACATCTTCAAGCAAATGCAGAAAGCAGAGAACTACTGGGTATCTGGCAAGGGTTAAGAATTCTCAAAGCCCATTTCCAGTGACATGTGTCTTTCATCAGGACTGCCCCTCTTGAAACTACCCCAAACAGCACCACCAACTCGGGACAAAATATTCAGCCACTAGGAGCCTATGGGCGACCTTCTTATTCAAACTACCACACTCTCTGTCAGAGATATAGATGGTAAAGATGATTTTTCCCTATTTTTCCCTATTTTTTGTTGAATCTTCACTTGAATCATGGCATGCTTTGATTTACAGAAGCTTTTCGGTTGCATGTGGTTCCAGTTGAGAGTTGATGAACTTAATGTTTGTACTAGAAGAAAGAGTTACCAAAAAGCAATTCAATCTGGGGAATGCTAAAATGCTTAAAAACAGTAAAATTTACCATAAAGTGTATGAAACTGTCAAACAATAAAAAGTTAAAGGTAATCACAATTAAATGATGAAGGTAGAACCCTTACTATTGGACTAGTAAGTGTCTTTCTAAGAAGAGACAGGAATGCACTTTCTTCCTCTCTCTTTGCACCCAGCTAGGCTTTGATGCAGTGAGAAAGAAGCTCCCACCAAAGGAACAAGACAGTTCTAACCTGGCATAAACATCTTGCACTGCTAAGGCTTCAGAAATATGAGGAATACATTTCTGTCATTTAAGCAACTTAGTCTCCAATAATTTGTTATACTCATCAGAAATAAATAAAATAATTCTACCTATAGTCATAAATGTGTCCTTTGGTAATAAGAAAAATTATCTTGGTGTGGCGAAACATAAAATTGCAATCTTGACTGTAAATGGGCATTATTACAACCTCTTATTCTGCATTTCCAATTAATAACAATGAAATGACTAAAATCATCTACACTGGTAACATCAAAGAGCATTTGGGAGTTAGATGGGAAACAACTGTGCCAAATGGCATCTTGAATCTAGGTAAAACAATATTGTCTTGATAACAATAGCATTTTTGCCCAACTTTCAGTCTTTGAACTTAGCATTTAATGAATAAGTCACAGACTCAGCTACTGACATACAGTAGAAAAAATCATGGTCCCTCCTTTTCTCTGTCTACTTTCCTGTCATTTTCAATCTGTTAACCACTTATTCAATTAGTTTCTCACCTGATATTATCTGCTTCTTTAACACGTGGGAGACAGATATCAAACGTTTCACAGGCCAGCCTAAGTGATGGAGGAGAGAGAAACCACCAAGGTCTCTTTCTATCTTAGAATTGCTTTAGCAAGCTCCCCAGGATACTCTAGCGTGCCTGATTTTAGTATCAGTATTGCATTGTCTGACTCAGAAGGGTTCTTTTGACATCAATAATATACTCAAAATAATGAACAATAAGCCTTGGAAGCCAGTGCTACAAGAAGGTGTCTTAACATCATCTACTTTTCATGCTTATAGAGCAACATGCTGTACTCTTGCCAAAGCCATTGTTTATCCTCGGAAATTATTTTCAGAATTAGCACTGAGATATTAGATACGTGCTAAGTGGTGAAAGATTCCATGCCTGGAATGAACTCTTTGACTTAGAGTTCATCTCTGAGATATAAGAAAGATTATAATACAGGGCTGGTAGGATGGTTCAGTGGATTAAGGCACTTTCAGCTAAACCTGGCTATCTCAATTTGATTTTTGAAACTTACATGTTGGAAGGAGAGAAACAACTGTCACTGGCTGTCCTCTGGCCTCCACATGCGCACTGTGGTATCTGTGTCTACATATGTTCTTTCACACACAAATGATAAATAAATGAACAAATGCAAAAGAAAGAATGTTTTCCAGCTTTAGAAGTAGTATCTATATACAAAAAAGGATTTCCACTTGTGAATTAAGCTACTGGTTAACTGAATGAGAATTATAGAAAGATCTTTTTGAAGAAAATAGTTATTCAAATGTGGTTATCAATTTAACACATTCTAGACATTCTCACACTTGTGATGTTATGAGATCTTATAAACCCTCCATACTTTATTATGATAATGCTTGACAAGGAACCTCTACTACTCTGGTTCTAACTTCATGTTCTGTGCAACGTAGGGAAGGAAGGCCAGGAGTGGGCTAGGAGGGCCCTTTGATTTAGTGTTTGAGCTTATTCTCAATGTGTTTAATAAACAAACAACTGCATCTATGGTTGAACTTAGTCTAGGCATGCAGTCATTATAGACATAAAGCAAGGTGGTAGGGTATGTAATTAATCATCCTTCAAAGAGCTATTATTAAAATCTGAAGATACCACAAAAGTTGTGCCTGAGCAGTTCTACAGAAGACCTCACCCCACACATGTTGACTGAATAACTGAATGCTTTAAAAGAAGCCATATTGATACTTCACTTCAGATTATTCAGATTCAGAATTATAATAATCAATTATTTGTTTTAGAAAAAATGGAAACACCAGAAAACACATTTCTTAATTAAAATTGGTATTAATTTGGTTGTTTTATTAATGATCAAGCATTATGCTAAGATGAGCTTTAATGTTATTCCATTTGCCTCTATTTCACTTAAAAGATTTTCTTGAGATAGATCTTTTATCCTCATATTGGATTGCCATGCCTATGCAGCAGCAGTATATCCTCACAATTCTGTAAATGTTTGCATATGAATTGTATTTCACCACATCTGTGTTTGATCACTTGGTCCCCAGTTGTTGGTGCTATTTCAGGAAGCTATGCACCCTCGAGAAGGTCAAGCCTAACTGGAGAAGTGAGTTGTTACAAGTCTGGACTTTGGAGCTATAGGTTTTAGTCTAGCTCCAGTTTTGTTTTCTCATCATTCCTGGTCTGCTAAGATGTGATAAATGTATTTACAGAATCCTGCTACCAAGAACTCCGCCATGCCTTTCCTCCTTGATGAACGGTACCCACAAATCCTCATTTAAGGACTGTCCCTTCTCTATTAAATGACTTGTTGTCAAGAGTTTGGTCACAGCTATGAAGAAAGTAACATTTTAAAAAAATCAATCTCTAAAAGATTATTTCAACCAACATTCCATTTGTTGCAAGCTTTTGTATAGAATCTAGTAATTTCTCATAATATATTTTCATGGGAGCTGTTGCATAAATTTATTTTCTATGCCTTAGCAGGTGGGATCTGGTTAATCCAGCTGGATAAAATGAAAACTGATCTTCCATTTAGAAAGATTTGTTTATTTAGTGAAGTTTACAAGGTTGCTGGGTACCAGCAGGCCCCCCTCCAGCCAACTTTCACTCACATGATCCTTAAGATGGCGGGGACTTGGCATGCTGGCTCCTGGGTCTGGCCTTTTGTGTGGGCCTGGGGCCGGGGCATTTTTCTTCTTGTTTTCATACAATCTCTACCAGGCCCGAACTCGCTGCCATATTCTTTTCTGCTTATTTTCCACCTCCCTCCTCCCTTATTGCTCAGAGGGTGGGACTCGGAAAAAAAACCTCAGAGAGGATTCCGTTCCCCATACAGGAGCTTTCTATATAACATATATAAAGTTATAAGATGTATATTTAAACAAGTACATGCATGTTACCTAAGTGTATATGTCAATACATGTCCAAAAAGGTAAATAATATTATTCATGTGTGCTTGTAAATCTACGCATAGTTGTTTATTTAAGAATTTCTCTACATTAAAATACCAATTATTGAGCACATATATTATATTTAATAACAACTATTTGAAAACACAGTGAGAACAATATAATTTTTTCTTAGTTGACTTGCCTTTCAGTGACAGAGAAGGGTTTGGGGGAAAGGAGATAGTGGAGGTCTGGTAGAACCAGGCCTTATTAAGAAGACTTGGATAACCAATGGGAGAATAGTTTGCTCACCTTGATAGATATCATCATGTCCAATTTCAACCATGACATCTGCAGGAAGGAACTAGGTACTCTCAGAAATAAATCTGAGTCATGAAATAACCAGTTATGGAAGACTCATTGTAGTGAGTGAAAAGAATAACAAATGTAGGTTTTGGACATGGAAACTTGTTCTTGATATTGACCTTTAGTTTTCCATGATGATTCAGAGAACAGATAACAGAGTTAATGTCTTGATTTCAGGCTAGGTGAATTTCTACATGGTTTATCACCTCACTAATTCACATGAAGTTAAACGTTTACATGCACTTGTAAATACTCAAACATTCACACACATCCAGATATACACAAATAATTTTTGTTGATCAAAAAATCCCCTGTGACTCACCTGTTTATCTCCAGTCTTTTCCCAAAATTTTATAAAATATTCATCTTCTTATTGTCTACATTCCTTCATCTTTTTCAGGCTGTTATATATATATGGAATCAAATAGCACATAGATTTATTTTTTGATTGGCTGTTTCATTTAGAATATACATTTTAGATATCCTCTAGGTCTTTGGGTGGCCTCATCACTCATTTGTTTAAGTAGTGAATATCATTTCATCTCTTGAATTTTCCACATTTTTTGTATCCAATCACTTACCAAAGCACATAATGGTGGCCTCCAGACTCAGTGTCTGTGAACCCACCTGCTGTATTCACATCTGTGTGCAAGTTTTTGTGGGGACATGGATTTTTAACTCATATATAAGTTATCACGACTGCTATACTTTAAGCTAAGACTATGCTTAGATTGAGAAGAAACTCCTAGTGTCTTCCAAAGTGCAATTTTTGGTTATATCAGCAATGAAAGATAGTTTTTGTGGTTGAACATCCTGTCAGCATTGGGTGGTGTCAGGGATCTGGACTGTGCTCATTTTAATTCACATGTAATGGCATCTCATTGCATTAATTTGCTTTTCCCAATTCAAATGAGAGAGGGGCCATCTTTCCATGTGCTCACTTGCCATCTGTACATCTTCACTGAGAGGTCTATTAAAGTCTTTAAAAATGAGTTTTAAAATTAGATTTATTTGTCTAAATCATTGAGTTTCAGTTCCTGTCTCTTAAGGTCTCATCTTTTGTCAAGAGTATGAATCATGTGAGTAGTTAATTAAGCATAAAGAGTTTTTGGGTCCATTTTTAGATCTCTAAAAACTGAATAGCTGGGGTAGGAGTGACAATATTGAATTTTAAATTAGTATGTAATTTTTGACTCCTAATAAACGCAGAAATATTACAAAACTGTCTTGCACAAGTCAAGATGATACATATATTTTTTTTCTAAATTAAAGACACCAAACAGCTGCATTCCAGCATAAAGTGTTCTGAAGATCATAGCTAGAGTAAGGACCGCAAAGGTTGGCAAATTTTTACACATTAGACAAGGTGTGGTGTGGGAGTTTGTGTGTGTGTGTGTGTGTGTGTGTGTGTGTGTGTGTGTGTATTTGTGGGTATAGGTGTTTGCATGTATAAGGATGCATACATATGCCAATGTGAACAGGTAAGAGAACAACTTGCAGGAGTTGGTTCTCTCCTTTCACCTGGTATTTTCGGAATTTGACTCAGGCTGCCAATTTCACAGCAGACATTTTTACTCACTGAGCTGTCTCACTGGCCCAAGTTGGCACTGATCCGAGGTGGCGTATTTTAGAACTTATAGGTTCTCTTCCTTATTTCAACTACTCTATTGCCTTTAGCCTCTCTCCTATCCACTGCTGGCTGACTCCTTCTCTGGTTCACATTTCCTATCAGAGCCCTCCTCTGTTGGTCTCTCTCTCAGTATTTCTAAAACTTGCTGCACATGTGATAACTATGAACAATATTGGTTTCTTGGAGATTAGCAGACAATATAAGTCATGGGGATAATTTTCAGTGTCATTCCTAATGTGATTCAGTGAAAACACTAAGGAAGGGCCTTTCTTTTAAGAGTTAAGATGTTGAAAGAAGGTTCTGAAACTTTACTGTTTTCACTAAAGAATAGTTTCAGATATGGATGGCAAAAGTGTTTCAAACTTTTAGCCCAAGACATTGCTGAATAGGAACTATGCTTTTTGGGCACCTTGTGACCTAGGGCATTAGTGTGAATGAATGTTGAGTGTTGTTTGTTACCATGTCAATAAGTATTCCAGGTCCACAGTTTCACTTTATGAATTTGGAGTGTTGGACAACACAGAATCCACTTCCTATTTGTATAACTCTCGAAGACTCAGTCATTTCTTTGTTCTATGTTAATATTCTAATGTTTTAGAAGCCAGTTCCTCAGAAAACAAAACCTTGCACTATTGAGTAAGAACTGTATACATTACTGACAATTTCTTTTAAAAACAAGAAGAGGTTTTTTTTATGAAACATTACACTACAGAAATGAGAATAAATTCTTGTTTGTCATTTCTCCCCAATCATTCTTCTGTCCTTCAATCACTTTCTCTGTTCTCTAGAGACTCTCAGTTCAGACACCATATCTTCCTTCTTCTAAGTTCAGGATTTGAGACTAACATTGTCTAACTAGCCCCTGAAATGATTTCTTCCATGTTATTTATTGTACGAGTAATTTAAACATATGGTAGTCTTTAACCAGGTTAATTCCCAAATCCAGTTCTCTCCATGTAAATGCCAGATGTTCCTTTGATATGAAGAACCGTGTCCTAAGCAGGCAATGGGACATCAACAATAAGACCTTCCTTTTTTTTCTGTCACAAATATAATGCACACATAATTTCTAGTTATTTCATGCTGTCTTAGATCCTTAACCTTTCTGATCCTCAGGGATAATAATCATACTTATCTCTAAAGGGAGTGAAAACTAATGTAAGAATATCATCTCACACTGTGCTAGACCATTTGAGGCTATACAAGTCAAAACTCTTATTTTTTATTCTTCACTTCTATGAAATCATTGGAGATTATTAAAAGAACATTTTTGCTATAGACATCCCTAAATTCTCAATAAAAGTGAATAAAATGAAAAAAAAAAATGAAATGTGACAGCTTAAAATGTGGCCCCAAACCATAATTTGACTAAAGTCTTTAAAAAGAATTGTAGGTTCATTTTCCCCCTCATTAGTAGATTTGCCAAGATTCAAGCATAGCTCCCTGACCTTACTTTGTACCCCATGAAAAAGTCCTATCTTCCTCAGAATCTCTGCTTTCTCTCCAATTGCTCTTGGAGGCAGTGATCAGATGGTCTACCCTTACACTTGGTAAGTGTCAAAATTTACATAGAAACTTGAAGAGGGAGCTGTCACT
Organism: Eospalax fontanierii; assembly: GCA_035773235.1. Lineage (NCBI taxonomy): Eukaryota > Metazoa > Chordata > Mammalia > Rodentia > Spalacidae > Eospalax > Eospalax fontanierii. Next base: position 65,035,809 of record CM069536.1, read on the forward strand.
GAATGACTCCAGGCATCTTGCCAGTTGTTAAGTTGAATATTCAGTTGGGTTTGTATCTCATCATTACAGCTATGGCCTTCCAGGGGGGACTAAAAGGGCCAGACAGCAATGAATTAATGAAGCTCTGTGGGAAGTCTAAATAGAGACAAAAGTTTTCATCTATATTTGTTTAAGAATGTTGAAGTAGAGCCTGCTTTTCAAATGCCATGTCTAATTTAAGAGCAGGCCTGCAGGGGTAATAGCCCAATATCACCATGTCTCCACTGCCTGCTAAAGCAGATACCAGGAGACATCAAGCTGTGGAAACAATTAAATCAACATAATTGGAAAATATTTTTTTTCAGTGAAGTTCTGCCTTAATTAAAGCTCATTTTACATCTTGGGGAAGGAAATATTTTCTCAAAACGTTGGGGTATATTCAAATTTCTTTCAGAAAATAACCCTGGACAAAACACAGAAAGGAAGGCCAAAGTCAGGGTATATTAATAATAAAGAGAATCAAATGAAGATTAAAAACAAAAATAAGGCTAGACAGACAGCTCAGCAGTTAAGAGCACTGACTGCTCTTGCAGAGGACCTAGGTTTGATTCTGAGCACCCACATGGCAGCTTGAAAGAAGTCCAGAGCTCCAGGTGTGGAGATCCAACAGATTTGAGTGGGAAAAGGAAAGGCTGACAGGACATAACAAAATTGTAGAGACTTGAGCCTCTGTGGATTGCTAGACATTTACCTGTTTGTCACTGGATATTCAAAGTTTTAAGATATTTTATACACCTCTTTTAAGGGCTCCCTGCTGGAAACGAAGCTTTTCTATAATCATAGGTAGTCTGTGATATCTGCGAGTATTTCTTAGTGGTGGTAACAATAGAACAGAAGCAGACAGAAGATTTGGCTTAGCTTCATCCTTGGTCCAATCTGGTACATAAAATGTCACTGTTGAAAACAGGATCTTTGTGAAAGAGTGATTCTGAAAATCTAAGCCTACCAGAAAAATCAAATTTCTTTGGGAGATTCAGTTTACCATTGCATGGAACATGGATTTGACGTAAGGATACCTTGACTCTGAAAATATGCCTAGATTTGTAGATATCTGACAGCTTACTCTTAGACTAGCACATGTACATACCCACTGTTTTTTAAAAATTGTTGTTATGGTTGTTAAGCCAATAAAAATAACTCAAAACAATACTTTGACATTTGAGTCAAATGACATTGTTCCCCTTTTACCTTCATTTCACCTTTGCAGTCTCTTCAGCACATGAACCTTACTCTTCTCCCGGTAGCCTACAGGGTTTCCCAAAATATCATTCATCAGATCCATTGATGTTTGGCTACAGATGCACATGTTCTAGAAGGGATTCCTCAAGAAGGCAATTATGTCCATCTTGTTTAGTTTTGTGTTCCCAAAGCTAGGTCAAATGTGTAATTGGCAATCAACAAACATTTGTTGAGCAAGGGGGTATTTTGTTTTTGTTTTTGTTTTTTCCCTTCACAATACTAAAATAGGACACAGACCATATTTTTCTCTTTTGCTTATGAGGAAAATAAAGACCAAAGAATTATGCCTAAGGCTGTGTAACTAACAAGTGACAGAATCATGCCCTAGACCTGGGCCTTCATTACATTAAGAATCTTTTACAACATACTTTCTAACTGAAAGTTTTTTTTCCAATCATAAAAGTCAAAAAGTAATAGAATTTAAAATTTCCAAGATAATTACCTTGCTTTTAGGGAAAATTAGACAATTACCTTACCCTAATGGTTATTATGCTAAAAAGAGATTGGAATCTTAATGACAGATTTCATAAATTTGGAACTCTTGATGCTGGATTCATTCTTCATTCCCCAGAATGAAATAGCACCACTCTTAATTTGCAATGCTATTTTTAGCTAAAAAGAAAAGAATGCTCTTTGCATTTGAGGAAATGAACGCATGACCTTGAGATGGAATGGGGGATCTTACATCTGTGTTCTGAGAGCTTTCCTCTAGGACAACAGTATCCAGCTGCACTGGCTTTGCATTTAAAAATCAAAGGTGTTTTGGCAAAACCATACAGATATGGAAAGAATGCCATGGAATGCAGCAAGTGAAGGAACTATGAACACCTACCAAGTGCTCAGTTTCTTTTATATAGCTTTGCCATCAAATCAGTTCTCATCTCTGATGATAGCTTTTACTCAGTAATTAATTTCACTATTCTTCAGATTTGTCATCTTCCTGTTTACTGAATGCTTGATGCAGTCTGGCACCATGAAGCTGTATTTTCTGCTTTGATGGCTGTATCTATTTAAGACACTTTAGTTACAAACTGAGGACATATAAGCCTAGTATGGCAAAGTCCGGTGACATACTCATTTTGCAGGTGGAAATTTACAGAGGCAGTAGGGAGCATGCTCAGATACGTTCTCTCTGATGGACATTCTTTCTAGCTATGTTTTTCCCAGGCAGCATGTGAGTTTCTTGGGGATGGCAATGCCTTTTCGGTACCTAGTGTGAATTTTCTGTAGGAAAAAAGAAAGGAGGGAGGAATGTCAGAAGAGGAGGAGGAGTTGGAGAAGGAGGAGGGAGAAGGGGAAGAAGATGAAGAACAAGCAGGAGAACGAAAGAGAGAATTACTACCCAAAGAATATAGTTTATGACTTTGACATCAATATGTGTCAGAGCCAACCTTTTCTAAAAAGCAGCTAGAGAAGAAGTTTGGAGACAAGAGTACCAAACTATATATTCTCATTTCTACACTGAACTCTCCACAATTGCAGAACCTTATTCTCACAAGGACTCCAAAGGTCATTTAGAGCAATCATGTATTCAAGTCTGATTTTCATGAAGTGAATTTGCTCAGCCTTCCTTTGAAAATCATCAATAATTTCCAGAAACCATAGGCTGTCTGAGACTGCCATCAATAGAGTGGGGCTCCATTTGCTGTAGATCTTTTTAATGGCACCTCCTACCAGGTAAAGTGACTCTCTGGTCAGAATATTCCATGGGCTAGGATTGAAGAAAAAGGTACACGGTGAAAGGCATAAGAGCTTGGTTATCTGGAGTTCTTTCCACTGTGTAACTGCTGCTAGCCTGGATGATTAACAGCAACAACAACAAAAAAGGCAGGATTATTTTGAGGGTGAAATTAATGACTAGAAAAATAAGTGCTGACAGGGAGAATGTCAACAAGCCCCTTCTACAGACAACAGAAGCTCTCTCCAAAGCTGATGGAGTTGGTTAGACTAGGTTATTGATTCATTTTGCTGGATTGACAAGGAAACAACATTAGACAAAAAGACTGGGGTTCTTGAGTGGATACATGAAACTATTGATAGGTATAAATTAACTCAGCTACAAAGAAATATTTTAATATTTTAATATTGTTAAAAGGTTAACCTTTTGTCTGGGTTAGTCAGGAAAGTGAGAGCAGAAACTGTCTTTTATTTTTGAATGAGAGCTTCATAATTTAATAATTTCACAAATTACCTAGTTTTCAAAAATAGAATTATACAAAAAAACCTCGCTGAACTCATCAGTCTATTGTTCAGGAATGATTACATCAGAGTATGCATGCTGACCTTTTCAAACTTCTCTGGAATTGATCTGACCAAAAGCCATTTTTTCTGGGGTCTATTTTAACTATGATTCTGACATATTTTAGATGATGTTGAAATTACAAAATCAAACAAAACTTCAGTTACAGAGAGAAAGAAATTTGTGCTATAGAAAGACTTCTATAGCATGATGAATTTGACATGATGACTAGGTTAGGTTTTGTTTTCAATCTTAAACTATATGTTTCATTATTCCCTTGAGAGACACGAAAAGTATTAGCAGAACATATTCAGCAATGTACCAAAATTTTAATCTGATGACACAGAAGCCTTTAAGTTACTACCAAGCTCATGCTACTTGAATTGGTCTTGCATATTCTGAAAGAAATAAACTGACCTTTGTGTGTTATATAATAAGCATATGTTTAAATATATATGAGCATAAATGAAATATATGTATGAATATATGCTTTCTTGACAGTTTACATGAAAATAAGTAACTACTCTTTAGGTCATCAATAGGTAGAGAGGACATGATAACAAAAAGGCTAATTCAATTGTGTTAATATAAGAGAGACTTTTCTTTTCTTTGATAGGGTCTCACATAAGCTTGTCTAGTCTCAAACTCACTATGCAGAAAAGGATAACCTGAAACTTCTTATTCTGCTGTCTTCAGATCTTGAGTGTTGAGATTAGAATGCACTACATCCAGATGATGCAGTTCTGGGGATCAAACACAAGACTTCATGCATGCAAGGCAAGCACTCTACCTACTGAGCCAAATGTACCAACATAACACAGCCTCTTTTATCTAGCCATGTTTAAGATTTTCCCACTTTGGTTTCTAATTTTCTTCTATTTTTATTTTAATTTTTGATGCTGTGTGTGTGTGTGATATATGTATGCATGTTAATGTGTATAAGGTATATTGTATATGTGTGGTATGAGTGTAGTGGATGCATATGTGTACAGGAAGGCATGCATACCTACGTGAGCAGGGACGCTACAGGAGGATGTTTGTGCCCTGCTCTGTCACTTTGACTTTCTCATTTGAGAAGGGGTCTCTTGCTGACCTAGAGCTAGCAGTCATAACATCATCTTCTCAGCTTATTTGTTCCATTTTTAAACAATCAGAATGCACAAACTTTTAACCCTACTAAGGAACGATAGATAGAAAGATAGCTGACTGGTAGATAAGTAGATGACAGAGAATGGATAGATAATATATAGATGATTGATAGATAGAGAGATAGATGATAGATAGATTCTAGTTATATAATTGCATTTTAAGCAGTGCCTTGAGGTTTTCTCTATCCTTAAACATAGATTTTAGAAAGATTTCTGGCATCCCCCAAAGAATTCCCTGAGATCTTTCTCAAACTTTCTTTAGTAAAAAAATCACGCCTTTCTGAATTAAATTTAGGATTGCTTGAGCAAGAGGCACACCTTTTCTCTCTTTGAGATTATACTCATTTAATATTTATGAACAAATATTACTTTGTTGACATTTTATAATCAGAACTAACATCCCTTAGTTGCAAGTTTGAATTTGTTCTCCTTTTGATTTGGTGAAGTGAGACATTTATCTGAAGTAGGATTATAGGACCTATAGGATTATTACACACAGATCAAGATAAGTGAAAAATGACTCATAAAATTTACTTGATGGAGACAGTGTAGCTATTTACCAGCTCCACCTGTGCCCAGAATCCGACTATTGGTCCAATGTGGTCTGCTGCTTCTATTCTACTCTAAAAGTATTTATCTTTTGTAGCCTCACTTTGGGATTAGTCAGTAATCCACATACACATTGCCATTGTTGAAAGAATAAGATGGGTCCCAAAATGTTATAGATGTTTCAAGAGAACAGATAATGCCAGCTCATAAGAAGTCAGCTGGTGCAATGTGGGGGACTCTTGTTTGCTGTACAGGCAGTGGAAGAGTTCCCTATCTCCAGGTTTGCATGTCTTTTCTTATCGCCTAATGCACCTAGCATCTCGTCTTTTCTCTTTTCATTTTTCCTTCAACTTTATCTCTGTTCATCTTTATTTCTTTAGGTATACGTATAATGACTTCATAAAACGTCTTGTTTCTGCTGAATTTTTACTCTACCACTTAATACAACTTAAATTAATTCATACAATATAAATATAACAGCAATGCTTATTATTTTGCCTATTTATCATAATAAAAATACATTATGTAACAAATATAAAAATAGGGCAGTGTGAGTTGTACCCATAGACCAACAAATGCAATTGTCTGTTAATAGAGGCTTTTTTGTACTCTGGAGAATAGGACTCAAAAGGGAGGAGATTCTTCCTCCCATCTCCCCACACTCATACATGAATGTGTTTATTTATTCAGACAACTATGCACTAAGAATCTGCTATGTATACCATAAATGCATATTCTATAATGGAACTAAGAAGATGAATACCTATTTTTCATGATCTTAGAAAATCCTATTTATTGAGGAGTAGATTGACAAGTGAGACAGGAGAGAAGGTTAACTTTTCTGCACAATAATAGCCAATCTAATAGTTTAGACACAAACTGAAAATCAAGGTAGTGGGAAACACATTAAGAGAGTTGGCTAGAAGATGATTTCTTCAAACTGTGTGCTTCATTTTCAGAAATATTTAGTGTATGAACTTTTCAAAGATATACGATTAAGAAAAGGAACTACAGAGAATAAGACAGTTCTCATGATCCAAGAGATTAGTGAAGACACTGTTATGGGCAGCTAAATTAAACAGAATAGAGAACCCTTCCGCTCAGGACTGGGAAGCAGTGGATAGACAGAATGGAATGCAGTCAACCTATGAGGGACATCATGGGAAAAGCAAACTGTTTCCTTTCCATTCCCTCCAAGTAATGGACAGCACATCACGTTAGGTAAGTGGGTTTTGAAGCAGGGCAGGGACAATACACAAGGCGAGTCAGCTTCCATAAACCTGGTGAAGAGACTGGAGTAGAGGGCACATCAGAAACCACACTGCACACTGAGGGAAAGCACAGGCTCTGAAACCAGACAACCTAGTTTCAGATAACTTTCCCAGAAGTCGGCTTCAAACCTAGACAGATTGTTTAAGTGTTGGTGGAAGCAATTTCTTTATTTTTATAATGAAGAGGAATGTCAGTACTTCCTAATTGAGTTTTGCTAAACAACCTTTTTCTTTTTTAAAATTTTACACCAGTTTTGGATTTTCATAAAAGCTGAGATGATGATGCAGAGTTCTCATGACCCCTGTATCCAGTTTCCTCCTAACATGAGACATGGCTTGGTACATGTCTCACAATTAATGAGTCAATATTTGTGCATTAAACTGAAACCCGTGCTTTAATCTGATTTCTTTAGTTTCCAGACATGTCTTTTTTCCACTCCTGGTAATCATCAAGATACACAGTGCATCTAATCTCCACGCCTCTTCGGCCTTGTCTTTTCTGTGGCAGATTTTAATGTTTTTCTCTTCCTCCTGATGTTTTCGGAATTTGGGAAGCACAGACCAGGAACTAGTGATGAATGTGAGTCAGAGTGGCCCCTGAGATTTTTAAATAGAGATTAAAAGTTTGAAGTGTTCGTAGAAACTTCTGTGCTCTTAAGCTTCCTAAGATGTTTATATACGCACTGGATTTCCCCCATGAATCTTGTAATTGAAGTTTAAGTTAGTTTGTATTTTTTCTTATACTTTTGTTTTTGCATTCCAGCAAAATATGGAATTACAATGATGAACAAGAATATCTTTTCTATTTTCCATCCTCCGTGGAATGTTCCCAATCTCTCAGCATTAAATAAAATATTAGCTGTGTGATTTTTAAAAATTTCTTTTAAAATTGATTTAAAGGAACATTCTTCTTCTAGTTTGCTGTTTAATCATAGAAAACATTGGATTCTGGCGTGTGGTTTTCAGGATCAGCTAATATAAATGTGATTTTTCTTGGTAGGTTACATTAATAGATTTTATAACTTAAATTTTTATTTAGTTTTATTTTATGTGTGTTGTCTTCATGGATGTATGTACCACATGCATGCAATGAGCACAGACAACAGAAGAGGGCGTCTGATCTCCTGGAATTGGAATTATATGTTAGCCACCATGTTTGTGCTGGGAACTGAACCAGAATCCTCTGTATGAGGAGCCAGTGCCCTTAACTGCTGTGCCGTCATTCCAGTCCCAAAGTAACAGATTATTGTAAAAAAAAGAAATAATTGCTTTGCATACCTAGAATAAATTCTACTTACATTTGATGTCAGTATTTTGTAAACTATATTTGAGTTACTAGGAATAGTTTGAAGAGTTGTGCATGTATTCATACATGGTATTCGTCAGTATTTCATGTTTAAAGTCCTTGTCTGGTCTGGGAATAGGATTATTCTTATGTCAGATAACAAGTGAAAATCAGAATTATTTATTTTCTAAATGTTTGCTACTGTTCATTTCTGAAGCATTTATGTCTCCTGCTTTCGATTTTGTAAAGGTGGATACTATTTAATTTTCTTAATAGATTTAACCCAATTCACTTTGTTTATTTGTATTTGTTTTGATAGTTTGTCTCTCTAGGAACTGGCTATTTAATCTAAATTATCAAGCTACTTAGCATATTGCTCAAAGTGGCCTCTTTTTATTATCTTTTTAATGTACGTAGATTTAATAGTATTACATTTTATATCTGTTATTAGTATTTTTTTTCTTTTGATAAGCTCACATGGAATTTCAGTTTTAATGACTTTCTTCTAAAGCATGACCTTTGACTAATTTGATTGTCTCTTTTTTTTCCTCAGTTCTGTTTTCTCATCTTTCTGTTTCATCTGAGGAGCTTTCTCCTGCTTGACTAAGGTTTCCACAGCTCAACTTCCTGTAGTTTCCTGAAGTCAAAGCCCAGACTATTGATTTTAACCTTTACCTCGATTGGTTCTGAAGTAAATATTAAACAGTATGAATTTCTAAGCATTGTTTTCAGGGCATTCAGCCCAAATTTGACAAGCTGGGTTTTAATTTCCTCATTAATTAAATGGGAGCCTATTGAGCAATACTACAAGGTTCTTTCTATGTGGCCATACAAGATATTCTAAATAAGCAGAGCACTGACTCACTATACTCGTCAAATACTCTTGAGAAGGTTATATACAGCATTCTGCCTGCCCTTCCTCTAAACTCCCTTGAGCTCACAGAGTAGTGCTTCTATTATTAAAGTTTCACAAAGGATTTCCTTTTGAACAGATTAGCATCAACATGACACACGGAACTGCAAAAACAATTTACAACCTCAGGATTCCATTTCTCAGCACAGACCCCAAACTATCAACTCTTTGCTGAGACTTGGATTGGAAGAAAAAAGAGAGAAGTCCAAATACCTAAATGTTTACATATTCTTTCTTTCTGTGCAGACTTGTGAAGAAAACATTTTAAGTAACTATTTGTAACCATAACACAGTAGCGTAGGGATGGTCATGACAGACACAGTACTTATAACAAAAAATGCCGCCCGACACAGAGGGAACTGGAGACCATAACAATGCCATTAGTTCACAAAGCAACAATGAAACACTAGGTTTGAGAGACTCCATACATTTCATGAAAATTCAACTGCATAACAAGGTACTGGTGAGTCTGAATCTGGTTAATTTCTGTCAAAGTTATCACCAGATATTGGTTTTCTAATGGAAATAGCAAAAGATATAGCATAATCTTATTTTACAGGTCACATTAGCAGTAAACACAATGACATGGAAATCTAACAACTTATTCTGTTTGGATATGATTAGTTTGCCGAAAGAAAAATTGTGGAAGGCTGAGGTTGGCAAATAGGAAGAATAAAATGAGCTCGGGAGAACAAGACGTCATGACAAATACTTGTTTTGTTAGATGAATGAATGAATGGCCAAAGCAGGAGAATTCTCACAAAAATCTTTCCATAAAACTTTGAAATGAAATAATCATTTTGTACATTTTTAAAGACTGCATTTAAAAAATATGCAGTCATGAAAGAGATCAAACTGGGTCAGAGCTTATAACATCTACTATTCTTTTTCAAGGTACTGATGAGATTGACCAATGGGAAAATTATTTCTCCTTTAAATAAATTAATCACACACTATACTCTAAAATTCTGAGATATAATTGGGACTATGACGCAGGATGCTCTGCCCTCTTGAGAGAGCTACAGTGTAATGGCAGAGCTCCACATTCATCAAATAAGCATGATTTCTTGTGATTGCTACTGTGGAGGAAAAGGATGGGAGTCCTGCATGTGCATGTGTGAATATAGACGTTTTGATCTGGTTAGAGGGATGGTGGTTAAAACCTGGAAATAAATTGACTGCAAAAGGAAATAGAAGAATAACTGCAAAGAAAGAAGAAAGTAAAGGATATCAAAGTCTTGAAGTGAGAAGGCAAGCCACATGCCACCATGTCTTAGAACAAGGGCATTGCAAAGTCAATTTGAAGCCAATGAAGGCCCCTGGAACCAGTTCTACATACTTAATACTGTCTCTGTCTGAAGTGATACTCTATAGTCAGAGGCCAGTCATACTCCCATCCAGTGAAGCCAGCCACTGCTGAGAACTAAGCCAGATGCTATCCTGGCTACCTGCACTGAAGACCTTCAGTCTCATTGGCAAAAGTCACTAAACTTCAGAGAATGTGTGTAAATACTTTGGTCACTTGATGAATTCATATTTAAAGGGAAGTCTTTATTTTCTTATAAATCTGCTTCCATTTTTCTACTGTTTACCTTGCTAATGACAGAATGAACTGTCAAATACAATAATGCTAATTTCCCCATTTAAGTATTAATCATTTCTTACACTTAAAGAAATCCATGGTCTGTTACTGAATATTTAAATATCTAATGATTTATCCCAAACCTAGGTCATTAGACTCAAGGATGCAATTTATAATAAGTAAGTTTTTCTTTCTATAGAAATAAGGTTTAGCCCCCAAATCCTGGTGAAAAAAAATGGTATTTTTGTTGATTAAATTAGCAGCCCTCTTCTCACCTGTTTAACTACATGTTTTTCAGAAACAAGTATGATTATAAATTACTTGGAAAACTTCTCTGATAACCCAAAATTGGGATGGTTTAAAAGTAAAGGCTAAATATTAGGTCTTTGACTTTAGGCATATATGATATAGCATTCTGACTCTGTCATTGGTGAGCTAAAGATATGAAATACTATTTTGAAAAATACGATTGGTTTTGATTATAATGAGGCCAGTTGTACTAACAAGAATTAGTAACTGCTTGAGGAATCATGCATGTAAAATTAACCATAACATGAACATGAACTGCATGTCAGTTAACACTAATAAATTATCACTACTGTGCATTGTTGGAGTTTTCATGACTGTTCTCTGTGCTCTGATAGTAAGTCTATCATAACACAAAACAAAGGAGAATGTAACTATCTGTGTGTTCATGTTTCTGCAAAGTCTTTAGAGCACACATTTCAGGACGTAACCAACCAAAATGTATCAATACAGTCTTTGTTATTCTCAAAATATCAAATAAGCTTTTTTTTTCCAAACTAAATGTCTGTATTCAAGGAAAGCTCATAATTTCCAAACTCATTAACCACATAGGTGTTAGAAATTCCCCATTAGTGTCAAGGAAATAAAGTCCAAGTGCAAAGTAATTAGTCAATTATATTTGGCTGTTTTCCCCCACTTGGCTTATTTTAAAGACAGACTGAATAACTTGTCCAGCTTGTCTTTGAAATATTTGGAGATTTTTTTTCTTCTTTTATAGATTTCTATATTGTATTTTTGGTATAAATAGAAAAACTACATCTTTTCAATTTTTAATAATATATTGAATTCAATAAACTAATAAAGTATGTCTATCTTTGAATTCTGGGACAGGTAATAAATGCTGTTTGACAAATTCTTTGACTGGACTACAATGTTAAAAAAAGCAGGTTTTCTTACTAAAACCTCAATCCTTTTCAATCTTTCCCTAAGACATTTAAAACATGAATTCTGTGACATTATAGGAAATTCAAGAAAACTGAAAGTCGTGTATTGAAAAAGTCTGAAACCATTGAAATCAAATATGAAGGAATAGACAGTGAAAGACAAGGCCCTGGTAACTTCCCAGTGAAAGTTTCCATTTACATTATTATCACATGTACTAGAAAGATATCCATTTGTATTTGTGATAAATTAAAAAATATGTCTTCCATTTTCTTTACATTATTGGAAACACTTTATTCAGACCCTTTGGAGGTAGATGTGAGGTGGGTGGCTGGGCTGGGAAACTATCTTCCCAGAAACACTAAATTTTATTCCTCCTCACTGATAAGTAATAGCTGTGGAATAACTCAAGTCTGTTGCCTGTTATGGGGGGTCATTTTTAATTCAATTTTTTGCCATATTTTTAAACTGAGGCTTTACTAGATCACCATTTATGGTACTACTTGGCTTTTGGGTGTAACTAAGATAGAGAAAAGAATGATATATTTTTGCAACAAGAATTCGGTGACTATTGAATTGGAATATGGTGGAGGCTGAGAAGGACATGCAAAGGAGCAGGTGTGAATGCCAGGATTCTTGAAACAGGGGTTAGTCTCAGAGAACGAACATTTTTGAAAAGAACCTGTCAACCAAGTGAAGCAAATATCCACTGCAAACACATGTACTGCTGAAAAGCATTATTGCCTAAAGTACATTCCAGGTAATCAACCCTCAGGTTCCCATTAGTCAGCTCACTGCAAAACTCCCCAGCAGTCTTCACTAGCCAGTCTCTGTTCAACTAGGGGCTGTTTCATGAGTCCTCACTTTGTCCTTAGCTAGTCCAAGTGATGCTTTTCTGTCTTTCATCCTTGAGAAACTGTAAGACCAAAGGAATTCTGAGCAATTAATGGAAGAGTAAAGAAATGTCTCCTGCACTTGGGTGTTATGTTGGGATTCTGAGCAGGGCCCAGAGTCCGTACATGTGGTCATGGATTTCTAGTGATACACACTTGCCTTCTCACATTCTTTATGGAAATCCATACAGAATGCAACTCTATTTACCAATGGTTGGAATAATGCTTAATGCAAGATATTAAGGAACCTTTATTATAGAGATTACATTAAAACCGTATTTTTACATGAATATGAGATGGATGGTATATTAGTGGGAAAAATCTGCCCAGATTAAGAAGCTGAAGTACTGTTCCAGTTTGCTTTCTTTTGCTGTGATAAAGGATTCTAAAGAATAATTTAGTGGAAGAAAAGGTTTATTTCATCTTAGTCTTCTAATTAACAGTCCACAACAGAGGTACAAGGCAGGGACCCAGAGGGAAAAACTGAAGTGAAGAACACCAAGAAACACCGCTTACTAGATTGATTTCCCTAGCTTGCTAAACTACTTTACACAGACCAGACCCACCTTCCCAGGGATGGCACTACCCCAAATAGGCTGGCTCCTCCTCTATGGGTGAATTAAGAAAATGTCTCACAGACATGCACAAAGGCCAGTCTGACAGAGCAAATTTTTCAATTGAGGTTCCCTTCTCCCCAATAATCTAGTTTGTGCCAAGTTGAATGTTGGCTATTAACCAACACAACTAACCCTTTTTTTTACTGGACACACAAATGAATCACTATTAAATAATACCCCTTAATCTCTTGTTTATCCCCAACATTTCACAGTTGGGGATAAAACACAGTCCAACTTTTGAATGTCAAGTACTCCTTAAAAATGTTATTGTTTTAAAAGTTCAATATCTCTTTAAAATAATCCAAGATCTTTTGACTTATGGAATCTGTGGAATCTTATAAAATAAAAACAAGTTAAATATTTTTTTGCAAGAGTGAGGAACCAGGGTACAATCAGATCAAAGCAAAACCAAAGTGTAAATAGAGCAATGTTTGCCATCTGGATTGACTCATGATCTTCTGGGCTCCGAAGGGCTTGGGTAGCCCTTGCTTTCAGAACCTGTCATCCTACACACACACACACACACACACATGCACACACACACACACACACACACACACACACACAGTTTGTCTGGTATGCTCAGGATACTTCCATAGTCCTGCTGTTGCCCTTGAGGTCAACTCATGGTTCTAGCATCTCCAGTATATTGTTGTCTCCACTACAATTGATGTTGAATCTCCACAAATGACCGCTCCCAGTTCATATGGTGTGAGGCCTTATATTCTCTCCATGACCTCATCAGTCCTGGGGATTCCACTGCTTCTTAACAATGGCTTCTCCTAGTCATTACAAGTACTAAAGGTCAACTATTCTTAATGATCCCTTCATGCCTTCAAAACCAGTACCATGTTGAAGACTCTTATACATTGTAAAGTTCATCTTCCAGCATGAGATATGTAACCTTGGATTCCTCTGGGACACATCATCTATGAGTTGAGTCCAGGAAATATTCTTTCCAGAATATTTCACCTTGGGGATTCCTGTGTCTTATTAATGCCAGCAGAATATTCAAGTCCAGCTAACAAATACTGATTGTCCCAGTAAAGCAGAGGTTTCATTTTGGTAGAGCCGGTCTCTTGTTAATCACAGCTTATTCTACAGTAACAGATGATCAGTAACCATGTATTTTTAATGCAAAATAGCATATTCACAGTCCTGACATAGTCTACATACTCCTAAAACCTGTCATATCAGTCCTCCATCGTATCATTGCTTTATGTATTATTTTTCAAGCTCTCAAATTTGCTCATTCAGCTATGAGCATTTCCAACCCAAAGTTCCAAAATCCTTCCTTGAACAACATGGTTGTCTCAGACAGCAGCATCCCACACTCTGGTACAAGTTTCTGTCTTAATCTGTTTCTGTCTGTTGCTGTGATAAAACTGACCAAAGAAACCTAGTAGAGAAATGTTTCATTTCAGTTTCACATTTCAGTCCATCATCAGAGGAAGCCAGTGTTGGAGCTCCAGGGAGGAACCTGGAGGCAGAAACAGAAGCAGAGACAGAGGGGAAGCCTGTTTACTGGCTTGCTCCCCTAACTTGAACACCTACTTTTCTTTCACAGCCCAGGCCCACATGTCTAAGAATGACACCAGCTACTGTGAGTGCGCTGACTCTTCCTACATCAATTAGCAATCAAGAAAATGCCTCACAGGCCTGGCCAAGGCCAATGCAACAGAGGAAATTCCTCTAGTTTGGGTCAAGTTAAGAAAAAACTATCTTCACAAATGCTGTAAATCTTAAGATTTACAGGAAAGATCCTGTAAAGTCAACACTCACTAGATTATTATAGGAGAGACAAGTATTTCAATGAGAAGTTATTTAAGAGTAGAGTGCAGCACACTAATTTCTGACCTGATCAAGGCCTGAAGAATGTGTTTATTGTAATCTCTGTCTTTCTCTCTCTAATGCACTCAACCACCAGCCACTTTTTTCTACCTTTTAGAAATTGCCTTCTCTTTATAACAATTGTGAAACTATTCAAAATAATGCCAGTGTTTAACAAACTGGCTTTTTTCTCACTTGAAGGGACCAGAAGAAATCAGAAATGAAAGAAAAACTGATGAGACATTAGCCTCAAAGAATCATATCTGCATTTGTACTCTTTCTTCAGTCACCACCACCTCTCTGCTCCATTCACTTCTCTTAACTTGTTGATTATAACCACATTCCCTTGATAAGTATCTCAGTATGGCTTGATAATCTTCTGATTTGTTGTGAAGGATACTCAAGCCATCCATACACTGACAAGTCACTGGACAATTCAAGGTTGTAAGATTTTGAATCCCTACAGGCATCCGTTTTACTTTAACAGTCTTTCTTTCAGTTTTTAAACTTTTTTTAAACCAGAATGGTAAATATTGATGCATTAGCTAATGCCCACTTTTGATCATATGTCTTTCCAACTTTAGAAAATTCTTTGACAGTTTCATACGTGAACGGAATGCTTTTTAGCTGTCTTCACTACTGTACTACTCACTCATTCCTCTCCCTCTCATGATGAAACATTTCTTCTTCCCAGCAAGCACGCTGACTATGCTCAAGCTCATGTTTTCCTTCTGTGTGTGGCCCTCTGAGTCTAATTAGAACTTCTTGCCAGAAAATGGGGTGGGGGTTATTTACTGAAGTATACTGAATTTATCAGGGGTTCACACACACACAGTCGTACGCACAAATCAAACAAATATCTTTATAAAAAAGTGTAGCTTAAATTTTTTTCCAAGCTTCTTAGTCAAAGATAGATATGAAAAACAAAATTTAGCTTTTATGGTGGTATCTCATACTTAGAGTGTAATTAATAATTTAATGATCTTAATACATGGAACATATCACTTTTTCACAGATTCAGGCAGCATTATTGTCAGAATCTTAATTCTCTCTAGAGCAAATAGGAAGTAGAATTCCAGGTATCTAGTTTACAAAATTCAACAAGTTGAATGCTTACATCAAGAATTGCACGTGGCTAAGAATAGTTAGGCCAAAGGGAAAGAGGAGTTCAAATGAAAGTTCTATAGAAGCATCTCAGAAGCTATTAAAACACGGTAAGTATCTGAAGGCATAAGTACTAGCATAGAGAGTACTAATCCAAGGTCCAATCAAAACTACCATCACACAACAAACAGAAAAAAGTGACATCTGTAGTCCTTTAAACAAACTGATATGGGAAAATAATAAACTAGCCATTAATAAGAATCCAAGAAAAGAAAAGAAGACAGCACTACTTATTCCTTTCCCCGAATACAACAAAGTCAATGTCTTAGAATAGTTTATCAGCTAGTAAACTGGATAGATTCTTGAGAAAAAATGATTGTGAACTCTCTTAACCATACACTGAGGACTGAATGTTAAGCCTGAAAGATAAGATAAAATAAATTCTTCATACAAATATTTAAAAAAAATCTTTGTAACAATAAAATTTGCAGAGCACTTCTTGTCCAAAGCACAGAAAACAATAGTAAGCTAATGTTGGGCATATTGCAAGTTGGGCCTAGGCAGGCCACCTGCTAGGAGGAAAAGAAGAATGGCTCCTGTGGGTGTGGCATTCTGCTCTGGCTAGTTGTTAGACTAGCATCTGGAAAGTGCCTGCCTACTTGGGGACAAACTTTCTATTGGCTGTATGACCCACCCTGTAAGGTCATTGGCTATCCAGGCCTATAAGAGCTTGTGCACATATTCAATAAACGAGTTTGCAGTACCACGAGCTTGGCCTGCTTCCCATCCAACTCCCAGAGTCTGAGGCTTGACTCTGCATCTACTAACCCCCAACCCCTCAGGTGGCCACCCAAAATCCACTTGGGCTGGCCCTGAGTGTTGAGACATGACAGTAACTGATATGATGATAAGCTAAAAACTTAGGCTATGTGAAAATTAAATTCTATTTTGAAGATAAAATATATATAGAACTAAACTAATATATAAGTTAAGCATGGTGACACATGCTTTCAGTCCTAGAAGAATCAGAACTTCAAAACCATCCTCAATTAAGTAGAGAGTTCCAGGCTAGCCTGGGGTACATAAGACCTTCCTTGTCTCAAAACAAAAATTTGTGAAGAAAATGGAAACACAACTCCTAGAGAAGGATAATATATATTGGTGTGTTCGTGAACTTATAGGCAGTATGTATGTATTATATATACAACTGTATCCTCTTCACAGGCAAGCTTTTGTTTGGAAAAAAGTGACAAGATAATTTAAGGCATGGGAGGAAATGGTAGAGGACCTAGAGATGTATTTTTCAAAGAAGCACACAGCCTAATTGCCAATAAATACACAAAGCTGCCCAATTGCGTTAGCTCTAAGCGAAATGTGATTCTTCACCTAACATTTAAATGAGAGAGACAGTGAAGTATCCACTGTTGGCAAAGGCATGAGGCAAATTGCAGCTCTCATCATTGCCAGTGTGGGTAAAATCCTTTTGGAAAGTCATTTAGTAGTATCTACAGAAACCGAATAGCTTCATAGTTTATGATTCTGCACTTTCTGGTCTTGGTGCATATCCAACAAAAATGTGTTCATGAAGAGCATAATGTTAATAATAGTGCTGTTAAGTAGCCTCAAACTGGAACCTACCCACATGCCTCTTGGGAATCAAATGGAGATATATGTATCATACTACTCAGCAAAAATATTGACAATGGCATAGAGCGACAATATTGGCTTCCACTATTTGAGTATACCTCACAAACTTAACATGAGCCAGAGAAGTTAGACACAAAAGAGGACAAATTATAACAGGCAGAAGTAAGGACACTCATTTCCCTTGGACAAGGGTTTGGCTGGGAGTGCAACAACTTTTAAAAAGACATGAAGTAGGAAAAAAATCCTTCCACCTTAAGGGAGAATATTCTAGTAAATTCTCTTTCAGTGTGGGTCAGATTTAACAAGCCACTAATTTCCCAGTGAATAAAGGATATTCTGGACCAAAGATTTACTCATGTAATACGCATAGATTAAATGTGACTGGACAATCTATATTATATTCTTATCAATTGCTTCTTTTAGGATGAACATTATCAAGGTTTTTCCTTTCAGTAAGCATTTAGGACGAAAATTCATTGGCAAGGATTTAACGTTTAAAGTTTTTTTTTTTATTGTTGTTGTTTTGTTTTCTTTTTTCCTTTTTATTCTTGGGTACTTTTTAGGCAGGGTTTCCCTGTAGCCCCAACAGGCCTGGAATTCACTATAGAGACCAAGCTGATCTTGATCTCACAGAGATCCACTGGCTCTTGAGTGCTGGGATTAAAGGCCTGTGGCACTATGCCTGGTTTTCCTTAAATTTTTGAGAATCTCATGCAATATGTTTTGTTTGTATTTATATCCTATCCCTTTCTGATGCCCCCTCCTTTGCTGTGGGTTTTTTCAACTATAGCCTGGGCAGCCTACCAAGAGTCTCACCCTTAAACAAGACTGAATCTCTCCTTTCTAGCAGCCATCGATTGCCAATAGTTTCTCAGGTAGGGTTAGAATTTCTTACCAATTTCCCTGCATCTATCCTGCCCCTCTTCTTCAATGAATCCTGAACCTTAGGGAGATAGTGGTTTGATATAGCTGTCCTATTTAGGGATTAGCATTCCACAGTATCTTATCATAGACATTCTGGTTTTCTGTGTAAACTATCACCTTCTCTCCTAAGACTTGAGATATGTATTAACCTGTGGATATAACAAGAAGTCATTAGGAATCAGTTTAATACTATATTTATTTAGCAGGATAATTAGTCTCTTTCCCATGGCCTGTGGGTTTTCTAACCTCAGGTTCCTAGGTCTGATATCAGTGTTAGGTATGGGTTCCATCTTATGAAATGGACCACAAATCCAATTAGAAAGGACTTGGTTATTCCTATAATATTTGTACATTATTGAATCACAGGATTCAAAGTTGTGCCTGTTTTATAATAAATCCTCTTCAGGTAGCTATCATAATACCTTCTGGTACTGTGAATGCTAGGCAATAGAGATGAGACTTCAAAGTCAGCACTAGATTGATCTCCCCTCCATGATGGTCCTAACAGAGAAGTGATGGCAGGGGCAGGAAGACATGAAACAGAATAAGGAAGACCTAGGAGAGAGCTTCCAGGTGTAACTTTGGGTCCTGCTAGACCTGAGATGGTAGAGTATGAGGAAGTGGGGAAATGGCTGCTGTTTTAAGGACTAGAATCAATTCATGGGGCTGTCTATCTTAGTTGTCTATACACCAAGGGGATTATCATTTCTCAGAAGGTAATAAGCTTGACTAATTCATCACTCAGGTACCTTTTCATAGCTACTGTTTTCTTATTAATCAAGTTTATCTCCTGTACAGGCTGAAAAAATACATCTTTTTTCTTTGGATCTTGTAATTTCATTTTCACCCTATTCAGATATATTTCCTATAATTTTGCTTTTGAAAAATGAATTACTTTTTTGAAATCTAGATGGTCCTCATACCTTATTCTCTATATCTCATGAATGTTTAAGTAAAAATGTTTTAAGACTGTCTGAAGAATTCTTTCAGTGTACAATGAAAAATGGAGTATCATATTCAATTGATTTTGCCTTGCCCAATATACAAGAAATGATGTGTATATAAACACAGATAAGAGAGAGCCAAGGGAGCTGGGTCTACTTCATTCCCTCTAACAAGCACTTCCTGAAAACCAACAGCATCCCTGTTTATGGCTCTGTTTATAATTTATTGGATAGCTCTTACTTGTTTCTGAGTTTATCACAAATGAGCTCTGAAAAATAATGAGTTGATTAAGGCATAAAGGCATGAGCTAAGATCCTAGCAAAGACCAAGAAAGGAGGTCTGGGCAGAGAAAATTAGGAAGAAGACAGATCAGGAAAAAAGAAGAAATGCCACAGCCTCTGCTTGCTCCAGAGAACCTGCAATTTCTCAGCTTTTAAAGACACAACAACTCCAAAAATATTTGCTTGGGAATTTTTGATTTAGACTCTACTCAATGTAACCATAGAAACTTAACAACAGGACCATCTATGGGCCTAACTAATGTTAATAGACTGTTTTATGACTATTCTTTGAGTATTGAGACAGTATCACATGACTGTCTTAGTCTCAGATGTAGTACAGTTTGTACAATATTTAAGTGATTATTAGTGGTACAATTTGATTCATTGCTGCATTCAGGGAGAGCAAAAAGATTAATAAATGGAGAAAGTTCTTAGACAAATTCCTGGTTGTTGTGGCTCCCTTCATTTTATGAAGGCTTCCACATGGGTCATGGCAGAAATACATACAGAGACATTACTTTCATTGAAAAGATTGCAAAATTCTCAACAGAGATTCAGATTCTAACTCTAAGCTAGTGACATTAAACTCTGAGGCAGCCACTTGGCAAAGATTTGGCTTGCTGCCCAAGTTACTGCCCAAATTTTTCTTCCTAACTATAAACTAGATTTGGGGTACAAAACAGCAGGAAATATTTTTAAAAAATGAAGAGAAATCAGGGAATAGATTTTAATATAGATTCTCCATAACCTATAATAGAAAATGTTTTGTATTTTATAAAGAAAGAAAGCGGCCATTGTTATTTTGTCTTATCCAATACCCCCTAACAATTTTGTCACACAATACTGACTTTATCTAAATTTTCAACCCTTTAATTTTGCCATCAGAGAGAAGCTAATCAGTGAGTGGGAGAGACAATTACTTGATAATTATCTTATTTAAGTTAGGCTGTGGTAACAAGCACTACAGACTGGGTGGATTAAACAACAAAAGTAATTTTCTCATGATTCTAGAGTTTGTATGTTTAATATCAAGGTTCTAACATGATTGGTGAGTCCATTTTCCTAACTGAAAGGGCTGTGCACTCACTGTGTTCTCTTGTGGCCTTTTGTCTTTGTGTTTCAGCTAGAGTATACTGAGGTTTCTGACCTTTCTCTTTAGGACGTTAGTCCTATGGTGTCAGCATCCCACTCACAACCTCACATAATTTAATTACCTTAAAACATCATCACAAAGAACCTGTCCCTTCAATATTTGAATTTTATGGGAATACTATTCAGTTTTTGAAAATGATATTTGTTTTACTTCTCTAAAAAGGAGTAATGAAATCAAATAGATTATTTGGATATAGTTTTATGTATATGGCTTTATTATTAGCAAACTTTAAACTCAATGCTGCTAAATTTGGATTAAAAAAATCTAACTACAACTAACTTCAAGTAAAATCTCACAGATTTAAAAATAACAACACTCATATCATTCTGAGTTAGCATGCATTAAGAAATGTTTTTATGATCCATTTACTTAAGATCAATAAGAAGTTATAATGTCAATATCTTCTCTGCTAGGAATGGCAATTCACATCCACCTCCTCTTTCCATGCCAGGATTTGGTCTAGCTTCAGCTTACAAAGATCTTGTACATGTTGCATATACCTTCCTCATTGTGTCAGAACACTCTTGAGTAGACATCCACCACTTCTGGCTTGCAGTCTAAGGTGGTTTGAATGAGAATATCCTCCATAGGCTCCAAGTATTCAGACATTTTGTCCCTAATTGGTGATGCTGTATTGGGAGGTGTTAGAAGATGTGGCCATGCTGGAAGAAGCACATCACTGGGGATGGGCTCAGTGGGTTCTTAGGTCTTACTGGATCTCCAATTCATCTGTGCTCCATGTAAGTACTTGAGAATGTGAGTTGTTTACCTTCTGCTCCTGCTCCAGCCACCTCTGCGAACATGGCTTCCTGCCATGATGAGCTCTTGCCACTAAGCTAAGTAAACTCTTCCTTTAGAAGTTCCCTTCATCAGTGTTTCTATCACAGCAACAGAAAATTGACTAATGGAGTAATTAGTACTGAGAGAAGAGTGTTGGCTGTGAAGAACTTGACCGTGAAGGTTTTTGGAGGAATGTGGAAGAATTTACAAGTTTGGGCTAGGAAAGTGCTCATTACTATAAGCAGAGGTCATTAGGACATTCTAGAAGGAGTCTGGAAAAAAGTAGTGCTGAGAACAATGTAGTGCCAGAAGGAAATAATGACTTAAGCAGCAATTGAAATATTTTAGCAAAGAGTACAGCTGGAATCTGTTCATAGCCAAAGAGCTTGCCTGTGGCTAAACTAAAAAGCAATGGACTAATTTCTTTGGTGGAGTAAATTTCAAGGCAGCTTAATGTGGAAATGGTGCATAGCTATTAATGGTGAACATTATACAGATCTACAGTGAAAAAGCAAATGGGGCAGAAAGAAATGCAGAATGTACAGTTTGGTTTGAAAAAGAGCACTAGCAAGATTATTGTTGGAGTCAAGGCATGTGATGAAGGAGAAGATACCTTTGATAAGGTTAAAGTGATTAAGGAGAGGCCTAGAGATTTATACTTAGATAATGGAGAGAGTGCCTACAGGGCAAGACCACACTCAGCTGTCTCCAACTGCTTAAAGGAAAATTGTGCAAGGTGTTTCTTTTAGAAAACCACTGAAGACAAAAGCTTCTAAAGTGAATGAAACAGGCTGCGCTTCATCCAAAATTTACAGCCTAACCTGGCAGTGTCATTCACCTAGTGCTGACATTAGAGGCATGAAATATGAAAGAGTGAAGGGGTCATTGGTTCTTCCTCCATTGTTTCAGAGACCCACCAAAGCCAGGCTGTGTATAGCAGAGGTGTCCCTGCATAAAGAAGACCTTGACAAGCCAAGAAGCCCTGATAAGGGATTTCATGAAATTTTGAAGGTGAAACCTGGTTGGCCGTGGAGACCCCAAGAAGACATTCATGATACCAGAGCCAAGAGACATCTGCCGAGGAGAACTGCATACAGGGAGTGGTACCAGTCCAAGAGAGAGATGTATGCTGCATACAACAAAATTGGAGGAGGTGAGCCATCTAAGCTCTTTGGAAGTCAAGTCCCAGAATTTGGACACGGAACTTGTCCTGCTAGTTTTTGGTCTTGTTTTGGTTCAGTACTTCCTCACTAGGCCTCAATTCCTCTTCTGTATTCTGTTCCATTGTATGTTGGGAGTATATAATTTGTCTTTTGACTTTATAGGCACTTAGAGATTGTCCTGAGTCCCAGAAGAGACTGGACTGTGGACTTGTGAATAGTATTGAGACTAAGGGGACTGTGAAGGTTGTATTAAATACATTTTGCATTTTATACGGTCATGAGTATATGGAGATCAGGGAGTGGAATGTGGTGGTTTGAATGAGAATGTCCCACAGAGGCTACAAATATACAGATATTTTTTTTCCCCAATTGATGACACCGTATTGGGAGATTTTAGAACTTGTGGCTATGCTAGAGAAAGTAAGTCACAGGGTGCAGGTTTAGAGAGTTCTTAAGCCTTGCCAGATCTCTAGTCCATTTATGTTTCTTGTGCCTGCTTGAACATGTGAGTGCTTAGATTCTGTTCCTGCTCTAGTCACCTCTGCCACCGAGCCTCCCTTACCCCACATGATGAACTCTCACACCTTTGGAACTGTGAACCAAATAAATTCTTCCATTTATAAATTTCCTTATAGTCATTGTGTCTATCACAGCAATAAAAAAGTGACTAATCTACAGTATTTCTGTACTCTCTTTCATGATATTTGATAGCTATGGGAAGAAAGAGAGTCACTTTTTTTTAAAATTATGCCCACTGATAGATCTACCATGATCCAGAGAATGGAGCCACACCAAAGAGTCTTTGTGCAATACAAAGGGCTTAAAAAAAAAAAAAAGGTTGAGGGGTAGAGAGGTGGGGAGAAGTCTAGGCAGACATGGAGAAAGGGGAGCCGGTATAATCAGAAGATATTGTAAGAAATTCTTGAAGAATTAATGAAAATATTACTTTTTAAAGTTACTGTGTAAAATTTGATGGTGGGGATTGAAAAGCGTACACATATGCTTGTGTCTACATGTGTCTGCATATGTACATAAGGTGCTGAGACAGAAGTATTATAAATGTGCAAGCGTGTTTTAGAGTTGTCCTTTTCTCATGCTTTGATTCTTCAGTTTCTTCTGCAAAATGTCTTCTGTTGCAGTTAATATTCCATTATTTTGAGAGGTCTGCAATGCTCAGCATGAAGTGATGTCATTGCTATGAAACTCCAAACTAGAAATTAGAGGAAAGTCTGCAGAATTTATTGAAGTGAGATGCATCTGGAAACTAGAGGCTTTTCAGTTTTAAAAATAAGTTAAATGTGTTGGACTCAGCTTAGAATAAATGTAATTGTGGATAAATAAATCTCATTGCTAAGCAGTCTCAGATGACTGATCCTACCAACATTCACTATTTATATTTTTCTACCTGCAAATAACGCCATGTTAAATTTTACATCTTTTTTCACAGACATTAATATGATATCTGGTTTTACTGGCAACATGTAGATAGATACCAATTTAGTGCTGGAGTTACCTCAGATAGGACTTTGATCTTTCTTTAATTTTTGTGCAGTCGCCTAGAGAAAACAGTGAAAATCAGAATTTGTACCCTTTCTCAAAAATACTAAATAGGAGAAACAGAAGAAAGCAATGTTGTTGCAGGTGTCCACTTGTTTAGGCATTTCTTTCTGTCATTCATCTTCTTATTGTTACTTTTCTTCTGTCATCTATAAAGTCTATTTTTATTACATTAATTTTCAAACAGCTGACAGTTTTGCAGCTTGAGAAGGAAACATGCCATGAGCCATGATGTAATTGTTCTTATTGTTGTAATTTGTTCTCATTCAATTCACTCTAGAGTCATATGTATTTTTTCAAATCCACCAAGAAGTAATTATCAGCCAGTATGACAGCTTTCGAATATGGACAGAATTTCAGAAAGGAGAAAAAGATTGAGATACTTTTTTTTTAGCACATTCACTTCTCTGTTTTTTTTTAATTCTCTATACATCCTGTCTCTAACAACTTTGCTCTAAATTTTGAACAAATTCCAAATTGTCTTTCATTTGCATAACTCCAACTTGACTGTGAATATCAGTTTATCATTAGTGACCTCCTAAATTCCATTTCTATGTCTTTGTTTTTAAACACCCAAATGAATAAGATCTAATTTATTACTAATAATTTCTATTAGTATTGGGACTTTGTTTATTTTGCTTATTGTTATTATTTAAAAACATACAATAAATTCTGAAAATAATAAACATTCAACAAATTTTATTTAAACCAATCATTGAATTGCTATGAACCCTTCCCTTATGTGTTTTATGTGAAATCATTGTGTTATTTATAACTTCTTCCAAATTTAACTGCCTTTCAATGGAGAGAATTATTTCTCTTCCTATGTGTTATCACAGGTTCTTCTACTTTCTGTCCTAATACACATCCTTCTTAAGACATTCCATGAGAATATATATCAACCTCAACCAGTCTACCCTTCTTTTAGGTCACAGAATATCTGTGAGCTCCAGGTTTATAATCATATATAAATGATATTCAACTTGATAATATAGTATGAGACATAAATCTCTGCCATTGAAGAACCTGAATATGCATCATGGACTTTATAATGGGCTTACTTCTATTCAGTTTATTATTAATTATTATTATATTATTATTTACTTGGTATTTTGAGATAGGGTCTCCCTATAGTCTCAGATGCCTGGAACTCACTCTGTAGGCCAGAATGGCCTCAATCCCACAAAATTTCACCTCCTGGAATTAAAGGTATGTGCAGCCATTCCTGGCTTGCTATTCACCTATTGTCAGAAAATATGTAAATAACCTTAAGAATAATATTAAGCTAGTTTTGGGGAATTATCAAAATATCAAAATATTTTCTCTAGATTCTTTAATGATGACATTTACTTATGCTGCTGGAAACCAGCGATGGAGTCAAACCATTTTAATTCAGTTTTATCTGATGAAGAGGAGAGTCTATGTGAGTGTTGTTTCCTCCTTCTCTTATCCATAGGATGTCAGCATCTCAGCTAGATCTGCTGGTGATTATCAGATTATCAGCGCTTCAAACTGCCTTCCGTTTCAGTTCTAGACAAGACTTTTGAGTAGGTCCCTCAAAGTAAAAAGCTATGCTGATTGTTGAGTGTACTTGCAGTCTTTTCCTTTCTTCAAGATCTCAGTCTCTTAAGTTTCTGGATGACTTGATTTTCTTTCAATACACCTAAATATATTTTTAAATGTATTTTCCCCCATCTTTTCTTGTGTTTTTATTAGTGGGGAAGAACAGCTTATCTATCCATAGCAGCAGAAAAAATTATAACATGAATAGTCAGAAATGAACATATTAAACACCTTGAAAGTCAGATCTTTAAAAATGTAACATCATATCACATTGTATTAGTTATTTTTTGTTGTTGTGACAGAAACACTGATTAAGGGAACTTAGAAAAGGAAGAGTTTATTTAGTTTATGGTTCCGAAGGAGCAAGAGTCCATCATGGTAGGGAGGCACGGCAGCAGTGGCTGGAGAAGCAGAAGCTAAGTGCTCACATCTTCAAGTAGGCACAAGAAGCAGAGCACACCTGGAGATGGGGGAGGCTGAAGAACGCGCTAAACCCACCCCCGGTGATGTGTTTCCTCCATCATGATAACGTCTTCTAAGACCTCCCAAAACAGGGCAACCAACTGGGAGCAAAATGTTCAAATACTTGGAGTCTGTTGGGGACATTCTCATTCAAACCACCACATTCCACTCCCTGGCCCCCATAGACTCATGACAATATAAAATCTAAAATGCATTTAGTCCAACCTTAAATCCCCATAGCCTTTACCATTCTCAATACTATTCAAATCTCCATGGTCTAAAGCCTTTTCTGAGATTCAGGGCAATCTCTTAGCTGTAAGCCCCTTTAACATCAAAATAAAAATCACATAGTCTCAATATGAAATGTAACAGAATAAACATTCCTATTGCAAAAGGGAGGAACAGAGGCATATGAGTAAATACCAGAGCAAAATAAGACTGAAAACTGGCAGGGCAAACCCCTAATCCAGTACATCCATATCTAACTTCTGGGACTTTACTTCCAAAGGGCTTACATGGATCAATTCCTCCAGTTTTGTTGAATGCAACATAGATCTCTCTTAGGCTGGTACAAGCTCTGCTTGGCATATGTCTCACAGCTCTGGCATCTCAAACATTTTCTTGGGGTCTCCACTGCCAACAAGGTTTACCATTCACAGCTTCACAAAACAGCCTTTCAAGGCCTCTTGGCCTGCTAGACCTATGTGGGGATGCTGCCACTATATGCTGCCTGGCCTTAGTAGCTCTCTAAAACCACAGAGGAGCAACTGATGATCCCTTCACTCTTGCATTTTTATGCCAGTAGAGTCAGCACCATATGAATGACACTGCCAAGTCTGACTAAAAGTTTGGGGTTATTTCGTCCACTTTCAAAGGTTTTCTCTTAGTGGTTTTCTAGTGGAAAACCCTTGCAGCATTTTCCTTTAACAAATCGGAGGCTTAGCTGGGAGTACTCTCTCACTTGTTTAAGTGTAAGTCCCTAGGCCTCTCCTTAATCATTTTAATCTCCTTATCAAAGAGACCCTCTCCTTCAGCCTATGCCTTGACTCCAACATAATCTTCCTAGTTCTCTTTTTCAAGTCAACAGCTACATTCTACTTTTCTTTCTGCCCCATGTACTCCTTTTTACTATAGATTTGCATAATATTCACCTTTAATAGAAACAACACCATTTCTACATTAGACTATTTTCAAATATCCTCTGCCAAAGAAATTAGTTCATTGCTTTCCAACTTAGCCTCAGGCAAATCTTTTGGCTATGGACAGACTCTAGCCAGTCTCTTTGCCAAAATATTCCAAATTCTGCTTAAGTCCTAATCTTACTCTTGAACTAGAATGTTATATACTCAGCACTACTTTCTTCCAGTCTCCTACTAGAATGTCCCATTAGGCTCTGCTAACAGGATTCAACTGCTTTTCTAGCCCAGTCCTCCAAAGTCTTCCACATTCCTCCCAAAATTCACAGGGTCAAGCCAACACCCGACTCCTGGTATCAGTTGCTGTATTAGTTACTTTTTTGTTGCCATGACAGAAACACTGACCAAGGGAATTTATAAAAGGAAAAGTTTACTTAGCTTGCATTCCAAGGAGACAAGAGTCTATCGTAGCAGAGAGCCATGGTGTCAGAGGTGACTGGAGTAGGAGCAGAATCTAAGCCCTCACTTCTTCAAGTAGACTCAGGAAGCAGAGATGAACTGGAGATCCAGTAAGACTTATGCACTCTCTAAGCCTCCAATGATGTGCTTCCTCCAGCATGGTCACATCTTCTAAGACATTCCATAGCTGTGCTACCAACTGGGAATGTTCCAATACTTTGAACCTATGCCAGGCATTTACTCTCGAACCAGTACACATATGTAAGTGTGTAATTTGATAAGTTTCTCATAACATAATCACACATCATCAGGCAAAAATTATAAATTTTATCTTTGACCTGAATAATGACTGTCACCAAGTATAATCAAAACATTAAAAATACCTCTACAACCTTGTTAATATTGAATTTCATTTTCCATTTGCTTTGCAATAGTTCATATTCCACACAAGCCTTTTACAAAATAGAGTGACTTTTTACAAATGAATCCAGGAAGATTTGAGATAACATTGACTAAGTCTGTGCTAATGCATACTTAAGGAAAAGAACCAGAGTTCACATTGAGACTTTGGTTGAAAGGTATCTTGTGCACAGACAATGTTCCAATGCAGATTTGCCTGAACTGTTTTGTTTACTTTACATGGTTAGTTGACTGTGAGGTCCTGAGGGTCGAAATCCATTAGTATGTGTATCTATGTAAAATTAATCAACAGACCTAGCAACTCGCAGCTCTGTCCCCTTAAAGCCTGAGGTTAAACATCTGCCTAGAAGGATGTTTCCTGAAAAGCTTTATGTAATGGACAGAGGAACGGAGAGTGAACACTTAGTGGGCAAGGAAGAACAAGTCTGACACTTGAGGGGAAGTGCTGGGTTTCGGTGAACTGACAACTTCACCCTTCTATCCAAAGGTTACCACCTTAGACTCAGAAGCTTTTAAAGCTTCTTGTGTCTGTGTGCCTGACTGCCTTTAGCATTAAGCACTTATGACTGGGATACTCGGAGCATACATCTCTTTCAAAGTTTCTTTAATGTGGATTAAAGTCTCGGATCTCTCAGAAGTACCCATACCATAGACCATAACTCTAACTTTATTGAGTTTGATGGATTTTTTTAATCTCCTATGATTTGCTACTGTGAAGAACTAGTAAAACTTCCAAATAGGTTGAAGCTGGTTAACACATAAGTAAAATTTTCCTAGTATTTGTCAACATTTGGGACAGATTAGATAGCAACATGGTATAACTGAAAGAACATGTACTTGGGGTTTGCTTCTAGGCTCTGCTACTTTTTAGCACTATGAATGAATCTATTTTCTTGCCTGATGCTCTGTGCCATGCTAATTGCTTAGAAACATCTTAGATGTGCTTCTGGGTTTATATAGATAGTGTTACTTCTGTAAGTTACTGAATGGGCATAAGTAACTTTATAACCAGCCTCAAGAATTCTACCTTACTTTGTTGTTATCATAACTATCATTTTTGAAGAAATTTGTATCTTTACAGATGCTCTGAAAGTATAAAATAATTAATTGTTGGAGAAAACAAAATTTAGTGATGGCAAAAATTCTGCTTTTCTCTTAAGTACTGAAAAGAAGTTGAAATGAAATAATATTAAACCAATATGATGGAATTTTTTTAGAATCAGGAGATTTAGAAGACTTGGAGACCCCCTGCAAGACTCTCTAAAACAAACAGGTTCATCACCTAATATTGGTTATTTGGAAGTATCAGATATTATTAGATGAATATCACGGGTTTCCTTTCACTGCAAACTTTGAATTGAGTAATTGAACATCCTTTGCTTAGGGAATTTTTAAAAAGTCCAGGTTCTTATATGAGTTTCTGTAAGTCTGTCTGATAGCAGATAATAGCTTTTATTTAAAAAATAAAATGAACTTACATTATGTATGAGATCAACATTCTTAGAAAAATTTAATGAATATATTTAAATTTTTTCATGAGCATTTTGCCTGCATATAAGCACACCTATGTGGTGCAATGGAGTTTTGTATGGTTGTTAGTTGCCATTTAAGTGCTGGGAACCAAACACAGGTTTTCTGCAATAACAAGCAGAGCTTGTAACCACTGAGCCTTCTCTCCAGCACCAACAGACTTTTCTATATGAAATCAGTGGAACTACATAAACTTTGAATATTAACAACATTTGTCTTTTATCTTCTGTGACTTTAAGGATATTTACGAAGATCCTCAAATATTTGTTGTTTCATCTTTAAGTCAGAATTTAAAAAATTAACTTCTCAAAGTAACTTCTTATCAAAGAGTCAGGGAAAGAGGGGGAAATGAACAAAAAACTCCTGGGTTGGTAATGAAACAGATAAACAGTGTTAGAGGGGTAGCCAAGTCAAGCACTATTATAGATTTCAAAAGTACAAATTGATTGTAAAGACAAGTGCTCTGCAGTAGGCAGAATAACATAACATGAAGATGCCCGGGTATTGTGGATATGTTGTCTTCAATGGGATTTGGCAGAGGTGATTAAATAAGACCTTCCTTGAGACTGGAGATTACGTTTGACAATTCAAACAGATGCACTATAATAAACAGTACCCGTAAAAATCAGAAAAGAGAGGAAGAAAAAGTGTTAAGGGAGATGTGATAGGAGAAAACTTTGACCTATTACTAATGAGTTAATTGATGAAAAAAGAAGTTCATGAGTTAAGGAATGTCAGTGGCTTTATTAATTGCAAATGCAAGTAATGAATTCTCCCATAAGAAATACAGAACAAAATGCAACAGTTAACACCTTGATTTTTAGCAGCACTTCTGACCAACTGAAAGATTGCTGTTTTAGTCTATTGAATTTGTGGCAGCTTAATATACTCATAAAAACAAAAAAAAAATAAATCAGTTCTCTAACATGGTAAACAGCACACAGAAATACTTCCATAATTGCTAACAGGTTTAGATTTGTTGAATTGGTAGATGGATAAATAAGAACTAAACAAATCACTAAGGTAATTATTCATATGGATGACTTTATCGAAGATACCTAACTGGACTAAAGAACACCTACTTTCATATTTTATATACATCCTGTAAATTTACAATAATTCTCACTCTTCAGAGTACAGGTCTCTAACTGTCACTATAGGTTTTCCTTTTTTTTTTGCAGATTCATTATAATTCAAATATTAATTTGCAAAACAATTTTCCTTGAATGGAAGTGACTATAAATCTCAATTTTGTCATCATCATTTGTATCTCCCCATATATAGCATATAGCTTAAGCCAAACAGAAATGTAACGGGCAAAGACCCACTGGACAGATAATATCAAGACTTAGAACCCAGAGCAGGCCTGTTTTCTCTGACCCTGGCTCCACCCTCTAGATATTCTGTTTTGTCACTGATGCTCTATAGCCATGTCTGAAATGACAGCATGTCCTTCCAAAGGCTATGGATTTAAAGAGGAAAGTTTATACTTCATTGTAAGTCTCTGTGGCAAGTACTTTTGTATATGTGTTGGAATTGATGGATTTTAATAATCAGTAAGTATATTCAGATTTACTTTCTGACTATCTATCTTCACCTTCATGTTCCTAACTTTTAAATTCATTGTGTTCACCCTGAAGTTATGAAGATTCTATGAAAAGCAACACAAGGAATAATATGTACAGCAAAGCTATATTTTCTGTGCTAAGATTTACACATAATTAACTTTAACAAGTTCGTGTATACAATTTGATGATATTTACAAAATGTACAGTTGTGTAACCTCTGCTACTTTGTGACATAAAACATTTCTAGCATACTAAAGATTTCTATCCAGCACCCCAGCAATCAGACTCTGTCCCACTGCTAGCCCCTGGCACATGCTGATCTGCTTTCTCTCAGTAACGATCACTTCAGTTTGTCTAGAGTTACTTATGAAATCAATCACGTGTATGTATCATTTTGCATTTAGCTTCTTCTCAGGCTAGTGATTTTGAGTTTCACCTTTCCTCTTTTTGCATTTGTCAGTACTTCTTTTCTTCTTCCTTTTAATGATGAGTTGTGTCTTGCCACATGAATGTAGCAAGTTTGCCTCTTCATTACCCTCCTGATAGATATTTGGGCTATTTCCAATTTGGGGCTGTCATAACCTGTGACCTACAAGCATTTCTGAGAAAATCTTTGTGGGAACAAACTTTCATTTCTCTTCGATAAATATGGGAGCAATAAATATGGTCCATGTGTGTTTGACTTCACAGGAAAATGTCAACAGGACTGTATGAATTTTACATTCCCATCAGCAATTTATGAGTCTCAGTTATGCTCTCCAGCATGGGATGCAGTCTCTCATTTTTGGTCTCAGCTATTGTAGAATGATGCAGTGATTTTTGGAGGGTGATGTTTATTTCCTTTCTGTGATAATTATCCTATATGTCTTTTTATGTGCTTATATATCTTTTTTTTATAAAGTGTCTCCTCAAATATTTTGTTTCCCTGCTTTGTCTTATTGAGTTATAGAGCTCTGTGTACAAAGTTGGAGAGGAAAAAAACGATCATTTGTCAAATATTTATATTACAAATATTTTCTCTCAGCCAGTGACTAGCCTTTAAATTCCCAAAAAGGAGTTCTGTTGAGCAGAAGTTTTTGATTTAGATAAACTCAATATATCAGTTTTGTCTTTTACATCTTTGCTCTTTGAATTCTATCACAGATATTACTGCCTTCCTCAAGGCTACAAAGACAATCTCCAGTCATTTCTCATGGAAATTTTTATTGCTTGAGTTCTTACCTTTAAGTCAAAGCTCTAATTTAAGTAGACTTTTGTGTGTGGTGAAGGGTATGGATGTATTATTGTGCATATGATGTCAACTTTAGCTTCACTATATGTGAAGAATGAATATACTCTCTCCAGGGAATCACTTTGGAAGCATTTTGAAATGTTAACTCATTTAGTTATTTACATTTTGTTTTATTTTGTAGTTTTGTACACATTCCACAAGCTTTCTTAAATGTCCCTACAACACTGTCTTTCTTGTTCTCACCTTAGAGTACATCTTGAAATAGTGTAAACACTCCAATTTGGGTTATATTTTTAAAACTTTCATGTTTCACTAAATCCTTAAATAAGTTTGTCAAAAACTTCTTCCCCAAAGAAAAAAAATTCATCCAGTTTAAATTTTCTTTAAAATTTCTTGGAATCTTTAGGAGCATGAGTATCTTAATAGTTTATGATTCTGTTCATGAATGTGGTATGTCTTCTCACTTTTATGTCTACCTTAAGTTATCAAAACAATATTTGAAAGTTTTCAGTTTGAAGTTCTTGCTTAGATTTAAATAATTGTTCTTTTTCATTTCATATTTCTAATGCATGTGATAAATGATATTTTTCTGAGTGTAGGTTAATTCAAGAGCAGCTGTATAGGCATAGATTTTTTTTTCATACTAAGTATGTATTCTGTGGCCTGTATAGACCCATTAATTCCTTCCAGAAGATTTGATATGATATTGCCTATGTTAATTAGCTTGTCAATGTAATACATTTTTACATGATGTATAAGATATCCTTTCTTTTCAGGACAGTATTGAATAAAGAGAAGGCATTATCTTTTACTATGAAAGATACTGCCAGGTACATTTTTCTGTAAGTATACATTCTTCAGTTTCAATGAGTTTCTTTCTACTTTCAGATTGGTAAATTGGTCCCCTCTCCAGTGATAATTTTATTAGCTTGCTAAAAAATGTGTATGTATTAAGGTCATCTAATCCTGACCTTACTGAAATCTTAGCATGAAGCATGCTTGGTTTATTTGTCTTTTTCATTTCAATTATTAATTTTAGTTACTAAAATTTAAAAGCAAAAAGTGAGAGAACTGATACCTTTATTCATGAAGATTATTCATGGATCATTTTTGACCTGTAATTAACCTGAGATTTTCTCAAGATATCATTGTCTGGTTGAGCAGTACCTTTATCTGGTATGTTAAAATGTATCCTCATTCTATCTATTGCCTGTGCTCTTCACTGAATTTGAATATTCCAGAACTTGACAGTAAGACCCTATGGCTGAAGATACTACATACATGAGTCATCACATAAAGAAGGAGAAATCAAGCTGGTACTGACCTCAAGCTTCATCTCTACTGCCTAGCTTTCAGTGTTCTAGAAGATGCTATTCATGCTTTAAGAAGAGAAAACAATCCTCAGTCATAACCAGTTGTTATTTGCATAAACTAATAGAAATACTGGGAAATAGCAACATGAATATTATGGGAATAACCACCTACTTTCCAATTGGATTTAAGGTCTGATTCATAAGATGAAGCCTATAAATGGCACTGTTATCAGGAATCTGTGGGTAGACATGTCATATAGTAGAATACATTGCTCTTATCCCACTAAATAGACATAGTATTAAAATGACGCTTAATGACTTATTGTTATACTCAGAGATTAATGCATCTCTTCACTGTTATTAAAGAAGCTTCTTGTAGCAGGTTGTGATTTACAGAGATCCACACTGATTAACTTGCAGAAAAGGAGACTCTGGAGTTTTCAGCTCCAAATAACACTTATGTCACATCCTCTCTCCCCCAGGATCAGGAGTCATTGTAGAAGAGGAGACAGAAGAAACACTGTAAGAGCTAGAGGTAGTAGATGAGTCCAGAAAACTGTATTTTCTGAACAAAATGGGTCAGTTGAACATTAGAACCCATAGAACTTGTGAATGTATACATAATGGGCAACTCAAGACAGAAGAGAATCCTCAGCATGGTGTGAGTGGGGACAGACACAAAACCTCAATTCCAGCTGAGGAACTATTGACACTTGATAACTTGTGGGCCAAGGAGAGTGGGTTCTCTTTCACTTAGGGATCCTTGGAGGTGACCAAATGCCAAGTGATGTAACCATACCCCAAACATCTTAGCCCACAACTTAGACTCCACAGGCTTGAGAAAAGAAGATGTGAAGTGATGTGCATATATTTAACAGGAGATGGGGGAGGAGGTCTGCATATGATCAAAATATATTGTATGAAATTCTCAAGGACTCATAAAAATATTTTAAAATAGAATTACAATCACGTCTATGATCTAGAAGAGCTTTGATAGAATTGGTGTGATTTCCTTCCTAACTGTATAGTAGAGTTTTTTAAGTGAAGCTAACTGAAACTCTCTTTGTGACATGTGAGAAATCATGAAAAGTTTCTATTCTTGATCGACTTGTGATAGCATCATTATTCAAATAATTCTCTGTGCTTCATGTACCTTGATGAACACAGTGGCACATAAAAATTAACAATGAGTTTTATTTTCATTAAGTGGCTGTAGTAGTTGTATAGCTATCTTCTTCCTTTCATGATATTCCTTGTATTTTCCTTGTGTTGATCTTTGTTGCTTTTTGATTAATTTTTATTTGTATTTGATGTATATGTGTTCAGGTGTGAGGATGTGTAAATACACAGAAGTGGTGTGGAAGTCAGAAGAGGGCATTGTATTCCCTAGAGCTGGAGTTACAGACAGTACTGAGCTGTCCAGTACCTGATGCTAGGAACGGAAGTTGGGTATTTTGCAAGACCAGCAATGCTTTTAACTGCTGTACCACCTATCCAGCCCCTGGATTTGTTTATGGATTTTATTCACCATGAAAAGGGTAGTTTCATTCCAGAGAGGCAAGCGTGGTTCAACATATGTAAATAAATGAATAAATATAGCACACCACATAAATAAACTTAAATAAAGAAGTCACACATTTACCATATTAAATACAGAAAAGACTTTGAAGAAAATCCACTTTCACTTCGAAGTAAAAATCCTGCAAAAACTAGGAATAGAATTCTCTCTCTCTATATATATATATATAGATAGATATAGATATAGATATATAGATATAGATAGATATAACCTACCATATACTGTACATTATACTAAATAAGGAAAACCTCAAAGAATTTCCACTAATAACAGAAAATAGAGGAACCACTTTCTCCATCTTTATTCAATACACTGCTTGCTGGTTTAGAGCAGTTAGCCAAATTAAAGAAAAAAAAAACAATAAAGGGAGTCAAATATTCTTATTTGCATATGATGTGCTTCTATCTAGAACAGACTTAAACAATTACAACTGGAAAACTCTTTTAGCTGTTAAATACTATGGGCAAAAGTAGCATGATAAAGAAAACTAACCAAAAAAATGAGTACTCTTCCTATGGAAACATTACAAAATGCTGAGAAAAAATACCATGGAAATAATTCCATTCACACTGCAAATCTTAGGCCTCAGAAACTGGAGTTCCCTAATCAAGGCAGTGAAAGACTTCTATAATGACAACTTTAAAACATGGAATGAAGTAATTTAAGAAGACCATAAAAGATAGAAAGATCTCCCATGATTATTGCTGTAGGGACCAAGGAAGGAGTAGGCAGACAATGTTTATGCTTCCTAGAAGGAATTTTAGCAACACTATAATTCTATAATTATATAACCATAATAAATAACTATTGTTTTAAGTAGATTTTATCATTTTTATTTCATGTGTATGAGTGTGTTGCCTGCCTGTATCTAAGTGCACCTGTGTTGTGCAGTGCCCACAGAGGACAGTAGAGGACATAGAATCCCCTGATACTTGAGTTACAGACAGTTTTAGCTGCCATCTGTGTTCTGCAAGAGCAGTCAGTGCTCTTAACTGCTGAGCCATCTCTCCAGCCCTGAACTGCTATTGTTTAGATAGTTGTCCTTAAAAGAAATCAAACAAAATGATATTTTGTATTTCCTGCATACGTTCCCCTCTGGTGCAGCTTCTTTATTTGGAACTAACACACAGTTGCATTTAATTATATTCTTCCTTCTTGAATATCTCTTCAAATTTCTTAAAAAATGGAAGAGGACAAAAAAATGTGTCTACTTATGCTTTTGTCTTTTTTTCTTGTTTTTGTTTTTCTTTTGAGCCAAGGTCTCCCTATAGTCCCTCGTGGCCTTGGAACTCACTATGTACACC
The DNA here is from genome assembly GCA_035773235.1 of Eospalax fontanierii. NCBI lineage: Eukaryota > Metazoa > Chordata > Mammalia > Rodentia > Spalacidae > Eospalax > Eospalax fontanierii. Next base: position 65,072,721 of record CM069536.1, read on the forward strand.
AGGCTGGCCTTGATCTCACAAAGATTAGCCCCGCTTTGCTTCCAGAATGCTGGGATTAAAGGTGTGTCCCATCCCAACCAGTTTGTCTCTGTTTTAATTCTAGATTTATATTATCACTTGTTTCATAATTATACATTGGCAATTTCCTTTAATTATTTCAAAGATGGTGATGCATTTATCTTCAGATTAGCAGCAATATTTTTCTATGCTTGTTTTCACGCATGGCGATTTTTGTTGCTGTTGGATGTTGGAGAGTTGTTTTTTTCCCATTTGCAGGTTAGGGATTTTCATGTATTATTGAAACGAGCATTGGAATTTGTTCTGACATTCAATGAAATCACTTAAAACCAGTTGAATTATTTAAAACACTCCTTTTTGAAATTTGCTCCTTCTGGGTACTATCCAGAGAAGTCTCTATCCTTCCTAAGGTTAATTTATCCCACTAATAATAGAGAGAATTCTGCCGTTTTCTTTGCCTTGTGACTTCATTCCTCTCTGGCTTTTGGGAACACAAGCTCATGCTGGTCTTAGACATCATGTGAACTGCTGTCCAAGCCTTTTCCTGACCTCTCAGTTTGTTTTCCTCCTCCATGTTCAGACAGGGAATCATGTGGAGTCCTGTAAATGATCCCTTGGCTGTCATGTCACAGCAGCTCTCCCTGGATCTTCCTTCTCTTCCTTCAGTGTTCTGTGCTTCAAGTTCTAGTAACCTCAGTCTCTCTTAAGTTTAAAGCTATCTCTGCAACACATGAGACAGTGGTGCTATGTTATGGTTTTCCTCCTTGATCGATCTTTACTGGAAACTGATTTCCAGGGAGTCACATGAGGCCATAAGAGCTTCATGGGTGCTTGTTTCTCTTCTTTCAAAAGACCTAGTCTTATCTGCCTGCTGACACTTCTAAAAAGCATTATATCAACATTTCCTCATTTTTCTAATTGTCTAAACAACAAAAATCATAATGAATGGGGCTACATCACGTCATTGCTGTGGGAAGGGATGCTGGCTGTGTGCCGGCGGCTTCAGTGTGATTGTTGTTATTCAAGGCTTCATTGTACTGCCTACTGTTTTGACATCAGAGGCAGTTAGCACTCTCACCACAGCACTAAATTTCCAGAAATTCTCTTTTTATTTCTTCTTACAAAATGGCCAATTCTCTCTCAGTGGTTCTTCTTTCTTAGCACGCTTTCACCAAAGAATGCAATTTTAGTGAACAGATACTAACACTTTGATTATTCTCAATCTCTTCTCCACAGATGGCAATTCAGTATCCGTGTGATCTTTCCACAGGAAATTTCAGGCAGGAGTTTTATCAAATGCTTTGTCATTTTGTAATGTAGCTAAATTGTCATCATCTTTTTCAGAATCGGATAGCAATTTGCTGTTTCTATGTTTCTTTATGCTAAGCGTTTGTCACATATTGTACGTTTTTTTAGTTTTTTTTTTTTTTTTTCTTATGAAGAATACCTTGAAGTTATTCTAGGGATTGATACCTACATTGGGGTGAGAAACAGGATGATGGAATTGAGATGTTTCACTGAACTGATGCATCCTTGACATCTTATCTGGGAAAATTAACCCCTTGTCACACCTATATGCAAGAGTGAGTCGAAAAATCATTCAGTTGTGCAGTCAGAAAGCAGATGACTAGTTTACTGTAGAGACGTCCCACACTTTTACAATGCTGTCACTGCTTTAATGATGCACATACCTGTAGAATATACCCATTTACCTCACAACCAAGTCCACTATGCATGGAGGACATTTAGCAATTGGAGATAACTAACTTGTCAACTGTTGGAAGGAATTGTGATCCACTCTGAGAAACGTGAGGTTTGCTAAATGTTATCAGCAAAATTCTAGACATTGGATTTAGGAGTAGACTAATGATGCTTGACAGAGAAAGAGAACATAATTTATATCAGTTTGAATCCATTCAAATGGCTAAATTTTTCAAAGCTTTTAGATACAATGAATTATCTCAAGCAGCTGGGAACAGGGACAATTGTCTCCTCACAATTATTCACTCAATGGTGGCTCACACTAAATGTAGTAGAGATGTCAGCATTAAAAAAAAAATAATTGTGAAGAACTTGCTATAATCAGGATTGATGGAAACAGCAGAGGGAGTTTCCCAAGTGCCTGCCTGCCCACATAGCGTGTGCTTGTAAGCCCAGCAGATTGATGGCCATGAGAACATCAGTGAAGGACTACTTAAATTTAAGACATTAATCCAAATAGAAATACTGAGTTGTTTGATACACAACTAAGGAAATCAGGAGAGAATTCCAGTTAAAGTAGTATACAAATCAATGTGTCACTAGTGTTTCAGATACATTCCAAGTCACAAACTTCTATGGAACTCTATAAAAAATATGTGTGACTAATGAAAAAGAAAGGTATAGGCAACAACCTGAGACCTAGAGTATGAAAATTAAAAGGCTTCACGTTTTTAAGAGTCTAACGGTTTGAGTGGGATAAGGCATGATTAGTCTTAATCACAAACTTGGCTGAAATTACAATAACCATGGAAGCATACCACTGGTTGTATCTTTGAAGGTTATTCCATAAAAGTATTACTGAAGAGGAAAAACCTATCCTGGATGTGAGCAACGCCATCCAATAAGGTAGGGCCTTGTTGTGAATAAAATGAAAGACCGGTGACAGTTAACACAGAGACCAACAACTGGTCAACATGGAAAGAATCCGAGTCTCCAGAGTGCTCCATCCTAAATGGGGCATATATATGATACTCTGTCCTTCCAAGTCTCAGGAATCACTAATGAAGAAGGTGTAGAAAGACCACAAGAGCCAGAGGTGCTAGATGAATACAAGGCAGCTGTGTTGTCTGGATATCACTGAGTAGTTGTACATCTGAACCTGTAGCACTTATGACAGCATGCACAAGACCCTTGCAAGCACAAGCCAGACAATAAATTTCCAGCATGGATTTGATGGAAGGGCATGAAGCCCAAGCAGGTGAGGATCTAATGTCAACTGATAGACACCAAGAGAAAGAAGTCAGTTTTCCTTCTCTGTGTGATACCCGATAGACTGCACAGCCTTCCGGGGATCAATTCACATTCAGGAACATCCAGGAAACACAAATTCAACTTGAGAGACCTTTAATAGATAGATAAATATAGGGAATTGGTAAGTTGGTGGGGGAAGAGGGAGAAGTTTTCTGAGTACTATTGTATTACATTCTCAAAGAATCAATAAGAATGCTGAAAAGAAAACAAATTAAACAATTCTATCTTTTTCAAAGTTTCAACTAAAAAAAAAAAACCCTGAGAAAGTGAACATTCATATAGTAGGCTTCATCTTTCTCTCTTCATCTTTGACTCTGGAAAACTAGGGTGCTTGTTTCTTGCATTAAGAGTACCATTTTCGAACTCACATGGTAGTTGCTTTGTACTACAGATGCTTAGATCCACACCCTCAAATTATGAGCCCAAATGAAAACATTCTTCCTTCTGTTGATATTGTCAGGAATCTTGTAATAACAGCAGAAAAGATAATACAAAAATTTTTACTAAGGGATAAAAACATTCTTATAATAAACTGACCATGTTGTTCATAAGTTTCTGAAACTAGTTTATGGGATGAATGTGTAGGAGCTTGCTGATGTAGACTAGAAAAGCCCTGTGATGTTGGGAGTAGAACTTAATGTGTCATTTCAGGGGCAGTATGGACTGCCAGAAGACCAAGAGAATTGTGGATAGTGGAGGAACAGTCAGGATGTTTCAAAGAAGAATAAGGGCTCCATAGGCCACAAGGCGATTTTCATGTTATATTATCAGAGGATATAGGTTCATACTGTCCATTTACTGTTACCTTGAGTGAAGGTAAACTTTAAAGCAATTTGTTTGGTAAAGGTAATTACAAGATAGGATGTCATTCAGGCTTTGACATGCCTGTGCCTCACTACTGCCCCTCAATTCTATAGTGAGAAGAGAAAGAGATTAAAATGCACATTCTGGTGAGAAAATGTTTGTGAGTAAATGTAAAGTTGTAAACGAGGAGAGTGAAAACAAAGCATCTGAAATTATCAAAAGATTGTTAGCACCAATGAAGACAAACCTCAGGCTCTTCAGTGAGAAAGCAGGACAGGTACACTGAAGGTCACAATCAAACCACGAAAGTCTACAACTTGTGAAAATGCAAATTCACTTGAAAATATAGATCCTTAACTGAGAATGTCCCTGAAAGTGTTCCATACTCAAAACCAGCCATCGAGGGACAGGGTCAGGACACAGAAGCTGCACCCTATGTGAACCAAAGACTGCAAGTTATGTCCTAAGAGAGCAGCTTAACTCTGCAGCATCATGCCCATAGTTCAGTTCAGAAGGCATGATAGTTTCAAGAGTAAGTGCTCGTAGAAGCTTGCAACAAAATTCCAGAGCACTGTTAGGACCAGGCAAATGTCTGGCAGGGCTTGGATTCTCTGCAAAGAATATGGAAAGGCCATCACATGACACAGGGATGATGAAACTTAAGTTGTGAAGAGACTTCGGGACATTGGAGATGCCAACACTGTGGCACATACTCATGAGAAACACCTCAGTCTTGAAGTAAGCAGGCTCTAGGAGAAGTCACATGTGTTGTGAGAAGCAGAAATAGAAGAGTGGTGCTGCCAGAATGCCCTTGGAGCCTAGATAATTATGTCAGGCATAGGGTTTCATGCCCTTCTGGGTATAGGTCTTGCTTTGATGCAAAACTTTTCCTCTATTCTCCCATTCTTCGCTTTTGGAATGGGAACGCTCTTATGTCACATTTTATATTGAAAATATATACCTTGTTTATGCTTTTAAAGGGTCGCATATTTAAGAGTTTGTTTTTAGTCTCAGAAGAATTTGGACTTTAGAGTTTTTAATGATTTTGAAACTGTTAAAGACTATGCAAACTTTAATGATAGGCTAATCCTTATGAGATGGAAATGAGACTTCAGGAGTCATGAATAGAATGTGATGATGTGTTCTAATATTTTTGGTTGTCAGGTTGAGAAATGGTAGATTTGTGATAGTTTTAATCCTGTCAACTTGACTGAATTTAGAATTATCATGGATATACATTTCTGGATGTGTTTATGAGGGTGTTCTCCAATATGTTTAACTAAGAAGGGAAGACCCACCCTGAATGTGGGTGGCACCATCTCATGGGCTCGGATCACAGACTGAATACAAAGAAAAGAATAAGCTGAGCATCAGTATTCATCTCTCTGGATTCCTATCTGGAAATCATATGTCAACATCTTTACCCTCTGCCTGCCATGACTTACCCACCGTAATGGACTGGACCCTCAAAATGAGAGTTAAAGGCAACCTTTCCTTCTTTAAGTTATTCCTCAGGCATTGAGCTATGAAAGCAAAAAAAGACACTAAAGCAATCTGTGACTTCTGTATGTACAGGTAGAATTCTAATATGTTCTATACTTATTTTCTTTTTCTATTCTCAAACTCCTAATTATATAACTGAAGCAGTATAACCAACTGGCAAAGTTGATGAATTGTGTTGACCCATGGAATGAACATAAGAAGGCTAGAAAGAATTAAATTTCTGTTCTCACAGTGGTTCTTATTCCAAAATTACTTAATCAAAAGAAAGTTATGTTTTATGTGCAAAGTCACACATAATTAGAATATAATCACAAGTTGAGGGCTGTGGAAATGGTTCAGTTGGTAAAGGTGTTTGCTGCCAAGCCTTGTAACCCACATTAAACCTTGAATCCTACATGGCAGACTAAGAAAACCAAATCTGGAACATTATCTTATGATCTCCACATATACACTTTATTACACAAGTAATATCCACCAAAATGCTATCTAATATTCTAATTGGACAATATAAAAGATGTTGTAGAATGACAGTGAGTTACTGATACAATTACTGTCATGATTTTTAATATTACCAAAATATCTACCAGATTTTTACTAACCAGCATGCATAGCATTATATAAAAATGTATTTTCCTTTCTATCTCTGTCTCTATAATTGGAAATTATGATAAGCAGGTCCTGCAAACTCGAGGCACCTTTTGTTTCCTATATCTCTGAGAAAAATATTCTCTTTTTGTTCGATGACTATGTCCACAGTGACCTGATTATCACACCAAACATCTTCACATCACTCTGGTCTACCACACTGATGATATCTTGCTTACAGGATATAGTAATATATATAGCATTATTGTAAATAATGCACCATGACCAAAATCAACTTGGGGAGGCAAGAGTTTATTTCATCTTATATATCCAAGGCACAGTTCATCACTAAGGAAAGTGTGACATGGACTCAGGGCAGGGACCTGGAGACAATACCTGAAGCACAGCCCATGGAGAAACTCTGATTATTGGCTTGCTCCTCTGGCCTGTGTTCTGCTTACTTTCTTATATAAACCCACAGTGGGCTGGGCCCTTCAACATCACTCAACAATTAAGAAAATGCCTTACAGACATGGCCAAAGGTCAGTCCCATACAGGAAATTCCCCAAATGAGGTTCCCTCTTCCCAGAAATGTTAAATGAACAATGGAAGCTAACCAGCACACAGGATATGGTCTGTGGTAAAAGAGAACAAAGTAAACACATACTGTAGTCAGTCTTTTAGGATACTTGCCTTATTGAAAATAGAAAATAAAGCCCCTGAAGTTGAGATTCCTCCCTGACACAGTAGAAAGCTAAGAAATTGACCCATAGATTAGACATAACATTTATAAGTTAAGTTTCTACCTTGATATTTAGTACTGTGATTATTGGAATAAAATACAAATGGGCTGGTTAGATGGCTCAGTGGGTAAAGACATTTTCTATTAAACCTCATAACTTGATTTTCATCCCCAGAAACCACATGGTGGAAGGAGAGCACCAACTCCTGCAAGTTGTGGTCTGACCTCCACATACACATCATGGCAAACATTCACCTGCGCATATATACTCTCACCCACAATACAAATAGCTAAATAGCAAAAAAATGAAATAAGCAAGTGTGACTAGGACATGCTTTCTGATTGCAAGCATTCAAATACAACTAAAGATAAAATCTTTATAATTTAGATAATTTGACAAATTTGTTTCATATATTCAATAATATATTCAGTCTGGAGTTCATTAGTGTTGACAGACATAATCAAGAAGGGACCATATGTAGATATCAACATAAAAGTTTAGAAAGTTTAAAGACAAAGAAACTCTCTTATGATCTGTCAGAGTAAAAGGAGTGATGAACAGTGAAGCCACATAATTTTGAATCTTTGTATTAAGCCCATGTTGAAAGAAGAATGTGGGTGATGTTAAATAATGAGATTTGAATTTGCATCATAACTTGACCAAAATGAGATTTTACTGGAAAGACAGATCAAAATAATTTCAACAGATAGTTTTTGCTGTAACATTTAAAGAAAGAGAATATTTAGAGTTTAAAGAACAATATAGTTTAAGTAGTATATTTTAATTTAAAATAACATAATGCATGAAATCCAGTGGCGAGGGTCATGAAGACTGCAGATGGGGGCAGAGTCTAAATATCATTCATATGTATTGCATGAAATGTTAAAAAAAATCAATAAAAATATATATGGTATATATTGTATATTATTGTAGTAGTTTTAAGTATATTCCAGCAGATCAGTGTTAGTCTGATTTATTAAATTCAAGCTCAATATAACTGACAGATGAACAGTAATTAAAAGTTTGCAGCCTCAAAATGATGTTAGGACATGTTTAGTTCTATTGATTTGTGTAAATAAAATAGTACAAAATGTCTTACAATATAAAAATTTAAGGATTTTAATATTAATTTTAAAATTAGTTTTAATGTTTTGGTTCATAGCTAAAATTAAATAAGATTTGGAGAATAATGTTAAGTGACTTTATCTTTCTTAATATGAATTATAACAGCAATTAAGCAAAAAGTAGATAACCAAATATTGCCAAAAATTATTAAAAGTTGTTTAACGACTCCCTTTAAAAATTATTTGGTTACTAGAAAATCATTTGATTTTTGCATTGAAGTATACTTTAAGATTTGTCAAGTAAAAAGGTTATGAGAACTACAAAGGAAGTCCCGATTGGGCCCAGGCTTGGTAGCACGGGCTTTTAACACCAGTGCTGGGGAGGCAGAGACAAGAGAATCCTGAGTTTGGTGAGACTGGTCTGAATACTAAGTTCTAGCCCAGCTAGAGGGAAACACTAAGTGGCACTGTGTCTCAAAACCAAAAATAAAAGCAAACAAAAACTAACATCAAAGATACTGCTTACTTACGGGAAATTTATCCGACTCCTTATATATGTTCTGTCAGATTATGGAGCTCTAAAATTGTTCTAGTTTGAAAATACTAGTTTAATCTCATTGAATATCAATTCATGTATAGGAAAGAAACAGAACAGTAAAAGTAAATTTCCAAGATTGCTGAAAGTCTTTAGAAAGACAGCATAGAGAGTTAGTTCTCCGTGTGTCTGTGTGCATGGTTAGAAATTCCTGCCTGTGGGTGAAAGGATAGCAAGCTTAAGGGGTAAATGGTTTCAACGTTTCATAGGCTCGTGGCTCTAAATTTTAGCAATTTCTGGAAATCTACCACTTATATTCTTAGGATACTGTCAGGCAATGTTCATTATCAGCTATATGAGTCCATCTTTCACTTGTTTTATTGTTTGTTTGATTTTTTTATTTCTTGTTAACAATTTGTTTCAAGGACTCACTATGTAGCTGAAGTGACCCAAAATTCTTGATCTACCTGCCTCAGTCTCATAAATGTTGGATTTACAGAGGGGCAATACCTTCTCTTACTTCCTTCATTCAAAAAGAGAAAAGTACTGCGCTTCATTTTTCTTTGCACTTTAAGCATTTCTTGCTTGATCTTTAGTTCTAAGGTTCACTAACAACTAATGAGAGAGTTTTAGAAAGGACTAGGCAAGTGCTTCATTTTGCAACCTTCCTGTCTAGTTTTGGGAAAACTAGCAGTAGCTAAGTATCTTAAAAGAGAAAAAGGTAGGGGGAGGAGGTTGGAGAGATTCATTGCTTAAGAGCACTTTTGGGGACTTGCAGGATCCCAAGTTTGAATCCTAGCACCCACATGGCAACTAACAATCATCTGTAACTAATTACAGGGGATCCAAAGTACTCCTTTTCACCTCCACAGCACTGCACAGCACAAGTGCATTTCCACACATGTAGGCAATACACTCATACACATAAAATGAAAATAATAAAGAGAGAAAAAAGAAACAAAATTAGTACAGAGGGTGTGTGCATGAATATCCAGCAAATTACAAAACTTAGCAGAGAAAAATGCAAGATAATACAAATTCTATGTGTAAATAGTATTCACATAGAAGAATGATTAAACTGTAACAAAGACATTTGTGTTATTTTATAGCAGATACAGAATTATCTAGATTTAAGTATTTCAACTGGAAACAGAATTGACTTTACTACATTCCATGATTTCCATTCAGAGAGGTACAGAAAGAATAAATAATTAAATAGGACTATTCAGATTTTGTCAGTGACTGATAATTAGTCTTCATTGAATATTTTAGAGTATTTGACAAACTGTTAGCAAAATTTATATTAGAAATGTTTATTAATTTAATCCCTGATTAACATATTTTTAAATTAATGATGACAAACTAACCCTGGAAGCTTTTCAAAGACATTAGAATACTGAATCATCAAATCTTTTGATAGGTTATTATAAGCAGTAAAAAATGTCCAGCAGGATAAAATTTAAATGCAAAATGTGTGCTTCAGCTATTATATGTAATAAAATACAAGGGTGTGGTTTAGTTCAGTGATAAAGTGTTTACCTACTATAGTACATGAGGCCTTGGGCTAGATCCCAGAGTTATGGAAACCATGAAAATTGTAACAGGGGTATCATGCAGTTATCTTAAATGAAAGACAGTCTGGAGGTCAGCAAATTAAAATTCCGCCAACTTCATCATTTCTCCAAGAACACACTGCTGCTCAGTCTTAAGCTGCCATTGTGTTGATCCTAAGCATAGGAATGTTTTTTACAGTTGATGGTAATACCTCAAGAGTCTGTGTTTCCACTTTGCGCTAGGGATCATAGACTATATTACTGAAATGGGATTTCCAAAGTGTATGTGTGTGTATACATGTAACATATATATTATATATGTTATATATATTATATACATATATGCTAAAAGTAAAACCAAATTTCTAGGTGCAATGATATGAAGTAAGTAACAGTGACTCGGTTATCCACATATATTTCATAAAGAAAAATTACAGAGGCTTAGATAATTGTTCTTAATACCATGGTCTAAGTAAGTAATACTTTTAAACACAGTCAGCACACTTTAACAGGGAAGAATGAATGAAATAACTGTTGGTAAAGAATTAGAAAGTGATCTGCATAAGACAATGCCATGAATACGGTGAATATAATATGAGAATTAATCGGTTTGAGATATGTGCAAGCTTTATGTTACGAAAAGCTACTTATTAATATAGAGGTGGACTGAAGTAGATTAAAGTAGTGATGTGCAACATTCATCTATTTATTTAGCAAATGATTACTGAGTGTTTTCTATGTGTCAGTGTCTTCTTCAATTGTAATTAATATTCCAAAATACTTAAGATCAGTTAATTTGTAAATAAATGAAGTCTTTTAGATTTGTGGTTGTAGGGACCAGGAGGTTAAATATTATGGTCTATGATCTACTTGGCATTGATAAATGAAGATTTCTTTCTGCCTCATGATAAAACAAGACATCATCACATGGTAGTTGAAGCACGCATGCTGGTTTGGGTCTTTCTTTTTCTCTCCTTCTTTTTGTATTGAAAGAACACACTATCCCAAATCATTATTTACATTATAAACCCATTTAAGATCTAGAGTTATGACATACCCGCATTCTTGGGCAATTGTTGCTTTTTTTTGTATTTATTTTACATGAAAACATACTTTTCTCATTCAAATGGATGATGGGAAGGGCATTTTTATGTTTTATTTTAATCCTCTCAACAGGATACCTACAAAGTATTCTTTACTCATTTTCTTTCCTTTCATTACAGGAGAATGATTTTCCCTACATATATTGAAGGCAACATCCTCTGAATCATCCACTTGATTTAACACTAGGCTTACACCAAAGAAAGTGCACAGAATGGATGGTTCAAATAAGAATGTGTGCATGAAATTTTATTGCCTTTGAAATCAAGCTGAGTAGCTGTGATATATATTCCAAAGTGTTGATTTCAGGGCCAAGGAATTTGTATTCTTTTTTCTGTATTTGAATACTTTGATGTTTTTCCAATGAAGATTTCACATAGATTGCCTTAAAAGAATAATTCTTAAATACTGCTGGCAAAGACAGATATATCTACAATATCATTCATATTGTACAAACCCTATTATTTTCATTATATATAGTTCAATAAATTTCAATGAAAACTGAACTTTGCTCCTTTCAAAGCCCGAGGTGTTTGTTTGTATGATATGGAGATAACATAAATAAGAAAAAATGCAATATAGAGCAGAAAAAAATTCTACCCCCTTTTACTTACACAAGTCATTCAGGTTTAACTGCCTTTGTTTTGGTTGGACTGGAACAGACTTGAGATATGTTCATCTTCTTTCCTAAATATACAGCGTTATGGAAATATAAGATAACAGTTGTTCAACTGTTAAATCACTAACTAAATTCAGGACTTAAAGGAACTGGAATGAAGAGGGACCAAGATTAGGTTCACATCACACACATGGCAGTTAACAACAGTCCTTAACTCCAGTTCCAGAAGGCCCATGACCTCTTCTGACCTCCACAGGCATTGTACAAACGTGTTACACTTGCATACATGCACATAAAACACTTATACATATAAAATAAAAATAAATTCTAGCTGCAGAAAAGGAAGCTGCTGGAATTTCACTTTATTCTTTGACACTGGGTCTCATGGAATCTGAGGTTTTCAATTTGATGAGGCAGCTCTTCCACTGAGCTCCAGAGGTCCTCCCTATTTTCTCTGCCTCCACAGTGCTGGGGTCACAGGTATGTTCCCCCACATACAACTTTTTATGTGGGTGCTGGGGACCAAACTCAGACCCTTATGCTTATGTTGCAAGCATCTGACCAACTGACTCAGCTCTCAATATTTGACTTTTTAATATTATGAGATTTTTCCTACACTTGATTTTTTAAAATATAAGTTGAAAGTGTGAAATAAAATTAATTTAATTAGTTAATTTAGTTAAATAAAAAGCTTAAAATACTTTTTCATTCTTAACTAAACTTTTTCTCCACTTGAGCTCTCATAAATCATGATTGTTAATTTAGAGACTGGAACCTAACTTGCAAATGTACTAAGGCCAAACTTTTTTTTTAAATATTTTATTTATTTCTATTTTATGTGTAAGAGTGTATTGCCTGTATGTATATAATTGCATCAGTGTCATTCACTGCCCGTCAGTATCAGAACAAGGCTTTGGATCCCCTGAACTCAAGCAATAGAACTTCATATACATATATATATATATATGTATATATATATATATGCATATGACTCCCATTAGTGATTCAGTCTCTCTCTTCACAATGGAAATAAAAATTAAAGATCTACAATTCTTTCTTACTCCTCAGCAACTCAGCTCCCACAGTGTACATTTTCTTCTGGCACTAGAAAAGTTTTAAGTAACCAACACATATATACACAAATGTACTCATAAATGTGTGTTTACTTATATTTACATATATGTGTATATCCCACATAGTGACAACACATTTATGTTACAGTAATACTACAGACACTGTTTATGTGGTTCCCCTCCTATTTCTTATTTTAAGAGTAGCTTTTGTTTTCAAATAACCTTTTATTCATGGGTATCTGCAGGGATTATCTCCTGGTGCACCTAGAAACTCATTCAATCCCATAGTGCAACATCTATCACATATTTTCTGTCTCATGGGAGATGCTAGGCAATTACAGAACCAGAAAATGTACTGATATGACTAATTCAATATTTAAGTTAGTGTCTAATTCTTAGTGTTGCTATTAAAACATGGTATCTACTCATATTTCCTGACTTCTGAATGTGTGTATATGATTGGATGTTCATAACTGTGCAGTAATATTGGATTCCATCTTGTCAAAAATTTGGTGGGCTTTCATAATTGCACACAAGCCATAGCTGTCATTTCTCACCATAATATACATTGCACTGTCCTCAGAAAATTAGAATTCCTCTTCCTCACACAGATTAGCCTCTAAAGGTCCAGATTCATACATAAAGTTTGTTAGTTTGTAATTCAAGCTGTCAAACTTGTATGACAAAGCATCTCTCTCTCTTTCTCTGTCTCTGTTTCTTTCTCTGTCTCTCTGTCTCTGTCTCTGTCTCTCTCTGCCTCTCTCTCTCTCTCTCTCTCTCATACACACATACACACACACACACACAAACAGAAAGATCAACAGGGGTGAATCTTGATCTCAAGGGTTTTCTGAGAATACCCAACTTGGAAGAGAGGGGTCTGAATAACTGAATATGTGATCTTGGCTATAATGGAGAAATGGAAAAATGTTACGAAAACACAGAGGTAGACATATTTTCTTTTCCCTAAGTTTGCTATGGAAAAGAAAAACCTGTAACTAGGTTTTCAATGATCAGAATAAATTCACCCATGAGACAGCAGAGGAAAAGAACTTCCAAATGCAGAATTACATGAACAAGAGTACAAGTTATAAATATTTATTCAAGCTCCCGTGTGCTCAAAGTAGAGGTTAAAATCTCAAATGTTTCTGTGGGTCAGGAAAGTACCACACTCAAACCAGCTAGATTTTAAAATAGAGGAGGGGTTTTTCATAAAAAAAAAAAAAAACACATTTAAATCATTTGTGCAACATAGGCTACACATGAAGAGACTGAAGTTCAACTCAAATAATTGCTTCCACAGGACTAGAAAAAAGTAGATTTTCTTTTATTTAGAATGTAGAGTTTTCAAAGTGAAATATATCCGTTTTAAAATATCAATTACCAATTACACTTTTAAGCATTAGAGTCTCTGAAATTTGGCACTGTTCAGGTAAATCAAGCTTGTCTTTGAGATGAGATTTCTTTAGAACATTGATGTACAAAGCCAACATTCATACTGTGGTAGAAGCACCAGAGAGATAATTCTCCTATAGAGGGCTTTAGATAGCTTTGTTTCTCCTAGATCAGAATCAAGAGGTGCGTGTGTGCATATGTGTACATTGTCATCTTCAAAATACATGCTCCAGAACCATGCAATCAATTTACCAAAAAAAATCTTCAAAATAATCTCATAATGTTTTAAGTAAATTTACTATTTTGTGTTTGGTCACATCCACTGCTGTCCTTGGCTACCCATGGCCTGGTAGATGGAGACAAAATCAAGGATGAATGTAACCAATGGAAGAGGTGAATGGAAGGTGATTGCAAGAGCAATGTTAGGATACTCTAGAGTTGGGCTAGGCAACAGGACTAGGTCTCTTGATTCTGATCTAGAAGAAACAAAGCTATTGCCCTCCTGATCTTGTTCTCTTTATTTAGCTGATGATGAACTCGAACTTCTGATCCTTCTTTCTCTACCCCATTAGTGCTGGCATTATTGCTGTGTAGCACTACCCTCATCTAAGCAGTTCTGGGGAGTCCTGGAACCCAGGACTACATGAATGCTAGTCAAGCATTGTAAAAACTGAACTACATGCCCAGGTCCTCCAGTCTTTGTTTCTGTTATATTGGTTGAACTCTTTTCTCAGTTTCCATCTCCCTGGGGATTTTTTTTGTCTGTTCATACATGCTACTTACCTTTTCAATAGTGTCTTAAATCTTTTATTATTTAATAATATTAAATTCTCAACTGAAAAATTACAATACAGGACTATTTATTCCTCTGATTCAGTTAGTTTCTTTGTTCTTGACACTCATTTCCTTCTCTGGTGTGTGTTTCAAAAGGATTCACTGAATGTTGTATAGTATATACAGAATGAGAGAATCGGTTGAGTATATTTATATATTGAAATTTACATAGTTGTTTTATTAGATATGAGAGGGATAGAAAGATAAGGAAGAGAAGAGATTGCTATTTTAAGGAATTGTCTCAGGCCAGGAAGGAAGATTAGAATGCCAATAGGGTCAAAGCTTCAGTTTAAAAAAAAAATTTGTTATTTTTATTTTATCACATCATCCCCAACCTCCAGTTTTGAATCAAAGACATTTGGGAGTTGATTTCTTTCCTTTGTGAAGGACTGCTGTCTTTTGCATTAAGACCTTCAACCAATTACTTGATGATCTCTATATTGTGGAAAATATTTTTCATAATCAACTAATTTATATGTTAGCAACATATAAAATTACCTGTGAAACTTGTGATTTACTGATTAGTATGGCATCATAGCTAACCTAAGTTGAAAAACAGGTGATTATAGACTACCTAATTTAATGAACTTGTGCAAATGGTATGTAGCTTAGTGATTGCTATAATGACTTTCTATGGATTTCAGGTTAAATTTTTCAGTGCTGGAAGGACCATTGCTTAGACAGAAGTCAGGCAGTTTCAATGATTATTTTCCCTCTTGGAATCTTCGACATCTTCTTTCAGCCATATTTATGCACGATTATAGTCTTGGTCATGGGTCATGATCTTCCCTCTCTTCCTGCTGGTTATACTTGGTAATCAGGTTGTTTGGAGGCAGAGAGTTTTCTGTTCTACTCTATTTTCAGTCTTAGTAAGGTTTTGCAAAATGTACAATGATGACTAATCTTGATTGTCAACTTGGAATCTAGAACCAACATGGAAATACCTCCTAGTATGTCTATAAGGATTTTTCGAGGAAAGCTTCAACTTCAGAAGGAAGACCCAGTCAGATGGAAGTGACCACATTCCATGGGGCTAGATTCTGTACTGAAGAAAGTGGAGAGTGTTCTGAAAACTAGCAATCACTTCTTTCTGCTTTCTGACTGTGCACCCAATGTTACCATCCATCTCATGCACCTGTTCATTACTTCTCCATCATAATGTAAACCAAAATAAACCCTACCATCCTTAAGTTGATATTGTCAGGTATTTTGTCACAGCAAGAAGAAAAGTAGGTAATGTACCTTGTCTCCATGTTGAAACATGTCAGTATTCTTGCCTCACGGAAGTCAGTCTCGTCTTTTTTAAAACACTTATCTTAGATGGCTTTCTTTGTTTTCTATTGATTGGAGATGACTAATTAAACCCAGCATGAGATCTTACAAGCAGTACATCCCTTACCATTTTTCTCAGATATCCTTTCACAAACAGTTTTCTTTTATTATTTCCTTCCTATCCTGGTAAGTAAGAATGTTGACTGCATTGTCCTCAACATTTGAAGGCATTTGCTTTATAGTATAAAAGGTGTAGGAAAATGCATGGCCAGCTGTGTCTGTTTCCACTAACACAAGCACCTTTTCTATGTTCACCACACAGAAGGTCCCGATCTGCCCTGCCTTTATTCTTTCTTCTTTTGCCTAGTGAAGGATTTTGAGAAGGGGCTAATAAATGACCAAAATCCTTTACACAGATGTCCTCAGAAACTGTGGCTTGTTGTTTCAGTTCACCACTAATCTTAGAAATCAGTATGTTCAGTGATTAAAGTTTTGTGCAGCAACATTGGTCCAGCTTTTTAATACGCTATGCCAGGTGCCACTAGTTCTTTAAGTCCAGTGGGTAAGTTTGTCCAGTGGGTAAGCTTGTCCACCTTTAGATTCCAGGCTTTTTCTTTGCCCTGAAAATTCACTATTAAAAAAGTAAGTTTTTCCAACTATATTGGGATTGTTATTACTGATAAGAAGAACAATTTTCTTGGCAGCATCTTTATCTTATACAGAAAAAAAATGCATGTGTTATCTATGACTCACTTCAACATTCAATACCAGCAATTCAATTGAATATGTTGTTTAATTATTCCATTTTGTGTGTCATAAGATAATAAAATTCATGAGGCAAATGAAGTGCTAAAAATATTAACTGGTCTGGGAAGATGCAACAGTGGATAGAACACTTGCCATTCAAGTGTGAAGACCTGAGTTCAAATTCTAAAACCCACATAAAGTTGGATGTGGTAAAGTTCACTCGTCATCCCAGTATTTCTATGGTGAGATGAGATGCGGAGACGATAATCCCTGGATATTTGCTGACCAATTAGTTTATATAAGCATTGACTAACAACAAGTATAACCTGACTCAGACAAGGCAGAAAGCAATGACCTAACCCTGAGGTTTTCCTCTGACATCCACATGTGAGTCATGTAGCAACACACACACAAACACACACACACACACACACACACACACACCCAAAAAATATTTATTGATGGTTCAGTGTTCAAGATTATTTTACTTTGCATAAGCTTCTTCTTATCCCTAAACTAGATCATATATTATCTAGAAGTTTTTTTAAACAATGTAAGCATGAGTTCTTTATATTTACAATTGACTTTAGACACCAAAACAGTTGTATTTTTCTACATTTTAAAGAACATTACCTTGAGAGTTCATCCTGTTTCATTACACCTCTGTGTTTTTCTGAGGTTTTCTTCAGGTTTATGATCCAGACATCCTTTCTCTACAAAGCTCTTTAGCTTAGGATAGAGTTTTCATTACCTACAGTGAGACAGGTTAAGCAGCAACTGAAGTTTGTATTGTTGATTATATTTTTAACAGTATTACTATTAGTAGCAATAAACATTGATTAAATGCACATTGTGCAGTAAGCTAAGTAAGATGTTGAAATCCAGCATCCCTTTAAAGGAATCATCCATCCTTTAAAACATGTTAGATCCTTCTCACTAAATATACTCTGTACCACTTCAATTTGCCTTATAGAGCTGTAAAATGTAGTCAGGAGAAAAGTATTTCCCAATTCTTCCAAAGCGTCATGGTAGGTTTGAATTCCTGTACAATATCTGCTTGCTGGAATAGTTCCTACCCTTTTCCAGAAAGCAAACTCCATTATTAGATGACACTAACTGCTAGAGCATTCTTTCTTCTTTTGAGATAAGTTCAGGATAAGCTATGGATGGATTTATCTAAGACAGGTATGTTTAAGATAACTGAAGATATTAAGGCTTTTGTTTTAAAGATGACACAGAAATTGCAACTTGTACAGAGGAACAAATGTAGGCAATTAGATTATCAAGAAGTTTGTGGGGAGGTAAATGAACTGACCAAGGCATAAGGGATATCCATAGACAGATTCCTGACTGCCATTCTATAGTTAGTGTATATTTCTTAACAGGCTAATATGAAAGGGAGAACCAGTCTTGACCAAGGTAATCAGAATTAAACTGATTACTCCAAAGTTTATATGGAATGTTAAACTAAGGACATTTTCATTCTGTAAGATATATTGGCATGTGAATCTTTTTCAGATGATTTATATCTACTTATTAGAATATGGATTTATAAATAAGCAATTCCTTTAGTTTGCTAGGATTGTATACTAAAAGAACCAAAAAGTGTCAGAAATTTATTATTTCATGTCTCTGGATGCTACACATTCAATGACCATATGATTACAAACTTGTTCCTTTTTGAGTGTCCTGACTGAGAGTCTATTTCCATTGTCGTGACTTCTGGAAGTTCATGAACATTGTCTGTTCTTCTTGGCTTATAGGTCCATCTTTTTTAGATTTCTCTCTGTATATCTTCACCAAGAATTTTCTTTGTGAGCATAATTATGCCCAAATTTTCTGCTTGGAATGCACAAGTCAACTTATAAAAAATATGTAAGAAAACAGATCAGTGTTCTCTTAACATCCTGGTATATAATCTTTGAGAATCCTGGAGTGCAAGCTGACTGATTATTAAGTTTAAATAAAATGAAAATTTAAATAAAATTCTACAAAATAATTTACAGTCATAAGATGAGCAGGGGAACAGGGACAATGCAGGACTGAGCTTACCTGTGTGGCGACATGAATCCTTAAATGTAACAGAATTCCCACCTATGGCTTTCAGTTTGACTTGACAGGTCCCTACAGGTGAAAAAAAGAGATGTGTTTTTCTTTAAAGATTGGAGAGATTCAGGTTTCAGTTATGTAAATAAAAGACAAAGTTGTGCCTACAACTAAAACAATAGGGAAACAGGAAAATGCCATCTTTAAGGAAATGGCAGCAGACAGATGTTTTTAAAGAGATGTTTTCAAAGTGTTTATTTTTGTCTTTTATTTAATCTGTAGCTTGGAGCTTTCTGCTTCACCTACAAGTCTCCTGCCTAAACATATATCGTTCTTCTCTACAAAATGGGAAAATAAATCACCTCACAACTGGGGTGTGATGTCACAAACACTGTACGCAGAAATGCTAGCTTTGTGCTTTGGATCCCTCACTTCTACATCTCACTATTTACTTCTTCTCCACAAATGTGATTCATCAAGACCCCAGCATCAGCAGACTTCGGAGAGGAGACAAGCACGTTCATGAAGCATTTAGTAAATACTACTTAGATATTTTTCAGACTTTTAAAATAGTGTCTAGTACACAAATTTGGAATACAATGAAAATCGTCTTACACTCTAAAGAAGTATTGAAAATCAAACTGAGAAGGTTTTTTAGTGCATGGTTTAACTTGAAGTTACTCTTTCAGTGACCAGATTTCATAACTCCATAAAATCCTAAACTTAACAGCATTAGATTTCTTTTTAATATTTACATTATCAAATCCACTTAAAATATTCTGATGGAAGTAAAACTAAAAAGATTTATATTATAGATAGAAAACTGGTAAAAAAAATTAATGTATCCTTTAGGGGGGGCGGGACAGCGTCTCCCGGTAATTCCATCTGACCAGGAACTCTTTATGTAGGCCAGACTGATCTACATCTCCCAGAGATCTGTCTCTGCCTCTGCCAGCCTCTGCCCCTGGAGCATTAGAATGAAAGGCATGTGCCATCACACCCAGCTTATCAATGTGTAACTTTAGTAAATGCAAGTAAACTTAAGGAAACGAAAATTTGTTAAGGTCTGCATCAACAGGCAATGATGTAAAAACTTGATAGTGATTCTGATTGTTAAGCCATATCAAGATTTTTCATGGGCCTAGAGAACTGACTCAGTGGTTAAGAACACTGGCTGTTCTTCTGCATAGGACCCAGGTTTGATTCTCAGCACCCACAAGGCAGTTCCAGGACATCTGTCTCCCTTGTCTCACCTCAGCAGGCATTGTGTTAGGATAAGTCTTCATGTTTTATTCAGGATAACAATGAATTTTGTCGTTATTGTACGGACTACTGGAATAATTCATTTGCGATAGGCAAAACCACTGGCTAAATATAAATGTCTGTATGGCCACAAACATTAATTCCTGTGGAGCAGGGATACCACAGTGTCAGATGAGATTTGGGCTTTTAAAATGGAAAAGTTCTATGTCAGATAAAGCGGGTCTCCAGGGAGCCAGTTTCATTATATCTTTGATGTTAGCAGCATTCCTCTAATGGGCAAAGGAATGATTGATTTCATTCCATTGTTTCTAAGCATGTCCCCTTTAATTTTTTTTAAAATTTTATGTGTATGATTATTATGCCTGCATGTTTGTAAGTGCACCTGTGTCATGAACAGCCTAGAAAGGGCAGAAGACGGTGCTGGATACCCTGGAACTGGACCTATGGATGCTTGATAGCCCTCATATGGTGCTGAGATTTGAAGCAGGGTCTTCTGCAAAAACAGCTAGTGTTCTTAATCACTAAGCTATCTTTCCAGCCCCTAAGTAAGTCCCTTTGTATTACTCTAAATAATTCAATATTTTAACTCCTAGTAAATGGCTATTTTTGCTTCCATTTCCTGCCCTCACATTATCCAATAAAACCTTGTTTTAAATTTTCTGTACTTTAAAATCTTTTAATTGTATCCTCTGGCCCTCAGTCTATATTTCATCTGCATTTTACCATCCCAAGTTTCTGGATTAGGTATGGTTGGACTTACTTAATGAGGATAATAATACATTTTTATGTAAAAGTCGTATCAGACACAGCAGCTCATGTCTTTTTGCTAATAGTCCTGGGACATTTAGGTTGTTTCTGCCAACAGCTGGTTCCCTTCCAATTCCCACGAATAAAACATAATAAAAAGTGATGAGTCCAATAATTAAAAGCCAAGAAACAGCAGTATTTTTTTTTCATTTAACACTTGTAAACACGTAGATGATTCTCTGGTCTATAATTACTAACATTTGGCATTTTATTTTTTATTATGTTTTGTTTACCTTGCCTGATATTTAAGTTACTAACGTGTTCTGCAGTATCTTGTTTGTAAGTTTTCTAACACACGTCTTAGAATTGCTGGTGTGTTTTTCTCTGTTTCTATGGCACAGTAAAATCTATTGAAAATATTCTTTTTGCTGTACCTTGTACATACTAAATCACTATTCATGACAGCGGACAGAATATCACATAAATTTTATTCTTAATAAATAATGTGATTTAAATGGAGGTATAAAGTACAAGAAAATGTACCCTGGCACCTGACAAAAAGTAAAGATTTATGGATGGGGAGGAGAAATCAGATATGAAAGGAATGTCTTACTGTCCCAGACTCCCTAGTAAGAATTTGCTGATGAGTCTAAATTCACTTACTAGGAATGCGGATAGGATTAGAGTGAATTTTGGCATGTGTCTTAAATTAGGATGACAAGATATTCACATCATGTACTGAGTAAAAATGGAAAACATGATCCTAAGTATTTGAATCTGAGGTGTTCCTGTACCTCTTTGTGATCCACAGAATATAGGGAAAGAAATGAGGAAGTCATGCTGAAATGACATCTCAAAAGGCTCCTGAAACTTCCTGTCTTGTTCTAAAAACTAAAGTGGTCATGCAAAGCATCCTGACTAAACATCTGGAGGAGAAGAGACCATGCTGTAAGGGGAACTCAGCAACTAACCAGCACACCAAGCCTCGGGGGTAGGCCTTGAGACTCATGTTTTACCTAGGGGGCTGACAGATAGTAGTCCAATGTGTGACTCACCACCATCTCAGGCGAGACCAGCAGAATTACTTAGCTAAACTCACACTAATTACCCTACCAAGAGTCATGAAATAATACATTTATACCACACTTTGGGGATATGTTTAATATGCAAAGATGACTGATATGAAGAAATAGAAACTTATAGCAGAACATGAAGCCTTTGTCTAAATGGAGGACATAAACAGTGATTGCAGTTTCCTAAGGCTATCCTAATGTGGTTGGCATCATAATCAAAGTCAGACAATGATATCACAATCAAACCTGCCTCTGTACAGTTTTCACATGGGTGTCTAAGGCATGTGAAATTGGACCCTTTAGTGTAGCATATTATTCCAACTTTTTAAAACAGTTAAGAAGAATCACTAAAATAAACTGCCATTAGGAAAATCTGGTATGTACGTAAGTTGAGCAATTCTTAGTTTGTAACTTTATTTGCCCTAGAGCACTATGACACCAAACATATATATATATCTATATATACTATATATACATATATATAGCATATATATGTATAATAACATTATAAATGTGTGCTTATTTCTATATATTTATACATTGTTGCCACTTATTCCTGCTTTCTGCTTCTCAGGGCCAACTCTCAAGGCTCCCAGTGTTTTCTTTCATTATTTACTTTTTCCTTTTCAAGCAGCAGTCTTAATATTTTGTGGCTTCAATTTTAGATGTTTTCACATTGATTTCTTACTATGGGTGAAAAGGATTTATCATCCACACATATATCACCACTCTGGTCACATACTTGACTTTTCGCCTTTCTCCCAGTATGTGACTTTGGATTTGATTAACATTCATCATTAAATCATAATTATTGTAACATAAATATTCTTCAAAGAAAAGCAACACACGAACATCTTGTCATTTTTTTGTCCTTATTTTTTTCTTTTAAGGCAATATTTGTTGCTATGACCCATTTTTGTAGTCTTTAGTGTCTCTGTTACTAATTTATAACTAGATTCTCATTTGTAGAAGTAAAACTTGTCACAACAATGAAACACAACTGGGAATCACTGTTTTCATCTCTTTCCTCATAGAAATATAGTTTCTGTGGGGTTTCCTCTGGCATAAAAGACAACTAATACTTTCTTGGATACAGATACATCTCAAACCACACACCAGTCATTCTTTTCTTTTCCAGGATTGACATTTTTTTCCCCCGATTTCTATCTTCATTTCTGTGTTTAATTTCTTATTCATTTATTAGATTCCATTCTCCAGC
The DNA here is from genome assembly GCA_035773235.1 of Eospalax fontanierii. NCBI lineage: Eukaryota > Metazoa > Chordata > Mammalia > Rodentia > Spalacidae > Eospalax > Eospalax fontanierii. The sequence goes on from CM069536.1 coordinate 65,095,927, forward strand.
TGCTCTCTTGCAAAGGGGGAAATGACAACAGAATCACCCTGTTTTGTTATCAGGAATGTCATCTTCCTGCTGTCTTTGTGAATGGCAGCTTCTGAAACAGGACTCCTCTTTGCCCAAATTTTATTTGAACTGAAGCTCATACTTGATTCTTTTTTGTTTTTGTTGCTGTTATTACATTTTGGTTGGTTTCTTAGAACAACAACACAAAGCAAACATTATTTTCTCTTGGAATTTAGAAAGCACAGTTTCAAGTGATCTAGCCTCTGGTACCCATACTGATATTATCTAACCCTCCATTTTCTTTTCTCCTGAAAAAAATATATAGGAAAACTGTAGTTTGAGATTTGTAAGTAGGATAATCTGCTGTGCATTCTGTTTGATTTTCCTTTCCGAGCTTCAGGATGATTGAGTTTGAATACATATGTCTGTCAGATTAGAAACTGGCATGTCTTCTTCTTTCCTCTATCCCATCTCCTCTCCATTTTACTAGTTCCGTCTTTTCAGAGTGTGTTTACATCAGCTGTGGGTTTGGTCTCTAACTCTGTTTTTCTTTTTCATTTTTTCCTTTTATTTATTTATTTATTTATTTATTTATTTATGATTTATTCTGTGTGATTTTGTGTCTGTTTTTGGGCACCTGTGTGTTGCAGCTAGTAGGGAGAGGCCACAGGGCAAGTTGCTGAGTTGGATCTGTCCTTCCCACATGTGAGTCTTGGAGACTAAGCTCCAGTTTCAAGCAGTTTTAGAAATGAACCATCTCTCCTGCCCTTTTGATTTTCTCATTTTATTGGATTTTTTTGAAAGGAGGCTAGGTATCCTTTTATATTTTTGAATTTTTCACTTCTAGGAATGCTTATTTTTTACCTGGATTCTTGATAACCATGAACTTCTGAGATGCAAATGAATTGTGAAGCATGCCACTTATTGCCTTTCAATATTTTATGTCAGGCTTAGGCTGTGGAAACACTGATATTTTCATTTTGTTGTAACTGAATGTTTCAGTTTCCAACTAATAGATTCTGGATTTTTTTTTTTAATCTGTAAGATCTTTGCCACTCAAAGGTTTTAACTCTTTCTATGCATGATTCTAGCCCATTATTTCAGTTTTTAATTTTCTATCTGATTCTGTTAAGAATCAGATCTGAAATAGAAATACTAAGTACTAATATTATAGAATCATTTGTTGTCATTAATGCCATTCTTTAAAAAAGCATATTTATGGAAATTTTGTGAAATTCATTCATTTGAAGGTATTTGGCTCTCCTGCCCTATCTGCACCTCTGTTTATTGCCCCTTCCCAATTTAATGTACTTTATTATATAGAGTCTATTTTGTATATCCAATGTCTCTCAGTGTGGGTCTATTCACTGGGGCCTGGTTAACCTACCAGAGAGTTCCAGTCCTGTAAGAAGTTATCTCCCCTCCTTCCAGCAGCCATCGTGGTCAAATTTTCTTTAGGATGTGTATGGTTTCTTACCGACTTTCCTGTGTCTAAGCCAGTTTGAGCATGACTGGGACTTGTGTATGCTGTCCCCATTGCTGTAAGTTTGAATGAGTAAGTGGCCGGCATTTAAAAACAAAACAAAACAAAACAAAACTCTGCTTCCTTGTGGTCATCTATCACCTCTGGCACTTGCACGCTTTCCATCCCCTCTTCCACAATGATGCCTGAACTTTGGGAGGAAGAAGTTTGATACAGGTGTCCTATTCAGGGATACAAACTCTTCAGTCTCTTGTTCTCTGCACATTGGCCAGTTGTGCATTTTTGTATTATTTTGTGTTAATCACAATCTGCTGCATAAAGAAACTTCTTTGGTAAGAGTTGAGAGATGCATTAACTGTGGGTATAAAAGTAATTTATCAGGAGTGAGTTTAATACAATAACTAATTAGTAGAAAACTAATATTTGGGTCCCCCAATATCCTGTGATCTGTCGTGAACATTTTTATAATGTGTGACATGATTTCTTGATTCTTTTGCTAATCGTCTTAAGGTATCAAATCATCTATGATCTGTATTGTATAGAAGAAGTTGAAACATCCAATGTGCAGCGTTCCTGAGACACAGCTAGTAAGCATGAGAACAATGGTCAACACCCTGTCTTACTTATTATGGGATGGATACAATGCTGTTAAGTACTGTGGATGTTAGTACATTTGATAATTCATATGTACTCCCTAAGATTTGCTCAGTGTTCTATCACAGGTACTATATTCTTTTAGGAATTGTGGACATTAGTATATTTGTTAATTGGTATTTCTGATCTCAGATTTTCTCTGAAATAAGCAGACTTCACTTTGAGCTTCAGAAGTTCATGTTGTACAGTTTAATACTATAAATCACAATTTTCCAACAGGTTTAAACTTGAGCTTTTCCCTACCAAGACTTCTATGTTTCTAACAAAAGAAGCTCTCTAGAGTTCAAGAGTTTTAGATCAAATGAATGCCCGATAGACTTTTCCTGTGTGGTTTAAAGCACTATCAACTTTGAAATTGATCATTTATCCCCAGGGATTTGAGTTCTGGGAGGCAGAAGCATCTCCAATCCTATCACTAGTTCTCCATAAATAATGGAGAAGTGGACCTATCATGCTATGGGGAAAATGGAGCAAAACTGCTTACTGATTTCTGAGAAGAAGAGTTGTTCAATCTGTGAGGGAAAGTAGGAGCTTTTAAATGCTTTGTACGCTAGCCAGAGTTCCTATATTGTCTTCATTATTTATGAATTACTGGATGCCTAATACTCTTTTTATACTTTTATAAATCACCCTCCTTCTAATCATCTTTTAATTATTTTATTCTATACATGACCAATTTCCTCCTATTTTGATTTAAGCAAATTTAACAGTATTGCAAAATCACTCCCTTTATCCTCAGGATTCATGCTTAGTGTTAAGAACAGTGTGTTTGTATGGAATAAGAGGAAAAGAAAGTTAGTATGTAACATTATATACGTGTGTGTGTGTGTGTGTGTGTGTGTGTGTGTGTGTATTTAGTGGGCCACATACTATTCTATTTTCTTTTTAGGAAAAAGAAAATGCTGCAGTCACTGAAATTTTCTATTACTAATGCCTAGAAAGTGTTAGAAAGTGTTAACTGACAGTTAGTAATGCAAATGTTATTTGGGGTACACTGAGCCATCCTGTTTAGTAATTTTTCACTGTCTACTGAAAAAATAGGAGATTCTTTTAAGAAAATTATTTGTAATCAGTACAGAATGTTGATTATCTATGTTTGCTAGTACTGGGAAAACAATAGATTTATGTAGGTGAATCAGATTGCATATAAATATGTTAATAAATATGTTCTTTAGTGTTGAAAAAATATTCTTCCATTTTTGAAGGAAAATTTTCTGCCAATCTGGAGGAAGAAAAACAACATCCATAGGAAGAAGATTAGCCCATCTCAAGCCTTGTAATCTGCCTCCAAAGCTGGTTTGCTGATTTTCTGCAAGATGATGTTCTAAGGTTGGTTTACAGCAGCCACCATCTCCCAGACATCATCTAACCCCGGCCCCCACCAATTCCCCTGGCTAAATTTTTGTGAAACAGAGGTTTTTCCAATTTCCAGAGAACCAAAAAATCAGAACCTGAACACTTGTGGGGTCCATTGAGCTCTGGGATGCTGGGAGCACTTTATCATTTCAAAGTTATCCTCTTTGGACCTATACATGATACTCTCCTAGATTGCAGTCAGAGCAAGAGGGAAAATAAAAACAGAAACAATTTGTCTATTGAGACAATCTTCCTGAGCGTTTGCTGGAACCAGGCCTTGAAAGGGGGCTGAAATTGCATTAGTTTGTGGCAAATGTGAATTATCATCTTTCTTGTCAAGTTGTTCACATCTTCTGATAACACAGTGGAATATATACTTTTGGGGTATTTATCATGACACTTAACCTACTCTGAAATAAAACTCTAATTCCCTTAGTGAGCGCTTCCATTACCAAGTTATCCAATATTCATTTTGCCTTAAGTGCAACCTTTAAAGATAAAGTCCAATTTAAATAATCAATTCTTCTTAATCATCCCACCCAGTCCAGTCATGACTGGAAATGACTCCAAAGAAAAGAAAAGCAGTTAGGATAGTCAACATAGAATGGAATCCCTTTCTATCTTAAATTTGGTAGTGTGTTATTGTATGTGGAGGGGCATGTATGTATGTGTGTGTGTGTGTGTGTATGTGTGTGTCCCCTCATACACATTGCTTCTGTCTGGCAGCACAAACTTTAAACAAAAATATTTATGAAAACATATTTCATTGAATTTATTTCCACTAGAAAAAGTGTAAAATAAAGGGAATTGTATTTTATAAACCTATTGATAATTGTAGCTTAATTCTTGAACTCATTTTATTAATCAGGTGAACTTTGTACAATGCATATCATACACGTGTGTTTTTGTTGTTGGAAATGGTCCAAAGAGTGAACATCGACTTGCGCAGTCAGGTAATAGCATATGACAAATACACTAGGTACACTGACATTGAAAAAAAAAATCAAACAGTGCATTTATGCAGAAGTATTGTTGGGGGTCTGGATGAGTTCCATGCATGATGAGATATGAATTACTTTAACTTGTTATTTTCTATTGATCAAGAATCTTGGCAGTAAGAGATTCATACTTCACAGTGGCTCTGTGTAGAGCAAAATCAGAGCCAGAGAAAACAGGAAGCAGAGGACTTGGTCTTGATTCTCATAACCTTCAGTCTGTTTATGTCCCCTCTCCCTTCATTGTTTCACTTGATCCCGACACAACACTCATCGTTTGGACAACAGGAAAAAAAAAAAAAAAAAAGGAACTCTATAGCAAACAGTGTTTCTCGGGGAGTCTTCCAGGAATACATATAAGAAAGTATTTGAAGAATAAACAGTAAACAAGGATGATATGAGTTGACGTCTCCTTGGCTTTCATTTGAGTATGTTACAGTGGCACAGCCTGTATTTTACTGAAACGCTTACTCGATATACAACCATCTTCTGGGCTTACAGAGGAGCATCAGAGGGCTGCAGGCAAAACACATTCTCATCAAAGTGCTGACAACCTTCCTAGCAGAGCTGATGCCTTCTTTGTCTCAGCAGTCTTTGTCACCTAGCTTAAAGTCATAAACTCATTTTTAAATTTTATGGTGGAAGACAGGGAATGCTCAGGATACACTGCTTAAGGCATTTGGGAGTTTTATTATATTATTTTGACATAACATTCATATAAGATGTGAAATCTTTCAAAACTTAATGAATGGCAGTGAAATAAAGATCAAACTGGAGTCACTTTCCCTGATCACTGTAGCTATTTTCTTAAATAATTTTTGGCATACTTTTGTATGTGTTTTGCCTAAATTATGGTTGTGCATTATTCTTTATTTATCCAGGTCCTATTTTTCACTGTTTATGCAAGGAAACCAACATATTTAATTTATTCTCAACTTTAGTTAACCATGTTCATTCTTTCTTGGCATTGTTAATGGGAGTGAGAGTAGATGGGTGTGTGTGTGCGAGTGGGTGATCCTTGCTTTCTCTGTGTTCTAGCATTTCTCTTCTTGTTTGGTGACTGACTGTAAAGTTACACTTTTAGAAAGAGATGGACGAAATTATCAGGATGGTATAATATTCTGGGATCTTCAGACAGGAAATAGTAACAGAAGAATACACACATACACACACACACACACACACTCACACACACACCTATACATGCACACATATAAAACTAACATTACAAAGAGTTTGCATGGTGGTTATTCAGGTTGAGAAAAGTAATCTAATCTACAATGACCATTCTGATGACAAGGGGGAAGAAAACTGAACAGCTTTAGTCTGACTCTGAAGGCCTACAAATCAACAGAGATGATGCATCAAGTTAACTGAATTCAAAAGAAACCAGTGGGTACTGCAGCTCAGAAATAATGGTGAATTCTTCCATGCTAGCCTTAAAGAGAGCTGACAATTCCTGTTCGTATTCAGGAGAGCAACCTACTTAACTCAATCTATGTATTCAAATGTTAATCTCATGCAGAAATATTCTCACAGATTCACCCACCCAGAGTAAAATTTAATCAAATACCTAAGAATTTGTGGACAGGCCAAGATGACAAAACTAGTCATCAGAGGAGAAAATTTAATCAAGATTAAGGTCATTTAAAATAATTTGTTCAAATGTTTCTGTAGATCATTTTTCTACTGAAGATTCATGAACATTTCAAGGGAGTTTCTCTGGACAATTTTTAAACATTTCCACTTACAAAACACAATGATGAATTTTCAGAGGACTTGGAGGGGTGTGGAATCCTTGAGAAGTCATAATTAACTGTTGAGAAACACCTGTGCTTTAACTGCAAGGATATATATATAAATTTATATATCTATAAATATATATATAAAGACAGCATATAGTAAGTGGTAATAAGATTGGTAAGACTAACTCCCAAAGAAGAAAAAGAATGAAGAAATTATTTCCAATCAAGGAATCCATCCAGAAAAGGTATCTTGTTGCATAAGATTCAACAGAAGGCTGGTATTGTTTTATCTTGTGTTACAATAACTAATCACTAATCAGGACTTTAGACAATTTGATTCTGAAAGTCTAGAACATTTCTTTATAAAAGAATGTGAATTATGATTCCTCTCATGAGATTTTTATTGAAGCATTTTAGAGGTCTGAACTATTACTATGGGATACTAAAGAATTTTTGAAAAGATAATTCATAGTGAGGTTTCTTTCTCATCTTCCTATACAACTGTGGCCATAAAGATAAGTTCATTGAGAGGAAAGGTTGCTCATTGAATTGCACTGACCAAGAAAAGAATATAGATCCACGAAGAGTCCTGAAATACAAATTTCAACCATTTCCATGTAGAAAGTGATGTATACATATTAATGTTATCATCCTTAATGTTGAATCTGGAATCACACATTGTATCTTTGAGTTTAAAATTAAGAATAGTAAAAAAAAATTAAAAGAAAAAAATTAATTTAATACATTATCATAATAAGTGGAACTATTCCACAGACATTATTTTTATTTGTATATTTTGAGTGATGGCAGATCTGCCAGGTCTGGAATTGTTTATGTAAAACAGTCTGACCTCTATCTCATGGAGATCTACCTGCCTTCACTTCTCAAGTGCTAGAATTAAAGGTATGTATGCCCACATTTTCCTTGTAATTTATGATTTTAATAAAATAGAATGGTGCTAGTCAACCTTTAAGTAGCTATTAATATTTTAATCCTGTTGATTCTGCTTCATAAATCTGATTCTATATTACTAAAGTCTCTGTTTTGTTATTTATGTGTGGGACAGTAAGAACATACAGAAAACTGGAGTTTTAGCAGAAAAAAAATAAAGATAGGGAGAAAGTCAGATCTAGATGTTCTGTAACAAAAATAATATCTAAAAACAGAGAACAAATTTTATTATTGCCAATACACGGCATGATTTGTTAGTTAACATTTATTAGGTTCAGTGTTCAATTTAACACTGGTAGTTGCTATAATATTTACCATGTGTTTAAAAATAAAGCTTGGCAATAAAGCAAATATTATTACTTAAGAAAAAATCTTCTTGCAGAGAACACATGATGAAAGGGGTTCATCTACGATTTCAAACGTCCTTCACTGATTCTTGGTGCGTCTTCTTCCCACTATACCATAGTGAACTCATGCTATAAAACCTACACCAGTTAATAAGATTTCTCACTGAAATGTGCTTTATGTCCATTCATCTGACTATATACTTCCCATAATTCCTCTGTCATAGATTCAACCAGAAAGGATATTTCTTTTTTTATCATGGCAATGACTTATCTTTACCTTTCTAGTTCTCCTTTTGCAGCTGTGTCAGTTGTTAACTTACTGTCTCCCACTTCAGAATCTCCATGTTTCCACACCTTTGTGAGAATGCAACTAATCCCTGTGACATTTATTTGTTGCCAGTAGATACAAGATTATGGATTATGCAAGTCAAACCAGGAAAGACTTGTTTTCACAATTCAGTGTTTCATTTGTTTGATGATTTTTCAGTCCCATCAATTAAAACAGTGTTTGGCACATAGGCCACACTAGACAAAGAAGCCGTGTATATTATAGAGGGATTGGGAATTTTTATTGTACCTAAAAGGTGGAAACTTACTTATGTTGGGGCTATAGGGAATAAACTTTGCCTTAATAGAAACAACAGTTTTATTCACACAGAGATGTCTCAAGAAGAAATAAGATGTCGGAGAATGCACATAATTCCTTAAGCAAGGAATGTCTCTATATCTCTTTCTCTATATATATTAACTTGATCACAAATCAGAGTGAGGCAGAGTAAATGAACCCCTGAAGAGCAATTCAAACACTAAATGAATAGTTTGGAGTAATTAATTGCTAAATCTTTTGAACAGTTACATTTTTATTCTTTTAAGAAACATTTTAATGATTCTTAGAGAATTCCATACAATGTACTTTGGTCATATTCAGATCCCCTCTGCTATCTCAGTCTGGGTACTACTATTCCTCCCTCTCCAGACTTGACTTTATGTCCTCTATTATTATCTTATCTTATCTTATCTTAAAGGCTTAGGAGTCTGATTTGTGTTCCTCACCTACTCTTGGGTGTGGTCCATCCCCTGGAGCCTGGTCAGCCTAGCAAGTATCACACCCTTAAGGAGAACTGACTCTCCAGCAGCTGACAATTGCCAGTAGAGCCTCAGCTAGGGCTGGGGCTGCTTGCCCGCCTCCTCCATCCTTGCTGAGTCTTATTTAGCATGAGATTTTTATCCATGATTTTGTAAGAAAACAGTTCATTGTAATGGTTCTCAGTGCTTCTTAAATTCTTAATTCACTCACCATAATTTTGTGGTATTTCCAAGGATATTATTTTTTAAATTATTTATTATTTATATTTCATGGGCATGAATGTATTGCCTGCATGAATATGAGAGAGCACTGTGTCATGCAATGCCCATGGAGGTCAGAAGAAGGTGTCAGGTGCCCTGGAAATGGAGCTATGGACAGTCGTTAGCTTCCATGTGGGTACTGGAATTCAAACCCAGGTCCTCTGCAAGAGGAGCCATTGCTCTTACCTGATGAGCCATCTTTCCATCCCTACAATACTCTTGATGTAATATCAGGTAAGGAGTCGAGTTAGCTTACCCATCGTGAATAGGTATGCGTGTTGGTACAAACTTTTAGTTTAAATCAGCAGAAAGTATGCAGAAATTTGATGGAAAATGCTAGAGCTCAACAGGAACATCTTTCTGTCAACATTTCAGTTTTCCCTCATTGCCTGGTTTCCTTGACAAATATGCTGTATTCTCCTATGTTTAGTAGATAGTAAATCAGTGCTGGCACTCATTAAACAGTCATATTGCAAAGAATTTATTCTCCCTGAAGCTTCAGAAGTTGTGCCAATACTCACTCAATTTTATATGTTCAACTTCTCAAATCTAAAACAAAATATGATATGAAACAAACAACATCACAAACAGGGTGAAACATAATTCAGCATGTATAAAGCACTGAGAGAAGCTGCAGGGACATACTCCTCCAGACTGAATAGACTTTTCCCCCTCTGCTCTGGGGTATGCATTCCGTTTCTGTAGCATAAATCTATCTCCTTTGGTCAAAGGGATGATTTAGTCTCTAGAGCCCAGTTAAAAAATCTTCGTGCTTTTTAGAATCTGGCGAGTTCTGTAAACTCCCCAAAGAAATTTATACCCCAGAACGGGCCAGTGGTCCATCCAGTGGAGCATCCTGTTTCCTACCATGCCTGATGATGGATGTCTTAGGAGAAAGCCATAAACTCACCATGATGCCCTTAATTGAGAAATGAAGCTGTGCCAACTCTGCTTCTCCTTGACTTTGCTCCGTAGTACCTCAGGCTTGGTAACTATTTATCTCCATAGTACTGTTATGGAGACAGGAGAATGTTTTTTTTTTTTCCTTTCATTTTTTGTTATCATAAGAATGTACTAGTAAATCTCTCATAAGCATCTAATCTTTAAGTAAATTTTATCAACTCCTGATGATGAACAATTCACTCTGGAATGAAGAAGAAATCACAACCCACATTTTAACTGTGCTAAAAACTTCCAGCCAGTTGTCTATGAAACAGTCATATCTCTTTCTTTGTGGGTTTCTTGTTATAATATTTGGTTTAAAAAGTTGACCCCCTGTAAGTCAACATATAAAAACATTCTCTATAATTAGTTATAGAATTCAGTTTTTGGTTACTAGGCTACAAAGAAGTTTAATTCATGACTTGTGAATATTTCAAGCCATCTCTTTATTATTTGCTTAAACCTTTTAGGAACCCCATATTTCTTTGCTAGGAGAAAATTGCCATTGAGCAAGGCTACATTAATATGAAATATGTTTAACAATGTCCTTGTCTGAAAACTAGTAACAGTGTGTTAACAGTTTTTTTTTTTTGGGGGGGGTGACAATTTGGTTGGTTTATTTTACATTTTTGACAACGGGAGAACAAGTCTCTTTAAATAACTCTGTTTAACACTGTAAAGTATTTGGAGGTAGGACTATAAGTAAACAATCAGTGTCATCACCTACAGGGTGTTGGACAATGTGGCCAAGGTCAAACCTTACATTAAAACAGTGTGTTTCTTTAAGTAAATGATGTTCAGACTTGGAGAGCCAGCACGTCTATGTGTTCTCGACTAATTAGGGTAAATGTCATCTCAAAAGGTTTTCTCTTTATAATTTGTTCAAACAGGAGTTTATTTACAGATATTTCTGGTATAGTTGTGAGAACGGTGAGAGGAAACAATGTCCTCTGATGAGTTTATATTTGTGTAAAGACAGGCTGAAGCATCCCTTACATAGAGAAAGAGCCATAAAATGCACCAAATAAATTAAAGTATATGTTAAATACAAATGATGGTCCCTCCATAGTGACTAAGTATTTAATCCTATCACTCACCTGACTAAAGCAGCACTTTTAGGTATTGAGGAATAGATATGCAAAGCACAGAAATTTTATAGAGAAACACTAGATTTGAATCCTTTCTATCCTCCTTGGACCTGTTTCAGAGTGATGCTGTGTGAATAGTATGATGTTTTAACCTATTTAGATATTTGATTATATCATTACCAGAGTTCTTCTATGTTATAATATATAAATTATGTGATTAGCATCGATATATAAATTATGCAAACAGAACTTATGGTACGATTAATCTAGCTTTGAGAGGCAGGAGATTATGAGATATTACAAAAAAACACACACAGAGAAAAAGAGAGAAAGAGTAAAAATCTTCATGATATATTCATCTGCCATATGCTGGTATTAAAGTCAAACAGCATGTACTTTTAAGGTATCATAAGTTTATAATGCATCAAAAAATTCATATAACATCAGTACTGTAACCTTCAGAGTGTGCTAACACAATGCATTGCTCTCTGTTTACGGGTGTAGCATTTCAGCAAACACACTAGACTATACATTTTATTTTTTCTGTCTTGCTTTTTTTATTTCTTTGGTTGAGACAATGTCTCCCTGAAGCCCCAGCTAGTTTGGAACTTGTTTTATAGACCAGGCTGGCCTTGTTCTCACAAAAATCTATCTACTTCTACCTCCCTATTGCTGGGACTAAAGTCTTGTGCCACTAAACATGCACAGCACAAAATCGCTTGTAATGATAAGAAACACGATGCCACTTTATGAATTTGCTTTGCAATACATTTATTTTTATTTCAGAGTGCACACCTATCTGTAAGAAATACTTATTCTAATATAGTCTCCCAGAATGTGCTAGCAGCAAACTCCACATTTCATGTGAACAGCATTTGTGGTTTCAATCCCTCACCATCAAGGTGAGGACACTCTATGATGTTCACAGTTTCTCAGTCTGCAGCCTTCTGTTAGGGAATTCTTGGTTCTTCTGAGCTGCTCTTTCCAGGAACCAAGATTGTTTTTGTTGTTGTTGTTGTTTTAATGAGCTAGTCTCAATTTTCTACAATTATAAACAGTATTAAACTGAAGTGAATTTTCCCATCACTTTCCAAGCCTCAGGTTCAGGAATGGACATGGCACGTATACTTGAATAATGTTGGAACTAGTTAGCTGTGTGTGTGTCTTATCTTCATTATTTTTGAGTTCTGGGCTACAGAATTCAGCCCCAGACCTGTAGTTTAAATGCTCTGCTATGAGTAAACAAATGGGCGTCATGTTTTATTTGTTTTAAATTTGAGTGGAGAGCAAGTCCCCAAAATAGGCTGTTTCTTTTCCACTGTTTCTTTTCCAGAAATCAGCAAAGGTATGAAATAACAGATACTTAAGAAAAGATCAAAATTAACTCCTCACTGGTATTGTTGTTGGAGACTAGAATGCATACTGACATCTATGTATGCAAAACAGTCAGTCTCGAGTAAATTGGAGATAATTATTTTTTCCTTGAATGTACAGATTCCAATTCTGTTAGAAGATTATTTTTTGGATGTTATCTTTTTTGATCCTCTAAATCTTTTTGAAGAACTAGAAATTTGGATGTTCAATTTTAGAACACTTTAAAAGAGTATCACATATAGAATTCTTAATGAAAATTCCTTGAATTTTCTGATACATTGATTTTCAAAATATAGCATCATTTATTTTTTTAATCAAAATTTCTAATTGAATTTTTATGTATTTCATAAAAATGTCTCAACAGATCTTAATCACTTTTATAGCCCTTCATCTCTGGCACCCTTGACATTCCTCTTCCCCAGAATCCATACACTGTCATTTGTGTTAAGACCGATGTGTCAAGTTAATGTTCCTGTACATTCCTCAGTTGAAGTTCATCCACTGAGGCTAGTCATCCTATCCACAGTCTCTCATTTTAAGAAGATTAGCTCTTCCTCACCCAACTTTAATCAACTGCCACTATTTCTCCAGCAGTGATTGGAGCCTGCTGCTCATTTCCCCAGTTCCATGCTGGGTTTTTGTCTACTTGAGTTTGCATGTGTCTTGAGTATGACTCCAACATTGCTATAGATTCAAATGAGCAGGGTCCCAGGAGCTTGTAGGATTCTGTTTCCATATGACCAGGCATGTTCTCCCTGGTTCTACATCCCCTTCCCCATTCCATTCCACAATGGTTCCTGAGCCCTGGTTAAGTGAAATTAATATAGGAGTCCTGTCCAGGAATCCACACTCTGCAGATTCTTAATCTCTATGTTTTGACCTTTTGTGTTATTGGCTCTCTGTTATATGAGGGAGCTTCATTAATGAGAGTTGAGAGATTCATTAGTGTCCTCTTTACCACTTGTTCTATGTTACGTGAGCCTTAGTTCTAGAGATTGCATTGTAGATGTACGGTTTATGCTTGGGAAAGTCACAGGTGATGTCTGTGTGTGACCAGTTATGGTACTCTGTATTATTCTCTGTGTGGTACCACGGAAGCTTCTTTTATGAGTGGTGGCTGCGATACTCGACTGGAATATAAGAATACATATTTTGCACTTAGTTAGAAGTTACATTAGTCCAAGGATAGCATCATTTCTTTAATTAAAGATTTACAGACTGTTGGGGTGAGCTTGGTATATTAATTTACACGTGTTTAAATACTGTCTTTTGAGTAATCTTGTCTTATATTACTTGTTGCTTTTCTTTTTTACATTGTGTGGTGCCATTTACTTACTACCTATGATACTTAATGCTATTCATGTATTTTGTTAACATTTTATGTATTACATATGTGGGAGTATACTTGTATGTGTGCGCATATGTGTGCCACAGCATGGGGATATCAGAATATGATGCAGTAGAGTCAGTACTTTTCTCTAACTTTGTTTGGGTAGGGGTTTTGAACTGAGGTCTTCGGATTTGTGCAGCAAGCGCTGTAGACACTTGGCCTTCTCTCTAGCCCTCATTAGAACTATATACTTAAATACTAATTCTCAGCTATGTGTTCTGTAAACTTAATATTTTCTTATTTTGCTTTTAATATCTTGTTTGGGGAATGTAGGTAGTTTTGACCTAGATGGATAAAATTTGATTTTTTCAAATAAAATCTACTATTCATTTCTTTACAGGGGTATGTAGGTACTATCGTGTTTTCATTTAATCTATACTGATTAGCAAGAATATAAGATGGAGGTATGAGATACATTCTTTATACCACCTAAAGTTTAGAGTGACTCTAAATGTCTGTGTGTGCTGATAGAGAGACTGGTGGAGGGAGGTGGAGAGAGTTGATCATGAAGAGAAAGGTGCCTTGGGGCTTCCTCTTAGGAGGAAGTTTAGTTTAGTGTTAGAGGGTTTTACTCATGTGAGAAAATCAGCTCATATTTGGCACAGTCATTAGGTTTTCACAACTCTCCAGATTAACTTGACTTCTTATACATTTTGGGCAAATATTAGTTTATATGTATCTCTACTTTTAAAAGCACATTATAAGTATATATGTTATTTTTCAAAAAAAATTGTTGCTCATTTTAAATAGTGATCATCCTAAGAGTAATAAATATGTTATGTTTCAAACTATTATTGTCTTGAACATTTCCTGAAGATAAAACTAAAGAAAAATAATATTCTCAAAGAAAAGATAACATGAAACAAATAGAAAGAATTAATAATAAATCTCCTTAAACTTTCTACTGAGAAAGGATTTTCAGCCTTGGATGGCACTGCTCCTGTCGGATGCAGAAACACTGGTTCCAGGTCCTGTTGTTCATAAAGTATCTGAAAATCATACCTAGATCGTGACATTTTTGCTACTCTGATTGATTTGTAGGTGAAATTGTATTTGTCTTGTCCAAAGTTGTATCTCATAAGTTGGTATAGGGCTTCTAATATTGTATGTGTTCAACAAATACTTTCTCAATAAACTAGTGATATTGCTCTCTATGTTTACATGGGAGCTTGATTCCAAAGAGGGAAGAGTGGCAGTCATGGATACAAATACAGTTATCATGAGAAAGAATTCATTTGTAAAGGGCCATGTTCTGTACTGGAATAAATTGAAATCCAAAAGCTATTAAGTAACTGGATATGAAGCTTTGACAAGAATAAACTGAGCTGGTTTCATAACGATATTAATTCACATCTGTATCTATGACTATCCCTGAGGACTTTGTAAAATGTGAATAGGGGAATTACGTGAGTCATTCCTCAGCTAGCAATCCCACTGTATCACGGTGGCCAGCATTTAGCCACAAGTTGGTGAAAGATTTTTGGAAATGTCAGAACTAGCACAGAAAATGTAATCTGCAACTGAAAACTCACCCAGAGGATTCAGGGAGGCTAACTCTTCTGAGAGCAAGCCAATTCCCAGCACCCTCTCAGCAATCAGGTAAACACTCATGTCTGCTGTGAAAGTAGTCACAGACAGATGATCTGAGATGTCTGCCAGGAAACATGATTGGGTTAGCCCTAGAAAGAATGCTGTTTTGTGCCTTTTGGCTGAAATGGTTTTGGTTGCTTTTGTTGCTTAGGCTTCCTTTCCAGTGCTAATGTGTAGATCATATGGGCCAATATATTCCATGGTCTCATAGAAAGACTCCACTGGAGCACTAAAATAAAAGAAAACTGTGTGTCTCATGACTACATGACACGGTTAGGTATTAGGTATGTTTCCTCACCATGCAAGAAGTCAATATTAGGATCTTTGACTAGATCTTTATTTTTCTTGTTAAACTGGTGATACTGTCTGTCACTCTTTATAATTGTGTGTATTTCACATGGAGCAGATAACCATGCAAAGAAACCATTAGAACAAAAAATTCATAAACATTCTTCCCAAAGCTCTGTTGTTAAATATATGGAAAATCTCTCTTTTGAGGGTGGGTTCACTCTTGGTTGTGATTTAACAGTAATTTGTCTTTGAAGTATGTTTCATCTTTTTTAAAAAACTGATCAGTCATTATTCATGTACAATTTGCAATTCCCAGAATGTCAGATCGTGTGTATATGTACGCTCATGCATTTGTGTGTTTGTGTGTCTGTATGTGTCTATTTATGTGTATGACTATGTATGTGTGTGTGTGTGTGTATGTGTGTGTGTGTTTGCTGTGTAAGATAGTGATGAGGTTTAGAACTTTGTATATGAAACATTTACTATACATTAAAAGTTCTCCAAGATTTAGAATGCTAATTCACTAAAAATATCATAACAATGGAATGAAAAAATGAAATTACTAAAATCTGTACAGATAAACTGAAGTGTAAACATTATTTTTCACACCTTTTCCCATTTGGCTATGATTTATCTTCTTGGTAGAAATATACTCAGGCACAAAAATTCAGTTGTGTTCCTTGAAAAGCCTGGTTTAAATATAGCTCCATGATATCCTTAGAGCACAGCAGAGGAGACCATTTTTAAAGTACAATATACTACAGAGGAGAAGTTCCCTGATAATTTTCTTCTTAAAAGCACAACATCAATTAATAGAACAAAATATAAGCATTAAGAATAAAAGACTATAAAGCATATGTCCCTGGATAAGACTCCTACATTAAACTTCTCCCATCCATGACTCAGGGACCATTGCAGAAAAGGAAGTGGAAAGATTCGAAGAACAAGGTGGATTAATAAACACAGGGAAGCAGAGGCTTTCAGGCCCCTGGAAACTTACACATGTGAAGTTGGGACAAGGCTGGCATCAAACACAAGGCCCACAGCAACTCACTCAGACAAGGGCCCAGAGTGTAGCAAGGGAAAGGGGTGGTGGGATGACCATAGTCTGAGGACAATTGGAGAGTGATTACTGCTGGATAAGGGACAGTAGCACTTATGTATGATCTCTAGATAGGTTGACTAGAATCCAGTGGATGAATTTGCAACAAGAGACAGTGGGTGCAAACATTTGATTTGTTAGGACTTAACATATATAGCAGAATACATGAGGTACGATGTGGGGGCATGGATGGAGAGGTGGATTTAAATTTGATTAAGAACTATTGTATGAAATGTACAAAAACTTGGTATAAATTATATATATATATGTATATATATTATTGACAATTTATGAAATAAGGAACAGAGAAAAAAAGTAAGGATTATGTAAAAAGAAGGAAGGGGAAGGAAGACCTAGGAGAGGAAGGGAAGAAAGGCACAAGAAGGACAGAGTGTATCAAGAGAAAGAGTTGTTAGGAACACTTCTTATAACTAGTTCAAATTCCTGAAAGCTTTTTCACAATTGAAAAAGTAATCCAGAAGCAACCCAGTCCTCTCTCATATGGAAAACATCAGTTATAAATCAGCCAAAGTGATTCTTAGGAGAAAGTGAAGATATATATAACTATAACCTTTACAACATTTCATACTTTCAACCCAGAACTTAAAAAGAAAGTATAGGCATGCCTAAAGGTAGAAAAATAAAATAAAAACAAATAAAATATGAAGAGTAGAAAGTGATTATCAATCAGGAATTTTTAAATAATTGTGAAAAAGTTCAAGAAAATAATGTACAACTGGATGTTTTAATAGGAATTTGGAATCTCTGTGAAAAGAAAATTGAAATATTGGAAATGTTAAAGTACAACTAAAGTTTGTAATTTAAGTAAGCTAAATATCAAATTAGAAATAATACAAAAGGGGATATAGAGATGGCTCAACAGTTAAGAGCAGAGAGTGTTCTAGAAGACTCAAGTTTGGCTCCCAACACACATGCTGAGTGGCTCATAATCACCTGCAGTTCCAGCATCAGGGAACCTGATGACATTTCTGGAACAGGTACATACACTCACAAACCTGCACACAGACACATACCTAAAATAAAGAAATAAATAAAAAATAATTAATGAAGGAGAGAATTAATTAACAGGAAACTAGCAAGAAAAATATATTCAGACAGATGGAGGAAAAACAGTGTGAATGCATATCAGTGTTTAAAGTTCCAAATGATGCTGGGGAGGAAATACCAATAACTATAAGTTTTAATAGTAAAAGAAAGAAGTAGGATGAGACGGCCAGTATTTGAGAACCATCTGGGTATATATTTGCAAAATTGCTGACACATTAAAACATGTATGTGAAAAAGTCTGTTATCAAAGTTAAGAATATTTATTAAAAAATCACAGTGAGACATATTGTGCAAAAATTGTTGAAGATCAGTGATGAAAAAAATAATTATTTTATTTTGTTTATTATTTTTATTTTATGTGTGTGTATTTACTACTTATATGTAAGTGCACCCATGTCCTGCAATGTGATTAGAAGATAGAAGATAGTGACACAGCCTCTGGAACTGAGTTATAGAAAGTTGTTAGATGCCATGTGGGTGCTGGGCGTCAAACCTTGGTCTTCTAGAAGATCAGATAGTACTCTTAACTACTGAACCACTTCTCCATCCCTAATAAAATAATTCTTAAAAGCAGGGCATGGTATCTTCATGTGAGCAATATTAAAGCTATTGAATTGATTAAAAATATAAAGAAATGCCAAAGCAAAGGAAATAATTATATAACCAATTATATAATAAAAAATCTGTTCTCTGCTTGGTTTAACATGCTTTGAAAGTTAACTTTTATAAAATTAAGATTAATTTTGATTTTCACTTATGTGTCTGTGTAATTATCTGTGTGACTGTATGTACATGAGTGGAGGTGCCTACAGAGACTAGAGGAGAGTGTCAGATCCCATGGGGCTGAAGTTACAGGTGATTGTGAACTACCAAATGTGGGTGTTGGGGTTGAACTTGGGTACTTGTCAAGAGCAGCATGTGCTCTTCATCTCTCAGGCCCTGGAAAAATAACTTTGAAAAGGATGTGGCTTGTATATAGCACCATCCAAGACACTTACATGTTGATGGTAACACTTCCACATCTCACAGGCCTAGAGGATTCAGTTCCACATCTCTCCAATAATGAGAACTTTACAATAGTTAAGCTCATGAGCCTTCTGTGTAAATGAAAAGGTTCTTTTAATATTACTGTGCAATCTATAAAGTGTATAGTAACATTGTGTAGACTACGATGCACATCTTCATTGAATATCTTCTTTGTAAAAATATTTGACTTATTACATGTGTGTAAATGCACCCATGTTGTGTAATGCCTGCAGAGAACAGAAGAGAGTGTAGGATTCCCCTGGAACTGGAGTTATAGATGATTTTCAGCTGCAATGTAGGTACTGGAAATAGAGCTTTGGTCCCCTTCCAGAACAGTCTGTGGTTTTAATCATTGTGTCATCTATCAAACCCAAATATACCTTAATTTTAAGATGCTTATGACCACCTAAGTCTTGAATGAATGACAATATTTTTTGCTAACAGGGAATCATGTCTTAAGGTTGAAGACTGTTTATTAACAATGGTGAAGATTGCTGAAGGTTGGGGCTGCAGAGGCAGTTTCATGACAGTTTACTTTGTCACATCAGCTGACACCTTTCTTCAAGACTGGCTTCTGCGTAGCCTATAGTGTTGGTTGATAGCAAAAGACCCACTGTTGCTGTCCTGAGGCCAGCCTGAAGGGGACACAGAGTCTCCGTCTAAACGGGGTGAGAGGCATATGTCACTCTCTCTCGTGGTGGAGCAACAGACGGAGCAACAGACACCAGCTGGTATACCCCCTCACCAAGTTCCCTGTCTCCCGCCCAGCGGGAGACAACAGCGAGGGGGATGAGGCACACAGCTCAGGTATTAGCATACAGCGGGAAATTTCTACCAGTCACTTTACTGGTCACTCTGATCATGTCTTCACTTTACATAGAGGCTACAACTGTCCACGCGCTGTTCACGAGGGAGGAAGTAATTCTCCTCCAATGGCACTTAAGTCCCTAGTTCACCTAATTACCATGCTATGTGTGGTAAGTGCCTGTCTCCTCTGGCTGGTCTGTTTTTGCTCCCCTCAGCACCCAGGCCACAAGGTGCTAGCCGGTCAATTAGGATTTCTTAAGGTCCAACAGGTATAGAGTCAGGACACAGACACGGGAGCTGGGTGGAAGCATGCAGAAGGCAAGACACTGCAAACTGGTTTATTCAAGGAAGTGCAAAGGGTTTTATGGGTTTGGTTAACCAATCGCAGTACAGGGTGGTTCCCAACTGCGGCCACTAGTAATCTGTCTCCGGGTAGATCATCTCCGTGCAGGTTCTCTCCAGATGCCCTGTGGAAGCTGGTGTCACGCCTGGCTGGAACAGAGCAGAATGCCATGCCATACCCTCAGAAGCCATTTCTTCGCTCCTCATGGCAGGAGGCCTGGCTAAGGCCCATCCTGAATTACACCATACAAGCCACAGTAGAACTTCTCTCACAATGGAACCAATCTCAAAACTTGCTACTGTTTTTTCAGCTAAGTTTACCTAATATTGGGAACTCTTTGCTGTCACTGCAGTAAGTTCCCAGCATCATTGTAAGGAGTAGCTGTCATCTCATGAAACCTCAGTTTTCTCATCCATAAAAATTACTTCTATATCCATCAATATTTATCATAGATTAGAGCAATTCATTCCTATCTTCAGGCTCATTATGTTACTGTGTTTCTTCATATTTCAACCACATCTGCTTTTACCTCTGCCACTGAGTTCTTGAACACTTGGAAATCATTTATGAGAGTTGGAATTGGCTTCTTCCAAAGTCCTGTTATGGTGATATTACCAGATCTGTGTATCCCAAATGTTCTCTCTGGCATTTAGATTGGTAAGTCTTTTCCAGAAGGGCTTTAATTTACTTTGTACAGTTCTTTCAGGAGAATCACTATTAAAGCTACAGTCATATGTAAAGTATTTCCTAGATAATGAGACTTAGAATCAAAATTATTCTTTGATTCACAGGCTACAAAATTAATGTTATGTTAGCAGACACGAAAAATAAAACATTAATCTCCTTGCATATCTCTGTAAGAGTTTTTGTGTGACCTCGTTCATTATGGATGACCAGAAATGTCTTACAAATGGAAGGTTTATCTGAACAATGTGCCTGAACAGTGGGCTTAAAATATTCAGTAAGTCATATTATAAGCAAATGTCCTAAGATTTAGGCTGTGTGGTTACATTTATAGATCATAAAGAACATTTTATATTCTTTTGTTGTTATGTTTTGTTTGTTTTATGAAACTAGGTCTCACACAGTCAGTGCCTGCCTGACCTTGAAATACACACACTTTTTCCCCAGCTTCCCAAACCTTGGATTACAGATGTGCACCAAAAGCCATGGATAGACAGTATCATTATCAATTCTCTAAGAATTTTAAAAATCTTGTTGATTACTTGAGAGTTTCATATATTTATATAATGGAACATGGTCATTTTACTCACCCACTCCTCTCTCTCAAGACTTTCAATCTTCTGCTAGAAGCCTTCTTCTCAAGTCAGCTTGTTCCATATCTCATCATCCTTTGACATTTTTATTCATTCTTTCTATCCTGACAGCTCCCTGAACTTTAAGAAGGGATATAAATGTTCCATTTAGACAAGCATTCCATCATCATCATCATCATCATCAGTTTTTTGGTACTTTAACCACATACAGGTTTATATATTCGCTAGCTTTTCAGAATGCTAAAGGACCACTGACTTTAACAGCAACCTATCAATGGTGTTAGTCCCTAACAAGAAAGTCAGACAATCTTTACAAATTTGAAGCCAGATACTGACTTCTCCTTTTAGTTACAAAATTTTACATGAAAATCTATTTCATCACCATTAAAAACAAATTGTTTATGTGATTAGAGAGTGGCTCAATGGTTAAGAGCTCTTGCTGCTCTCACTGATAACTTGCATTTGGTTCCCATAACCCTCTCAGTGGCTAACAACCATCCATAAGTTCAGTTCACGTGAATCTAACTCTGTTTCCAGCCTCTGCTCTCTGTGGGTACTTCATACACATGGATGGTACATTTACTTACATGCCGGCAAAACACTTACACATACAAAATCACAATAAATAAACTTTCAAAAATACCAAAGATGACATTACCTGTCTCAGACTCACAAATTGAAGGGATTTCTAGGTGAGTTTTGGATTACGTTACACTGGTTGATCATCCAATTAAATCATTCTCCATGTCAGCAGTAAGGACATTTTATTGATTGTCATTTCTTTGTTCACTGGGTAATGTATTAAATTCTAAGAATTTAATTTTGGATGTGAGAAATGGCTCACTGGTTAAGAGCACTGGCTGCTTTTGAAGAGGGCCTGGGTTTGATCCCAGCACCCACATGATGGATAGCAAAAGTTGCTAACTCCAGTTCCAAGGGAATCTGGCACCCTCTTCTGACATCCATGGGTGTTGCATGCCATGGATGTGTTTACATAAATGCAGGCAATACACTCATAAAGTTTATGTGATACTTTACAAACAATATAAAATAAATATAAAAAGAAAATATCAATATAAACTCAAAACTATACCATTTGAGGCCTATTTTAAATAATGTAATATGTTCTTTTGGTAAACGAGTAACAACTAAATGCTATCTACAAGGTATGAATATATCATTGATGTCCCGAGGCTAATCTAAAGATAATTTTAAACAAATTTGTTTTACTTATGTCTTATTTTCTTAAGCATGGGTACCATAAAGTCTTCTACAGAATTAAGTTGGGGAAATATCAGTAACCTACATAGATTTTTTGGATCAATTAAATGATATTCTTATTCTTGGTCAATAAGTTTTGAAAACAGGTAGACTCTCGCTATGGACTGAAGAAATGAATAGATATTTATGAGCACTTGTGTGATTAGTATGGACAATTCTGAACTCAGTAAACAAGTAACTCTAGCAGTACTAATGTATAAACAAGAAATAACTAGCATATACCCTGAATTTGAGTATCAAAGGAGTGCAATTTGTCAACATGTAGCAATACTGTTATACATGTATCAATATAAACCTTCCTTACTATTGAAAAGACTGGTAGACCAAAAGTGGCTTTGGCAGTTATTTTAATGAAAATGTGTACCTTTAACTGTTATCGTGATTCTTTGTCTATTTAACACTGACATTTTCCCTTAGGCATATGAACCAAATATGCACTCATTTGCAAGTTTTCCTGTGAATATTTTTTCTCATATTAAATGAAATAAACAGTAAATTCTAGCCAGATCAGAGCACATAGGCATCAAATTTAAATGAGGGGAGCGAGTCCTGGGGTATGCTTTTTTTTTCCAGCAAGAATAGTGATGATTAGACTTTATAAATGTTAAGTTTACTAATCTATTTCATAGAACAATAATGTCTGGGAAATCATATGGGCTACTAAGATATTTAATCAACTTCTGCAACAGTACTGGGATGTATAATTGCTGGACATGAATTTTTTAAAAAGTGTTTTAATTTATGTTTATGGGTGTATATGTTTATGTGTAAAAGTGCACCCATGTCATGCACTACCCACAGAGGTCAGAAGAAGGCATTGCATCCCCTGGAACTGGAGTTAAGGATAGTTGGTAGCTGCAATGTAAGGACCTGGGACTCAAACCCAGGTCCTCTGCAGTAGTCTGTGTTCTTTACCATTAAGCCTTCTTTCCATCCCCAGGACCTACATTTGTGTAGATGGAAAACCATGCAGTTTGCCAAACCTCATAGTCACTGTTGTTCTGTGTTCTCACTGAGCTTCTTCACCTTGTTTGATGTGATGAGTACAACTGTAGAGTACACAAAAGCACTCAGGCAGCTATGTAGCTCTCCACTTAGCTCTATCTGTCCATAGGGAGATGCCACATTGGTGTTTCTTTTGATGTAGTATTCAGTTTCTTTGTTAGCACGAGTTCTGTCCCTGGTGTGTCTCCTGTCTGGTGTTTGAATTTAGTAGGTGGAACAAACAGAGAAAAGAAGATAACCAGGATACAAATGTTCCTAGTATCTACCGTTACACTTTAATGCCATGAAGAGAATACTGATATCCTTCACTGAAGACCTTTAGAACTGCTGGTTTTGTGCTGACATAAGTTATTCCAGTTCTACTTTCATTAGAGTACTCCATGGGACGCTTGTATTGGCAGGATGTGTTACTATTCAAGGTTTATGGCTCTCACTAGACAGTTCTAAACCCGAAAGCTACAATCTCCCATTTTTCTCATCAGAACCTCTTAATTTATTTGAGTGTTGAACATCTGCTCAGCTCACAGCATCAAACAAGTTATTAAGACTTTGTTGATAATAGAAGTGTTAGGATTTTCTATTGACATATGTCTCAAAATCAAAAACGCTTACAGAAAGAACTCAGACACAGAGGCAGCAATGTGGGCATGTGCGAATTGATTAGTACATGACAAGGTTTTGTTTTTTTTTTTTCTTTTTTTTTTACTAAGATGTCAATTCTAGTAATTTTCCCTTTTCTCTGTTCTTGTTCCTTTAGTGTAATATAAGTGAAGAGGCTCTGAAAGAAGGGAGACTTGCAGTTTATTTGGTAGTGTCTTTGAGCACTGTATCACTAAGGAAGTGAGAAGGAGGTAGAGAACAGTAAGAAGATGACCTGGAATGATGTGGCAATGCTGCAACCCAGAGGTTCTTGAACAAAATCTACCACAGTGAGCCACAACCTGTTCTGAGACTATTCCTTCAGATTTCTCCTGGAACTGTGCTCTTCATCAAAGGCCTACTGAAATCACACATCCAGCATGAAATGGGGACAGAATCAAGAACTTTATTTTACCAGAAACGCTCTTGCCTTTTCTGACCCTACTGTACCAGAACAGAACACATGATTACAGATACTATTATCAAACGAATTCCATTATCATCTAATTGTTATTATTGTTGTTGTTGTTGTCATCTAATCTCACAAGATAAATTAGATAATTCCTTGATAAGTTCACAGTATACACACATACATACATTATTCTGGTTCAAGGTCAAGGAAGGATCCTGAGGGATTAAAACTATATATTTAACTTATCAGAGGAACTAAAAGCTTATTACGCTTGTATAAATTATGTGCAACCTAAGATAGTGTTAAATGACCTAAAAACATAGGATTATCTTTGGATACAAAGTTAAGCAAAAGCTGTTCCCATAGTTACCTCTTGTTTGTTTTAAAAAGGAAGAAGCATGCTCATAGTTGTAACAGAAGGCATTCCAAGAAGTCATTCCTACAGAATGTGGCTGTAGTGAAGGTTTAGTTGGTCTCTTATAAGAAGCTCTGGAGTTACAAGGGCATTTCAGAGAAGTCAGCCCTGGGGAGTGGGGAGATAGCAATGTATGTAACTAGGTGAAAAGCAGTTGTCATGGTCAAGAATTGTCCTAAGGGTGAATTTTGTTGTTAAGACAGTGACAATAACAAATGCAGAGTATATTCTAAAATCATCTGATAGAACTGACCAAAAAATGCAACATTGACACTATACATGTAAAGAGAGTATGACCAAGTTTAAGTCACGATATAGGAAATAACACAGAATATAAATGCCACATCTAAACTCTGCATGTGGCAAATGATAAAGAGAATAGGACAAAAATTGTGATTTGTGGACTAAAATAATGAATTAGAAGCAAAGGGGCATTGGGTGTTAGAAACAGGAAGGAAGTGTAGCACTCAGAGTGTTATTCTAGCAGTTCGCTGTGTCTCAGGACTCTGAACCTCAGCACATATTAAAGACAGTTTTTGGAACATGGAGAAACCCACTAGTAAGAGGAAAAATTAACTCCTTCCAGAGGTCAGAGAATGGCAATGTATTCCTCTGGAACTGGAGTTAAGAAGGACTTATAGCCACAATGTGTACACTGGGATTTCAACTCGGGTCCTCCGCAAGAGCAGCCAGTGTATTCAACTACTGAGCCATCTCTCTAGTCTCAAATCCTGTTTTTAAAAATCAAAGAGTAAATATATCAGGTTGTCTCTGATCATAATGTCAAATAACCTTGTAACTTAATAACAAAACCAGAAACACAAGGATTTGCCCACGGAGTAATTAACCCACCAATATTCTTTATTAAGCAGTAACAGAAAATACCAGTATAAATAACAGAATTTTAGAAATCTAAAGTAATTGATTTAAAATATTATTGCTCAGAAATAATAACATCAAGAAAAATTAGTGCTCCAAGGAAGATGTATAATCTGTAATAATTATGCTAAAATTAATGAACCAGGGTACACAGAGGGTCACAGTCAGGAGACTTGGGACATGTCTCAGTTGGTAAAATGCTTGCCACACATTTCTAAAAATCTGACTTTGGTCCCCAACAACTATTTAAGAAGCTAGGTCCTGTAAGAAGTCATGGTGTCTGTAATTCCTTCCTAGGGAGATATAAACAGAAATTTCCCCGGAGAACACTGGCCAGACAGTGTAGACACAGGCTTCGTGAGAGACTGTGTTTAAAAAATTAAGATGGAGAAGGACTAACCTGAAGTCAACCTTCTGACTGCACATGTGTGCTCATACATATGCACACCTAACTCTCTCTTTCTTTTTCTCTCTCTCTGTCACACACACACACACACACACACACACACACACACACACACACACAAGCAGAATAACATACATGGAAAGATTAGAATAAGAGTAACCAAAATTTCAAGAAAGTATCATGAAAATAAGAATAAACAAAAAGAAAACACAGCAGAGAAGTTGGTAAGTTGGTTTAGTGGGTAAGAGAACTTGCTGTTCAAGCATGAGACCTGCAGTCAGATCACCAGGTCAAATGTAAAAAGCTGGGCATGTTTGTGAGTGTGCCTGAAATCTCAGTCCTGTCTGAGGTGGCTGCAAGATGGTGGCTACCACTGGCTGACTGCCTACCTAGTTCAGGTGCAGCGACAAATCTGCCCTTGTGGAAACAACGTGGAGAGTGCAGAGCATGACACGTGCTGCTCTGCTCTGGTCTCACACATGGGTGTGCTCACCTGCTGACATATGCATATGAACACCACACACAGACACACACACGTGCGTGTGTGTATATGGGTGAATGCACTCAGACATGCACAAAGGAAAAAAAAATCTAGCTGAATTCAAAATAGGTTTACATCTACTTCTTTGGATTAAAAATAAAATGGAAGGGAAAACAACGTATTAAAAGGTAAAATTGAATAGTATTGTGTAAAGAAAAACATCTAGGAGATAATAAAAATATGAAACCATAAAAATTTTAGGAAATTAACCTATAAACCTTTAGAAAGTTCAGAAAGAATGAATACATTTGTAGAAAATTATTTCCTTTTAAAATATTTTACTTATTGTTTTATTTTTTATGTGTATATAAGTTTTGTATGCATGTGTGTAAGTGCACTCGTGTGTGTAAGACCTGCAGAGGTCAGGATTTCGTGTCAGATCCTCTGTAACTGGAGTTAGGAATGGTTGTTAGTCACCATTTGGATGTGGGAAATGGAACTCAGGTCCTCTGCAAGAACAGCTACTGCCCTTAAACAATGAGCCATCTCTCCAGCCCCCAGAAAAATCATATTTCAAATAATTTCTCTACATAAGAAATTAGACAGAGTCTCTAATGAGCAATGACTGTAATTGACAGGCACGTTGAAAAATCTACTTTCTACAAAGTACCATCATAGCCAGTACAAGGAATCTGATCAAACCCTTAATAAATGATATTTAAACAGTTTCAGATTATAGGAAAATGTAAGAGAAAAAAGAAAACAAAAGTAATGTCTAGGTTCCATGTGGGGAACAAGTAAAACGTACATTCTAAAATTCATAATGGCATTAGATGATATTTCAATCTAATAATATGAAAATCTTAAATTCCCAACAAATCCGGAAGAACAAGAAAATGAAAGCAAATGTCTAAGAGTGACATAGTCCTTGAACTACATTCCATATTAATGTTAGGGAAATGCTAAGAAGGGAGTGAAAAAGAAGAGATCAGATCAAAAATCATTCTTGTTCTAGCTTGCTTTTGCTTTGAAACAGTGTCTCACGAAGGGTAGCCCCTAACTTGTTATATGTATTTGAGGCTGGCCTCTAACTTCAGATCTACCTGTCTTCACCACCTAAGTGCTAGGATTACAGGCGTGTGCCACACCCCAGTCTTCCAGTAACCTTTCTTATTTCTGAGTCACTCAGTTCTTAAATAGGATTAGATAGATATGTATTACCATCAGGTAATCACATCAAGAGCAAATGAAAAACTAAATATGTTTAAAAACAAAATACATGAGGAAGTTTCTCATGTGAGTTTCCTTATGATGATTCAGTGTTAAATAATAGAAACATTAGATAAGTTTTTTAAAGGTATGAATGCCAAAAAGAAGAGGTGGATTTGAATTTAAGAAAGTTTTCTCTTCTTTTGGAGAACAAGAGTTTAATTTCCAACACCCATGTCAGAAAGATCACAATTTACTGTAACTAGAGCTCAAGGGGATCTGGTTTCCATGGAATTTCACAACATGGAATAAATGTAAACAAATGTAAAAATAAATAAATTTTTAAATCTTAAAAAATAAAACAACAGTGGCACTTTTATGTTGGGAATAATCAACAGCTACTAAATTGGACATAAAGACGACTTAGTGGGAAGGAATTCATGTGTGGCATTGTAAACATAGCCAAATACACATGGCTGGAGAGGTCATAGATCTCAGAGAAAACTCTAAGGCTGTCACATCCTAGACAGATGTAATTTCTTACTGTATGCTAAATATGGATCCTTACATTTACAAACAAGTATGCCAGTCATCACTCATCAAAGAAGCTTCTTTTGCAACATCTGGAGACTATTAGAGAGCTCCACAACTGGTCACACACAGAGAATAAGTATCTGTGAGATGCCTAACCTTAAGTGAGAATTAAATATTGCAACCTCTATACCTAAGGCTCACAGAACATAGTGGCATGAGTCGGGGGTGTTAGGGAGAATGTGTATGCACCTCGCAATTCTCATCAGTGAAGCTCCATCATACAGCAAAAGGTGACAAACTCAAAAGGCCACAACGGGCCAAAGTGTGGAAAATAAGAATCTGCAGAGTTTAGGTCCCTGGACAGTACTCCTAGATTAAACTTCACCCACCCAGGGCTCAGGAACCATTGAGGAAAAGGGGACAGAAAGATTGTAAGAACCTGGGGAGCAGATGCATGTCCATAATGAAAGTTTCCTAGGTTCCTGGGATCTTGCTCATATGAACTTACAGCAATTGTGACAGAATACATCTGATCCATTCAAATTCAATTAGGCAAAAATCGAGTACAGAACTTGGGAAATGGGCAGTAAACTACCACCTTAGCCAAAGAACTATTGGCAACTGATTACTATTGGGTTAGGGAAACCTGATCCTCTTTAATGGTGAGACTCTAGATAGATGGGCTGACTAGAACCCAGTGGGTGAACTTGCACTGAGGGACTGAGGGATGTCTGGGTATACCAACTTGACAAAATAACACTTAACATATATAAAGGAATGCATGAAATCCAGTGAGAGGGGCATGGAGAGTACGCATGCAGGAGGGGGTCTAAAGAGGATTGAGATATTTTATATGAAACGCACAAAAAATCAATGAAAAATGTGCATCAAAAAGGATTGTACATAACTACCCTACTGATCTCAATGTCTAGTTCTGAGAACATGTCAAAATGTTTATTTCTACACAGAATTATTTCACACTAGTATAGTCATAACCTTGTTGTCAAGGGCAGAACATACCTGAAACATATTTGTTAGCAAAAGGATCATTAAGTAGAATCTGATACATACCCCTTAATGAAATATTTTGCAGATTTGCAAGAAAGAAGGCCTCTCTGTTCTAATACAAAATGACATTTTGGTGACTATGTGTTAAAAGAGAGCACAGAACAAGGATTTTCCCACGTTAGAAATTAATACTTAAATTTCCATGTATACGTGAAATGTTTAGAGTAAGACAAGATGACAGCGGTTCCCAAAAGGAACAATTGATGGAGAGAAATGAAACTGGCAGTAAGCCATAAACCTTAATTCCTCGTGATGTAAATGCTTATCTATTTAAAAAAGCAGTAAAGTTAACTTGACCCATGTTAGAATTTCTAAAGATACCATCACCAAAAATGTTGAAATGATTGCACATTTAAGAACAAGTTGCATTTTATCAATGTGAACATAAAACATGATTGGGCTTTGATTAAAGTATGAATGTTAGAGGGTCCATCCACCACAACCTGGTCAACATATTCAGCATCACACCCTTAAAGAAAAATGACTTTCCCTTTCCCAGCACCAACCAATTGCAATAGTGCCTCAGTGGATAGGAGCTGGGGTTTCCTATCCACTCAACATTAGCATTAGGGAAATACAAATTAAAACCACCTTGTTAGTTCATTTTTCCCCAATAAGAATGGTTAAGAAAACAAAACAAAACAAAACAAAACAAAAAAAAAAAACAACAATCAAACCACAAGAAAGTCAAGAAAAAATGCTGGTGAGATGTGGAGAAAGTGGAAGTCTTATTCATTTATAATTGGTGTGTAAGGTGGTGACCTACCAGGGAAATCTGAATGGAGATTCCTCAAAAAGATAGAAATATTATAAGATATTATAAAGTGTATTCTTTTAAATATAATTCTCATATTTTCAATTTGGGAAATTTTTCATTGTCTTGAGTTTCTTCTTTGCTCCATGGACAAACTTCTAGCACTCAGTAAGTAATGAATCTTTCATTATTAATAAAAAGTACCGCAGGGTATATTACAGTCAGTGGTTTAGACCTCATGTGCTTAGTGTACATTTATTTAAAAAAATAGAGATTGTGAATTCAAAATACCAATTACTAAATGTGGAGTATTCACATAAAACTTGTCAAAAGTCCTGACTTCATGTTTTCTACAAATCCCTTCTATTTTAACATTTTTTCAATAGCTGTGGCAAAGATCAGAAGACATTATATGTATAAAAGCACTTTGCAAATTTTAAGGCCTTAGATAACTATGTTATTATTATGAATTAGTCATTTGCTAAATTGTATATCAGGCTTATCTGAACAATGAATGGCCTTTCTAAAAAAGAGGTCATCTTTTGTTTATTTAGACAGGAGTTGGTAAAACCTTTAACCCTGATGTTAGTGGTGTTTGGGAGATGTTGTAGATAGCTGAGATATTGTCATGTGGAAGATGTCAGACTGCTGAGGGACTAAAGATTGTGAGGGTATAGTACTGTGAATGAAGACTAGGAAAAGAAAAGCCGAAGGCAGGAGAAAGAAGGGTTTGTGGAGACAGAATGTGAACTTCACTTTCAGCGCCACAGACATGACCTACACACTGCCAGATTTTCAGCTGAGAAAATGTCTAATATCAATTATGTTTTTAGAGATGATCTTGTAGCCTCTCAAAATCCAGAAGAAAATGTGAAACTTAATAATTGTTTAGATTTATGAAATGACCCCAACTGAGGCTTTCTCTTTGCTCTGCTTTGATTTTCTGGGAGCTCAGTCTTCCGAGGTTTTAAAATGATAGTTCCTGTTGCTACATTAGTGAACCTTATTATTTGATGATTTATTTCTTAGTTAATGTATTGATTCAATTTGTGATGGCTGTGATGTCATTCTCTTCTCTTGTGTTTCTGTATGCTAAGATAAATGTTTTGCTATTTTCAGAATTCAACTTTTTTGCATTTGTCCCTGATTATTAACTGTTT